>JAUDYJ010000001.1:241628058-244028058 GCA_030761175.1 Masticophis lateralis | reverse complement strand
GGTTAGAGCTAATCTATCTGGGCTGCAACACCTGAGATCATCCCAGGGTAGTAACCTAGACAGACAAAAGCTCTGACTCTTTGCTAGTATATGATGGACAATTGGACTCTAGCTGTGCAACTATTGTGGTTTCAAACTGGAGTGAGTATTGCAGAAGCAAACAGCTGTAGACTTTGCTGCTAGAAAATGTGGATGCATTTAAAGATCGGCCCAAAGGTCAACATGGCTTCAGAAGAGCCACTTGCCTGGTACAGTTATTTCTATTTGTAATGCCCACACATGACTTCTTTCCTGAATTTCCTTTTGCCTCTTCTCCATCCATTTCTTATTTTCTCTTTTCTTCCCTTTGAAGTTAACCCTTGCCCTTAATCCAACTTTTATCCTATTTTTAATCTTTTCTGCTGAAAGGCAGAAGTTTCTTTGTGTATAGATGTGCGGTGTGTGACAAAATGAACACTTTATGCATATGGGAATTAATAAGGTTTACATATCTGGTAGGAGTAGTTTTTTTAAAGACAATTGTACACACACACACACACACACCCCATCTGTTTTCTTCTCTCCCTGCACTCTTTCCCTCCTCCTCCTCTTCTTTTTAAAAATGCATTTCAGATGCATATGCATAGTTGTATGCAACTATAGGCAGTAGACCTAGCTGACCATAGCAGCTTGAAAAAAGTAGGAAGTATCAGTTATAGTTAGTAGGACAGTACTGGAAATTTCAGGCTGGGAAATTAACAAAAATATCCTGGAAACAAGCAGCATCAAATCATTTACATATTCATAAGGTAAGTGTCATCACACATTCATTCCCAAGGTTGGAAACATTCCCAAGATTGATTTCACTGGAGTTGGCAACCTTAGGTTAACTTAAGACAGAAAAGCTGCTTCTCTTTTTTTGTTAGGTTGTCTTCAGTTCAAGACTAAGTTTCTTTTAAATAAAAGTTGTGTATGTGTTTGTAAATATTGTAGACAGTGGAAGATTTATTTACATTTTAACATTTTTACTACTACTACTACTACTAATACTACTATTATTATTATTATTATTATTATTATTATTATTATTATTATTATTATTATTATTATTATTATTATTGCATCACCAGGTATTGCAATGTCAATGAACCATACTTTTTTCTTTTCAACTATTGTTATGTCAGGTGTGTTGTGGACCAAGTGCCTGTCAGTCTGAATCCTGAAGTCCCACAAGATCTTGAGTTTCTCATTCTCTAAAACTTTCTTATTCTTATTCTTATTCTTATTCTTATTCTTATTCTTATTCTTATTCTTATTCTTATTCTTATTCTTATTCTTATTCTTATTCTTATTCTTATTCTTATTCTTATTCTTATTCTTATTCTTCCAAGGCAGCTATAACCAAATTCTCAGAAGAGCTTTCAATAATGCTAAAATTAAACAGAATAGAAACGTTAACGTGGCTTGAATGATTCTATTCAACGAGGCTCATTCACTGAATGGGAAGATGTGCCATTATAGCCAATCAGATATGGCTACATACTGTTGTTAAAATCACTTTCAAGCAGGACTTCCTGAACTGGTGACCTGAAAAATCAGCAGCAATGAGAATGTTTTTTTCATCCTGCTGAAACTATTCCTGAAGAACACCATGCACTGTTCATAGCAGCATTTTATCTTGTACAATGAACAAATATTGAAAATTGTCTACAGTTAATCAAAATGAAGCTACGTAAGACAAGCCTTCTGTTGCTCTTTTCAGGTTGGAGTTTCCTTGATTATATTTCCAGGAATCCTGGGTAGAATGCATAACCTTTCAAATTTCAAAGTTAATACATCCACCTATAGTCTAGTTTAGCCCAGCCCTAAAAATTCCAGACTATTCAAAGAATGAAGTCACTGATAATACTCACAGAACTGCTTTTTTTCCAAGAGTGATCACAAGTTAGAGCATGTTTCAAGTATCTTCACTCCCCTCTCGGTCAGAGAAGATAAAATAATCCAATAGTACCAAGCATACTTGCTCTGGTCAGCTATATGCCTAGGAAGAAGTCTCAATATTCTGAACTTGGAATAACTTTTCAGTTCTCAGAAGCCCAGTTCAACAGTTTTACTGCAGGGAGATTACCAGAAGGAGTATGGAATCAGAAATTAGCTTCTCAGGTACCGTTCCCTGAGGCACACAGCAAAAGGCTAATATGGTCAGCTAGAATGTGTGAAGGACAACAGCAGCTGGTGGAAAACAGCATCACAGTCTGCCCTGCTGAAATGCGATTCCCAGGGTTTGTGTCTGGCTTCATAAACTGCAGACATGCATTGGCCTTAATGGCAAAAGTTAACTTAAAGCAGTCTGACATAGGGGTGTCCCACCTTGGGAACTTTAAATTTGTGGACTTCAACTCCCAGAATTCCATGCTGGCTAGAAAATTCTAGGAGTTGAAGCCCTAAACAGTTGCCAAGGTTTCCCCCAACAATCTGGGTCCTCATTTTATCCACCTCGGAAGGATGGAAGGCTGAGTCAACCTTGAGCCTGGTGAGATTTGAACTGCCAAATTGTAGGCAGCCAGCAATCAACAGAAGTAGCCTGCAGTACTGCATTCTCACCACTGTGCCACCCTGGCTCATAAAAAAGGATTCCTTGCAAAATATATTATTGGGACACTTTTTAAAGTCCTATGTGGCTTGGGTATTTTGAATGTTATCCTTTGTTTTTCTGCATGTTGCTTTAAGTATTTCAGAGCACACTGCAGATTGTTCAACCATATGGGGCAGAGCAGGACAGTTAACAGGAGCAGATTTTATTGACTGTATCTGGCTGGATTCTAACTTCATGTCAAATCAGTTTGTTTAGCTAATATTTATTCAATAAAACAACTGTGTACATTTGCATAATATAATAAATTATATATTATAGTTTACAAACAACAATGGTTAAGTTTACATACAAGTTTTGCCTTAGTATAAATCCAGTATTTTTAAGTTAGTTAAAATACTTACAGTATTCTTTTCATTTGTTATAGTAATACGGTCACTTCCAGAACTATGATTTTCTTGTTTGCTATTTATTAATGTATATTTTAAACAATGAATTTTTAAAACTCTTGAGATTATTTTTAGAAAAAAAGAGACAAATAAAATTGTAAACATATCAGACCTATAAGGTAAACCAGACCAAGAAAGGAAGTCCATGTACTGTAAGCCTAGAACTACTTTTATTACTTTTGGCTTGCAAAATATGAATATCCTTCTCCTCCTACTATTTGTATGTCTATGTGAATTAGGGGGATGCCCTTTTGAGACATTTTCATAACTCCCACCACCACCTTCACCTCCCAGCCTGATCTTAAGCAATGTTTAGCCACTCATTTCCTTCATGCCAGATTTTCCCTGTTTTCATCAAGGTAATCTTTCTTTACTCTGCTTAAGGACTGAGTCCACTGAATTTACACTCCTTCTACTGACCCTAGTTAGCTTAGTGTTAGCAGCTAATTAAACTATAATCAGCAGAGCCAGCCCTAATATTAGATAAAGTAAGTGATTGCCTCTGTCAGCTAGCAACTTGTGGTGGTGTACAGACAATCCCTTGCTGTTTCTTTATGTTACAAATTGAAGATGTATTTCCATTTGTCTTCTATGCTACCCTATTGCTCCTAGTTATGAAGATAGACATCATCCCATTAATAATGCTGAAATAGGCTCCAGCTGCCAGGCCTGTTGGGTTCTGTAGCAGAGGTGGTATTCAGCAGGTTCTGACAGGTTCTGGAGAACTGGTAGCAGAAATTTTGAATAGTTCGGAGAACCGGCAAATACCACCTCTGGCTGACCCCAGAGTGGGGAGGGAATGGAGATTTAGCATTATTCTTCCCCTGGAGTGGGGTGGGAATGGATATTTTGCAATATCCTTCCCCTGCCATGCCCATCAAGCCACACCATGTTCACCAAGCCAAGCCCACAGAACCGGTAGTAAAAAAAATTGAATTCCACCACTGTTCTGCAGGTAGAATGGTTAAAATAAAAGGAGAAAAATATCAACCCTTCAATATAGTCCAGGCCAGAATCACAAATCATGAATACTAACATGACCTTTTTGTAAGGTCACAGTGACAGAAAGCAATTCTTCTTTACTTTTCAGAAAACTGGGGAAGGTCAATTCTGATATGCTTCCTATGTTCCCTTTCTGTGAGTTGAAGTATCTTTTACAAGATGGTTGTCTAGGCTGTATTTCTTCCTCCTGTCTCTTAAGATTATTCTTACAGACCATTTAAAAAAATGCAGGCTTCATCACACACCTCAGGAAATTCTGGAATATCTGGAAGCCCTTGTTTGTCTTCTCTTAGGAGACTCTAACCAACCCTTCCTAAATCTGAGTCCTGAATGAGATGGAGCTCTCATTTAATGGAACTACAATTGCCAACTTATAAATCTTTTAAATGCAATCTGTGCATTCCATTTGACTAAGGCATCCATTTTTAGACTGTATAGAACTGTGTTTTGTTTCTTTCCTGAAGAAGCGATGGAAACACAGCTCTGGTACAACATAATGAATGTGGAATTTTACACAATGCCGATCATTCAAATCCACCAAGTGATGAACAATGGCTGGCTGGCAAAGAGCCCTGGTTGCCAAGGGATCCCGGATGCCTTAAGAACACAAGAGGCTGTTACAAGGGATTGTGCAGTTCTGCTGCAGAACAAGGGCCCTTATTTGAACATGTTTGGAGAAAGGTACCCTGTAAGAGGCATAGAGGAGTATGCTATTCCAAAAGGCAGTGGAAGCTTGCCAAGCAGGGTCCTGGGGCTATTATCTTCCTTGGAAACCACCATCCTAGGAACTGATCTCTCTTTCCTCTTGTGGGTTGCTCTTTAAGACTAAGAAAGGTCATTCCTGTTTACCAAATACAAAAGGACTCATTCTTGTAAGCTGTTTCCTGGATCATTGTCAGCACAGCCTTAACTAAGCATTTTTATAAACAAACATTCAGGCATGAGAGGCAGCCAGGATGTAAGAATGTTACAGAGCAGCTTTCCCCAAGCTGGATACCATCCAGATAGGTGGACTTTATTTCCAGAATTACCAGTCAGTAGGGCCAGAGCTGAACATCCTCCAATCTGAAGCTTAAGATAGCTGGAGGAGGCCATGTTTGGAGCTCACCAAGTCATCTTTTTTCATTTAAATTCAAATTAGTTTTCAAAACATAAGATATGGACAAAATACTTAAATAACTTTTTAAAAAGTAAATGAAATGACCTCTAAATTGAAAGAAAAACCAATGAAAAATCAAAAATAGATAAAAAAGGCATAAAAACATCAAACTAAGAGAAAATATTATAGTAATAAAATAGAAATAGAATAACAGTTGGAAGGGACCTTGAGGTCTTCTAATCCAACACTTAGGCAGGAAACCCTACACCACTTCAGATAAATGGTATCCAATTTCTTCTTAAAAACTTCCAGTGTTGGAGCATTCACAATCTCTGGAGGCAAGTTGTTCCACTGATTAATTGTTCGGTCAGAAAATTTCTCCCTAGTTCTAGGTTGCTTCTTCCACCCATTGTTTCCACCCATTGTTTCTTGTCCTACCCTCAGGTGCTTTGGAGAATAGTTTGACTCCCTCTTCTTCATGGCAGCCCCTGAGATATTGGAACACGGCTATCATGTCACCCGAGTCCTTCTTTTCATCAGGCTAGGCATACCCAATTCCACCAACTGCACTTTATATGTTTTAGCCTCCAGTCCCCTAATCATCTTTGTTGCTCTTCTCTGCACTCTTTCTAGAATCTAAACATCTTTTTTACAAAATATAATCTTGTACTATACTACAAGTATTATTTTATTAGTAAATAGCACTACTATACTATACATAGTATAATTAATGCAAAAATATTATTGTAAAATATCACAGAATCTTTGCCAAAGAAGTAGTTTGTTTCATCCTTTGGTTAATAGATGATATAGCCTTTTCCAAGACCCATATTTCCAAAAAACCTTTCCCTAACATATGAATATCATTTATCCAATTTCTCAGTATAATTCTTTTATTTACCTCCCCATGCACATTACAAATAACTCCTGATAAACATCAGATTCCAAAACTTTAGCATTTAACTAAATACATTATAATATTTAACTTTTAAATATTTCCCCATAAATCGGTTTATATACGGTAAAACTCAGACAATTACATGACCCTATCATATGAATCAATAAACCCTCAAACATTTTTTATATCTCTAACAAATTAAATTTAATGTCCATTCTTTCAAGTACATACTTTGGGAACTGTAGTGTGCTCTAAACACACTATTTCTGATGTATCAGTATTAATCTCAAATCTGTTGATACAATTTAAGCACTTTTAAGGACATAAAACCATTGATGGAGGATATCACAGATTTTTGTTCTTTAGTCCATGTTTGCCATATTCCAAAAATGTCCATATTAAAAATATTCTTCAGCTTTCAATAGGGATAAATTATATTCCATTAAATAAAAAATTAAATATATTCCATTCCAGTTGTGTTTGAAAAGTGTTCAGGTCATACTGATTTCCTTAAAATATGCCTAAATTGAGGATACTGTCAATGTTGTGAGCAGGGAAGATCAAATTAAATTTGAAGTCAGAATAAATCCTTAAAACAGTCATCATACACTATTTGGTTTAACATCATAATTTCATTTTCTCCCCAAACATTCCACTGGAATATTTTACCACTTATTTTCAGAGTAGATTTTTTCCAAAGAAAATTTTATGAAAGAATTAATGAAATATTCATTAATATCATTATCAAAACCCAATCTATGCCCTGATATGACCCAAAGATTTATCACCACGCATACTCCTGGAAATAAAAGATATTTTCTTTAATATGTTGTTCCAAAAATTGTGTTGACATGGGAAGTAGATAATAGCTTTCTAATATTGCTCATGGAGAGTAATATTCCACTTTATTTTCAGTCCACATAGTGATACCTTATAAAATATAAGACCAATAATAGTTTTGCAAATTAGATACATTAACAGTATCTTTCTCAGATTGTGAGAAATCCTAATTTAGCTAAATAAAATATCTTTTTTCATATTTATTTATAGTGCAGTTGATGGACTGAATCCTCAGTAGACCGACCCATCAGGTCTGATATAGATCTACATATTACCTTATGGTGGTTGTATTTAAATACTGTCATGGGGAATACATAGTACTTTACATACTCCATAAAATCATAGGGCTGGAAGGGACTTTGGAGGTCTTCTAGTTCTAGTCCAAACTAGTGGTGGGTTGCCCCTGGTTCAGATCAGTTCTATAGAACCAGTAGTAAAACTGGCGGGAGGCTCCACTCACTGACCCTGACGTCATGAGAAGCGATCTGCGCATGCGCAGAAGCAAGGCGTGTGTGCAAGCGAAGCGAGTAGTAAAGGTAAGTAGAACCCACCCCTGGTCCAAACCCCTGTTCAAGGAGGGGGCCTTAAATTCCCACCCCCCGCCCCCCGCCGGTCAAATGATTGTCTAGTCTATTCTTGATAATCTCCAGTAATGGAAAACCCACAACTCTGGGAGGCAAGCTGTTACATTGATTAATTGTTCTTAGTATCAGGAAATTTCTCCTAAATTCCAGATTGGATCTCTCTTTGAAAGCTTCTACCCATTGCTTCTTGTCCTACACTAAGTCCTTTGGAGAAAGTTGGCCTCTCTGTGACAGCCCCTCAAGTACTGGAAGACAGCTATCATGTCTTAGGGGTTGCCTTGCAGTGAATTCTAGTATGACATGGTCACTCTCCCCCAAAGTTTCTATAACTTCTACTCCCTCAACCATTTTGTCCTTATTAGTAAGAATTAAGTCGAGTATAGCTGTCCCTTTAGTTCCCTCTTCTACTTTTTCTATGACAAAGTTGTCATCTAGGCACATCAGGATGTTTGATCCTGTTTGATCTCTCACTTGCTACAGAATTTGGTTCCTAGTTGATGCCAGAGTAGTTTCCTAGACAAATGTCATGTTATGGATAAAACTGCAAACTGTACCTAAAGTCAGTCAGTCCGTCCGTCTATCCTCTATCTTATTGCTAGTTATATAATTTATAAAGCTGCCCATCTCACCAAAAGCAACTCTGGGTATTGTATACCAAGACACACCTCATATTAGTTCACCCATCTCTGCTGGCATAACAAGGTCTTAAGGGACCATCAGAAGCTCAGAAGTGATGAGGCAACCTAATGCTATGGTGAAAGGAGCATGATATGGCATGGACAAATGAGCAGGGAGAATCCCCCCACCCTCAAAAGGCTAGGACCACAGACCATCCAGTGAAGCAGATTATCTGAAGATTTAGGAGATACAGAAAAGAATGTATTCTCATGATAAATACTTAATTTGTGGAATTTATTTTAAGAAATGGTGAGGACCACTAATATGGATGGCTGGAACAATGTCCGACGACTGATCAGAAACTTGGAATTATGCAAAATACTGGGGATATTCTGCTAGCCTTAACAGCAGTATTCTCCAGTTCTTACCGAAGCATAATTTAAAGTTTCAAGTTAAACTTTAAAGTCTTAAATAGCTGGTGACCTTAAGCAGAGAAGGCCAAGTTCCACCTCTGTTCCTTTTCATCTCCTATTTCAGCAGCTTTCCCACTTGCCCTGTGGCTAGTCATCCAGACATCATGTCTTGTGAAACAGCAGTGGCAGCAGCCTGAAGGCAAAGGTTATAGACATCCCTCAATCTCACTTTCTGATCATTGCTTAGAGTCTTCGGTTGCAATGAAGTGATTCCTCTGAGAATCTACTTGGCTGGACAGCTTCTTGCTTCTCACTTGTCATCCAAGTTCCACTTAATCATATCCTTAAGCACTACTTTGTCCCATGTAAGCCTACTGAGATATTAAGATCATTTCCCCAAACTCTTCTTCATTTTTCTGCACTTTGGTAAACTATGTTGTAGACTTCATTTTGCATCACTACTGGAAACATACATCCTACAAACCTTGGAACAGTCTCCCAAATTTTGATAGGCCAACACACAACTGAAAGAGCTGCTAGTCTAGAGATGGATGAAACTTTCCTATTTGGATATTACATAATTGCTATGTCCCAGAGCTCTTTTAGTCTCCATTCCAGACACCTGTTTTATAATTTGATTTCTTTTATTCATCTATTGCTAGAAATCTACTTCATCTGTATTTCATATTTTGCAACTGTATACAAATATCACTACACTGCTTAACTAAACTTTTTCTGGCGTATTGATAGCTACTTTGACTAGAGCAACATAAAGATATTTTTCCAAAAAATATATAAAAGAGAATTCATTATACTGTTTATAAAATTTAATAGTCTTTTGTGCTCGTGAATTCTGAGCCCTGCACTCTCTTCCCAATACAACGTTCAAATGAAATGTGAACATTGATTAAGTCAGTAGGGCACATCTGCAAATTTGGTGACCTTCTGTAAGCCTCACTTTTTCCTGTCTCGCAGTGTAACTCTCACATAGCTGCTATTAAGGCCTATCACAAACTATTATATATAAAGCACAATGAATTCTTAAAAAGGCTATACAAATGCTGAATATTCTTATCAGTAATTTGTCACACCAATGGATAGCTGCTCATCTGACTATTAATAAAACAGAACGAATATGGAAACCCAACTGATTATGCAGTCATAATGCACCCATTGTTTGAAATTCAAGTTCCCAGAATTCCTTTGACTGCCAGCTGGCAATTACCCTCCTGGAATGTGAAACTGTGACAAAGTTGGGGAGTTGCCTGCTGATCTGAGGATACCAGCAAGGCTGTTTTCGAAAGGGATACAATACGTTTTATGCCTGGGCTGTCTCATACGTGTGCTGTGAAATTAAAATGCAAAATTAACTAGAATGCATGCTTGATTTCATTAGTAACATTTTAACATACAGTAAAATATTGACAATTTTTTAAAAAATCTTTCCTTTAGCATTTACCCTTCAGGCACCACAAGGGTTTCACAGCATTCACAGAGCCGAGGTGGCACAGTGGTTAGGGTGCAGCATTGCAGGCTAATTTTGCTGCCTGCCAGCTGCCTGCAATTTGGCAGTTCAAATCTCAGCAGGCTCAAGGTTGACTTAGTCTTCCATCCTTCCAAGGTGGGTAAAATGAAGATCCAGATTGTTGGGGGCAGTTTTGTAAAACTCTGTAAAACTCTGTAAAACTGCTTACAGAGGACTATAAAGGACTATGAAGCGGTATATAAGTGTAAGTGCTGTTGCTATTGCTATTCAATCTGCATACCATTCTCCAGTAGGGAAACCAGCTAAACCCTTTAAATGCTTTGAGAACAGGTGGGTCTGCAGCTCTGATCTACAGGGAGCTGTTGCACAATAACATTTGCCCACTCAAAAAGAGTATTATTTTTTTCTTGAGTAGTTTGGAATATTATGTTCCCTGTTTACCTGAGAATGGTAAACAGGGAAAACTGCATTTCACTGAATACAGAATGGTTCAAATATGAACATTAAAAGAAAGTGAAACTTATATATAAACTTACCTTTTTTGATTCAAAAACTGGATGGATTCATATTTTATTATAAATTCGTCAGTTCACTACAATTTTTATAAAGCCTTTTGGTAGTGGGACACAGAAAAATGAGCTTTTTTTCCCTCTGACACTTTTTTGACAACTTTTGACCGAACTGTTTCTTCTTGTCTCCCAATAGTGCCACAGAGGTAGATTTAAAGACACTTGCTCTGAGTCTCTGTTTCAATTTCTTCAGGTTGATTTCTAATTAATACCATTGTTGAATTATTGGTATTTTGAATTCTTCAGCTTTTCATTTTATAGTTGCAGTAGCACTGCTTCGATACTCAATTTATTTCTCCACTGTTGCTGCCCCCTTGTGGCTAAAGATGACATTTACAGCTTAGTGAATCTTAATTTATTCATTCCTTTATTGCAGAGGTCTTCAAACTTAGCCGCTTTAAGACTTGTGGACTTCAACTCCCAGAATTCTCCAGCCAGCTATGGCAGTCTTAAAGCTGCCAAGTTTGAAGACCTCTGCTTTATTGAGTTTCTATTCTGCAACTTTAAGATATTCCTATTTTGTGATGATACCTTTGGGCCTTTCACCCAGCAGAAGTAGATTCAGGCTGAATTGGGATGCTTTAGCAGTGGGTTTCCAGTGTTTAGAAATCCAGGCTGCTGGCTGACAGAAGCTACAATTGGACAATTTCATTCACCCCAACTTTCTCTGCCAGAAAAGCCATTATCAACTGTTTATCTGTTTTGTGAGTGGGTTTTACTGCACATGTATAGTTTTATACTTTTTATGAACTAATTGATTATGTGCCATCAAGTCATTTTTGACCCCTAACAACCATATAGATTTTCTCCATGATGATTTGCCCTTAATCTGGTTCTTCAGGTCTTCCAGTGGTGCAGTCATCACTGAGTGCATCCATTTTGCTGCTTGTCATCTTCTCTTTCCTTCCATCTTTCCCAACAATAGCAATAGCAATAGCAATAGCAATAGCATTTAGACTTATATACCGCTTTACAGTGCTTTACAGCCCTCTCTAAGTGGTTTACAGAGTCACCATATTGCCCCCAACAATCTGGGTCCTCATTTTACCAACCTCAGAAGGATGGAAGGCTGAATCAACCTCGAGCCTGGTGAGATTTGATCTGCCAAATGGCTGGCAGCTGGTGATCAGCAGAAGTAGCCTGCAGTACTAATGTAGCAGGAGCTGCTAGATGACCACTGGATAACTTTCTATTCACTATATTCTAAAAGCAACTATATTCTGAAAGCAGGAAATACATCCAGCTGGAGAAAGTACAACGTCAGCTTAAAACCCTTTTGATATTCTGAGAGGCCCCTTTAGACCTGTCAGAAGATAGGAATGAAATATAGTTAAAAGGCTAGTAAGACCAAGGATAGCCACCTGGGCGGGAAGTCATTTATCACAGAATGATTGTTTGGCAAGGATAATGTAAAACTTTAGTAATAAAGAAATGTCAATGTAACGGATGTATGTTATCGAATGTAATGTTATCGGATATATCGAAATGTCAATGTAACAGATGTATGTTAACCATATATGTGTGTTAGCAGAATCCTTTGTTTGAAACAGTATAAAATTGTCATGTAATCATGGACTCTTCACTCAAAGCTAAGATGGGAATCGAGCTTCTGAGTCTTTGCGCAAATAAATTCTCTTTCTGGCTGACCTAGGGATGTTACTTGGTCACTTCATTCCATAACAGTACTGCACTAACCACTGCACCACTATGGCTCATAGAGAGCCTTTTCAGAGACCTGGGACTTGGCATAATGTGTCCAAAGAAAGATCATTTGAGCTTGGCTTTCAGTGAAAATTCTGGGTTGAGTTCTTCAATAATCTACTGGTTTGTTTTCTTGGCTGTCCATGGAAATCTTCTCCATGTTCAAAAGTATCAATATTCTTCTTATCCTGCTTCTTCAAAGTCCAACTTCCATAGAGTGTCAGACATTTAAAATCCATATACAAAATTAAATTTAGGTATACAAAAATAAAATATCGAAATGGACATGTACACAAGCACCACTGACTTTAGAATAAAATTGTCTTTTATTTTTCTAGTATTCTTTCATAAGATATGTTGTAACGTGTTTTTTCAGAAGTATTGTGCTGATAACATTTCCTCAGCATGCAGTACTTCAGCAGGAATGCTGGTGTTATTATTTCCTTGGGTTACTTACTTTATGTTTGTCACTTTTAAAAGTAAGTCCCTCAATGTTCTGTTCCATTATCTTTCCAATCACTTACAATGAAACAGCTGACAGGTTTTTTTTTTAAAGGAAAAGTGAGTATGAAACCAAAGATTTGGGTTGGATTTTGAACTTCATTTCTTGAAAGATTTTAAAACTACACAGTCAGAAATTGCAGCAGTTGGTGCTTGCAACTACAGCATTATAGATTTGGTGGGGGGAAATGAGACAAAGAAATATGTGTTAGGAACCTTAGTCTTCTCCCATATTACATGCTATTTTTATGCTCCACATTTTCTTGCTATCCTTTAGTGCAGGGGTTCACAATCCCCCAATCCATGGATTGGCACTGGGCTGTAACACGCCAGAAATTGGGCTGCGCAAATAAGCGAAGCTCCATCCATGGGAGGCAGGCACCATGCAAGACCACGCCACCTCTGTTCTGTGGAAAAAAAACTCTTTACACAGACCCAGTCCCTTGTGCCCAAAAGGTTGGGGGCCACTGCTTTAATGTATTCTCTAACTCATGCTTTTCAATCTTGGTGTCATCTGCAGGTAAGTTCAAGAGGGGATAAGTCACAAAATGAGCCTTATGCCATCATGTTGCCAAAACTATGGCTTCTCTACTTGTTTGATAATTGCAGCACAAGCACATAAGGGAAGAGTTTGCAACATACCCTTGCTGTGCATTTGCATGCATTTTGACATAATCTGTATGGACAACTGTGTTTATGGCTAAGTAGACTGATACAAATGGTTGATGAACTTCCAAAAAAAAAAAAAAAACCCTCATGACTGTGCTTGGGAAAGTTGAGGGAATTAGAAAGAAAGAAACAGATAAGGTAGATGAGCAGGATCAAGGACATTATTAGAATTCCTTGGAAGAGTATGGACTATCACTGGAATAGCAAAACATGGCAGTCATTTGTCCATGCGTTGGTGGGGGGTAGTGCCTGACTCAATGGCATCTAATTAAGTTAGCAACAGCAGCCACTGGGAGAAGGTTAAAAAAGTCTAGAAAGTAGCCATAACAGCACCATCAAAATCCCTCTCCTTTTGTATGTGTGTCAATGCACCCTACAGACACCACACTAACCGAGTACCAATTCCACTTTGAAGATACCATTCTCTTAAATCTCTCAAGGTTAGCTATGATCCTGTTCTTAGGAAAAAAAATCCTTTAGACATATTTAAGTTATGCGGAGCTGGACTAAATGTTAAATAGAACTAGTTCTCAGATTAATGCAGAGATCTTCAAACTTGGTAGCTTTAAGTTTGGACTTCAATTCCCAGAATTCTCCAGCTAGCTATGTCTTAAAGCTGCCAAGTTTGGGGACCCCTGGATTGAGTCCAGTAGCAAAATAACCCAGAGTGCAATATTTTCTCTTCTTAGGGTCAAGCCTCCTCCTTTTATATTATACGGAAATGATAATGCTATATAGTTTCCTCATGTGGAATTCTTTCATCAGAAGTCTTTGTAGTTACTTTAACCACCTTCTTAATAGAACTTACTAATCAGGGCACTGAGAGTCCTCTTCTTGGCATTGGAGCCATTTAGATGAGATAGGAAGTATAGAAATTAAATAAATAAATAAAATTAACTGCTTCCAGTTCAGGTTACTACCAGAGAGCATTGACAAGTTTCTGATCCCATCCTAATCTTTTACAAGCCAATACTGTATGTGTCCTACAAAACTTGGAGGACATCTGCAAAATCACATTTTACTCAAAATAACAAACCCAGAGTTAAAGAGAGATTTAGATGTGTGGTCAGGTGTTAGGCCTTGACTATTTGGGCAATTGTTTGAATGGCTGGCATCCCAAGTAGTTCACACCGGAAGTATGAAAGAAAGGAGAAAAAGAAATAATGTAGCCTCAGCAAACAGAGGGTTTAGGGATCTAATTATGCATTTTAATAATGTTCAGTCATGTGAATTTTCAGATCGGCTTTCTCTCTGAAGCATATGCAAACATATACAAGCATACTCACACAGAGTACTGCTTGCTTTATACCACTTGGTTAATAAAATATTGAGAAAATCTCCTTGGAGATGATATCATTAAGCTAACTGACAATCAGTAATTTCTTGTCCAGACTATAGAGATTGATGCAAATTGAGATGTTCTAAAAAAAAGCTTGTCACTGCTTGCTGGTTTTCTAAATGTTTGGTATGGATTTTTCCTTATGCAACATTTGATTGAGATATACATATATGTCTATATACATGTATCATATATTATGTAATAATATATTGATATATATACAGTAAATCTATCTATCTATCTATCGATCGATCGATCGATCTATCGATCTCTGTCTATCTATCTATCTACACACACACACACTTACAATATTATATAATGTATATATAATGTAATACTATTGTAGTATTACATTATAATATAATACTGTTACAAATCATATACATTAGTGAATGTGATTTCACTCAACCAGGGTTTGCAGAAACATCTTGCTTACGTAGGAAACCCTGGCTTAAAGAAAAACACACATAAAACCTATGAAAAGTAAGAAAATAGATAATGTAATACTATATATATATACAATATATTATATATGTCTGTGTGTATCTATCTATCATACATATGTATATGTATATGTATATGTATATGCATATGCA
This sequence comes from Masticophis lateralis, assembly GCA_030761175.1. Lineage (NCBI taxonomy): Eukaryota > Metazoa > Chordata > Lepidosauria > Squamata > Colubridae > Masticophis > Masticophis lateralis. The sequence continues at coordinate 244,012,722 of JAUDYJ010000001.1, read as the reverse complement.
TATACATATACATATACATATACATATACATGTATATGTATATGTATATGAAAGCAGTATAAGGAGAAACAACATTGATGCTTCTTATTCATTTTAGTTTACAGTACATTGCATGAATCAATCTGGCAGGAAGAGGGCACTATTACCCTGAAATATATGGCAACAACAGCTATTCAGCTGATGCCATTGTTGAAACTTGTTCTGCAACACATCTACCACTGTGTATTTCGCTGTGCCCTCAAAACCTTGTTGTTCCACCAGGCTGGGCTATCAATGTAAAGATTTTAATTGGTTTTAAATGTGGGATTTTAAATTTGGGGGTTTTATATTTGAGCCAAATTATTTAATAATTTTAATTTTTAAATTCTGTTTGTCTTTGTGCTTTTAATTAGGCTGCACACCGACCTGAGTCCTTAGGGAAAAGGGCGGTATAGAAATAAAATAATAATAATAACCACAACCACAACCACAACAACAACAACAGCTCAGGGAGATGTTTAAGTTCTTCTTTAAAACAACTTTGGTGCAACTTTGGAACTCTAAAATATATATGTGAGTGATGTCTCCTCCACAGATGATTTATACAACAATGATAATAGTAACTTATGGTTTCCAGAAACAAAGTATGATAATTTGTTTCAGCATTAGCTAATCCTTCATATGAAACTACTTGTCCTGAATTGCTTTCTGTAAGAAAGTACTTGATTTTGAGATTCCAAAATGGTAATGTATTTGTAATTAAAAGCAAGGTTTTAATTTCCATCTAGGTCATGAGCTGAAGTGGCCAAACAGCAAAAGGCAGTTACTGTATTATCTACATGCTAAAACATTGATTACATTAGCTTTTAATAAGAATAACTCAAGAAAACTCAATTGCCTTCCATTGGTGTAGGCTAAGAATTCTTTCCTGCCAAAGAAGTGATCAGATTACAAATTTGCTGCTGCTTCTACTTTAGTGCTTTTATGATTTAATTGTCTCCCTGCCTCTCATCTCCACAATTTTCAGATAGCATAACTTGTGGTTGCTAAGTGTAAACACAGACCTAATGGCAATCATCAATCTTCTGTGGTGTTATTTATTTTATTTGCTTATTTTCTAGATCAGGGGTGTCAAATAGTGGCCCACGACCGGATGTGTCACATGCAGGCCATGCCCACCCCAGCTCCGCGAATTGGAAAAATGTTGCAATACGTCACATGACAGCAACATGATGCCACGAGTTTGACACCCATGTTCTAAATGTATATTCCACCTTTTCTCCAAGAGCAAAAGGAGGCTTACATAGAGAACTCCTTTCCTTTTATCACAACCACAATAATACAACTATGTGAGATGAAAAAATGTGATTGGCTCCAAATCATCAACTGAATTTCCATAGTTGAGGGTGAATTCGAATTTCAGTCTTCCCAGACCCAGTCTAATGCTTTAAACACTCTACTATAATGCTGAATAGACCACTGGCAATCTGCCTCATGTTATTCTCCTTAAGACTTTTGAAAAAGCCTTCAGTTTTGTTAATATAAATACAATTTTAAAATATATTTTTTTTGAAATACATCATCTTATTTATTAACTCTTCTAGGAATACTTTTGTAATAAGCACCTGATAAATTCAATCTCAGGCTTTATAACTTGAAAAATAATCAGGGAAGTGCTCACAGTCTGCTGGTTTATAGAGATTAATTGCTTTATTATTATCTAAGTGCTAAGGGCCACTAAGTCTTTGCTTTGCTCTAACAGATTCACCTAGCCATTTCCTTAAAAAAGCAATATAATGGCTTAGCAGACTTTTTTTTTCTTAGTGTCTTTATTCTTATTTTGTTCCTCTGAATAAATGTATGCTTTTGATTTTTTTAAAAAAAAACCTGCATTATTCTCAGCTCCTGAACATCATCTAAAGCTTCAGCATGTACAGACATTTGTCTAGACTAGAAACTGAAATTTAGGCTGCTCTTTGCAAAATGGGTATTTAAGAGAGAACAAATGGATGAAATTAAGAAAAGGTCCCTTCTTTAAGATTGGAAAAAAGTGTTTCATCTCTAATCTATCTGAAACTATTCCCTTGTCCCAATACATGAGGTTTTTTTTTTTTTCGGAGCAAATAAGTGGTGACTATGGATTTTTTGGTTTGTTTTGCTGAGACCTACTCTGAAAATTGAAAAGAGCTATTCTCTGCCCTTGAAGAATACAATTAACTTTATGCTCTGGACTGTCCCAAAGGTGCTTTTTCAAGAGGCAGCTGAACTTTCTGGTTTTCCTTTGAAGACATTTTGCTTCTCATCCAAAAAGCTTCTTCAGCTGTGAGCTGAAGAAGCTTCTTGGATGAGAATAGAATAGAATTTTTTTATTGGCCAAGTGTGATTGGACACACAAGGAATTTGTCTTGGTGCATATGCTCTCAGTGTACACAAAAGAAAAGATACATTCATCAAGAATCATAAGGCACAACACCCAACGATAGTCAAACGATAGTCACAACACCCAACGATAGGGTACAAATAAGCAATCAGGAACAATATCAATATAAATTGTAAGAATACAAGCAACAAAGTTACAGTCATACAGTCATAAGTGGAAGGAGATGGGTGGTGGGAACGATGAGAAGATTAATAGTAGTGCAGACTTAATAAATAGTTTGACAGTGTTGAGGGAATTATTTGTTTAGTAGAATGATGGCATTCGGGGAAAAACTGGTCCTTGTGTCTAGTTGTTCTGGTGTGCAGTCCTCTATAGTGTCATTTTGCGTGTAGGAGTTGAAATAGTTTATGTCCAGGATGCGAGGAGTCTGTAAATAATTTCACAGCCCTCTTTTTGACTCGTGTAGTATACAGGTCCTCAATGGAAGGCAGGTCGGTAACAAAACAAAATGTCTTCAAAGAAAACCCAGAAAGTTCAGTTGCCACTTGAAAAAACTCCTTTGGGACAACCATGACCTGGATGACTGAGAATCTCCATAGACATTTATGCTCTGGAGATAGTCATGTATATATATAGTCATATATAACCTGGACTTACTCTTATTAGTATCTACAAAAATATTGTGGACTCGCAGAAAAGGATTTGGAGGGCCATATGTGGCCCGTGGGTGATGGGTTTAAATGCCCTAGACTATATATAGTATCAGTACCTTCTGAGTCTCCAGACAGGAGTCTTTCTTAAGTTTACTTGGAAATATGAGGGACTGGGCCTTCATCAAACTCTGTCACTGAGCTTGTAGAATTGCCCTATGTGGCCTGCCTATTTATACAATAATGGTGAAGTGCGGATGACCAAATGGATGCCTCTATAAAACAGGCCCTGGAAAAGCACATGCTTTATTGTTTTAGTGTGTCTAGAGTCACAGGGGAATGAACTGTCTCTCTGGGTAAGGAGTCTTCTTATATCAGCCTTCAAGGACAGCTGAGTGGAGGGTATGACATTATGCCAGAGTAAAGGCCCTCAGGTGTTTGGTACTTTGTTGGTAAAACCTCTCCTATGAAATAGTTAACTAATCTGTTAACTATTCCATAGGAGAGGTTTTACCAACAGAGTAGCCATAATCAAGCAAGAGAGCCATTTGCAAATCTATGCACTGGAATGAGACTTTATTTTTATGGCATTCTGAAATACATCTGAGCTCAGCTCTATGCCATTAGTTGTTCAACCACCAGTTTTTTTAGGTTTTTTTTTTTTAATAAATATGCTTTTTCTAAGCTGGACAAAATTGCTGTTACCAGTAGAATTTTCTATTTGTAGCTTCAGTCTGTTCTCCTAGCCGCCTGACTGAGAATCATACTTCAAGCATTGACTTAAATGTCTCACAGAAGCAGCCAAAAACTTTAGCCTTGTGACGCAATTCACAGAGGGGTTATTTTGGAACAAAGACAGAAGCTGTTTATAAAGATGCCAGCAACAGCAGCATTGCAGCTCATGAGCCTGTGCAATCTTTCTCAGATTACACCAGGCAGGGCAATTGGAATTAGGAGACTCAGTGGGTGAGTGTCTATCTCAGCTATTATCTCTACAAGTTGATTGGTAGCATATTCTCAAAAACAGAATTGTGTTCTGGGCAATATAAAGACGCCAATGAAAAATAAAACCCAAATGTCAGGAAATTGTTGACTTGTCTTTGCTGCCACTTTTTCTAGACAAATTACCCTGCATCGCTACCAAAAAAGTTGCCTCTTTAAACATCATAAAATATATTAGCTAGTTGGTTTCTGCTGTACATGGGAACTTAGGTGATAAATCAGTTAAAAAAAACAGGGTGGAAGCTAAACATCTCAGCTCATAGCTTTTAAATTGACTGGATAACTTTGAAGACTTCACTATTTTCAATAGTAAGATAGGGATAATGACACCAGTTTCCTATACAGGAATATAACATGATTCAAGTAATTAATTAAATTCTTTTAATGAGTAATTGTATAATTGAGTTGCAACATTTGTGCTGGAAACTTTTTTTTTGATTATACAAAGAAAGAAAGCCCTTTGAACAGCCTTAACTTTGATGATAGTTTTCAAATAGGAGAAGATATGCTACTGCCTGCAGTGGTAATTGATCTTCCACCTTTGAAGCCTGAGACTCAAATTTTGCTTTAGGTCTGAGTTAGCATCAAGCCAGTTCAGCTGTAATAGAAATCCAGATTTCAAAGTCAGGTGCTTATCAATTCTGAAATAAGCGCCAGACCTATGAGGTGGACTAAATCAGGAAATCAACACCACTGAGAAACTACAACTATGTTTCACTGAGATAGACTGTAGTAACAGCAGCCTATGACTATGTAATAGAAACTAAAAGGGCATAAGCATTCCTTAAACCATGGAAAAGGTGATAGTATTAGGACAGGGGTGTCCAACCTTGGCAAATTTAAGACTTGCGGACTTCAATTCCCAGAATTCCCCAGCCAGCCATAGGAATAACAGAGTTGGAAGGGACCTTGGAGGTCTTCTAGTCCAACCCCTTGCTCAAGCAGGAAACCCTGTACCATTTCAGACAAGTAGATGTCCAATTTTGTCTTAAAAACTCGCAGTGTTGGAACATTTAAAACTTCTGGAGGCAAGTTGTCCCACTGATTAATTGTTCTGTCAGGACATTCTGGGAGTTGAAGTTTATAATTCTTATAGTTGCCAATGATGGGCACCCCTGTATTAGGAAGAGACTCAAGCTGACTCTTCTGTTAGAAAGAAGGAAGGAAGAACACAAAACAGCCTTGCAAGGTTCTGTTAATTTAGGCTGTCTTGATTAAGTTTATTGTGAAGTCTTTCTGTAGAGTGTTTTCTGATCTGGCCAACCTCCCAGGGCTGACAAATAAGAGCAGTAGGAATATGCTACGTGTCCCAAAATCAGGAAAACTTCTCTTCTCATGCATGCATGTATTCCACTCTAAGGGTTTGCTTAGTGGCGGTCCCTTCCCTTTCAGCAATAGCACTTACTGCAAGAGACGCGTTTCAGAGGACTTTCTTAAATTGGTCACTGATGGAGCAAAATCTCCCTCTCTCTGAGCCTCACAATGAACAGCTCAGTTACTAAATTAACTTTAACTTTGATTAAAAAGCTGTCTTTCTCTCTCTTATTACCCACTTTTCAATAAAAGTAATGTAATTAGTATGTAGGATGCAATTCACACAAGATATGGTACTACTGACAGACATAGGCCTGTCAGTATTGGGTGATTTTGGGCCAGTCACTGTCCCTCAGCACAACCCATCATACAGGGTTGTTGTGGGGAAAATAGGAGGAGGAAAGTATATTGGATATGTGTTCACCACCTTGAATTATTTGTAAAAATATTAAAGATGGAATACAAACAAACAAATGTTTTTATACGAGTGTTAAGGCTTGCCTCAAATATTACAGATAAATTCAGGGCTGGACAGCCTCAGGCAGAGCAGCCAATCCCACCAAGTCAAAGTGGATAATGTTGAAAATCAATCATGATATTTTGCCGTCTGTCTGAATACCTAGAACATTTCCCCTCCCCGATTGTAACAAGCGGTGGCACTAAATTTAAAAAAAAAAAGATAGCTTTGATTTATGGTTATAGAACAGCTATATAAAATCAACTGACACAGGTTACAAAAACAGCACTCATTAATATCCATAATTGACAGAAATACTAATATTTTTACTGAAACATATTTCATATTTGAACACATACAAGGATGGTCAAGAGTCAAATTTAATGACTTCCAGTTGATGTTGCTGCAAGAACAGCTTGGAAAATAGCAGACTCCACTGAGCCCTGAAAAATCCAGCCAGTAACAACTGTTGGGAGACCTTATGGGTCAAAGGCCCCTTGTAGGGGTGGTGAAGAAAGGAGAGGCGCTTCATGGACCATGAGGAACTCGCAATTTCCTCATTAGGTCTGAAGCAAACTCTCCCAAACGGCAGCAGGGATGACGGCCATTTTTGGCAGTAACAAGCTGGGACAACCAGGACCATAAGATTTGTGCTGGAGTGGTCATGGACAGAGCATTGAAACTGGGTAAGATAACTTTCAACTCTTACTCCAAAGATTTAATTTAAATACAAGAATTTTAAAAGATAATCTCCAAGCATTAAGGATTAAGGAAGTGGCGATTAGACACATGGAGAAGATTAAAGACTGAAAATTAAGAGGCAAAAGAAATGCCCAAGGAAAGCTTTAAAATACAGAAAGCCTGGAAAAAAGCTTAAACAATTTGAAAGGTGATTTTTGGGAGAAACTGTCTTTTTAAACCCCCTGCGTTTATTGGATAATCAACTGTTCTTGACATACATTGTTAATGTTGCACTTGGGAGCAGGAAAGCCATCTACAGGAAGAAGAGGAGCACTACAGCAGTATAGGGTCAATACTCTTAGTGAAAGTGAGATCCAATATACATAAAGTCTAATACACAAAATAGAAGAAAGTAAATAACACCTGGAAGGCGACCTGACCTTGACTCGATTTTAGAAGATGATTTGGATATTTTGAAACTACCTAATGAGTTTCTTTTTCCTCTTGAAGATTTCTAAGATGAACTAAATTGCAAATAACTAAACTTTATTGAATCTGGCTATTGGATTATGGATTTGAAAGATTGGAGGAACCTAATGCAGGGGAGAAATGCTCCCGGTTCAGACCAGATCGCCTGATCTGGTAGCGATGGAGGCGGGTGGTTCGGAGAACCGGTAACAAAAATCCCTGCCTCCTGCCATGCCCAGCTGAGCCACACAATCATCATTAAATTTTTAAAAGCATTTTTTCTACAACCTCTTCAGCCAAGAGTGGCTACGCCCACTCAGTCATATTACCCCACCACCACCAAACCACACCCACAGAACCGGTTGTAACAAATTTTACATTTCACTACTGACCTGGATTAATTTGGGTTTGGATTATTAAGGCTATTTGATGGAACATCTACGAGGCAAAAGAAGAAAGGTGATAGAAGAAAAGAGAAAAGAAGAAAAATAAGACTTAAAAATTTGGACAACTGGGAAGATATGTAATTGAAAAACCACAAGGCTGTAAACTACTAAAGAATTTTAAAGATGATAAACTTAGGGGGTTTGGAGGCATAACTATGGGACTGATTGAATTTTATTAAGTTGGAGTTTTTAAATATTGAGATGTTGGAACTAAAGAGGTATACTGAATAATCTTTATTAAATTGTTACAAAATGGATCTACGGGGGATAATAGAGGCAAATGAAGAAATAATTTTGATGCTCAAAAGCATGCATGAAACTATGAAGAACAATGAGGAGACAAGGAGATTGTCTAAAGATAAAGAAATGAATTTAGAAGCCATTCAACAATTGGGAGGAAAAGATGAACATGATATTCAGGAAATAGATGAGAAATTAGAAGAAGCAGTGGAAGGAAAAAAATCAAAACGAGATGCAAGAAGATAAAGATAATGAAGAGAAATAGAATAAGTAGGAATCAATCAGATAATTCCTTGAAAGCTTATAGTAGAACAGAGGAGGGGGGGGGGGAGAAAAATATCTTTAAAAAAAGAAAGGTTTAGAGGGAAAAAAAGAAAAATCTCTTTTAGAAAAAGAAAGTCTTATTGATGGGTGTTCAAATAATACAGCAGAAAGAGACAAAGGGCAACCCAAAGGGAATGTTCAGTAGGTATAAAACTATCAAAAAAAAGTTATAAGACTCCAAGAGAGAGAAATAAAAGGGTGATTAAAAAGTCAATAAATGATGGAACTCCAAAAAGGCTAAGAGATGATGGCTAATGATAAAATATATATCTGAGCAGATATATTTCTAGGGCATTTCTGAGCAGTTTGGTGAACTGGTTGTTAGAAGAAATCATTAGGGCAGAGAACCGGTTGTTAAATTATTTGAATCCCACCACTGTGTGTATTATATTAAAAAAATAAATAAAAAAGAGAGTCAAATTTAACAAACTTCATTATAATTAGTGAGGATTGATATACCAGTAGCTGAATTACCCAGAGATTATTAGAAGGGTTATTAACTGATAAAATTGTAGACTATGGAAGGACCAGTAAAGAGGTACATGTGTAGCTCTTTCTTTCCTTAATTTTACCTAGACAAATCCATCCTTACCTGGGCATATTGCTGCATTTCCTTCCCCAAAATACTGAGAATAAAGCATATTTTCCCTGTTATGAAATAAGCTCTTTGATACAGTATAGAGGCATCATGAAAAAAATTGGCAGTTATAAAAGATCATTTTGGCCACTTCCCTTGAATGACATAGAGGATACAATAACTTTTATTTGATGATTCTATTTGGTAAAAGGTAAAGGTGAGGTCCTTGGTGCTCTTTGAACTTGGTGTATTCTTTTTTCTTTTTTTTTTTGAAATTTTTAAAATTTATTTTTAAACATAAAACATAAAACACATCTTTTTAGAGCAAGAGTTTGATCCGTTATAAAATAAATATAAGTTCCAAATTTCATCCATTAACATCTTAAAGAAAAAAAAAAGAACAAATCTAAACACAACTTTTATCATTCAGCCTAACATCTTATTCTAGCATTAGACATTCTACTATATATCACCCTAAATCTTAAACTCCAAATCTAGATAGCTCTTTATAATATTCATTTATCATTTTAACAATCAGTATTTCATATATTTTCCTTACTTTAAAGACCCAAATCAAATCAATGTTTCTTTTGAATCACATCTAATGACCAACATAAAATATTTTACCTCTCTCTTAAGAACATTTCAAAATCAATTCACTTTAAAATTTATTCCACATTTCCACCTATAATTTATTATGCCCAAAATATTTTGTTTTTGCTAATTACAAGCTTCTTCTCCATTACAACTAATTCTAATGTTTAGATGGTTCATAACTTATATAGCTATTCCCCAACAATATTTTCCTCCACTTCGAACTTGGTGGGTGTTCTTGCAGATGTTTCATTACCAAATTAGGTAACATCATCAGTGCTGCATCATGAGTAGAGGTGTCCTTGAGTTGAGTTTGATTCCTGGTGATTTCATGGACATAACTAGTGTTTTTGTGATCACTTTGACATTGTCTTCTCACTGGAAATGTTTGATTCCCTTGTTTTTCTGTTGGTCATAGGATCTCCTGCTGCCTAACTTCATTTGTCCAGAATTCAGCACAAAACTTGCTCACAGATCCCATAATGTTAAATACAATTTCTATTTATGTTCTTCTGGGATGAAATATAGAAGTGCTGGACAGACCAAACATCTAGTCAAAAAGATTTGCTGAAGCCAAAAATTAAAATGATAAACACCTCAAATGAGGCTTTCCTTGCTGCCAAGTGCAAAGACATATTGGGAATACATCAAAGAGCCTAAAATGCAAGCCATAATGTTTTTTGATTGGGCACCTTCCAACAACTTATAATTTTTATTGCTATAAACCTAGGAGCTATACAACATTTGGCTTGTTATTTTGGCTTTAAAAAGTTTAAGGGCAGACAGTATATAATTGTCAGGTTCATAAAAAGGAAGATTAGCATAGCCTTATAACTTCTTCGGACATTATCAGAGACAAACTTTGTTTCCCCTAAATGCCAGTAGATGGAAAAGCACCCACAGGTATTTTCCAAGAATGATACAAAGCTTCCTGTTTCACTTATTTTTTTAAAAAATATCTAAATTTTCCCAGCCCCTCAAAAAAACCCAACCCCAAATAATTGGAATTTTATATAATGAGCCAAGTCCAGAGCCATTTTTGGAAACAAAAATGATGAGTAGTTGGCCTACTATATTATATGAATAGGTGCTCAGCTATTAGGAGACAAGGAGAATTTACAACCATAGAGAACATCCTGAGCAGAGAAGGTAGAGCAACCATGCCAGTTTGCTTTCTCACAAAGTCATTTTAGTCAAGGCAGCCATTTTGCTAGAGCACCTATGACATGTTCTATAAATATGCCTCACCTCCCATCTCACTCCCGTCAGGAAATAACTGTCACTTCTGATTTTCAAAAATTTCTTGACCTCTGGGCCAGGCCCAGTATTGAATTTCTGTTTTTGAAAAGTCCTGGGCATTTGCCCTTTCCCTCCAAGAATGCAGAACTGAATGGAGTGGAAGGAACACTTCAGGCAATTCAGACATGATGGTGCCACCCTTCATGTAGGTTTAAGATGGAGTTGCCATAATTAGTCAAGTTGGATCTTGAAGGAATTTGTCCTCATTCTATCACATTCTATGCATGTCAAATCACAAGGAATTATCTCATACACTGTGAGCTAGCAAGAAAACTAGATTTAAAGCACATCCCTTGCTTTTACAATTCATATTCAAGACAGTTGCTTCTTATTAATATATACTTATTTCCTCAAAGAAATGGGAAGAGTGGGAAGAACAATACGAAGGGATAAGCAAATTCACTCTGGTTCTCTAATCAGATCTACTAAAAATCCAGGCTGAATATGGAGATAAGTTAGCATCAAACTGCTCAAGAGAAATGTCCCTTACAAGAAGACCGAGGTTTGTTTTTGGCATATCAAAAGTTATTTTTTCATAGAAGCCAGGGATAATTGTCATGCTAAGAAGTGAAATAGCAGAAATATCATAAATATCTTCCTCAAACCAGTCATTTCTAAATCATCTGAAGTTGATAGGCAAAATTGGCATAACTGTTTTACATTATTGCAGATGATTTTATCAGTCTTGCATCCAGGAAAATTAGGTAATGAGATGGAGTAATGGATAGCAATTTGACACAGCTATTTGTCAGTCCCAGTGATGGGGAGTTTTGCCTTAGTCTTTTGAAAGAAAGAAAGAAAGAAAGAAAGAAAGAAAGAAAGAAAGAAAGAAAGAAAGAAAGAAAGAAAGAAAGAAAGAAAGAAAGAAATTGTGCTTTTTTCCAGTTGTGGAATGAGCAGACAACTGAAACCCTGTACCCATGGAGGATAGTCAGTTGAAGAAGAGCATTCCAGAAAGTTTATCTTATTCTGCTAGGCTAGTACTCAAGACTTCTAGACTCAAATAATCATTATTATTGGTATGTGCAAAGATCCAAAGAGCTGTTTTTTCTTTAAAAAAAAGGGGGAAAATATTTTCTGTTCATTATCGTGATCTCCATCTTCAGGGTCCAGCCAGAATGGAGTCACGTGTCTATGAATGTGCAGTCTAGTCCACAGGCTACTCAACAGCTCTGAGCTGTTTATGGGAATTATGGTGTGAAGATACAGTCCATTTTTACAGCTGCAATTTGGATAGCAGCAAGCAGTCAACAGACCTCTCTGCTCACCTGATGACTCAGCACCGGGGAAATGGTCAACCTACACACCATCATTCATCTTTTATTATGGCAAGTTTCATCAAGTCAGAATTCCTAATGTCAGCAAATAATGGCAGAATTCAGTCAAATATAATCCCAAAATGACTCAGAAATTGCGTTCGCCCTGGATCCCAGTAGAAGAATCTCTTGCTCTCACACATATACTATTATGCTGTGTAATCTCTTCATCTTATTTTGTATGAATATAGAATAAAATAAAAAACCTGTTAAATATACAGCAATCTAGCAGATAAACTTCAAACTTACCCTTCCTTCCCCAATTTGCATTGGCCATTGGCTTTTAGTTCCCATAATTCCCAGATAGCATAGCCTCCTTGCTAGTTTAGGTCAGACTTGACACTCCATCAGCACCAACTTCCCAGACCATGCTATCTTCTCTCCCTTATTCAATTGCTAAGTAAAGAGCCATGGAAACCTCTAGTAAAGGAGACTGTTTTCTTCCAGGCAAGGTGCCTCTGCAGTATGGCATGCTTGCCAATGTCATATACCACTTATCTTTCTTATTCTATTACCTGATATAGTCACATGCTAATGAATTCAATGGCCAATACCATATTCTCTTTTTATGTCAACAGAGAGGTGGAATACATGAAGACAGCTCTAATGCATGACCTTGAGAATCTCCTCAATTTATCCAGCAGGGGGAGCTTTGAGACTGCTCCAGCAGTTTAGACAATAATTCATCAAGCAGCAGCTTGTTTCTACTTCTACTTCCTTACTTCCCTTTGCCTTCATGTTGGTAAGTTTGGTAAATCACATGAATTAAAGGAACTAAATTTCAATTGCACATTGTTTCAGAACACAATGATTCATTCTTACAAAACCAAGAAGAAATTATATTTCATTCCACATTGAAACCAAAAGGTATGTGTGCAAGGGAATTTCCTACATTACCAGAATTCATGCTGAACTGAAAGTTTGACACATAGTGATTTTTAAAAAGGAAGAATTCTGTTATGCCAATCAAGGAGAGGATTTGCATTCACCTACTAGTTGCTATAGCCTATAGCCTATAATTCCTGTTCTCTAATGTGGAAACTTGTGCAAAATTGTGGTGAACTCAAGAGCTGCTACTTATCACTTGTCTCTATTTATTGCTTTGAAGCACTGGCAACTCTGTCTTGACCTTTCTTGGCTACATAAGAACTTCTGGGAACTGGATCCAAGCTGATGAATATTTTACCAGTCTGAACTATGTGTATTTCTCTTATTTGGCATCTTATGCAGCAAGAATCTGTATGGGAAGAAAAACAACTACCAGTAGATATCATCAGGTCCTGTTTAGAGAGCTACATCCTTTTAAAAACTCTCCTTCTCTTTTACTCAGTTTGCACGACTCCTTCAAGTCCAACCTACCTTGATTTCTTTCTTCCCACACCCAATGAATATTCATCATTCATTATAGCCAGAGAGCAGTTCTAGTATAGAACCATAATATAATACCCAAAATCACACTGAACAGCTAAAATCAATGTGGACATTCTGGGGATAGTAGGTTTGGAGAAAACTAAGCCACTGTGAGTCAATCAGATATAATTATATAGCACTTGATTTTGGTCAAGGTGATCTGGAGGTTTAGAACTGGCCTGCAAGATGAAAGAGATTCCTCAAAGACAGTGCCAATCCAATTTCTCATTTCCAGGGTAACTTAGAATTCTAGATTCTTTATAGGTTTTCCTTGGGGTTTTTTTTGCTGCCTCCTTTGTGTTGCCTCACAAGTTCCAATGTGATTATGGGCATATATCAAGGAAATAGACTGCAGATAGTAACCAAATCTCCAGGTTCTGAATGTAAGATTTGTAGAAACCATGATAAAAGGTAAGCCTTGACTCCTATTGGCTTTATTCTTGGAATGATACGGTAGTAGTTTATTTTCTATAACTTCCCAGTGTAGCCTTTGGTCTTAGAGTTTCATGGTTGTCTCTCATGAGTAGGGATGTGTGAATTTATTTATTTATTTATTGGTTTGATTTATATGCCGCCCTTCTCCGGAGACTTAGGGCAGCTTACAATGTGTTAAGCAATAGCCTTCATACTTTTGTATATACCTGCTTAGTAGGGCTTTTGCCCCCCCCCCCCAAGCGGTGTTCTTTTTTATACAAAGTCAGCTTATTGCCCCCACAATCCGGGTCCTCATTTTACCTACCTCAGAAGGATGGAAGGCTGAGTCAACCTTGAGCCTGGTGAGATTTGAACTCGCTGTAATTGCAGGCAGCTGGCAGCTAAGTGCTACTTTAACGTCACTTTAGTCCGCTGCACCATCAAGGCTCCCAAGTCCTGATTTGATTCAGATTGGAGATCTGAAATTCAAAATGACATAATTTATTTGAATTTGCATTCAAGAGTTTTGCAATTCAATTCATGTCACTTCAAGAGTCACTATTTTATTTGAAAACAAAGGTTTGTATAGAAGTTATAAGAGGAAAATTTGAAAGTCTCAAGTGTTGCCAAGTTCAGCACTGTGGGATGAATATACTAGACTAATAGACCATAAATCTTGTCACATCTCACATGAATATCTTCAAGAGCTTAACCACAATACATTTTTAAAAATACTCCCCCACAATAAAAGATATTGTGGGGGAGAAAAGAAGGCAATGATGAGTAAAAGACAACATAAAAGCTTCCAATTTGTCCAGCAAAATGCTTACAAAGAAGCTGACTGAATCAATGCAGAAAATATCCTATTTCAAAACATTCATTTTCAAAAATCTTTTCCCTGACTTCTTCTTGTGGCTTCTGGTCACTGGATTTTCTAAGGTATTGTAGAAAGTTAGCCCTCACCCCTCTCCTAGAAGAATGAAATATCTTGAGAAATATTTAAAAAGCAGAATATTATATTTCCCTAAAGGAGAAACATGCTCTTGGAAAGCAGCCCCCACCTTTCATAATAGCCCTACAGGACTGGGCCAGCCTTTCTACAAGACAAAAGGCCTTCAGCTCCAGGGTGATAGGATTAAGACCTATCCAGGACATAATATGATTATCTAGCAGCAGGGCTCATTGCATTGCAAAATCACCTGGGAACATTACATCATCTTCCAGGCCTCAACCAAACTTGATTCAGACAAACATGACCCCTGCATAGCCCCATGGGCATTTGACAGCAGCCAGTAAAATACATTTTTTGCACAGAAACAGGAAGCTCAAAGGCAAGGCCCAAGAGAGGGTATAAATAACCCTCACTCTCCACTCCATGTGGTCAGCTGCCCAGGACCTCAAACCCATGTGGTCCTGTCCATTAATAAACCATCTTTCCAAGCAGCCTCCATGTTTCCAGTGTCTTTCTCCCTGCTTGGAATTGAACCAGATGGATATTTCTTCCAACAGTACCTAGAAGGGTTGCCATAGCTAGTTGCCAATTGGGCTTCTTTGGAAAAAGCTAGTATCACTAGCGGGAGGTGGGCAGGACATGTTGGCAAAACCTGACCTATGTTGAGCAGGACTCAAAAGAATTACCTCAGACTTACTCTCCTGGGTGATATTAGCTATGCTCTCTCTGATCACTGAGATTCCTAGGAGGCAGTCGCAACTTGTTGGCATGCTTAACTGTCCCCTCGGAAAGAACTCTCTCCTCAGTGGTAGGTCTTAGTTTCATATAGGTTGGGGCTTGTTGCCAATATTCTGTGCCATTATTTGGCAGAGAAAGCAGAAGCAGACAGGCACAGTAAGATTCCAGGGTATAGGCAAGCAGCAAAGGAGGGGGTTGGCCCGGAGAAAGAGGAACTTGTAGTCTAGCTATCTTATCTTTACTATTAGATCACCAAAAATGTTGTCTTGAGGCCTGTATGTGAGAACAAGTGATTATTATCAAGCAACTTGAACAGGTCAGTCTGAACTTCCAGTTCTGTTGACAGGGCCAAGTCAGATATATAAGTTGAATTTTGTAACTGAAGCAGGGAGTGAAGCACAAAATAACATAGCCTGTGGCATCCCGGAAGAATTGTGATAAGCAGGGAGTTAAATGAGGATTAAAGTTTGGCTAATCATATTAATATCCCCCTTTCCACCCTTCTCCATACATGAATTAAATCCGTAATATTGTAATATCCCTAAAAGTAGCAGAAATGGCTTTGAATCTGCAAAGCTATGAAGGCTAAGAACTGTTTTGAAGCCGCTTGATTCAGTTAGTTGCTTCAAGCAAATTTCTCTTTTGATTTGGACTTCTTCTTTTATGGGGCTGTTTGAGTGAAGCTTCATCAAACTGAAGCTCTGAAAGAACTTTGTATAGCTTGACTAATCAAATCCAAGCCTGCTTAGCTTTTTAAGATCAGTCTTGGTTGTGACATAGCTGTGTAGAAGTCACAACGGGCCATGTGTATTTGTATAGTTTTAAAAATAGAAACAGCAAAACCTGCAGAGATAATTGACCATACCAAGAATATTGGCTGCACTTATATATTAGCTGTCTTAGTCACTGAAATAATTTTTTACTAATTACCTGCCTTTCTGTCAGTTAATTGTTTAATCAATTAAATTTAAACACTTGTGCAAACCATTAAAATCTGCAAGGCAATGGATGAAATGCAAATAGCTGGCAATAAGGATAGTTCTTAGACAAGTTACTTATCTTAAATAGATCAGTCAATGCTATTAATTTAATTTATTACAAGAATATATAATAGCCAGCTAGCCTTAAAAAATGAACTAATATATATTTCACTTATAAGGAACTGACTTATCCTACCAACAAAACAGAAGATGTTGTACAACATCTTTCTTATTCAAGTATTTTGACTCTTGCTAGGCTCACTACTGTAAATGCTTTTATATGAAAAACTGTGGAGTATTTGTCCTTAGAGCAATATTCACATGTGTTTTCCTATCAGGTAGACAAGGCTAGAAAATGAGACAATCATCTATTTTCAGCCTATATGGTTTTAAGTGAGTAAGCATTCATGAACTGGTGACTACTGTTTCGCTCTAAATGGTGCCAATGATTGCTAATCCTACCATTGCAGCATGCATGAATAAATAATTAAATAAATAGGGAAAGGCAGCAAAAGATAAATGGATGTTACTAATCCATTTAAAAAAGCATGCAACAACAGCTGATACATACAAAGGAGCCAACTGATAATTTTAAAACATTTAATGTTTTGATCCATATTGCATTCTTCACTCACAGAGAGCCTCCAGGTCTTCTAAATAATTTTCCAACTCAAGATTGTTCTTTTTCCCCTCGTGCTATTTTTTTTATATCTCTTATTTTCTTTGAGGCATGACCAAAATAGCAAAGTCGTGAAAACATTTGACATCTGAGTAATTCCAAATATATAAGCTTCTTACAATTTCAGATTTTGAACAGAGATATCTTTGCCCTGCTCTGTGTAAACATGGAATGTTTGAAATAAAATCTCTTCCAGCCCTGTTAAAAACAATGAATACATTGAAAACTTGACAGCTTAAGGGAAAGAAGCCCATTTGGAAACATGATGTGCACCGTAGGGAGGGAAGGGTTCACTGTATTCTGTTAAGAGGGTTTCCAGAACAGTTTCTTGATTGTTTAGGCTGGGGAAAGCGAAATATACTCAGCTGTTCACATACAGAAATCCACATGCACTGTAAATTATTAACACAAATGCAGAATTGAAGGAGCTACATTTGTCCACAAGCTTAAT
The DNA here is from genome assembly GCA_030761175.1 of Masticophis lateralis. NCBI lineage: Eukaryota > Metazoa > Chordata > Lepidosauria > Squamata > Colubridae > Masticophis > Masticophis lateralis. Next base: position 243,995,371 of record JAUDYJ010000001.1, on the reverse strand, counting down.
TATGAAAGGAAGTCAGAATGATTAAAAGAGTCAGAAGCCATAACAGGTGACTTGGTTCTTTTCTACTAATCCATAATACCACTGCTGGCAGTATCTACAACAAACTGCAATAACATTAAAATGACAAAATGCACTTATTGATGCCATTATGCAAATGCTATGATTTTGCACTTGTTTTGAAAAAGCTGATGCAAGGACATCGTGGCATTTGTTTGAAGACATCATCATACCTGTATCAACAATTGCCCCACCCTTCAGGTGGTGTTTTCCAAAGCTTTGCTTTGTCTTTTTATTGATCTTGATGCCCTTTTTCTTTATCATGTTATACCTATGCGTTAGGAGCTCTATCTAGCCACCCTGCCAATAACAATATGGGAGAAAAGAATCAGGAAAAACATCCAATGTGGTAGGAGTCAACGAGATAGACCATGATAGAGAAACAGATCTTATGTTGAGCCACAATGGGTGTAGCAGCTTAATACATATTCATTCAGAAATGTTCCATTGTTGCTGATTGCCAAATGCAGAGACAGATCCATGTTCTGACAAGACTGTCATAGATCTTATGGCAGAAAATTAGAAGCAAATCAACAGGCAATTTCTTAACACAAAAATGAAAAATTTAATCAAAATATTTAAAGAAGTGCTGTCTCTAATAAATTGTCTCTTGCTTCTGAGCCAGTTCTATGATAAGAAGCATTACAACTCTTTGATTTTACTTGCTTATCCTGATATGAGAGACTCTCTGTATATTAAGGATCTACAAAAACATGCTAGATCAGAGTTGGGACTAAAGGCCTTGCTTCTGCTACTGGTTAGGCAGATGTTTTTAGCAAGCTCACAAACAATGCTTAGAGGTTACAGTCTTCCTTAATAGTCACCCTCTCCACAATTGAATCTTCAGAATGATCCCATTTAGAAACATGTCATCTAAATAAAATAATTACTTATCATTGATGGATATCTAATCGGCACTGTGAAGCCAATCAATGGCCATTTTTCCACTAATGACTTAAAATGTCTCCATAGCGACATCCAAGCCATTGCTGAAGTGAGATACATCCTGCCCCCATTGTGCCAAAATAGTGGTTGGATGATTCTAAGAGACACCGTGTCACTAGTAGGGAAATGTATCCTGACTGGAAATTCTATTCTTATGATATAATTGGGTTTTTTAAAATCTATATAATTTGCTTTACGATTTTATACATGTATCTGTGAGTGAGATGGGTGGTCTGTAAAACAAACAAACAAACAAACAAATTTTATCCTCCTTTATTCCACTTCTACTTTGATTTTTATATCTTCCTTTTGGCACCTTCCCTAGTAATTCTTTTGCTTATTTCAAATGCAGACAAGTCATAATGACTGACTGAATGGTGATACTACTATTCTTTCATTCCCTTCCTAAGAATCCTTATTTTACTATTTTAACTAATAATGCAATAGGAAGGAAGTGCAGGAAAAGGGAAAATCTGAACCATAAAAAACCCACAACCAATCCCAAAAACAAAAACAAAAACTACCTCTCTGGATATACGTACATGCTGAGTTAAAATGTGATTGGTTTTGTTTGTTTAACTTGTTGGATACACCAGGTTGACTGATTTTTCATGAATTTTGATATGTAAATTTTTTAATTTCAGTCTTACTGTAGGTCTATACAGTCCTCTATGCAGTAGTATCTGAGTCCACAAACTATTCTAAGTAAGTTCAAATATGTTTCCACAATGCTGAGACTCTTAGTATGAATGTTGCACTTGCAGGTTAAAAAGTAAATGATAGATTTCAAATGTTAATGAATGCAAAATAGATTTACAAGTGTAACATATACAAAATGAGTCTGTAAATGCTGATTATGGAAACAGTCCTTATATTTAAAGTAGTTATGGGAATGAAGTTAGACATTATTACATCCAATTCAGTTTTAAGGTTTCTGTTTTTAATGCAAGTCAGAGGATGGAGATTCAGAATTAAGCTGTGAGAAGGCACAAACTTCTAAATCTAAGATGGAGATGAGAAAGGCAGATATGATGCCTCAACCCAAATTCTCTCCAGAGTCATCTGAGAGAATTCCAGGAAGAGAACGGGCTACAGCCTTCCACAACAGGGATATCACCTCCCATAATCCACATTGTTTCAGATGTCTGGGAATTGTAGGCCTACATATTTGGAAAATATCTGAGATGAGGGGGATAATGTAATTTTATTCTCTTTGCAGGATACTTTTGAAGCTGGAGAATGAATATGACATCTTTCTGTTACCTTATTAGTTGGCCCTTTTTACAATATCATTTTCACCCCCATAAAGATTTATAGAGTTTTCGTAACTGTTCTATTTTTCTGCTAGGCTTTGAGAATCTGTGAGATGAGAGAATGCCTGCCAGGGAGTGATGAGTCTAATACACCAGAGGGCTCCAGGTGGGGAAAAAGATGACTGAAACAAAAACTAAGAAAAGCTGGTTATAGACTGAAGTGAAGCAATGGTAGAAACACATCTTTATAAATCAAGGAAACCATGGCTCTTCTGCAGATTAGAGTTTTTTAACTGGAGGAGTCTCAATAGATGCCTGGAAAGGGTTCTTATAAAAAGTGGATTTTAAGGCCCACGGATCATTGTTGCTTCTGTGACATGCAAGAAATATTCAAGGCTTTCCAGTGCTGAAGAACAGCTTGGCAGGCAGAAGGAATAGAGCTAATTACCTTTGTCACTATCTTCTTTTCTACCTAAAGTGAGGAGGAAGCATGTAATCTGTCCTGTCAGAGAGGAGATTGTGGAGGGTGAAGTCCCGCCCTTAGCCTTCTGCAACCCCGCATGCAGCTCCTCACAAGGCTGTCAGTGCCAAACAGTGGGGGCTGATGACAAATATTTTGCCAGGCTAGGAAAGGCAAAGTAGGGAGGGCCATGTGATTCACAGGATTCATTGGCAATTTGGAATTTAGGTTGAAAGAAACAGCAAGGTCCAAAATGTAACTTCAGCTTTCCAGGTCCTTAACTCCTTATCCTATCAACTCCTTATCCAGCAAAGATGTTAAATGGAAGAGAGAGCATTTACTCCTGATCATTTTAAATGAAATGTTTTCCAAATAACTTTCTTTCCATTCTGTTTTAGGCTACTTTGATCCACTCATCTTACACCTACAAACAGCACTATCAAAAGGAGTTTAATTAGCGGCATTTGCAACGTTTTTGAACCCAGAAGTCAGTTAACAAGCTTCTGTAGGAAGTTAGGACTCACCCCTCTCCTAGATGAATGAAATATTTTAATAAATATTAAAAAAGGCAGAATATTATATTTCCCTGGATGAGAAATGGAGAAACAACTTTTAAAGACAGAGCTTCCTGCCTCCCCCTCCCACCTTTGTCAATGGGCCATTAAGGCCTCAGCCAAGCTCAATGATTTCCCCCCACTTTTGTCAATGGGCCACTATCTGCAACACAATAGGACCCATCTAGCAACAGAAACTCACCACATGGCAAGACTCAAGCAAGCTTGAGATACAATCTACAAAGTTGGCTGAGACCCCTAGATCACCTGAGAGTTTGACAGGATACATTTCTTATAGAGGAAGAAGAAACTCAAAGGTGGGGCACAACAGAGGGCATAAAACCAAGGCACTCCCAGCTTCTGGGGCTTTTTTGTTTTCTACTCAAGAACTCAAGCCATGTGATTCTGCTCAGGAACTCAAGCCATCTGCTCCTGTTCAGGAACTCATGCCATGTGATTCCTGTCTATCATTAAACCAACTTTCCAAGCAGTCTCCATGTTTCCAGTGTCTTTTTCCCCACTTAGAACTGAACCCAGATGGACATTTCTTCCCACACTTCTTAGTCCTTAAATCCAGGCAGCAAATCTCTGTTGGAAACTTTTAAAATTCTAAGCATGACATAGTTTGTTTATGAGGGTGAACAGCCTTAGATGAAAGGATCCAAATGATCACCACACATCATTACTCCTTACAGAGTGGGCAACCCAAGGCTATCTAAGTCCTTTTGGGCTCTATAGCTACCATCAAAACATGGGTACCGAGATTGTCTACTAGTGATGTCTCTCGTATTTCCTAGTGCTGCTTAAGCCCAATAAAAGGGTGGGATGTAAAGCCATTTTACTGCCAGAGTAGCATTCTTCCATAATGTATCGCTTCCAAATTTTTCTCCAGCAGAGTGGGAGTGTAATTCACTATAGCTACACTGCTGTTCCTTGGAAATCATGCTCTAACAGGATCTTGATTGTATGGGGGTTGTTGAGCTACTTTTTAAAAAAGATTGTTTCCCCCTCATCTTACAGCTATCAGACCCAAGGATACAAAAATCCCAATGACCATTAAACAGCAGCAAAAATTTAGAGCTTTCTATCCCTTTCCAGCATCTCACGGTTTTTCTTCCTTTACCTCCTCCTCCGAAATCTGTGACAGTAATTCTGTTTTGTTCCACTCTTCCCAGGAGAGAATACCCCTGTCCCATAGCACCCTCGTTTGTTGTTGGTTTCTTCAGTTATACAGCACCCCCTCAAATTTCCCTATTAAATTGGCTAGGCCTGGTTTCCCAAAAGAAAAAGGTTTCCAAGGAGTGGGAGAGAGCGCAAAAGAGTTGCTCAGCTTGCATCCACACACTTCTCTGCTCTAATTATTCACTTTCAAACTCTTCTGAGGAATTAGAGCTGTCTTTAGGCTAATTTATAAACAGGGGTTCGGCTACAGAAACAGCTTTTGTATTTGCAGGTCTGCTACAGCCTGGGAAGAAGGAGACTTCCTGGAGAGTACAATCCAGACTGCCTGAATCTTGTGTGAATGGGCAGATATAAATCCATGGAGCTGGGTTCCTGGAGGCCCTGAGCTCACCAGTGAAATGAGATGTGTGAGTGGGGCTGCTGGAATTCCACAGTTTTCAACCTTGGTAACTGTCTGGCCCCAATCATCTTGCCTAGGAGAATTAATGCAGTCAGCAAAAGACATTCATTACAAGGGGTGGGAAGTTGAGCAGGTGCTTCTTTAAATTATCAATTGCTAATCAGGCTCCTGGCATCTTGATTAAACTAGGGGAATAATAACGGCTATTCACAGAGCAAAAAGCCAGACTTGGTAAACAATTATTTTCCCACAACAAAAACGCTGGATGGTTCTTGCCTGTTGCTTATAAAATTGCAGCAAGGCACTCCCAATGCCTTCCTCAGCCTCCATGTTGCATATTCTGCTTCTCTTTGTTTGATTTTGCCATTAGGAAATCCTGCCATCTTATTTATGTATTTATTAACCAAATGTTCAGTGCTGCCTGACTCCCAGCCAGTCCTGCTGAACATTTTCTACCATAATGGAGTGCAAGTTCCCACAATTAAAGACTAATGTTTCCCCCCCCCCCGCCGCCCCACCAATTTGCTCTTTTACTTATAACTGCTACATGTTTTAAATAAGTATTTATAATGTTCTCATATAATAAAGAAAAGAATATAGTTTTGTAAATAGACTATAATGCTATACTATTATACTAGTTTATAGCATATATAAATAGTATATATTTATATAAATATAGTACAGCAAAAGCTTGTAGCTTGCAAAAAGGCTCATATGGGTAATCTGATGGAATGCACATTCAGATGGCATATTTGCAACTCAGCCAAAGCCAATTTGGAAGGCATCCTTGGCAGATGGCCCTTGAATCATGCTTGCTGATTTGGCTATACCTATCCCACCTGCACTGGGAAGTTTGTATGAAAATCTCCTACTTGTTATGATGACTCTGAACAGCTGTTTGTTTTTTCTTTTCCCGGGCACCCTACTTCTGCTTCAGGAGAACATCTCATTGGCTTCCAAGTTCCAACTGCTCTTTATAATCTTGAAGATTTCAGAGTTGGTCAAGACTGCGTTCCTTGCGATCTCTTCCAAATTTGTTATTCTTGACCTTGTCAAGGCAAAATCTGACAAAAAGCAGTTTTAGAGAGCAAGAGGACAGAAGTAATTATGGGCTGCTTGCTTTTCCCCTTTTAGGATGAATGAAGTTCCAGATATGTCCTGGAACTGGGCCTGAAGGTAAGGTAGGCAATTAGACTTTCTTCTGTGCAAAAGATCCTATGACACTGGGGGGCGGGGGTGGGGGGGAGATCAGACAACACCCCCCACAGCTCTGATGGAAATGAAATCTACGGCAATAGTGCTATGAAGCTTAACATGGTCAGGGTACACAGACATACTTATCTTGCTAAACACTATATCATCCTAAACAGCACATGTCATTCTTTCAAGGACATTGAATTTTGTGCAAGTACTAGGTCTACAGAAACATTTTGTCATCTGGAGTTTAGCCACATATGTATAATAATATGAGTATGAAGCCGACTTCTACCCTCAATATTTAAAAGTTTGTTTTGATCTTGTAGCAAAGAAGGAGAGCATCAAATTGAATGATGACTTGTGTGTGAATAACATCATACAAAGGCTACAATTACGTACTTCCATATTCAATGCAAGCCAATACATTACATTTGTGATTAAGGTACTGGGCTATAAAAGGAAGCCATGATTTCTTGTTCTACTTTAGACACAAAAGTCAGCTGGTAAGTTTAGGGCAATCATTCTTTCTCAGACTTACCCATCTCACAGGGTTGTTGATGTGGGAAAATAAGAGGTGGATGTATTATACATGTTGCCTGTTAGACAAAATAAAGGCAAGATAAAAATGTAAAAATAAATAAATAAACATTTGCAAAATTATTATTTGCTCTTCCTGACCTTGGAAATGTCCTTTTTGTCACCCCTAACCTAATTAATTTCCTTTCCTTCTTCTTCTTCTTCTTCTTCTTCTTCTTCTTCTTCTTCTTCTTCTTCTTCTTCTTCTTCTTCTTCTTCTTCTTCTTCTTCTTCTTCTTCTTCTTCTTCACTTTATTCATTAAACATGAAACTCAGTCAACTGAACATTCAAAAATGCATCACAAATATCACAGACTGGTGCTAATGGTTGATATTGCCAGTGTCCTAGGTATCAACCAAGTACCTTCTTAAGATGTATGATGTTTCAAGTAGTGCAGTTTTTTGCAGCTCCGCTGGTGTTATTGCAGGAAGCTTCAATTTGTTGATGTATCTTATAAAATTCTTGGACATTGTACCAAGTGCCCCGATGACAATGGGTATTACATATAATGGATATGTTTCATCCATAGCCGTGCAGTTTCGATGGTCAGGTCATGATATTTCATGATTTTTTCCAGTTCTTTTTCTTTGATTCTGGCATCTCCTGTAATGTCAATAAATTGTACATTTCGGTTTTTGACAACTGTGATATCTGGTGTGTTGTGTTCCAAGTGATGATCCATCTGTATTCAAAAGTCCCACAAGATATTCACCTTCTCATTTTCTATAATTTTGAGAAGTTATTCTTATTTTTGAGAAGTCGTTGTTGTTGTTGTTGTTGTTGTTGTTGTTGTTGTTGTTGTTATTATTATTATTATTATTATTATTATTATTATTATTATTATTATATCTCTATTCTCATAACTGTTTCCCTTGTTCTTTCTTTACAAACTGTTCCAGATAAGCTGGCAATGGACAGTGATGTTTCAGAGAGGAGAGGCTGTTTGAAAAGGGAATCTGCTCACAAGATGGGAAAACTGATCTGGCTTCACATCTGGTAAACCAATCTTTCCAGCATACTTTTGGTTTTAAAATCTTGCTGCAGATGTTTGAGCCAAGGCTACTTTAGTACAAAAGACTTAAATGGAAACACATTGGGGGATAGAGTTCTCTCATTTTTGTTTTGTTTTTAGTTTGGTTAAAATGTGTTCCTTGCCTCAAAACTGAACTTGACATAAGAAGTCCAAACTTGCTACTGACTAATACTGTTTTTACTATGTGGCAGAAGCCTAGGTCTGCGTAACAAGTCATCTAAGAACTGGCATTAGCGTTTGGTGCTACTGGGCTGCTCATTGATCCAGAAACACCCATTGTACAATGTAGCCAAGGATCAGCCCTAAAGTGAGACATGACATTTGGATTTACTCTTTACAAACTCACGTGACACTCCTGCAGAGCCACCTGGATGGTGAAATACAGGAAAGAAGCTCAGCAGAGCTCCATATGCTCTTCTTGCCACTGTCAGCTTTTTCACAACATTGACTTTCATGATGCTGACCTATGTAGACTCTTGACAAATGCCAATGATGACTGGAAGGGACATCTGCAGTATCACATCTCGAAGCGCTTGTTTGTACATTCAGGTCACAGCTTCTGAACTGCCTGGTCAGAAAGTGGAGGAGGCTTTAATCATTTCCATCTGGTTGACCATTGCTTCAGGGTGAATTAAAAACTACACCCTGCCTCAGCACTCAGCATGTTATCTTCTTTTATTTTACTAATGGACTGATTTATCTCATTTCCTTTATAAATAAATAGAGCACTATAGGTAAAGATTCTCTTGAGCTGGGACAACTCCTGATTATTTCATAGACATGACTGTACAGTTTTCATGGCAATGTTACAGAAGCAGTTTGCCACTGCCTCCTTCCAGAACGTTACTTTGATTGCCAGTCTAGCAAATAGCCTTGATATTTCCTGGTAGCTTGATCCTGCTTAGCTGAACCCTACAAAGAAAGTTGCAGTAAGAATAATAAATAAAAAATAAATTAAAAAGAGTGTGTTGTCTGAATGATCTTCTTGTAGAAACAACTGTGTGAGAGTTCAGTGAGGATACAATACAATACAACAACACCTTTAAAAAAAAAATCTTGAGCCACATTGTTCTCTTCCTCTTCCCCATTTTTTACCCTTATTAATTGAGGGAATCTCCAGTAGATTATTTGTCTTTTCTGATACTTTATTATCTCAAACATTAATAGTCAAATCACTCACCCACTTCTTACTATTTTATTTCAACAAATAAACTGATCCTCTTTATTCTCCTTCACTCAGTCCTGTATCTGAAGGACTGAGATCCTTCAGATCTGAAGATAGCATCTGTGGAATTACATCAACACAAAGCTTAGTTATGAAGATACGGATTTCCCCAAAGCCACCCAATGATTACATAGGCATTTGTGGTTCAGTTCCAGGTTCTACTCTATCCACAGTGATCTTGTGGCATCCTCAAGAAGGATCAGACCATTCTTCCATTAGAAACATATTCTTCTGCCAATGCTCCAGAGGAGAAAGGAAAAGCAACCCTCCTTTTCTCACCTGGGGTGTCCAATTCTTCTTCATCAATAACAAGATGCTAAATCTGTCACTGAGTTTGGTGGGGTGGGTGGATTTGCGTCAGTGGGTGACTTTTATAGCAAAGAGAGTAGAAATTGGGGGTAGGGAGGGACTTCTGGAATGTGAAACAGCTGGTGTCTGAGTCATGGATCCAAAAGGCCTTCTTACTGGTAGGTTGAAGATGGGGAGTGGATGGCATTTATTACTGTCAATTTGGCTCTGTCATGAAGGAACGTGTGGGAGGATCTGTCACCTTCTGGGTATGGGCAAAAGGCCTTTCCTGGATTTCACCTTGGTATGTTTTCTACAGTACTTATGTAGGAGCCGTAGATGCAAGATAGGTCTGGCAGCATGAGATTGAAAATATGTGAATCAGAGCTTCTCCTCCAATTCTCTCATCTTCTACAAGTTGGGGAGATGCTTTACCCATGAAAATTATTTTCTTATTAGTTTTTCCCAGCCAGACATTTTGCACAACTACGATAACTGATTTCTCTGTATGGCGTCTCCTTTGTATAGGAAATCTGTTGGAGATAAATTGTGCAAAATCCTGCTTTGATCAAGGATGCCCTTTTATTCAGTCTAGACTTTATCTTGAGGTCAATAGATGCTTTGACTTCAGTTTAAAATGTCATATATATATTTCATTTTAATGAATAGGCAGAAACTCTTTCTCTTTCACAGTAAGAACTTAAAGTAGCATTTCCTAATCTTGGCAATTTTCAGGTATGTAGGTTTCGCCTCCTAGAATTCTTAACAACTGCTATTTTGGCTGGGGAATTCAGGCAGGTAGTCTATTCCTCCTGAAGTTGGGAAGCATTGGGCTATATATTTTGTGTCCATGTTTGTGCAGTCTATGAGGTGTTCAACATAAAAACAGGTCCCTTAGCAAATTTATAGCAGAGATGTATACAGAAAAATATAATAGTGATTTTCTGGAAGCAAAAAGAATCTAAATAGGATATTAAGGGACTGAATTGTTAGCAATTGGTATGATATTGAAATAAACATTTTGTTCTATAGAAATCCCTTGTTCTTCTCCTACGTTTATAATTTTCAACATAAATGCTCTTGCAGTTCCCTATTCCCAATCTCTGTTTACTCTACCAAATGCAACATAGCTCTGAGTTTTATCTTTCAAAGAACTATACTGATACTCATAATGCTATAATCAAGGGAATGTCTATGCTTTTTCAAGATTAAAACCTGCAGAGAATATTGACTGATCATTTTACTGTTTTTGTCTCCAAAAAAGGGTAACCAAGTACCCGGGATCTGTCTTTTGTTCTGTAGGATCTGCCTAATATATAGAGATGTGAATTGATTAAAAAAAATCCTTCATCTTTATTTCATAAAAAGAAAATCACTATCTCATCTCATCAGTCCAGATGTATTTCTGAGAAAAGTTGTAAATAATGATGATGATGATGATAATGATAATGATGATGTAAAAAATACGACTTATCTGTATCCAAAAAGTCATGGGAACATAAAGTGGAAAAAGTTATAGAAAATGAGAAGGTGATGATCTTGTGGGACTTTCAAATTACAAATGGATCGTCACTTAGAACACAACACGCCAGATATCACAGTTTTCAAAAACCAAAATGTACAATTTATTGACATTATGGTACCAGAAGATGCCAGAGTTGAAGAAAAAGAACTGGAAAAAAATAATGAAATATCATGACCTGGCCATCAAAACTACACGGCTATGGCTGAAACATGTAACAGTGATACCCATTGTCATCGGGGCACTTGGTACAATGTCCAAGAATTTTATAAGATACATTAACAAATTGCAGCTTCCTGCAATAACACCAGCAGAACTGCAAAAAACTGCGCTACTTGGAACATTGTACATCTTAAGAAGGTACTTGGTTGATACCTAGAATGCTGGCAGCAACCCATATCAACCATTAGCACCAGTCAATGGTATTTGTGATGCATTTTTGAATGTTCAGTTGACTGAGTTTCATGTTTAATGAATAAAATCAACAACAACAGCAGCAGCAGCAACAACAACAACAACTACTACTACAAGCCAAAAAGAGCTACCTATAGCAGATTCAGCCAGGCTGACGAGCTGTACACAGCAGAATGACCACGATGTCTGCATTCATACCGCCAAAGCCTTTCGATCCAGCCAGAGAGAAGTACATGATCCGGTTTGAGTGCGTCTTGGAAGCTAGCGACATGCAGGGCCTCCCTGGGAACCGAAAGAGGGCCCTGTTCTTGAGCCACTGTGGGCCGGAGGTCTTTGACATGGCAGAGTCACTCTCAGAACCAACCCCGGTCCAGACCATCTCGTGGGAAGTGCTACAAGCCACGCTCAAGCCACACTACACCCTGGTACCATCGAAGTTTGTGCAATGCTACGAGCTCCGGCAATGAGTACAGTGTGAAGGAGAGCCAATCAATGTGTACATGGCTGCCCTGTGTAAGGCTGCGATGCACTGCGAATACCAGGACCTCAATGATGTGCTCCTAGAGCAACTAATCTGTGGTGTGAGAGATATACACTTACAGAGAAGGTTGCTCACGAGGCAGAATCTGACTCTACCCATCGCCCTCGATGAGGCCAGGGCACACGAATCATCAACCAAGGCTGCTGAGACGCTGCAATGACCGGCTAACCCAAAGGAAACCCTGAGGTCGGCGCCGGTACACCGAGAAGCCACCCAGACCAGCAGTGAGGAAGAGTTGGAGGAGGACGTCTTCCAAACAGAGAGATAGACCCAGGAGCAGAAAGAGCTACACGGAAACTGCTCAAGCTGCGGAGGAGCACACCTGAGGCAAACCTGCAAATTCAGGGATGCCTTCTGCAGGCACTGCGAGAAGAATGGGCATTTGGCAAGAGTCTGCAGGGCAAGTCTACCAGTCAATCAATCCCTGGAGCAACTTCAGCCAATCAGAGTTGGCGCGGCACAAGCAGACCAATAAAGATGGCGACCAGAGAAAATGGTGCGAATTTCAAAGCCACGAGACCTGCAGCACCAGGATCGGCTCTTCAGCAGAGTACATACCCGTTCCAATTGTGCATCATTTGCTCCATTCGCTGGGCCCTAGCAAGATCTTCGCTAAACTCAACCTTGCGCAGGCGTACCAGCAACTACCAGTAGATGGCGCTACCACGGAAGCACAGACTATAGTCACCCACAGAGGTGCATTCAAATGCACCAGACTTCAATTCGGAGTCAGCATAGCCCCTGGACTTTTTCAAAGTACCATGGAACGTCTGTTACAGGGTCTGCCAGGGGTGGTGGCCTACTTTGATGATGTACTCATTAGCGCAACAGATGAGAAACAGTTAGGGGACAGACTCAGGCAGGATTTGGCCAAATTCAGGGAGGCTGGACTTCGCGTAAAAAGAAATAAGTGTATGATTGCAGTCCCCTTTGTGGAATTCCTGGGGTATCAGATAGACAGGTTGGGAATACACCCCACCAAGAGCAAGATAAGGGCAATCCAGAACGCGCCCACACCAAAGAAAAAATCGGAGCTACAGGCTTTCTTCGGTCTCCTCAACTTTTATGCTATATTTCTCCAAGACAAGGCAATGGTCGCTGAGCTACTACACCAGTTACTCGCCAAAAATGCACTTTGGGTCTGGGGGAAGACTGAAGCTGCCTCATTCAATACAGCGGACAGTTTCTTGATTCAGTATAATGCGACGCTACCGTTTGTTCTAGTCTGTGACACATCCCCTTTTGATGTGGGAGCTGTCCTGAGCTATAGACTATCGAACAGGCTAGAGGCACCCATTGCCTACTACTCTCAAACCCTGTCCAGCATGGAACGGAATTATAGCCAGCTGGACAGGGAAGCCCTTGCAGCAGTGTTGGGGGTCAAGAAATTTCACAAATATCTATTCAGCCGACATTTTGAATTGGTCATGGACCATCGTCCACTTTTGGGACTCCTGACTGGGGATCAGCCCACCCCCGCTGCCTTGTCTCCACGCATGACACAGTGGACCATCTTCCTGGCAGCTTACTCCTACCAACTTGTCCACTGACCAGGACTGAGTTTGGGACATGCTGACGCCCTCAGCCATTGCTCGCTACCGGACCTTTTAGAAGACCTGACCCCGGAAGCACTGGTTCTCTTTATTGATGTTTTACACTCAGGGCCTCTCACTTCAGCGGAAGTTGCAAGAGTCTCTACTAAAGACCATGTGCTCAGAACTGTCATGAACTGTCACCAGGGGTTGGCCAAGAAAGACTGAGGGCAGGGAATTCAAAGCATTCTTCACCAAAAAAATGAACTGTCCATGCAAAGGGGTTGTTTGTTATGGGGTGTTCATGTCATTGTACCCTTATGCTTAAGGGAGAAAGTTTTAAAATTGTTGCATGAAGGGCACCCTGGAATTGTACATATGAAGGGCCTAGCTAGGAGCTATGTGTGGTGGCCCCAAATGGATAGCGACATCACCAAGTGGGTAGGGAAGTGTAACCCCTGTCAGGAATTCAGGCCATATCCCCCCACAGCACCAGTCAGGGAATGGGAGTGGCCCGAGGGCCCCTGGTCAAGGATATACATAGATTTTGCAGGGTCATTCCACGGCCAAACCTTCATGGTGATCGTTGACGCCTTTTCGAAATGGCTCGAGATCATTCTCATGCAATCCACGACTGCTGAAGCAGTCATAAGAACACTACGGAAACTCTTTGTTACCCACGGATTGCCCAACATCCTAGTATCGGATAACGGGCCCCAATTCACTGCCACCTAGTTCGAGGGGTACCTGGCAGAGTTAGGCATCTGGCACGCACTCTCTGCCCTGTTTCATCCAGCCAGTAATGGACTGGCCGAAAGATTTGTGAGGACGGCCAAGGAGGCCCTGGCCCGGCTGGATGCAGGAGACTGGCAGGTCCAAGTAGACAAATTCCTAGCCGTCCAACACACCACCCCTTGTACAGCCATGGGGCGCAGTCCAGCCGAATTCCTCATGGGAAGGAAGCTCAGGTGTACCTTGGACCGATTACACCCCAACTATTCCCTGGATGGATTTAAGGGAACCGACCAGAAGTTATGGGAGTTTCAGATAGGGACACCAGTGTTCGCAAGGAACTATTCAGGGGGTTCCCTATGGGTGGCCAGGGTGATCTCTGACATCAAGGGCCCAAAGTCATACACAGAGGACATGGGAGACAGAAGGATCTGGCATAGACACATTGATCAACTTAGAAAGAGGTTGGCCGGATAGCCAGAAACGTATTCAGAATTGCCAGGCCCTGACTACCAAAGTTTTCCCACAACAGCTAACTCAAGCCCGAAGAGGTCGGAAGACTTAGCTGCAAACTCTGAGATCCAGCTCCGCCCCAATGAGACGCCACTCCCAGCTGAGGATATCCACATCCCTGAAGAAATCCAGGAGGTTCCATTGGCAGAGCTGGGAGAAACAAAAGGTCCCTCCAACCGGCTCAACGCCACGCCTCAGACTGAACTGCGCAGGTCAACTAGAGCCCAGACACACCCTGGTCACCTGCGTGATTTTGTATGTAAATGTATTGACTAAGTGCCTTCTGGGAGGGGAAGGATGTTATGTATATAAGTTTTGTCAGAAGATTCAAACTCAATGGGTCACTCGTGATTGGTCAGTCACCTGGCCGGCAGAGTATTTAAGGTCAGGTGTTTGCCTGTAACCATTGCTGAAGTCTCACTCTACATTAAAGAGCTGTTGTCACTACCTTGCTTCTGTCTCCTCAATTGCCCAACTCAACAACAACAACAATAATAGTAATAATAATAACAATATAATTCAAAGGGGCTGCGAGATGAAAGAGGACCCAAATGTCTGTGAGGGAAAGAAGAAGGATTACAGATGCTGTATCTGTCCTAGTTTCAGAGGGTGCTAAAATGCAACAGGAGCAAGAGATTGGAGAGGGTGTGGTATAAAATCAGGCCATCTTTGTTAGCTACAGAAACATTGAGGAGTTTCCCATAAGATGAATGCCAGGAACTGCATGTATTTCAAAGGAAGAAGAGGCATTTTAAACCAGTAAGAAATATGGGACAAGTGATTAAATACCTTAGAAATGAGGCTGCACTGATTTCATAAAATTAGACACTAGACAAGAATTTTACTGGCAGACTGCCAATTAAGATTCTTTTAAGGAAAAAGATGCCTGTAAGGTCCAAGAACATACTTCTAATTCCTTGTGTGGAAAGATACACAGAGTCTTCAGACCATTTCTTGCCTCTAAGAAACTTGAAGAAATAAAACTGATTGTGCTTATTAAAGAATTCTGCTTATTTCCACCCTGAAGGCTCATCTGGAGTCTTTAGACCTACCCTGTCCTTTTTCTACAGCTGGCACATACTTCTATAGCTCATTAAGTTTTAGTGGACGCGGTCTTACTTTGGTATGGTAGCAAAACCAAAGTATTCATCCAGAACAGAACATGGGCAAGAGTGAGAAAGTGTCTCTCTTTCTCAACTTCTACTAGCATCAAGTTATTATTTTTTCTTCCTCTAGAATGTATCCATTCAAGATTTTGCTTAATAATGAACTTAATAAGAGAGGTGTTTTTTAAATCATACAATTTTGGTAGTCTTAATCATATTTTTGGCACGGGACCTATTTATGCAAGTGGGAGAGGACTGAAGGCTTGTGATATAAGTGGGACATGTGAAAGAAGCAGGTTTATCAGACAATAATTTGTCTAAAATGAATATTTCTTGTCTTCTAAGCAATCAAACGATCTCCTGAGATATTTTGGACTCAACTTGCATCAGCCCCAACTAGCAATGAGAATAGAAAGGAATAATAGAAGCAACAGTCAAAATATCTGCAGGGACTAGCATGGGTTACTCATCTCTGAAAACAATCCCCTTTTCATGTAATTTAAATCAGAAAAGATATAGAGATACAGGAAGCAGAGATATGATAAGGTGGACTAAGTTACCATATCAGACTAATTAATATAAAGCACCATAAATCCAAATATCTCCATAATAATCCTTCTTGAGTAGCAAAGCCTTGCCCTAAAGCAAGCACAGAAACAATCCTAATTAAGCTGCACAATATTGACAGAATGAGGAAGCGCTTTAGGTTGTGACTCCAATTGTGTGCCCCTATCTCCCATTTTTACCTCAGCTTTTTAAATTATTCTGTTCATCTCCTTTCTTTGCCACATACCCAGATGAGATATTGAGGGTAAAGGAACAAAGAGAGTCTATAACACACAAGATGTAAGAAGTACAAGTCAAAGCAGAGCATCCTGTCCAAAAGCCCCCTGAAAGCATCGGAGAGCAAGCCGTGACTCAAAGGGGATTGATGGTGGAATGCAGATAGAAAGATAAATAGACTAAATCCATGGTGACTATTCAGTTTCCTTTTGTTCAGAACTCCATCTACTGAAAGTGCCTTTCCACCTAGATTCAGGACCCAAAATACCGCAGCCCTCTTCATGAGCGACTCCATTCTCCTCCCTGCATGATAAAGCAGAAAGTTGTTAAAAGGAGTCATGGTCACATCGCTCATGAGCAGCCTGCAGCCATCTGGACCTTCTGTGTGATGGAGACAATCTGTGTAGGAAAGAAATTGGAAGGATGAGCCGGAACTCCTTTAAAAGGGCAACCAATTTCATCTAATGGAGTTGTTACATGAGCACAGGAGGTGATTATACCATACAAGATAGCCACTGAAACTTCCAGTATCAGGCAAGTTTAAGAAAGAAAAGAAAGGAAAAATTATTTATATTGGCTAGTAACTACCAGAGTAGTTAAATCTCCACCTCGGAGATTTAATTTTATTAATGATGTTCTTTTTTTTCCTTTTGTAAAATGACAGTCTTTGACTGTTCAAATAAAGATTGCCATATTTCAAATATGTGTATGAATACGCCTATGCAGTTACAAACGCTTTGAGGGTGAAAAACTCACAAATAGCTCTGTTTTATAAGACAAGAGGTGGCTTAAGGGGATTGGGGCATTGAGAGGAAAGTAGATAAATAATTAGAGAATATCATAATTCAGTGTTGGAAGTGAAGGCAATTAGTTTTATTTCAAAATAATTTGAAATTTTCTATATCAAAATGAACTTTCCTGAATCAGTAATATCATTCAAAGCATTGGAAGTAAATGAATAACATGCTCTTCCAGCTACAGGTACAGAGACAAAATCCTAAAGCCCTCTACAGATATAAAGAGGTAGGGGTACATTAATTTCCCCTCAACTCTAATTGTGATCTTGTCTTTTTTTCTTTACATTAGAAAAAAAAATCTTGTAAAAAACTAGAAAATGTTGGGTTCAAATACACTCAGTGAAGCAAAGAATTTTAAAGATTAATATTCAACAGAAAACAGAGTTTTTCTTATTGGGACTAATGGAGAGACAATGAGAAAAGATTTATGGATGATTGTTTCTTGCAATGAGATTATCATATGCACAAAGATGGAAAGACTCTGAAATGCCCACAGTGGAAGAATGATTAGTGAAGATGATAGCATTTGTAGATATGGCAAAATGGACTTGTTTGATTAGGGAAAAGACAATCATACATTTGTCAGAGACTGGAAACCTTTATGGACATTTGCTGATAACAGGAGAAAAATGTACCTGTGATTTATAGGTTTGATTATTCGAAAGGGTAGAATTTGGAAAGAAGGGGGCCATGATGTAATCTTCGAAAGAGAGGATATAAATGCATTTATAACTGTGGTAAAGACAATCGGAAGCTAATTCTTTTTATCTTTTTCTTTTTTCCCCCTAAGCTTCCCAGCCTCTTTTGCCATTGCCTGATTGACTGAGATGTTGGGTTCCTGCTGGCCCACAAGGATAAAGCATGTCCCTTCAGGAAGTGACTCCTCGATCAGTGGTGTTATAGGAACCCAGCCTGCATCTTTCCTGGGCACAGCTAATAGATTTAAAGAGGCAAAGGGAGACACTTTCTGAAATCATGATTCACCTATCAAATTTTATGCAGATGCAGTCAAGTCTGCTCTCAGTATTCTGGGATAAGCTAGAATTTGGAATGAGACTTGAAGCCAAAGTGCACATAGTTTGGTTAGATATGCACCATTTCAACATCCCCATTTTGAGATATATTTATTACCATTACTTCTTTTTACCTAATAGGTCAGTTTTCAGGAAGCTAGATAGTTGAATGTCTGCTGGAATGTGCGTCCATTCTCATTTTAAGTGCCTAGTTTCTTTTGTCTATGGAGTCTGATGGACCTTTTCATAACCTTCACATAAGCTTTGATGAGCCAGAGCTCACTTCTTCAAATGCAATGATGAAATGAGCTGCAGCTCACAAAAGTGTATGTCTTTTAATAAAATGTCTCAGTCTGAAAAAGGACCACCAGACTTCTGGTTTTTTTTTATTACTCCAGAAACATACTTCTGAACAAGTCAGAAATTACTATGGTACCAAATCAATGCAATTGGGTAGCAATGAAATGTGGTCCTCCTTCGTATTAAGATTTATCATGATTAAGCTCAGAATCTAATTCATACAAATGAATTAAATACAGGCCTACATGATTCATTCAGAATAACAGCATAACAGAATAACAGGTTGAAAGGAACCCTTGAGGTTTTCTAGTCCAACCCCTTGCTCAAGCAGGAAACCCTATAATATTTCAGACAAATGGTTGTCCAGTCTCTTCTTAAAACCTCCAGTGTTCAGAGGAAAGGGGCACACTGATAAATTAAAAATAAAGGAATGCCTGGCAGGATTGTCGGCTGTTTGGTGAGTAGTGGTGCAGGGATAGCAATGGGGTGGCAGTGCTGGTGTGGCCTGGAGGAATTGGAGATGCTTGGCAGCCTGTTTATTGGGACAATGGCAGCAATGGCGTATCCTTCCTGGCGGTGACAATGTTTGGTGGCAATGGGTTTACTGAGTTAAAAAAACAACACTAGTGGGCCACGCAAGCCACATGCAAGGCTCCATGTTGTGCAGCCTTGGTCTAGATACAGAAGCTCTGCAAGATAAAATATGAGATGAAGACAGTTTACAAAATAGTTTGTGTTGTTGGTAAAAATTTTCTAAACTTATATAAAACTTTTGAAAACTCATTCTGCTTTTTCCCATATTTGATCCCATCATGAACACCGAGATGTCAATGCTCAGTCACAGAAGGAATCCTAAAAACTTTATAGAATGACTGTGTGAGAGTTGGGGTTTTGATTCAGAGTAAGGTTTCTCCCTGACATATTGATTCTGAGTTCAGATTCTTCTTCTTGCTATTCATTTCAGGATCAAAAAGGAAGCTGAATCCATCCTGACTATCTTTTTTCCAGGGAAAAAGGTAAGAAGGGAATCTGTTTTCCCTTACTAAGTGACTTCACCAACTAGGATTTCTCTGTGGTTAATAATAGGTGTACCAGTATATGAGGTCATTGTGTGGCCAAGGAAGAAACATATACATAATTTTGGAATGCTGCTTGATTCATCTTTCTTAGTTGTTGACTGTAATAAGTTTGGATGTTTCTGATGGTTTCAACATTTTCAACTAATTTATCAGCTTCTTTAGATCCATGGACAAGCCCAGCCAGAAGACTTTATATTATGGTAATTTTCCACCTAGGGTTGGAGCAGGAAACTGATCTTACAATGAACCAACTTATTGAATCATGAAACCAGTACTGTTGATAATAATTGCTGGCAGCTGTCTGAAGGTTGGAGCAGGTGCTTTTTTCAGACTTAATTGGATAAATTGAACCTTTTGCATGCAGAAAAAGCATTTTATTACTGAATTACAGCCTGTCCATTATTGCAATAAACCACACTTAGAACTGTCTTTCCTTTTATTATGAAAGAGGCAAGTAGAACAAACTGTGGCAGATGTTTGCTGCCAGGTATAACTGAGAGAATTCAAATATAAGTCGCATTTTGAAATATATGCATTGGTTGTCTATGGACTTTGTATTAAGCTGAAGAAGGAATATTTACATTTAAAGTATTAAATAACTTGGACCTCAGCTCTGAGTGCCTCTACTTGTATGTATCTTCCAAGTATTAAGGTCTACAGAGGGCTTTCCTTTGCATCTTACAGGTGGAATTATACTTTTTGAAGCAGAGATTCTTCTTGACTTTGGTGCTCTACCAATTTTGATTTCATTTTTAGTGTCATGTTAAAATATCATAATTTATGCAAGAATTTGAGCTGACTGAATACAAAAGAGTGCTTCGTCTTGCTTATCAATACCAATTGATGTGGAATTGATGTGTGTGCTTTGACTATTATTCAGGTCACACTTTGTGCTGCCATGTGAATTGGGACTATTTTAACAAAATAATGTAAATAGAAGTGGAGGAGAACTACCGGTAGTTTGGTGAATGGGGCTCATTTTTATAGTCTCATTTTCTCCCCATGTATTCTTTAAATGTAGTTTGATACCCAGAAGACACATTGTGATAATCTGTTCATTTGAACTGCTAGAAGGACCTTTTTTGCTCAACAATTCCTATTATAAACGTTATCCTTTCTTACTAAACAAAAGCATTAATTGTTCTTAATATATTCAGGTTTGTTCTACCTATGATTTTATTTTGGAATTGCTGGAATAAAGATATTAAGAAAATACAGATGGAGAGATTCTAGGCCTCCTGTAATTATTAGAAGCTGGAAGGCAACATAAACGAAAGCATTCTAGAACAACTCATCAAACAGTTGTTGCCACAAAACAAGAGATATTCGTGATTCATTTGAACAACATGGACATCTGTTGAGTTACGGGTTTAGCCAATCATATGTCACAGCCAGGCAGCTTTTACAAAGAATGAAGGCTTAATGAGCTGGAAAGGGTGCTCAAAAAGATCATAAACTTGAGTGGTAGAACGAGATGGAAAAAAAGCTGAATACTAAAATGACATTATACATCAAAAACAGTAAGAAAATGTGGGAGGGAAGGAGTAAATTATACTATGTTATGAAAAGAAAAAAAAGAAAGAAAAGAAAGATGCTTACTAGAAAATATATTAGAAGAATGTTTTTTCTATGTTGCAGCTTAAACCCTACTTCTAATTTATATTGGGAGGTTTTACTTTTTCTTGCATACAGCATCAGTTTATACCCAAAAGGTAAACATAGAATTCTGCATTAAGGTCAAAGGTATAGGCAGAGGTCTGTCATAGATGTAACCAAATTAAAATCATTAATATTATGACAAGGAACTTAGGAATCCATAAAGGGATGAGGAACTAAGGACTATGCAGAGGGTAAAAAACAGTAATGATGTCCTGGTGGGTGGGTGGAGCCTCCTGTCACCGGCGCTACTGGTTTGCATGATCTGGATAGATCTGGCTGGATTTCACCACTGCCTAGCTCCTGATGAAAAGCCCACAAGAGCCTAGGTACCATCACCCCCAACACACAGATAAAATGCATACTCATGTTCCTTAGTAAATGGCATTCAGGCCATACTGCCACTTATATTCGAAATAATACATGGTCTATAGGAGAAGGAATGTCAGAACCTAGGAGTGGATTTAACCAACCCCCTTGAATTCCATGGACCCTTATCTAACTCTAAGCATATGCTAACTGTTACTTGAGAACATTCCTGTGTGTAGGCTGTTTAGCAATAAATCACATCTGGACCTGATCTTTCGAGCCTGACATAGCCAATTATCAGCTATCAATCCTCCATGAATTTTTCTTAATCCCTTCTTGCAATCACCAATCAAATTCCATAATTAATCAATGTGAAGAATTGCTGCCATTTATCTGTCCTGTATTTATTACTGTTTGGCTTCTTTGGCAAACATCAACTTCAAAAACACCACCTTACACTTGAGGGGTATTGGAGGAGGGTGAAAATCTTGGCAGCAAAAAGGTAGAGTGAATTCAAATGGCCTAGCTCTCTCATAACATGACCATTTCCAAGGGCTAAAATAATAGACTACTGACAACTGCTCAGAACTATAAGGTAAGATCAATATTAGGAAGCCAGAAGGAATTGTGCATTAACACAACCAATGCTATAACAAATAATTATGTCACATATAAAAACAGCATCCGTGTTGGCCTATCTTGCCTCCTCCTTACAGGTAATAAGGCAATAATGGTGATGTTCAGAATACTTGATCAAGACATCCATTAAAGCAATCTTCTCCAAATTGGCACCCTCCAGATATGTTCGGAGTACAAGGTCCATCATCAAGTAGTAATTCATCTCTTCTAGAGACAGTCAGGTTGGGGAAGGCTGCCTTAAAGTAATATTTGCAGTCAGAGTGAGTTGGAGTTGTTGATACAATTTGTCAAGATAATGGTATCTGTATTTAGCAATGGTTTAATCACTTAGTTGACGGTAAGTGGCTTTTATGCCTTGTGTACAGATTATTCACTGCATTTAAATGTCCTGTTATGCACAGAAAGATAGTTTATGAATCTTGTAATCAATATATATATATATATATATATATATATATATATGTGTGTGTGTGTGTGTGTGTGTGTGTGTGTGTGTGTGTGTGTGTGTGTGTGTGGTTTTGAATAAGAACAATAGCACTGGTTCTGCTGAAATTGCTACTAAAATTACTATTACACTGTGCAGCAACTTCTAATATCTGTATGACTGTAAAAACCACAAAATAAAGAGAAATAACATTCCTTCTAACTGGCTCACAGTATGGAAACTCTTCAAAGGAAATATTTCTGTTTTAAGTGAACATATCTTTCGACAATATTTTTAAAAGCAGCTGATATGAAATAAGGAGAAAACAAATCAATTGATCATTAAAGTTTCCATTGAGGAGGTCAAAACATATTGAAATAGAGTGAGCTGTAAAAGGGATATAAAGGCTTGGATTCATGCCTAAAACCGATTAGAACTGGTTTTAAAGTTGCATCAATATCAACAAAACATTATACAGAAGAAGGGAGGGAGGGAGGTATGTAATAAGAATACAAAGGAGATGTGGGCATGGCAAGGCATTCTTCAGACTTAGTTATTCCTAAAAATATTAGCAGTGATCCTAGTGAAGAAATTATTGATGCAAATAGAAAGGCAGAGTATAAAAGGAAAAGATGTAGAATGTAATGTGACTGTGATTGGAACAAACCTCAGGATTTTAAGAAGAGTCATGTGAAATTTGGCTCCTATCATCTTATTCATCTGACATCATATCCATCAAATTACTTATATCTTATCTATCATTTCATATTTTATGTCATCTTAACATCTCATTCAAAGACTGGCCAACCAAACTGTGCAAGAGGATTATGGGGCATGAGAGCAACAGTTAGCAAAATTGATCTGAAATTCTAACTTGAGCTCAATGAGATTTACTCCCAAATAATGTTGACAGGGTGATAGCCTTTGTTAGTGTGTATCCTGAAGATGAGATTATCTCCATGTGAAAACATCAAATTTTATATAATAGACCAGGACCACTTGTGATATACTTAATAAAAACTGTTTTCCCTGTGAGGTAGCTGGACAAGAAGTGGGATAACTAGAATCACTTCAGAAAGCTTAGAATAGAATAGAATAGAATAGAATAGAATAGAATAGAATAGAATAGAATAGAATAGAATAGAATAGAATAGAATAGAATAGAATAGAATAGAATAGAATAGCTTTATTGGCAAAGTGTGATTGGACACACAAGGAATTTGTCTCCAGTGCATAAGCTCTTGGTGTACATGCAAACAACAGGGTAATATAATTAGTGAACATAAAAACATACAAATAACAAGTGTACATACAAACAACAAGGTAATGTAATCATAAAATACCAACTGGAGAAGGTACTAGAAAAGATGAGATGTACCAATAATACAACCACACTATATTGGTAAATATCCTTAGACATAAGACAGTACTGTGATAATTAGGTGTTCAGAAGAATGATGTCAAGAGGGAAACCCTAAAGTATAGTAAATATCTACCATTCATGCTAAAAAAATAAAATTATTATAGAAAATGAAATTAAAAGTTATTATATAAAAAGAGCAAGTTGAACATTATCCATAGCCAGAAAAAAGAGAGTAAGGAAGTGGTTAAATGGAAGCAGAAACTTTTATATTTAAATATAAATTCACACATTTTGCAGTGAAGAAAAAAAGCAGAATTTCTCATTAGGTTTTGTGCTACTGATTATCCTACTTGGAGAATAGCATTAATTTCAACACCTCAGTGTGAGTTGAACTTCAGAAAAAGGAATACAGCTGAAGATGGAAGCACATTTAGGGAAAGGAAGGCAGGTAAAATGCAGCTGCTTCTTATACGAGAAGATTGGAATAACATAGCCTGCTTTCTGCTCCAGTAAATGAACTGAGAAAAAAATATATTCTATATTCTATATTGAGAGTCCAATAAGATACCTTGAAGTTATTTCAGCAGAAAAAAAGGGAATAACCATATCAAATGATATTCTATGAGCAATAATGGTAGTAAGTTGACAGGTAGAGCCCCCAGAATGAGGAAATAAGAAGCAATAAACTTTGAACAGACAACGGAATGGACAACAGCCTATGACAGTGTAACAATAGTGGCTTGATGAAGGGATTACTACCGTATTTTCCAGCGTATAAGACGACTGGGCGTATAAGACGACCCTCCTCAGAGCCATTTAAGGCTCATCAGAGCCTTTCGGGCTGGTCTGCCTGGTTACAGGAGAATGAGACCCGGCGTATAAGATGACCCCCGACTTTTGAGAAGATTTTTGTGTGTTAGAAAGTAGTCTTATACGCAGGAAAATACAGTACTTGGAGCTCTAGAATTTTTCTATGTCCTGTAACAAGCTGTTAAGGTGTTGGTCTACAAACCAGGAGACTGTGGGTTCTAGGCATGAAAACCGGCTGAGTGATTTTGGACTTTCTTTCAGTCCAACCCAACTCAAAGAGGTGTTATTGTGGGGAAGATAGAAGGAGGGAGGAATTTTGGTACGTTTTCCATCTTGAGTTGTATATGAAAAAAGAAGCAGAATAAAAATTCTTTTAAAAACGGCATTCTGCTTTCTTCAAAAGAGAAAAGAAGACAATTGAAAATCTTCAAGCAACTTTTATGGGGTTTGATTGGAGATACACCCTAAACACAATCATACTTTCTCTTTGTGGAGGTAAGTGGAGAATATCACTTTGTATTGACAAGAACTGTTATAGATGTTATCCTTCTTGTTCAGGTGCCTTCTGTAGAACAATTTCAGTACTGCCTTTTCTTTTATGCCTAGTTCCCAGAATGAAAGAGCAAGAAATATGGAAACTGCTCACCAGGGCAAGTGAACAAGTAATAATACCAAGAAGGAAGAATCACAGACAGGCAAAACTGGTGGTGGCTATTACAGATGGAGAGAGATTCTCAGCAGGTGAATAGCTATTCCAAGCCTTGGCACTGGAATAATGCTTCAGAATTAAGCAGGCAGGAATTGAAGAAGATGCAACTAGATTGGTATAATTTCTTTCCTGTATGCCCAGTTCTAGACCAGGGCAGTCAAACTTCTGGCCCACGGGCCGGATGAGTCATGCACTGGCCAGACCCACACCACTGGTGGGTTTCAAAATTTTTTACTACTGGTTCTGTGGGTGTGGCTTGGTGGGCATGGCATGGCTTGGTGGGTGTGGCAGGGGAAGGATACTGTAAAATTTCCATTCCCTCCCCAATCCAGGGGAAGGTTACTGCAAAATCCCCATTTCCTCCCGATCAGCTGGGACTCAGGAGGCAGAGAATAGATGGGGGTGGGGTCAGTCAGAATTTTACTACCGGTTCTCTGAACTACTCAAAATTTCCGCTACCATTTCTCCAGAACTGGTCAGAACCTGCTGAAACCCACCTCTGACCCACACCCAGTTTAGTGAAGGGGGAAAAAAATATCCTGATACATCACGTGACACTGCCGTGATGACGTGAGTTTGACACCCCTGTTCTAGACTATGTTTAATGAGGACTTATGGTGCAACATTCAAGGTGAAATACAGAAGCCTTGACTTCTGGTGAATACAGGGGTACATTCATCTCAGCAAAAATAAAGGGATTGGCAATACATTTTGCCAGGACTTTTGTTACTTCTCAGATAACTCTAGCTAATTTTTGCTGGTCTCCCATACAATAACTAAATCAGTTCTTGATAATTGATTAACATTTATGTGATCAGCCTAGGTTAGCTATGTTTTGTCATCTGTTGCCACAAACTTCACTGTAGTGAAGTTTCAAATGTTACATAAATTCTCAACCTTATTTCCTCTTTATATACAGTATGTCACCTGCAGATCATTCTTTCCTGATTCTTGTATTGACTGTAAATTATTCAGTCACTTGACAGGTTACTGTAACCATATATGTTTTCTGTGTGAGCATTAGTGGCCGATGCCCCCAAGTCGAACAATACAATTTTTCCTCTGAGAACAAAACCTCACAACTTTTGCCATACAAACTGAATATTGGTATTCTGAGTGGTAGCACTTATGAAGCAAAACACCAAGTATTAATAAAAATAGCCATTTGGTATCTGAAAAATGAAATACATCTTGAAAATGAATAATCAATAATTACTGTGTGGTTTCTTTAGCTAGATTCCACCATTATTGGTTTGTTGATAGCCTTTCTTTGTTACCATATCTCGAACCACCTTTTCATTGGAATTTAAAATAACAGTACTTATTTTCATTACCTTCTGTGGAAGGGCATTTTCTCACATCTCCTGGAGAACAGAAACTGTCATGATGTTTTTAGATGTGTTAATTCATTTAAACTTTGTAAATTTACAACTGTTCATTCTTAGGCATTGAGGTTGACCTAAAAAGTAATCTGAAGTGAGGGTAATGTAAATATTGACTAATTAGCAGTCTTTCTGCAGCTTCCTTCCTAGCTCTTATTTTCTGTCATAAAACTTGATATTTTTACCACTTTGGCCTTTTGTTGATTGCATTCAATATTTTTCCTGTTCTCCGTATCCATTGCCCAATAAAAGAACTTTTCTCTTTTCACCAAGGCCAGCTATTTTTTTCTGACTTTATAGATCTCTCATTGCCCCAGTATAGCCAATATTTTCTTTATCCGATTTCTCCTTTTTGAGCATCATACATACAAACACACACACACACAAACACACACACACACACACACACCTGCCTTCTGCTAGTCTTCACTGGTTTGTTCCTAAATTCTTTGTTTTCTCTCATGATACAGGTGTTATTTTACTCAGCAACACTGAGGCATGGTGTTATCACCTCTTACAGTTCCTGCAAAGGGCACTTTGCATACATTTAAGCTATCAGAATTGCCACAGGCTGTAATTTATGTTAACATTTAGCTCCTGAATTTATATTTCCTCTGTTTACACCATGTGCATGCATGAAACTGATGAAGTGGGTTCTTGCTCACAAGAGCAGGTCAGTTAGTCCTTGGCTGACACAAAGACATACACTAAACTTCTTATTTCTCTGACTAGGAAATCATGCCCATCAATGAAGCCTCACAAGTGAGAAAAAGATACTCAGTGGATTTCAGTGCTGCACCTATGCAGATTTTCTGCAGATGCGCCTGAGTTAAACACAGAAATAATAAAATGATTTATCATCTTTGAAATGGAGTCCAAATTTTTAACATCTATGAACCTCTTCCCTACTCTGGAGAAAAGAAGAATAAGGAGAGACATGATAGTTATACATAAAAGCAAAACTACAGAGAAGATAGTCAAGAACCTTCTTCTATGCCACAGTGGTGCAGTGGTTAGAGTGCAGTACTGCAAGCTGCTTCTTCTGACTGCCGTCTGCTGACAATTTGGCAGTTCAACTCTCACTAGGCTCAAGATTGACTCAGCCTTCCATCCTTCTGAGGTGGGTAAAATGAGGACTCAAATTGTTGGGGGCAATATGCTGACTCTGTAAACTGCTTAGAGAGGGCTGTAAAGCACTCTAAAGTGGTATATAAGTCTACGTGCTATTGCTATTCTATGACCAGCAAAAGCTAGGACTAGAGACAATAGGAACACGTTGCGGGGATCTAGAATATTTTTAAATATAAGGAAGTATTAGCTGAAAGTAAGACCTGTATAAAAGTGGAATATTCTACTCAAAGTAATTTTTAGGAAGAGGCTGGATAGCCACTTTCTGTGATAGCCATTTCTTGAGAATGAATTAATTCATTCCCCACACATTACAGAGCATTGGTCTAGATCAGCTTCCAGAATCTCCCAACCAGCATGGGAGATGAGGTCTATATACATCATAAAGTTATTGAGGTTGAGAAGCAATGAACTAGATGAGCCTTGTGCTCCCTTCCAACTCTCCAGTGTTCACATAATCCAGTGTTCACATAATAACCTTTGATGCAGCTATGTGATTATTATTATATTTGCCTGTTAGGAAGACTAAAAGGGATAAAAGAAAGGGGCAAAGGAGATGGGATCAGAAGGAGCCTGATTTCAGTATTAATTTATTAATCAGAGAAATGCTAAGAAGGGTTTCCATCTTGATTCAGAAATGTATAAAATTACTCATTTTTAATACATCAAAATACATCTGTCAAAATCATAGGACTGCTAGTTGTGAAACTGTCCCCCCGGGGGATGATGGGTAGGTAGTAATAGCTTTAATGAGATGTGGTGATGGAAACTGTTCTTTTGCAGGCTGTTGCTTATAGGAAGATTGCCTAAACTAAGCAGCACAATGTATCCATTCTATGACACATCGTCTTCGCTATTCATTTCGCTTCCATTTACCTAAACTGGGAAATATTTCAAGGCATTTCATTCAAAGCAAAGATTGTCTATGCCTTCGGGGTTTATTACTGACATGGGGTGTTTGGCTCAAAGATAGAAAGGACAGAGCAAACAAGGTCCCAGAGAACCAGGGGTTTTGCTTGTGATTCTTCATAGTAATGAATTTGAAAGCATAATAGATTGGCAGATTGATTTGGATCCACTTTTTTTTTTTTTTTTACATTTAATCCGATTTTGAGAGCCAGAACTGAACCTGAACTGAACTTATTTGGCAGACGGTTGTGTTTTTGCTATCCAAGTATATCTGCTACAATGCCTTTGGCATGGCATGTGAGATAAGCTCTTCCTCCCCCACCCCTAGATTTCAGGTATTTGTCTGTAACCCCAAAGGTTTGGACTGAAAGACCCTTGCTTAGCCTGGTGCCCTAGGAATGGTAAGATCAGAAGGCAACATAATAAGCATGAAGACACAGAATGGCAGAAGCTGAAGAGCAGAAGAGCTATGAAAAAGCAGGAGCTCTGCAGAGAAACAGGATGGGGAAAAGGACATTAAGAGCTCTTTTCCGCTAGCAGTGTGAAGCTGACAAAGACTCCCTCCCACAGAAAGCTGGTAGAAAAGTACAAATGAGAATAATACCTGGATGGAGAATTCTCTCCCACTGTTTCTCTCTCCTGTTTCTGCTCTGGGTAGTGCTAACAATAAATTAGGAACTGGGAGATGTTTCCAAAATACCTCATGTTGCAGGAAGAGCTTTCATGAACAGATAGAAACCCACCCACAATGAACAGTAATGTTTGCATTAGGCCAGCAAGAATGCAACAAGTTGAAGCTGAGAATAAAAAGGAATGGAGTGGATTCTAGTTGTACTTCTACCATTGTGCCATATTCTTGAATAATGGTTTAGTCCTGAGCGTGAAAGCTTCTTTCTCAGACATTTCTTAAGTGGAATCTCTTTCACCTCTAATAGAATTTAGACTCATCAAAGCCTGCTGTGGTTGCCAAATGTCTATGGAGATTCTCAGTCACTGGAGTGTTCTGCCTCAAGGAAAAAACAGTCTACTGCTTTTGTGGGGGGTGGGGAAGCACCCTTGAAACCTGCTGCCAAATATTCCACCAACAGGAGGAATAATAATCCCTCCCTTCTGGGCATCCAATAGAAAAAAGAATCTCCCACTTCTAATTGGGAATTTCTGTAATTTTTCCTTATTATTTAAAAAAAAAGAAACAGCATACAGCCATATGAAAAGTATAATACATGGGTAAATGGGGACTTTAAACAATACTAAACTATTGAGAAACAATACTTTTGGGGAGCTCATGCATACAATGAACTCTTACAAGTAACCACATTCTAGTTAGGTTTGGCGAGAGTCTCATGAAATTGTCTAGTTGCTCCTGCCTTGATGGGTCATGATCAGTAGTGGGTTGCCCCCGGTTCAGCCCGGTTCGCAAGGCGGTAGTAAAACCGGCAGGAGGCTCTGCCTACTGACCCAGACGTCATCATAGGTGATCTGCACATGCACAGAATCTTCCGCGCATGCGCAGAACAGTGCATGAGCGTGAAGTAAGCTCACGGGCGCGGGCGTGATGCGAACCAATAGTAAAGGTAAGTAGAACCCACCCCTGGTCATGATGTCCTCAGTTTATTATTCTCCTCTCTGTCCATTCCTGCCTTTCCAGAACTGGAGTCCCTTGTGTGATCACCTTGCTGGTGAAACTTGGTTTGTTTCTATGCGCTCCCTATTGGCTGAGCTGTGACATGATGCGCTGGAATTCATCACATTAAGTCTCTGGCTCATGAGTCGTCTTCCTGCCATCAGAGAGCTAGCTCCCTGCCCTGCCAGTTACAAATATTATCCATTCAGTGGTGGAATGCTGCTGGTTTAACATGGAGCATTTAGAAGCTCAGCAGCTTACCTTCCAAATCAGCAACGGTAAGTAGAACAGCGAGCGGGGGTGGGGGTGGGAATCAGTTGAGATGAGCTAGAAAGCAGGAAATAAAGGACAGGATAGGATGGGGGGAGCAGCTGATCGTCGGAGCTACTGGTTCACCTGAACTAGTCTGAACCGGCTGAATTCCACCTCTGTATCCATTTCTTCTTTATGTCCCACCCTCTTCTGCTTCACTGCATCCAACATAGAGGTCCTATATATGCTTCTGAGCTCTCTGCATCCTAACCACAGGTAGCTTCTTTAACCCCTCCTTCAACTACTTGACCTGTAGATCTGAAAATTATTAAATTATCATCTGGAGCCAGCAGCCCTAGCAAGAGTTCGCATAACTCGTTCTAAAAAATCTGATCTTCTATTTATCTAATACCTCTATTGCCTGCATCCTGCTGTTTAGTTTAACAAGCTCAATCTTTCTCTCCTTTTTTTTTTTTTTTTTTTTTTGCTTTTCTGCCACCACTTACCATCTCAATGGAAATGGAACATTGAATCTTCCAACTCAAAAACACTTCCAGTGCTCCAAAAGGTGAATTGTGTTTTCTCATTTCAAGTATTGGGAAATGAAAAACCCTGTACTGAAAGATTTCATATTCTGTGTGAATTGCCTGCCCTGATAAAAACAGATTGTGGGTATTTGTACGTGATAACCTAGGCTCTACCTAAAAGCTAGAAGACCACTGTATCCCATCCTCTGTAATGAAAACCCTGATTTGTGTTTGGAAGCCCATTTTGGAAAGCTTATCAGTCAGAGACACCTTAACCATTCATCCTTCTTTGCCTGTTCCTTCTTTTCAGGAATCAGTTTTTCTACAATGTGACTTAACAACAATGCTAATGCTAAAGAGGAGGAGGGAAACCCTAAAGGAAAAGATGAAATGAAATCTAAGACAGGGTCCATGGGAATGAGTGGAAAAACCTCTCATTGATTTTGATGAGTTTCAATGCAGCTTCTTAAAAAGACAGATGCGCAGGAGGCTGTCATGAAGGCCACAGGCAGCCGTTGAAACAATGTCACTTGGGATACTAGGAGAAGATCTAAAGGCAAAGAGATTGGAGGCAGTGCTCTTTCTTTCTCCCCTCACTAGCATGCTATGCTAATGTTCTCTTTTTATCTTGCCCCTTGGTCTTCGATTAAACATTTTTTTCCCAGAAGGTATGGTCACTAGCATTTTTGGCACCACTTGGTTAATTATGAAGCAAGTGTGGAGATGGCAGTGTGGGGAGGAAACCTTTATCCCTGCCCCATTAAAATCCATTGGGTCTATAAGTGATACCCAGTGGAGAGTAAACCTAGCCTTTACCTCCCCTGCCCACTCTGTGTGGCCCTTACCGGCTGCTGTTTGAAATCAGGGCCAATGCAGGGAAGGGTGCAAATTCCAAGTGAAAAACAGAGGGTGGGAACTATGGGAAATCAGATTTTCTTTCCCCACATGAGATGTGGTGATGGGAATATTTTTCCAATATTTGCTAAACTGCACCTTTTTCACCTACTCTCAAATACTCTACTATCATCTTTCAGATCATAATGAGAGTGTAAGGAAGAATGTTGCAAAAGGCAGTTATAGGATAGGGTTTTAGGTACTAAGCTTCTCCCTACAAGACGTTGTGCAGCATATGTTGATATGGAAAAGACAGACCCACCCAGGGGTGAAATCTAAAATTAGTTACTACGGTTCTGTGCGCATAGCTTGGTGGTGGTGGGTAATGTGACTGGGTGGGCGTGACCAACTTTTTTTTTTACTTTTAAAAGCATTTTTTCTACAACCTTAAGAGGTTGCAGAAAAAAATGCTTTTAGAAGCCTCTGACGATCAGGCAAGTCAGCTGGGATCACCAGAAGCTTTTAAAGGCATTTTTTTTCCTACAACCTCTTCAGCTGAAGAGGTTGCAGAAAAAGTGCTTTGAAAAGCTGAGCTGCACGATCATCAGACTTTTTTTTTTACTTTTAAAAGCATTTTTTCGGCTGAAGAGGTTGTAAAAAAAATACTTTTAAAAATTAAAAAAACAGCCTCTAATGATCACACAGCTGAGCTGGGCATGGGGGGGGGGGCAACAGGGATTTTTGCTACCGGTTCTCTGAACCACACACTGCCATCGCTACCAGATCAAGTGATCCTGTCCGAACCGGGAGCATTTCACCCCTGGACCCTCCCTTTTTAGGCAACTACCAGCCCCTAAAGGACAACCACGTAGATTTCACAACTGTGATGTGTGAGAGCTACAGTATGTCACATATGCTGGATAGGAGTTTGATCCTTTTATAAACTTTTTATCAATCTAAGAACACATTGAGATGTTTCATATTCTGCATGGAGATTTTTTTAACCCTTAGTAGAAAATACTATTATTGGGAGAAGCATTTTGTGAAACAAAGAAAACCTACTCTTTGCTATTTCTTGTGTGGAATTATTTTATCTATTTCTTATATTTGTATACTGACTTTCCTTCAGAAGTTGACAGTGGTACATAATACTTCCTCCTCCAAATCAAATATATAAGAGAATTAAAATGGGAGTTGGGCCTTATCCAACTGAATTTCCATGACAGAAATCAGACCTGGCTCTCCTAATTGAATGGTAACCACTACACCGTATTGGCCATCCATTAAACTTCTTCTGAACATGGAAACACTATTATATCCAGCATAATGTCTAAAGCTCTAGCTGAGCTAGTAGTCCAACCACAGCAGCTTTCCTTGGAG
Organism: Masticophis lateralis; assembly: GCA_030761175.1. Taxonomy (NCBI): domain Eukaryota; kingdom Metazoa; phylum Chordata; class Lepidosauria; order Squamata; family Colubridae; genus Masticophis; species Masticophis lateralis. Next base: position 243,961,922 of record JAUDYJ010000001.1, on the reverse strand, counting down.
CGTATTGCTGTGTCTTGATCTTGTCAAATGCAGACATCTTCCATCAGACTCACTTCTCCTCTGGCTACCATCTCTTCCTTCTGGCAGGCCTCATGTGGTCAGTTTCAAGTGTCTGAGAGGAATTTTCTTTCCTCTGTTGAGAAAGCAGGGATCAGGGACGTGATTGGTAGAGTAAAATCTCCAATCCATCATCAGCATCTGGGGCGTGTCCCAGTCTTACTCACCACTGTTAATAATAGGATTCTAAATCTGTCTCTTGGGGGGGGGGGGTTGAGGAGGGGTAGGTGGGAGGATTTGCTTCAGAGACTGACTTTTATAGCTGAAAGAGAAGGAAAGCAGTCAGTGGGGGAAGACTCATGACATGGGAAGCAGCTACTGTTTGAGTCACAGAAAGGTTTCCTTTCCGACAGGCTAGGTAGATAGGTAGGCCTGTCACTGTCAGGTGAAAAAATCTACATGACTATTACATGACAGCCAAAAGACACAGAAAAATAAAATGTTCTCCAATGTCTGTACTGTACTGTCCAATGGTTCTCTACATTTTTGCACTACCACTAAAGTAGTTTAGCTGCTGTTAGATTTATATCCTATGTTTAAATTGTAAAACTCGAGATATATGTAATGCTCCGCAACTATGGGATGGGAGGAGTGAGAGACAATGGTTGGCCCCAAATCACCCATTTGCTGCATGCCAAAAGGAAAACAAGAATTTAAGTTTCCCTACTCTTAGCCCAATACCTAACCTTTAGATCAAATTGTCTTTTAGCTATATCAATACCCAAACCTATATTCTTGATTATCCTGTTCCCTACATTGACATCACACTTTTGGGGCTTCCTGTATAACAGGGGTGTCAAACTTGCATCATCATGTGACATATCGCAACTTTCCCCCCTTCGCTAAACTGGATGTGGGCATGGCCAGCGCGTGATCAGTGGTGGGTTGCTACTGATTCAGTCTGGTTCTATAGAACCGGTAGTAAAGCCAGTGGGAAGCTCTGCCCACCACGACGATGTTATCATGGGTGATCTGTGCATGCGCAGAAGTGCGTGTGTGCACTCTCATTGCAAACCAGTAGTAAAGGTAAGTAGAACCCACCCCTATGCGTGATGCATCTGGCCCACAGGCCATGAGTTTGACACCCCTGTTGTAGAATATAAGCTCTTCAGGATTCAGCAGAAGAAGTCTTGGCAGAGCCATTGTTATGAGGAAGAACAAGACTCCTGAAAATGTACCTATGAAGAAAATCAGAACTCTTCATTGCAGTCATGACTGTTCACCTATGCACAGTATAGGCTAACAATATTTAAGCATTCAAGTCATAAACGGCTTCAAATGTCCCAGCAACTTTAAATGTTGTGCAAATATTAAATCAATAGAAACAAGTACAAAAGAGTAACAAAAAGCTGACTGTAGTGTATGCATGTACTGTACAACTCCAGGAAGGAAAAGCAAAGCATGAAGGAATAAAATCCCAGTATTGGTATGGGATCAAAATCACCTTGCCCAGAGCCTGCTGAAACATTTTAAAGGTTTCCCTAAATGACACAACGATTGAAACTGTGTGGATTTTTCAGGAGAAACCATCCCATATGTTGAGGTGGCCACAGAATGTGGAGACTCCCAGTGGATGAAGTCTTCAAATGATTCTTATTTTAAACCATCAGTTATGAATTAGCCATTGCATGGGGGCAGGGGGGGGGATCTGATCCCCCCCCCATGGCAAAGTTTTTCTAGAATCTTTTCATAAAAAGAACAGTCCCCTCTTGCATCTCTTTGGAGAATGGCAAATTAAATTGTAGGTGGATGCATGTTTTACAAAATGATGGGGAAAACAAGTTTGCTTTGCTTTAGGATTGTTTGATTAATAGAATGACTTTTCAGTCAGAAATTGCTTACAGACCTCATTGACTGGCATGATAGTTTTTGAATCTGATTTTGATAGAATAGGAAATCTGGATTACAGAAAACACATACAAGAAGTGTAAATTTGGTTTTGTTCCATTAACTATTTCTATATATATATGCACTTCTTCTACATCTCTGACACATGAGAAAACAGATAAGAGTATGTGAAAAGGTATGCTCCATCAGATCTGTAATGTGGAGATGAAGATTACTCTTTTGTTTATTTATTACCACTTGTTGTCCCATCTTTTTTTTATTATCTATAAGAATATCTCTAAGTTGATTTGGGCCTGTACTTACTCCTCTGAAAATCATTTCCCCTCTTTGCAGGCTCCAAATATAGGCAGATTTCAAATATGCCAATAATTACATTCTTAATCTTGTGGACAACAAATAAAGGCTTGGCTCCACAGATGTGTGTAAAGCCTCTACCCACACAATAATCACTTTGATTATCTCTGAGTCACTCGAAGAACATTGCCCTTTCAGTGGTCTAAAGCATTATCCTGGCATCACCCAGCCATCATTGAAGTGATATAGAGCCTGTCTTCATGACTATTAGTTTGGCACAACAATGGTTGGATGTCTCTAGAAGACTCTACTGTATAAGTCTCTGCTAAGGAAATGAACTAAGGCAAAATTGCTGTTCCAGATAGTTAAGCAGATGATTAAGGTTCATGCAGAGATTTGAGGTACATATGGGAAAGATCTATTTTTGCCCTCAGACATTTTACAAAGAGACACTTGCTTCCTATCCAACTTTCACAATGATCTAGGAAGGGTGAAAGTGAGCTCTAATGTTTTCAGGTTAAGCCCCTTGAGGAAAAAAAATGTGTCTAATTATAATCCAAAACAACAACCCTGATTTTTTGGGGGGCGGGGGGGGGGCATCTTGGATTCTCTGAAAAGATTAGAAGACCAGGAAACAAATGGGCAGCCAGAGGTGCAGGTGACTGCAGACACTGCAGTGGGAAAGCAGGGATGCCTTTGAAGATGAGTAGTCCTTTGGGAGAAACTGATTGCCTGGGAGAAGGCTTGTTTCATTTTTTTAATGTAAAATATTTATAGCCTCCCCACTATCCAGAAGTTCTTGTGGCGGGTAATAACCATTAAAAACACACTGCAATAAGCTTCCCAGGGCTTCACGCTCTCTCTTTGTTTTTCTTCCCTCCCCCTGGCCTCATCTTCATTCTGTTTAGTTCCTCTTTCCCACTCTATGCAACTACTCCTTCTTCTCACCCCAACTCCATTTGGGGTTTACTATAGATTCTGTTACAAGAAGCGAGGGAAACTTATATTAATTGTTCCTCTCTGTCTCTCTGACTGAGAGTGTTTTGTGTGCAAGAGGAAGAATGGTTGGTGTATGCAGATGGGGATCAACATTATCAGTGGGGTCTCATTTTACAGGCAATTGATTTTAATTGGTAGTTATAAATCAGTTCATTTCTTTCCCTCCAGAATTTGCTCTTGTTTTTCATTGTGTTACAAGAGTCAGTTTGTTGTAGTGGTTAAGGTGCTGGCCTAGAAACCAGGTGACTGTGAGTTCTAGTCCCTAGGCATGAAAGAAAGCTGGGTGACTTTGGGTCAGTCACTTTCTCTCAGCCCAACCTACCTCACGGAGTTGTTGTGGGTAAAAGAAGACAAGCATTATATACTGTATGCTTGCTGCCATAAATTATTTGTAAAGTAATCAAGACGGGATAAAAAACTAATCAATAAAGTAAATAAACCAACCTACAATTGACAAGGTAGGGTAGATTGTTTTGAATGCAGGGTCATCATGTTCCTTTCAGGCAAATGCAGTTATAAAAAGGCAATTCCTAATTTACAGCACTGCTGTTTTGGGCTCTCCTTGTTCTGACAGAAGTGTTTCATGTGGCTGAATATCATTTTTATATTTTCCTTGACAAGCTCATGTTTCAAAAAAAAAGACTGATCAAAGCTCAGAAAGCCTTTGATGCAAACTGAGCCTCTGGCTTGGTGTTGAAGCGTCTTGTTAGCCAGGGGGTTCCCGACAACCTGTTTGCACATGTGGGGCTTGAGATGGACTCACAAATCCATTTGGTCTGGAAATCAGCAGCTTTTGAGTAAGAATGGATTATTAAAATTCCCAGAAGTGTCTGTTTCCCATTATTGCTCAACTGCGGAGTCATTACCATTTAATAAGCACTAATCTCCCCGTTACTAGCTCTTTCTGCTCAGTAGGCACTCAGCCATCCCTAAAGTTATGCCCTTTTCTCTGTGCCCCTCCCAAACCTTTTGGGAACCATCCCAACACACTGCTTTGGCTCAGGGCCAGAGCAAAAATAAGCAATCCTATCTCATCTCAGGAGAGAATGAGCAGGCTGCTCTAGCAGTCTCTGGTCTCCTTCTGCTGGGAAGCATATGTGCTGCATACCAGGTTGGAAGAGCAGACTCTGAAGTTCATATTGCTCCTCCATAGGAAAACAATTTCATTCAGTTGCTAGAGGCGACTGCAATTTTTAAGAAACAGAAGGGAAAAATATTTAATACAGGAGGAGTCATCATATCAACCGCACTTGATATACTCTATATTTATAGGACATTTAATAAATTTATAGTAAATCAAATTTGCCTTCCTTGGTCCAGCTGGTGGATCATGGCTCCTTGGCACACCATTGAAAAATAAAAGACAGTGGGTGATAAAATTTGCTATCAGTCAGTATCTATCATTCTTTTCAGAGATAAAATTATGCTGATTTGGAAGTACTGAATGTACATAGTCCCATAGGACACTCACTATATAACTGTGGTGTAGCATATTAGCATCCCAGTGTGGGTAATGGCCACAGCTCTGTTCTCTCTTTCCTGTGTTTGCTATATTTGGAAAGGAAAGATTCAAATAAATCTTAGGGTAAGCCTGTATGTCTGATGGCTCCCTAAATTCAACACAGTCCACTAGCTACATCAGAGCTCACAGAGCTTCTGGTTTTGGCTGCCTAGCTTTGTTTGCAGAAGCAGAAGGTGGATATTGGCAAGCACCTGGTGGCACTCTATATACCCATGGGGCTGGAAGGATCCAGATCTACCATTTGGTAGGAATGAGTCTGTGTGTGTGTGTGTGTGTGTGTGTGTGTGTGTGTGTGTGTGTGTGTGTGTGTGTGTGGTGGGGGAAAACATTGCATTGGAAGTAGCCCAAGTTATTAATGTTTCTCATGCGTCATTTGGGCCAGGATGCTGTGGATTCAGGAATAAAGTTCTAACACATCAGCTGGGGATGAAGGGCTCTGGATTTGACAAAACTAAACCACAGCTTTCATTCAATCCACACAAGTTGCCTGCACTGCATTTTTTTCCATGGGTGAATCAATGTTTACTTTTTAAGCAGAGCATTAGTAGACTTTGACACTATCTTCCTGTCTTTCAATCATAATACAATCGTAGTCATGTTCACTGGCTCACTTGTCTTGAAGATTTATATTATGGATTATGTTTGTCCAGTGGGCAGCTACTTTTGCTCCAGTTTGATTTATTTCTCTTATAGTTCTTGGTGCACTTCCCTTCTTTCTCTTTTTGTGTTTTGTGCCTTTCTCCTCGGTCCCATGACTTACTAAACATAGATAATTTTTATTTGTAAAGCGCTCTGCCTAAAAAAAGGCTATTGGATATATTCTAGACTGGCTGTCAGATTTACATCAAACTCAATGTTGCCATTATTCCATCCACTGACTGCTTTTTAAAAAGACCTGGCTTCTGTAAAATGAAAACACAGGACCCAAAGCTAATAAATAAGACTCGCTGCAGTATTTATTGTTGACAGTGTACACTGGAGGATTTCCTCCAGAGCAGGGATCTCCAACCTTGGCAACTTTAAGCCTTGGTGGACTTCAACTCCCAGCTTTGCTGGCCGGGATATTCTGGGAGTTGAAGTCCACCAAGCTTAAAGTTGCCAAGGTTGGAGACCAGTGGTGAAATCCAAATTTTTTTACTACCAGTTCTGTGGGCATGGCTTGGTAGGCATGGTGTGGTTTAGTGGGCATGGCAGGGGAAGGATACTGCAAAATATCTGAGTGGCGTAGGAGGCTAATGCCTCCTACTAAGGTAGTAGTTAACATCCAGCTGCCTGCAATTACTGCAAGTTCAATCCTAATCAGGCTCAAGGTAGACTCAGCCTTCCATCCTTTCTAAGGTGGGTAAATTGAGGACCCAGTTTGTGGGGGCAATAAGCTGACTTTGTATAAATATACAAAAGTATGAAGGCTATTGCTTAACGCATTGTAAGCCACCCTGAGTCTCCGGAGAAGGGCGGCATATAAATCAAATTAAAAAAAAAAAATCCCCATTCCCACCCCATTCCAGGGGAAGGGTATTGCAAAATCCCCATTCCCTCCCCACTCCTAGGGGAAGAATATTGCAAAATCTCCATTCCCACCCCACTCTGGGGCCAGCCAGAGTTCTCTGAACTACTCAAAATTTCCGCTACTGGTTCTCCAGAACCTGTCAGAACTTGCTGGATTTCACCCCTGCTCCAGAGAATAGTAGGAGGCAGAATGGGACAACTTATTGTGGCCAACTCGCCACAGCCAACTTGCCATTAAAAACTCACCACAGCTAACTTGGCACGGCTAACTCACCATGGCCAAATGGGGGGGGGGGACAACTCACTTGCTGCAGAACAATTTAACAATTCAATTTAAGTATTTAAAATAATTTCAAAAATATTTTAATTTTTGTCATTCACATTTCATTTTGTCCCTGATTTTGCATCCTTTCTTTAAAAAGGACTTCACCATTTCTTCAATATTACTTCACCATTTCTTCGATATTAGTGTATCTCTTGTCCTCTGTTGTATTGTCTTCCAGCAAGTTGGCCATGGTGAGTTGGCTGCAAGTTGGCCATAGCAATTTGGTTGGGATGAGTTGGCCATGGTGAGTTGGCTGTGCCAAGTTGGCTGCACTGAGTTGTCCTAGCCCCAGTGCAAGGAGCTGCTACAGACAAAAGGATGTACTAATATTTATATATTTCAGAAGGAGCAGAAGATGATAAATAAAGGCATACACATACATAAGTAATAGACGATGTAACCATGCATATTAACAAATCTCAAGTTACTTCCCCATTCTTTCTACTCTTAATGGCTTCAAGAATGAATTATTATCAATAAAAGAAACATATCAGTTGGCTGTCATAGACATTTTGGTAAGACTTACTGAAAACACTTTTAGTTTGCCTTTTGTATGTGCCAATTACCACACATTCCTTTTATGTTTCTATTTTGCTAATATGCTCCTAGCCCTTTAAGAATTTACTTTCCTTACGCTTCATAGGTTCAGACATAGAAGAAAGATATTCAGGGCTAATTATAATACAGGAAGATCAGTGATACCTTTTAAAGCTAGTCCTCACAATGAAAAGTTGGCGAAACAGACATTGACATTGAACAGACATGCCATTTGTTTTGACTATTGGCTGGTTTTCTTGCCCATCACTTTCCAAGAACTTAAGAAGGGTAAGAAATCTGCAAATGACACTCCCCAAACAAGCAAAAAGCAATCTAGGAAAGGTATATAGTTCCTCATCCCATTCAGGGAGTAAGGCTGGTTGCTATCTCCAAGCCTGATGGAATAAAGAAGTCCTGTGATACTTCCCAACCTTTGGGAAACTCAGAATGTTGAGAAAGACTTCTGCTGTTTCTGGTATCTAAAGACCCAAAGCTAAATGACATATGAGGCTGGACTCTGAAACTTCTGGTTATTTATGTGGTCAGCAGCCAGTTCAGCTGGCTGACTTCTCCATTGCTGTAAGTCTTAGAGTCTAAACTGTAATTCTTTAGTCATAGTTCACGGGTAAGCCTGAACCAGAAACCCTGTTTGTGCAGCATAATAGGTTTACACACTGCATTCAATAAAAATTAATCAAATCCTATTATGATTTAGCATGAGGTATGCACCTCAAGGCCCAGAGTTGCTCAGAATTTGGGGCTGCCTCCCAATTAACCTATGCCATGGTCTTAGTTTCCATAGGAAGGCTGTCAGCATGATCTACTAAGGAACAAATGCAAGGAAATACAGAAAACTGCTATATCTTTCATTTAGGATAGTTAATATTGTCTGGAAGAGATGTTCCATCAACTAAGATTTTTTTTTTAACCTCACCAGGAGAGACTAAGGATTGAAACTGGTACCCTCTATTTGCAAAGCTGTACTTGGCCATTGTCCTACTCCTGCTATTCAGTTAAACCTACTAACAGTTATACTGCTACTCACAAAGAGCCTTCAGTCAGTGTGTGAGGGAAGCATAGTATTCACTTGAAGGCGATGGCTTAGTCTGCAACATGTTGGCTTTGAAGTGACTTGGTAGTTACAAATTCATTCTTTGTAGGTCTCTTGCCATCACATTGTAGCCTGGTCAGTTGTAATTCCTATGAGATGCTGAAACAGGGTGACACAACCAGAAGTACCTTCTATTGAAAGCAAGCAGAAACCTTGCAACTGACTTTTGTATTTGTTTGGTGATTTCTTTGCAATGGCCCATTCCCAAGGCATTTTTATAACAAGGCATTTTCCCAAGGCATTTTTATAATGAAGAAAAAAGCAAGTCTGAGATGCATTTATGGAAATATCAACAAATACTGGGTGCTAATGAGAAGAAGTGGCCCAGTTTGCCACAGCAACGTACAACGTAAGGAGGTTTAATGCAAAGTGTAAATAAAAACTCTTCCTTTTCTTTTGGCAGAAGGCAGCAGCAAGGTGGGATTAGAACTCAGTTCTCCAATTTCTACTCTGAAGTGCTTTAACCACTACCAAACTTGATTCCAGGAAATGGTGTAATCCATGTCCCAGAGGGTTAATGTTTGCCTTGTTCTTAAAGCCTGACAATATGCATAATTTTTGAAGTGTGCTAGAGATGACAGTCCTATTAAACAACTTGTATTTGTATGTGTCTGTCTGTGTTCTTTATGAGTACATTACAAAATGTGTGTTTTTTTATTTCCTGTGCTTGACTTTAAGATACAATGAGAACAACCAATTCATGTGTACCTTCTAAATGTCACTTTTTACAAGTAATACCCCATATGCGAATCCATTATTTTTAAACTTTCCTTGTGAATTTTATAGCATATTGCATAGTCAGCTCCTCAATGCTGTGGCCATTTCAACATCTTGAAAGTAATCCATCAGAATTTTGCCACTATTTATATATTTGGACATATGGAAGATTGTGTGAAAACATGCCTCTATCAGAAAATGGGATTTTTATTAATCTGGCTGTTATTGGGGGGGGGGGGGAGCTGTTTGACTGTGGATGATGAGATTTGTAATTCAACTTACATAGGAGTAGCCAAGTCGGTTGTAGCAAGGGGAGAGACAATGATGGTTGGGAGAGATTTGAATGTGGAGTATTAAGTGCATATAAAAAGTGCATATAGATAAAGAGTTTCTGGTGGAAATGATGAAAGAAAAGATACTGTAGAAGATGATCAGGTGGAGCCTGAAGGCAGGGTCAAATGTGTCATCAGTTTAGAGTCGCTATGTTCCCAAAGAGATCCAGGTCCAGCCTCCTCTGTGAATTCTGTTGACTCTTATCTAGCACCAATTTGTCCTGACCATTAGTAGATCAGATTCTTGTATATAAGTAGCATGTAATAAACTTGAAGTGCTTTGAACTCAATTCCTATTCCTGCTTACTTGCATCTGACAGATATTGTATAATGTGCACAGAGAGGAAACATTACAGTAGTTACAAATAATGTAGTCAAATAGATCAAGGGATATTTTAAGATTAAAATATGAAGAGAAAGTGCAGAATGATTTTGATGGAAATTTTAAAAAGCAAAATATTTTGGAAGTGGGAGAACAGGTTTAAACAAGGAACATCCCACATAATGAATAAGTTAAAAATAAAAGTGACAAATTTATTTGGGACACAATTGAAGGGAGGGAATGTCAGAAGGAATATGTTAAAGATTTGTTTAGAAAAGATAGCACTGTGTCAGAGGGTGGAATCAGAACAAATGCTATTAATGTTAATGTCCAAGAGAAATCAACTGGTGAGAAGAAAGTTATAAATACTATGACACTATTGATAAATTGTATAGATGAAGGTGTGGAGGGTATAACTAGAGAAAGGTTAAAATGTGAATGTGCATTGCTTATATGATTTATTTCGTGTTTGTGCAAAGACTGTATCTATGCCTGATGATTGGCAGAATCCCAGTGTCATTTTTTTAAATATAAGGAAAAGTAGCAATGTGAATGTACTAAGTGCAGGGGGATTAATTTGATCAACATGCATGGAAAAGGATTTGGTAGAATTTTGGCTGAAAGGTTATAAGAGGTTAATATGAGTAAAATCTGGGAGGAATAGAGAAGCTTTATGCTAGTCTATGTGTGTGCATAGACCAGATTCTTGCTCTTCTGCAAATCATTAAGAAATGTATGTGATTGTGAGAAAGAAATGCATGTTTGTTGATTGAAGGGTATGCTAACATACATAAATGGAATTTATTGTGAATTATGAATTATGGAATATATTGTGCAAAAGTAAAGTTGAAGCTTAGTTGCTGAATGTGATAAGAACAGTATATGATGAAAGCAAAAGATGCATGAAAATTAATGAAGAGCTCAGCAAGTGATCCAACACTGCACAGTGATTAAGCCAAACAGTGGGATGTATCCTTGGTTGTTAAATATAATAGGTACAGTACAGTATATCATAATCTATTTATAGATAAATGTATAGAGAATGCTTTTGGTGACATTAGAGATGGGTGGGTTGGCTGGAATATATAAATATGTATGTACTTTTGTATAAAGATGAGTAATGTTCTTAGCTGAGAACATAAATAATTTACACAGCACAAGTAAGATAGACAGTATGATACAAGGAATTGTGGATTTGAAAATTAATGCATCAAATATAAAAAAAAAGAGTTGTGATTGACAAGGAAATGGAACGAACAATTTCAAGTGATAAATAAATAGCAAAAAGTAGTTCAAATAAATAAATATCTTGGTTTCCCATGATAGAATGTCTACAGAAAACGCGAGAATGGATAGAGAAATGTTAAGATGTGCTAATCCTGGTGGAAAAGTGGAAAGGAGCATGTGATCTTTTGCAAGAAATAAAAGAAGGAAATCCTCCTGAGTATTATGTGCTAAGTTTGCCACCCTTAGTTATGGGAGGTTAGAGTTGCTTTTATCAGGAAAAACAGAAGTAAGTTGAATGTAGTGGAAATGGGTAGGTGAGAAGTATATTTGATGAAACAACAAAAAAAAAGAGGCTAAAGATTGAATGCGTGCTGAATGAATACGGACGTAATGCAGTAGAAGGGTGTTGAGGTCATATAGGAGAGAGATTAACTCACAAAACAAATATATGAATTAAAAATATATTTATCATATATTTTTAAAAAATTAAAAATCAATGGATTGAGGAGAAGGGGAAGGCTGAGAATGGTTGAGGGAAGCTGATGAATTACTCAAGAGGAGAAAAGTGAGAAGTTTAAAGACCAAAAAGACAAAAGACAATTTGGGAAGTAGCCAATGGATATGGTAGAAGCAAGGATGATCTGCACAGAACAGCATGTAAATATGTATTGCTGCTACATAAGAAGTAGGGATTTCTTCATCCTTGCAATTGATAGCTTTGTTCATAGATTGTTATTCCCTCTGTTCCTAGTGCTATTCATTCAAGAAAGTAAATCAGTTTTCCAAAATGTATATTTGTACATATAAATTTACTGTATAACACCATTGGGAAGTGACTGAGGAGTGTTATCAGTGGAATAGAGCTTACTGACTCAGTAAACTGAAAGGGTACTTTGGCCAATGATTTATTGACGAACTGTTTGAAGAATAAAGTTTTCCCATCTTTCCGGCAGAGATGGTGCTGAGAGAGGGGGGCTGGAAATAGCATCAGCACTTGTAATATGTGTGTGCCAGACCACCTGGGATCCACACTTTCTGCCCAGCTTGTACAAGCCATTTGTTCATGGCTTCCTGGGTGCAGGAATAGATAACTTCTTCTTCTTCTTCCCACTCCTAGCCTATTGCAAATGCATCCCACCGTGTTTTCCATCTTTGATAAAATAGATGTTTTCTAAACCAAAACTGTCTGAAGCCGTTCAGAGTGGATGGTCTCCCGCATCTTTGTTCTGTTCTAACATTATCCACAGCTCTAAGTGCCAGTGCCTGGTGCACCCCTTCCCATCTAACAGCTGGACAATCTCTTGGACAGCAATTTCTTTCTGAGTTGCTGGGCTACTGTGTTCTCCACTGATTGACACTTGCTGGCTTTTGTTTTTAAATAATCCTGCAATTGATCCAAATGAAGGACTGTTAAGCCAATCCTCAATTTTAGAAGCTTATGCTCCATTCAGCTCTTGCATCTTTCAATAGGCATCTTTTGGTTTCTCTCCAGGTTGGATAAAGCCTGCTCTCCTTGCTATTCCACTCCCTGCCCCAAAGTACTACAAAGCTTCTTTTCTTTTTTCTTTGTTTTTTTTTAAATAGTAACAGCAGCAGCAGCAGCAGCAACAGCGACAACACTATTTATTAGATTTAGAGGCTTGCTAATTTGTTTCTATGAAGCCATGGGCCTACAGAGGAAAGTGTGAACAAAAGAACAACTTGTTCCCTGTTGTTTTATTGTAGCATCAGAGTTAGAATGGTACATTAAGGGGAAAAAGACAAAGAAAAGCTCTTCATTAGTGTCAAAGGAGACAATACAGTAAAGAGATGAGAAGACAGCCATGTGTGCAAACTTCTAGGAAAACAAAGAAAAAGCCCAGGGATTAATGAGAAGAGAAAAATTCCTAAAAGGAGAAGGCAAGCACTGGTAGACTGGTCTACGTAGGAACCAGCCAGCAAGACCTGTCCTCCCTCCAAGGATGAGAAGTGCAAGAAACATGGCTATTACAGCACCTGATGGGAATGAGGTCCTGTAGTAACCATAGTCTGGAATGAGCACCAGTTCAGCCCAATTGCCAACATGCTGCAATTTGGATACGAACGTCTTAAGAAACAGCTGAGAACAGCCTGGGAAAGAAACTTCTCAGGTTGTAGTGCAGAATTGGGTGGACTGTCTTACAAAAGAGCTAAGTAACAGTGAAGAGGGATTGTGGTGCACCTGAGTTCTGATGCCAATGGGGTCTCATTCTAATAATAATAATAATAAAAATTCTCAAGAAGAAATTGGCACCCTTATATTTTCAGTCTGCACATTATTCCCAATTTGGAGCATTGTCCTTCAAGAATGGAATAATACCGATTTGAATTAGAAAGTTCTCCAGATATGAAATGGGAAATTGTTAGCCTTAGCTGAAATGAGAATGCAGGGGTGTGTGGGTGTAATCTAATCTAAGGCTTTAATGACTGAAGGAGACCATTTGGATTTTATTTGGGAGTTTGCTTTATAAAATAGTGAGAAGAAGTATTTTATTCACAAAGATGTAGCATGATGACTTTCCAGGTTGTTGGCTATTTAACAAGTGATTGTGAATATGTCAGTGACATGGCTGGAGTTCATCACTGACCACAAGTTGCTAGGGATAAATTGCAATGAAAGTGAGCATAACATGACCCTGGTTGTGACAGGTCAGAGACTTGGTGGAAAATGTCAGGCTTGCCATTTTAAGGCATTCAGGTGGCAATCTCTACTTCTCTACTTCTATGATCCCAGTCCTAAACCTGGTGACCAGATTGGTAGAGACCTCAGGTTGCTGGTGGTAAATGCAAAATCTGTCTGTAATAAGACTTTGTTCATATGCAGTCTGATTGATAATAAGCAGGAAGACCATTATCAAATCCTGGTTGGGTGAAGCTGACAATGTTTTCAGGAAGATCTTCTGCCTATTCAAATTACAGTTCTTTTGCTAACCTTAATTCCAGAGATGAAAGCAGTGGCGTTGCTAATCTTTAGGGACTTTCTGTGGCCAGTTCTTCCATTTCTGAGTTGGTCAGGTAAGAATGCCTGTACATTAAGAAGGGACAAGTTGAGTATACTTTGTACTCTACACCCAGCATAAATCCCACCCCAAGCTCCTACATGTAATATTTAGATAGGTGATGGAGTATCTTTGCTTATTGGTATTCAGGAACTTTAATCTCCATTTGTTGGGAGTTCGATCTGAGAGGGCTTGGGAGTTCATGGCCATCATGCTGACCATGGGCTTGTTACAGGTAATCTTAGGCATACCACACAGATGGTCTTTAATTAGAACTCATGTCTGCCTCTGAACACTTATTTAGTGACCTTTATATGGAGGGCATAACATGTAGCCTATTGTCATAGTCAGACCACTTTCTGGTCCAGGTAAGATTGGCTGTTACCTATCACTTCATAGGAGGATTGGGCAAGTTTGTATGATTATTCCTAGGTGCTTTATGAATGTAATTAGATTTGGGACTGCTTTCTTCAGCTAAAATCAATCCACCTTTAAATGAAGCTCCTGGGGAAACAATGCTTGTAATCCCTCATTAAATGTACTTATGGGGAACAAACCCAGGAGCAGTACTTTCTGTGACAGCCCTCAGGTTATGGAATGGCTTACTTAAGGAAATTAGACTTCCCCTGACCTTGTTTTATAGATGCAAATTAAAATGGAGCCTTTTGGGGGGGCTTTTAATTAGTTGAAAAACACCATTGATATTCTGTATAATGGGATATCGTCCATTTTAATTTAACTGTAATTCTTTTATTTTATGTACCTTTCATTGTGGATGTTTTATGCATACACAGCTAGATAATAGACAGACAAATATGGAATTTGAGATGATTTCAGCCACAGCTACCCTTGAACTATAGATCCCCTTATGGCTTTTCAGATCCAAAGGGACACTAAATGGAAAATCCATAATTACTGCCATTTTGGCCTTTTTTTACAGCCATAATAAAAAAGTGAGTTTTATATTTATATATCAGAGAGTTGCATTGTTCGAATGTTGACTGTTCCTATGTCCAAAGTCCAAAGGCAGCCTGATTTAACCCAATGATTCTTAGTACCCTCTGCTCCTGCCACAATGCATATAATTAAAACTTGGGGATCAGACTCTATGAGAAAGAGACAAGCAATTGATGGCTCACATGTAGCTCTGCCCCAGCCTATCTTTGAGATCTTTTGGTGTCTGTATGTAGGTGGTTTTAAGAAGCAAAATGGGTGCCAACTCAAGCAGAATACTGTCACCTGTTGCACACCTTCAAATTCCAGAAAATCCTCCAAATTGTGTTCTTATTCTCATTTATGGAAGATTTAAAGGGCAGCATTGGTGCCTCGGTTATCTGCAGTATCTTTAAACCGTCCACAGTTCCTCACAAGGATGTCACCCTTGCCCATTCTAGACATCACAATATCATTAACCATATTCCCTGCAGCTCCCAGGCAAGATCCAAAAGCTAAGCGTGGACCAGATCCTGGAAAAAGTTCCCAACTTCTAATAGTAAAGCATTCATCACTGGACCAATACGCCCAGGTTTTTAGTGCTAGATTCAGGCCTGGTCCTAAAGTTTGTTCCTTGAAGGAATCACCATGATTCTGACTTTCATAGACTTGCACTTTGCCATCAGAATATCTGCATGAGTTCAAGGGCTATTAGTATGAGGGTTATATATTAGTTTGACTCATAGAGGCTTTGGCATCTTAATACCACATGCTGAAGGACTCAATGGGAATGAACTTTTGTCTTGTTGTCCTGCCTATGAATTTCTGACTAATATTTGGCTGAGAGGTCTTTAGTCAACAGTCAGCAATGAATCAACACTCTTATTCTATATTCACCAGTCTAAAGTAATTAAGCTCTGATTTTGACTTCCACACATATTGATTAAGTACACAGAGCTTATGCTTTTATAATCTCAATTTGTGTGCATTTAACATCACTCTATGAGATCTTTCATATATATATATATATATATATATATATATATATATATATATATATATATATATATATATATATATATATATATGTAGGTCTTTGGTTATTCGGGTCTTCTCCCGCATAAAATTGGAAGTGTCTTGGCGATGTTTCGAGGAAGTCTCATTCGTCATCTTCAGGCTGGTATTCTCGGCTCTCCTGGAAGCACGAAGCCGAGAACACCAGCCTGAAGATGAGGAATGAGACTTCGTGGAAACGTCGCCAAGACACTTCCAATTTTACGCGGGAGAAGACCCGAATAACCAAAGACCTACATACAAACACCCGCGAAAACCTCAGAAAACATATACCATATTTTCCGGCGTATAAGACGACTTTCTAACACACAAAAATCTTCTCAAAAGTTGGGGGTCGTCTTATACGCCAGGTGTCGGTCTCCTGTAACCAGGCAGACCAGCCCGAAAGGCTTTGACGAGCCTTAAATGGCTCTAAGGAGCCAAGCTGAATTGCCTGCTGAGTTGCCGCTAATCAGCTGAGTTACACGCAAGCCCCCTGTAAAAGGGAAAAACTTTCCTTTTACACAACGCTGGCCATCCCAGCTGAGATTAGCAGGCAACTGAGCTGGGATCGCCAGAGCTTGGATGGCCAAGCGCTGTGTAAAAGAGAAAAACTTTTCTTTTACACAACGCTGGCCATCCCAGCTGCTAATTTTTGCCTGCTAATTGCTCCGTAGCAAAAATCCCCCCCCCACCTCCAGCTTGCTTACCTTAGCTGCTAGCCGCAACGCTTGCCTTGCCTTGCCTGCAATCCATTGCATCAGCAAGCAACTAAATCTCCCTGTCTGCTTGATTGCAGGCAGGGAGATTTAGTTGCTTGCTGATGCAAGCAACTTGTGGACTTCAACTCCCAGAATTACTCAGCCAGCAAAGCAAAGCTGGCTGAGGAATTCTGGGAGTTGAAGTCTACAAGTCTTAAAGTTGCCAAGGTTGGAGACCCCTGTTCTATTGGGTAAGTTTTTTTCCCCCTTTGGGAGCTTTAAAAAAAATAGTTAATTGGGGGGTTTTTTAGTTGTTCTTTTTTAGACCTAGCCATTTAAAGGCTAGGTCTAAGTTTTAGGCTAGGAAGTTTTAAATTTAGCTTTCATAAAAATAATAAAAATAAAAATAATAAAAATAAAAATAAAAATAAAAATAAATAAAAATAAAAATAAAAATAAATAAAAATAAAATGTGTGCAACTTTCTGAGATTTAATGTGTTTCTGTAGAGTTTCACTCTAACTACACAAACACACAAAATCTCACAAAGCTGTATGTGGAATTTTGTGTGTGTAAACCCACAATGTAAAAGTTGTTTTTTTGGGCTTTTTGTGGCTGTGTGAGGTTCCTGCTTATTGCAGGGGCCATTTTGGGTCTAGCACAACTGCTTTTACATTGTGGGTGAGCCAGTTGATGTTTTTTAATTTTTATTTGGTGTGCGTTGGAAGAGGGGTCGTCTTATACAGCAAGTATAGCCCAAACCCTATATTTTTACAGGAAAAGTTGGGGGTCGTCTTATACGCCCAGTCGTCTTATACACCGGAAAATACGATACACACACACACACACACACACACACACACACACACACACACACACACACATATATATATATATATATATATATATATATATATATGAATGAGTGGAGCAAGGATCAGAAGTTATATAGACAATTGACACCAATTTACTTTTTGTATGTATGCGTTTTTTGAGAAGACATCCATGCACAGGAGTTAGGACCAGACATGAGTACAATCACACCTCATTTATCTTCTTAAATAGCATGGACTAAAAATATGTCACCTGTTCTGGATTTCTTCTTCTGGCTAATTTAAATGAAGAAAGATCTGTGTGTTACATGATAAAATCCTATGTGGATTCTTTGCACAAAGCAATACAAGCTGTTCTAATCAGACAGTTAATCAGACAGTAATTCTTAGGATAACAACAGCTCCTTGTAGTCCCAGTTGAGACCAGTTTCTTAATCTGCTACATTCTGTGCAAACATGAACGGACACTTCCAACTCTCAAATAAATCTATGGTGTTTGGACTATTCTTTGCTTATATGTCATCAATAAGATCAGTTACCTTATTGTTTGGTGAACTTTACTTGGCATATTTCATTTTTAAAATCTTTTCTTTCTACTTGGCCAATTGTTGATTTAAGTTCAAAACAAAGCAATAATTATTTGGGGGAAAAGGAAGGTTGATTTGGAGAAAACAAACCTTTAGGGGCAAAAATGATCCAACCATGGACACTTATTTTAAAATGGCTTTTTAAAAAGATGACCTTCCATTCTAATAATAGAATAATATTCTATTATTAAATCGAATGGCACTCTCCAAGTATCCAGTGTCTAGATAGGATCTGCTTTTTTGGAATAATGCTCAAAGAAACTGTATTAAGGATTATGAGTTATCACTACAAAGATAGTTTGGTCCCAGTTATATTTGCTGTGATTCATTTTTCTGGAATGAACGACAGTTGATGTTGGAGTTAAGGAAGAGATAATTTGTCCATTAGCAAGAAACTAAAATATTTTCTTTTATAGGACAGAGCTTTTTTGGCAAATAGAGAGACTAATATGGGATTGCAAGAGTTGTAATTACAGTTCCCAGCACTCCTCCATATTGGCATATTCATTGTAACTGTTGGAGTTGTCCTTAGAATGAAGCAATGGAAAAATATAGAGCATAATCACTGCTGGATCTCTTGTAATATTGTTTGAGTGAGATGAGAGTTTGTTCTTCTGTTTGGAACAACCTCTCTTAGAGAGGGAGCAAAGTCAGGGGAAAAGCGTTGGTGTGTATAGGTGTGTGTACATGTAGATGAAAAGGCATACTGTAAAATAGCTTTAGAAGTACTGGTTTATTGTATTTTGGGAAACTGATTTATGTTTAAAAGTGCTGTTGTTAGCCGAAAGGCCTTTGAAAGACATTAGGCATATTTAAGCAAACGTACTAATAATTGGGATAGAACTCACTTGCCAGAAATGCAATTAATGCCCATATCCTCCTTTTTCTCTATAGCCAAAAGAAGGAGCAGTCACAAACCTCTATAGTAACATATTTTATGGCTACATTTTTACAAGGGTTATTCAGTTTTGTTCTATTGAAGACAACTATTCTAGTTTTCTTATTTTCAACTGAGTTCTGATCCAATTAAAATAGTTTCTCTGACTTGATTCAAATTGTTGAATCAAATGGAATTAATTTTCCAAATTAAACTGGATCAGGGCAGGTTTACTCAACTTTTACTAATCACATCAGCACATGAACATAAGATGTAAACAAACATATGCTAATCAGTATCTAAATAAAACTCTCTTTTTATGAGCCTCCAGTCCCTAGTTGGGGTACAGTGAGGATGACTGGATGGAACTGAGCATTTACTAGCTGGATGCCTTTCCTAACAACCTATGCCAGCGGTCACCAACTGGTGGTCCGTGGACCACTGGTAGTCTGCGAGAAAATTTTGGTGGTCCGCAGAAAAATTACTTGTATTTTTTATATTGCTCTAAATCAAGGGTTCTCAAACTACAGCATACTTGCAATGAATGTTTGTGTTGTTGCAGAGTCTCCCCCTTCAGGATTTTTTTTAAAAAAAATAAATTTTATTAATTTTTTCAAATTATAATCAACAGAAGACAAAAACATTATTTATACATACAAACAAAAACCATACATTCCCCTCCCTCCCTCCCCCATTCATAATACTAAACATAAAAAAAAACCACGTCTATCCCGGCAGATATTGTTCCTGCCCTCATTAGTAAATAATTATGCCCACAACACAGAATAAGGTAAGTAATCCCCAAATATGATTTTCATACAATTATCTTTCCATCTAAATAAGTATATCTCTCTTCATATTAACATAGGCTTCTAAAATACCTTCGGGGTATTTTTGTGTGGGTTGGAGCAGGGCAGAAATTCCAACTTGGGGTCTGCTTTGGCCTCCTGGTGCAGGGCTTTGGGCAAAGGCTGGAGGGAAGCACCGCCGGTAGCAAAGAGCGAGAGGACCTTGTTCCAGTGGGACTGCATCATGGCCTGGAACTGGCTGACCATCTCAGCCCACTGAACCTCCAGGCACCGGTCCCTGGCCGTGCACACCACAGGTCTTCCTTCTGCTTGGAAAGCCTGTGCTCATAGTCCTCAGTGAGATGCTTCTGCTGAGCTTCCTTCTTGGTCAGATCCAATTTGAAGTGAGCCCGCTGTTTTGCCAACTCTTTCTCGTGGTAGCTGCTTAGCTCCAACAACTGCTTTCTGTTGTCCCTTTCTGTCCCTGAGGAGCCTGGGTGGGGAGGCGAGGAGTGGTTGGGAGGGGAGGGGTGAGTAGAGGCCAGAGAGGCACCCCTTGATGTGAGTGACACCAAGTTGGCCACACCCACCCAGTCACATGATCACCTAGCTACGCCCACCCAGCCAGTCATTAGGCAGATTATATTAGTGGTCTGTGGGATTTAAAATTATGAATTTAGTGGTCCCTGAGGTCCAAAAGATTGGGGACACCTGACCTATGCAACATATTTTTTTTTCTTTGTGTCCTAGGAGAGAAACATCTGCAGCTACCTAGGATTGAACTCTCAACCTTCAGAATGAAAGGCAAGCATCTTCAACACAAAACCACCATGCTACTCTAATCAGTACCTAGTTACTTTTGCCTAATTCATTGTTAAGAAAAAGCTATATTTAAGACAAGCAAAAATGAAACAGTCTTTTTTTTCTATTATGATGGGAGCAAGAGAGGGACCCTCTTTGAATAACTGTTTTTATTAATAAGAATCACCTTTGATTAATGCTTCTAGTTTGAAGTAAACAAGCAAGAATGTCAACTTCTGATAAAACCTTGCTCAAACAAGCTAGAGACAAAAACTGTACAGAAAGTTGAACTGTAATAACCTGAAAACTCATTATAATGTCCGAAACACACCTCTTGAATATTAATTTGCTTATTAACAAGATCATGCTAAGAATATTATGAGATGATACGAAACAAATATTACATAGTATATATAAGGCTACTGAGCATGCTTAGTAACTCAAATGATGGTAGCCAATGAGAGAATACATTCCAAATCTAATAGGTTTGAGCTGTTTATAAGTAATTTTTAGCTTTTTAAAGATCCTCTCACCTTGTATTTTTGGGAGACTTAACTTTTATTTATGCATTGTAGGAAGTTAGCACCCACCCCTCTCCTAGAAAAATTAAATATTCTAGGAAATATTAAAAATGTAGAATATTATATTTCCCTGGATGGGAAATGGAGAAACATGTTTTTAGGCAGGAAACAGACTCACTCTTAATAGCCCCCACCATCCTCAATAACGCACAGCAGATGTCTGCACTTAAGAGATAAAGAGATAGCTAGGTCTATTCATAGGCAAATGCCCTCACCCAAGTTCCAACAAAGGTAGGATTATCCCTCTACCCATCTCACTACATGGCACCTGAGAAGATTACATCAGCCAGCAAGGCTCAACTAAGCCTGGGAGACAGACTACAAAGTTAGCTAAGACCCACACCCCCTGGGAGTCAGACCACCAATCAGAGTGCATTTCTTACACAGGAACAGGAAGCTGTAGGGTGGGGCCCAGAGAGGGCATAAAACCAAGGCACTCTCAGCATCTCTGCCTTTTTTTTTTTGCTCAGGAACTCAAGCCATGTGATCCTGTTCACCAATAAACCTTCTTTCCAAGCTCCATGAATCCAATATCCATGAATCCAGTGTCTTTTTCCCCACTTGGAACTGAACCCAGAAAAATATTTCTTCCTTTTTTTCAAGGTGAAATATCTAGGAGTTCAAGTTGCAGCATCTAATATAAAACTTTTTCAAAATAATTATGAGGAACTGTGGCATAAGATTCAAAAGGATCTTGAAAGGTGGAAGAAGCTGCAACTATTTTTGCTTGGTAGAATAGCAGCTGTTAAGATGAACGTTCTACCTAGATTTTTGTTTTTATTTCAAATGATTCTGGTGCTTAAAAGTGATAAGTCTTTGATGGAATGGCAAGCAGGTTTAAATAAATTTATTTGGAATGGGAAAAAACCAAGAGTTAAACTTAAAATAATGCAAGATGCTCGTGAAAGAGGTGGCCTTAAAGTTCCAAACCTATGTCTATATTATGAGGCTGCGGTGTTGACACAAGTGGGAGATTGGATTGGAACAACAAAAACAGAAATTTTGAATATAGAAGGCCACGATTTGCAATTTGGATGGCATGCATATTTACTTTATGAAGATAAGAGAGATAGAGTATTCAACAGTCATATCTTAAGACATGCTTTGATGAGAGTCTGGAAGAAGCACCAGCTTCAATTGGATTACAAAATACCTTTGTGGTTGGATCTTGGGCAGATTATGCCAAATATAAAGTCACTCGGGGGGTTGTTATACAAAGAGATACTTTTTAATGATGGGGGCAGATGGAGTTTGAAACCTTTGAATATCCTGTTGGAAGAAGGAATGAATTTAACTTGGTTGCAGTACCTTCAACTTCAAGCAAGATGGAGAGAAGATCAGAAAATTGGACTAATGTTACATGAAGAAGATTTGGTGACTCAGATAAAATGTAAAGGGCCGATGCACACTAAGCGAGTGTATAATTTACTGTTAGAAAGAGATTCAGAAGGTGAATTAGTTAAAGACTGTATGATAAAATGGGCACAGAATTTTGCAGAACCAGTAATGTTGGAAACATGGGAAAAGATTTGGGTCCAGAATGTTAAATTTACACAAGCACAGAACTTGAGGGAAAATTTTTATAAGATGTTTTATAGATGGCATTTAGATCCTAAAAAGTTATCATGTATGTATCCAAATGTTCAACCTAAATGTTGGAGGTATGATTGTTTGGATGCAACATATTTTCATATTTGGTGGACGTGCAGAAAATTGAAAGCATTTTGGATTAAACTTTGGTGGGTAATGCAGAACATTTTGAGGAAGAAGCTTGAATTTTCTCCTCAGTTTTTCTTGTTGGGAATAGTTAAGGGCTGTTCATAAACTGAAACGAGATTAATTTTATACATGCTTACTGCAGCTAGATTACTGATTGGACAATATTGGAAGAAGGAGAGTGTACCTACTATAGAGGAATGGATACTGAAGATGTCTAATTTTGCAGAAATGGCTAAGATTTCTGCATACCTGAAAGATAGGACCCATGAAGTTTTTACTAAGGAGTGGAAGAAATGGGTAGAATACATGCACAATAAATATCAAAGTAAGAAGTTTCAAGTAGCACTTGAGTCATAATAATGTCTATTAATTACATAATTGAATTTATATTTTTATGATGATGTACTGTTTGAATTTGATATACTTTTATATTTTTTTAAAAATAGCTTAATTTTTTCTACTATAAAAGGTTAAATTTGTTATTTTATTTGATGCTTTTTTTGCTTATCCTGTTTAATGCTGACTTTTATATTTGATTTATATTTGATTGGTTAAGAAATACTATTAAGAGTAAATTTTGGGAATTATAGTTAATGTTAACTAATGTTAACTAAATAATGTTAAATATTCATATGATATTTTAATCTAAAACTTAAGATGCTCAAAATTATTTTATTATTTTTCTTTAAAGATAAGTGTTATATTTAGTATGCGAGGTTTTTTATGAGTTTTTATAAATGATTCATGTGGTTATATATTTGGTTAGGGGGGTAATAGATGTTATAAGTTTAGAATATTTTTTGTACTAGTTAAGCTTAAATTTGTTATTGTTAGCTAGATCTCACCTAAAAAGTTGGTTGCTGATTGTAATATATGATTGTTTAATAGTGGAAGTTGGGGGGGAAAGGGGGAGGGGAAGGGAGGAGGGGAGGGGGTGGTTGTTGGGGTGGGGGGTTGGGGGGGAAGGGATATTAAAAACTGTATTGTAAAACTTTTTCAATAAAAAAAAAAGAATATTTCTTCCAACAGCATAAAGATGTTAATCTACCTTTCCAGGTTGATCTTATTTTGGCAAACGGCACTCTGGGCGAAGAATCTTGCCACGATTTTACCACTTACAATTACAGAAATTTTCGTATCTGTCTGATATGAAATTCCCAGGATTATATAAATAGGGCAGGAGATGATATACAGACCCTTCATCCAGGAAATCTTTCATCTAAGTGGCACTATTTCCAAACTTCTACAAATTCTCTCACTGAAACATCTGATTTAATTTGAAAATTAACTTATAAAAGTGTTTATCTTAATTGCAGATAATTTTCTTGCATTTATCCCATATCTTGCTTGAAGACAACATAAAAGTTTGCCAATTCTTATGCATTTTGGTTGCTCCTAATACTTAGGTTCAAGTATTAAATAGGTCTTAGTAAAACAAATGATTCAATTACTGTATTTGAATTTTCCCTGGAACAATATGCTTCTTAAAGGAACAAGAGTTTGCAAGGGAAGAGGAAGTCCTCAACTATTTCTCTCCTGCAAGCTGGCCTGAATTCAAAGTAGGAGCACAGTCCAGAGTTGAGAATCGCACAAAGATTTTATGGAACCAGCATTTTCAAGGACAATCCAATGAAACATTAACATAGACATCAACACAGAAACCTATTAAATGCAACAAAGATGCTGATGGTAAAAGTGTAATGAACCTTCCCTTTCTTCAGGGAAGAAATAGATAGCTAAAATAGTCAAAAAGTCAAAGCTCCTAGAACATGTTTGATTAGGAAGTGGCAAATGTTTCCCTTTGTGAAAAGAGGCTACAATTTAGAAATCAATTTGCATGTTCTTTTCTCTATTGCAAATAAATTTCTATACAGTATTGTGATAAAAAAAATTATTGTGATAAAAATGGATTTTTCATGTTTTTAATAAATACAAAGGAAATAACAGTTATGAGAATAAGAAACTTTGTTCTGACTTCATCTTTAGATTAATGAATCTCTCAGTTTCTGAGTTACTTACTATCTTTTGAAATCAAATTGCATCAGTATCAAAGGATGCCATATACCATATGTTGAATTCACAGTGGGCTTTCTACTATTTTTAAATATCTGAGCTCGACATTATCACTTATTATTTTATTAAAATAATCTATAATTTACTTCTCAAAAAGGAGAAGGCAGTTTATAAAATAGGCTACTGGTATCCTTGGCCACTGTAACACATAACTGCTGAAATAAATAAACAATTAAAATATGGTTACATATGAAAAACACCAATAATCATTGCTAACTTCATTTGGGGGAGGACATTCCAAACCAAGTAACCATTTTTGCAAGTATTTTGTGAATCCTTGCTTTTTAGCTGCCTAAAAAAAATAAGTTGAGTTCTTTTATGCAGCTAAAGTGCACCCTTTCCTTCCGTTATTTCATACGAAACAAAAAATACCTGGACATTTCTCAGGAAGAAGCTATGCTTAATAGTTACTTCCTCTTCCTTAATAGACATTCCCATTTTACCTTTAACCTTTTGAAAAAAAAAGTCTGATTCAGAGAGGAATTGCTGCCTTTCACAAATCCCAGAATACACAGGATTAAGAACTGCCATTTTTGTCTGGGGTAGAGAGAGAGAATGAGACATGGCATGAAAACTATTTGTGAGCTTTTTCCTACCTACCTGCCCCCTTGAAAAAGGGAAGAAGTGAGAAAGCATTGTACCCAGGGGTGAAATCTACTTATCTTTTTCTACCGGTTCAGAAGTGTGCATGTGCGCCACTGTGATTTTGGACCTTCTGTGCATGCGCAAAGCCTTCTGCGCATGAGCAGAGGATAAAAAACAGGTTACTTCCTGGTTAAAACCAGGAAGTAATGATGTCCAGGCAGGCGGGTGGAGCCTTGTGCTGCTGCTGCTACAGGTTCTCTGAACCACCCACTGCCACCGCTACCAGTTCGCCCAAACTGGTGCAAACCGGTAGCATTTCACTCCTGATTGTACCTACAGTGGTCCTTTTGCAATGCTAGGAAAATGAGCTAGTAAAATTGATGCCTTTGCCCAAGGATGGAGTCAATCATTTCTGCAGCTGTGTGCTTGCTGCTTCGCCTTCCCTGCAAAGAAAAAGGAAGGAAATATTTCTTCCTGCCTCTCTCCCCATACTTTCCAAGTATGGATCCCACCAGGGATACCTGCCCTTACCTCTGCATTTTCTGCTGGGGAGGCAAGGTACAGGTGATTCTTCCCCTTCTCTGCTGTCTCCCCCTTTGCCCCATTCAAAAGCAATTTCTTTGCTATCCCTTGTGTGGCAATATCTGCCCTTGCTTTGGTCTCCTCTCTATTATGGGAAGAGTCAACACAGGCATTGGCTTTCTGAATCTTATATTCCTATTCAGCATTAGAGTCAACAAATGAAATGTAATGATAGTTAACAGTACGATTCGGGTTTTGCTTCCTTTCATCCCAGAGGAACTCTTTCTTTTCTCATTGTAGCTTGCCTTATATTGGTCAGACTGCGTTTTGCCGACCGGCTTTTGTTTCTCTCCTCACAATCCTCTTTGCTGTGTATCTGACAAAACACCTTGCCAATGCTAAGGTACAGGTAGTCCTCATGTAGTGACCACAATTGGAACTGGCAACTCTTTCATTAAGCAAACTTGGAGTTGCCAGTCCCAGTTGTGAATCTGTGACTGTGTTTATGATCTTATTTCATCTTATCTTTTCTTTACAGACCTGTGAAGATCAGAAATGCAAGAATAGAATAGAATAGAATAGAATAGAATAGAATAGAATAGAATAGAATAGAATAGAATAGAATAGAATAGAATAGAATAGAATAGAATAGAACAGAACAGAACAGAACAGAATAGAACAGAATTTTTATTGGCCAAGTGTGATTGGACATACAAGGAATTTGTCTTGGTGCATATTAAGTAACTCAGCATACATAAAATAAAAGATACATTCATCAAGAATCATAAGGTACAACACTTAATGATAGACATAGGTTACAAATAAGCAATCAGGAAACAATATCAATATAAATCATAAGGATAAAGCAACAAGGTTACAGTCATACAGTCATAAGTGGGAGGAGATGGGTGATGGGAATGATGAGAAGATGAAAAGATTAATAGTAGTGCAGACTTAGTAAATAGTTTGACTGTGTTGAGGGAATTATTTCTTTAGCAGAGTGACGGCGTTCAGGAAATAATTTATTGTGTCTATTTGTTCTGGCGTGCAGTGCCTATAGCGTCATTTTGAGGGTAGGAGTTGAAACAGTTTATGTCCAGGATGCGAGGGGTCTGTAAATATTTTCACAGCCCTCTTTTTGACTCGTGAAGTATACAGGTCCTCAATGGAAGGCAGGTGGTAGCACCACGATTGGTCATAAAGATACTTTTTCATCACCATGATAACTGCAAAAGGTCATTAAATTAGACTCTTGCTAAATAGGGACTACCTGTATAGATAAACTGGCAATTTAGGCTTTCTTATCATAATTGTATTTTATAAATAGGGATTATCAATATGATATTTTCTTTGGTGCAAGCTCTGAATCTACTGAATTTTTTTCTTCAAACATAATTCTAATTTTGGTTTTTTTTTTTCTCTATCCTTTTTAAAATCACTGTATAAAGCTATCTGTGAACATTAAATTATGTGCCCGGGACAATGGAAGAATTAAGATTAGAAAGAAATAGAAAGATGTTTTTTTCCTAAGAGAATGAATGTTTGTGAGTTTGCAAAGCAGACAGTTTAAGTAAGACAGAATGGCAACATCTATTCAGCAAGGAGAGCTGACTCAGTCAAACTGGTGTACAATAAAAACTACAGAAGATAGAGAAGATATTGCTGAATGTCCTTGGGCTACCTCATGTTCTGGAAGAACAAAGAACAACAGAGATTGAAAAGAAACAAGAAAGGTTCCACAAATACAAAAACCAGCACATATATCTCTAACTATAGATGATAATGTACTTATATAGAGAGGCGATAAGCAATCTGCAAAAGAAATGAAGAATGATTTCCAATTATTTCAGTGGAACAATATAATGTCAGAAGTTCCTTTAATGCTCCAATTACATGGTGGGAAAAAAAGACTTAAACATGGAGTCAGTTTTTCAGCATGTGTGAACTTTCTCTTGGAAATTTTAAAGGTATTGAGGACTTCTGGAGAAGAATAGCAGACTAAAAAATGGACCTGATATTTTTGGCAAAAGATTGACTCCTTCAACTCTCTTTAGATAAAGAGACTACATGAGATTGTGCAGCTATGCTCCATACAGTTGTTCCTCATGAGGCAACTGCAAAGCAGCAGACTCTAGAAGGTGGAAGAATCAGGAGCTGAGGGAATTTGCCACACTTGCTCCAGCCACAAATAGGGTGTTTTCAAAGGACTCTAAATTCACACTTCCCTTGATAACTATTTTTGGAAATTGCATATTTACTATTTTGCAGATACTTTCAAAATGATAAGGCTGGAAATACAACAATGGATGCCTTCGATTCTTAATATAAGAAATGAAGATATATTTTTATACTTTTAAGAATTTAAAATAAGCAACAAAAAACAAGGTAAGGTTATGGATTTAGAAAGTTTTAAACTGATTAAGGGCTAAGAAAATGTTGGAATATTAAATTTTAAATATTAAGACTTGGTAATTAATTTTAAAGAATAATTGCATTTTCATGGAAAATAAGTTTTTTTAAAAAATACTTGAGACATAGCAAGTAATTTACAATATAATGGCATTTGTGGAATTGCATTGGGGCTTTGAATCAATAAGGTCAGCTATGTTGTGTGTTTTTTGGGTGTTCTCAGAAGATGTTACAGAAAATGATATACAGAAAACTATACCCAAGAACAACTTTAATAAGTAGTTGAATTTGTCATCAGATCAAACAAACAAAGAAACCTGGATATGATTTTAAAAATTAAGAAAGAAACAGAAATGATAATTCCAGAGAGCAATTGGAATCATTTCTTTTTTTCCCCTATTTTTTGCACTTACAAAAGCGGCTGTTTAAAGTTTTGAAGAAATTTGAAAGACAGATCAATAATTATTTAAATGGATTAAAGATCAAGAGTGTTTTGAGTTATTTCAAAACAATCAATCATAAGGAGCCTGGATAGCTCAGCAGACTAAAAGCATTCTGATTAACACCAGATGTCTGCAATTACTGTAAGTTCAAATCTCACCAGGCTCAAGGTTGACTCAGCCTTCCATCCTTTCTAAGGTAGGTAAATTGAGGACACAGTTTGTGGGGGCAATAAACTGACTTTGTATAAATATACAAAAGTATGAAGGCTATTGCTTAACGCATTGTAAGCTGCTCTGAGTCTCTGGAGAAGGGCGGCATATAAATCAAATTTAAAAAAAATAATCAGTCATAAACCTAAAATGTTTTAGGCAAAAAGAAGGAAGATAAAGTTAGTTTATTTCATGAAGGTTAAAATGAGACATGTTACTATTTTGGGTGGTTCATTTTGGATTTTTTGACATCTGGGACTGGAAAAATTGTATGTATGTTATGTAACATAACATAAAATGTTATGTAAGATACTACTTATTGGATTTGCCTACAGTTAAAAGATATGGGATGGAGAGTTTTACATTTATTTATTGAGGAGGTGAAGAGATAGTGAAATTGCAGGATCCAATCTGGGTCACTCAGTGGGAACAGAGGTTTAGTCAGTGAAATTATTTATAGTGAAATAATGAGAGTAGGAAGTTGCTTTTTGAGGGGTTTTCCACCTATTTTTTAAATACTTTTTTTTATTTGCTTTTTTTGCACTTTTTCTTTTAATCTGTTGTTTTTTATTACTGTAATCAAACATATATATATATATATATATATATATATATATATATATATATATATATATATATATATATATAATTCTGTAGATAGATGCATTTTCAGGAAATTCAGACAGTGTTACCTTTTGCCTATGTAGCATCCTTAGAATATATATGTGTGTGTGTGTGTATGTGTTTTCTGAGGTTTTCGCAGGTGTTTGTATGTAGGTCTTTGGTTATTTGGGTCTTCTCCCGTGTAAAATTGGAAGTGTCTTGGCGACATTTCGACGAAATCTCATTTGTCATCTTCAGGCTGGTGTTCTCGGCTTCGTGCTTCCAGGAGCAATGTGAGATTGCAGCTGTTTAACCTTTTAACAGTTAAAAGGAAGAGACAGCTGCGATCTCACATTGCTCCTGGAAGCACGAAGCCGAGAACACCAGCCTGAACATCGCCAAGACACTTCCAATTTTACGCGGGAAAAGACCCGAATAACCAAAGACCTACATATATATATATATATATATATATGTGTGTGTGTGTGTGTGTGTGTGTGTGTGTGTGTGTGTGTGTGTGTGTATTCATTCATTCTAAGGATGCTACATAGGCAAAAGGTAACACTGTCTGAATTTCCTGAAAATGCATACTTCTCCATCTAGACAGAGAGAAGTTTACACACAAATAAGCAGATTTCCCACCTCCTTTTTACTGGGTCAATCTGTCTATTTTTTTAAACAAATGACTTATTTATATATGTCAAAAAGAGATAATTATATCATTTATGTTATGTCCTTATAAGGACATCCGCCGGGGGATTGGTAGATTCCACCGGCGGGAGGTTTAAACTGTTGTCATTGGCCAGCGGGCATGCCTGAGCAGGATATAAGGAGGCTCAGCAGCCCAGCCGGCAGTTCAGTTTTGCTCTTCTAATAAAGGTTCTGAACGGACAGCTGAGTCGCGTTTCTTTCCGGCGCCGAGCTAACACTGGCGACGAAGGACTGAAGAAGAGTCAGCACGACCGCACCCGCCATCCAAGAGCTGAATCACTTGAGCAAGTCACTGAACCATGTCGGGACCCCAAATTTCTCTGGCTCCATTCAATCCAAGCCAGAAAAAATGGAAGTCCTTCATGGTGCGATTCCGACAATTCCTGGCGGGCAGCGGCTTCACAGATTTGGACGACAACAGGAAGAGGGCTCTCTTCCTGGCCCACTGCGGATCCGAAGTTCTGGAGATGGCGATGGACCTCGTGGCACCCAGAGACATCGAACAGATGCCATGGTCTGAGCTCCAAGACGTCCTCCAAGAACACTACGCGCCCACGAGTACTCCTCTAGCCAACCGCTTCGAATTCCATCAACGGAATCAGCACGAAGGGGAAATTTTCAAGGAGTTCGTATCGGCGCTCCGGAAGATCGCGGCCAGCTGTGAGTTCGAAAACGTGGACGTCCAGCTGCGAGACCGGATCGTCTTCGGCATGAGGGATTGTACAGTCCAAAAGAAGTTCCTCAGCCAAAAAAAGATCTCCCTCAAGGACGTCATCGAAGAGGCTACCGCGGCGGAAACGACCCTACTGGGAGTGGAGTGGTTCAGGCCACTAGGGCTCACAATTGGCGGAATAAATCAAATCAGGACTAGCCAACTCGACAAACTCCTAGAAGACTTCCAGGACGTCTTCGACGGGAGCTTAGGTAAATTCCTGGGGAAACCCATTTCGCTAAATTTAGACCCCCAAATCAATCCAATTCGGCTAAAGCCCGGCAGAGTCCCGTTTGCCCTTAGACCAAAAGTGGATGCACAATTGGATAAACTCATCGCCTAGGGCATCCTCGAACCGATCGATCACGCTGCATGGGAGACTCCCATTGTGACCCCCATGAAGTCAGATGGATCAGTGCGCATCTGCGCTGATTATAAGTGCACCATCAACCGCACGTTGCAGCAGAGCGCATATCCGGTGCCAGTGGTGCAACATCTGTTGCACTCACTAGGCAAAGGATCAATTTTCACCAAACTGGACTTCCGGGTGGGACTCCGTTGTCGCCGGGCGGCTCTTGTGTAGCTGCCGGCTTCAGCGTGTGTTAGAGCCGCTAAACAGCTGTTTAGCGGCTCGGAAAATCCCCCTTTGGCTTTAGGAGGGGGCGAGAGCCGGCGAAGCCCAGGTAGAGCCACAGGGACACCCCCAGGGATTTTCTTTAGCCCTGGAGGGTGCTCTGTACGAGGGCTCCCTATCTTCTTCGCTGAAGCTCCGCGCGCCGAGGGACCTCTGTCAGCGGCAGAGCGAGACGACCGGAGTTTTCCCACCCTTTCAAGAAACATCTTGTAACGGCTAACTGGTGAGAAAAAATTTTTAAAGGGGAAACTCTGCAAAAAAGAAGTTTTAAGGCTTGCTGAGACTCAAAGGAAAAAAAGTGGCAGTTTAAAATTTGGAGCGGAAGCGAAGGAAAATGGCGCTTGGCTGAAAAAGCAGAAACGAAAGTAGAAAGTGAAACTGATAATTAACAACTTTAGCGTGCCTGGTGTTAATTCAAAAGACTTTAAATATTTCAAAGTGGAAATTAACTTTGGCTGTTCCCCCTTCCTGCAAAACTGGGGAGAAAGACTGGATTTTTAGGGAAGGGAGGAAGATTTTTTTTTTAAGAAATTAAGGTGTTCTCCGGGCATGGCTTCAAAGAAAACTGGTGGGGATTCCCCTCCTCACCAGACAAAGGATTTACCAGCCAAGCCAATGGCTCAGTCTCAGAGTACAATGCAAGGAGGAGGGAATGAGGATTTGAAAGCTTTTATGGCCAACTTAACAGCAACTCTTGCTAATCAGATTAAAGATTTGAATGTGAAGATTGAAAATAACCAAAATGAAATGAAGCAGTTTGTAAAGGAAAAAAATGATAAGCTTAATCAGAATGTAACTACAGTGGTAACGGCACTCACTGATGCCCTGGTGGTGGTTGAAAAAAAAGTGGATGACCTAAATTTAGATGTGCAAAAGAATAAAAAAGATGCAGAGGAGAAATTTTTTAAGGTGGACCTGAGGAACCAAAAGATGGAGGATGAAATTACCATGCTACAATTTCGAAATATGGAGTTTGCCATAAGACTAAGGGGTCTGAGGGAAAATAACAGACAGGACTTGAGGGCTGCTTGTGTGGATATTTTGGTCAAAATCTCAAAAATGGAACCTGAGCTAATTGAGAAAAGAATTGACAAGTTTTACAGGGTTAACTCTCGAGTAGCGAGACAGAGGAATTTGCCCAGAGATGTTGTGATTTACTTTACTGACAGAACGCTGAGAAATAATATTTTGCAAAGTTCTTTTCATACCAGTATTCAGGTGGAGGGCAATCAAATTGGAGTTTTTAAAGAGCTACCACCCAAAATGTTAAGAGATCGGAGAGATTATGGTTTCTTGGTGAATGAATTGAAAAGGAGACAGATCCCATTCAGATGGGATGCACCAGTTGGAATTATTTTGAGATATGAGGATGTTAGATACCGTCTGAATTCGTTGGCAAAAGCAGAACATTTTTTCCACAATATTCTTAAAAGATCTCCAACACCACCATGCTCATCCACTTTGTTATCAGTTGAAGGAGCCTTTCAATACAAGGATTTTGAGGAAGAGATATTAGAACCTTCAAAGGAACAAGAACAACAGGCACCCCAAGTGATGGCAGCGGAGGATGTCTTAGAAGCTGAAGGCGGTTTATCGGAGGATTTCTTTATCGGCCTCCCAGAGCCAAGAATAAAACATCCCAGAGCCACAAGAGAGGTGGATCCGGACCTTGAATTGATGATGCAAGAACCAAAAGATCAACGTGTAACCCGGGCAGCTGAAAAGCAGAGACAAGAGAAGCAAAAACAACAGATGCCACAAGAAGTGAAAGGGATGAATGGGGCATCACAAAAATCTGAAGCAGTGGGAGGGGCAAGACCTAAGACTTCTGTTGTCGAACAAAGTCTTAGACAAGTCCTTGGCAAGCTTCGTGAATCTTCAGATGGCAGTTAGATTTTTATCGTGGAATGTGAATGGTTTGAATTCCCCACAGAAAAGAAGGAAAATATTTCATTATTTGAATCAATATAAAAATGAGATTGTTTGCCTCCAGGAAACTCATATCAGAACCCAGGACCAAAAATATTTGATAAATTCAAAATTCGGAGTACACTTTATTTCTTCCAATTTGGCAAAAAGGAATGGACTAGTGTTGTATATCTCCAAAAGAATACCAGCTAAACTTATAGAATCGGATGATCAAGGAAGATATGTTGCGGTTGAAATAAATGTACAGAATGTCCAGTTTCTTTTGATAGGAATCTACGCCCCTAATCAGCAGCAAGAAACCTTTTATAGATTACTACATAGCAAAATATTGCAATGGAATTATAAATCTTTATTGATAATGGGAGATTGGAATGGAGTGATTGATGCAAATCTTGATAAGAAGATATTGGCTAAGAAGGGGAATAAATTACCACAGACTTTTTCTACATTGAAAGAAGAATTACAACTGAAGGATGTATGGAGAATACATCATCCGAAGGAACAGGATTTTACTTTTTTCTCTGACAGACATCAGTCCTTTTCTAGAATTGATTTTATACTGGCTTCGACTGATTTATTTGCTAACATGACTAAGACTAAGATTTTTCCAAGAACTCTGTCTGATCATAGCCCTGTATGGATGGAAATGGATTTTGGCAAGAGGGAGAGAAGATGCTGGAGACTTAATGAGAATCTATTTAGATATGAGAAGAATATAGAGGATCTTAAAAAACATTCGAAGGAATTTTTTCAGTTGAACTTGAACAAAGGTACACCTATTGAAGTTGTCTGGGATGCAAGTAAGGCTTATATGAGAGGTGTACTGATTTACATGAACTCTAAGCAAAGGACAATTCGACAAAAGAAAAGAATAGAATTGGAGGCTGAAATAAAGGCAAAAGAACAATTGCATATAAAAAATCCGACTGATCAGAAATTACAGCAAACTATAAAACTTTTGAAAGAACAATTTCAAATATTGATAGCTGATCAGACGGCAACTAATTTACAATTTGCTAGACATAATACTTTTTGTAATGCCAACAAACCGGGTAGATGGTTAGCATATACTTTAAAAAAGAAACAAAGTTCTCGTGTAATAGAATCTATTGAATACAAAGGTAAACAGGCTTTTCAACAGACGTCAATTCATCAAGCTTTTTTAGACTATTATTCTAATTTATATCGTAAAGATAACATTCAAGAGGATTTTATTGATAAATATCTTGGAAAGATGAGAGTTACAAAAATCTCATCGGAACAAAGAGAAAGACTTAATTGTTTAATAACCTCTGAAGAGATCTTGTTTGCAATTAAACAACTGAAAACAGCTAAAGCTCCTGGGACAGATGGTTTGACAGCAGTATACTATAAGAATTTACAATCTGAGCTGGTAGAGCATCTTAAGGACTTATTTTGTAGTATACAACGGGGGGGTAAAATACCCCCCTCTTGGAAAACCGCTTTTATCTCACTTATACCAAAGGAAGACGGCTCTTCAAAACCAGAAAATTTTAGACCAATATCTCTCCTGAATACGGACTACAAAATTTTTGCTAAAGTTTTGGCCAACAGACTGATGCCAGTTATTCAAGAGGTGATTCACAGTGATCAAGCAGGTTTTATTGAGGGGAGATATATGAAGGACAACGTGCGGCAAGTTATAGATTTATTGGAATATCTTGAGAAGAGTAAACAGATCCCTGCGGTGCTGGTATTTTTGGATGCGGAAAAAGCCTTTGATCGAGTCAATTGGGATTTTCTATTAAAGACTTTGTATAAAATGGACTTTGGAGATCAGTTTGTACAAGCAATTGAGGCAATCTATCAAGAACAGACAGCACAAATGGTTATTAATGGAAGTTTAACTACTAATTTTCAGATACAGAAAGGAACTAGACAAGGTTGCCCGTTATCTCCATTGTTGTTTATTCTAACCTTAGAAGTCTTGTTGAATTCTCTACGGGATTCGAATAAATTGAGTGGAATTGTTGTAAAGCAAAAAGACTATAGGACGAAAGCATTCGCAGATGATCTGGTTGTAACCCTAACACGACCTTTGGAATCAATCATCCAGATGAAAAAAATTATTGATGACTATGGTTTGGTCTCAGGTTTTAGACTAAACCAGAAAAAGACTAAGATGATAGTTAAGAATATGTCGGAACCACAAAGGATTGAATTGGAAAGGGTGGCAGGCTTTGAAATAGCTACAAAGGTGAAATATCTAGGAGTCCAGGTTGCAGCGTCTAATATGAAACTTTTTCAAAATAATTATGAGGTTTTGTGGCATAAGATACAAAAGGATCTTGAAATATGGAAGAAACTGCAACTATCTTTACTTGGAAGAATAGCAGCTATTAAGATGAACGTTCTACCTAGATTTCTGTTTTTATTTCAAATGATCCCAGTGCTTAAAAGTGATAAAATACTGGCTGAATGGCAGTCTGGTCTAAATAAATTTATTTGGAATCAGAAAAAGCCAAGAGTTAAGTTTAAAATTATGCAAGATGTTCGTGAAAGAGGTGGCCTTAAAGTCCCAAACCTACTTCTATATTATGAAGCTACAGTGTTGACACAAGTGGGTGATTGGTTTGGAATAACGAAAAATGACATTTTGAATTTAGAAGGCCACGATTTGGACTTTGGTTGGCATGCATACTTGTTTTATGAGGATAAGTTGGATAATGTTTTTAAAAGTCACATATTGAGACGGGCCTTGATGAGAGTTTGGAAGAAGCACCAGTTTCAGTTGGATTACAAAATACCTTTGTGGTTGGATCTTGGGCAGATTATGCCAAATATAAAGTCACTCGGGGGGTTGTTATATAAAGAGATACTCTTTAATGATGGGGGCAGATGGAACTTGAAATCTTTTAAAACTCTGTAGGAAGATGGGAAGAACTTAACTTGGTTGCAGTACTCTCAACTTCAATCGAGATGGAGAGAAGATCAGAAAATTGGATTAATGCTACATGAAGAAGATTTGGTGATACAGATGAAACAGAAAGGACCGATGCATATTAAGAGGGTGTATAATTTACTGCTAGAAAGAGACTCAGAGAGTGAATTAGTTAAGGATTGTATGATAAAATGGGCACAGAATTTTGCAGAACCAGTGATGTTAGAAACTTGGGAAAAGATCTGGGTCCAGAATGTTAAATTTACACAGGCACAGAATTTGAGGGAAAATTTTTACAAGATGTTTTATAGATGGCATTTAGATCCTAAGAAATTATCATGTATGTATCCAAATGTTCAACCTAAATGTTGGAGGTGTGATTGTTTGGATGCTACATACTTTCATATCTGGTGGACTTGCAGGAAAGTGAAAGCTTTCTGGATTAAACTCTGGTGGGTTATGCAGAATGTTTTGAAAAAGAAGCTTCAATTTTCTCCGCAATTGTTTTTGTTGGGTATAGTTAAGGATTGTTCACCGAATGAAACAAGATTGATTTTATACATGATTACCGCAGCTAGGTTACTGATTGGACAATATTGGAAAAAAGATAGTGTACCTACCATAGAAGAATGGACTTTGAAGATGGCTAATTTTGCGGAAATGGCAAAGATTTCTGCATATTTAAAAGATAGGACCCATGAAGTTTTTGTTCGGGACTGGAAGAAATGGGTGGATTATGTGCAGAATAAATATCAAATTAAGAAGTATCAGTTAGTATTTGATTGATGAAATAAAGGATTATTCTTATTGTTATTATTATGTTAAATATATATTATATTGTTTTCTAGATATTAACTGGATATAAATTTATATACTTTGCTCATACTGCTGTCTTTAATAAAAAGAAGGGGGAAAATTTTTTTATATATGTGTAGTTTTAAGGGGGCACTTATAAATTTCACAAACTTTATTTGTTTAATTTGTTTTCTCAATTACCAGTTAGAATTGTGGATTAATTTTATCTTTGTTAGAGTTATGATATATATCGTGGATCTCACCTATATCTAATGTTTAATAATGATTGATATATACTTATGATTTGTATGTAATGGAAGTCAGGGGGGGGGAGGGCCGGGGGGAAAGGGGGGGAGGGGGTAACTGTGGGGTTAAAATTGTATTGTAAAACTTTTTTAATAAAAATTTTTCGCCAAACAGGACCTGGCGCAGGCGTACCAGCAGCTGCCAGTGGACCAGACAACTGCGGAGGCGCAAACGATTGTCACGCACCGGGGCGCCTTTAAATGCAACAGGCTCCAGTTCGGAGTCAGTGCCGCCCCGGGGATTTTTCAATTGATGATGTAACGCCTTCTCCAAGGCATTCCAGGGGTGGTGCCCTACTTTGATGACGTCCTGGTCTCAGGGACATCGGAATCCCAACTAATGGAACGGCTCAGGCTCGCCCTGCAGCGGTTCCAGGCGAAGGGACTACGTGTCCGATGGGACAAGTGCGTGATCGGAGTCAGGGAAGTCGAGTTCCTGGGCTATTTAATTGATAGCCAGGGCATCCACCCCACTAAAAACAAGGTGAGGGCTATACACGAGGCTCCAGCCCCAAAAAACAAAACGGAGCTTCAGGCTTTTCTGGGAGTACTTAATTTCTATAGTGTGTTCTTACAACAGAAAGCCACCGTCGCTGAACCACTACACCGACTCCTAGGGAAGGCGGCACTTGGAAGTGGGGGAGCGAAGAAGAGGAAGCCTTCCAGAGAGCCAAAAGACTCCTATCCTCCGACAGCCTCCTCATCCAGTACAACAGAGAGCTACCGTTAACCTTAACCTGCGACACCTCACCCTACGGGGTCGGGGCCGTCCTAAGCCACCAACTACCGAATGGAACAGAAGCACCAATTGCATTCTTCTCCAAGACAATGTCACCAGCCGAGAGAAACTACGGCCAGATCGACAAGGAGGCGCTAGCGATGGTGGCGGGTGTAAAGCGATTCCATGAATACGTATATGGAAGAGCTTTTACAATCATCACCGACCACAAACCCTTACTAGGCCTCCTCGCGGGGGACAAACCCACCCCAACCTTCATGTCACCCAGGATGACACGCTGGGCCATCTTCTGTCTGGCTACAACTACCGCCTGGTCCACCGGCCCGGAAAAGTCATCGGAAACTCTGACGGCCTCAGCAGATGCCCGCTGAAAGAGCAGATCGAGGACCCAGCACCCACACTTGGCCTCCATCACATCGACGATGACCAGTCCAGTCCGGTATCCTCATTCACGGTAGCACAACACACCGCAAAAGACAGGATCCTCAGGCAAGTCTTATCCTGGGTTTTGCGGGGCTGGCCAGAAGAAGCCCAGAAGGAAGAGCTTGCCCCATACCAGAGAAGGCAGCAAGAACTCACCACCATGCAAGGCTGCCTCCTCTGGGGCGACCAAGTGGTCATCCCCCCTTCGTTACAAAAACGGACTTTGCAAACCCTCCACTGCGGTCACCCGGGGATCGTCAGAATGAAGGCCCTAGCACGGAGTTACGTCTGGTGGCCCGCCTTAGACAAAGACATTGAGGCGTGGATTGCCAAATGTGACCCGTGCCAGGCAACGAGACCAGCACCCCCGCAAGCACACCCGACAGAGTGGGAACAACCATCCGGACCATGGTCGAGAATTCACATCGACTTCGCCGGGCCGATGAACGGGAAATCCCTCCTGATCGTGGTCGACGCATTTTCCAAGTGGCTCGAAGTTATAGCCATGTCCTCCACAATGACAGAAGCCACCATCAGAGCCCTACGACGACTCTTCGCCATGCACGGCCTTCCGGACACCCTCGTCTCCGACAACGGGCCACAGCTGACGGCGAAGGCGATGGAAGAGTTCCTGGCTGGCCACGGCATCAGGCACGCACTCATCGCCCCTTACAGACCGGCCAGAAACGGACAGGCCGAGAAAATGGTGAGGCTAACTAAAGAGACACTGACCAGAATAGGCAACGGGGACTGGCAGGAACAAATCGACCAGTTCCTCTTGACCCAACACATCACTCCCCACACCACAACAAAGAAAAGCCCAGCAGAGCTACTGATGGGGAGGAAGCTGCGCTCACCGCTAGATCGCCTGCACCCGATGTACAACCCGAAGGACAAGCCGAACAAACCACCGCCGCCAAGAAGCTTCGCGTGCGGCGATTTGATTTTCGCGCTCAACTTCCAGGGCGATCCCAAATGGCTCAAGGGTCAGATCATGCGAGTGACCGGCCCGAGGTCCTATGAAGTCGAGCTGGACGACGGCCGCACCTGCAGGCGACACATCGACCAGCTCCGGAAAAGGTGGAGGGGAATCGAGGAGGTCGAGGAAAACCACCCCGATGAGGTAGGCCTACCCCACCCTGACGAGGTAGGCCTGCGCCGACCAGACGAGGTAGGACTACCACACCCTGACGAGGTAGGCCTACCCCACCCTGACGAGGTAGGCCGGCCACGACCCCGCTGGGTAGACCTACCGCACCCAGAAGACGAGGGCCTACAATACCCCGGCAGAGGTGGGCTGCCCCAACCCAGCGAGGCAGGACCTCTGCCTGCCCACACGAGAGACGCTGACACCAGCAAAAAGACGAGCATGGTAGACCGGGACCTGCTCCACCGGCGAGGGTGCCAGCCTGCCAACCAAGGTGGCACCCGACAGCACAAACCCCGAGACCGACACAACTCCGAGAGGAGGACGGAACAACGGAACCGGGACACGCAACACCCCCCAGATGAGGTCGACCGGCACCAGCACGGTGGAAACGGCGAACACCGACCCGGCAGGGATGACGACAACGCCCCGGCGAGGAGGGCCTCCCACCACCCGATGAGGATGGCCAACCCATCCCCAGCCTGGAGGGACGCCGCCAACCCGGCAGGGTAGGACAACAACAACCCCGAAAGGGAGTCCTACCCTACCCCAGCGAGGTAGGCCGACCCGGAAGGGCCAAGACGGGACCGACACAACCACCCCCACCCGGGGGTCAACCCACGGTGACAGCCGCCGCACCCCCTGACCCGGGGGCACCCTGGACACCGGACGAGGACCCGGGGAACTTACCGAGGTTCAGACGACCATCTCCCGACCGCGGCGACTGGAAAAGCCCGGAGGGCCACCGGACCTACGGCGGCGCAACCCGGGGACAGCACCTGGAGATGGCTTCAACTCCTGCCGGAGGCGTTAGGCAAGACCCCACGCACTCGATGGCGGAGTCCGGAGACTCCCGGACGGGGGAACCGGAGCCAGCAGGGGCTCGACCCGTCCGGAGCAACATCAACCCACCGACTGGGCCGCGCAGGTCCAGTAGAACTGTAAGGCCTCCCGCCTACCTGCGCGAGTACGTGATCGCGCACACTGATTGATGGACTAAGGACTAGGAGGGGAGGGGTGTTATGTCCTTATAAGGACATCAGCCGGGGGATTGGTAGATTCCACCGGCGGGAGGTTTAAACTGTTGTCATTGGCCAGCGGGCATGCCTGAGCAGGATATAAGGAGGCTCAGCAGCCCAGCCGGCAGTTCAGTTTTGCTCTTCTAATAAAGGTTCTGAACGGACAGCTGAGTCGCGTTTCTTTCCGGCGCCGAGCTAACAATTTATAAGTGTAAGATCAGCTCTAAAGATAGTTGTAACATATTCAAAATATGTTGCAAGAGTTAGTGATACATATGGAAGACATGCGTAGATGATATAGATATAGATAAGCAAGTTTTGATTAAAAACATAGGGTACACACTAATGAAAAATCAGCATTTCATTTAGGGAT
The DNA here is from genome assembly GCA_030761175.1 of Masticophis lateralis. NCBI lineage: Eukaryota > Metazoa > Chordata > Lepidosauria > Squamata > Colubridae > Masticophis > Masticophis lateralis. The sequence continues at coordinate 243,920,699 of JAUDYJ010000001.1, read as the reverse complement.
CCCAATTTAGAAAGCAACGAAACAATATTCACAGCTGGAAGAAACTTTGACTCCCACAATACAGAATAGAAGCACAAGAAATACCAGAAATGGTGAAGACCCTGAGCTAAAAATAAGATGTTCAAGAAGTTCCAACAAATGAGAATTATCCAAAAAACTTTTTTTTTGTAGCTATAGAGAAGAAGAAAAAACACTGATATATACACAAGCAGCAAACTGAAAGGATATCAGATTGAAAAAGATGGATTGAATTCCTTCACAAGCATGAACAATGGATTCTCACAGAAGTATCAATAGAGAGGAAGTCTACTGGATACAAAATGGATTTTCATAATTAAATTGGATGCAGAAGAGAATAGCAGAATAACAGAGTTGGAAGAGACCTTGGGAGTCTTCTCATCCAGCCCTCTGCTCAAGCAGGAGACCCTATGCCGGGATGTCAAACTGGATTTCTTCAAGGGCCAGATCAGCATTGTAGTTCTCCTCCATAGGCCGGCCTGAGGGGGGTGGGGGGGAGGGGAGATGGGATAGATGCCTCCTGTAGCATTCTGCAGGCCAAAATGGGGCACAGAGGGGCCACATCAGGGGTGAAATCCAGCAGCTTCTGACAGGTTCTGGAGAACCGGTAGCGGAAATTTTGAGCAGTTCGGAGAACCTATAGTGGAAATTTTGAGTTCAGAGAACCGGCAAATACTACCTCTGGCTGGCCCCAAAGTGGGTGGGAATGGAGATTTTGCGATATCCTTCCCTGAAGGGGGGTGGGAATGGAGATTTTGCAGTATTCTTCCTCTTCCATGCCCACCAAGCACACCCAAGCTCCGCCCACAGAACCGGTAGCAAAAAAAATTGGATTTCACCACTGGGCCTCATGTTCCCCCCATGTCCCATTTTCAGCCTAGACGGCCTCCTGCAGCATCCTGATGGCCAAAACTATTTCTGTTTTTTCTTGCATGAGTAAAATTTTACTTTTCTCAGCACTGAATTTTATTTTGTTTTATAGGGCCCAGTGTTCTAGTCTGTTGAGATCCCTCTAGATCTTGAGCCTATCTATCTATTGGCTATTCCCACCAATTTGGTGTTGTCTGAAAATTTGATGAGTTCCCCTTCTATCCCTCATCTAAATTGTTTATGAAGATGTTGAAGAGTATTGAGTCTAAGACAGAACCTTAGAGTACCACTCTGCATACTTCCCTACATATAGATGTAGTTCCATTGAGGGCTAATGTTGAATGTGGTGTGTCTAGCCCACCCAAGAAATAGGTTGTGGTCTACTTCGTCAAATGCTTTACTGAAGTTCAAGTATACTATGTCCACAGTACTACATGTCTAGACCAGTTGCCAAAGGGTACTCTGAATATTATGGTGAAGATTTTGATGAGACATTTACACCAGTGGTCAAGCACACTTCAGTAAGAAGTGTGCTTGACCACTGTGCTCAGTAAGAACACTTCTAAGTTCTGCAGTCTCAGAAGAAGAATGCATGTTTAATTTCTGGCAATAAAGACAGTTTTTTGTTGTTTGGAGCTATTTAAATATATATATACATGCAATAGTGACCAAAATTCAAAGAGCTTGAAATGTGCAAGTTATAAACTACAATCTGTGGGCTCACATAAGCAATAAAGACTGGAATGAAAAGCTAGTGCTATTTAGGTAAGGATTCACACAACTGCAAGAGCAAAAGACAAATGGCTTATAATAATGAACTGATTCTATGCTCTGAAGATGAAAAGGATACAGTACCAGTAGGTTATAGATTATCTGAAGAAATAAAATGACCAGTAGAGATGTTTCATTATTACTCAGATTGAAAGGGAGGGAGGGAAAAAAGGAAGATTCTTTTGTAATCAGAAATAGAAAATATTGGACAGCATGGTTTTTACGATTGTCAGAGTCTAATAAGGAAAAATGTAATTTAATTTATTCAGTGTAGGCACCACATACCTCTGCCAAATAGAAAAGTTTCTTTAAAGCCAAGGAAATGAGCATGCACCTGTGAGATAACAGTCAATGCAGGATAGCAATTGATAAGTTTCTTGTTATATAAATAGTGGCAAAGCCAGATTTTATATTACCAATTGATACACTGAGCAGGAAGATGAATACCTCAACAACACAAGATTGGACTATTGTCAAGAGAAGAAGATATTTAAAGAGAATAGCGTGATTGATAAGCTATAAAGATGAAAACTGGACTGAAGATAGGTCCGCTGCTCAAATTTTTAAAATGTTATTAGATTTGTTAAGGGCACTCAACCCTTCCCCCCCCCCATTACCGTATTTTTCAGAGTATAAGATGCACTGGAGTATAAGACGCACCTTAGTTTTTGGGGAGGAAAATAAAAAAAAAGCTGATTGGCAGGTGGATCGACCTCCCAGTATACTCCCAATCAGCTGTTCCCAGAGTTGAATTTTAGCAACAGGTTCCTTGGTTGTGAGCTCTGTGCCTTGTTTTTGTTTGCTTTTTTTCCCTGTCTCTGAAACTTTTGAAACTCTGTTTCAGAAAAAACTTTTTTTCCTGCCTCTGAAAGCCTCTGAAACAGAGCTTCAAAAAAAAAAAAAAACTTCTGAAGCTCCGTTTGGGGGCTTCTTTTCTGAGGCTCTGTTTGGGAGCTTATTTTCTGAAGCTTCATTTCTGATGCTTTTTTCAGCCTTTGAAATATCCGTTTGAGAAGCTGGGTGGGGCTACATTCAGAGTATAAGACGCACCCAGGTTTTCACCTGCTTTTTGGGGGGGAAAAGGTGCGTCTTATACTCCTAAAAATACGGTACTAGATTAATTGGGAAGCAGCTTGTTTGTGAAGAGCTAACCTAGCAACATCACTACGATTGGACTTTGAGACTAATAAACCAAACATGCATTCTCCTTCCAAATTAGAGAACGTCACGTTGTATACAAAGCGCCCTGATGCCAAATATCGCTAAGTGTGAGCTATGCAGGAAAATAAACTTGTTATACCGAAATAATATTTCCTCCTCTCCCCACTCGCTGGAAAGAAATTGAAGCAGATGTACTCAAGAAGCCATCGCCAAGAGATCAGTTTCGGGATCTTCATGAAGCAAGGGGAGTTGTAAAGTAGTGCAGCAACCACTGAGAAGGGGAATATTGGAAGATCCAACATGCACAGGCTTTTAGCACCTTAAAAATCTTGAGAAGCTGTGAACTGAAAATTGAGTTTGGCGCCTGTCTAGATAGTTTCAAACGTGATTTGGCCATTTGCTGTCTTTTACTCTGGGGCAAGAAATCTTTGGCCTTCCATGAATTATTGCACTCCAGTACTGATTACCAGCATAAATAATATGAAAGGGTACTGGAGACACTCGTGTGTGTGTTTGTGTAGGTGTAGGGCACATAAAGGCCCAACTTTCCACTCCTATATCAGTCTTGACATTTTTAAAATCTCCATCTGTTCATATCTTTCTAATCTCACTTAGTGCTTAGCTCCAAACATTACTTTTATGTTTGCTACCCATCCTATCATTATTCTTAATAACGGATCTCTCCCACCTGTGTACAATTTTTCTTTTAACTTTCCAACACGAGCACTAATCCTGCATTTGTTCTGCCAAAATTGGCTCTGTTTCCCTCCTGAAGGGAACTAGGGAAGCAAAACATCCCATGTCCTGTGAATGTTTGATGAGGCGAGCACCATTTGGAGGTCTTCCTCCTCCTACATATCCACAGTAATCCATGTGTTATAAACAGAACAGGAATTAGAAAGGAAAAAACAAAGAGGTGATATTTCAGAACAAGCTCATAGATCAAAAACAAACCTGACAACATCTGGCATTATAATTAAAGAATCAGTCGCCCGTATGATATTTTTCGATTCCAGTTATTCATAAGAAAGGTTTAACAGAATGAGGTCATGGGATATTTATTATTTATTTATTTAAAACATTTATATAGCTGCCCATCTTATAACCAACTCTGGGTGGCACCCTATCAAAAGTTAAAACAGCATAAAAGCCATATTTAAACTATAAAAGCTAAACACATGAAAAATAGACAACATCTACAAAAAAAGCCCTGGTACCAAGTTAAACTTCCGATGTGCTATCATTTCATTTTATTCTAGCAGGTGGGGGAAAAGTCAGGTCTTCAAAACTTTACTGAAGGCTAAAAGGATGGAGGCCTGCCGAACTTCAGGGAGCAGAGTCTTCCACAGGGCAGGAACTGCTCCCTAGTTCCCATCAGAAGGCAGTGTTTAAGGGAAAGGACTAGGAATGTGCCCATCCTAGCTGACATGGTAGGATGGATAGATGGGAGAAAGCCGGTCCTGCAGATAATCTGGTCTTGTGCCATATAAGGCTTTAAAGGTGATAGCCAGCAACCTTGAATTGCACCCTGAAATAAACTGAAAACTAAGAGAGATGCAAACCTAGGGGCTCCCATTACTGTGTGTGCTGCTGCATTCTAAACCAGTTGAAGTTTCCAGTTCGTCTTCAAGGATCTTCAAGCCCCTGTAGACTACATTGCAGTAATCCAAGTGGGAGGTGATGAAGACATATGTGACAGCACTGGTGGGTTTCACTTACCTTTGCTACCGGTTTGCTTGCATGCGCGGAACGTATTTGCTAACGTCCAGGCCGGTGGGCGGAGGGGCGAACTGATAGCAAATTGCCACTGTGTGACAGGAAACAAGGCTTCCTGGTCCATGAAAGGTTACCTATAGGCAAAGTACCCTAGATGACCACTAGATGGAAGCAAGGAGTTGGAATTTTCTGTATTCCTGGACAGTCATTCTGTGGTTACTTGGATTGTTTCAGCCCATGTCTTACTTTCTGCTGATGTAGCAGGTATTTGTAGAAGCCCACTTCATCAAGCTCCTTCTATCCCCAGAACCAGACAGTTATGATTAAGGAAACACCCTATTTAAGATTAAAAACAAAAATGGTTTCAAACTGATATATAATTTATCTTTCAATGTGACAAAAGAAAATTGTGCGGTTGGTAGATTCATAACCAGACATTTTGAAAGTAATTCTTCCAAATGTATAATACTCTTATCCTATCGAATCAAGGAATTTACCTTTCCTAAAGCAAACTCTTAATCCAGAAAAATAGTTCTTTAAAGGTGTTAAAGAGCAGCAGGAAGACATTCAGAAGAAGATAGCAATTTAGATAATTATGATTTGAAGAAAAGAACTACTTAGAAAATCATGTATTAGGAGGTAGAATTTATGGAGCTGACAAGTTTCATTGCATGTGGACCAAGGATCGTTCCTCTTTGAATGACTAGACATTCAAAGCTGCTGCTTTATTCTTGTTCCCAAGTAAACACCTCAAGCTAGGTCCTTGATGGCAAACCTATGGCATGGGTGCTACAGGAGCCATATCTGTGGGCACGCGAGCGTTGCCCTACCTCAGTCCAACACGCATGTACGCGCTAGCCAACTGATTTTCGGGCCTTCCGGATCCACCGGAAGTCAGGAAATGGGCTATTTCCAGGCCTCTGGAGGGCCCCCCGGGGAGTGGGGAAGGCTGTTTTTGCCCTCCCCAGGCTCTTAGAAAGGCTCTGGAGCCTGCGGAGGGCAAGAAAATGGGCCTACCAGGCCCACCGGGCCATCACATGCCAAAAGCGGAGGGGGGAGCAGGGAGGGTCACACACGCATGCATGGGGGGACGGGGCACATTGAATTATGGGTATGGGCAGGCATGCGCGCAATCCCCCCCATTACTCCCTCTTTTGGCACATGTCGGCAAAAAAATTAGCCATCACTGAGCTAGATCCTATTAAAGGAGTGCAGCATAGCAAATTTGACTTTACTGCGCTTTTCATGTCATCTTTTGCTTCGATGGGAATTGTTACAACTCCAAGCATAACAACATCTCATCTGATACCCTAACACAGAACTGAGAGAAACTTAATGGTCCTTGATGGGTGTTAATCCTGTTGTTCCCAATGAAACTAATTAATAAAAGATTTAAAACATGGATGAGAAAATGTTCCTTCATGCACCTTATAATCAATCTGTAGAACATGCAGCCATAAGATATTATGTTGGATGTTAGACCACATAACTTCCAAGAGTTCCTAGAGGACAGGTCTATCAATTACTGTAAGCTTGGCTGACTGAGTGCTGCCTCCAATGATGGGTGCTGTCTATGTATAGGTGCAGAAAAGCAATAATAGGAACAGAGAGTTGCCTTGATTTCTTAGTTGTACAGCAGAAGGCTAAGTGAGCCTAAGCTTGATCCAGTTGGATATTGTCATGGTCTCATGTCCTCATGCCCTTGTCAAAGCCCCCCAAAAGCGCTGCCCATTTGCTCTTTTCATTTTTGGCAAAGTAGATTCAGCCCAATTACACTTTTCTAGTGAATATTTCATACCACCTTATTGTCATACTTTTTTTTCAAAAGCAACTTTGATATCTGCATTAACATTCGACACCTTCTGTCTCTGTAGGGAACCGCCAAGATGATCCTGGAGAAGGTATGCAGAGGCTTTAAGCAAAACACAAATGAAACTCAGGAAGAGAAGAAGACATTAGAAAGAAATGTAAAGTGATCTTGCCTTGACTGTCTTTGGTGTAAGAGGGAAGGAAGGGGAAATGTTATGTTACTATAACATAACATTTGTTATATTATATTATAGTTACTACAGTATTACTATAGTATATAGTATACTATATACTATATAGGATACTATACTATATCTTGAATCAATAAAATAGAACTACAGTATGTTTGGTGTAGTCTGTTTCTTGATCTGGCCTACCTTCAAGGGCTAATGTCCTCTCCTCCTTCTGCTTTACATATTCCTAAACACAGCAGGTTTAAGCGGCAACATTAATGCATTTGTGCCCACCCTCCTTAAAAATAAGGCTTCTCAAATTTTGGAATACTTCAGGTTCACTATTTTGCAATTGTGCCTATTTCTGTCTATTTTACTCATCAGAATGAAATGAATATTTTGCATCTGCATAAAAAAATATGCAAGAAGTTGTGTAGCTGCCCACAAACAACTGTCTATTCAAAACAAATGACTTCTTGTCATGAAATTCTGCAAGATACCAATATTTGGCTTTTCATATTCAGCAAAAACAGAAACTTGTGCTTCGTGCCTCCTGCTGAAATTATAAGTAGACATATTGCTTGTTCTCTTCACATTAGCACTGCTAGGGCCAATTCCTATAATTGCTAATTTGCTTTAGCTGACTTAATAAAATCTGCTATTAATGGTTTACTATTGGTACAAAACTCACATATGCCAATATTATAACAGTAGGACTGAACAAGACATGCTAAATACTAGCAGTATTTTAAAATTTGGGTTTTTTTTAAAAAAAGGTGTTTATGCAGGTAAAAGGTATATTTGCATGAATACTACAACCAGGTGTATCTGGAGAAGGAAAGAAGGGCAAAGAGAGAGGATGAGGCTTCCAAGAATCTGGAGCACCAGTAGATGATAACCAAGTGATATAATAGCAATAACAATAGCACTTAGATTTATATACCACTTCATAGTGCTTTATAGCTCTCACCAGGGGTGGGCTGCTGGGGGTTTGCAGGGATTCAGGAGAACCTCTAGCTAAGATTCTGTGCAGTTTGGAGAACCCCCAAATCCTACTCCTGGCTGACTCTCCTCCCAGGAATCCAACGCCGCCTGTTTTGGATGCAGGTAAGTGCAGGGTGCACATGGAGGCTCGAGAAAGGCGAAAACCGGACCTACCGGAAGTTTAGGAAGGCTGGAAGTGGGCCTGTTTCCGGCCTCCAGAGGGCCTCTGGAGCCTGGGGAGGCCATTTTCACCCTCCCAGAGGCTTGAGGAAAGCCTCCAGAGCCCGGGAAGGGCATAAACACCCCCCCCCCGCCATGGTGCAGAAGGCTGACTAGCCACACCCACCATGGCTATGCCCACCCAGCAACTGGGCAGAGAACCCCTTGCTAAAATTTTTGAAGCCCACCACGTGGCTCTCACTAAATGATTTACAGAGTCAGCATATTGCCCCTAACATTCTGGGTCCTCATTTTACCGACTTTGGAAGGATGGAAAGCTGAGTCGACCTTGAGCCTGGATAATAATCTATGTTTGCTGCCATCTGTCCATCTGTCTATCATAAGCATTTGTAGGCCTGGTACTCCTTCAGTTCTAGGCAACTTACAGTCATATAAATAGCAAATAGATAAAACTCATAAAAATCCCACAAGTCTTCACTTCTTCTCATATTATTTATTGATTGATTGATCAAATTTGCACAGTGACCCCTCACAAAAAATGATTATGGGATGTAACCTACAAATTTAAAATGTTATAAAAAATAAGCAATGAAAGGATAAAGATAACTTCCTCAGCAATGGAAGTATCTAAGTATGTTTCCAGATCCTTGGGAGCCCTAGGCCTAATAACAATCTACAGTAGTTCTTCTTGCTGAAGGCTTTAGGGAAGAAAATCTGCCTTCCAGAAAATCATCAGGTTGGAAGCCAAACTGACTTCTATGAACAAGCTATTACACAGTTTGGGTGCTGAACCAAGAAGGCTTTCCTTGAAGGCTTTCCCCCTCCACACCCACACACATACCTCTTCATGTCCTTTGGTAGATTTAATCATCCTTCTCTGAGCACTGACCCTGGAAAAGAACAAACATGTCATCTTGCTGTCAACAAGGATGTCAACAAGATATTTGCTTCTTGGTTGAAAATCCCAGGCAGAGTATAGTATTCAAAGACTAGACACTGCTTCAATACATATTTACCAATTTAGAATATAATTATAGAATATAAAGATCAAAGAATGCAGGAAGGTCCTTTCCTTTCCTTTCCTTTCCTTTCCTTTCCTTTCCTTTCCTTTCCTTTCCTTTCCTTTCCTTTCCTTCCCTTCCCTTCCCTTCCCTTCCCTTCCCTTTCCTTTGTTTTCCCTTCCCTTCCCTCTCTTTTGCTTATAAGTAAAAACAAAACTGAGCAAAACAGATGTCTTAAACCAGGGCTGTCAAACTCACGGGCTGTGTGCCAGATGTGTCATGTGCTGGCCACGCCTCTGCCCAGTTTAGTAAAGGGGGGGAAAGTCCCAATACATCATGTGATGCTGCCGTGATGACACAAATTTGACACCCCTGTCTTAAGCCATAGGTGTGAGTGTTTGCTCTGAGGGCCAGCCTGCACTTGAGTAATGTGCCAGAGCATGTTATTCCAACATGTAGTTGAAAACCTGAAAAAAGTGTGGATAGGTCCTTTGAATTTGACTTAAGTGCAATTGTAATTTACTTATTTATTTATTTATTATCGTAATTTATATGCCGCCGTTCTCCCTGAGGACTCAGGGCGGCTTACATACAAACAATCATCAATACAAATCACAGTAAAACAATTAAAAATTAAAACCCCCATTAAAACCATTCTAAAAATTATAAGATTATAAAACCCCTCGATCAGATTATTGTTGAAACAGCCATGTTTTTAGTCCGTGGCAAAAGGAGAGGAGGTCAGGGCAAACTATTCCAGAGGGTTGGGGCTCCGACAGAGAAAGCCCTCCGCCTGGGGGCCACCAGCTGACATTGTTTGGCCGACGGCACCCAGAGGAGGCCCACTCTGTGGGAGTGCACCAGACGATGGGAGGAGGGCAAGAGATGGTCCTGAATGAAATAATGTTAATATAACAGCTCAACTTGCATTTAGTAATTTTATCCATCTTTCACATTAAACATTGCAATCTACTGGAAACTTTAAGAGGGGTTCTGGAAGCCACAGCCAAAACTTTGAAAAATCTGTGTCTGAAAATCTCCAAGCTTGTTTTGGCTGTGGCTGTAGTTGTTGCTCCTTCTTTTCAGTTTAGGACAGATGAGCAGATGAGGTCCATATGAAAAGTTACACTTGGGAGAACCTTGAATGGCTATCAGATTCCTGTGAAATTCCTCCCAAGAGAATCAGACTGGTTTACTATAAATAGCACAGCATACTGATCCTTCATCTGTATAAGTTCTTCTCTTCTAAGAAAAAAAAAACCGAATAGCTGGATAGCTGAAAAATCAGTTTAGCTGACTGCTTATCTTCAACTATTCATGGGCCGTTAGATTACAGTTATGTAGAAAGTTTATGGGTTCTTTCATATGCTACCCACAAGCATATCATATCAACACGCTTACGCTCACCCAAATGCATAAACATATACATTGTAAATGAAGCATTCTTTCAGATGGACACATTGATATATTTACAAAGTAGGCAGAAGGAGAATGTAGTCCTTCAAATGAACACACAAAGATTGAGGCATATTGAAAAAAAAAGTTGAAAACTGAGCCCAGATTTGATTACTAAACTGATAAAACACTGCATCAGCTAGGTATTAACTCATCTGGAGAAGCTGATATCCAGTACTATTGAAAACCAAAGATAAAACCAAGGCTGCCTCCATTAAACAAAATTCTACAAGGAAGGAGCTACTCAAAAATAAATAAATAAATAAATAAATAAATAAATAAATAAATAAATAAATAAATAAATAAATAAATAAAATTGAAGATTAACTCTAGTCATAGTCAGAAAGATATGGCTTGAATTGTTAAATAAATAAAGATGTACCATATTTTTCCCTCCTAAAAGAGGGTGGAAATGTTGCTGTGTCTTATACACCGAATACAGCCATTTTTTGGCCTCCCGAAGCCCTGTCCCGCTCGCCCCATTTTTGCAAAAAAACAGGCCTGTTTTTGTAAAAAAAGGAGCATGTGGAGGGTTTTGGAGGCCTGCAGAGTGCTCCTGGGGTCCAGGGAGGGCAAAAACCTTTTTTTTCTTGCTTATCGCTTTGAAATCTTGGCGCATCTTATAGTCTGAAAAATACAATAAGTCTTGTATGTTAGCTCCACTGTAAAAGGGCCTGTGGCAAATTTTCCAGAAAGGGAAAAGAAAGATAATTTAAACAAAATTGCAGGAGAGACTAAAATAGCTGCAATGGGTGAAATGAAGTAATAAAAACTATTCCATGAACCTTTCTGTTTATCCCTATTGCAATTCTGGTCCTTCTCTGCTTCCTACCTAGTACTTCCAAGAGCTCCTTTCCCTCTGTTACCTCAAGTCTAGATGATATCTACTTTTCTATGCAAATACAGGAAAGATCCTCTCTGTCTTCCAATTGTCCTTTTCAATTGTCAAGTAGAGATTTTCCTCTCAAGTTTACTGCTGAAAAAGAAACTTACCCATAAATTACCCTTTAATGGTTGGCACCATTAAAGGTGAAACCCAGCTTCCCAGATATGTGAATATTACATTATGAGAACATCCTTGATCCAAAATGTAGAGGCTCATGAAAACTCCACTGGAATCAGACCATTCATGAGCAAACTACAATTAATAGTGATGGGCCGTTCATGAATATCAACCAAGAAGAGATAAGTATTAAGTATCAAAGTGCCAACAGTGAAAGTCTGAAAATCTTTTCAACTCTACTGGTTCTGTGGCTTCTTTTCTGATACATCTATCTATTTCCAAGACATACTTCAAGCCTGCTAAGGCAGAAGTTGAAAAATTGTGAACATCATCAAGAAAAGGAAAATGGATGATTTGTGGCACATGACATAGATTGAGAAATTTCAACAGTTTCAAAGAAGGATTTAAGAGAAATACAGTGCTGGAAGATGACACATATCACTTCAATTTTTCTGTTTTTGTCTTTCACTTTCTCTTCCTCTTCTTGCTTGCATAGACGTATTCTAGCCTATCTCATAAACATCTTATTGTCAGGGTTCCAAGTAACACCCCCAATGAAAGATGACTCTGAGGCCAGAAGTTCCTCACAGTTCCATTTTATTAGAGATGTCATATTGGCACATCTGGGAAAACCCGAATCTGAAAGCTTCCAGGTTTTCCCCACACAAAAGAAAGTCCAAGTCCCTTCCCCCTGCACCCACATGTCCATTGCATGGTCCAATCAATGCACCATCCCAACTGGAGATGCCTCCCAGTCATGCCATTCGAGGTGCAGGCAAAGTGTCCTTGACTCTCAGAGAAAAGAATGTTATTATGGCAAGATATCTCCCCAACTCCATGCAATCCCCCTCCCAGTTTCCCACAGCAGTAAATGTGGCAGCCCTGAAGATCCAAAAAGAAAGATGGCCTCCAGGGCTGACATTTATAACACATAGTGATAATGTGGAAATTACAGGCAGAACAGCCAATATGACTACTTACCCTTTTATATGTGTTTTTAAGTACTTGGTCAGAGGCAGTGTTATATTATAAAAACCATGAGCTGTTAATTAGGCAACCAGATTCTAAAAACTGAAAAAGATGTAACAAGAACAAAATCAAACCACAGCTAGGAAGAAAAGGAGACCCCAGAACAATATTCATATAAAACACACACATAGAGAGATGGTGTATCTTAAGGTGTAAAAAGCTGACACCAATGTGAGCGTTCAGAGAATATCTGGTTTTGTTTTATTTAGTTACTTTGCCCAAATGAAGAGGTGGAAGAAATAAAATGTCTATTTTATTAGGTTGCTTTAGAGATCTTGGTCTTTATATCACTTTCATTTTTTCCTCATACCTGATTCCAAAGATGAAAAAAGGGATGGGAGGGAAATGCTTATTTTAAAGTGAGTGAATACTCACTAATATTAACACTCACATCCATGTTGTGCAAAACCTCAGTGATGTAGAAAAGAAATGATAGACCTGTTAAGTCCCGAATTTAACACTTTGATTGAAGAAATTAATTACAGATGCAAGAGGAAAAAGTGACAGCTCCTCAGTTACTATCAATTACATCCATATGTTAAATCCCAGTAAAATAATAGAAGTTCCAAGTTATAGAAGGCACAAATAAAGTTGCCCTCTAATATACACTCACATGAAGTTACTGCCTCCAAAGGTAGTGTGACTTGTTTCCAGTGATGCACTTCAACTGGTCTGTCTCAAGGTCTGTCCTTGGGTCCCCATATGGATCTTCGCGGAACCATAGCAGGATGTGACAGCAGCATGAACAGTTCAAGAAAAGCATCTTGGCTCATATGAGGAAGTGGAGGCCTATCAAACCAATGCTTTGGACCAAGTTCTCCTCCTTTTCCAGAATACTTTATAGACAAACAATGGCTGACTAGTGACAATTATTTTGTGTTCATCACTTTTAAGATATATTAACCCTTCCTACAAGAAGACAAAGAACAAAGTTATTTTGAGATAAATACATTAAGCTCAAAGCAAGTTGATTGGGGGAGGCAGATCACTGATATTATCCTCGTCTGGTGCCCCCTCCTCATATTTAGACCCCTCCTCATGCTTAGATCTCCATCAAATGAATCAGTAGAGCAATTGCTCATTATGTATTTCAAGAATCAGATTGTTTGGCTCTTAGTTACAGAAGGAAAATCATCATTTCCAAGATTAATGAAAGATGTTACTCTTTATTCTTTAGATTAATTAGCAGTAGAAACAAGCACTGCACGGGATGCTTCCCAGGTGGGTGGGTGGGATTGTTCAGCAGTTGAAGCCTATTCTTTTTTTAAATATAAGACAGCATGGATGGATGGATGAATGAATGAATGTTAGCTCTCTTATGGAGCCATCGAAGTCTTTTGCACAGAAGAAAATGCTGCTTAAAATATTACAATGTTGACTGATATTCTGCCACCTCACCCTAGAACTTCATTACCAGTATTAATGAGCAGACTGCACACAAGATAATTAGAGCTTATTTTTTTGCGCTCATTCCCAGCCAGTCTCCCATGCTGAAGCCAATGACTTTGCTTTCCAGTGTGAACCCTCACTAAGCTTGCCAGCTGGCCCTGGTGAGAAACTTGTAGGTCATTATCTTTTGCCTTGACTCGAAGTTCTAATGAAATACCAAGGAATACTGTATATTCATGCAGGAAATTATTCAGTGAGAATGAGACCAGGAAATGATGTTATTATACCCCTTGTTTTCCTATCTACTAATATTATGGGTATATATCAGCCTTGCCCAACTTGCTGCAGATATTTTGAATCTCTTATTCCATAATCCCCATTTCAGCATAACCTTTGCTTTTTAGGAATTATGGGCTATATATTCATACTGACCTGGAGGGATTCACAGTATCATTATATAAACGTTGAGACTATGAAGACCGTTGGTGTAAAATATAATCTTTGTATATCAAAATTTGACCTAGAATTGAAAGAAGAATGGAACGTCAAGAGTTTTATTCCAATTTTTAAATGTGTCATAAAAGTTATCCTCATGGTCTACCATGTTTCTTTAATAAAATACTAAATTCTCTGTTACCATTCCTTTTGCCAGTATTTTTAACTCAAGTATTTTTGATGGATCAATATGGGGGAGACATTTTGGCTGCTTCAGAGGCACTTTAGATGCTCTCATATTTGATGGACTACACGACAGAAGTAAAATCCATAACATATCACTATTGAAAGCTCCATAATATTTTTAAAGTGGAATTTGTGGGCTATTCCAAACATAGACTGAAGAATTGCAATCTCCAATATTTGCTCATTATGGGTTTCATATCCTTAAAAAATGTTAAAATGGTATCAACGGATTTAGGAATAATATTGATTTATCAAATATTTTATTTAGAGTATATTGGATTCCCCAAATAATTTACTTGAAAGGGTAGATATCAGATTTCTGGATTTTTTAAGGATAGTTTGTTTAATTTTTTACTTTATATTGGTATCTTGCTTATGTTTTTCTCAAATGAAATAAATAAATTAAACATTTTCAACTATTGCTTCTCATATCACCCAAATCATGTCTGAACTCAGCCAGCTAAAATGGCCACTGCAAATGATAACAAGGCTGGTTATTTTCTCTTTGTCCCCATTCACATATCAGTCAATACCATTACTGAATCCTCAGGTGTGTTCATATCCATTGCTATTTACAGAAACAGTTTACAAAAGCAGGATATTACTAATCTCTTTAATGAAATCTGGCATCAATTTTGTTCTCTCTCTCTCTCTCTTTCTCTCTCTCTCTCTCTCTCTCTCTCTCACACACACACACGCACACACACACGCACACGCACACTTTTATCATGAGAAACAAACATCAATCCTATCATTATCACTTTTATCATGAGAAACAAACATCAATCCTATCATTAAAGCTGTTCCATTTTAGGGCATATTATCTACTGTGCTATGACTCCATCAGTTTCATGAACAATAGGATACAATGGGATACAAATCAAGTATTCAAACATGTTTATTTATTTAGCATATGGCATGCATTAGTGTATGATATATACATGGACTAGCAAAATGTATTAACACTTCAACTAAATAAATAGAACCCAATAAAATATAAATGTTAAAATGTTCTATGTTCAAATATCAGTATCTAGGGCAGGGGTGAAATGCTCCCGGTTCAGAGAACCGGTAGCAAAAATCCCTGCCCCACCCCCAAAAGCCCTGCTGAGCCACGCAATCATCAGAGGCTATTTTTTTTTATTTTTAAAAGCATTTTTTCTACAACCTCTTCGGCCGAAAAAATGCTTTTAAATTTTTTTTAAAAAAAGCCTCTGATGATCACACTGCTCAGCTGGGATCATCAGAGGCTTTTAAAAGCATTATTTTACAATCTCTTCGGCTGAAAAGGTTGTAGAAAAAATGCTTTTAAAAGTTAAAAAAAAAAGTTGGCCACGCCCACTCAGTCACATTACCCCCCTCCCCACAAGCCATGCCCATAGACCCGGTAATAACAAATTTTACATTTCATCACTGGTCTAGGGCCAACAAAGCACAGCATTGTTTTAGTGTGACAGTGTGAACTAAACAATCTAGCAACTGCTGGCAGCCACACTATTCTCCTAGCTTTCCTAGCTCTCAGAATACATGGCAACGAAAATGAAAACAAAAAATGGACTTTTTCAGGCCTCATGACAAGAAAGATCGAGAATATTATTCAAATTTGCCAAATCAATGTTAAAGGGCTCAGCAGATCCAAGAGCCAATATGTTCCCAAACTTTTATTTAAAATAGTATCATTGACACAGTCCAGAGATCAATGAGAAAGTCAATGAGAAAATGTCTGAATCTTCAAAAATATTCTATAGCATCCTTTAAAAAGTTACCATATCATATGGTATCATATTCTAAGTGTGGATCCTCTAGTAACTGCAATGTTAGAGTTTATTAAGAAATGTGGTATTTTTCCCATAACAAAAGTAAATCCTCCTTAAGTGTTCCAATAGCAATAGCACTTAGACTTAAATATCACTTTATAGTGCCCTACAGCCCTCTCTAAGCCGTTTACAGAGTCAGCATATTGCCCCCAATAATTTGGGTCTTCATTTTACCTACCTCAGAAGGATGGAAGGCTGAGTCAACCTTGAGCTTGGTGGGATTTGAACTGCTAAATTGCAGGCAGCCAGCAGGCAGCAGAAGCAGCCTGCAGTACTGCATTCTAACCACTGCGCCACAAAGGCTCACAATATATTCTTTTTATATATAGAATATATATCCATCAGTGGAGGGAGATGACTTCCTTCCTTCCTTCCTTCCTTCCTTCCTTCCTTCCCTCCCTCCCTCCCTCCCTCCCTCCCTCCCCAATGCCAGTCAGTCTTAATACATAAGCTTAGATCATCCTACAGTTTCAAGGCGGGCAGGACCAGTGGATGGATTGAAAAATCAAGGTCATAGGCTAGGTCATCATGCTCCATTTACACTTGCACACTTCATCTTTTGAAGTCACATGGTGCCTCCCCAACTGATAATACCTAACCATGCAACAATCCATTAAGTCATGCTGCATAGAAAAGGCTACTCTGGGGCGGGGGGAGGGGCGGGGGGAGCCAAAAGATCCCTGGTTGACATGAACCATATCAAATTGCTTATCTAATAATTTGATATGGTTCATGTCAACCAGCATTTAAGTTTTTTTCTAAAATTGAAAAAGCTGTGCCTTTCCTCATTTTGCACGATTGGCAGTCCCATCACTTAAGCGATGTCACCGGATGGGACCCAGGCGGTGTGCCTTCTCAGTTGCCATCCTTGCCTTTCAGAATACCATCCTGTCTGTTGGCCTTGACCTTGTCTGCATTTTGCAAGCCATTAAAGTTCTTTCTCCAGGCACTGAATCGGGAAGTGATATTATCCCATTGGATGATTTTATGCATGCATTTTATTGTCCTTTTGTTTTGCAATAATTATTTGCTACATTATTTTTTATATGGATGCAGTTGTTGCACTGAATTATGTACATCACCCTGAGTCATGTGCTGAATGGGTGGCCATAAAAATTGAGCAAATAAATAACAATAAAAATTGAGTAAACAAGTAACAACAAATAAAGTAATAAATGTATAAATACATTGCTCTAGAACTTTGCACTGAGGGCCTGAAAAGGAGGTTTGAGTTTTAAAGTGGATATGACAAGGCTTTTTTGAGAAGGAGCTCATAGGTAGCCTACAAAACAATCAAAGCAGAATAAATACTAAAGAAGTGTGGCAGTGCAGTTGAGGATGGTGTGACAGACTTGTTCTTCAACCCATGGCCTGAGATTGCCCCTTCTTTCCTTTGTGAACTGAAGAGGAGCCCAGGACCAGCCAATCAAGCCTTCTGGCATTATCACTCTTGGGAATGCTCCACCCAGGTCATCTGGCAGGAGTTAGTAGGCAAACATTTCCTTCCTGTTCCAGTCGGAAGAGCTTGCACCAGTCTCTGACATCAGGGATGTCACTGAACTGAGCAGGGGTGGCTTCTACTTACCTTTACTACTGGTTTGCAGCAGGGCCGTGCTCACACTTTTCTGTGCATGCGCAAAAGCATTTTGGTGACATTGGGGTCAGTGGGCGGAGCCTCCTGCCGGTTTTACTACCAGTTCTATAGAACTGGTGTGAACTGGGGGCAACCCATCAGTGGAACTGAGCCTCCAGGATGGTTCCATGCAAGGGGTACCAGAAAATGGGTGCAAGCTTGGCCCACCAGCTAAAACTGCTACTGTTCACCATTGACACCATACTGTCAATGGTGGTAGGAGACCAAACCAGGATATAGGATGCAAAGGTGGTAATGGGGAATGCTAGAGATGAACCAAATCTCTCATCTTGTCATGATAAACTATTATTAGAACTGGTTGCTCATTAATTTAGATAATACCCTTGAACAGGAGCTTCCCACAAAGTTAGGTTGTTTTCTTAGGGAAGAGGTAATGAACTAGAGCAGGAATCTAGCTCATGGCGTCACACTGTCGTCATGTGAATTATCATGACTTTTCCCCCTTCACTAAACTGGGGGTGGGCGTGGCCAGCGTGTGACTCATCTGGTCTGTGGGCTGCAAGTTTGACACCCCTGCCTGAACTAGAGGAAACTTTATATATTTCTTCTCCCCCCGCCCCCCGTGTATGTGTATTTGCTTTACTACCGAGAATAGGAAGTAGCCAAATCAGAAGAGTAGATCAGTAAATAAGCCTTTCACATTCTTTTATTTATGTTCTATCTTAGCTATAACAAAGAAGCAGAAAGGAACAATATTAAAAGAGGCTGAGAAGGAAATAGTATTAATAATACACTTTCAGCAAGGGAGGCATGACATTTTCGCTACTTAGAAACAGGATCAGGTAGCCTTGGAAGAGATTTTAGTTCAAAGTCTCTTTATTTTATCTTTGTGGAGAAATTTTCTACATTCCTCCTACTTGCTTCTGCCTGGAGTATTAGTGACCCTTCAATATCTCCACCTCTGCTTGTCTGTTCTTGTAAAAATTAAAGTATCTACTGTAGTGATAATATTCTTAATTGTTAAGACATCTTTCTCAAATACACACCATGATTTCTCCCTCATAACATGTATTCTCAAAATAGAGAATTTTTTGTAACTTTTGTTACATCAGTGAATGTCTTCTAATTCAAAAACTGCATGTTTCCATACACTGCAACATTCTCAAGGATGCTGATCATAGGTTTGTTTATGCCATAACCCTTCCTATTCAAAGTGGGATGTAGGATTAAATTGTTAGAATAACTGTCAACCTCACTGGCATTTAAACTTCCCAAAGGCTAAGTAACTTGCATTACTCAAGAGTTCACTTTCTGGACACAGGGATGCACAAGTTCCTCTGAATTCCCTGTGTCTTATTAGTTGTAAGACAGTTCATTGTAGTGGTCATATGTGCATGTGTGTTCGGGTGTGTGTCTTTGTGTATTCATCTTCAGTATTCATCTCTGAAAATTTATATAAGAACTTTGTGAATCAGTCTCTAGCATTCTTTAGTTTTAACGGCAGGAGACCAGTGACTCACTATAATTTGCTAGCTTTAATACAATGATTCTTGTATCCTGGTTGTTCACAAATTCTGAGTTTTTCCAACCCATCTTGTTACCTTGTAGTAGCCTAAAGTCCTTGTGTTCTACCAGGACTAAGAAGTACTCCATTTTCATTTCTGTCAATGGAAAATGTATCAAGTTTTATTTCAGTGCTTTTCCCCCTTCACAAACCTGAAAACAGTAAACTTCTGTGAGGGCAAACATGATTAGAACAGAGAAAGAGACGCTTTTGGTGTTTCTCACAAGGAAGCCTCCATATGCTAGATATAACAGGCTTAAAGATGTTCTGTTAGTTTGTTCCTCCATTTAGTCAAATGAAAGTGAAACATTAAAGCACTAGAAAATCTCAGGGGACTCTGAGGGGTTTCACTCATTTGTCAGTCTTTGGTTCATAGAAAATCATGTTTTCTCCTCATCCAGGGAGTTAACACTTTTAAATGAGAAGAAAAAAAAGCCCAGTCTGAAAAACGGAGCACTAGTTTAACATGCAAGCAGCAGCCACATCATAACAAGGAAGTATGAAACAAGATGTACAAGTAGTCCTCGACTTATGACCACAATTAAGCCCAAAATTTCTGTGAATCATGTGGCCGTTAAACAAATCTGGCTTGTTCCATTGACTTTTCTTGTCAGAAGCTCCCTAGGAAAATTGCAAATGACAGTGTCAGAACACTATTTGCCAAGTGCCTGAGTTTTGATCACCTGATTATTGGGATGCTGCAATAGCCATTTATGGTCAGAACTGATCATAAGTCTCTTTTTCAGTGCTGTTATAACTTTGAAACAAAACTATACTACGCGAATTATTGCAAATTGCAAATTGAGGATAGACCATATTTCCCTGCAAAGTGATACCAATCTACCATACAGCTCTATCTGAGGGTCAGTTCAAATATGTAAATCCTGAAACTAAGACTTCCATTTTCACTGTTGTTCCATATGATTTTCCCATGAGAAAACCATATTTGTAATCAAAGATATACTTCAAATATATCCTTATTTTTTGTTTTGTGGTTGTGTTATTTATATGCCTTTACTAGCACTGAAGTTATAGAACTCGAGTAGGTGATTAATTTACCAACTGAGGGATTTTATATTCATCCACATATAACAATTCTGAGAATCAACATCCTATACTTTTCAGCCAGTGGAAAATTATTCCAGGAAACAAAAAATCTGTAGGGTCTAGCATCCAAGTAGACAATAAAAAGACTGTGTTAAGAACCACTGAATTCCAAGATATGCTGTCAGTCAGCTGAGAAATGGTTCACAGCAGAAACTGAATAGAAAATTGCAAGGTTTAAGGAAATAATGGAGCAGTGGAAGAGATTACCAGAAGACTCAGAATATGTACAGAGGCAATAAAATACACTTCTGAAAACAATAAAAAAAAAAAGATCTGAATTCACAACTGGTATCAGTAAGCCAGTGATATCAAACACTGTGGATGGGAAAAAGAAAAGTCCAATTATGGAGAATTAAGTGACAGTCCCAGGAAGAACTTTTGATATGGCACTTGAATGTCAGGAAAAAAATGTCTATGCTCTTGTATCAACGTTAGTATGAGGAGGTGAATATGCTGTACTAGTAACTTGCATAAATGTAACCTTCATAAGCTTGATTTATAAATATTAATTAAAGCAGAAATTAGGTTAGAAGAAAAGTATGTTGTTCTGAGAAAAACAGATTAATGGAAAAAATTTTAGTGAGTCAAGAAAGCAAATCTGACTGAAATTTAAATAAAGACTAAATAAATATTTCTAACCAATCTAGCTATTCCATCTACAGAATTATAACCGTTAAGAAAGTATATAATATAGTATCTTTTGAATTTTGTCCTTTTCTTTTTAATAATGTTTATAATTTTATTAAAATTATAGTTAAAAAGATAAAATCTAATATAAAATAAAAGAATAAACAATCTTACTCACTTGTCAACTTCTCTTAAAATACAATAAATGATCTCTTCTTTTCATATCCCTATAAACTAATAAATATTTATCTATAAACAAATTCTTAAAGCCTTCTTGTTTCAGTCTTGATCAGTAAAAGTCCATTAAGAATTACCCAGGATAATAACATATTTACTTTAAACTTGATAGAATATATCAACTTTATATTCTTTTATTTTATTTTTAATAATCTTGATATTTAGTAACCTCAAACAATATCCTAGAACTTTATTTCTTTTCATGTTATCTTTGTTCCCTCTCATAAAACTTTTAAAAACTTTAATAAGCTTCTTTTGTAAATCCAGTCTAGCAAAATTGTCCAGGTCACTCTCTTGGTTTGTTATTTATGTATTCTTTTTAATTATTAAGACATCACCTGGCTTCTTTTATTTGTCCAATGACACATCTTTTTCCATATTATTCTTGTCAATTTTAAAGCCATTTTCAATCTAAGAGTCTAGTCTTATCAGGTAATATTTGTTCCTCTTTCATAAAATCTTTTAAACGCAGAGTACAAGTAGATTTCAATTTACCTACATTTAGAGTTAATCCACCATTGGGACCAGAACTTAGTCATCACTAAACAGTGTGATAATTAAGTGAGTCACACCTGGTTTTACAATCTTTTTTCTATAGTAGTTGAATGAATTCAGCTGTCGAGACCCACCCGGCTCGACACTTCAGGGGGAAAACAGCTGTATACCAGAACGGGGGGAAAAAGCATAGAAGCACGTTACGAGCTGAAAGGGGGCAACCAGCAAGAAATGAAGACACTGCTATGGAAGGAGGGGACACTCACGGTGGTGGGGGTCTTAGGCAGGGTTTAGGCGGACGGTCACACTGCAGCCGGGATAGGGCGGAGTCTAGACCTTGGCGGGTGACGTCATATATATATGAAACGCCAGGAGCAAACCCGGGAGCATCACTAATAGGAAGACACTGCGGCGCGTTACTTTAAAAAGGGGGTGGGAAGCAGGAACCACCGACGCCGGCTTTATGTTATGCTTTATGGCCGGTTGAACTCAGCGATGTCTGCGACAGCCTGGAGCACAAAATAAACTTTGATCCTGCATACGGAGCATACCTGACTGCAGTGTCATTCATTGGGCGACCAGGACTGTTGAGCGGTCTGATGATGTTGCTCTGCTGGAAGCCCCTTTGGAAGGTCACAAATAGCGATTACATGATCCAGGGATACTGTAACAACAGCCTGCTGGTTGCCAAGTGATCTAATTTTGATCACAAAACTGCAGAGATACTGCAAGAGTTGTAAGTGTGAGGACTGATGGTTAGTCTTTTTCTTTCAGCACTGTTGTAATTTTGAATGGTTGTTAAATGAATGGCCATAAGTTGAGGACTACCTGTATTGATAGAGGCAAACACTCTTAAAATTAACTTTTGGGTGCATTTTCCAAAAATGTCTTTCAATATGTTCAATGTTAAAATATTTTACTTCATTGTATATTAATTGTAAAGTTTAGATCCTTCTGGTTCCCTCTAGTGTCCAACCTTCAAAGTCACAGTCTACCATTTTTAATGAAAATTCAAAACAAAAGTATTTTCCTATGGGAACAATTCTTATAAATAATTCCAAAATCCAACTGGATCCTTAATCCATTTGTAACTTTCCAAAATCAAAGTTCTAATCTTTCACTGTTTATTCCAAAAGAATGTTTTAATTGCTTAGACTTGTACGTAAAATTAATTTCACCAAGAATTAAAGGCAAATTCACTTGGTTCTCTAAAAATTTTTGATCCAAAGAAACATTGTGGTATTATGAGCAGAAAATGTCATGAAAATTGCCACTGAAGATTGTAGTGAGTATGGCTATAATGTAGTAGCATCAGAAGAGACGGCAAGGCTGAAACATTTGGCACATTGTGGGTCATTTTTTTAAACGGTGGCTGACCATATATAGTCTCTGTCATCTCAGCCAAGATCCCAAGTACATCTGGCAAAGCAACAACTGGTGATGGACTGGAAAATGATTGTCATATATTTTACTATTCCAGCTTATAGAACAGTTGGCTCGATGAACAAGGGTAATGTCCAATAATATAAATTTGGTGATAGTAATAAAATTGATTAATATGGTGCTATAAAGACAGCAAATCCTAAGTACAATGGTTACGATGACAGCAAATTCTAAGTAAAATGAAACACATGGGAGAAAATGACTAAGGTGGGATTCAAATGCAAACAGTTCCAATAAATGTAGAAACAAGGAGTAGGATCATTTAGATCAGATTCAAGGCTACTTGATTTATGTGGAAAAAAATAACTATAAGCACCTAACATGAAGTAGGAAGAATTTATGAGGCAGTCAGCCAGACTGTAAAGAAGGGACTGAATGACAAATTGAAGATCTTGAATTGTGATGCACTTGCAAAAATTACCAATACTCTATTGGGCTGCATTTATGGGAAAGTCATGTGTACAGCTAGATTTTTTTTTCACTCTGATGGAGACCCATAGTCTGACACTAGTCTCCCTCTTTTTAGTAGCACAGTTAAATGTGATGGGCTGGCAAATCATCAAAAGTGATAAGGAGATCCTTGAGGAAAGGTTAAGTGAAACCAGGATGTTGGACCTATTTTTAAAAAGTAGCTGAGTGGCCACAAAATAGTAGCTAACACAAAGAGGACATTTCTCACAAGATGTGCAAAGAAGGATAACAGGGAAAGAAAACAATCTGGTGTTAGGAACAAATAAAGTAAAAATTCAAAATACTGACTTTAGAATTAGACCTTAGTTTTGAGTTGAAACGATTCTTCTCAATCTGATATTGGATGGCCAGGGTGCTTGGCAAATATGGAGGCATCAAGTTGAGAAAATACGAATTGGAATAAACAATCAAAACCCTTGTAGGGCTGGTTTAGCAATCCAAAGAGAATTAAATTATCACTTGGACAGCTCCTAGAAACCTTAATGAAACTCTGTATCTGAAATCTACAGTGATCCTGGCTAAGGACAGCAAGGGAAGAAACAAAGTGGCCCAAAACAGTTTGGGAGGAAACCTTCACATCCAAAAGTCAGTGTAGGATTTTGAAACTGGCACGTCATCTGAACTGAAGCATTTATTTCCACTGAGCTCTGTAGGAATGTGATCATGGCAAGATGACAAGCCTATGTATGATGAGAAGTCCATTTGAGTTCCATATGCTTTCCTTCAAGAAAATGTATATACAAGATTGTAGCCTGAGGCTGTAGCAGTCAGCATGTGTTCTTGATAACATATCCCACTGACCTTAGTGATACTTCCTTCAGAATTATAATTTTAGGCATACACTATTAAGTTTTTTTGGGGGGGGGGGGAATAGAAGCAATTATTAGTTTCACAGAAATCCAAACAGCTCTGATATTTAAGGCTGTTTAAAAACATAGGTAGATCAGAAGTATCTACATAATGTCCACCTGCTAAATTTTAACTGCTTCAGTGATTAGCCAGACAATATTTATTTCCTAAATAAATATTGCAATACTACAGCTGAGTTTGATGACTCCCACATTTGTAAACATGTTCATGTGCATTTTCCATTTATACACTTGAGATATGTACATTATGTCCAAAATAATTGAGACACTTTTGTTGGTTAAAGGATTTCGAAACTAAAATTACATTCATAATATCCCAGGAGACAATGTTTTTATTTTGTGCCTTTAAAAGAAAGTAATGAGGCTATACAACTGTGATATCACCTGTGAAAATAAACTTGCCTTGGAATTATGACCAAGCTTCCTCCATGTGCCAGCAGCATATCATCTGGAACAACTAGGTCAGGTATCTGTTGGCCATTTTTTAATACTCTCAGCTGCTACAAAGGAGTCTGGGAGACTATAATTTCCATTTTCATTTCCTGTGATTTTTAATTATTACCACCACCACGACCACCCGCTCCCTGCCAGCATGAAATTTTGTTCCTGTTTCTTAGAAGTTACCAGTTATCACCAGGCAAAGACCAGAAAAGTCCTTATCTTGATTCTAATGACAATTTCAATCTCTGTTCTTCTGGGTGTTATGGAATTACTTCATTTATAAATATGCAAACAGCCTAGCAGTTTAAGTGTACCATAGGAATAGTGCAATGGTAGAAGTGATTGATTCTTCGCTTGTAATGAAAATATGCACAGAGTATTATATTATAATTCTCAAATATTGAATAGTGCAACAATACTTTATTAGAATATGGAGATAGGCAACAATTGCTCCTCTAAATGCTTAGACATCTAAATTACTGGACCATTCATATATAGTAACACTCAAACAAGGAGTAAAAATATTCAAATAATCATTTAGTGATGGTTATAAACTTTGAGCATTATAAACAAATATCCTTCAGGACCCAAACATAGCTGGTCACATTAATCCTAGTTGCTAACTTTTGCTTCTTGGGTAAAATAGTCAAGGAGCCTGGGTTTTTTTTCAGAATTTCTTTTATGAGAACACTCCAGTTTCAGAGGGGAAATCGAATTTCAGAAAATTTATCCTGCTGCTTCCTAGAAATTTCTGAGTAGTACTTTCCAGCATCAGAATTCTGACAAAGAAAGAACAAAACTCAAGACACAGGCATCATTCTTTCTGAGTGCTAAGTTTGGTGTAAATAGTTTATCTCACCTGATGAGGAAGTGGAGATGGGACATTCTCTTCTCTGCTGTTCAGCTCAAATTAACAAAGCATTGGTTTCATCAGAGGCTCTGATATTAAAGTAATAATAGTATACCTTTAGAGAAGTATTCATAGAGCAAAAGAATCTAGGGACTATTCACCTGGTAAATTCTCATCTGCTTCAGTGGACAATCATAAATATGCCTTTATAAAAATAATAAAGCCAGACTTGATTTGATGGCTTTCAAAAAATAGACTTACATTTCTGAGATAACCACATTCATAGGAGAATGGAAGACAGAAGGATAAAATGCAGAAAGAATTGTTTTATTGTATAATGTAGTTTTTTTGTTGTGCTTCATTATGTATGTTTTGTGCGTGTTTTAATTATTTGTTAATAAAGTTTATAATTTTTTATTTTAAAAAATGCAGAAAGAAGCATATCAACAATTCAGTTAAAGAACTCTGCCATGCTCCCCCCAAAAAAGTTGAACAATTATCTGAGAATGAGCGTGTTTTGGTTAAGAATGAGCTGATTTTGGTACACTGGCACTGAAAGTAATACTGATGGTTATCTGAAGGCCTCGTGTTTACTCAGTATCTTTTTTGAAAAACCCATACTTTTGTAGAACTTGCCTTATCAAAAGGAAGAGCAATCAATAGAGCAGGCTTGGGAAAGGGTATAAGCCAGGGGTCAGCAACCTGCAGCTCTGGAGCCACATATGGCTCTTTCATCTCTCTGCTGTGGCTCCCTGTTGCCGGTTGGCTCCACAAATGATAGGGCTTTCGATTAGGACAGGTAGAGAAAAAAGGATGTCGCACTAGGAGGAGACTCTATGGTGGGGGAACCGGACTTCCGGTCAGCAGGGGAAAAAGGATGCCGCGCTAGGAGGAGACTCTGTGGTGCGGGAATTGGACTTCTGTCTGGCTCCAGAATTGAACGGGGGGCTTCCGGTTAGGACCTTGTGGTTCTTTGAGTATTTAAGGTTGCCAACCCATGGTTTAGGGTTAGATCTCCTTAGAATCAAGGCTGAATACAAAAATCAGGGATAGATACTAAGAGATTTTTCTAAGTAAAGTGATTATTACAACACTTACAATTTGGAACACACTAGTTATATAAACAGTGAAAATCAAGTCAGACAGTAAAAACTAACTAGAAATGGTAAAACTAACTAGAAATGGATTATTGCAGAATGATAAAGATTGGAGTTGTGCAGAGATCTGGGTTCAGAATGAAAAAGGAAATTAGCTTGCAGCAGCACACACACACACACAAATACATGTTTAATTAAAGGAACTATTGCAAGTTGCAACTCATGTAGCCACGAATGTTTGAACACACTTTTACCCTTTGAAGCCCAGCTTTTGCACAGAGCTAATAAAGAATGGAGTTTGTTAATTAGATTGTTTATAAAAGCTCGT
This sequence comes from Masticophis lateralis, assembly GCA_030761175.1. Classification (NCBI taxonomy): domain Eukaryota; kingdom Metazoa; phylum Chordata; class Lepidosauria; order Squamata; family Colubridae; genus Masticophis; species Masticophis lateralis. The sequence goes on along the minus strand of JAUDYJ010000001.1, from coordinate 243,893,519 downwards.
GGAGAGTTTAAAAAATAAACGAAGCATTAGGGCTACCAAACCAAGATTACAACAATGCAGTTAGTCAAGAAAATAACTGCAAGAGATCTCTTTTCTGCCATTCTTATGGATATTCAGATTTTTGCAGTCCAGTTCTGGTAACCTTATATAAATGGGAATCTGATCCTCCTGAATCCTGGGAAGCTCCAGCCTTTCAAATCACAGGATTGGAGTTTGCCATTTGAGCTGTGCTGTTGGTTATGTTGTTTGAGGAAGATGATATTGTGGAGAACAATATAAATGCCAGATCAATATAAATGTCACACATGAGGGGAATAAAATCCATTGCTTTACCTCTAATACCCATATAGCTTTGTTTGGGTTATGTTTGGCCTGGAGAGGAAATGAGACCCTACTTGCATCTTCTTTAAATATGCTATGCTTATACAGCAATTGCATATTGAATCTGTTAATCATTGACAATCACTGATATTTCCAGGGGTCAGGACTGCTGCACTTTCTTCGGCTCTCCTGAACACAGAAACAGTCACAGCTATCATTTGAGAAATAATCATTCCCCTTTTTGCACCAACATTTCTCCCAATGGATTATGATTCAGAGGTTTAAATAAGCACCATAAAAGGAACCAAAAAGCTTATCTAATATTTTAGAGAAATTTTTAATCATCTTTCCCATTAATGTGCAATATAGATTCCCAGTCCCAGTTCTTACAGAAGCCTCTGACCATATGCTTACATGTGTGCATGCTCTTTCTTAAACAATATCTGCATGCTAATGCCTACAGCTGCATCTTGCACAATGAACTATTGTAAGTTGAGTAGTACCTGTAACAGGTGGCAGAGATGGAGGAGTGGCCTAACTCTCTTCTGAACAAGCACTAAGAATATGTTCCCAAATGGCCCAGGTGACGTGTCACAAGATGGAAGATGTATATAGAGCGAAGCTGAAGGAACTAGGATGCATGAGCTTCATTCTGATCTTCAGGGGTGGTGGTCCCTGGGGCAGATTTCCAAGGAATCGAATGTTGACTTTGTGAGGAACAACGCTTTATGTTGCCAAAGACAAAATTGAATAGACAGAATTAAAGCAGTAAAATGTTTGTCCATACAAAACCAGTTATTGGCAGAACCTGTAATACATCTGAGGAGGAAAGAAATAATGAAACACCACTGACAGAATCTAGTTCTCATTCCCAGTTTAAATTGCCCTTCTGAGCAGCATGGGATTGGCACTAGTCCAGTTTTTTCAATATTTTTTCAAAAGAGCACTACACTTGTATTTAGAAAGTTGCCACATACAACTGACTAGCACTATGGGCTCTCGGTTTCTGGGGCAGATGCTTCTGTGGGGACCAGATGCCTGGTCTCTCCTACACCCTATGCCAAAGTGTCCATGGAGGACAAATTGCTGTGAAGGGATCTCTGCCTAAAGTGATTAATAAGAGTTTGGCAGATCCCAACCCCTGAACATGTTAGCAGCTGCAGCACTGGATTCAATTCTTGTGAGATGGATAGCCATATAAACATGATAGATAGCCAGATGATAGATAGATAGATAGATAGATAGATAGATAGATAGATAGATAGATAGATAGATAGATAGATGATAGATAGATAAATAGATAGATAGATAGATAGATAGATAGATAGATAGATAGATAGCAATAGCAATAGCAATAGCAATAGCAATAGACATAGACATATACTGCTTCACAGTACTTTACAGCCCTCTCTAAGCAGTTTACAGAGTCAGCATATTGCCCCCAACAATCTGGGACCTCGGAAAGTTGGAAGTCTGAGTCAACCTTGAGCCTGGTGAGATTTGAACTGCCAAATTGCAGGCAGCCAGTATGCAGCAGAAGTAGCCTGCAATATTGCACTCCAACCACTGCACCACAGGGGCTCATTAATTAAACAGGAGGGGGGGGTAGGGAGAGAGAGAGAGAGAGAGAGAGAGAGAGAGAGGGAAGGAGGGTGGGAGAGATGTTATCCAGAGCATTTCCATGCTTTGGATGGAGTTAATTCTGAGTTTTTGCTGTCCAACTCTTAACCACTCTGTGATTAATCCTATAATCCTACCTACTTGGAATAAGATCACTGAACTCAATAGAACACAATTCTATTCTAAGGTGCCCAGAGTTATGTTGAGGTAAGATAGGTGGTCTGTAAATTTTATAAATGTATAATGTATAAATGTATATTATTACTATTCATAACTAAATACATTCTAAAGAGATGTGTAGAGAAGTAATTATTCAGTAATTTTAATGATGATGATGAAGATGATGATTGTTCTTTATTTACAAAGTTAAAGTAGTGCCTAGCTAAACATCCCTCTCTTCCCTTCTCCTGCCTTTGCCCAGCAGAACTTGAATGATCCTCAAGGGCCAGAGCTCATCTAGCAGGAAGCTCAGGTGGTTGTTTCCAGTTTGCTTGACTATTGGACGAGAACTGTGATTTGTCAACTGTGCTTGTGGGATCACATGTATTGTATTTTAGCTGCCATTGCTTCAATTGGCCATGAGCAGAGAAGAATTTACTGATGAGAAAATTGAAATAACCAACTGAAGTCCCAGGAGCAGAATGCTTCCATGCCTGCTCTTCTTTTCCGGCCATGCAAGAATTTAAAACCTGAAAGCAAACTTGCCCAGTGCAAATACATACAGAACTAAAGGTCAGAGATTAAGTTTAAGGATTCTTTTTTAGCAGCATTACTGCATTTGACTCAGCATCGATTCACACCAAAGTCTGCTCCTGGTCATCCAGGTTTTCCTTATTGCACCAGTTTATTTTAAGTGGGAAAATTAATCAGATGCCTTTCTCATTGTATTGCAGATCACCCAGAATTGTTTCAATAGAGACGGCCCTGTTAGAATACATGTGCGTGTATCTAATTTATCATACAAGTTAAATAATTCTTAATTCTAGTTAGCCACCTGACTGGTTCTACTTCAAGCCTGGTGTTTACCCAGAAAGAAAAACAAGATGCTTTGTCGTCAGGTGTGATAGGGCTCCATTTCTGCTGAAAGAGGAGCATAATCACAAATCAGGTTTACTGTATGCTCCTCTGCTGGATAAAGAGACTTCATAGCCATGACTAATAGAACAAATGTGATATTACATCTATATGCAAGACTGTATTTCATTGACCTAAATGTAATTCCCTAAGAAAATAGAAGGAGGCAGAAAAAGAAACAGATGCTTCCAAGCTTCAGCAAAATGTTGATAATGCTATTTGAACACCTCCCTGCTGCTAGCAGTACAAAATCCGGGATGGGGAGAGGAGGGGAATTGTCATGAGCAAAGACAAATGAAATCATTTCAAATTCTTTCCCAAACCACATGACTATCAAGGCAAATCTTTAAAACAGGCATTGAAATATTTGGCACTTTCACTAATGATTTAATATTTTATCAGCATCTGTATTAGTCTTGTAATCTAAATCTAAAATGTGTACCGACTGAAATTTCTGTTGGCTATTAATATGGCTTCTCTTACACCATTTAATCAACATTAGCAACATTCCTATAATCAACATACAAAAGGTACAAGTATTATCTGAATCCTGTCTGCAAAAGTCTTAGTTACAACCCTAGCTTTCGGCAAGATATGCATCGAGACATATTCATCAAAAGTAAGCAGGATATAGTTGGCAGGGCTTGCGGTAGAAGGAAACAAGCCCATCAAAAAAACATAGTGGCTAAACAACATCAAAGCCATCACCAGTCAGAGCATATAAATGTGGAGACAGCTGATCCCTAGAATCACCAAGAATCAGACATGACTGAACGGATATCATCATCAAGGGATAACTGCAGCCCCCCTATTTATTACGCATGGGCAGTGGGAAACTTTCAGTTCTGATAATATGCTTTCATTTCTCCTTTATTTCTCTACCTCCTTTGCTTGTTCATTTTTTTATTCCCTTCCACTCTCTGCTGCCTTCCTCTACCCTCTTGCCTGCCTGACATCAAATATTTTTATGATTTTAATTTTGGGTGCTATTCACTTTCCATTTAAAATTAATCATGTACTTAGAAGGTTCTAAGCCCAAATACAGCAAATAGCTAAGAGTGCAAGCATAAATCACTGTGAATAATCCAATATCTAAGTCTCTCTCCTTTTCTTATGAATCCTAATCTTTATCTTATGTGTATCTAAAATTGGAAACAGCTGACAGTTTTTCTTTTGCCATATCACTTAGGACAGTTGATTGTTTGGAGCACCCTGCTGTCAATAAAGCTAAATATTGCAAGAGAGATGACTGCCGGTACTCTTATCGTCTGCATGCAGAGTATAGGACTCCAGTGTGAACACAGAATAAGCACTCTTTTTCCTCTTCTTCTACCTCTTCCTCCTTGCTGGCCTTTCTCTTGCTCTTGGAGACTTAACCATTGAGGTAACAGCGCTTTCCATCTCAATATCACTGTTGAAATCTGAATGTCTCCATAAGCAATAGGTTGCCATTGCATTAATTCATGCTTGAAGAACACTTAACCAGAATGGACCATACTGAAGAAACTTGATGACTTTTACAAGGGTGCCTTTTGATACATACACATCCTTACTATTTAATTGAGGAAGAAGCCTGTGTATACTGTGTATACACATACAATGACAATAAAGTTTATTTATTTATTATAAACTGTCTTCTCTGAAGAACTTCATAGGAACATATTACAGAATTTGCAAATTGCAATACAATTGATGGCAAAACTTATTAACATCTGCAGAAAAGAGAGGCATGTGAGAAGTAGGGAAAATCGGCCCACAGTGCTCGGTCTACACTTCTATTATACCATACTTTATAATATTCAGTTTCCTACCAGGCTTAGAACAGGTGGTCCTCATTTAACAATCACTCATTCAGTGACTTGTGATAACACTGAACGAGTGCTAGTTATGACTGGTCTTCAAAGCTCCAGCTGGCCCAACCGCCCTGTGGTCAGGAGATTTCAATCTAGTTACTCAGCAACCAGCCTGACTTTCTGACCCTCACAGTGTCCCATACCCAGACATGTGACTGTGATTTTTCAACCTACCTTGTCAGCTTCTGACAAACAAAGTCAGGGGGAAGTTGGCAGGAAATCAGAAGCTGTGAGATTAATGAACTCTGTGGTCCTTGCTTAACAACAATAACCAGAGTTTGAAGGAACTGTTGCTGTTAAGTGGTGTGGACACATGATGTTGCACTTTATGACCACAATGCTTAACAAGGTTAATTCCAAACTCAGTTTACATTGTTAATTGAGGACTACTTATACAAATGTAATGGAGCCTGCCAATTACATTAGTACTCCGAGGATTCGTTGGAGTGAATCACGTCAAACGAACGTGAAAGCACCCTGTGTTTGGCCAACCATTCGCAAATCAAATGAGCAGGTGGTTAAGTGCATATAAGGTATCTCAGGGTGGGGAAGGCCTTGGGGGACCCAGTGATGGAACAGGCCCTTTGCTTTAGACCACCATAGGCCTCCCTGACCCACTGAGATACCTTATGCAATTGGTCCCCCGCCCCCCCCCATTCTGCTGTGCCAGGTCACTTACCTTGTGAAGATATATTTATTTATTTATTTATTTATTTATTTATTTATTTATTTATCTATCTATCATATTTATATGCCGCCCTTCTCCCATAAGACTCGGGGCGGCTCACAAGATAAAACAACATGACAATAAAATGATATTAAAATAATTCAATTTAAAATCCCCAAGCAATTAAAACTCCTGACAGATCAGGGAATTTGCTGAAAAAGCCATGTCTTCAGGTCACCACGGAAAGTGCAGGGGTCGGGGGCCATCTGGAGCCGGGTAGGTAACTCATTCCAGAGGGTCGGTGTGACCACAGAGAATGCCCTCATCCTGAGTGCTGCCAGCCAACATTGTCTGGCCGATGGCACCCGGAGGAGGGCAATCCTATGTGAACGCACTTGGCAGTAAGAGGCCAGTAGGAGGTGGTCCTGCAAGTACCCCGGGCCCATGCCATGAAGGGCTTTATAGGTAAGCACCAGCACCTTGAAGTGGATCCTAAGGACCACCGGCAACTAGTGCAGCTCAGCAGGAGAGGTGTTACATGGGAGTAACGGGAAGCTCCTGTAACAACCCACGCATCCGCATTCTGGACCAGCTGGAGCCTCGGGTGCACCCCAAGGACAGCCCTATATAGAAGGCATTGCAGTAATCCAATCTTGGAGGGGCTGAGTCTGAGCCTGTTCCTTCCCATCCAGACCTACACCGCCTCCAGGCACTTAGAAATCACAGAAAGGGCATCCCTGGGTTGATCCGGGCTGGAGATGTAGAGTTCGGTATCATCAGCATACTGATGATACCTCACCCCGAAACTGTGAATAATCTCACCCAGTGGTTTCATGTTAAAGAGCAGGGGGGAGAGAATCGACCCCACAAGTGAGGGGCCTCAGGGAGGATCTCTGTCCCCCCACCCAAACAAACTGTGTAAGGCCCGAGAGGTAGGAGGAGAACCACTGTAGAACAGTGCCTCCCAGCCCCAACCCCCCGAGTCATCGCAGTAGGATACCATGGTCGATGGTATTGAAGGCCGCTGAGAGGTCAAGTAGCACCAGGATGAAGGAATAACCTCCATCCCAGGCCCACCAGAGATCATTCACCAATGCCGTTTCTGTGCTGGGTCTAGATAATCCATTTCCTCCAGGAATTGTGGAAGTTGGTGTGCCACTACAGACTCAACAACCTTTGCTATAAAGCGAAGGTTGGAGACGGGACAAAAGCTGTTCAAGGAGGCCGGATCCAGGGCTGTCTCCTCTCCAGCCTCTCTGCTGTGCAAGATCATGGTGCCCAGAAGCTTCCAGTTTCTGTGCAAAATGTTGGCAAGCCAATGAGATGCTTTGAGGGAATGAAATTGCACTGTCACAAATGCACTGGCTCTTTCTTTCTGGGCCCTTCCCTGCTTGCTCCCAGGTCTTTTGGACAAGCCTAAAGAAAAGGGGCATGCATTGCCAAATTATCTCCCTTTTCTACACCACTACATTAATGGAGAGATTGAAATTATTTTAAGCTCTTTACTTATGATCCAGAATTGGGGAAAACTAGCTTATGGAAGACCAATTATAAGAGAGGTCAAAGCAGGGGGGCATGAAGTAGAAGAAAAAGAGCCTTGGTGGCGCAGCGGACTAAAGTGCGGTTAAAGTAGCACTTAGCTGCCAGCTGCATGTAATTACTGCGAGTTCAAATGTCACCAGGCTCAAGGTTGACTCAACCTTTCATCCTTCTGCGGTAGATAAAATGAGGACCCGGGTTGTGGGGGCAATAAGCTGACTTTGTATATAAAGAAAACACTACTTAGGGGAGCCAAAAGCCCTACTAAGCAGGTATATACAAAAGTATGAAGGCTGTTGCTTAATGCATTGTAAGCTGCCCTGAGTCTCCGGAGAAGGGCAGCATATAAATCAAACCAATAAATAAATCGAACCAATAAAAAGTAGAACTATGAAAGGGCAAAGAAATCAAATGTAAAATTTCTTAACTTGGAATGGACTTAAAAATCCATGGATCAACTGGCAGGGACCCTACATGATCCCTCTGGGATGTGGGCAAAGAGATTGTTCAGAATCTTTGGGAAACTTTAGCTAGACAACTAGAGAAAATTGTGGAAATACTTTTTTTTTACTGCTGAATGTTATAATGGCATCATGTAACAATGCCACTCTGTAGCAGTGTTTCTCAATCCTAGCTATTTTAAGATATGGGAATTTCAACTCCCAGAATTCCCCCACACACCTTAAAATGACTAAGGTTGAGAAACACCGTTCTTTATATTACTATTTACATTACGCCTTCTTGTTCATGGCCCATGAAATACGATGCCAGTTATTAATCCATACTCAGAGTTTTTAGATGCTGATATTCTGTTCTTCCTGGTGCTGCTTCATTGTCACTTGATTTGTAAGATATTGTTTTTAATTGTCATATAGTTCTTCAGTCAGTCACCTTGAGTAAATACTAAGTATGGTTTCTACATTAGTGCCTTTTTTTTCAGAACCAGAGTAACCAAAATGAAGGAATAATAACATATAGGCTTGCTTGAAGAAAAAATCACACAGAGCCAGGATTCTAAAATAAAGGCAATGATTTTGCACTCAGTCTATAGGGGGTCTATAGGATTATGCCATAGGAGACAGTCTTTTGGGAGAAAAAGAGAGATAACCTGTGGCTTGCTTTGCTCATCCATTTTATAAATACTCTTATCTATTGAAATTGCCAAAAACAAAAAACAACTACTATTGACGCAATTGCTTGAAGCATTATTGCCGCCATAACTTTTCCTTGAGCTACTTAAATAATGAGTTTTCAAAATGAAAACACCAATTATTTTTTCTTTGAGAATAAGAACAGATCACGAACCTGGCATAGAAAAAGCTAGCCTGTTAACTTTTATGACTTTGAAAAAAGGCCAGAAACTGTTGGGGATGGGGAGACAGAAGCCCCAAAGCATCACAGGAGGAAAAGGGAAAATCTCAACAACTGGGAGATAAGGTGAAATAGGAATTATTTCCATTGGGAAATCACAAATCTTTCATGCCTAGAGAAAGTGCTAAGAAAAAAACATCTTTCTCTGGGACAGAAGCAAAGCTGATACATTACAGAATTACGACCAGTTTAGCTTTCTAAGGCTTCCATAAGCTCCATCACTACACTGTAAAAAGGTGGCATTGATCTAAGCCTGGGACTTCCCTTATCCACGGAAGGGGCTTAAGTTTCATTGCAACCTCTAGAATTTACTGCAAGTCTCCAAACATGTTTTGATTAGTGTTATGTTACATTTTCTTCCCGTTTTAATTTGCTCCTTGTTTGTGATCTACAGTTTATTCTCAAACCAGAAGAAAGTTACGTTTTTGATATAAGAACTTTGAAGGAAACTTGGCCAGATAATGGATTTTTCTGAGTCATCTGATTGTGGCCCACACTCCCCTTGTTAATTATCACTCATTAAAAGTTGTCAGATGCTTCCTTCCTCTTTCTAGACTGTCCTTCTCTGCTTACAGCTGTGTGATTGTGTGTGTATGTGTGTATGTGTGTGTGTGTGTGTGTGTGTGTGTGTGTGTGTGTGTGTGTGAGAGAGAGAGAGAGAGAGAGAGAGAGAGAGAGAGAGAGAGAGAGAGAGAGAGAGAGAGAGAGAGAATTTTATGATATTGTTAAATACTGTAGGATTTAACAAATACATTTACCCAGAGTTTATTCACTTGGTACCTTGTATAAACTTGGAGAAGCATAAAATATTAAAGAAATAGTTTTGACCTTCCCTTTCAGAGTTCTGGAAGTTGTAGCCACATATGTGGAGAGTCCCATGGAGAGGAAAGTAGATTACATCATATCAACTTACATGCTCCAACATGAAATGTTCTTGCTTTATTATGCTTGTTCAGAAAACTTTTGTTCTTAAAACTGCAGGATCTCTCCTTCGACGTTGGCATGGCATAAGCCACAAACTGAGATACTGGGATTCAGGTTATGCTAGTCTCCTTTGAAGTCATGTGAACTGGGCAATAAAGTCATATCGTTAGGAACTAATGTAATCTAAGGTATATGGACACTTTTGACACAGTTCACACAAACAAGGCAGTGGTGAAATCTGAACCAGTTTACTACTGGTTCGCTAACTGCGCATGCACGCACCTGCAAAGTGCACACCACGCACCAAGTGTGAGGTACATGTACACGTGCAGTGCATGCCAAAAGAAGTCATGGGGTAAGTAGAACAGCGCGCTGGAAGGGGGTGATCAGCTGTGGTGCGCGGTCTTTTTTTTTACTTTTAAAAGTAAAAAAAGGGGGCTCTGATGATTGCACGGCTCAGCGGTGATCATCAGAGCCTTTTTTTTAATCTTTTAAAAGCATTTTTTAAAGAATAGAATAGAATTTTTTAATTGGCCAAGTGTGACTGGACACACAAGGAATTTGTCTTGGTGCATACGCTCTCAGTGTACACAAAAGAAAAGATACATTCATCAAGAATCATAAGGTACAATACTTAATGATAGTCACAGGGTACAAATAAGCAATCAGGAAACCATATCAATATAAATTGTAAGGATACCAGCAACAACGTTACAGTCATACAGTCATAAATGGAAGGAGATGGGTGATGGGAGCGATGAGAAGATAAATAGTAGTGCAGATTTAGTAAATAATTTGACAGTGTTGAGGGAATTATTTGTTTAGCAGAGTGATGGCATTCAGGAAAAAACTGTTCTTATGTCTAGTTGTTCTGGTGTGCAGTGCTCTATAGCGTCATTTTGAGGGTCAGAGTTGAAACAGTTTATGTCCAGGATGTGAGGGGTCTGTAAATATTTTCACAGCCCTCTTTTTGACTCATGCAATATACAGGTTCTCAATGGAAGGCAGGTTGGTAGCAATTGTTTTTTCTGCAGTTCTAATTTGGAACTTTGGCTGAATAGGTTGTAAAAAAATGCTTTTAAAAGTAAAAAAAAAGGCTCTGACAATCGCACGGCTCAACTGGGATCCTCAGAGCCTTTTTTTACTTTTAAAAGCATTTTCAAAAAGCATTTTTTAAAAGAAGCAGCAAGCGGGTGACCAGGGTGGGCATGGGTGGGCGGGCGGGTGGGGGAAGGGATTTTTGCTACCAGTTCTCCGAACAACCCACTGCCATCACCCACTGCCATCACTGCCAATTCGTTCTGAACCAGGTGCATTTCACCCCTGAAGCAAGGCATGACCATAAATCTTTTAGTGTAGAAGGGATACAACAAGTTGCTTTATGCACAACTGCCCTTCCACCTGTAGATTCCCAATTTCATCACAGTACTTCAAACTGTTTTCGGGCATTTCATAATCAGATGGTGACAGTATCCAGATAGAAAGCAATAATACTTTTATCCAAATGGAAGCCAATATTCCTGAAGAAACTGTGGCACGTCATAGAATACGTTCTCATCATACTATCCTGAAGAATGATATCAGCTTGATTTCCCAGTGTTTAAGAAAAAAACAAGAATACAGGTAGCCAGTCCACATTTTAAACAGAAACATGAATTTGAAAAATTATGGTTTTCTTATACTCTAGTCCAGGGGTGTCAACTGCTGGATGCATCATGCACTGGCCATGCCCACCCCCATTTTAGTGAAGGGGGAAAAAGTTGCGATACGTCACTTGATGACATGTCATCGCGAGTTTGACATGCCTGCTCTAGTCAATGAACAACTCAAAGATTTTAAATCACAGTTGGGGCCTGCTTGGTTCCCATAACAACCTTAAATCAAATCAGAGTTTCTTGAGTTTGGAAGTTAAATGGATCAATTTATTGATCTAACTATTGATCCAGCTATCAAAATCTCTCAGAAGCAAAACATTTGGATTGGTTCCTCTGGAGTACAGGTGAATCTAACTTTTTAAGTGAATTAAAAGTTAGGGTAACTCATAAGCCCAAAGTACACTGTGACTCATTCACGTCATTCATAAACCAGCAACCTATGTTTCCAGTTGTATATGAATTTTTAGTCTTAGATAGATTATGAAAGTGAATCCTATAACATGAATATAGCCTTCTGTTTTCAAGGTTGCTAAATACCCTAGGCAGTGCTTAGAAAGAAAGCTCTTTGTGTTGCCTTAGAGAGAACTGAGACAACTGGGAAACAGACTCCCTTTTTCAAACTCCACTACCATTTCTGATGGACAAAAGAAAGATGTCAAACCTAACACATTCACAGACACACAGAAATAACTGATTGAAAACATTTTTTAAAATTCAGTTTCATTTAAACTACATTTCATATTCAGTCCATGCACTTCAACATAGTATGAAAGTGAAAAGTCCTCTCTCTATATATATATATGTGTGTGTGTGTGTGTGTGTGTGTGTGTGTGTATGCACTTACACACATATATGCATGTGTGTGTGTTTAAGAGACAGGAACAGCATACACTGAATGGCATTGATGGCATTGTGTACAGGAACATCTGTACAGAACATGGGCTAAACCTTCCTAAGTCTAGATGACAGATCCCACAGAAAGTTGTGGAAAATAAAAGAGCTAAGATTAGATGGAATTTCCAGATCCAGACAGACAGACAGACTAGCCAATCAACCAGACACTGTGGTAGTAGACAAGGTAGTGGCAGTGATAAATGTAGCAGTGCCAAGTGTAAGAAGGTGGTCATCAGGAAGAAGGTGTATGAGAAACTGGAGAAGTACCAGGGCTTGAAGGAGGAATTGGAGAAGATGTGGAAAGGCCAAAGTTGTCCCAGTAGTGGTAGGCACTACTGAGGGCTGTGACTCCTAAGCTGGGAGAGTGGCTCCAACTGATCCCAGGAACAACATCAGAGCTCTCTGTCCAGGAGAGTGCATGCTGGGAACAGCTAAGATCCTACTGGAACCTTCAAACACCCAGGCTTCTGGTAGAGGATCCGAGATTGAGGAAGACACAGACTGCCCATTAGGGTGAGAAGTGTGTGTGTGTGTGAGAGAGAGAGAGAGAGAGTGAGTGAGTGAGTGAGAGAGAGAGAGAAAGAGAGAGAGAGAGAGAACGTGTGTGTGTGTGTGTGTGTTATCAACTTTAAAGCCCTCCATGCCTTAGAACAAGATTACTGAGAAACCATCTTCTCCCAATTGTTTCTACCTGCCCAGACCTGTTTGGCAGGATGGTCATACTTTGGATTGCATCAGTCAAGGAATATAGGTTGGCAGGGTCCAAAAGGCATGGCATCTATGCCATAGTGCCTGCCCTCTGGAACATTTTCCCTCCAGAGATTAGGATGGCCCAATCCTATTGCCTTTTGGAAGATTTTGAGGTCTAGTTATATGCCCAGGCTTCAATGGGCCCCTTTTTCTGGTTATGCTTATATTTACAGATTTTAATAATTCTTGACTACGATATGTATTACATTGTACTATGACTATCACTGTTTTTAATTTATATTATGATTATTCATCACCCAGAGTCACTTGTTTGAGATGGACAGCTATAGATAGGTAGCTAGGTAGTACGTTTTCCCAAAAATAAGACCCTGTCTTATATTTTTTGAACCCTGAAATAAGCGCTTGGCCTTATTGCCATGCGCTCAAAAGCCCGATTGGGCTTATAATCAGCGGATGTCTTATTTTGAGGGAAACAGGGTAGGTAGGTAAGTAGGTAGGTAGGTAGGTAGGAAGGAAGGAAGGAAGGAAGGATGGAAGGAAGGAAGGAAGGAAGGAAGGAGACTTTGTATGCTTTTCTGGACTGTGTCTACTGTGTGCCAAGACTTCCCACAGATCTTGGTGGAACTTATGCATATGTATTGTTTTGGAAATAGATATTCAAAACTCAGTGAACGAAACTCTGATATAAAAGATCTCATCACAAATACAAAGATAGGAAATGCATAATTCAGGTAACACTAATTTTGACAAATGACAGTTTAATACAGTTTTGCACTTTGAAAGCTGACAACTGCACACATTCATTGAAATAAGTATTTCTACTTCGTGCTTGCCATTTATATCACTGGTTATGCATGTTAAATCTAATGAGGGACAGATAGTGGCTTTATGGTGAGAACATGCTTGGCACTGTATATGGCAAATTTTGGGTTCAGTCGCTAGCATAGGAATGGGGAATTTCTAGCTCTTTGGAGGCTAGAAAAGTACAGCGGTGCTTAAAAATTTGTGAACCCTTTTAAATTTTTCAATATTTCTGGATAAATGTGATTGGTTCCCAGACAAGTCCTAAAGATAAACAAAGAGAATGCAATTAAAGGGACGAGTCAAAATCATCATGCTTGTTTATTTATTTATTGAGGAAAATTATCCAAATACATATTTGTGTTTGGCAAAAGGATGTGAATCTTTGCTTTCAGTATTTGGTGTGTCCTCTCTGGGCAGCAATAACTGCAACTAAATGTTGCCAATAACTGTTGTAAAGCTTTTCTGTAAGAAGGAATGGGCTAGATTTCCTCCAAACTAATATGCAGGATTGATTAAGAACCATTCTTGTGGACTTCCTTGTGTTCATATCAAACAAAGTCCACGGTTCTAACTCCATAGCCACCACCATCCCTTCAAGGAACAATTCAAGGAGGATGACCTTGACAGAGATTTGTTACAAAAGCAGCACAAGAAAAGCCATCTCTTGAGTCCAAAACAAACAGAAAATACGGATATGTGGTTCAAACCCCCTACCTAATTCACTTAGATATAAGAAGGGGAGGAGTACAGCACAATCTGGCCTGCCAGATTCTATGATTATAACCATTCCCAATAAGTCATAGCTGGGAGTGGCTATAATTACCCGCACCGATACCAAACTGCACCAGTTCAATTGGAACACAGAATACAGAAATCATCTGCTACATGACCACCCACCACACTCATGAGTTCATCAAAGCCTGGTACTCCACAAGCAATTTCATCATTAGACACATTGACCTACAATCAGCTTATGAACCCCTCAGAATCCAAATCAACCACACAGCCAACCAGAGATGCCACCGACCCTCAACCAACTCATGCAAACCCCCACCCAGCACTTCACCTCCCAATGACCCTCACCTGATGTAACCTCCCCATTGCAGGACCCATCACAAGACTCTCACTGGTGATTCACACCTGACCCATCACAAGTCCCACCACAAGACATTGACCTGATGGGACCCTCATCTGATGGGACTTTACCACCACAAGACCTACTGACTACATGAAGCCCTTATAAACAGAAAAACACCGACACGGACATCCCCTAAAATTGCTGAAGATGTTACATAGCCTAGTAATGAAACATTTGGAAACCAACCCACAAGCTCGGAGAATGAACCTTCACCCTCATTGTACACCCGAGCTACAGATATCTGCCACTATTGTAGTCACAGCTTTCTTGTGAAGTTGATTCCTACTCTGATCTACTTGGTGAGGGCTGATAGTGCCATGGTCCCCACATTCATCTTTCAGCAGGGATAGATTTTTTTCATGTGGCTTGTCTTTTAGCTTAATTACTAAGAGCTATTTCACTTCTTTTAAATTTTATGATGCAGATGAGACACATTTGCTTGGGAATATACTATAGCAGTGAGCTCTCTGTAACTATTTTAAGAAAACACTAAAGCTCCTCTGTAACTTTACTATGGAGTAACACTTAGGTTTCTCAATAGGTAGCATTAGCCAACACTGGGTCTCTGCATTTGTACTGTTTTATTTATTTATTTATATTTTAAATAAGCAAACCACACAGTGATGGTGAGGGAGGAACCAAGACAGGTGTTTGGCAATGTTAACTTTCCAAGTAGACCAGACAGGAAGCGATGACAAACCGAGTTAATTCTACTATATTGTAGAACTATATTAATAGAATCTTTATTTTTATTTACTAAAAATACATTTAGACTTATTTATCTATTAAATTTATATGCTGCCAGTGACGTATGAATTTAATAAATAAAGAACCTTGCAAGTCTGAAAATACAAATCTCCCACCATCTAATTTTATAGTTGGTAAGATAGGATGGGTTCTTTCTAAAAAAATTTTCTCTACAGATTGTTGAGTTGCAGTCCCCCCGCCTTTTTAATCTGATCATTGCATAGGCAACATCTCTTCCTCTCATTTTTCAAGGTCATTCACACGTGCCATTACAGGCAGCTTCTTTTTCAGCATCAGGATAGAAGACCTAATAGATTAGCAGTTGCCCCTCACTGGAATGGAGTGGAAGAAAGTAGGTATTGGCGATTAGGCTGAAATCAAGCCTATCATTCTATTAAAGGAAAGGTGGGGAGCAGTTGACAATGTTGTACTCCTCCAATCTTCCTCTGTTGACTCCGTTAATGCTGGCTTTTAACACCCAGAATGCCTTCATGAATAGCTGTGGCTGAAAATATTAGATAGATGCAATTCGTTCAAAATGCGGTTGTGAGGATATTAATTGGGACTGAGCAGTCTGAACATGTATTACTCATGCCTTGCTAGTTCCACTGGTTCTGAGCTCAGATAAAAGTGCCAGTTTTGATCTTGAAAGCTCTTTACAGCTTTGGGAGAGAACACCAGAATTCTATTCCCAACGGTTTTCTTTTCCAGATGCCTGTTCATTTGCACTGAAGATCATGGCCAACTGCAGGGAAAGAGCCTTCCCATAAGTGGCTCCTTTCTATCTCCCCAAAATTTCATCTGACCTCTTATCTTGAGATCATTTCAGACCCAGGCAGTAAATCCATTTATTTTTCTTCCAGATCTTTTATTCATTGGTATATATCACTTTCATGTTGACAGATGTCCTTTCGTTCTTCTATTCTACTGGTAATTCTTTATCTTTTAGATTCTGCAGTATTTTTAAAAAAATATATATTATTCTTTTCAGGGCTTTCTGATATTTTCATTCACTGCCCTGCATACCTGTTAAGGAACAAACTATAAATCAAATAAATCGGCTGTATGCTGTATGACCACTATGACGCTACATGCCCTTCATATAAGGAGAATATAGATGTATTCACGATAGCAAAATGTGGAAGGACGACAGGTTGAAAAGTCTGCACTTCTCTGGGATTTTCACCGCAGTTGGGTTAATTAAAAGTAATGTTCTGCTACCTGGTTGAAAGCGGTTAAGAGCTGCTGAGGAATTGTGAGATGATTGCCTGAAATGAAGAAACTACACTTTTTGGCATTTCTTTGCTGACAATTGCCTAAATTATTGCTTGCATTATGACAAGGCTTTTCCTATATTGCTATTGTGACAGCATTCTTAAGCAAGAAATGGTTTTTCTGCTGTGAGCTTCCCTGCCACCTTTCTGAATTTACTTATTTTGAAGTGATTGAATTCCTAAATATCAGACTGTAGCAGAACGAGATCTAAATGGATCCTAGATGGAGCTCATAGCAACTGTTTTCACGAGAATTAGAAGAATTCCAAAGATCGATCAATCCATCCATCCATCCATCTTTAAATATATGCATTTTTCCTTCCTATATGTTCTATTGGAAGCATTTTTCTGTGAACTAATAGTTCAGTTACACATGTTTACTCTTTCCCAATTTTTCAAGGGTCTCCTACACTATGTTGTGTGTCTGATATCAGAGGATTTATCAGCAGAAAGCAGGCCTGGAAAATAGCTTCCATGCTTTGAGCACAATCCAGGAAATTTATAGAGAAATAAGGTTTATTATTTTTTGTTACTTTTATACAAAAAAATCTTAATTTTATTGGTTAATAACCCAAATGATTATACCATGTTTGGGGATAGAGGATAAGAGATATTATGACTATGCAATGTTTCTGGTTCAGTTCTAAAAAAAGTCGCTTCAGATCCCATGAGGTCCCAAGTATTAAAACTGAGCTCTTTTGTAAAACATTTATAAACTAGAATTAGCCATCAATGAATATATTGATTCAACATGATGGTGCAACTGTTTTGGTCCATGACATTTGATTATTGTGTGGTTTTATTGATCTGGGTGTTTTAAATTATGTTCACCATGGACATTTTAGTTATTTTCTATATATCTTATAAACCACCAAGCACTGTTTTTCACCATGGCAGGAAGCAAATATACAAGTATAGCACTACACAACTCTTCAGAACAGCTACATCTTTTCTCAGGATTGTGTAGCAGCTGCCCAATGCTGGGAAAAGGAAAGTGGCTTTAAAGAGTTATCAATAGGTACTAACTTTAAGTTTCCCTGTTCAATGAAGCATCTTTTCTGAATTATTTCTCAAGCATTACACAGTACTATCCACTTCTATGTTTCAATCTCACAATATTAATAATAGTGTGCAACATTTCTTCAGGAAAACATAAATCTAAAATGAATGCATATTTCTGAAATAGTAATAGGAAATGGAATCATTTGACAAAAGCTTTGGAGGTTGCCATGTATGAAGCCTTCTACATGGTATAAATATAAGAAAAGGTAGCAAAAATAAGCAGGCAAATCAAAGCCACTTGATGAACCTAGAGAGAGAGAGGAGAAAGAGAACATAAATGAAATCATTATCATTTCTTTGGCATGAAGGGAGGCTGTACATGGATAAAATAAATGTCATTGTTGAACCTGTAATTAGCATGGATTAGAGTCCAGCTGATAGAGAAGAATGTAGAGATACTGGGATAGCCATATAAGGACATCAGATGCTATATTCCATCCATAAAAGCCACCATATGGTTTACATTGCTTTATCATTCCTATGTAAACTTTCTGGGGTTATATAACCCACAGCCTTCCTTAGTAATTCTTGTGGCCAGAGTCCAGTGATCACTGTAGCTGTACATGCTAATAAAAGATAGTCTGTTGCATCTAGCTCCAAACAGTTTGGTGGGCATTTTTCTCACAACAAAAAGACTGCATTTTAAGGCTATGTCTGAAATGTTCATTGAAAATTTCACATCAAAATACTTTGATATAAAGTAAAGGTTTAAAGGCAAGCCCCAAGAGCCTACATTTATTTATAAGGTTCTATTTAAATGTTCTGCCCCTAATACAGTATATAGATAGTCCTCAACTTACAATAGTTCATTTAGTGACCATTCAAAGTTAAAATGGCACTTTAAAAAGTGACTTATGGCCATTTTTCACACTTACGACCTTTGTAGCTTCCCCATGATCATGTGATCAAAATTCAGATAGCAATAGCAATAGCACTTAGACTTATATACTGGTTCACAGTGCTTTTACAGCCCTCTCTAAGTGGTTTAAAGAATCAGCATATTGCCCCCAATAATCTGGGTCCTCAGTTTACCCATCTCAGAAGGATGGAAGGCTTGAGCCGTTGAGATTTGAACTGCCAAATTGCAGGTAACTGGCAATCAGCAGAAGTAGCCTGCAGTACAGCATTCTAATCACTGTGCCACTGCAGCTCAGATGCTTGGCAACTGGTCCATACTTATAACCATTGCTGTTTCCAAAGTTCATGTGACCAACTTTTGCAACCTTTTGATGAGCAAAATCAATGGGGAAGCCAGATTCACTTAACAACCATGTTACCAAGTTACCAACTACACTGATTCATTTAACAACTGTGGCAAGAAAGGTCATAAAATGGGGCAAAATTCACTTAACAAATGTCTCAGTTAACAACAGAAATCTTGGGCTCAGTTGTGATCGTAAGTCAAGGACTACCTATATAGAGTTCCTCTGCATGAATGAGTGGTATAATCAGCACCATGGAAAGCTCAGAGAGTCCCAGTGGCTTCAACCAAATTTGAGAGTGTACCAAACACTTTTCTAGCTTCCAGGACCACATCTTGAAGAATACAAGATACCTTAAAGATGGAGACTTCTTGCTTTGAGCTCTAATCTCTTCAATTCTGGTAAGAATAGAATGCAACTGGAATGACTTCCGATTTGGTGTTGCGGCGAGACAGTCAGGGAAATAGCAGGCTCTGATGAGCGCCACAAAAACTCCGGCTGCCAAACCGCTGCCGATAGGTCTTTGGACCAGAACTGTCCTGCAGGGATGTGGGGAAAGGAGGGGTACCTCAGATGACCAAGAGAAACAGGCAAGTTCCTTGGCAGTCGGAGGAAACTCTCTGTGAGTCAGCAGTGGGGGGCGGCAGCCATGGCGGCTGCCACGAAGTGGGGACAACTGGGATAAGAGATGTGCAGGAGGAGAATGGATTGAAATGGAGCATTTTGAAGCTGGGTGAGTGACAATCAACCCAGGCTTGCAACAACGCTTAGATCAATATTATTAACTATAAGACCCTTAGCCTTAAAACAGCGGCTGAACAACAAAGGGGCTATAGAAAATTTAAAATGTAATTTTAAAGAGACAAAGACCCAACAAATGATTAACTCTGGAACAGAACTAGTGGAAATAAATATCGAGACATGATGAAAAGACTGGATATTTTAAAACTGAAATTGGATTTTTTTAAAAAAAAAAAAAAGATTTGATACTTTTAAAATCAATTGAAGAAAATTAACCAAACTGGACTGTTACATAATTGTAACAAAATGGATACTTGCATGACTAATGGAAAATGTGGATTGTAGAGGGACACCTTCTGGTCTAAAAAGGAACATTGTAACTTGTTTTTGTTATGGAAAATTTTGAACTTTACAGATAACAGTCATGGGATTTTGCATAGGTGTTTTTTTTTTCCTCGTCTGCAGGCAGCTCCACTTTGACGAAAAGAAAAGGCAACTACAATAGAGCTCTTATAATTGGAATAATAACAATTTTAAAAAATGGTGCAGGAACAAAAGAAGGATTTAGCACAGGCTTAAGAGAAGGGAATTTGATGCATTTTATCCGAATTAAAAATAAGAAAAAGATTTAATATGACATATGAAGGACAAAATTTGAAGACTTTGAAAATGGAAGGAAATATATATTAGCAGGTAAGAAACTGAAGAAATGAGATGTGGCTGGAAAAAGAAAAAAGAAGAATTAAAACAACGAAATTAAAAATGAAAAATGTATAGGTAGTGGTAACAGTAAAAAGGAGGTTCTTATAAGATAATTATGGATGTATAAGAATATGAGAAGAATATGGCATAGATATATAAAATTGAAATATTGATGGAAATTAGAATATAAGAGAAATTAAGCTTGTTAAAAAGATTTTTAAATATATACAAAGTCATGTTTTAAGCAAGAACCATGTCTCAATGTTAAAATTGTCATAAAAAAGGATAATGATAAATATGATCAACTGAAATAAGCAATGTATAGATGGATGGAAACAACAAAGGATGTTGGGATTAATAGTAATGCTAACTATGATTATGCTGTGATTAACAGCCAAAAAACAAAAAAGAATATGCTGTGTTTAACAGCCAAAAAAATAAAAATGCTATGCTGTGTTTAACAGCCAGAAAATAAAAATGATTATGTTGGATAGTACAACAAAACAAAGAGGATTTTGCTGGGAGTAACAGTAAAAATGAAGTGATTATATATATATATTTATTTATATATTTATTTAAATTTATATACCGCCCTTCTCCTAGTGGACTCAGGGCGGTGAGTTGGATTTAACAACAAAGATAAAGATGTTAGGTTTAATAGTAAAAATAAAATGACTATGCTGGCATTGACAACCAAAACTAAAAATTATTATGCTGGGTAGGACAGCAAAAATAGGGAGGAATATGTTGAGATTAACAGTAAAAAATGAAATGTATAAATTGGATTTAACAACAGAAATAAAGATGATAATGATGAGTTTAACAGTAAAATAAAATCATTATGTTGGAATTAACAGCCAAAAAATAAAAATGATTATGTTGTAAAATAATGAAGATGAATAAAATGGGAGTAATAGGAGTAACTTTAAGCTGCTGCACCTTGGTGGCGCAGCAGTTTAACATGGTGTTAAAGTGACACCAGCTGCCTGCAATTACTGCAAGTTCGAATCTCACCAGGCTCAAGGTTGACTCAATCTTCCATCCTTTCAAGGTAGGTAAAATGAGGACCCAGATTGTGGGGACAATAAGCTGACTTTGTATAAAAAAGAACACCGCTTTGGGGGGGGGGGCGAAAGCCCTACTAAGCAGGTATATACAAAAGTATGAAGGCTATTGCTTAACGCATTGTAAGCCACCCTGAGTCTCCGGAGAAGGGCGGCATATAAATTAAATTTAAAAATTTTTAAAAAAATGTTTATAATAACTGTAATGATTTAGATTGTTAAAATATATTCATCTAAGCAAAAAGGAAGAGAAAAATGGAATGATATTTGGTTAGGATCTAAGATTTAAGTAACTGGTTTTTGGGGTAATGGCATAATTGATAGAATTTAGAGAAATTGTGTAACAATTGTGTACACTATTAAGTTGTGTTAATTGGAAGTTAAGAATTGTTTAGTGATTTGTACTCATTTGTGAATGGATCAATGCTTTGTTTTGGAAAAGATGTGTTTTATGTTTGTGTTTTAAAAAATAAAAAACTTTTTTCAAAAAAAAAGAAAAAAATGAATGCAACCGGAAGGTGCTTCTGGGTACCAAGCCCTCAGACAAGATGTGGGGAAGGTTCTGTGCAGAGTATGAACTCTGGATGTCTCACTGAAAACTGTTCATTAGCTGAGCTGCAACTTAAGACTTGACTATGATTCTGAAGACTATGTTGTCCATGAGTGCCAGTATATTGATGAAATAGATTAGCCTTTTTAAAATTGCAGTCAGAAGCCAGGTCTCTCTCTGCTGAGAGAGAGGATCTTAATACCTGCCTCCAACGAAACTGAAGAAATGGTTTTGACTACCCCTTCTTATCAATGCTGGAGCCCAGACTATCATTTTGTAGGACAAGACTGTATATGAGGGCTGCTGCAGGTGGCTTTGAAACAGAAGACTGCAATGCATGCTTCTTTGGCATTCTGTTTGAAGAAACCCAGACTCGCATGTTGGAATTGTTGCACAAAATTCACACTGGCGTCATAATTTAATAAATGCAGGGCAGCACACAATATAATGTTTTATTTTCATACTTATAGTTGTCAGAAGAAGCAGCACAGTCAGTTATATCTACCCTCTTCCGATTTTGTTTCTTTGCTCACTAGGCCATGTCACTCACAGAACCAGAAATGTCTTGGATGAGTGTTTTGGTATACTTATTTTTCAGTCTGCCCCCACCCCCAGCCCCCAAACTTTTTTTTTTGATACGACAAACTTCTCTTTGTTAAGTTTGATTCTAGCTTCCCCAATTTCTTTTGGTACCCTGTCTCTCCTGGAAGTAGGTAGTTTTCTAAAGGGGCTTTCTAAATCTAGACTTTAAGACTTTAAGATGTATGGACCCTAACCTTCAGAATTCCCCAGCATGTTGTATGGAGAATTCTGAGAACTGATGTCTACAGATGTTAAAAGTTGCCAAGGTTGAGAAACACTGATCTAAAAGATAAGAGACTTCTAGCCAGTTCCATCACCACTTAATTTTCTCACACCAGACTGTCATCCTTGCCTAGTTGTCTAGACTACCTCAGTTTGTCTAACAATTGATTTTGTTTACTTCCCCTGAGGCTATGAGAATTCACTTTTGTTCAAATGGGGAAGGCAAATGAATAGCTTGTCCTGTCCTCAATATAACAAACATTCCCCACCTGGCACAGGGTGCTATCTGCAGGGAAACAGGGAAGTTTTTAGTGGGAACTTTTCTCTTAACTATTGACCGAAACTTAAGTGTTCTAGTTTTTCTCACTACACTGTAATTTAAATCACAGATTGAAGCACATGCTTCTCACTGATCATTGTATATATAATGTTGTAGTCACATCCCTGTGTGATGATAACCACACAAAAGATATTTGGGTGATTGTTTCCTTCAGTACATTTCATCTGCTGGCTCTGGAATATCTACATATGCCTATGAGTGTAAGTAAAGTAAACATTCAGCTGGGCTCTAACTTTGTTATAACTGCAACCTCAACTACATGAATGCTTCTTCCAAAGAAAACAGTATACTTAATTATTTGACTATCACATGCAAAGTCTGAGTAGGACATATATGATCTGAAACCAAATCAATAGGCTTCCCAGGTAGAAGACTAGCAGACACCAGGTTGAGTGATTCTCACTCAGATTAGGATTTATATCTATATACCATTTCTTGCTTTCACCCTCTTTTCATCTCTAAACATTTTCACCAGCCTGTACTGAGCAATGCTTTGATATCAGGATAATTGTTCAAAAGAAATCTGATCTATGTTGCGTCTTATCTACAGAAGAGCTTGTCCCACTTGTGCAGGAGCTAATTATACAAAAGCAAGAAACATTTTGAATATGTACAGCTAAAGAAATATCTTCTTTCCAGCCTTAATACAGTACATGGCAGGGTTGACCTTGTTAATATTTCTTAGATGTATCTAATATATAGCAATTCATTTTTCTTAGCAGCTTTGCCCTATTAATTACTTCTGGTAACAGTGTGATCAATCAGAACTACAGTTTCCTTCCTTTTCTGTTTCCAGCTGATAGGGGAAAATGTTTATCTGTCCCTAACCACATGACCTTTAACTTTCATTGTTCTGAATGGTCACCCCCTTTTTTTATTATTCCAGTATTCATGAGGTTATCCTGTTTATACTGCGGAAGCTCCGAGGGTTTTTAGCAGACTTTTCCCACCCTTAGGTCATCAAACATTAACCACTCTGAGATTGGATTAGGCAAGGAGCTTGTAAAAGGCTTCAGCCACCTGAACTGCAGTATTTTATCATCACACAGGGAGGTGACTGCAACATTATATATACAATGATCAATGAGAAGCATGTGCTTCCATCTTAAATTACAGTTAGTGAGAAAAACTAGAACACTTAAGTTTCGGTCAATAGTTAAGAGAAAGGTTCCCACCAAAAACTTCCCTGTTTCCCTGCAGATAGCACCTGTGCCAGGTGGGGAATGTTTGTTATATTGAGGACAGGACAAGCTATTCATTTGCCTTCCCCATTTGAACAAAAGTGAATTCTCATAGCCTCAGGGGAAGCAAACAAAATCAATTGTTAGACAAACTACTCTTAAATGCACTTGCTGGAAATATTTGTTCGTTATTATTTTAAAAAGTAGTGAGTTTGCTGATAATCCAATGCACACAACTTGTGTTACATTATAAAATGTCACGTCTATGATTTGGGGGCACCTGCCATATGCAGCACAATGTAACCTGTTAATATTCCTTCATTCCTGTTACCTCTTGGTTGGCATATGGCAAACTTATTTGGGAGAGAAATACGAGCAGTTCATCTGGTTCCCAGTCAGTACAAAAATAAAATTTATTTGTAGAAAGGCAAACAAATGCTTATTCCAGATCAAGCTGCAAACACAAGATGAAGAAATCAAAATCTTCTACTATACGTGCCATATCACGTTTACTTCTTCAAAAAGAAGTAAATAGTATTAAAGTCATTTTTTTAAAAAACGTGTATTTCAATTGATCTATTCAGTTTTCTCAGAGACCTTACAATATTGTAATTACAATTATTGTTATAATTACAATATATTATGAGATAATATATTGTATATTATTGTAATTATGTATAATATACTTTGGTATTTACTTTTTACTTTTTCAACACCCCCCCCCCCCCCCCCCCGCCCCAAATTGGGTTAATCAGGGAGATAGGAAATGCAACTTAGAAAGAAATAGCTTTGCCAAACTGTACTAATGAAGACAAAGACTTGTAGCATCTCAGGGCATTCTTTTTAAGAAAGCTATTCTAGCTATCAATTTCCAAAACAACTGGGTTTTTTAAATAATGGTCCTAGAATATCCAGACAAAGTCAGTATCATCTGAGAAAAACAATATTATCTTTGTTTCCAAAGAGACAGATTTCTGTTACTGTTTCTGCAATAGGTTTAGAATTTAATGGTAATATCCAAAACACTAATTACTACTTAGTAATGATTTATGGCATAACTTCCACTGAGTAAAGTAGGATTTATTTGTTTGTTAATATGTACAGAATTGGATTGCAACACTATTTGTAAAGTTGGGAGAAATCCTAATATAGTCAGGATTAAGCTATATAGGTACCTTATATTCAAGCTGCTTAGTTCAGTAGCATAATGTACAGAGACTGCAGCCCAAAGGGACATCCAGTTATTATTCTGGTTGATCACATTTAATTTTAGTTATGCCCTTACTTACCTCCAGTACAATTTCATAGTGTCTCCTCCTCACTCTGATCTTTCCTACAAACAGCCACTGGGAAAGGTTATGGAGGTGAGGGGATTTTGAGATGGATACCGTGTTTCCCCGAAAATAAAACCCTGTCTTATATTTTTTGAACCTCAAAATAAGCACTTGGGCTTATTTTCAGAGAGGTCTTATTATTTTGGGGTGCATGGAGCAAGACGGGGATCCTTTTGCCATTTTACCAGATTTCCAACTCTGTGTTTAAATATTTTTGGGGAGGGCTTATTTTTTTGGGGAGGCTTATTTTAATGCATGCGTCAAAAGCCCGATTGGGCTTATTATCAGGGGATGTCTTATTTTTTGGGGAAACAGGGTAATGAAGCAGTTACATGGAAGAATTTAAAAAAAACAACAACAGAGGGATATCTATGCTGAACAGGATCATAGAACTGTAGTTTGTGTGAATGAGTTATTTTTCAAAAAATATTCCAGTGAAGAAAAATGTGTGCAAATCTGCAATTAAATACTTTAATATGATACAATCTTTCATATAAAAAACTGTACACATACAATATATAAAACTCTAGTGACAGCACACATGAAGTGACTAAGCAACAGCCCCTGGATGTCTCAATCAGCATTATTGATAACTATTATGGTATGTACTTAATGTTTTTCAAAAGGGTGTATAGATTATGTCACTACTGTTCTCTTTTTAATAACCCTATCAAGTGGACAGTGCAGCTACTCCAGACTTTCATTTGGGAGGTAAGGAGTAGGAGATTGATAATTTTAAAAAAATCACCCGATGTATATTTTCACAAATAAACTAAAATTTGAGTTTAATACAAGATATTTAAGGGAAGGTGAAATCTAAATCAAAGATTCTGAGGCTATAGGGAAAAATAAACTGCAGTTATAACTATATGAGCATGGAATTAAAACCCAGCTAAATAAAGAATAAGTCTTCCAAAATTCAGAATGAGTTTGAACTAAATTACTAAGGAAATACTAGAGTGGGGCTGTTTTTAGTGCTCATTTTCTTTCTTACTTTCCTGTGTTCTAATATACAGTATTACTTTCCTCAGAGCTTTGTAATGAAAATGTGTACTGTATTATTTAGACTTCTTCACACAATTTGTTTTCAAAAACCTCTCCAAGTATCTTTATCAAATGTTAACACAACCCTATGAAACAGGAAAAAGATACTATGCATTTATTTGCTCTAAACAAGAAATCAGAGTCCTGTTCTTTTGGCTTCAGCTAGAATTCATTCATCCTCAGCAGAGCCAAAATCCAGGCCAGTTTTTAGATGAGATTCCTCAGGCAAATAATTTTATCCTTATCATGAAGTCTAGGGGATGATGCTTTTTCTTAATTTACTAAAGGCATAAAACAAAAGAAACCCTGAACTGGACAATATACACTGGAGCTGACGTCGAAACCTGCTGGTAATTTCCAGTGGATTCTGTCCACGCTGCGCAAAAGACCCAAATTAAAGCCATTAAAACCTCGAGAAGGATAGTAGATCATTCGGGGATCACTCGGGACGTGAACGGAACAAGCAAAATGCTTGAGGGAGTCAGAACAGACTACAAATGTCCTCGTCGTAAAAAAAAAAAAAAAAAAAAGCAACGGGAACGAAAGAGCTACCTTTGCAGGTGCGAGGTTGTCAAGTTCGTTAGGCACCTGCTCTTGAATTGGATGGTGTTCGCTTTTGGGTCACCCCACTCCACTCCATTCCACCCAATTTAGTAAGTTTTCGAGTTTTAGTACCACGCGGAGAATGAAAAAGAAAAAAAAAAGGCTTCCACCCATGCCAATTACTAGCTGGACAGATCCCTCTCCGAGCCGTCTTTTCTGTCTCGATGCTCTTTGCTTGGGCCTTTTTTTAAAGCACAGTACGCGTACAGGAGACCCTTTTTCAAGGCAGAGCCCCTTCTAAGTGTGAAGTTCACGCTGCACTGGGCAACACTTGGGATTTTTTTAAATTGCTGCTGTCGGCAGACAGGGGGCATTTAAACGCTCACGTGCAAAGCCGCCAGGTTAGGCGAAGAGTAAAACCGCCACCCCCCTCGGGAGGACGAGCGAGCAATCCAAAGGAGCATCAAACTCTCGCGCTGCTCCGGGCCGCGTCTTTCCCTCGCTCTGCCTTGCAATTTCCTCGCCCACCAGCAGCGAGCAGCAACCGGACGCCTGCGAGAGGGAGGCTTGCGGCGCGCGCGCGCGTGCTCTCTCACTCACTCTCACACACACGCACACACCCTCTCTCTCTCTCTCTCACACACACACACTCACACACAGACATCGAGGGGAGGGGAAGGGAAGGGCTCCGGAGGCTTGGTGTGTTCCTGGGTGGAGGAGGAGAATCAGTCAGCGAGCCCCAGCCTACAAGGCGCCTCCGTCTATCCATCCAGCCTCCTCATGCCGGTTCCCGCTCTTTCCCAGCCGTCCGCCGCCTGGGACGCCAACCTGTTTGTGGAGGTCACTCCGGGGCCGCTTGCAGCCTGTGGCTTATCCCCTTCCTCGCTGCCGTGCAGCGCCTGATGGGCTTGCCGCTGAGAAGACGGCTCGGAGCTTTACGCTAACCGAGAAGCATCCCGCCTCGCCGCCACCTCGCACACCCACAGCGGAGGGATTTACTTCGTCTGGAGGAGCCCGAGGGGCTGGCCGCACGCCGGGGAAGAAAATGTTCCTCGACCCAGACGCAGCCAAAGGTAATAAGCGGCGCGCCTCGACCCCGCAGGACTAACTAGCCGCACGGCAGGGACCGCCCCCACCCCTCCGGAGCAGCGCCGAGCACTTGCCGCGGACGGCGCGGGCCGGGGGGAGCTGCCCCCTCTCTATGGAGGGACGGGGAAGGGAGAAGAGCGACAGGGGAAGAGGGAGGCGGAGGTCGTGGTGCCGCTCCACGCACCTGAAGGAGGAGGAAGAGGATGACTCCCCGCGGCTGATTGGGCGGGGAGCCTGAGGAGGGGAGGGGAGGGCTCCGGTACTTCGCTAAGGAGGCGGCGAGAAGGGGTCGGCTCCGCGGCGTCTCGTAGCTGCGGCGGCGGCGAGGCGGGGCGGGTGGTGGCGGGAAGCGAATTCGGCGGCGACCTGCTCGGAGGAGGTTGTGAGGGGTGCGCTGGGCGCAGGACTGGAGTCGACTGGCTCGGCGGGAACTTGGGGGTTGGGGAGAAGAGCAGGGCCGCCTAGAGAGGCGGAGCCCAGCCGGCTCCATAACTGCCTTGCCTTCCGGAGACTGGCAAGTGGAGCTGTTGCCGCCGCCGGAGTTTGGAACGGAGGAGAGGGGGAGAAAAAGAAAGAAAAAGAGGCCACCGAGCCCGCGCCTCCTTTCCCGATCTCCCTCTCCCTTGTTGGGGTCCCCGCCTACGCGATCGGGCTCTGTTCCAGGTCGCCGTCACGCCCGCCGCCCCCTTCCCTTGGCTTGCTTAGCTGGACTTTACAGAGTTTCTCCCGGCCCATAGCTTGGGGCAGAAGACTCTCTCCGGCCGCCGCCTCTTTCCTTAAGAATCCACCGCCCTTCGGAGCCGCGGCGGAGGAGGCAGCACCTGCTACTGTATTCCTGGGCTAAAGTATGACCCAGATCGCGGCCGCCTGCTTCCCAGCGCGAGTGCTTGACCCGAGCAGCCTCGCCTCGCTTCTATTTTTCTCCTCCTGGTCCGAGGCAGGCATCTAGTTGGCCGCAGCTCCTGTTTTTCCCCAGCGAACCTTTCTTTTTTGTCTCCGAGATGCTTGAATGCTTGGTTTTCCAGGAATGTAGCGACCACCGCTGCCCTGCTCTGAGCAGGCAGTGCCCATGAGCTTAATTTGGTGAAATTGCAAACCATATTTACATTTAATCCTACCACACACACACACGTTTTAATTTGGCAGTACTATCTAATCACTATCAGCCTCTATATTCAAAGAGATTAAATCCCAATCAAAAGTGACACCAAGAGTATGGAAAGTCGTGACTGTGTGCTGCTTCTGCTATCAATGTGTGTATAAAAATCCGCAACTGCCCATTAATAGTGTCATTAGTGGTTTCTTTATGTGGCCTTCAAAACAGAAAGGACTTGGGAAGGACTCCCCAGTGCTGAAACTTGGGATTTCTGATAACAGATCAATCAGCCTGTGAAAAATCTAAGGGTATATTGCAAGTTTAGTTTCTTCTAGTTTGAACAAAATCTGTAGGTGCAGACTATATATGATTTCACAGTGACTTACTGAACTGCCAAAAAAGTTTGTTTCCTTTCATGACATGGGTGTCCTTCCAGTGCCAGAGTGGTGTGATCAGTGTATCAAATTGAAAAGAAGAGAGCTAGATCATGGGTCTGAATTATGAATTTCCTTGGGTTACAAGCATCTCAAAGGACACTGTTTATTAGAGGCTATCACTACACAGCCATCAATGAAAAGATACAAAGCCTGACCTCTTACTGTTACATTAGCACAAGAATGTCTGGGTGATGCTAGGAATCCCTAGTGATGAAATCACTGGCCTGGTTTACATCAGTAGATTGTTGTAATGATAAAACAGGGAAAAATACATACACTTGTAGTGAGTTGATGGAATTACAAATATATGGATAGATGAAATCTGTATATACCAAAGCTGTTTGAAAAAGCAACAACTTGATTAGGTGGAATGGATATTCTTGGCTTCCTGTCTGCTTCTATGTATTTGCCAGATGCATCAGATCTGGTCACTACTGGGAAACAATGACGGTCTGATAGAACTTAGTTTGTTCCAGCAAGGCTATTCTTATGCTGTCATTGAAGAAACTGTAATCCATAATCACCCTTGGAAATATCCTAAGGCAACCATTAACACAAAATAATTATATTGTATATACTTCAATCTGAATGTTCCAGACTTGCTTTTACTTTTATTCAGGTGGAAGCAGAAAGAACACCCAGGAACCATCCTTTATAGTATTCATCATTAATAGCTAGTGTTATGTGTATAATTTTCTATTCAGAACAGCTGTTCTTTTCTTCTAAGTCTCAGCTCAGCTTTTGTAGGCCTCTACATTCATTTTTCCCCCTGTTCTTTTGGAAAATAGAGAAGTCAAAACTCTGTACTGAGCCAAGTCAGAAGGGAGTCTGCTGAAGAACAGAACATGGAGACGTATTTTCTATGTTCTTGCCAGTTTATTTTTCACAGTTGCACTACACAATTCAGAAAAGTAAGTTATCAAGTAGTATTTTGTCTGTGGTATCTTTCCATTTCTACAGGTTGTAGCATTTCAATAGCTAGGTTGGCAATTCATTTTCAAACCATTACAGCCATAAGGATCTCTTGCTCTGTGAAGAGAAGTGCAGAGAAAGTTTTAATGTTAAAGGTGTCATTTAGCATAATCCTGTTTCCCAGTTCCTTTAAAAAAAAAAGCTCATGTTGAAGATCAGATTAAATTGAATTGTCTCTTTGCACTCTGTTCCTCATATACATGGCCTGTAAATATGTAAACCTTAACTCTCTCCTTCCTTTTATCAATGAAGGTCAGACTCTGTTCTCTAAAGTCTGCATACATCTTTCTCAGTAAAGATAATTATTCCAATATTAACTATAGCAATAGTTAGCATAGCGACTGTGGACAATCACTAGCTGTGCTCCACAGAATTTCATAGCATAGTGATGCTTGTTTATCTTGATGTATTCAAATCTTGTGGAAAACTGAAGTTGTCTCTACCACCTGTTTTATCTGCAGATCCTCCCCACATCTTAACTAATATCTTAACTAATCCATAGTTTTTTTAAAGGTAATGTATGTATATGCCATCTCTCTCAGAATTCAAAGTGTCCTCACACACACAGATTCTTTAAAAGTTGAAACATAAGAAAATCTATGTTTTTTAAATTGTAGTATTCCACAGAAATCGATGTACTAGGAGCATTGTGCCTTAATTAATGCCAACCACTTTTATTTTTAGTGTATTCTATTTCATTCTTTAATGTTATATAAACAATCTTAGGTTGAATGTTTTTAATGAGTCTAATTCTGGTTGATAGCTGAGTTCCAGAGCTCATTTTGTATACAACAGTTCTAAGCTTTTCTGCTCATAAATCTCATTGATTTCAGTGAAACTTTCTTCTAGAGAGACATACAAATAAAGATGGAGTTTGTAATGCACTAGCATAGAAAGTGTATGGGAGGGGGAAAGGGGTTTGGTAGGGGAACAGAAAAAAACTTCATTCTTCTGTATGAATTATTTGCAATTTAGTAGTCCAAATGTATTACGCATTTCTGTTTGTGACCTTGGAAATCCATCAGGAATAGATAGGAATTAAGTTCAAACTATCTTCACAGCATATATCAATGATGGTGAACCTATGGCACATGTGCCGGAACTGGTGCACAGAGCCATCTCTCCTAGCACGTGAGCCATTGCCCATTGCTCTTCAGGGTTTTGGCATGCCAACCAGATGGTGTTCACATGTGTGGGAGTGCCGGAAACTGGTAGAACAGCTGCCCAGCGCACATGCGCACACCAGGAAAATGGTTTTCCAGCTTCCAGCGCGCACATGTGCACTGGCCAGCTGGTCTTTGCCAGCCGCTCTTCCGGTTTCCGGCATGTGTGCACACGCTCCTGTTTTGGTACTTGGTGCCAAAAAGGTTCACCAACACTATCATAGATGATCTAAAACAAAATAATGAATTTGAAAATCTTAACATTGTGATAGCTAAATTATACATTTAAGCCCGAAGAACTGGCATGGCCAACCTTTCTAGCTTTAAGGACCATGAGCTAGTGCATGGGTGTCACACTCAAGTCATCACGTCACGTGATTTTTTCCCGTTCACTAAACCAGGTGGGCATGGTCAGTGCATGTCACATCCAGCCTGTGAGTTTGACACCCCTGAACTAGTGGGTTGGGGTAGAGGCTGAATGCATGTCTGTATCCAGTTGTAACTACTCTTTCTCTCCTTCTCTTTGTCTCTCCCACATGGATTGCTCCATTGTTATGTAGAAATTACACACACTGTCATAAATGCATACAGTGCAACAGCCTTCTCTCTTTTATACAGACACACTCAGCATGGTTACTGGAAAGAAAGCAGAAAACAGGGCTGCCTCCTCCCACCTGTTTGCTGCTTATTGGTTTTGGGCTGTAGGGATAATCTGTTACACCAGGGATAAAATATAAGATAACTTGACCTATTCGGAAACAAATTCAGCAGGCATGTGCGAAAATAGAATGCAACTGCCACCAATAGGATATAGGTTGTAGGATGTCATACACAACTGTATTTTAGATTTGTAGACTAAAGAGTGATCAGTCTCTCCCGGTCTGGTGACTCCAAATATGTTCAATTACAATTCTTATTCCAAAGCAAGAAATTTATCAGATTGATCAGTTAATGATTGATAACTGATTAAGAAAAGTATAATTTTTCACCCTCTCCTTGTTATTTTGGATGGGAATAACTGATACTTTATTTCAACAATCAGAGAATAAAATGTCAGGAGAGGTCCCATCAATCCTATACAAAGATTGTGAATTTCTAGCTCAAAATAATTGTTTCTCCAAATTCTGTTTGTCCTCATTTGATCTTCTTTGACACAGTAGATGAATGTCCTCTTGCTTGTGGTTTGTGGCCATTGCATTGTCACATGAGAATACAGAACACTAAATTCACTGGGGATAAAGAGGTCTTACCTGGCATACAGATTCTGTGATAAAGGCTGAAATGAATACAGGTACTCCTCGACTTATGACCACAACTGAGACTAGAAGTTTTGTTAAGCAAGTTGGTTGTTCAGTTAATTGTGGCAATGTTATGACCTTGTTTGCCATGGTCAAACAAATCACTGCAATTGTTAGGTAAATCAAGTGGTCATTAAATGAATCTGGTTTCCTGCATTGACCTTGCTTAATAGAAGGTAGCTGGGAAGTTTGCAGATGGCATAATGTGACCCTTCAACAATTGTAAATACATGCTGGTTACCAAGTGCCTGAAGTTTGATCACATGACCATGCAGATGCTGTGAAGGTTGAAAGTACAAGGACCAGTTGTGAGTTTTTTCAGTACTTTGTAACTATGAAGTGTTACTAAATGAATGGTTTTAAGACAAGGACTACTATTATATTTATATTGTATTATATTTGCATTTCTCTGAAAATATTACACACAAACGTCAGGTCTTTGTAGATGCCAAGGCTTTGTATTATTAATTTTAGCTTCACTTGTATGTCAGTTGGAAATGTGGTTCAATTCACACTACTTCAGTATCTGCAAAAATGTGGTGGCATGGAGTTTATTTGAAGCATTAGCAACAAGTATGGGTGAACTCAGGTGCAGGCTACATGCAAATGAATTACAGAATTATCAGAAGAAGAGTTGTGGGAAGTATGGGATTTAGGAAAGGAGGAGGAGATGACTGAGTTAGTAGTTTATATAAATATGTAAAGGGAGAGGGGAAGAAAGCAATAGGTGAAAAAAACTGACCACAGAATTAACACATATGCAGAACACAAAAGTAGATAAGCAGGAGTAGAAGTGGGGAAGTAATTTACATGGAGAAAATGGAAGCTAGACATGGCCATCTCATTGAGTTTACATCCCTCTTTTTAGATTCTTGGCAGACTTGCTTTTGTGAAGAATAAATTGGAAGAACAGAAGATGCTAGGTGTACTACTGAAACTTACTCATAAAGCTGCTTCAGATTTTCAACTTTTTGAAAAGTTTGAAGATATATAATGGACAGTACCACAGTGGCACTGCTGTCACTGAGCTAGTAAAAGCAACAAACATTCCATAGAAAAGCCAACCAGTGACATAAAAGGATAAATAATCAAGATCTTAGATGTCATCATGCATAGCAAAAGGGAGATTGCATCTCACTTGCATTACTTAGGATTACTCCTATTCCAATTCATACCTGCAAACAGTTTCTTCCCAAAACACCCACTCCCCCCTCCCATTTTACCTTGAAGACTTAGCATTCTTTCTGTTGCTCCTTGCAGCCATAGCATTAGGGTGGCCACTTTTGGGTTACGGTTGTTCTACTCCCTCTCCCCCCAATTCTTTCCAGAAATACAGCCATTACTCCCTTCATTTGCATGATACATCTGAATACTTTGGGGAGGGGGGGAGGGGCTAGTAGCCATTTAGCATATCATCAATTTACATCCATGGTTGGATTTTGGTCACTAAGTGGTGTGACCAAGTGAATGTTGTTAAGCAAATCATCACTGAACCTTATTTTATGATCATTTTTACCGCAGTTGTTAAGCGAATCATGCATTCATTAAGTGAATTACACAGTTGTTAGAAAAATCTGGCTTCGCCCATGATTTTGCTTGTTGGAAGTCAGCTGGGAAAGTCACAATCACACAACTGCAGGATGCTGCAACCATTGTAAATGTGAATTGACTACCAAGTGCCCAAATCCTGATAACATGATCATGGGGATGGTGTGAGGATTGTAACTCTTGGGTCATAAGTCACTTTTTTCAGTGCCATCATAACTTCAAACTGTCATTAAGCACATAATTGTAAGTCAAAGAATACCAGTATTGGTTAGAAATTCACCTGACGTTTCCCCAGTCATATGGTAATGAACGAGAGGTGTTACTGGGAAAGGTGTCATATGTGCATTAATATCTGTTGCCTATTGCCCCCATTTATGAGTCAAAAATAATTTCACCCCTCTTCCTGTGCATGATTGCCAAGAAATGTTCTCAATGGATGCATAAATTGTCATTAGGTCAACCATCAAATTTTGTCTGAAATGGCTTGAGCAAGGGCATGCCAAATTATGACAAAGTGGTCCAGAGACAACAGGTTTAAATTATCACTTTTGCCTTTACCGTAATGCTTTACACTAGGATCCAAAAAACCAGTTAGCTGTTGGCAAGATTGCTCTTTATTATAGATTAATGAGTCCAGAATAAACATTCCTTTTAATTAAAATATTGCTTTAAAAAAAGCAGTCATATTGAGGAACCCAAATATCTGTTGGATGGTCACAAATAGTAAGTGTTGAAACAATCCTTGACCTCCTTGGGCATGTTGCTACTTATTCATAGGCTGCCACCCAGATTGTCTGTCTATTTTAGGAAAGACGTGCCTGCTGCAAATTGTGTGACCAGTGATGATTTGAATCGGTATGGGGGTATTTGCTCGGCTGACTCCAGAAGGAGACAACTTAGGGAGGGAAGGAGGGAGAGCGAGCAGTATAACAACCCACTAGGGATTGTTGTACGGAAAAGAGAGCGTGGGATTCCTGCCCCACCCGTGCCGGGCCCTCTCCCAATATAAAGGCCACTTGTATCAGAGTCGCTTTGCTATCCGTTTAGTTTCCTTTCATTTCATTAAGAGGGCACCTCCCAGCCAAGACAAACGCACCCGTGCTCGCTCGCTTCAACCGAGGGCTGATCAACTCCGCCGGCATTGGACGGCGAGCCCCGCAGAGTGGGGCTGGTTCCCGCTGTTTGTCCTTAAGGGCCCAAAGAGGCTTTCTGACCCGAGCTAATGTGGCGAGGCGGATATGGAATAACCAAGCGCCTCGAGGGTGCCCGAATCAACCCCCGCTCTTCCTTTTGCCGGAGGAGAAACAGAACCGAGTCCTCTTGCAAAGCGTCGGAGGGAGAGTGGACAAGAAAGGGGCTTCGAGCCCGGCTGGTTCAAAATAGGCGGAAACACCGGGGTCTGGGGAGGAAAATGTAGCTGACCGGCTTTGTATTGTAAGGAGCGGGGAAGGGTGTGTGGAAAGGCCGGCGAGCAAGAGGAAGGGCTGGGCAGCGGCTCCCTACGGGCTTTCGGAAATGGTACGCGGTTCCCGGGAGAGAAAGGGGTCTGCGTGCGCAGCGCATCTCCTCCTCGCTGCGGCGGGCTAGGCGCTTCTTCGAGCATGGCCAGACTTCGCCTGCGGGGCGGAGCCGGCACTGCAGCCGCTGTACCGTCTTTGCCTTGCTGAGTGGCACGCCCTCTGCCGCTCCCAGCCATAACTACCAAGGTGGCTCTTTCACGCACATGGCTTCTCGGAATTGGCTCCTTCCTTTTTTTGTTTCTATATAAAAATATTTGATACATATTTGATACACACACACACCCTTTTTAAAGCTAGTGGCACAGGATGCTTCTCCGAGATGCTTGTCTCGGGATCTTTATAGCGATCACACGGTGCTGAGTAAACCACCTCGGTTTTCTGTTATCCTTAAGCCGTGGGGCACGGACTATTCAGGGAGGATCGCTAGAAGCTCGCATTCTTGGGATTCTAACGAGGGACGGAGGCCAAGAGTCCTTGGGGAGTAAGAGGAATGAAACTGTTGATTTCACAGACCGCTCGCCTTTTCCTTCCAGTCTGTGGTCTAGATCCCGCCCCCTCGCTGTAAAATTCCTTTGATGCTGTCAGGTGTTAGCAGTCTCCCGGAATAGCTTTTGTCGTGCGTCCTGCCTGTGTCCTCCCCAGTCGAGCGGCAGGTGAGGCCAGGCAGCTAAAATTAATCCCAGTTTGGGTTAGAAAATAGGAACACATTCTTGCTAAAGCGAATCTTCCATCGCGGAAAGATTTGGGGGTGTGGTGCTGACTTGAAATCAGAAGATGGTTTCTTCATCAGAAGGGGGTGGGAATAGGGGAAAAAAATACCCCTGGACTTACCTCTTAGCTCTTAACCTTCCAGAGAGAATCAGAGACTGACATGGTGATAAAGATTGATGGAGATAATATAATTGCTGCCATCTTTCAAGTCCCCAGGGATCTGACTACTGTATCAGTGATGAATTTAACAGGAGTAGGGTTTAAAGGACAAGCAGTAAGGCTGCCATGGACAAACTCTGTTTAAAAAGGACAGGCAGAGCAAAAGAAGTGCCTGTTTGAATGTAGAGAAAAGAGTGCCCCCCCCCCCCCCAGCTTTCTTCTCAAATAGTCAGATATTAAGGGAAACTTGTATAGAAAGAAGAAAGATGCTGGGCACTTTCCCCTGTTTTAATGAGAAGATAAAGGCTTGAGAGTGCAGGGGAAGTATTAATGATACTTGAAATTATTATTATTCCAAGACTATCTATCAAAATTGAACCACTCATGCTACCAATAACTCTGTAAAAAGCATTATCAAAGGGAGAGGCAGAGAAAAGTAAACAATATAATTCTGTTGCCTCTCTTTGAGCATTGACAAATGTGCATTTAAAATAACAGATTTCTGATTGGTTCCAAATTTACAACCACTTCTGTTTGAGTAGAATATCCATAAAGAATATCCATTAGCTCACCATCAGGAAGAACTGTACTGTGTGGTCAGTAAATAGCATGCATAAGCAGAGCAAAATAATCAGCTGGTGAACAATTAGAGTGGGACATTAAAATCTTGCTTCTAGAATGCCCTTCCTATGATGGTGTTTGTGCAAGGTTGTATATATGAGGAAAAGAGGGAACTTTGAATATATGTCCTTTATCACAATCACTTTATCTCACTCAGATTCAGTCTTTCAAGGTTGTTTTGGCTAATAATGATGAAGCACAATTATATGTAGTTTGAACAAAATACAGTTCTGACCTTGAAGGTTTATTTACTCGTTCATTAGATTTTAATCCCTTTAAAAAAAGTTTGGTTTCCTCTGCCATACCCAGAAATTGCTTTACAATGTCCATCAATTTCAAAAGCAGCTAAATAAATCATAAGGGATTAAGAATATATAAGCATAAAATATTTTTTTTTGGTCTAATCCAGTTCTTCAGATTTCTGTAAGACTGGGTAGGGTACCTTCTTCTGACACATAATATATGCAATGATTATTGTGCATTTTTTTCACATTGTATTTCTGGCAGAAACATGGAGCGATTGACCCTGCCACCCCAATTTATACCACTTCATACCTTATAAGCTACGGTTCAGCTACATTTGTTGTATAGGTTACATTTTAACGTGCACTCCACAATATGTAAAACATCATAGAAGAAGATGTGGACATTCAGTACAGAAAAACTTATAAGCTGTTATAAGTGTTATTTTCTTTCTCCAAAGAACTCGTTTTTTGACAGTAGAAGTTTACGGTGCAAAAGCTAAAATGCAAGGCCAGTTCTGTTTTCATTGGGATTGTTCACGGCTGTTGTCTACTCTGGGAAGAAGTTGGTTTGCCAATCTGCTTTAAGATGGAATGCTTTAAATTATACCATTAGATGCGATTTTCATCTCTTTTTTAGATGTGCCGAATAAGATACACTACTTCTTTCTATACATGATTTCTTGAAAATAAGAGATCGTGTACACCAATATCCATTGAGTTGAAAAGATTTGGTCAAAGTGTCTTTTTAAAAATCCTTCCTTTAGCATAATTTACCACATGGATACTTACGCTTAGAAATTACGAATCTTAAAAGTGCAATAAAAAAGGGGGTGGGCTTCTGCTCCTCATAGCAATCTAAAATTGGATTATTATTAGTATTACAATTCATCACATAGTCAGCCGGATGTTCAGACTAGATTTGGCATTTTTATCCACCTGTCGAGTCCTTCCCAAGGACCTGGGATAGACAGATGTGGATGTTTTATGGTGTTACAAGTATCGTCACAGTCTGTAAGTTGTTCCTTCTGAGTAAAACTGTTTTTGCAATTGATTGATGGTGAATTTGTCAATGCCAGTGATGTTCAAGTGGTGCTCCAGTTGTTTTAGGATTACACCCAAGGCACCTATTACTGTTGGTACTGTCTTTGCTTTTGCCACAGTCATTCCATTTCTGTTTGCAGTTCTCCGTATTTTGTTATCTTCTCCAGTTCTTTCTCTTCTTTTTTGCTCTCTCCTGGTACTGCCACATCCACCATCCAGACTTTTTTGTCTTTCTTATCAACAATTGTTATGTCTGGTGTCTTGTTATATGGCAGACGCCTGTCTGTTTGAATTGCAAAGTCTCAGAATACTTTAGCTTCTTCATTTTCTGTGACTTTCTCTATTTTATGGTCCCGCCAGTTCTTGCTTGCAGGCAAATGGTATTTCTTTTAGATCAGGGGTGTCAAAACTTGATTTCATTGAGGGCCACATCAGGGTTGTGTTTGAACTTGGGGTCCTGTGGTGGGCGTGGCCAGGGTAGGTATGACCAGCTCAATGTCACTTGTGACGGGGGCACCTGTGGTGGCCCAAGCACTCTGCCAGCGGAAATGGATCCTGAGCTCCATTTTCAATTATGACAGCTTCCTGCAACTCTCTGCCAACTAAAATGGAGCTCGGGATGGCTTCCTGTGGCATTACTTCACAACATCACTTCACTGCACTGATTTGTGAAGGAGATTCTGGCAACCTTGGTTGTCTTTGGTAAGCAAATCACCATGGGTTGTTAATTGAGGATTTCATGTGATCACCATTTGTGATGTTATAAGCCCCATCGACTTAGCTTGTACGAAGGCAACACAGAAAGTTGAAAGCGGTGATCACATGACTGTGAAGGCGCTGCTTTCAACATCAAATGTAACTACCACTTGTTCAGCAGCATCATAAATTTGAATAGTCATTGAAAGAGTGGTTGTTAAACAAAGGCCACCTGTACATAAAATGTTTCTCATATTCTAAATATGTTGTTAGTTTAAAGAAGGTGAAGAAGTTTCTGCATGGTGCAGTATCTCATAATCTTACACTCTCCAGACATTGTGAATTACAATTATTACAACTGTTGGCTGTCGTAGACATTAATTTTGGATAAAGGGAATTATAGTTCAAAACATCTGAAAGGCTGAAGGTTAGTGAGGTTCGCCTTAGAGTTGTTGTTGTTATTATTTATTTATTTATTTATTTATTTATTTAATTTCTATACCGCCCTTCTCCTGAAGGACTCAGGGCGGTGCACAGCCAACAATAAAACAAACCCAATACAAAATTTAAAAGCAATTTTAAAAATATATTAAACAATTTGGCTCTAATCGTTAAAAAATAAAACCCAATTAAAAATCATGTTTAGGCCAGCCCAGCTTTTTGGAACAATAACATCTTGAGGCACGGCGAAAGGTGCATAGGTCAGGGATCATCCGTATCTCCGGGGGCAATTCGTTCCAGAGGGCAGGTGCCCCCACGAGAAGGCTCTCCCCCTGGGGGCTGCCAGTCGACACTGTTTGACCGATGACACCCTGAGGAGTCTCTCTGTGGGAGCATATTGGCCGGTGGGAGGCTATTGGCAGCAGAAGGCGGTCTCGTAAGTACCCGGGTCCTAAGCCATGGAGCGCTTTGAAGATGGTCACTACCACCTTGAGTCGCACCTGAAGACCACCAGAAGCCAGTGCAGCTTGCGCAGGAATGGTATTACATGGGTGCGCTGAGTCGCTCCCATAATCGCCCGTGCAGCCACATTCTGGACCAGTTGAAGCCTCCGAGTGCTCTTCAAGGGGAGCCCCATGTAGAGAGCATTACAGTAGTCCAGACGGGAAGTGACGAAGGCATGAGTGACCGTGCGCAAGGAGCCCCAGTCCAGAAAGGGACGCAACTGGTGAATCAGGCGAACCTGATAAAAAGCCCCCCTGACCACAGCCATCACATGCTCTTCTAGTGACAGCCGCACATCCAGAAGGACACCCAAGTTGCAGGCCCTCTCTGTGGGGGCCAAGGTCCCACCCCCAATAATCAGTGTTGGAGCCAGCTGGCTAAACTGGGAGGCCAGAAACCACTGCCATTCAGTTTTGGAGGGGTTGAGTCTGAGCCTGTTTCTCCCCATCCAGATCCACATGGCCTCCAGACACCGGGACATCACGTCAAGTGCATCATTGGGATGGTCCGAGGTGGAGATGTATAGCTGAGTATCATCAGTGTACTGATGAAACTGCACTCCGAAACCACAGATGATCTCACCCAGCAACTTCACCTAAATGTTGAACAAAAGGGGTAAGAGGACTGACCCTTGCAACACTCCACAAACAAGGCGCCTCGAGGTCGACCTCTGACCCCCTGCCAACACAGACTGTGTACAGTCAGAGAGGAAGGAGGAGAACCATCACAACACGCAGACTCAAAACCACCGCAGACTCAAAAAGTCTGAGTCATCAGACTTTTTAGGAATTAAAGCAACTAAAAGAGGCTCCTGTCCGGACTGCTCATATCTATTTCATGATCTCCAACTTAAGTTATAGTAGTTCTTCATAAAATCAACCCCCACTTCACCAGTTCAAAGAGCAAAAGACAGTTCAAATACACATATATACACTACTATAAATTAAAAACAAATGCAGAGTTTTGATGGGCTAATTCAATTTAAAGTTTATTTGACCAAATCATCACATTGATGCAGATTTGTAAAATGAAGAGATGCAGTATTTTGTTTATCGAACTGAGACATCCATGTGCTTCTCCTGCCCTTTGGGGATCTCCTGCCTGTGCATAAAATCTCCTTGCTTCAAAAGAAAGCAGATGGTTGAGGTGGATCAGCCCAACCTCTAATGCTTCCCTTTGAACACCGAGGCAGGTTGTATTAACTGCTAGAACTTAAAGTGAAGTTTAAATTCTAGCAGTAGGCAATGCCTGCTTTGCACAGGCCTATGGAGCACCTCCTCATCTCATCCAGTTCACCTTTATCCTGATTGATCTTATTCCTGTTTCTTCCTTTCTCTGCCTTCCTGAAAATTCTAATCTGTGATTAACGTATTTGGGTTGCAATGAAGAGGATGGGCCCAGGTGAGATTGTCGCTCACAGTGCAGAATAAAAAGGATTTATAGGAGGGAAAGGTGACCTTGTATTAAGATAATCAAGTCTGGATGGAAATGGCCAATTGCATAACAGCAGATAAGGTAGGTCTTATCTAAGTCCAAGAAGTTGGTGGAACAGACATGGGGATTTTCATGCTCTTTTAAATATTCTTTTTTCTTTGCCCTATTTTACAGATGTTTTTTTCCTGTTACAAATATTTACATGACTAAAACACTGCAGCATTTAACAGTAATTATTCTGTGGCAAGAATTATATATTTTCAAAAATCTGGAAATATTCACTAATGCTAATATAATACATATTTATACATGCGAAGGAATTTAATTACCAAAAATGTCATTCCAGTACAATAAATGGATTTTTTAAAAGAAAGAAAACTGTAATTACAGAGGAATTGGTCCCTTGCATATGGAAGCAATTTTTCCTCCCCTTGGAAGATCAATCTAACTTAACAGTTAATAGATATATTTCTAATTGAAGTGGGTTAAAATTTAAAGAATGTAGTGCTTATATTGGCATCAAGGATAAAATTTCATGAGTGCTGTTCCTATGCCCTCAAGCATCTTGTCTCAGAAATTGTCAGGATTCCATTAGTAGCGATAAATTTCCAGGCCTGGAATACAGAATATTTATAAGCAAGTATGGAAAAAGAAGTAATAACCTATTTGCTATTATACATTGTGAAACACACATAGAGAAAATATTATTTTTAAAGCCAGGGAAAATATAAATTCAGGATTTGGCTTTATATCAAACTACGTTATTTGTAACAATTGAGTTACAGTAAAAGATTGACTCCTCATCATGTCATACTGATTTTCTGGGAAACTTTGGCCAAATTTATACAATTCTTGGGGAAGCCTCCCAGAAATGGAAGGAGAATGTATGTTAGAAATGTTACCATATTTTTCATAGTTTAACCAGTAATTGGTAACCTCTATTTTGTAGAGTGTGTAAAACCAATCATTGGAACTACAGACAAAATTTAATAACCAAGACTCAAAGCAGTTATTAGAAAGTCTGGTCAAATGAATCTCCCTGGTCTTCTTAATATATGAGAAGGAATGTTTATGGAAATTCTCAGTCATCCAGGTCATGGTTGTCCCAAAGGTGCTTTTTCAAAAGGCAACTGGCCTTTCTTTGTTTTTCCTTGAAGATGTTTCGCTTCCCATCCAAGAAACTTCTTCAGTTCAGAACGGAAGAAGTTTCTTGGATGGGAAGGAAATTATAAATATGCATTATAAAGATCCGACTGAAGAATAGCACTTAAAAGTATCTTTAGGCTAGCACTAAGGGAGAAACAGAGAGACAAGGCATTGGCAGTTATTTGGAAGCAGTGTTCTTGATAACTCATGACTGAATATTGTAGATCTTTGATTTGATGTTGGCATTGTACTGAGACAATATTTGCATGATTTACATATGAATATGATCTCCTTATAAAATTATCTGATTCATCCAATAGTTTCACATTTTTATATTACTTTATTTCAGAAGCACATCTTTGTAAGATGGCTTACAAAATAAAAAACTAAACCCCCAAACAAGTTAAAATGTGACCATAACATCATAATACATATAGACACCAAAACCTTTCAATAAGCCATATATATAACACACTCATGCCCTTTAACTAAATAATGCACACTGCAATAAAATGAATTTAAGAGAATGATAATAGACCATAATGACATCAAATAAACCTCCATTAGAAGGCTGAGCAGTCCAAGACAAAGTGTCATTTATTTTTACCAACTCTTGTTCCATTGTTTATGAAATACTAGATCAGATCTCAAGAAGTTCAGATGTGAATATAAACTGGTGTTGTGTCATATCAAGTTTTAGAAGTGTAATTGACATCTTAAGTTGAGCCCAGAACTGAATTTGTCATTATTTGAGCTGATTCCACACTAAATGTAATCACAGTTTTCTGAAACTATTGATGTTTTCAGATTGACTTCAATTGCAGCATGATTTTAAGTGCCTTACAATAGTTCAATGTAGGCATGACTGCAGTATGAATAGTCAGAACTAAGTTGATCTTTGAGGAAAAAAATGATTCATTAACAAATTAATTAGTAGATAAATTTGATCAGAGGCATATTTTTCTACTATTGTAACTTACAATTATATAAGCCCAAATCGATTTGAAGAACA
The DNA here is from genome assembly GCA_030761175.1 of Masticophis lateralis. Classification (NCBI taxonomy): domain Eukaryota; kingdom Metazoa; phylum Chordata; class Lepidosauria; order Squamata; family Colubridae; genus Masticophis; species Masticophis lateralis. Next base: position 243,849,227 of record JAUDYJ010000001.1, on the reverse strand, counting down.
ATTCCAAGATGCATTTTTTTCCCTTCTAGAATAATGCAAATTTATTTAAAGCAGGATGAAGCATCTCTTTCAACAGTACCTCCACCCAATAGTTTCCATCACAGATCTCCATCTTATTTCTGTACAATTTTGTTCATGCTTTACAAGGCATCCACATTTCTCCATCTTGCAGAATTACCTTCCACTTCCATGTAATAAAACAATCCTGAAAATATATAAACGTAATAAAATTAATAATAACCCAAATAAGTTACCATTTGCTGATAAATGTTATATCCTTGTGCAAGTTGCCACCTTTTCTTATTCTATAATCTCCTTGATGCAATAATCCATACTCTGAACTATTCTAGTCTTCCTTTCAACAGAACTGTCTTCGGTGATCCCTTTGGCCTTTTTGCTTTAGATCTGACTTGCTGTGCGTATACAACATTCACTCTCAGTTCTTGATGCTAGCTGGGTAAAAAGCCTGAACTGATCATATTTAGTGTTAAATTTTTCCAGCAGCACACAACCTGGTTAAGATTCATGATCTCCTTTCCTTTGATGTTATTGGCATGGTTCCCTACAGTGCATGTAATTTCATATTAATTCATCACATCTCTGACTGGGTGGCAATAATGCCTTTTTAATAGGGGGCATGAATAATATAAAATTAATTTTCTGCTAGAAAATTTGCCATGAATCTTTGGTCAATGCTTAGAATAAGGATGAAACATGGAAAATAGAGCAGCTTTAATTCAGAACATTGTTTAAAATGTAAGCATAATCTTACATCATTAGGAATTGGGGAAGAGACTAGAGCATGAGTCCTATGAAACTGTTGGATGATTGCAGGACTGCATATTTTATGAAGTATGATCATTCAGTTCATACGAGACAAGCAAATTACAGAAGGAAGATACCTGTTTTCCGTGGACACTTCAAACAGGAGCCATTATTTGTGCCAGTCAGATCAGACAGATGGCCTAAGGTGTTTGCTACCAAAGTAGAAAAATGGACACAAGAGGTGGTAAAGAACACCATGAGATAGAAAAGAAGTTTGGCTGTAATTGCATTTCCCCACTAACTTAAGGTAGTATCGCCTAGTGTAGGCAAAGGCACAGGGCTAATCAGATATTTCAATGAGTGCTTCCTTTTTCCCAGCCACAAAAAAAAAAAAAAAAACCAGAAAGCATATTCTATTGCAGTTGTATACAAGCAATAGTTAATTTCTTTCTTTCTTTTTTTTTAAAAAAAGCTGGGCTTAACCTGTCTGAAAACCAGGTCTTTTATTCAAAAGGCTGCTTTCTAATCCACCAAATAGAAGACAGGTCCATAATTGCTGATGAATGAAAGAAACACACCGGACATTTGGTCAGGAATATTTTTGATGTTGTTATTAATATGGCATTAAAAACAAGCTTGGCAGCTCAGGCTTGATTTCAAATATAAACCTATCTTCTGGATTAGGTTATCCTTGTTTAAGAAATCAGGAAGTATCTCTAATTGTTCTTCTCAGCTTCACACCTCCCCCTCTTCCCCTGCTACCCCTGTCTCTGTCACGATAAATGCATATAAATAATTGAAATCCTTGGAAGCAGAACGGAAAAGTGATTTTGAATGCTGCCAAGGTGTGAGGGCTAGTCCAAGGCAGCTGGCAGTTTCTGGCTGTTCCTATCACATAGAAACCATTTAGAGAGCTGTCCAGCAGGTCAAGGATTTCACTCAAAACTTTGCCCTAAGGGGATGGCGACGCAAGTTATATCTGAAGTGCTGTAGTCTGTTTCTGTACCTCCCTCCTCTCACGGTGAAATATGCAGACTATCTGGAAGCTATTTTAAATGTTTAATGAGACCCCTGACTGAGCAAAGCCGGAGGAACCACAATCAGAGGACTAGTTTCTTCCTCATAGGTCACTGATTTTACACATAGCTCACTCTGTGGTGCTACCCAAAAGCCCTTTCCTCATGGGAATGATTGTATGCAGAAAAAAAGGTCATTAATATTTATAAAGCAAGCAAGCTGTACAACTGCTCTCAGGACTACAATTAAACTTTGACAATAGTAATAAGGAGCCTTGTGCCTTCTGCAGCTGTTGCTTGCCTTTGGTTCTGAGGAAGCAGACCTCACAGTCAATTGGGGAAGGGATATCCAGTCCACAGTCCACAGTGATTGATGTAGAAGAGCTTTAGCGTTTCATACCTGCAGTCAGAGAACAAAGGGCTATTACATTGGTCTGTAGAATGGGGAAAGCATAAAAAACAAACAAACCCAGATAGGAGGTATTTAAATTAAACCCCTGACTCAGTGAAGATAGTTAGGGGCAGTCTGTAAGATGGGACCAGAGCTTTCTTGCTGGTGCTATTCTTGAGGAGATGAACTGGCATTCGGAAATAAAGAGATTGGGGTTCCGTGTTGTTCATATAATCTTAGATTCCAGATATAGGGGGCTCAATTCTAAAGACTCTAATGTTTTTTAATTTTGGGTTCAGAACTAATAATCAAAACAAGGACCATTGATATTTAAATGCTGTTTATCGAAGTTATGGCAGTTGCTCAAGGCAAGGATGATGACAGTCCTGCCTCTGTAGTTCTACTTGCTTCTATGTGACATAGTTTACTGTTTTTGTTTTGCAGTTTTGCCTTTAATGGTAGCATATTCTTGGTCGCTTTTAAATAGAAATGTGCCAATTCCTTCTCCCTATAATACTGGCTATTTAATGTATTAAGAAAATGGCCTTTAAAAAGGGGGGGGGGGTTCTTTCTTCAAGCCATTCTAAGACACAGCAGTGTTCCAAGAATATTCCTTTAGAGATCCTAAGGGCCCATTTCCTCAGGGATCCAGGACAAGAAAAAAAATACTCCTTCTAAATGGCATACAGTTAAGAATATTTCTCATGAAGGACATGAAGCATGAAGCCGAGAACACCAGCCTGAAGATGACGAATGAGACTTCGTCGAAACGTCGCCAAGACATTTCCAATTTTACGCGGGAGAAGACCCAAATAACCAAAGACCTATATATATATGTAGGTCTGTATGTGTATGTGTATGTGTATGTGTATGTGTATGTGTATGTGTATATGTATATATATATGTGTGTATGTGTATGTGTATGTGTGTATATATATATATATATATATATACACACACACACACACACACATATATATATATATATATATACACATCTACACGTCTTTGGTTATTCGGGTTTTCTCCCGCGTAAAATTGGAAGTGTCTTGGCAACGTTTCAATGAAGTCTCATTCGTCATCTTCAGGCTGGAATTTTCGGCTTCATGCTTCTAGAAGCCAAGATGTTGCCAAGACACTTCCAATTTTATGTGGGAGAAAACCCGAATAACCTACATACACCTACATACAACCTCAGAAAACACACACACACACACACACACACACACAAATTCATCTGACTCCCATGAATATATAATTCAAATTCAGATGTCTTTATTATAGTCTTTGGCCAGTCTTGAATACTATAATATAATCACTCACTAGTACTAAGATTGATTTTGGTCTTGGTGAAATCATGGTCTGGTGTTATTTGAGAGAGAGAGAGAAAACCAAATTCTTGTTCGGTGATCCTGCAAACCTTTTAAGACTTCTCATTCTGTACACTTGGGTCAAATTCCATGTTGAAATTATGACTGCTCTCATTACAATGCAATTTTACTGGGATTTAAAATTATTCCTAAAATTTTTCCCACATTTGTATTAGTATTCCCTGTTGGCATTAGATATCCTATAAGTACAAACGTTGAAGAGAGAGAGGGATGATCATGTAGATCCAGTGGGAAACAAAATCCAGAAATGATTAGAAGAAGATTTATTATTTAAGCTAATGGGCACCACCTGGGAAAATTTTAGAAAGTAAAGCCAAGTTTGGCCAACCGTAAACGCATCCCAAGCAATTAAAGAGGATAACATTATTTTTGGGAGCTGAACCAATGAAGCAAGAATTAGTTTGAAAATTATTTTAAATAACTGGTTTTTCAGATAAAAATGGGGATTGTCTGATTTGTGTTCAAAGCAGTGATGTGTTAATTTGTATGCAAAGAATCTTTGGCCAATGCCATTCAAGTGATACCTAATTTTAAATTTTAAAATCTATTTCTTAGATATGTTTGTAGCAAATCTTCTTTCCATCCCTAATTTTGGCAATGTGTTTTGGAACTAAAATTTACATGACATTATAAACTGACAGTGAATCGGGCACTGTGGCCTATTTGGCTGTTAAGCTAGAGGTGATACTGCATTTCTTGTGAACTCAGTAAAGGACTGACTTTAGTAGCTTGGGTGTGGTGTTCCAGTTCATTTCCTGCATTCATATAAATATTTGCACTTAGTGGACCATTGAATGAAAGTAAACGATCCATTCATTTTGCATCAACCTCCAGAATTTCTTATGACACAGCAACAAATTAAACAGGCAGTGCTACCTGAATGGTTACCTTACTCTACTTCCAACTCCACATGTAAGAACTGAGAATGACAGATCACTAAGTATAGATTAATGACACATTAATGCACATTAATCATATTGCCATACTAAATCAAAGTGGTTTTCCCCCCCCTTTGCTATAGCATGCTAATGAACTGGGGAGGGGGAGGGGGGAAGAAGGTTAATTTGTGACTTGGAGCATGTGCCTTCATTGACAGGGTGGGTCACAGAGACACAGGCTAATCCTGTGGGGGTTTATCCTTTTTTACTGAAGACCAAGGTCAGAATATGACTGTTTAAAATGTATAAACGTTTTTGTTTATTTCTTTGCCAAGAATTTCTTAGTAACAGATAGAAGTATTTAAAGTTACAAAAAAAATGAAATTAAGATACGGTAGAGATTAATTAATATAACCACAGTAAACAAATATAATTATTTCAAACAGAAACCTTTGAAAGTCTCTTAAGTTTCTGTACAGTCTGTGTGAAAAGGTAGGTTTGTTTCTGCAGTTCTCCAATGGATGTTACAACTTTAAGCTTAGGCTGTCTGAATTTGTCTTCCATCTTTTGCACTTAATTAGCAAAGGTCTGTGGAAATTATAACCTAAAACATCTGGAGGTGGAAATCACTGCTATTACAGGTAGTCCTCGACTTAAGGTCACAATTGTGCCCAACATTTCTCTTGTTAAGTGAGACATTTGTTAAGTGAGTTTTGCCCCAGTTTACAACCTTTCATGCTTTCAGTTGTTAAGTGAATCATCACAGTTTATAAGCTGTAAATTAATGGTTTCCCCGTTGACTTTGCTTGTGAGAAGGTCACAAAAGGGGATCACATGACCATGGGACACCTGGAACAGTCATAAATATGAACCAGTTGCCACACGTCTGAATTTTGATCACATGACCATTGGGATGCTGCACAGGCTGTAACTCTGAAAAACGGTCATAAGTATATATGTATGCATGCACACATGTATGTATGTACAGTATGTATGTCAGCCTCTCAGGTTAAACCAGACAAAAATCATAATCAAATGAACTAATTCTATTTTATTGTAAAGCTACATTTACAGAATTTTACCAGTCTAAAAGTACAATCCTCCACCCACCCATCTCCTTTACAGCCCGAGAAACTAGGAAAGGCCTCTTCTGAGTCTCTTGCCCGGCCATCATTCCTGCAGTAGCCTTAGCTGCCTTTTATCTGACCATTCCCTTGGCTACATCTCTTTGCTTTGTCTCCCAAGGTCTTTCCCACATACAATTGCACCAGTGGTGGGATTACATTTTTTTTTACTACTGGTTCTGTGGGCGTGGCTTGATGGGCATGGCATGGCTTGATGGGCATGGCAGGGGAAGGATACTGTAAAATCTCCATTCCCTCTCCACTCCAGGCCCACCAAGCCACGCCCACAGAACCTGTAGTAAAAAAAAATGTAATCCCACCACTGGTGCAATTGTATGTGGGAAAGACCTTGGGAGACAAAGCAAAGAGAAGGTTACTGCAAAAATCCCCATTTCCTCCTGATCAGCTGGGACTCAGGAGGCAGAGAATAGATGGAGGTGGGGCCAGTCAGAGGTGGTAGTTACCGGTTCTCCGAACTACTCAAAATTTCTGCTACCAGTTCTCCAGAACTGGTCAGAACCTGCTGAATACCAGCTCTGAATTACACCAAGGATTCAGATTCAAAAACCTTCATTTGATGTCATTGAGGTACAGCTAGTATTATTCCTCCCATTGTTTATTTCAGTCAGAATTAAAAAGTAGTTATGCTAATAACATAGCTATAGGCAGTAAAAGTGTGAATAGTCAGCAAATCCAGAATAATCTCAAGTATAATTTTTATAATTTTTTAAAAAAAGAATATAAACACAAGTTGGATTGGAAGAAGATGGGTGTGTTTTTAAAACTGGTTGAAGAAACATTAATAACCTATGTTATGCTGATGATGCTACAGTTATAGCCCAAAATACAAAAGATTTGCAAGTTCTTATAATGAAAGCTAAGGAGTACAATAAAAAAATGAAACTAAAACTAAATATAAAAAAAGACTAAAGACAAGAGGTGCAACAATTTTAGGATTAACAATGAAGATACTAAAGTGGTAGATAGCTTCTGCCTGTGAGACTCAAGCATCAACAGTAAAGAAACAAGTATTCAAAGAAATTCTCCTATAGTCGGGCACGGCAGTCAGGATGGGAGGAGACTTGGTAGAGTTGCCACAGGACCGGGTCTACAATTTCAAGGAAGTCCCTCCCCCTCGCTGTAGGGGCCAGTTTTTCGACTCGGTCGAGTTAGGACCAGTCGTGCCTAGAGACAGCTCTTCATAGCTTTCAAAAAAAAAAAAAAAAAAAAAAGAGAGAGGGAAGCTTTTAGAGAAGGAAAATTCTTTATTTAACAGCTAGCCTTCTCCAACATTAGCTTCCCAGCGTGAGCGTTTCGATCAGCTCCGCTGACGACCGCTCCTCGGTTGGATTGCCGGCTGGCAATTCCGACGGCCACGCGCACGAGTTAGCTCAGTCGCATCGGCCTCGCCGCTTACGGCCTCTTTAAGGTGTTGGAGCGGCTTCATTTGCAAGCGGTTTTGGCGCGAAGGAGATTCCGTGCCTTTTTGCAAGTGCGTTTGAGCCGGCTGGCGCGCACTGTGTTTCTTGCCGCTTGGGGGAGCTTCTCGATCGGAAGAGAAGGATTCAGACACACAGCGCTTCAAGTTACAAGCCTTCCCAGTCTCTTCCTGCTACAGGTGTCTTGGCCGGCTGGCAAGCGCCTGGAAGAAAGCGCCGGATTATTGTGAGTGTTATCGGAGGGCCCCTTATTAAGCCTTATTCTTCCTCTTAAAGCGGCCCAGCTTAAAGCCCTTAGTAATGGCGGACGCCAGGGCTCATTCTAAATCTTCCAGAGGCAAGCGCCCCCAGCAGCCACAACCAGGGGAGGGATCCTCTAACAATCCTCCCAATCCATCTAAAAGATCCAGAATACAAGCTCCCAAAGGGTCCCAGATGACTAGGGACGAAGAAAGACGCCATAAGGCCATAGAGAAGGTCTGTGATAGGGCCTCTTCTCGTGCTGGGCAGCAGAGTAGGCCTCAAGCAGGCACCTTGCCTAATTGCTCCACCAATGTATCTGATCCAGCTTCTCAGGCCTCTAATGCACTAAGTTTGTCACCAGATATATCTGTTACTGAAGAGGTGTTGGTCACTGATTCTGCTTCTGTGTTCCCTACTGGAGATCCCCCTCAGTCTTCCTCACAAGAGGGTATTGAGTCTACCTCTCTTGCCCAACCTAATATGGCTCAGGAAAACCAAACAATTCAGACCCAAAAGTTGGATATTTCTCCTGCCTTGGCTCAATTGATTGCTGACTCCATTAAACAGGGCATTGCCCAGGGCCTGCAGGAAAAGGCCTCCTCCAAGGTTTCAGATTACCTCAGCCGCCATACTCCATCTGTGGCTTCTCAGCAGGTTCAGACTCTACAGGGTTCTGAGCGGGCTAGATCCCCTTCTAGGGACAGCCAAGGATCTCTCTCTGGAGAAGAAGACCAGGCAATTATTGACCAGGATTTGTCGGAGGATGAAGGTCTAGAGCCTGATCAGCCCTCTTTCGTGGGCTTATTTCGCCCACAGATGTTTCGTTCTTTGCTGTATAAGGCACAAGTCACCACTGGTTTGGGTCTCCCTGTAACCAAGGCTCAGCCTCAGAACAATGAGGCGGTTCCAGATCCGGCTTTGTTTGAGATGCCAGCTGTTCAATCCGAGATTGTCCCAGCCCCTAAACTGTTTGCTGAGGTCCTACAGCGGCAGTGGAAGAATCCAAGTACGGGTCCTATTCCTAATAGTCTTGATAGGCGTTTGTATAATTTGGAGGCGGAGTATGATTCTCTTTTGCAGATTCCAACCGTAGATGCTCCGGTAGTAGCCCTGGCTTCCTCATCTCCTACTTCGGGCCCAGCTCTCCGCCCGGAAGAGAGAAAAGCAGAACGTACCCTAATCAAGGGCCATCAAGCGGCGGCATGGTCAGTGCAGGCTGCTTCGGCAGCTTCTTTTTTTTAACCGAGCCTCCATTCTTTGGTTAAAGAAATTGCAGGGTCGTCTTCCCGCTTCTGAGGTGAGAACGCATCAGGATATAAATAAAATAATAGCGGCAGTGGAGTACTCAGCCGATGCCACCCTAAACGCCGCCAGATTCTCCGCCAAAGCCATGGGGGCTGCAGTCACTAACTGAAGACTGCTTTGGTTGAAATATTGGCAGGCAGAAGTACGTAGTAAATGGCGTCTCGCTTCAGCTCCTTATCAGGGCTCTAAGCTGTTTGGGGCCTCGCTTGATCCCCTCCTCGTTGAGACTAGGGACCATCGGAAGATTTTGCCAGCTATGTCTCGTAGATCAGACAACCGTGGTTCGGCCTCCTTTCGACAGAGTTCCTTTCGGCCCTCAGATCCTGGCTACTACCAGCAGCGGTCTCAACGTCCCTATCAGCAGAGAGGATCGTTCCAGCAAGACAACCAGGTCAGACAGGCCCCTAGATTCCCCTCCAGAAGGGCCCCTAGAGGTGGTAGGAGCCGTCCCTTTCGCAGAACTCGTTAGACATCAACTGCCCTCCAAACTGGGGGGCCGATTGGCCCTCTTTCTCCCTAAATGGGAATCCACTACTACTGATGATTGGGTAAAGAGAACTCTTAGATTTGGTTTAGCCTTGGAGTTTGTTTCCTCCCCTCCTAGTAAATTTTTACGTTGTCCTGTTTCTCTTAACAGGAATAAAAGGGTCCACGTGGAAGCGGCCATTAGTCATTTACTAACCATTGGGGCCATTCAGCCGGTTCCTCCGGCCGAATTTGGACAGGGGTTTTATTCTCGGCTCTTTCTCGTCCAGAAGCCTTCTGGCGGTTGGCGCCCCATTCTGGACTTAAAATCCCTGAACCGCCACCTAACATATCGCCGGTTCAAGATGCATTCCCTACAATCTATATTACTGGGCGTTCGGGAAGGAGATTTTTTGTCATCTGTGGACTTAACAGAAGCCTATCTTCATGTCCCCATCCTTCCGGCCCACCGCAAATTCCTACGTTTTTGTTATAATTCCAAACACTATCAGTATTGTGCCCTTCCCTTTGGGTTGTCCTCCGCCCCTAGGGTCTTTACCAAGATCATGGCGGCCCTTATTGGTTTCCTCACTTCCATTCCGGTTAGAGTGTCTTTCTATCTGGATGACATTCTTATTTTATCTAACTCCTTGCACCAGGGTCACTCTGATCTAGCAACTACAATACAGGTTCTCCAGGACCATGGGTTTTCAGTCAATTGGTCTAAAAGCCACTTGACCCCTTCCACCCGAATTAAACATCTAGGGTCGGTAATTGATACCTCGTCTTCCGAAGTCTTCCTTTCCCCAGATAGGATAGATAGTCTGCAACAACTCGCTTCCCGAGTGCAGGCTCGAGGTTCTGCCTCCATCCTGTCACTATCGCGCCTTCATGGCAAGATGGTGTCTACCTTTGGGATTGTCCCTTGGGCCCGGCTACACAGCCGAGACTTGCAATGGGTACTACTTCCCTTTCAACGTTCCCATAGGGACAATTCTTCCTCACGGTTGGTGCTCCCTGCACAAGTGATCCAGTCTCTCACCTGGTGGACTTCAGAAGCGATATGCAAGGGGACCAAGTTTCGCGAACCACACAGGCTGATCATCACAACAGATGCCAGTCTGTCGGGTTGGGGAGCTCACCTAGGGCCCCACCTGGCTCAGGGTCGATGGTCATCAACCGAAAGCCGTCTGAACATCAATGTGCTCGAACTGCGGGCAATATTTCTCGCTCTAAAAGCCTTCAAAGACCACATTCTCCATCGAGACATATTGATTCTGACAGACAATGTAACGGCCAAGGCCCATGTCAACCGCCTCGGGGGCACACGGTCCAAGCGGCTGATGCGGGAGGCAAGAAAACTGGGACTCTGGGCAGAAGGTCATCTGACCTCCTTGCAAGCGGCCCACATCTCGGGAGTTCTCAACCGGACGGCCGACTCCCTCAGCCGCTCTCCATGGGACAATGCAGAGTGGTCCCTCCCCCCCTCCCTCTTTCAGGCGGTGACTCAGTGCTTCGGGCTCCCAACGGTAGACCTGTTCTCCAGTGCGGACAACCATCATCTTCTGCGCTTCTTTACCAGATTTCCGTGCCCGGGGGCGGAAGCAGTAGATGCTCTTCGAAGTCCTTGGCCGGCGGGTCAACTTTTGTATGCCTTCCCCCCCGTCAATCTAATAGCCAGAGTACTTCAGAAGCTCATCCAGGAAAGGGCAGAATTGATCTTAATTGCTCCCGCTTGGAACCGCCGTCCCTGGTACGCGGACCTCCGGTCTCTTTCCGTAGGGCCGCACTGGCGAATTCCAGACGATCAGGTCAGCCTGCACCAAGGATCCCTTCAACATCCGGATCCGCAATGGTACCAGCTCACCGTGTGGAGGTTGAGCGGCGCATTATGACCTCTCTTCCCCTGTCGGCCGGAGTCATCACCACTATTCAGGCGTCTCGACGGGCCTCCACTACCCGTATTTATGAAGCAACCTGGAGAGCCTTCTCCAAGTGGTGCCTCAGGGGTCAACATTTTCCTACTTCCGCCTCCATCGTACAAGTCTTAGAATTCCTTCAGGACGGCTTTGTTTCAGGCCTGTCCCCCAATACACTCCGACGACAGGTCGCGGCCCTCTCCACGGTCTTGTCCAGTTCATCTTCAGAACCCATCTCCAAAGATCCGCTGGTCCGTCAGTTTTTGCGAGGCGCTACCAACATCCGGCCACCCACCATTCACCGTTACCCTTCGTGGGACCTGCCTAAGGTCCTTTTAGCTCTCACTAGTCCACCCTTCGAGCCTTTGAAGGACATTCCTTTGAGGTACCTGTCGTTGAAGGTCGCCTTCCTAGTGGCGATCACATCAGCCCGTAGGATTTCAGAGATGGCGGCTCTTTCGGTCCGCAAGGAACTGTGCATATTCCACCAGGACAGAGTCGTAATGCGGTTAGACCCTTCTTTTATACCGAAGATTAATTCCATCTTTCACCAGACCCAGGAAGTAGTTCTTCCGACGTTCTGTCCTTCTCCACGACACCCTCTAGAGAAGCGTTGGCATTCCCTCGACGTTCGATGGGCCCTGAAGGTGTACATCTCCCGGACCTCTTCCTTCAGACGGTCAGACGCCTTGTTTATTTCTTTCTTGCCTGCCTCTCTGGGGGCGAAGGTTTCTTCTACCACCTTAGGGCGATGGATTCGAGCCTGCATTTCGGCGGCGTATGAGGCTCAGGCCTTGCCAGTCCCACGGAGGATCACAGCACATTCTACTAGAAGTGCAGCCACGTCAGCGGCTTGGTCTACCCGCTCTTCCATCGCTGAAATTTGTCGTGCCGCCACGTGGGCTTCGCCAACTCCTTTCATTCGGCACTACCGAGTGGACAAATATGCTTCATCGGATGCTGCCTTCGGAAGGAGAGTGCTCCAAGGAGTCCTGTCAGCATCCTAGCATCTGGTCCGGCCGGCTCCCTCCCTACTGGACACTTGGCTTTGGTATGTCCCATCCTGACTGCCGTGCCCGACTATAGGAGAATGGGCGTTGGTACTTACCTGATACGCCTCTTCTCTGACTGTCGGGCACGGCAGTCAGCCCCACCCTGCTTGAGGGGCCGGACCTTCGTTCTGGTTCTGGAGGGGGGCGGGTTTTTCTCTAATCTTGTTGAATTTTTGGTCCTAGGCACGCCTGTCTACAAGTTCTCCCTCATCTCAAAACTGACCCCTACAGCGAGGGGGAGGGACTTCCTTGAAATTGTAGACCCGGTCCTGTGGCAACTCTACCAAGTCTCCTCCCATCCTGACTGCCGTGCCCGACAGTCAGAGAAGAGGCGTATCAGGTAAGTACCAACGCCCATTTGCTTCAAATTGGCACTTGGCAGGATAGTCATGAAGGCCTTGGAAAAGATATTACTGCAATGTATTTATAACTACAAAATCAGAATAGTACAGGGAGTGGAATTCCGTCTTGATACTTTATGGAAGTGGAAGTTGGACTTTGAAGAGAGAGGAGAGAAAGAACATTGATACTGCAAGGTCCATTCTGGGTCGGTCACCAAAATTAGAGGTTTTGTCTTCCAAGTTTTCGGATTCGTGCTGGAGCCCATCTGTAGGGAACCTCTGTCTAGCAGAGTGTGTGCTGTTCTGTGTGTGGTATTTATATGGTGCCTGTTGTATGTGGTTTTTTAGATGCTGATTTGGGTGTTGATGGCTGGCTATTAAGTCATTGGCTGTCTTTTGCTTATGCTGCCCAGCTATGTTTTCTAAATACTTGATAAGCTGATAGTATATCAGCACTCCTGTTGACTGAGGAGGGGCCCATTTCCCAGGCTTCAGTCACTTCCTTGTCTGTTTTTGTGCCTGCTCATCCAACAATCTTAGTAGCTGCAAAATTGAATGTATGTCCTTGTTCATTGCACATTGATACTTTTGAACTTTGGTGTTCAACATTCAAGACTTCTAAGTATCCCATGGACAACCAAGGAAACAAACATGATATGTATTACAGGTATTACGGAGACCTGGTTGGGCCCGGAGGGAGGGGTCCCTCTGGTAGAAATGTGCCCACCAGGCTTCCATGCATTCCATCAGCCGAGGTCTCAGGGGAGGGGTGGGGGAGTAGCGGTTGTTATAAGAGAGGGCCTTAGGCCGAGGGAGGCCACTGTTCCTCAGACGGCCGGCTGTGAGTCCCTCCTTGTGAAGTGGGGCCATGGGGTTCAGATGGGCTTGCTGATCACGTACCTGGCTCCCTGCCACGTGGCAACAGCCCTGCCCGAGCTGCTCAACGTTATCGCCGCGGTGGCGGTTGATACCCCCAGGCTTATGGTCATGGGGGATTTCAACTTGCCGTCCGTGGGTGAGATGTCTGAAATGGCTCGAGAGTTCATGGCTTCCATGACGGCTATGGACCTGACCCAGTTAATTCATGGCCCTACACATGTGGGGGGAAACACGCTGGACCTGGTTTTTGTCTCTGGACAGTGGCTGAGTGGTCTTGAGATAGGGGATATAGTCACTGAGCCCTTGTCATGGTCGGATCACTCTCTCCTTCGCCTTGACCTTCGAACCGCTGTACCCCACTGCAGGGAGGCGGAACCGACAAGATGGTACCGCCCCAGGCGCCTGATGGAACCTGATAGGTTCCAGACAGAGCTTGGGCCAATTCCTGAGGTTCTGGCTCATGCCTCGACTGGAGACCTAGTGGCCGCCTGGGATAGGGCAGCCTCTGGAGCTCTGGATCGAGTCGTGCCTTTGCAGCCTCTGACCCGGTGCCGATCTTACCTGGCTCCTTGGTTTACCGAGGAGCTCAGGGAGATGAAGCGCCGGAAAAGACGCCTAGAGAGTAGTTGGAGGACTAGCCATGCTGAATCTGACCGGACACTAGTAAGATCTCATATTAAGAATTACCTAGTGGCAATAAAAGCAGCAAAGTGTGCTCACTTTGCTGCTCTTATTGCATCATCAGATAACCGCCAGGCCGCCCTGTTTAGGATGACCCGCTCCCTGCTCCACCAGGAAGCGTGGGAGGACCCCTTGGAGGGAAGAGCCGAGGATTTTGTTCAGTATCTGCATGATAAAATCACTCAGATTCGGGATGAGCTGGACTCCGACTGGGTAGATCCAGCGGGGATGACGGGGGCAGGTCCTGAGAATGTTATCTGGGATGAGTTTGATCCTGTGACCCCTGAGGACGTGGACAGGATTCTGGGTGGACTGAACACAACCACATGTTTCTTGGACCCGTGCCCCTCCTGGTTAGTGCTGGCTTCCCGGGAGGTGACACGAGGCTGGCTCCAGGGGATTATGAGGGCTTCATTGGGTGAGGGTGTCTTTCCCGCTGCCTTGAAAGAGGCGGTGGTGAGACCTCTTCTCAGGAGGCCCTCCCTGGACCCGGCAGTATTGGCTAATTACCGTCCAGTCTCTAACCTTCGCTTTGTGGCGAAGGTTGTTGAGAGTGTGGTTGCGCGACAGCTCCCCCAGCACCTGGAGGAAACGACGTATCTGGATCCATTCCAGTCAGGCTTCAGGCCTGGGTACAGCACTGAAACGGCATTGGTCGCGTTGGTTGATGATCTCTGGAGGGCTCGGGACAGAGGGTGCTCCTCTGTCCTGGTCCTGTTAGATCTCTCAGCGGCTTTTGATACCATCGACCATGGTATCATGCTGCACCGGTTGGTAGAGTTGGGGGTGGGAGGCACTGTATTACAGTGGTTCTCCTCCTTCCTCTCCGACCGGTCGCAGTCTGTGTTGACAGGGGGGCAGAGGTCAACCCCGAGGCCCCTTATATGCGGGGTGCCACAAGGATCGGTCCTCTCGCCCCTTCTGTTCAACATTTATGTGAAGCCGCTGGGTGAGATCATCCGTGGTTTCGGGGTGAAGTACCATTAGTACGCTGATGACACTCAGCTGTACATCTCCACCCCAGACCACCCCAACGATGCCCTTGAGGTGATGTCCCGGTGCCTGGAGGCCGTACGGATCTGGATGGGGAGGAACAGGCTCAGGCTCAACCCATCCAAGAATGAGTGGCTGTGGTTTCCGACGTCCCGATATAGTCAGCTGGTGCCATCGCTGACTATTGGGGGTGAATCATTGGCCCCCACGGAAAGGGCTCGCAACTTGGGTGTCCTCCTGGACTCACGGCTGTCTTTAGAAGAGCACCTGACGGCCGTGACTGGGAGGATTTTTCATCAGGTTCGCCTGATTCGCCAGTTGCGTCCCTTTCTAGATCGGGACTCTTTACACACAGTCACTCACACCCTTGTCACCTCCCATCTGGACTATTGTAATGCTCTCTACATGGGGCTCCCCTTGAGGAGCACTCGGAGGCTCCAACTGGCGCAGAGTGCGGCCGCGCGGGTGGTTATGGGAGCGACGTGGCGCTCCCATGTAACACCCCTCCTGCGCGAGCTTCACTGGCTCCTGGTGGTCTTCCGAGTGCGCTTCAAGGTTTTGGTTATCACCTTTAAAGCGCTCCATGGCTTAGGACCTGGTTATTTACGGGACCGCTTGCTACCACCAATAGCCTCCCACCGGCCTGTACGCTTCCATAGAGAGGGGCTCCTCCGGGTGCCGTCGGCCAAACAATGCCGGCTGGTGGCCCCCAGGGGGAGAGCCTTCTCTGTGGGAGCACCTACCATCTGGAACGAGCTCCCCCCAGATATACGGAGGATCCCGGACCTGCGCACCTTCCGTCGTGCGCTCAAGACCTATTTATTCCAACAAGCCGGCCTGACCTAAGTTATTTTCTCCTTTTAATTATGAATTTTAATTTGTTTTAAATTATTGGGGTTTTAATTATCAGCCAAATTATTTAATTCGTTTTATTCTATTTTAAACTTTTGTATTGAAATGTTTTATTTATGGCTGTACACCGCCCTGAGTCCCCCAGGAGTAGGGCGGTTTATAAATCTAATAAATAAATAAAAAATAAAAAAAAATGATTTATCCAATCAACCAGTCCAGCGTTTTCTTTCAAGGCAAAAATGACCAGACTCAAATTATACTTCAGACATATTATGTCAAGATATAATTCTGGGAAAGGTGAAAAAAGACAAGAAGATGACTAGCAACAAGGTGTATGGACTCAGTTACAGTGGTAACACAAGTACTGTTGGAAGGCCTGAAGGACCAGGTTAAGGACAGAATGCCATGGAGAAAATCTAATTATGTGATAAAACCATAAATGATAAAGTTAAAGAAAATCTGAAACCTTTACATTTTTTTATGTATTCTGAAGATTAGAGAGGCTGGTCAACATGAACTCCTTATGTCCTATATAATAAATAAACATTCATTTATTCCCACTACAAAGTACATGCATATTATGGATTCTAAATGTACACTGCATGTAGGTCCTAAGGCAAAAGTGGATTAACTAGCTTGCAGCTACATCATCTGGTTGAGTAAGCTTGTTTATTACAAAAACTTTAGCTAGCAGAGTGCTTAGCACAAAACTCTTCGGAGCTTTTGGATCCATGGTTAGGACTTCCTGAGCTTCTAAAAGGAATTAGTCTTTCAAAACATAATTAATGCCTTAAAGTGGTCTTCCCAACTTAATGTCCAAATAGGTTTCCCATATTTTTTATTGAGCATTCCATACCCAAGGAGAAAAAACAATGTTATCAAATAAACATATTTTCATTTTCTTGAGATAGAACCATGGCCTCTTTAGATAAGCCCAAATTCTCTAGCAATTCTTTGTTGGAGCTTTTACTTTTTATTGTTCTGTGTATTCTTTTAGCCACAAGCTGTTTGCTTTTTCTTTTTCTTTTAAGATCCTCTAAATATATTTCCCTTCCTCCAGTGCACTTACTTTCTTTGCCTCTTCCTTCTTTAGTTCTCCTCATATGGTGAAGCACAGAAATACCATAAAGAATTATTGGATGAAAAAGCAAGAAGTCATATCTTAGCTGTTTAATTGGCTTTCAGGCAAAAGTTCTTTAATCTTTATATAAAAATGAGGAGCTTACATGAAGCCATTTCCCTGAAGTGATTCTACTTTGCCATATCTTTTCTTTGCATATCACCTACTTAACTGACTTATTGAATTAACCCAGTTACCCAGATGTGCAAAACACAGTGAACCATATACTAAACACATGGTTGGGTTTATATAGTGTACCAAACCACCCACAAATTAGCCGGCCAGCTTTAACTTAGTGTATTGTTATGTGAACACAGCCAATATTTTTCATTGGGTTCACTTAATCTTTTGCTTGGGGCATTTTCTCAGGCACCTGTCAATGGACAATCAACTTTGCATGAGCAACGAATGCCATATCTAGGTTAATGATTCCAATTCAGCCTTTGACCGTAAGTGTTCAAAATAAAATAATTTTGATTATAATTTTCCTAGAATAATTACACATAGATAACACAATTATCTATTATATGTATTTCAGCTCTGATTTATATCAGCATTTTGATGAGAGTGTTTTGGGGATGAGAAGCAGAGATTTTGCCATTATAGCTAGGCTTGCTTGATAAAAGGATTGTTTTATCCCTTTATTTAATGCTGTTAATCTCTTGCTTCAATGATGAAACAATAAATTCTGCTGACTAATTACATAAAGACATATTTTCATTTATCAGTTCTGAATTTACCACTTTCCATTTCCATTTGTTGTTAATCAACAGTTCTTTAGAAGGTGTTAAAAGCCCTTATTAGGAACAGAGAGTCACTTTGAGGTAATAGCTGTTGTTGCTGAAGCTTTTTAAAGACCAAAATCACATGCAGAGGGAAAGGAAAGATCAGCCAAGATAAGAAGAGACAGTTTTTGTAATTTTGTGTCTGAAGTTTAGTTGCTGGAATAAAATTCCTGGCAAAGATGCATTGCATAGCTACTTGAAATTCCAGCAAAGTTAGATAGCATCATTTTTAAATTGTTTCTTGACCTCTATCATGTTGCAACAAGTTTGCCTGACCGAAACACACACACACAAAGAAATAAGAAGAAAAAATGAAGGAAATAGTAAATAGTAAATAGTAAATGTGTCTGCATGCAGGTTATTATTTTTCTCTTGAGCATCTGGCAATAAAGTATCAATATGATTGCCAAGAGCCAATCTTTAATTAGCTGGACATGCCTTATTATGCCATTACTCAATTCATTTTAGAGATCTTTCATAGTCTATTCTAGCTGGATCTCAGATAAATGTACTAAAATCAGATGCATCAGAATATTGCTGAATCTCAACATTGAAAATATAGGTCTACTGCAGGAAATGTCCCAAGATTCAAAGATGAGATCTTCTCCCCAAATGAGAGTGAGATGGGGCAGGGGAAAATCAGCTTTAGAGTGCATAGAATGATGGGATAAAATCAGATTTGCAGAAGATACTTCATGACATAATTTAGGCCTAGAAGAAAAAATGCAAAAATTGTGTTCACTATTTAAATGGTAACTCTCACCAGTTTATACAGGAAAACAATCCTCAGCACAAAATTAATTATCAGGATTGTAGGATTGCTGACAAAGCAAGAAAACGTATGTCACAGTAACATCAATTCAGTGTACTATTTTGCGTGCCAAAAGCGGGGGGGGGGGGTATGTCATGCATGTATGCGTGGAGGGTGGGGGGACACATTGAATTATGGATTTGGGCATGCTCACCCTGCTTTTGGCACGCAACGACTAAAAGGTTCGCCATCACTGCCCTATACAATTTGAGACAAGTGGCTGTCCATTCTCTGCTTAAAAACCTCCAGTGATGAAGCACCCACAACTTCTGAAGGCAAGGCGGGGTGAAATTCAAAAATTTTCCCTACCGGTTCTGTGGGCATGGCTTGGTGGGCATAGCAGGGGAAAGATATTGCAAAATCTCCATTCCCACCCCACTCTGGGGTCAGCCAGAGGTGGTATTTGCTGGTTCTCCGAACTACTCGAAATTTCCACTCCCGGTTCTCTAGAACCTGTTAGAACCTGCTGGATTTCACCCCTGAGGCAAGCTCTTCCACTAATTTTCTCACTGTTAGGAACTTTCTCCTTAATTCCAGGTTGCTTCTCTCCTTGATTAGTGTCCACCCATTGTTTCTTGTCTTGCCTTCTGATGCTTTGGAAAATAAGTTGACCACCCTCTTTTTGTGGCAGCCCCTCAAATTCTAGAATACTGCTATCATATCACCCCTAGTCCTTTTTTCTAAACTGACCACATTCAATTCCTGCAACAGTTCTTCATATGTTTTATGGTCTGTGCCACAATGGGGGGCACAGACCTTTAATTATCTTAGTTGCTCTTCTTGCACTTTTTCCAAAGTCTCAACATCTTTTTTGTAATGTGGTGACCAAAACTGGATTCCAGGTGTGATCTTACTAAGGATTTATAAAGCGGTACTAATACTTCATGTGATTTCATTCTTCCTTTCTTTTGCAAAACCTTCCTTAGGGAGCCTGCTAAGGTTGTCTACCAAAACATTGTTCTAGAATCTAGAATGACAGAGGTCTTGCTCAATCAAGTTAACAGAACAGAGAGCTGAGGAGTTAAGTGGATGATTTTGATTTTGGCCACTTATAAATTAAACTCAGAATCCATGGCTATATTAGGAAAGTCCAATTGTGTCCTTCTGTATTAGATGAGAATTGCATTATTTCATTCATTTCTCTTGTTCCCTGAATATATGTTGATGGTGTATTCCCTACAGTTTTAATCAGCTACATCCAGTGTAGCTACATCCAGTGTAGCTACAGCTACATCAGCTACATCCAATGGTGGGATTCAGCCAGTTCATACCACTTCGGGAGAACCAGTTGTTAACTTTCTGAGCAGTTTGGCAAACTGATTGTTGGAAGAAATCATTAGGGAAGAGAACCGGTTGTTAAATTACTTGGATCCCACCACTGGCTACATCCATTTTGCTGCTGGTCATCTATGTAAATGCTCAGTAATCCAGGCCATGGTTGCCGCAAAGGTGCTTTTTCAAAAGGCAAATGGCAAACTTTCTTTGTTTTTTCTTAAAGATGTTTCACTTCTTATCCAAGAAGCGTGCGTGATGCAAACCAGTGGTAAAACTAGTTAGAACCCACCATTGGCCCTCTCTGTCCAGAATGTGGACTTTGCTGTCTTCAAAAGAGTGACCTTTGTCTTTCAAATGCAGATGGACTGCTGTATATTTCCTGATGTGTTTGTTCTCCTCTGTTGTGCTATATGTTTGTAAAGTGGTTGTTTCTTTTCTCTAGTGTACAGATCTGCACATGACTCATTGTATTGCACAAATCACATTATTCAGTTTGGGTCTAGGTGTTTTACCCTTGGGGTGGGCAAACGTCTGCCTTAGTGCATTCTTGAGTTAAAGTGTACATGTATATGGTGTTGGTTTAAAATCCTTCTGGCTTTTCAGATATTCCTGCAATGTATGCAGGGGTGAAATTCTACCGGTTCATACCGGTTCAGGTGAACCAGTAGTAAAAAAAGGCTACCAGTTTGTCCAAACCGGTATTTCCGATGATCAGCTGTGCTGTGCTGAAATCCTGCTTTGTAGCAAATCTAAATTGCATGGCACAGCTGTTCCCCCCCTTGCCATTCTACTTACCTTCTTAAGCTTCCTTTTTCCATGCGAAGTGCACATTTGATGCGCACTGTGCATGCGCGTGCAATGAACCGGAGTAAACCGTGGAGGATTTTACCACTGACTGTATGGAATGACAATGCTGCTTCGTTTGTTGTTCTCTTCTTTGTCTGCTATGGAGAAGTTCCTGCTGGGCCTTTTTCTATATTTGATGAAGGCCCAGTTGGAATAGCTAAATGTTCTGAGAGTTTCCTTTAGGTGTTTTAGTTCCTTTTCTTTTCCCTCTTTGCTGGTAGGCCAACCTTCAGCCCGGTGGTATAGTGTTCTGATCACTCCCATTTTGTACTCCAGTGGGTGGTGAGAATCAAAATGTAAAAACTGATCTATGGGTCAGAAATTCTATGATCCATTTCTGTAAACTTCATGGTTAAGACTTCTGTCTTCCTTAATGTGTACTGCATCTTCCTGTGTGAACTTAATTTATCTGTCCACAGAGTTGATATGTTTGGAGAAAGGTTCCAATTCCTGTGCTATAATCTTGACCCAGATACCTATACCAGTGAGTGGATGGAATTCCTGTGAAGGAATTTAAGGACTTTGATTTCTATCTCTTCTATATGGAGATTGCCCACAATGGGGGCACAGGTGAACCCATGGTGCAGCCATGTTTTTGTCTGTAGAAACTATTATATTTAAAATAGGTAGTGATCAGGCAGAGATCCAGCGGTGCACATAATGTGTGCTGAGGTTAATTTTGTGATGTATTATAGCAGTCATTTCTTTACTACCATGACAGCTTCAGTTGTAGGTATGCATGTAAAGAGTGCATGCGAAGAGTGAAGTCACATCATAACAAACCATAGTTTCATCTGGATCCATAGTTTCATCTGGATTTCAAACATAACAAAATGCTGCTGTTTATTCTCTCCATTTTCCTTCAACTTTTCCTGCTATTAAGGATTTTTCAAGAGAACTAGGCCTTCATATAATGTGTAAAAAATATGATAGTTTGCAGCTGGTCACTAATACCTCAAGTGAAAATTCTGGAGTGATTTTTATAATCCATTTGTTGCAGTGGTGAAATCCAAATTTTTTTACTACCAGTTCTGTGGGCATGGCTTGGTGGGTGTGGCTTGGTGGGCGTGGCAGGGGAAGGATACTGCAAAATCTCCATTCCCATCCCACTCAGGGGCCAGCCAGAAGTGGTATTTGCCGGTTCTCTGAACTACTCAAAATTTCCGCTACCGATTCTCCAGAACCTGTCAGAACCTGCTGGATTTCACCCCTGATTTGTTGGTTTCCCTAGTTATATTAATAGTAATCCTTAACAGACTTCTGCAGCATTAATGTTTATGTACATTGATACGCTTTCTATCCTACTTCCTCCCACTCCAACTTTTATGTTGATAAAATGTTTTAGGAAAAGACATTGAAAATTCTAAGCTTCATGAATACAGTCACATCATGGCAACTTGAATATCTTTTTCAAGGTTTTCATTGTCCTCTCCCCAGTGCTAATCAATAGAGATATTCTTGATCACTCTATGCTTTACTGTGGATAGTCCTAAAGACAGACGTTACTTACCAGTACAAGGTCTTCATTGAGAATTCTGAGGTGATACTTGTTATTATTTTAGTTTTGTTTATATTCAATTTTTTCCCCATTTTTTTCACTGTGATCCTTGATTTTCATTACTATCATTACTATATTACTATTACTGAATGAACTTTCAGATCATTCACATTTTCAATTACTAGAGTAGTGTCATCAACACAGTGGAAGTACTAATGTTTTATCCTCAAACTTTAAAATGCTTCCCTTGGTGTATGTTCAGCATAGGGACTGAATAAATAAGGAGAGAGTATTTATTATTATTTATTTATTAATAAAATTTATACACTAGCCATCTCACTATCTAAATGACTTTGAGTGGTTAACAAGTGAAAACACAGCAGGAAGTTTGTACCTTCAGACTTGCAAGATTACAATAAAGTAGAATTACTTCATCTAGTGGTATTTCCTGTCTGGTTTGCCTGGGATAGTTGACATCAGTTTTCTTAGTATGCAAATATAACTTCCTGCTGCCACTTTTAACTGCTTGATCCATGATCAAGGCAAGTCCTTCCTAATTCTACTGTAGCGAGGGTCCAGCAGTCATGAATGGGTTAATATAGACTTCCGTTATGGACTGAGTCTGCAATTTGTGAAGCTCCTCCTCTTCCTCTTGGCTTCCCAGATTTCAGACTCAGTCCATCAAAACGGACTGTTTTTGGCTGAGCTGCCCATTCCTAACAGTTTCCATAGGAATCTGGCTATTGTTCTGAATTTATTAGAGCTACTTGTTTCCAAGTCTAGCAGGGCTCCCAGGGATCTGGTTGAGCCCTGTGCTTTTCCAGTGAGAAGGGCTCATGCCTGAAACCACTGAGGACCACTCAGCGGTGGTGACAGGCTCTCCCAGCTTGTCTGGTTGAGAGCCTCCCTATTCCAGCGCGAACGGCTTCAGCCAGAGACCACTGAGGGCTGCTCTTTACAGTGGCAGTTCTGCTGGCCAGCAGAACCTTGATTGGTGTCCCTGGGGTTTTTCTCCCCCACACACTTTGCTGCGGCCACGGCATTCCAGCTATCACCTCTGCTGCTGGATATCAGAGCTGGCGGCCCTCTCTACGAGACCCGATCTCTATCTTCCATACGGATCGGGTGGTCCTTCGCTTGGACCCTTCCTTCATCCCAAAGATTAATTCCACTTTCCACAGGGCCCAAGAGTTGGTCCTCTCTAATTTCTGTCCCTCACCTTCTCATCGACTAGAACGGATCTGGCACACCCTAGACATCCGTAGGGCTCTCAGAATTTACCTTAAAAGGACCGCCTCAGATGATAGGAGAGTCTCTTTATTTCTTTCAGCCAGCCACACTGGATCAGAAGGTTTCTTTTCCCACGATTGGTCATTGGCTTCGAGCGACCATTGCCATGGTTTACGAAACCCAGTCCTTGCCTGTCCCAGGCCATATAACGGCTCATTCCACCTGTAGCATGGCTACCTCTGCAGCCTGGTCCACTCACGCCTCCTTGGAGGACATCTGCCGGGCGGCTATTTGGTCTTCACCTTCCCCGTTGATCTGCCACTATAAATTGGATGTTTATGCATCGGCGGATGCGGTATTTGGCCGTTGGGTCTTGCAACACGTTCTTTCAGGGGAACCAGCCTTGGACCGGGCTACTCCCTCTCAATCAAGGGGTCTGCTCTGGCATGTCCCATTCATGACTGCTGGACCCTTGCTACAGTAGAATGGATGTTGTCTTACTTGAACGTCATTTCTGCTGAGCAGAGGGTCCAGCAGTCATTCCCACCCTTGTTCTCCCGGTCCTCATTCTGGGGAGGGGGCATGTCTAATGTTTTTGTTTCTTAGCTCAGCCCTACAGTCTGTAAGATCTCCTTCATCAGAAATCTGGGAAGCCAAACCAGAGGAAGAGGAGGAGCTTCACAAATTGCAGACTCAGTCCAAAACGGAAGTCTATATTAACTGCTGGACCCTCTGTTCAGCAGAAAGGACGTTCAGGTAAGACAACGTCCAGTTTTTTTCTCTGACCATTAAGCCACTGGGGGCTCCTTCCCCCAATGCCTAGTTATTTCCTAGGCAGCATCTCTTTCCTCTCATTCCCCAGAGTATCAAATTGAAAGTTGAAAATGTTGACACAACCTAAATTGTGTGGATACACAATCCATACAATTTAGGTCGTGTCAAATTTTTCAACTTTCAACTTCCAAACATTAGGTACTCAAAGGTTGTGACATGCATTGGGGATTGTAAAGATATTTTTGTTACTTTACTATAATCTAGATGTGCTTGGTAAGTAACTACATAAATAGCATAACTTTTAAATATTTTGTTTGTTTCATTCTATTCCATCTATTAGATATCCAAACTGGTTTCTTCTGTCTCTTGGTCTTTACACATTCATCCTTAATAACTTGGTTGAGTATAATCAACAGTTCCTCTGACCCTCTCTCAATATGGTTCAAGGCTTCAAAGCAGTCACTGATACTCTTCTTGAAAGTTATGATTATATTAGCAAAAATGTGTTGTAGAAACTGGCTGGGTCTTCCACTTTATCTTGACTTAGAACTTATAAATGAGCAGTTTGTGACTGGTATCCCAATTAGTTGCCGTACAAATCTGTGTTGTTATAATTGAGCTCTTTCATTTCCTTGTGCCAATAATATAATCAGTTTGATTTTATTGTGTGTTCCATCTGATGATATCCATGTACGTAGAAATCCTTTTGCCTGTTTGAAGAAGTATTGTCATAGAGGAAATAAGATTGGCAGAAATTGATTAGTCATTCCCCTGCTTCATTTCTATTTTCTGGGCTATAGAGTCCAACTATACTTTCCTCCTTACTTTTTCCAATTTAGGTAATCTAGGCTCCAATCACTAATAACACATCTTGCTTGCATATTCTGTTGACTTCAATGGCACTTGACCATAAAAGTCATCAACTTCCTTTTTATCTGCGTCAATATTTAAGCAAAAACCTGAATAATTACCTGAAGGGTTGTCTGCAAAATCTGATTAATATGATTTATTAGTCACTGGCTGCATTATACATAAGTACTTTATGCTGTATCCTTTCCTTCCTGACATTGTTATTCTTTGGTTGTTGTTGTTGTTGTTTGTGTGTGTGTGTGTGTGTGTTCTGGGTAATATATAATATTATCTTCTGACTGAAACCAACCAGAAGTTTTTTGATATGATCTCTTATGGTGTTCTTGAATCGCCAATCCTCCTCAAGATAAGCAAGAAGGAAGATGGTAGGTAGGTAGGTAGGTAGGTAGATAGATAGATGGTAGTCCTCATTTAGTGCCCTGGATTGGGACCGGCAACTCAGTTCTTAAGTGAAGTGGTTGCTAAGTAAAACCACAGCTGTGCTTATGATCTTGCTTATGATCAGTTTTCCTTTGCTTTATAGACCTGTGAAGGTCCTAAAAGCAAGAATTGGCTATAAAGTTACTTTTTTTAATCAGTGAAATGGTCGCCAAACAAGGCAATTGCTAAACAAGGTATGTAACAATTAGCATATAGCATAAGCTATATTTCTAATAACGAATTTATAAAAATGAAATGGTGATTTTTAAAAAAATCTCTTTCCCTCACATATCTGAGGTATCTTTAACTACCATAATACTATGTCTTGTTAAAATGTTGAGCTCTGAGTTATTTGTGTTGGTTTTCCCTATATAGTACAAAGGTAGCAGGATTTTTAAAGCAAGTTTTATTTTCTTGCTTTTGTGTTATCTAGGACATTCAGACAGGAACTGGGTGTGTTAGAAAGAGGGAAAATGTAACGCTTGTAGAAATAAAGCAGAGTGTATTGGGTAGAAAGAACTAGAAACAGGCAATGTATTTTACTTCTCAAATATTTGTTTAATTATCATCATTGTAATCCTACTTACAGGTCTGCCTCTTTTTCTGTTACAGGAATGCAATAACAGGCATTCCTTAATTGATATAACATCCTACATTACAGGTAGATAGGTTGTGTAGCATTATAACTCAACGATTGGACTGCATAAGAACATTGCAGTTAAGAAAAAGTAGTTGGGTGGCCAGCACAGAAGAAAGTTTAAACGTCTATTCGACATAAGCTGTAGCTTTACCTAAGAAGTGTCAAACTCAAGGATCTGGCTCACAGGGTGCTTAGGTCTGGTCCACGGGACCATCTTGGAAACAGTGAAGGACTGGCCCTCAGTGCCTCTGCCAGAAAAAACAGTTTTCATGGGTAGAGCACTGCAGGAGGCTGTTGCAGCCGAAAATGGAGCCCGGGAGGGCCATGTGCTGGAGTCAATGAATTCTCCCAGCCCCACCGGGCCACTGCAGATGCCTCCAACACAAGTGACATTGAGCTGGCCATGCCCCCCCTGCCCCCCTGATGTCAAACACAAGCCTGATGCGACCCTCAGTGAAAACAAGTTTGACACCCCTGCTTTAGCTAGTCAGTTGGATTGAAGTCTAGAATATATTTCTGAGGCAAAATTACAGAATTGGGTATTTGTGAAAAGTGACCTAACTATAGTTAAACATCCTTTAAGAATGAGCACTACTTTCTAAGAATGAGGATGGCCTAGGTGAAATTTTGCCTTGCAACATCAGAAATCCAAGCAGAACTCTTGGTTGCATTCAGTTTTGTGATGAGATCGAATGAGACAAATCAAATTGTAGTTTTATCCATGGGTTGTGGTTGGAAAAGCTTCTGGGTTGACTTAAAACTATACTTTAGAGAATATCCCAGATGTTTCAAATAATGAAAAAACAGAAGCAGAGGAACTATGAGTAAATTGTGGTGAAAGGTGAAAGGAACAGAGACTTTCCCCCTGTTCTTACGTCAGCAAGTGTCAACGGAGACAGGTGCCAAGTCATTTACTGGCAGTAGTTATAAAACAACTCATGTTGCTACCTCTAGTAAGCATTTAACCCCACCAGGCTTAGTATCAGCTCCTAATACTTTGTTTTCCCGAAAATAAGACCCAACTGGAAAATAAGGCCTAGCATGATTTTTCAGGATTCTCGTAATATAAGCCCTACCCCAAAAATAAGCCCCAGTTAAGATCGTCAGCAGACAGAGCAGTGGTAGGTTGCTACCGGTTCTCCCCAGATTGGGTGAACTGGTAGCGGTGGTAACGGGAGGCTCCACCCATCCTCCTAGATGTCACTGTGCATGCACTGAAGCTTCTGCACATGCACAGAACCATCACACACGCTTGAGCCCGCACACATCCATGAGCAAACCAGTAGTGATGAGATTTGAAACCCACTACTGAGACAGAGGCGTTCGATACTGTATTTCTCCCAAAATAAGACCTAACCAGAAAATAAGCCATAATGTGTCTTTTGGAGCAAAAATTAATATAAGACCTGGTCTTATTTTGCGGGAAAAACGGTAGTAAATTTAATCCTAATCTTGTTTCATATTGACTGTTTTCCTGGGTAAAGCTGTTCCACATTGGAACTGATTTATCAGATTATCACTGAACTGCTAAATATTTTTGGCATTTAATCTTGGAAAAAGACATTATACGTATGCAACAGTTGTATCACAGGTAGAACTTGTAAATTGATTCCCGTGCAAACATATAAATGAAAGAAAGAGGCTTCCACCCAGATCCATTTGTGCCCCACCCTTATGGGATTTTGCAGCTCTATTCCAAGGCTTTAGCAAGGGTGAATGAAGCTCTCTTGGACAGTATAGGTGTCTTCTATTCTTTATGTTTGTTCCTTAACAAACATTTTGTTTGTTTATTTTTTTAAAAAAAATGTATTATTTGTCAGCAACCGAGAATTGTGGGGACCTGGGTGGCAATTCATCTTTTGACTGATTCCATGAAATTGCAGGATGTGATTGAGTTGTAAGTGTTTGAGTTGTAACACCCACCTGGATGTTCTATGTAACAGTTAATTCATTTTAGCTTCTGGAATTATATTTTGGGACTGGGTGAGGCAATGGAGAATTATATTTTTATCCTTTTCATCACTTTACCTATATTGGAAGAAAACAATAGGAAAAATTATGGCCAGCATAGATGGGCCACGATGTTCTTGATAGGTTAGTTATGTGAATATACTAAACCTGGCAGAATCATCAGTAAGCCCTTTGGTGACACTGTAATTTATTCCACCTGCATACCTTTGACAGATTTGAATGATTGAATGAGTATTTCTGTAGTTTCTTTGAGACTCTTTACCTCCTGTGCATATTGCTCAGATGTTCAGTCTTAGGAAGAGCTTGTTTCTTGTTTCATGTAGTCCAATCACACACAATGTGCTTGTTTTAAAAATTAGCTATTACATCACCTTTAGGACTGAATTATGTTTTTTGTCCACTTATTGACAGGAAAAAGGTTCACCATTTGAATTTTGAACATTTGAACATTTTTGTTCTGGCATGAACATTCTGGCATGAACACTTGGTTTGTGTAGAGAACTGCTTATACTAGAAGAATGGCAAGATCCTGCAACTTTAAAAATTAATAGTGCCACAATTAATTAATTAATTAATTAGTTCAATTCATATGCCGCCCTTCTCCAGAGATTCAGGGCGGCTTACAGTGTGTTAAGCAATAGCCTTCATATTCTTGTATATACCTGCTTAGTAGGGCTTTTGTACCCCCCAAGCAGTGTTCTTTTTTATACAAAGTCAGCTTATTGCCCCCACAATCCGGGTCCTCGTTTTACCTACCTTGAAAGGATGGAAGGCTAAGTCAATCTTGAGCCTGGTAAGATTTGAACTTGTAGTAATTGCAGGCAGCTGGCAGCTAAGTGCTACTTTAACAGCACTTTAGTCCACTGCACCACCAAGGTTCTTTATAATTTGCCACTTAGTTAACACAAAGCATGGTATAACACTCATGTCAAAAGCTCTGTTTATAATAATCTTTTAAAAAGCTGATTGAAAAACTATATCCTTATCTACTTATCCAGAAAATCAGAAGTGCTGAAGATGATTCAACTTCTCAGCTTCTATGGGCCTTTCCCCACTATTAAATTACTCTGTACTCCACCCACTTCCAAGTAGACAGAAAACTATTCTTGCATGAAACATACTGTTCCCATTGCCAATCCCTATCCTGTCCTTGTTGCTTCTATTCTTAGACAGTGCCAGTTACCTAATTTCTCTCCACTTTAATGAGTGAGAAAGCTTGTCAGATTTTAACAAATCTCAAGGTTGCCCTTGAACAATGTTAAACTAAGGAGAGAAATGCTATTTCAACACATGTAAAGCTAAGCGCCATTCATGGCTGTACCTGAATTCAAGTAGAAATTTCGCCCTTATTCTAACACTTTGAGGTATGTAAAATCTGTCAAAGCTGTCTTTATTCATGGGATGGGAACAAGATCTTCTGCTTCATGGTCCACATCATGAAGACAAAGCAGCAGAAGAAAGAAGGTATTGCCAAACCATGTTTATGATGTACTTAATTCCATGTGAGTCTAAATATAGAAGGAAATTAGGATACCCTATTTTTCTTCACTCCAAACAGCAGCATGTTGCAACATTGCAGAACATTCTTTGTTTTTTTTTTTTAATACAAGTAGATACATTTCTCTTCTGCCAACCTAGCAATTCGAAAGCACGTAAAAAATGCAAGTAGAAAAATAGGGACCACCTTTGGTGGGAAGGTCACAGTGTTCTGTGCTCCTTTGGCGTTTAGTCATGCCGGCCACATGACCACGGAGACGTCTTCGGACAGTGCTGGCTCTTTGGCTTTGAAACGGAGATGAGCACCGCCCCCTAGAGTCGGGAACGACTAGCACATATGTTTGAGGGGAACCTTTACCTTTACCTTTAGACAGGGATGTGGAGTCGGAGCCGGAGCTGGAGTCGGAATCGAGGAGTCGGAATCGGAGTAAATTTTGGGTATCTGGAGTCGGAGTCGGCAAACAATGCACCAACTCCGACTCCTACTAAATTTAGATTGGAATTTTTAAAAAAGCAAGTTTAAATGTCCCAATTCTCCCGACTCCACAGCCCTGCCTTTAGATACTTCTAACCTTAATGGTAAAAACTACTGCTCTCCAACAATACAATTATAAGCATATTTATTGAGATCAAAGCTGTTTCCAGTGATGTTTGTGTGAGTTAGAAATGCAGATTCTTGCTTAAATGGTTTTTGTTATGAGAGGCAAATGAGAAAACAAATCCAGACAATCACATTGTCTGATTTGGAAAGAATTTATTTGCAAATTATGGTGGAAAATAAGTATTTGATCAATATCAAAAGTTCATCTCAATACTTTGTTATATATCCTTTGTTGGCAATGACAGAGGTCAAACATTTTCTGTAAGTCTTCGCAAGGTTGGCACACACTGTTGCTGGTATGTTGGCCCATTCCTCCATGCAGATGTCCTCTAGAGGAGTGATGTTTTGGGCTGTTGCTGAGCAACACGGACTTTCAACTCCCTCCAAAGGTTTTCTATGGGGTTGAGATGTGGAGACTGGCTAGGCCACTCCAGGACCTTGAGATGCTTCTTATGAAGCCACTCCTTTGTTGCTCAGCCACGTTTCATCTTCAATGCCCTTGCTGATGGAAGGAGGTTTGCACTCAAACTCTCCGCATTCATTCTTTCCTGTACACAGATCAGTCCTCCTGGTCCCTTTGCAGAGAAACAGCCCCAAAGCATGATGTTGCCACCCCCATGCTTCACAGTAGGTATGGTGTTCTTTGGATGCAACTCAGCATTCTCTCTTCTCCAAACACAACGAGTTGTGTTTCTACCAAACAGTTTTCCACCATAATTTGCAAATAAATTCTTTCCAAATGAGACAATGTGATTGTCTGGATTTGTTTCCTCATTTTGTCTCTCATAGTTGAGGTCTACCTATGATGTCAATTATAGGCCTCTCTCATCTTTTTAAGTGGGAGAACTTGCACAATTGGTGGCTGACTAAATACTTCTTTGCCCCACTGTATATTCTATATACAGATAGTCCTTGACTTATAGCAGTTCATTTAGTGACTGTTCAAAATTACAACTTCACTGAAAAAAGTGACTCAAGACTGTTTTTCACATGACCGATGCAGCATCCCCATGATCACATGATCAAAATTCAGACGCTTGGCTACTGAATCATATTTATGACGGTTGCAGTGTGCAGGGGTCATGTAATCCCCTTTGGCGACCTTCCGACAATTAAATTCAATGGGGAAGCCAGTTTCACTTGAGAGCCATTATACTAACTTAACATTGCAATGATTCACTTAACAAGTGTGGGGCAAAACTCACTTAACAAATGTTTCACTTAGCCACATAAATTTTGGGCTCAATTGTGGTTGTAAGGTGAGGACTACCTGTATTTCATATTCGGCCATGATTTATCTTAGTCATAAGTTGCTGAATAAACTACAGTCTGTGAGTTTATCCAGGGCAAAGTCATGCATATAGCTCACATTCTGTTAAGCAAAATCAGAGAAATCACCTGTGACTTGAAGTTGACAGAATATTTGCAGTGAGACTGGCTTCTTGATACAGTAAGTGGCAGCCAAAGGTAGAGGATGAGTATGGAAATCATTTCCATTTGTTTCTTTCCTGCATGCAAATACAAGAGGTTGTTACGTGGGCCAGTTATAGTACAAAATGGATGGTTGAAGGTCATAGGAAGAGTGTCATTGGTCAGTCATGTGTTTCATGCTCTCCCTCTTCCCCTGCTGGTAGGGATATCACCCACTGTATAAGCACATTTGTGAGGGGTTCCCGAGTAACCCCTGGCCCTGAGCTCCTCTTTGAAAATCTTTTGGTGGTATTTAGCAAACTAAAAGTCACACAAGCAATGAAAGTTCTGTCTTCTGTGACATGCCTGTGCTGTACAGATGTGCACGGAACGTAAGATGATATGGCCTGATAATCAAGAAATTCAAGATCTGTCCTGATAGGTATTCAAATTGTTCTAATAAGCTTTACTTCTTTTTTTGTCCTTAAGCGACACAAAAGCACAACTTGGAGCTAGTGCGGCAATGTTGCTGTCGTTCTCTTAAGCTCTTTGTCCTTTGCAACATAAAGGACTCAGCAAGGAGGCAGTCAAGAGAGAAAGAGTCATAGAGACTTTTCATTGCAGTTGAGTTAAAATGCTATTTCTCAGTCCCTGGGCTGACAGAAAAATTATACCAATGTAACATTTGCCCGTATTGCCATGTCTCTTCTGTCGCAGGCACAGTGCCAGCAATTAGTGCTGTCTTTATTTACATATTAATGGCATGGATTCATGGATTCCACCAGCTTTGTTTCTCTCCACTTCTATCAAACATTACTAGCCAGTGAGAAAATATTCACCAGTCCCTCTCTTTAATGTGTGGTAGGATCAGGGTTGGGGGAAGAATTGAGCTTTGACAGATGGCTGTACTAGCAGCCAGACGCCATTTGGCCTTCTTTTGAACATGACTGTTGTGCTCCAATAATGGAATGATAAACTGTATTCAAAAAGAGTCAAAAAGAGTCTGACTAGCTTGAGTTCCACCAAGAAACAGCAGAGAAAGTGGTCATCCTCTGTTCAGGCTGATTTGGGTGTCTGACTCGGATATGGTTTTAAAGAGTACAGGTAGCCCTTGACTTACAATTGTTTGTTTAGTGACCAAATTTACAACAGCGCTGAAAAAAGTGACTTATGACCATGTTTTACACCCATTGCAGCATCCCTGTGGTCACATGATCAAAATTTTGATGCTTGGCAACCATCAGGTTGCAGTGTCCTGGGATCATGTGATTATGTTTTGTGACCTTTTGACAAGCAAAATCAATGGGGAAGCCAGATTCAATTAACAACCACGTTACTAACTTAACAAATGCAGTGATTCACTTAAAAACTGTAGCAAGAAAAGTCGTAAAATTCACTTAACTGTCTTGCTAAGCAACGGAAACTTTGGGCTCAACTCAGAGGTGAAATGCTACCAGTTTGGACTGGTTCACCGGAACTGATAGTAACAAATATGACTGGTTTGCCGAACCAGTAGTAAAAATGCTTTAAAAAGTTTTTAAAAAAAAGTTCCAAGGATTTTGGGATACAGCTGATTGTCGGAACCTTTTTTTTTTTTACTTTTTTAAAGCATTTTTTTTTACTACCCATTCAGGCAATAGGTAGTAAAAAAATGCTTTAAAAAAGTAAAAAATAGGTTCCGACAATCAGTTGTGTCCCGCAGTCCTCGGAACTTTTTTTTTTTACTTTTTAAAGCATTTTTTACTATCTATTGGGGGGAGTCTGTTTTTGCTCCCAGGAGGCTTCCCTGAGGCCAAAAATGGGGGATGGGGGGTGCTGCAAGAGAAAGAAAGAGGGAGGGAAGAAAGAAAGAAAGAAAGAGAACAAAAGAAAGAAAAAGAAAGAAAGAAAGGGAGGGAGGGAGGGAAAAAGGAGAGGAAGGAAGGACTACAAACCTGGTACTAGATGCAGCTACAGAGGATACCTTGAAAGAGCACAGCAACCAATCCACGGCTGGAAGGGACCTGGAGGTCATCTAATTTATCCCCCTGTTCCAGCAGAACATTGTTAAAGTGAGTTTCTGTTTTTTGACCCCCCAGTCACATGACTACATAGCCACACCCACCCAGTCACATGACCCATCAAGCCACGCCCACAGAACTGGTAGGGATTTTTTTTAGATTTCACCACTGGCTCAACTGTGTTTGTAAATTGAGGAATATCTGCAGAAAGTATGGGGATAACTTAATTTGAAAGAATCAGGTTCTTATTACTGCCTGAAGCAAAATGGATCTAGAGGATAGTGCCCAGGCAGGGAATGAAGAGGAGATGGTATACCCGCTCCAGCTTAAAGTGGACAATAGGTCTGGGCTTGCTAAAATTGAGTCCTGGGAATCACCTGAACTGTATCACTAAAACAAGTTTGGAGAAGCACATCAGATTGTGTCCAAGGCAAAATATATTTGGGATAAGGAGGAAACCATGTTTTAAAGCAGGTGTTTGCAACCCACGGCTCTGGAGCTGCATGTGGTTCTTTGACTCCTCTCCTGCATCTGTCTGCTGACCCAGTCATGCAACCTGCTCTCTGCCCCGAGACACTGGCCCAACATGGCTGTGGCCGACGCCAACCTCGCTAACACGCTAACTGTGGGATCCAGGAAGAGGGTATGACCGAAAGGGAGAGAGGCCCACAGCTGAGGAATGAGCGACCCTCCTCTTTCTCACATGACCCCCTGGCCAGCTGTTGCAGGGCCAGGAGGGTGCGCACGGGTGAGAATACCCTCCTCAAGCGAGTGGCCATGCTCAGGCAAAGTGCAGTGAAGGTGCACAGAGTGGGTGAGTTGACTTGTTGATAGGCGAGCGTCTTTGGCGAGGGCTCTCCGACTTTCTCTGAGCCTGATCCCCCAGGCTGGGCTTGCAAGGTTTGATGCATTTCCCATTGCCCTGAGCTTCTTTACTCGCGGTGCTGCCGCGGTATTGATTGAAAAGCATCCTCCAGGTGGTGAAAGTCCTCTGTGCAAGATTTAAAGCCGCCTAGAGGACGCTTTTAAATCATTGCCGCCAGCGGCATTGCGAGGGTATTCCCACTCATGCATGCGGGCATGTAAGAGAGAGAGAGAGATGAGAGAAAAGGGGAGAAAAAGAAAGAGGGAGAGAAATGAGAAAATGATGGAGGGAGAGAAAGAGAAAAACAAAAATGGGAGAGAGCAAGGGAGAGAGAGAGAGAGAGAGAGAGAGAGAGAGAGAGAGAGAGAGAGAGAGAGAGAGAGAGAGAGAGATCCATTTCCCATAGAAAACACTGGGAGCCACCAAAACTGGGTAAGCATGGCTGGGGGAGGGGGGGTTCATGGGAATGGGTGGGAATGATGTTGAGTTGGCCATGCCCAGCCGGGTTTTGTGATTCCGTGTTTTTTTTCCTGTGGGGAACAGGTTCAAATGACTCTTTGAGTGTTTAAGGTTGCAGGCCCCTGCTTAAAGTTAAGTAGGGGCATCTTAAATCTATCTCTGGTATAGGCTGGGGATCAGATGAAGGTAACAGCATGAGGACATGTTAGGCATATTTGTGCTGCAGGTAGATATAAGTGAGGAAAGGCTCAGACTCAAGATTCATTAGAATACAAGCCTGAAATAGATTGCTCTTTTATTAGCCTAGTGGAGGAGGAAATGCTATGTGTGTATTCTTTACACATCTTTTGGGAATTACTGTCTTGGCAGATTTCAGTGTTGGAACGAAAAAGTGGAAAGTTCAGTTCTCAGAGAGATAAATCATGACACTTATTGTGCAATGGGAATAATTTTCTTCGGAGAGACATAGGACAGGACCTGAACTTAGGAGAGCTTATACTTATTTATCATTAATGTGCCAAGTGCTTGACATATTTATCTAATTTAGCATTAAAGCAACCCTGTGAGTTGGATGCTGTATTTCCATTTTACAGGTGGGAAATCAAGGCTGAAAAATAATTGCTTCCCTCAGCACTAAGTTAGAATTCTAACTTAATTCTTCAAAGGTCACCAGTCTAGTTGTTCTGTACTCTTTTCTGCCATCAGTATTCTTGTATGGTAATGCACAAGGATTTTCTGAAGATGCACTGTTAGCAGTGATAAAGCCTCAGACAGTGATTGACTCATTTGCCAGCTTATCAAAAGCCAAACAAAGGCATCTCTTCCCAAACAGATCCATCCAAATTACCTGTGGTTACATTTGTCTTCCCTATCTGCTTATCAAAGAGAGACTGGTGCTTAGAACGACATCTGGCAATGATCAGCTGATGCTCATATATTAATTTGAATTAAGAAGTGAATCTTTGGCAGTTGCCTATGCCTTGGATTCTTCAGTTGCAAAAAAAGGAAAAACACGATATTGGCATAGAATTTGCTGTCTCTGCTGGTGATCTCTATCCTACCACAGACATGATGCTGTCCTTATTTATAATTTACAGGGCACATCAAGGAAATAAATTTCTATGCCGTTGTTTCTCTCTTCTCTCACAAAATATTATCAGCCAGTGAAAAACACAACAAAACCCATTAGTCTTGATGACCATGGACTGGGATGGGAAAGGAGATGAGTTTTCATTTGGTTAGTAGATTTTTTTTACTGGTTTAATATTACTGTGTTGCAGAAGAGGCCTATTTAGAATCAATTGAGAGCCAAGATCTTTTGTAACATTCATTTAGTGCTGTCTAGATCAGTAATATACTCATAAGGGGCAGAGAGAGTTGTACTGTGAAGCATTAGAGAAGGATGTCTCTTCCTGTTTTACCATTTTAATGGGAATACTCCCATTACAACTGAATATTGAATATTGAGCAACTGAATATTGCTCAAATATTCAGTTTTTATCTTAAGCTTGCATACTCAATTAGTCTCCTCCTGCTGGTAGTTGTCTATCTTTTGCCTGGGGCTGCTCATGGTAGATATCTTAGATGTCTAAGATGTCTACTTGGTTCTCTCATATATCCAGACCTCACCCTATTCCCAGGAAAAGGCTGCAGGTTGTGACAACCAGAGTGGGTGAGTGCACATTATCCCCAGAAGTGTAGAACAAGATTCTCTCTTCTCAGTTGTTTCTTCAGCTTTCTAATGAATTGGAAAGTACATAAGCTTTAATGTTAGATATTTGGAATTGATCTAAATTCACAAAGTGAGAATTGATTACATGAATATATTGATCTCTTATTTCCCTGTTAGTTTCTCAACTAAAGTTTGAAGATATTTCTTCTTGAATGTGACTTACACATTTTGAAACAATGTTATCACACTTGGAAGTTGACCATTTACACCTTTGGAAGAAGATGGCATGAGCCTCTTAGAGAAGTAATGTCCATTCATTGGTCATGGTTTTATATCTTCAGGGCCTCAAAATAAGATATTTGAGAATTCTTCATTGACAAAGCCAGTAGTAAGTACACATGATAGCAATGTTTCCATAGAAAGAGCATCCTCCTGGAAGACCTAATTGCCTTTAATATTATTACTATTCTTAGAGACAAAAATATGCTTTTAATATATTGCCTTCATTACATTGTACACATATATTCTATAGATACTAGAGCAGGAATATTTTATGGAGCTCACTACTTCTCAGCCAACCTACCT
This sequence comes from Masticophis lateralis, assembly GCA_030761175.1. Classification (NCBI taxonomy): domain Eukaryota; kingdom Metazoa; phylum Chordata; class Lepidosauria; order Squamata; family Colubridae; genus Masticophis; species Masticophis lateralis. The sequence continues at coordinate 243,812,164 of JAUDYJ010000001.1, read as the reverse complement.
CAGCAATTTGCTGCTGGGAAAAATTCCTGTGCAAACTTGAACTCCCAGAAAAAAGGTGAAATAAACCAGGAAGTCATGTATATAACTCCTGAATATATGAATTATTGTAACAATATTCTGTACAATTCAGACAATATTGTACATGGACAAATAAAATGGTATGATATGCTGCTATCCTAACAATAGCAGTTTATGAAAGGGTACATTTTAAATTAAAATACACCATGTATAGCTAAGTATATTCCCTTTCTCAATTTAGAATGTGTGTCACTGTCAGCCACTACATAGTGACCACTAGCCCTCACAATCCAGTTTATAAGAATAAATTTGTAAATTAAATTACTGGAAATCCTATGAGAGAATACATTTTAGAAGAGTTGTGTATATCTGACCAAAACCTTTGCTCTCTGTGTATACCACTTTTAAGTAACAGAATGGTACCTGTCTAAAAAGAAAACTAATATGCTTTAAGGTATGTGCATCAGTACATACGGCTATACCATTCAGTGACAAATACTTATTGTTACATTATATGTATACAGACAAGCCCCACTGGCTCTAAGCTCACCAGTGAACTGCAGGAGCTAAAAACCCTGTGCTCTAATTAGTGTGTTTATTTTGGGTGTCTTTGTAAAGTCAACACTAAGCAACAAAGCATCTAATGGCATGTAGATCCCCAAAGAAATCGCAGCTTTCTCTGCCTGGGATTAAAGCAAAAATCTGTTTGCAAAAGCTGTTAAAAATTCACATGTGTTTCTAATATGTATAGACTTTAAGCAATGCAGAGTTGGGTGGAAGAAATCCGATTACCAGCCTAGTCTCTGGGCTCCCCTTTTTTCATGCTTTTATTCCGTTTTCCTTGCTGTGCATATTATTGCAAATGCTGATGAATGTAACACAGAACTCTAAGGGCCCTAAACAAATGTTGGAGAGTTCCTAACAAGCCTCTCCTTAACCATTGTGATTAGCCTTTACATTGAAGGAAAAGCTAGAAAAGAGCATTGATTATATCTAGGGATAGGAGAGGAGAAAGTCTAGACATTTCTGACATAGATAGTATGCAGTGATCACTGGTTGTCCACTTACAGGGCTAAATTCTCAGTAAAATAGACCAAAAGGAGGAGAATTGGCCAGGATTATTTTGTTTATACCATTAGGCCAGTATGAAATATAGTGATTGCAGTAGACCTAAATACTATTATTAGATCAGGAGAAGCAGAGTCAGGTACCTTGGAGTCCAAAGATAGAAAATTCCAGATGGGCCACTAACCTGTTACGTTAGCTTCTGACTGCAGCATCTACATGAATTTGACTGATTTTAGAGGTTGGAAACCTAACAGAAATTTCAGGACTGTTGGCAAGACTGGGGTTTGGGGCATTGAAAAAAATCTTGTGAAAAAAGACAACAGCAATACCCTTCTATAACATCCTCAGAGAAATGTCATAAAGGTGGACACCAGAAGTTGAGATTTACTTAAGGATTTATATACTTTATTTGCACTGTAGGTTCTTAGTGATTGAATGATTATTTGCCATCAAATCAGTGTTGACTCTTAGCAACTACATAGATGATTTTTTCTATGATGATCTGTCCCTAACTTGTCATTTCAAATCTTCCAGTGATGCACCTATCAACACTAAAACTGAATCCATCTACCTTATTGGTGGTCACTGTCTTCTTTCCTTTCCTCCCGTTTAGAGTGTTCTCCACTAGATCTTCGCGTAATGTATCTGAAATATAATTTGTGACTGCTCATTTGTGCCTTGAGAGTAAAAATCAATTTATGTAATCATCCATTTGTTTTTTCCTGGCTATCCATAGGATTCCCAGGAGTCTTCTTCAATCCCAAATTTAAAAAAAAAAATTAATTCCAACTTTTGCTTCCATAATGTCACAGGAAATTTCATTGCTTGTGTTATTTTGATCTTTATAGGTATAGACACATCACAGCATATGAATATTTTCTCTAATGCCTTCATGGTTACTCTTCCAAGTAGTGTATTTCTATACTGCTTGTTCCTTAGTTCTTAGTTCTTAGAGGGATGCCCAAATTAAATACACATTAATTAAACATCAGTTTTTAATGCCCAAAAATTATGACTTTTTTTGGGTGAAATTTATTGATTTTGACCATTAAAAATGCCACTTACTGCAGGGGTCTCTAACTGACAGTCCGTGAACCAGCACTGGGCCTCAGCATACCAGAAACTGGGCCGCACAAAGTGAAACCCGATCTGCAGGATGCAGGTAGCACGTGAAGCCATGCCCCCTCCAGTCCACAGAAGAATTTCTCTCCACAGAATCATTCCCTGGTACCCAAAAGGTTGGGGACCGCTGACTTAGTTGGATCCAGAAAGTGTCCCTTTTGTGTTGAGGCATTTACCCTACAGAACAGCATTCTACCAAAATCTGGATAGTCCCAACCATATATGCCTTCCAAAAAATATTGAAGCATGCTTCAATTTCTGAAGGGCTTTGTTAATAGAGCTTGACACATATGAGTTTAATTGGGATATGATTTTTAGGAGGACAGCCACTTCAATTTTATGATATTGTGTGGTTTATTCTTTGTATTGTAAGCTGCCTAGAGACACAAGATTGAAATTATAGACATAAATATTTTTAAATAGATGAATGAAAACATTATTTTGGTACCTACACTAGGGATTATCTGCTGTACCTTTATGAATCACCAGTCTCATTACCAGAGCACACATTGTGAAACATTGTCCTAGAAGTAAAAGGATTTTCCTTATGGTTTCATTATTTATGGGTTTTTTTAACTATTGAAGGTCCATTGTTATATTATGTGATACATGCTGTTCTTTTTCTTTCACTTCCTATTGCTCTCTCTCCACCTTACTCTCTCCCTGTCATGGATTTAGTAATTGCTGCAGTTTATCTAACATGTGTTCCAAATCAGATCTATTCCTGACCTGACTTTTAAAACACAAGAATAGAAATATGCAGTGATAAAGTGTGACTTAATAAAGTTTTCTGTCATGGTTCAATATATGCCGCAGCTATGAACTCCTCCCACTCTGCATCAGAAATGTTGTTACTTGAAGTGGGTGAAAAGTCATATTTTGATTTTTACAAGAGGACTAATTGCAATACTACCCATATAAACATATGCTTGTTAGTAACATAATTAACTTAAGAATTTTTTGTATCTTGTTTTTGAAATTCTGTTCCTCTTTTTGCATGGTGAATCTAGTAAATAAAATTATTCAATTTCAAGCTACAGACTTGTGAATTAATAATTTATTCACAGTTTTGCTTCTGATTTCTCTGGTTGTGATTTTTTCATTGTTATCTTAAATATCTAATTAAATATATAATGATACGTATACTGTATACATAATATATGCAATATACATATACTAAATATGGTAATATTAAATTACGTAGTACATATACTAAATTACATTTATATAAATATGGTAATAACTGCCATAGCTTTAGATCAAGTGTGGATAATTCGATATCCTCCAACTATTTCTGGATTCTGTATCTCTGATTGTCAAGGACTAAAAATTCCAAACATCTAGAAATAAACAAAAATGTTTTTCCCTGTTTTGATTTATCAATTAGGAAAATAGAGACAAGGTTAGCTAGATACTTTATGAAAATCTTTCACTGACTTATAATTTATTTCAAACAGGTCTTTATTTTGTTCTGATTGGTTCTTGAATACTAACTATCCAACCCCTCCTCTTTCTCTATTGTCATACAGAAATCCTTATCAGGGTTAATTTTACAGCTGAAATATTACTAGTCAGATGTGATTAGAAGCCACCAAAATTAAGTGGTAATAATCTTCGTAAATTGCTTGGTGTTTTTGTTCCTGAATACCTCTCTATGGCTCAAAATGAAGGAGTTAGCCCTTGGGGGGGTCAGGGTCGGTGTGGCCAGATCAATGTCACTCATGTCGGGAGCTCTTGTGGTGGCCTGAGCACTCTGCCAGCAAAAATGGGCTCCTGAGCTCCATTTTTGGCTGCCACGGACTCCTGCAACCCTCTGCCAGTGAAATCAGAGTGGGATGCAGGAGGCCATGGCAGCTGAAAACACAGCTTGGGAGCCCGTTTTTGCTGGCAGAAGTACCGCAGGCTGGTCGCTGTTTCCAGAGCAGCCCTGCGGGCTAGATCTCAGTACCCACGAGCCGGATCCAGTCCCAAGGTCTTGAATTTGACATCCCTGAGTTAGACTGAAGCTTATTAAAAGAAGAAACTTTGGGATTGTGTGAATGTTTAGATGCTGAGTATTAGAATCGTAAATATTTCTAATATAGAAAATAAATGGCTTATTTATTTATTTATTTTGGATATTTTAAAATAATGACAACAATAACTGACATTCAAAATATTGTGTTATTGAACTACAGGCAGTTTAGTAAAAGTTAAAGGGAAATTGGGTGAGAGTTGTCTAAAACTCTCAACTATAATAAGATTATGTGAAAGTCACTCAACTTAGATAAAATAAAAACAGTTTTTACTTTAGTTTTTAATAAAGGGAAACTGGGTGAGAGTTGTCTAAAACTCTCAACTATAATAAGATTATGTGAAAGTCACTCAACTTAGATAAAATAAAAACAGTTTTTAATTTAGCGTTAAGCATATGAAATCCATACATTTGATTATATAATTATGGGGTACAGTAATTGGCTGAAGTATCTTGTGGAAAATTTACATTTTTCCTGGTTTAATTGTTCCACTTTGGATTTCTTCTCTAATTTGTTGATAATCAATGTAGGTAGGTGAGTCAATTATTAAATAAACTTTTCTATAAATTACTTGACATTAAAGAAACTTAACTGGATTTGAAAATATTTGTACAATGGAGCTAGGAATCACTTTCTATCTAAAGAACCCTTGCTATCTTTATCTTTTGAAGCTGCTTATCAGGTAACTTCACATCCCATTTTACTTTCCTTTGTTATTTCAACTTAAAAGCAAAATGAAGAGTTGACCTCCAGTTCAAGGAAACTGAATTTATTTGTATGCTGTTACCACATTTACAACTTCACCGAATGCAGGAAACAACTGAACTTGTAGATTACACCCATCCACAAACTATCAACGAGCAACAGATGAAGACATGGAAGGAAATCTGTTGAATTGCCTTAAGAAGACAGTCAACTGACATACTTTCTAAGAAGCGTTCGTTTTTTTCTTAATTTTTAAATGAATTTTTTAAAAATTAAAACTGGCCATAAAGAAATCTCAAAATGATAAAAAGAACAGGGCTGTCCAGATAAAAGGCAGATAATACGGACATTCGATTTCCAGATGCTATATTTTCTATGACATATATTTTATTCTAAACTTTTATAATAAAAGAGGGAAGTGTAATTAAAATTCAGTGTAATTAAGGTAAAAGTTCTATGAGGACCATGGAGCAGGAAACAGAGTTTTAAAAATGTATTACATTTCATTACAACAATAAAAAAAAACCCCTACTGGTTCCTTCTTCGTGTCAACATTAGAGCAAATAAAATACCTGCTTCATAGCGTCACTTCATGATATGACTTCAGTGCAAAGTAGCATCCGTCAATACAGTAACTTGCAGGATCCAATCTGTGTCAGTCACTGGGATCAGAGGTTTAGTCTTTTGAGCTTTTGTACTCCTGCTAGAGCCCATCCTCAGAGAACTACAGAATGTGTGCTTTGGGCTATTCTATGGAAAGTATTTAGATTATGTGGTGCCTCTAATGTATGGCTTTTTATTTGTTGATTGGGGTGTTGATGGCTGACTATTAAGTTGTTGGCTGTTATTTCCTTGTGCTGGCAAGTCCACAGCTCCTAAATTCCTGATAAGCTGTTGGTAAATCAGCACTCCTTTTAACTGAGGAGAGTTTCCCAGGCTTCAATCATTTCCCTGGCTATCTTTGTAACTGTTCTGGTCAACAATGTTAGTGATTGCAAAATTAAATGTATGTCCTTGTAACCTGCACCTAAGCATGGCTGTTACAAACTGCAGTGGGTGTTAGCTAAATTATGTTTGTCTTCAACACTTATTATTCATCTTTTTTTAAAGCAATAATCCTTTGTTTGAAGAGCTAGTAAGTTACATAGATTTGTCAGTATTGATAGATCATGATGATGTGTTTAAGAGTACTGTATTTGTGTCATGGAATATTTAAAGAGGTTAGGAATCTCAGGAGTTATTTTAGTTTTCCTATAATCTCATCTTTTATGCTAGAATAGAATAGAATAGAATAGAATATTTTTATTGGCTAAGTGTGGTTGGACACACAAAGAATTTGTCTTGGTGCATAGAATCATAAGGTACAACCCTTAATGATAGTCATAGGGTACAAATAAGTAATCAGGAAACAATATCAATATAAATCGTAAGGATACAAGCAAAAGGATACAAGAGCCTGGTTTAGCTCTGCAGACTAAAGCACTGTAATTAACATCTAGCTGTCTGCAATTACAGCAGTTCGAATCTCGCCAGGCTCAAGGTAGACTCAGCCTTCCATCCTTTCTAAGGTAAGTAAATTGAGGACCCAGTTTGTGGGGGCAATAAGCTGACTTTGTATAAATATACAAAAGTATGAAGGCTATTGCTTAACTCATAGTAAGCCGCCCTGTGTCTTCGGAGAAGGGCGGCATATAAATCAATTTTTTTTTAAAAAAAGTTACAGTCATATAGTCATAAATGGGAGGAGATGGGTGATGGGAATGATGAGAAGATTAATAGTAGTGCAGACTTAGTAAATAATTTGACAGTGTTGAGGTAATTATTTGTTTGGCAGAGCGATGGCGTTCTGGAAAAAACTGTTCTTAAGTCTAATTGTGTCTGATGTTCAGTGCTCTATAGCATCGTTTTGAGGGTAGGAGTTGAAACAGTTTATGTCCAGGATGTGAGGGGTCTGTAAATATTTTCACAGCCCTCTTTTTGACTTGTGCAGTATACAGGTCTTCAATGGAAGGCAAGTTGGTAGCAAATTTTTTTCTGTTAGTAATTACTATTAGTAATATAGTAAACCAGTGATTTCATATAAAAGTTAAATGGAATATTTTTAAAAGTCAAGGATCTTGAGTTTTCCTCCTCCCCACCAGGGATTGCTTCCAACCACTCACTGAAGTGCAGTTCCTTAACCTCCAACCTTATTCTATCCTCTAGTATTACCATATTTTTCGGAGTATAAGACACACCTACCTTTTTTGGTGAGGAAAAGAAGAAAAAGAAATCTCTCTCTGCCTCTGAGCGGTTTTGCCTCCTTACAGCAAACAGCCTGCTTTACTTTGATTTTTGTTTTCAGCATAGCTTGATTAGCACAAGGGGAAAAAAAATCTGCTCCAGCAATTTACCTCTTTCCAGCAAGCAGTAGAGCCCTGCGCAAAACAGCTGAGAGTTGTGAGGCTGATCTAATCAACTTGTGCTAATTAGACTGTGCTGAAGCTGAAAGGAGCTGTTTTTTCTTGCTGTTTGCTTGCAAGGAGGTAACTGCTGCGAGGCAGAGGCCAAAGGGTGGGGGCCAGTGGGTGAGCGGGGCTACATTTGGTGTATAAGACACACCTAATTTTTCACTCCATTTTTAGGGGGGGGGAGTTATGTCTTATACTCCAAAAAATACAGTATATTCTGGGCTGAGATGAATTCTCTCTGTATAGGAGGGTAGAGCTCTATATACTCATCTGTAATTTAACAACATTTAAGGAGAATAGACACACTGGTACAAAGGTAGTCCATTGCGTTCCCATTACAAATGAATGACTTGCTAAATTGTGGCATAGACAAGGCTTTTATTTCCTGTGCAGAGTAAGAAACTTAGTGCTGTCCCCCTCCCCCAGTCCTCCCAATTCTGCTCAGCCAACTTGCCAGCTGTAGTTGAATGAAGAATTGAACCAGTCAGCATCTCAAGGGAGTTCAATCAATCCAGCAACATAATGTTGCCAACTCCATGTGGAGCCGAGTTGAAAATAGCAACACAAATAGCTTTTTTTTTTTTTAAAAAAAAAAGAAAGTAACTGAACCTATGTCTTTCAGGAACTTTCATAGACAGTTAAATGAGTCAGAGTTAATGTCAGTGATGTAAGAAGGTTACTGTATCTCATTAGGCCTGATTTTCTTCTTAAGAGTATAAACTTAACATCTCTTGGCAAATAGTCTTGGTGAATGCCATGAAATGAATTCAGTCCCCTGAAGCACCAATATTACTTCTTTTTTTTTAACCACTCAAGTTTTCCCTGGGAGCCTTTTGACATCTGAACTCGACCAGGCTTCCCTGTACAGTTTATGAGAGATGACAGGATCACAGCCCAAGGTGATAAAGCTGCAAGCATATGATACTGGGTTATCCAAGAAATTGAAATGGAAGTTACAATTGAAGTTTCTACATAAAGGCAGATATTACTTGCTTCTGTTCAATAAACGATAAACAACAAACAAAATCTCAGTTAGAAAGTAGCTTCTGGAGAAAGTGTTTGTTTAGCCTTCACATTTTTAGCAACAGTACAGAAATTTTATCCTAGACTTAGGAACAGTGGCATAAATATAGTAATAGCTTGTTTATAAATAAACTAGAAGCCATAGCAACAAAAGGAAAATCAAACATAATATACTACCATATGTATTGTAAGCCATACAAGGTAGCTTAGAAATACTACAAAGCAGAACAAAAAATATTCTATAGCAGTCCTTAACATAACATAAACATTTTCTGAACACACACACACACACACACACACACACACTCATTCATTCATTCTCTATCTGTTCAGGTTCACTCTCTGGCAAAGGGACATATTTTTGGGAAAGACATTCATCCAAAACCCTGGACAGCTCCTGCAGTCATTGATATGACAATATTCATGACCTCCATGGGCTTGTCCCAAGCAGCAACTGGCTCAAGACATATAGGTGGGGACAAATCAGACCTTAACTTTTCTTCAGAGAGGTCTCCATATCTTCTGGAAATAGAGAATGTTAGATTGTATTCTTTATTGTGGTCAGATATGAAGGCTGCATAAACAGAAGGAAAGAATCAAGATCACGCGAAGTGTTAATACCACTTTATAATGCCTTGGTAAGGCCACACTTGGAATATTGCATCCAATTTTGGTCGCCACAATGTAAAAAAGATGTGGAGACTCTAGAAAGAGTGCAGAGAAGAGCAACAAAGATGATTAGGGGACTGGAGGCTAAAACATACTGTATAAAGAACGGTTGCTAGAACTGGGTATGTCTAGTCTGATGAAAAGAAGGACTAGGGGAGACATGATAGCAGTGTTCCAATATCTCAGGGGTTGCCACAAAGAAGAGGGAGTCAAGCTATTCTCCAAAGCACCTGAGGGCAGGACAAGCAATAATGGATGGAAACTAATCAAGGAGAGAAACAACCTAGAACTAAGGAGAAATTTCCTGACAGTTAGGGCAATTAATCAGTAGAACAACTTTCCTCCAGAAGTTGTGAATGCTCCAATACTGGAAGTTTTAAAGAAGATATTGGATTTGTCTGAAGTGGTGTAGGGTTTCTTGCCTAAGGGGGTTGGACTAGAAGCCTTCAAGGTCTCTTCTAACTCTGTTATTCCGTTCTGTTAAAATAAAAATTAATTGAATAAATGCTTATAAGATCCTACATGTTTGAACACAAATTATCCTTCATTGGTAAAATTTAGAACAAGGACCAGACAGTTTCTGTATTGGTATTCTCAAAACAAGGAAAATGTAAATGGAACATGACATTCATTGACTACATTCAGTTTTTCAGAGTTTGGTTATCGCATATAGTCTTGTGATGACAATTTATCAAAGGGTGCACCTAGAAACAGGAGTACCTCAGCCTTGTGGCCAGGCTTTCAAGATTAACTGCCAATGTGGAACATTCTGGAATATTTATTTCTCTTCTGTATAATACATTAGGAAGATCACCCTAGCAATGCAGAGAAGATTTCATGATTGATATGTTCGATTGCAACTGAAAATGTTTTTAAAAAATGAATAAAATTTCTCATGACATGGGAGTGTGAAAGGTACTGAGAAGCCTCTGACAAAAACACACACACACGTGTATAAAGAGAGATGGGCTCTTGAGGTAAAAAGAATGGCTAAAGTTATAAGGAACAAGGTACAATATATTGGTGCCAGGCTGCAGCACAACCAGTGATGCTGATGAGGGAAGCTCTGAGAGCACTAGATGAGGTAAATCAATTCCCTGGTGGTGATGAAAGCGGGCAGAAGTAAAAGACTAGTGTGTCCAATTAAAGAGTTAACTATGCTGCAGTCGCCACCTGCCCTCTGTGTCCCCACGGTGAGAAGAGTACACAAATAAGCTTGTTCTAATTATCCCTCTGGCAACCACATACACCAGCCAAAAGAAAAAAGTGCCTGTCATCTGTGGCCTTGTCCAGACTTGATTCCACATGGGAAAGAGGGAGGGAGCAGCACCAAGTGTGTGCCTGCACCATTTGTTGGGCTGGTGTAAAACATTTATTTTTTGCATCTGGCCTCTATTTACAAGCACTATTCTGTTCTAGGAGGCGGAGAAATAGATGAATGAAAAAGTTAGCTACAGTGATAACTACAATCTTAAACTACCACTTAGGTTGCATGCCTGTGTTTATTCCCTTTGCTGGATTGCATTGTGTAGACTTTGATTGTTATGATATTCAGCCTCTCTACTTGTCCCAAGGTTTTATGCAGAAATTCAAGAGACCTACTAACCTACTACTTCAGACTGGGTATGGAAATAGCATCTAAACCTCCTCTCTACTTTATCTCATTTTTTGTCTGCTGTTTCTCTCATTTTTTCAGATGAATAGAATTATCCTAAATGCTGGAACTAGTTCTAGAAACTGCAAGGATAGCGTATACTGTTCATAATGTTACTCTATACTTTAAATGATCTACGTAAATTCTTTTACTCATGGTAATAAAACTTTGCATCTATATGTGTCTGTTCCAGATTTTTTTACTATAAGGTTGATCATCTTGTTAGCGCAGGAAAAGATGATAGCCTTTTCATCTTCAGCCGTTCAAACAGAAATTAGAACAGGAAACCACATAAGTCAACTCATTCCTATCCAGAATGAGGGAATGGTGGGGAGGGGGAAGAAAGGAAGCAAGCCTACTTCACTAGGGCTGATTTATCACATTTTGAAATAAATTGATGCTTGTTACAGGTAGTCCTTGTTTAGTGACTGTTGGAAGTTACGACATGTAAACAAAAAAGTCCTTTCATTGATTCTTACATTTATAAACTTTGCAGCATCCTGCATTGTTGTAATCGTCACACAATTACCATTTGTGTGCTTCCCCTCTGGCTTGCGACATACAGAGTTAATTGAGAAGAGGGAAATAAAATTGTAAGTCGCAGACATGTAATGTTTTACTAATGGGGAAGTGAGGTCATAAGTCCATTGTGGTCATGTGATTTTCCACTTAGCAATCACGGTGCTTAGCCATGGAATTGTTCGTCCCAATTGTGGTTGCTAAATATATCTTATATACTGCTGCCCCACCGCAATAAGATCATTAAATACACTCTAAAGTTACTTAACTATTTGCAGCAATTCCCATTAATAGAAATGGTATTTCTTATACTATATTTGTTTTATCATTTCCTTCTCAAAGCTTGGTGGATAATGTGGGTTCTAGTCCCAACTTGTGCACAAACATCTGGTTCATCTTTGATCTTGAGTCATTTTCTCTCAGCCCTAAGGAGGAGGCAATGGCAAAGCACTCATTACCATGCCCATTATATTTTTAAAAAACTCTTCTAAACTTTCTATATTCTGAAATAGTACGGTAGTGCAACTATAGCTCCATTACATATGCAAAAAATTAATATACAGGCAGTGACATTTTCAAGCAAATGTGTTGTTTTTATTTGATTTATAATAGTGGGCAGCAAGTACTATTTGTTTTGTACAAACTAGACGCAAGATGTAGCAGGGATGGTAACAGACATTCTCCGCCCTAGCGCCCACAGCAGTCAGGATTGGGTAGTGGCAGGTCTGGTATCCAATGAGACCGAGCCTACTGAACTTTTCTGGCACCTCCCCTTCCTGTTAGTCCAGTTTTTTGGCTCGGTCTTATCCAAGACCAGACGTGTCTGCAGATCCTCTAGCCTATTTGGCCTGTTTTATTCCTGATTCAGCTTCAATCTCAACTCAAGACTACTTCAATCTTCACAACAAGTAAGGTCCGGCGTGAAGGGCAGGAGCCTGTAGCCGCCGAAGGCCTCCTAAGGCTGGGGCTTCCCTTGGGCAGCTCCTGTTGGGGCGCACGAGCTAACTCCGTTTGGCTCTGCCGCTTTCCTCCTCTCTCTCATTCTTCCTGGGGCTGTTTTTTACTTTTTCGCTGGGAGCTGCGAGGAGTGTGTCCGCGCTCCCAGCGTCTCTTTCTTTCCTTTTCGGGCCGCCGCGGCTTCTTCAAGGGCCCGCTCATCAGCTGAGAGGCGCGGGCGCCATTTTGTTTTCCCCCCCTCCCACTCGCTGTTTAACCGGGTGCTCTCCGACCCCCTTGGGGGCTCAGCCTTCGCAGGGGAAGCGCGAGGAGGGTGTCCGCCTTCCCCTGCACCTGCCTGGAAGCCCCTGCTGCCTTGTTTCAGGCCGTTTTCGTCGCGGCCGCCATTTTGTTTTTTGGCGCGGGCGCCATTTTCTGGGCCCAAAAATTTCGCGCCATTTTTGCCACTCTCTCAGGGGGCCTTACAGCGAAGGGGAAGGGCGAGGAGTGTGTCCGCATTCCCCTTCGGCTTCCCAGCCCGCCCCCCCCCCCTCTCCAAAAAAAAAAAAAAAAAATCTGCCTGTTTGCCCCTAAGGCTTTTGGGGCCAAGCCTTTCAATCCCTCGCTCAAGGTCCTTACCTAGCGAGAGAGAAAGAGAGAGAGAGAGAGAGAGAGAGAGAGAGAGAGAGAGACAAAGAGAGAGAGAGAGAGAGAAAAGGAAAGAAGGGGGCTCTTGTCCTGCTGTTGCTGACCCCCCCCCCTCTCTTTTTTTCCTGGCACCTTTTCTCTTTATAGAGAGCCAGACCTGATCATGGCAGATCCTCCTCCTCAAAAATCAGGCCGTACCAGATCAAGCAAAAGGCCAAGGGTTGAAGACCCTGGAGAGGGCTCCTCTTCCCAAAGAAGCAAGAGCAATCCCTCTTCTGCTAAGGGCGCTTCTTCATCCAAATCAACCATGTCCAGGGATGAAGCCCGCAGACATAAGGCCATGGACCGGGCCTTTGACAGGGCTCAGGCTAAGAACTTGCCTCAACCAAAACCAACGACAGCGGCTCTCAGGAGCTCTTCACGTGGCGCCACCGCTTCTTCTGTGGCCTCCCAGGAGGCTTCTCCCCACCGCACTACCACCTCTCTGTCTCCTGATAGGTCCCTAGCAGGTGATTCAGTTCCGTCCCAAGCAGCTGCCTCTGTTTTTCCGGCTTGTCCAGGAGCAGATGATCAATCTCTTCAGTCCCCTGCTAATCCTTCAGCTGATCCGGTCTCCTCTGCTTCAACTTTGGCTGACCCGCAATCCATCCTTCAGAATCCCCTCTTACCTTCAGACATGAGGCTCTCCTTAGCTGATTTGATTTCTGAAGCCATCAGGCAAGGCATTGCCCAGGGCCTTCAACAACATACCATGGCTGATTCCTCTAGACAAGGGGACCATTCTCGCTCTCGCTCCCGAGCTCGTCCAGAGGAGGTCACAGAAGACCCTTACGACCGGGAATCAGACAGCCAGGCTTCCTTATCAGAAGGTGAAATTCATCCTGACCAGGACCTCTCTGAGGATGAAGGGCTGGAACCCGACCAACCTGCCTTTGTGGGTTTGTTCAAACCCCATATGTTCCGGTCCCTTCTCCACAAGGCCCAGTTGGTCACTGGTCTCGGGCCTCCTGCCTCCCCTTCTGAGGCTCCCGCGGGGTCTGTCACCGCATCCTCAGCCCTCTTTCAAGAGCCTGCTGCGCACTCCGACATTGTTCCAGCACCTAAGCTCTTCTCTGATGTCACCAAAAGGCAGTGGTCCAACCCCAGCTCGGGCCCTGTGCCAAATAATCTGGACAGGAAGTTTTATAATGTTGCCCAAGATTATTCTTCCCTCCTGCAGGTGCCCTCGGTGGATCCGCCTATCGTGGCCCTTTCTTCCTCCTCCCCCCTCACCGGGCCTTCTGAGGAATGCTTAAAACCAGAGGATAAGAAGGCGGAGAGAACCCTCATAAAAAACCACCAGGCTTCTGCATGGGCGGTCCAGGCTTCTTCAGCGGCCTCTTTTTTCAACAGGGCCACCATCCTTTGGCTCAAACAGCTACAAGAGCGCATTCCAGCCACGGATCACCGAACCCACCAGGACATCAATAAAGTCCTGGCGGCAGTGGAATTTTCGGCAGATGCTACACTTAACGCCGCCCGATTCTCTGCCAAAGCCATTGGAACCTCAGTCACCTCCAGGCGTCTCCTCTGGCTCCGAAATTGGCAGGCGGACGCCAGGAACAAATGGCGTCTTGCTTCTTCTCCTTATTCCGGGGACAAACTCTTCGGAGAGCAGCTGGATCCCCTCCTGATAGAGACCAGAGACCACCGCAAGATCCTCCCTGCCCTTTCCAGGCGCTCAGATCCTCGACACCTAGGGTCCTTTCGTTCCTCCTCCTTTCGATCATCGGAGTCTACCTCGTTCCAGCGTCATCAAAGGAACTTCCCTTCGAGACAACGCCAATTCGACACCCAGGTTAGGCAAGGCCCCAGATTCAATCCCAAACGGTCCTTTCGGGGTGGGAGAGCCAGACCCTTTCGGAGACCTCGTTAAGGACAACCCAGACCCAGTCATTGGCGGCCGTCTATCTCGGTTCGCTGATCAATGGGATTCCACTACCTCTGACCTCTGGGTCAGAAACACCATTAGATTTGGCCTATCCCTAGAATTCTCTTCCCCCCCTCCCAACCTTTTTTTGCCTTGCCCTCTATCGTCTGACCCGGTTAAACGGGCTCAGCTCGATGAGGCCATCCAGCATTTATTAACCATCAAGGCTATCCAGCCTGTCCCCGCTAACCAAAGGGGTCTAGGGTTTTATTCCCGTTTATTTTTGGTACCAAAGTCCTCGGGGGATTGGAGGGCTATCCTTGACCTGAAGTCCCTCAATAAATACATCGTTTACCATCGCTTCAAAATGCAGTCCTTAAATACCATACTCCTCTGCATCCGCAATGGAGACCTTATGTCCTCCATAGACCTCACTGAAGCTTACCTCCACATCCCCATCCTTCCTTCCCACCGAAAATTTTTGCGTTTCTTTCATAATGGCCGCCATTTTCAGTACGCGGCCCTCCCATTTGGACTTTCCTCTGCCCCTAGGGCGTTTACTAAGGTTATGGCCGCTCTCATGGCACATATTGCCTCTGTCCCTATCAGAGCCCTTTTTTATTTAGACGATATCCTTGTCCTCTCCCAATCTCGTTCCAAGGCCATCCACGATGTCTCTTCCACCATTGCCATGTTACAAAGTCACGGTTTTTCCATTAACTGGCGTAAGAGCCTGCTATCCCCCTCCACTCGCATCCAACATCTGGGCGCTCTCATTGATTCATCAAACCTTCAGGTCTCCCTCTCCCTTGACCGCCAAACTAGCCTTTCTGAATCAGCTGACCGCATCCTGAAATGCGGATCCTCCTCTCTCCTGGGTCTCTCCAGTCTTCTGGGCAAGATGGTATCCGCTTACGATATTGTCCCCTGGTCTCGCCTACACAGCAGGGAGCTCCAGTGGCTTTTACTCCCGTTCCAACGGACCAAACGGGCCACCTCAGCTTCCAGAATCGCCTTGCCCCCTTCGGTGACAGACTCTCTGACCTGGTGGACGTCGTCGGCCGTATCCCGGGGCTCTTTCTTCGGCCAAGTGACCAGGACTGTGATTACAACGGATGCCAGCCTTCGGGCTGGGGGGCTCACCTAGACGTCCACATGGCCCAAGGCCTATGGTCCCCGCAGGAACAGCGGTTCAACATCAATGTCCTGGAACTACGGGCCATCTTCTTAGCCCTCCTGGCCTTCGAGGCTCAGATTGTTGGCAAGGATGTCTTAATTCTCACAGACAATGTCTCGGCCAAAGCACACATCAACCGGCAGGGCGGAACTCGATCCCGCTCCCTACAGAAGGAGGCAACCAGATTATTCCGCTGGGCCGAGACTCATCTATCCTCGATCAGGGCCGAGCACATATCGGGGGTAGACAACATTCAGGCGGACTCCCTCAGCCGCGTCCAGATCGATCCCTCAGAGTGGAGCCTGCATCCTCCCCTCTTCGACGAGCTGATATCCCGGTTCGGGACCCCGACTGTCGACCTGTTCGCCTCGGCCGCCAATCACCTACTGCCCCGGTTCTTCTCTCGTTTTCCCTGCCCGGGAGCAGAGGCTGTGGATGCCCTCCGCAGCCCTTGGCCGGCGGGTCAGCTTCTCTACGCCTTCCCCCCCTCCCAGTCCTGTCCAGGGTAATCCGCAAGATTCTGCTAGAGAGGGCGGAGATCATCCTTCTGGCCCCCCACTGGCCTCGACATCCGTGGTTTCCCGATCTGTTGTCCCTGTCGGTGGCCCCTCCCTGGAGGATTCCCGACAGCAAGATAGTCCTCCTTCAAGGTCCTCTTCGACACCCGGACCCACAGTCGTATCAACTGACCGCTTGGAGGTTGAGCGGCGCCTCCTCGCTAGAGCCTTAGTCTCTCCGGACGCCATCACCATCATCCAGGCGGCCAGACGTCCTTCTACCTTGCGCATATACGACTCTACCTGGCGTTCCTTTGTCAAGTGGTGCTCTAGGAAAAGAATCCTTGCTACGGAGGCCTCCATTCCTCAGCTTATAGACTTCTTGCGGGATGGTTTCCGCTCAGGCTTGGCCCCTAACACCCTTCGCCGACAGGTGGCGGCATTATCTTCCATTCTTTCATGTGGCTCCTCATCTACGTTAGCCAACGACCCACTTGTGCACGCCTTTTTACGAGGCGCTACAAACCTCCGACCTCCCGTAATCCATCGGTTCCCTACGTGGGACCTCAACAAAGTCCTTCAAGCCTTGACCGCTGCTCCCTTCGAGCCTCTTCGCACGGTCAGCCTGAAATATCTTTCCTTCAAAGTCTCCTTCCTGGTCGCTATTACCTCTGCCCGTAGGATTTCTGAGCTGGCGGCTTTGTCGGTCCGTGCTGACCTATGCATCTTCCATTCAGACAGGGTAGTCCTCAGACTCGACCCTGCCTTCATCCCCAAGGTCAACGCCACGTTCCATCGGGCACAAGAGATCATCCTCCCGGATTTCTGTCCTGCTCCCAGATGTCATCAGGAGGCGGTTTGGCACAAGCTCGACGTACGAAGAGCTCTCCGCATTTATCTGTTTCGTACTTCTTCCTTCCGTCGATCAGAAGCCTTGTTTCTGTCCTTTCAACCGGCTTCGATGGGGGCAAGAGCTTCCTCAGTCACGATAGGTCGCTGGTTGCGGGCTACCATCGCATCCGCCTACGAGTCACAATCTCTTCCGGCCCCGCGCAACATTACCGCTCATTCCACCAGGAGCGCTTCCACCTCGGCAGCTTGGGCCACACAAGCATCGGTGGAGGAAGTCTGCCGTGCAGCTACATGGGCATCTGTGACTCCCTTCGTCCGGCACTATCGCCTCGACTCCTATGCATCGGCGGATGCAGCATTCGGCAGGAGAGTTCTCCAGAGGGTCCGGCCTATCCCACCCTAGGAGACATCAAGCTTTGGTATGTCCCAATCCTGACTGCTGTGGGCGCTAGGGCGGAGAATGGGCGTTGGTCTTACCTGATACGCCCGTTCTCGATGAAGCGCCCACAGCAGTCAGCCCCACCCTAGGCCGAACTGGGATTCATGGGGGTGGGTGGACTCTCATTCTCTTCTTATATATCTGCAGACACCTCAGTCTACTGAACGAACTCGCCTCCAAACTGGACTAACAGGAAGGGGAGGTGCCAGAAAAGTTCAGTAGGCTCGGTCTCATTGGATACCAGACCTGCCACTACCCAATCCTGACTGCTGTGGGCGCTTCATCGAGAACGGGCGTATCAGGTAAGACCAACGCCCAATCTCCCAATTTCTAGCCAGATGCCTTAACCACTAGTTCTCAGTGAGACTTTCTATTGAATTTCTTTAAAGAGTCATAAAAAAACCCACTTATTAAAATATTTAAAAAGTGTATCCTTTCCCCCTCCCCTAATATTGGAGATCCATGAATGTGCCCACTATTACTGTATTGACAGATCAGAAATTTTATCTGTGACTTCAGAAACAGATGGATAATGACACTGCAAAGACAAGGTGGTATATTAATCTGTTATTCTAATTCACATTAAAATAAGTAACTTTTAAAAATATGGTACTTCATATTTCTGCACTAACCTTTTTGTTTGTTTGTTTGTTTGTTTATTAGTTAGATTTATATGCTGCCCTTCTCCTGAGACTCAGGGTGGCTTACAATGCATTAAGCAATTTTTTTAATTGCTTAATTTTAATGGTTATTGTGTTCCCATTTGTGTGCTGAAAAGAAAATATGTAAGGTTAGCCTAGGAACAGCAATAAGAAAAAAAAACAGTCTTGTAACTCCTACACCAAATCTTTTTATAGCTCAAGGCTTTCATAGGTGGCAGCACCATCTAACCTTAGAGGACCCTGAAAAAATTAAATGGGATACCAGACTGGTTTGTTCTTGGATGGATGACCTACAGGACATATGAGGCTATAAACTACACTGAAAAGTCAAAGACACTATAAAATCCCAAAGCTATTAGACAGATGCAAAATTAGAGGGAAGGGGGGAAAACCTTTGCAGAGGTCAATAACGAACCAAAGTACATTGATGTGTTCATTAGACAAGCCACAGTGAATAGAGATTTTGGGCAATTGGACCTATCTATGGATGAAAATGTCCTTCTGCCATTCCATGTCCTCATGATAGTACCATTACCTCATCCCCACCTAATACCTAAAATGGTCCTCAGTTGTCGGGGGTTAAAATAGAGATTTGCTGTAAAGATGGAACAGGTCATGATAATTTTGCTGGGGGTACAATTTCACTGACCATCTGGGTAGCGTTGAAGCCAAGTAATCTCCAGAAGGTAGGATTAGTTCAGCACCTTTAAGTCACTATAGGCTGATACAAACTTCCCTCTGGTTCCTGGGCATTACTACCCAGGGACATTCAGACATTCTTTTTTTAGGTAGCAGGAGAGTCCAAATTTTTCAATTTAGGTTCTCGTCCATGTGCATCTGGGCTCCAAGCTGACCTAGATTAGTTGTATAGCAATTGATTAGTGATGGTGATGATGAAGGATATAAAGTAAAGTGAAATGGAAAGAGAGATCATGTTATCTTTGCCACTTCATGGCACAACCAGGCCACCACTTAGGTTCATTACATTTCAACATAGGCTTACTCCTCATGTGTGAAAATAATTTAATTTAATGGATCATAAATTTAGGAGTGGGGATTGTGTGATGAATTGGGAAATTGTGTTCTCACTAAATCAAACCATTTCCTTGTTATCTGTTGGTGGGCTAGTTTTAGACTAGGGTTCATCATTCTTCTAAACAGTGGTACATTACATGTTTGAAGGTAACAGCTGGCAAATGGTGGAGGGCTATGTGGTGAAGCAGGATCGTCACCACATAGCCTTGGCCTTATTATCAGGGGTCTTATTATTTTGGGGGTGCAGGAGGCCCTGGGCAGCCTGTGCACTCACAGCCAGGAGTCTGGCAGAGAGAGGCTCCCTTCGCGTGCCACCATCAAGGCCCTCCCTCCCATGATGTGTGTGTATAGAACATGAGTGGCTTGAAGGCCTTACCATGTCGATGTGGGCGAAGTCGGTGAGCACCAGGTCCTTGAGGAGCTCGTAACCAATGCCACCGGCACCCACCACCAGCACCCCCACAGAAGCCACGGCCTGGGCCAGCTCTCCCTGCAGGGTCCAGCTCCAGCTGTCACCATAGAATGGAAACCCACTCCCAGAGCGGCTTTGCCACAGAGACAAAGTTTGGGGGAGAGAAAGAAAGACTTCTGCTGCTTCTGCTGCTTTCCTTACATGCACCCAAAAGCAGAGGTCCAGTTTACTCCCACAGGTCCAGTTTACTCTTTCCAAATGGCCAGCAGCAAGACACCGGGCAGCTGTGCCGAGGGCAGCCCTGACAGACTCAGCTTGGCCGGCCCAGCCATGGCCAATACTCCTCACCCATGGCTGAGCTTGGCCGCAGGGGGCTGCCGGGCCTCTGCAGGCGGCGGCAGTAGCAGCAACAACATCTGCAGTGCCTCAGCCACCCCTGTCGAGACCTGTGCCCAGCTGCAGGATGCACCAGGCCTACTGTTGTAGTCCTCCGCGATTGCCCACTGGGCATAGAGGCCTCTCTGCCACCAGTGGCTGCCCTGCCAAGGAAGCCCCAGGGCAGTGATGCTTGTGCTGGGGCTGCTGTGGCGGATGTTGGTAGTGTGGGCTATGCAGATGCAGCATGGGGCGAGAGCGAGTGGGCTGCCACTATGCCGCAGAAACAGGCGCTCAAGATCTACGGTCAGTGCCGCGGGCAGCGAAAGGGTCATGGGGCACAGGAGTTCGCAGGGATGAGGCTGCCTTGGGCGGGGTGAGTGGGTGAGGGACCTGTGTGTGCATGGGTGAGGGGGGGGGCTTATTTTCAGGGGAGGGCGTATATTTAGGCCCACCTCAAAAATCAGGCTTGGCCTTATTGTTGGGACATGTCCTATTTTTGGGGAGGCACGGTAACCCCAGAATGCCTTCTGGAAGTGTATGCAGAATAACAAGATTAGTCATTTCTTCGTATGTTGCTGCCTGTGGTGATTACAGTATGAATTCATATACTTAAAGTTAATTGCTATTTTAAATTATTTTCAAAGCATGTGTGACAATATAAACATTGGTGCTGGAATTTGTATGCACAACTATGTGAGAGTCACTAGAGGTCCAGGCACTGACTCATTCTTAAATTGTAATGGAAGAAGGGGAGTGTCTCCATCCATCTGCAGACCACTTTGTGAGGTATGCTGCATATGTGAATTAAACACTAGATTAGGCTACCAATCTATTTTGGAGCTAGGAAATTTCCATAATTTTGAGTTTCTTAGTAGGCTAGTAATGCAAAGGAACGCATTACTTCATTTATTTTCCCATAGGTAGGGTTAGTTAAACAAAGAGTAAGCTTTTCCAAACAGTCTACACACATAGTAGGACAAATTTACACACGGTTGCAAAGTAATCCATATCAACATAACAGTTAAATTTTAACAATAATGGGGGGGGGGGGATACTAATAGGACAGAGAAAAAAAGTAGTTAAGCACACAATTCCAATAATAAACAAAACCGTCTACCCCAAAATGTATCTTTGAGGTATATAATTTCTGTTATTTTAAAAGAATTATACTGTATTTCCCAAAAATAGGTGGGGCCAAAATCCAGCGTAGGGTTGATTTGCAGGGAGTTTGTTTATATATCTAATTTATGTGGAGTTGGAGTTAAAAATCTATTATGCCAATATTTGTGAGAGTATTAAGCATTAATTATCCTGTCAGTTTTGTAAATTTGCAAAAGGATGCTTAGAGTAAGCAAGAAAAAATAAGAAAAAAACCTGAAGAAAACAAGTGTTGCACTGAAAAGAACTGTAATAAGCATTCAGTATGTTGTGAAAGTCCATGGTGGGGTATAATGGGGAGATTGTGTGGATTTAATGGGTCATGTGAATTTATGTATGCGCATGGATGCAAGTTTGTAGTTGTTTGGAAAAGTACTCCTAAAGATAGGGAAGAAGAGGTAGAGTTTTGACTGTGGAACACTTCATTCAGTTTTTTCAAGTTCAGACAAGGTCAGTTAGATGCCAAGGACAGTTAAAATAACCCTAATCACCCCGCTTAGTACTGTTTAAGTAGGATTATGATGAATTAGACATGCCTTTTGTGTGATACAGAGTCATGCATCTCCCTAGAGATATCATAGGTGCAATTATTAATATCCCCTCCATGTTCTGACCTAGGCTTCCTTAGAAATTAAACAGCACAAACTTAGTCCTGGCAAACCTCTTTAATTCATATGGCTGTAAATTACATTCATTTACAGTCCACAAAGCTTGATAAACAGTCTTTCAGAGGAAGGTTATCAACACCCACCTATCTCACATGGAACACTGCCAAAGAGCTAATTTCCAGATGCAGGGCAAAGCCAAACTTGGCACAGAGTCACAAACAGAATTTTCAAATCTTGAATTGGCCAGATGAACTAATTGCTTCCTGCAAAAGCTCATGTCCCATTCACTTCTCTTTTATGTCTTATGGGAGAGGCCAATCATCTCCAAGCCTTACTCCCAAGTCGACCCTGTTTCCTTAATTGTTTCTGTCTCCTGGCAGCTCTGCACATGCACACACTGGGAACTGCTCCCGCTGTTGCTCTGCCTCAGTGAGGTCAGACTCCAGAGACTCCGGAGTCAGCAAAGAACTACCAGATGGCCTTGGCCTCCTTACTGCCTCTGACTCAGAGCCATTGTCCGAGCCTTCCCCGGACTCCAGGACTGGCCCACGTTCCTCCTCAACCTCCTCACTGTCCAAATCTGCTGCCAGCTCTGCTGGCTGCTGGCAGACCACAACATTCCAGGACTAGATTCCAACATGGAATGTTTTGTGGCAGAATACAATTCTGTTATTTCCTACACCAACTTGGGGAGATATATCTCCCCATATAACAGAATAATAGAATAACAGAGCTGTAAGGGACCTTGGAGGTCTTCTTGCCCAACCTCCTGCTCAGGCAGAAAACTCTATACCATTTCAGACAAATGGTTGTCCAATGTCTTCTTAATGTCTTCCAGTGTTGGTGCACCCATAACCTCTAGAGGCAACTTCTGATTAATTGTTCAGTCAGAGAATTCCTCCTTAGTTATAGGTTGCTTCCCTCCTTGATTAGTTTCCATCCATTGCTTCTTGTCTTGCCTTCAGGTGCTTTGGAGAATAGGTTGAATTTCTCTTCTTTATGGCAACACCTTAGATATTGGAACACTGCTATCATGTCACCTCTAATCCTTCTTTTCATTAAACTAGACATACCCAATTCCAGCAACTGTCCTTTATATGTTTTAGCCTCCAGTCCCCTATTCCCCAGCCAAAATGGGAGGAAATGGGAGAATCCCCAAAATGCTAATTTGAATTTGGGAGAGGGGGAACCTAACAATAAAAAAAAATCTCCTTCTGCACCAGAGCACATTTGCCCAGGTGATAACCAGCTAGTTGCCAAGAGAGAGAGAAAGGGGATGGGAGGGGAGGGGAGAGGAGAGGAGAAATGCATTTTATGAGTATGCAAAATTAAATCAAGTAGGCAAGGAATAGATGGTCTGAAAATATAAAGAAGTATGTGGGGAGTGAGGCGGTTTATGGTGTGAGAGGAGAGGATTGATTGACCATTTCCCCATGCTATTTTCCTGATAAATATGCAATTCATCTCCAGCTGGTATTTGCTCTTCCAAGCCAAGCATTCAGGTCTTCAAATGAGAATTGTGTGTTTTCATTTTATCTTTGGGGATGGTTTTATGTCATGCAGTTATTAATAGCATTATAATCATTTTATAAAAATGATGGCTGTGGTTCCCATTTAACAAAAATAAGCTTAAACCTTGAAATATGACCTTTGCAAAATCAGCCTTGATATTGAATCTGAATGTAGTGTTCCATAGACAAGGCTACCAAACTTCTTTGCTAATCTATATAATTTCCCAAATATAGTGTTCTGGAACAAAAACAAGCTTGGAGGAACTATGCACTTTTAAATTCTGCCCTGTTTGTGTGATTTTAAGAACTGAATAGCTGTGTATTTTAATTATATCATTTTATCATGGCATGAAGCAAATTAGAGCCAGGCCTCTTGAACACTCGATAGCAATCTCTTGGCCCACCAGTCACCCTGAGCAGCCACAAACTACATCATTCCATCTGTTCAGCAGTCATAATTTTCTGGTGTTGAATCCAGGAGCTACTTTCTTTACCTTAAAATCTCACATGGCAATAAAATATGATTAGCATCCTGTTCCACTGGGCTAGGATAAAGCATTTGGCTGGTGTGGTAATTCCTCTGGTTGGTATATTTTCAAAATATTTGTTTGATTGTTCTCTTATCATCTTTGCTCATGGGTTGCTTGAACAACAACAAATATTGAAACTGGAAACTTCTTAGGACAATAAAAGAATTTGTTTTTGTTTTTAAGGTATTTACTAAGACAGAAGTGAGATTTATTACACAAAGAAAGTTGACTATATTACAGATGTTTGAAATTGTATGTTGGATCATGTTTTACTTTATTTTCCATAACGATTACTAGCTTAGCAATAAATGATGCCGATTAAGTTTGAATGCTCACTTGAAGCATTCTTAAACAGAGAGATGGAAATTTAGATCTAATCTTCACAAGAGAGAACCTTCCCAGTTTTTGTTTTTCAGTTGAATTGGTACAGGACCAATGCTCATGCTGAATTATGGATGATAGGATTGTAGTCTACCCTGGAAGGCAGCAAGTTGAGGGAATTTGGACATTTTCTTATCTTCCAATTAAACTCTTACAGTTCAATTTAATTTTGTCTAGAATCACATAATGTGTTGCTTCATGGGAGCACATTCATCTGTGTGATCACTAGCAGAAAGTATGCCTCTTTTTTGCCTTGTTCTTTACAGGTAGTTCTTGATTTTGATGATAGTTTTGACTGGAATTTCAGCTATAAATTGTAGTCATAACTCGAATTGTATACAATTTTATGATCATTTTAATATAGTCATTAAGTAAATCACTGTGGTTATTGACTTTGGTTATTATCCATCATTGTTAAGTGAATTTGCTGTCATAAATGCAAACCCACTTTTTCAAAATGGGAATTTCATTTGTTTGTTTCTTTGTTTATTTATTTATGCAATTTATATGCCCTATCTCCAAGGACTCAGGGTGGCTCACAATGCTAAAATGCACAATCCCTCATTAAAACAGTGAGAATTAAAATTCAGATTTAAAACAGTTAAAATTGATTAAGAAATCCCTGTCAGTCCAAGCTGCGGAACAGCCAGGTCTTCAAATCGCGGCGGAACGAGCGAAGGTCAGGAGCCATCCGGAGCTCCAAAGGAAGTTGGTTCCAGAGGGTGGGTGTGCCCACAAATTCTTTTACTAGAATTGCCCCTCCCCCCAAAAAAGGTTGCTTTCATCATGTGACTATAGGACACTGCAACCAGTCATAAATGTGGGAGGATCAAATTTTTTTTTAGCACCATTGTAACTTGGAATGGTCATTAAATGAATGCTCATAAAGAGGTCATAAGTTGAGTAGTACCTTGTATTTTAAAATTTTATGTTAAAGGTAGCTTTGCTGGATAAAAAAGAATTGATGAGTACTTCTGGATGGAAGTTACCAGCAACTTCCCATCATTTGTCTACCATACAGCAGACTTGCCTTGGTTGGTTGGTTGGTTGATTATGTGTCAGTGTCAACTCTTACTGACTAGATGGATAGACCTTATCCAGGATGATCTGTCCCCAGCCTGGCTTTTCAGATCTTTTAATGATGTCCTCATCACTGCTGTGATTGAATCCATCCACCTTGCAACTAGTGTCTTCTTCTCCTCTTTCCCTCTACCTTTCCCATCATTATAGACTTCTCAAGAGAGATTAATCTTCACTTAATACACCCAAAGTAGATATATTATTTGAGCCAAATCATTTGTGCCTTGAATGAGAATTCTGAACTGATTTATTCTGTGGTCCATTTGTTTGTTTTCTTGGCTGTGCATTCTCTTCTCAGGGAGTCTTCTCCAACACTGAAGTTCAAGCTCCAATGTTCTTTCTAGCCTGCTTCTTCAAAGTCCAACGTTCGCATCCATAGAATGTCACTGGGGATACCATTGCCTGCAGGTAATGCAGATCTTTGAAAGTAAAGATATAGTATAGCATCTGAACAACTTTTCTAAGCCTTCTATTGCTACCTACAAAGTAATACTCGGCAGTGTATTTCTTGAACACGTTTATCTTACTGACTCTTAAAGGTAAAACTTGACTCTTTATGAGTACACAATGATAATTATTTATGCCAAGTCTTATCCCATTACATTTATCAGTTAGCATATTACCTGTATTCTGTTGGGAAAAGCAACAATGGAAAGGATTTCAGCAAAGTTGGAGCTGTCCAAGTACCTTCTTTGTGGGAGCATAATAGAGAACAATTATAGTTTATTTTTTCATTTATTACTTTTTCATTTATTGTTGAATGTTAATGATTTGACAATAGATCCTATTTGGCACAGATCCTATAACACATATTTGTTCTGTTTGTACAGGCTTAAATTTTGGGTTAAAGCTGCTATTACTTACAAAAAGTCTGTTAATGAGTATTGTCTAGTTATTGGTGATGTCTCCATTACTTTTTCCAAAATGCACATCCTTCTTACTGCTTCTTCTCTTTTCTCTGCCCAGGGGAAGGCTGCTCTCATTGCCCAAGAATGCTGCTTATATCTCTTGACATTTTGAAAAGCAGAGAAGGAAGTGTCCTTGAATTTTAATCTCTTCCTTGTTACAACAATTATAAAATTTCCTTCATCTAGATTCCATGGAGTCATGTGTGTTGCACCTGCACTCTCTTCATTTCTCTATCCCCATCGGTCATTCTGTAGGGGTTTCATTGATAGGACCATTATTCAGTGCATCCACTGGTCAAAATGTAATGAAGATGGAGTGAAGTTTCTGTCTTTCAATCATTCTTACTTCAAGAGTCTTTTTTTTAATCAGTTCCCAATAAACATGCTGCTGTTCCTAGGCATTTAGATTCAGCATAGGATTCTGAATATTAAGGGCATATCTGCACTGTACTCTTAAGCATTTCTATCCTGAGCGTATGCTGATTTGATTAAAATGGCTTTAAGAAAATCTTTCTTGGACTACAGCAGGTTGGAAGGTAGTCAATTTGAACAGCATCTTCTCATTGCCAGTTTCACTGCAGCTGTGCCCTCCTGTTTTTGTTCCAGACATTGCCAAATTCCTGAGTGTAGGTCTCACTGGATATACATACCTTTATATGTCTATGTGCATATGTATATGTATACAAAACATTAAATTTATATATACAAATTTATGTATACAAAATCAAAGTATTTATATATACAAATTTATATATATATAATGAAAGCATAAACATACATATGCATGCCGACACAACAGCTAACTTTAAATAAAATTCCTTTCATGCTGTCCTGTTGATCTTTCAGATTTTGTATAGTTATCTCCCCCCACCCACACACACACAAAAAAAATGCTGTGATAGTACAAGTCCACTAAAGTACTGTTTCATTATTTCTCCATTAATTTGAGTCAAGAGGGTTTGAGAGCTGAGGGAGAAACTCTTATTTCCTTGCGACTCAAAGATAATGAAACAGTGTACTGCTGAATTTATTTTAAAAAATCTAGGAAAAATAGCTAATTCAGGAAAAGAAAAATAGGAATTTAAACAAATATTCTGTTGGGTTTCAAAGTCAACAACTTGGTTTTTACAAGGCAAGTGTTGTACAGCAGGGGTCCTCAATACCTGATCTGTGGACCAGCACTGGGCCACGGCATGCCATAAACCAGGCCATGCAAACAAGGGAAACTCTGTCTGCGGGATGTAGGCAGCAAACGAAACCACACTCCCTCTGGTCCATGGGAAAACCTCTCTCCACGGAACCAGTCCCTGGTGCCCAAAACACTGTTGTATAGTAACTATTACTCTATTATAGTATTCCTGATAAAGAATAATAGACATTGCACACCATGATAACCATGCAATTCTGCCCCTCTATAGCAGCCAGTGATCTGATGGATTAGCCTGCAATGAAATAAGGTACCAAACTGAATAGCAGTATTCAAGGCAATATTAGGGAGAATTGAGTAGAAGTGTGAAAGGAGTAGACGTAGTCCTCACTTAAGGACCACAATTGGGACCAGCAACTATCCTTAAGTCATTAAGGGAAATGTGACATGACTGAGCCAGACTTACATTAGTTCCACTGTAGTTGTTAAGTGAGACGCCATGTAACCACAACTTACGATTTACTGACATCTTTTCCATTGGCTATGCTTGTCAGAAGCCAGCTATGAAGCTCACCAGTGGAAATCACATGACTGTGGGATTCTGCAATGGCTACAAGTTTGAGAAATAGTTGTAAACCTGGTTTTTTAGTGAGACTGTACTGTTGCTGAATGAGGCAGTTGGTAAGGAAAGGCCATCTGTATATTATCAATTTTATGATGTTTATGTATCTTTTGTTTTTTCTTGACTGTACACCGCCTTGAGTCCTGCGGGAGAAACGCAGTATAGAAATAAATAAATAAATAAATAAATAAATAAATAAATAAATAAATAAATAAATAAATAAATAAATAAATAAATAAATAAATAAATAAATAAATAAATATTAAAACCACAGCAGAGAAGTGCTCTCAGAAGAGACTGATCAGGTGGAGTGAATATGGAGCAATGTTCAAAAATGGTTGCTAGTCTGTTCTGACAACGGGACAATTGGCAGTGCAAATAAGCTGTGTTGATGAATTCATCATGTGTCGTTCAACAAAGTAGGCAAAGGAGATTCAGTTCAGTGTTTAGGCACAAATATTGCTAAGATATGTGTGTTATTCTGTATATGTCACAAATATTATGAGTAATGGGGCAGATTTTGTAAAACAGTAGATGAGAAATAGAGGATTAAATTTCTGTTCTCCACCTGACATCTTGTCTTCCACCATGTACTGGGAGAAAAATGTAACGTTCTATTCATTGGGATAAGAATGACATTTTGTTTTGCTTTTGGTCAGTCTTAATTTCTTTACTAGGGAAGCAAAAAAATGAACTGGATCCAGGTGTGAAATCCAGCAGGTTCGGACAGGTTCTAGAGATTTGGTAGCGGGAATTTTGAGTAGTTCAGAGAACTGGTAGCAGAAGTTTTGAGTAGTTCGGAGAACCGGCAAATGCGGGCCCCAGAGTGGGGTGGGAATGGAGATTTTGCAGTGTCCTTCCCCTGCCACGCCCACCAAGCCACACCACACCCATCAAGCCACACCACGCCCATCAAGCCACCCCACAGAACTGATAGTAAAAAAAAATTGGATTTCACCACTGACTGGATCTATATATAGCCTCGGGAGGGGATGATGTTGATAAAAAATTAAGATGGGCACCATTTTTAAAATATGTGTCACACATGCAAATTACTAACAGACAAGGCTTCAGTTGCACAGCCACGTCCACCATTTTATCTTGTTTTTTGATGCCTACCTCACACCTCACCCAAGTGATGGGAGTGCTTACCTCCCACCTCACCCACAGGGTCCCCCAACTTTTCTGGCATCAGGGACAGGTTTCATGGAAGACAGTTTTTCCACGGACTGGGGGGCAGAGAACAGTTTTGTATGCAACCTAAATCCTGTGTATGCGCAGTTGAAGCTTTGCTCACTCACCTACCACTTGTGCAGCTTGGTTCCTAATAGGCTGCAGACAGATACCGATCCATGGTCCTGGAGTTGGGGATCCCTGCCTTAGGCTACTGTTATGATACTCAGTTTTCTTTAAAAGAGAGTAATTTTTATTTTGGGTTATATGCTATGCACTTTTGTTATAAGAGATATGGAAGCAAGAACAAAGGATGTTTAAGATTTCTGCCATATTAATCCTGCATGCCCGTCTCAACATTTTTCAGAATGACTTTTTTCTAGCTTCCTCATGCTTATGTAGCAGTTTTTACTCTCACCTGGTTAGACGTAGCATGTAATTGGAGTAGCATAATAAATATTAAGACAGCTGGTTGTCCACTGATCTCACCAACAACCAAGCTTTGTTGAAACCCTGAATGACTTTTTAAATATTATTTTCAACGAAACTAAGAAATGAAGCCCATTACTGTGGGGCTTTCCAGCCTGGTAAATGTACCCATTCTGTTCTTTGTTATGGACTCCTTTAAAATTCCCTGCTGATCTGAAAACACCAGCTTCATCACACCATGGGAGGTATTATCAATGAAGTCTTCCAGGGGGGAACATTTTTAAAATTATAAAGCTGGCTCAGCTTGATAGGAAGAGTAGGAACTTTTGGATTGTAATGAGAAAAGAAATGAATCTGAGTTGTGTCTCAGTATGGAGGGGGTCACTGGGAAAAAGCCATTGTAAATGTTTGTTGTAAGTGCCCTCTTTCCTGGAACTTTCTTATGCAGAACCAGCCTTTCACAATCCAGTAGGTGCACTGGGATGGCTGTTTTGAACCCAGGAATTTCCTTTATACAGGTAGTCCTCAACCTATGACCATAAGTGAGCCCAAAATTTATTCTGCTAAGTGAGGCAGTTGTTAAGTGAGTTTTGCCCCATTTTACAACTTTTCTTGCCATAGTTGTTAAGTGAATTGCTGCAGTTGTTAAATTAGTAACAGGGTTGTTAAGTGATTCTGACTTCCTCGTTGACTTTGCTTCTCAGAAGACTACAAAAGGGGAATCGAATGACGACAGGGACATTGCAACCGTCATAAATATGAACCAGTTGCCCAGCATCCAAATTTTGATCACGTGACCATGGGGATGCTACAATGGTCGTAAAGTGTGACAATTTGGTCATAAGTCACTTTTTTCAATGATGTTGTAACTTTGAATGGTCACTAAGTGAACTGTCGTAAGTCAAGGTCTACCTGTACCGGATTGGGCTGCTTGTCTACCTTTTCCAATATTGTTTGTTCTTTCAGTTGGAAATGCCTGAGATCTTCCACAGTGAAAGAGATGCTCTACCACTCAGTTGTAATCCTTTCCCAGTATGTTTAGTGTCTGGGAAGAGGGTGTGTGTGTGTGTGTGGATATTGAGTGCTGTCATTGCTGAGGACCTGCTTTTATTCACAGAGGGCTCTTGTTTAAAAATAATATCAATGAAATGGAACATCAAGAGATCTTTCCCACCACTTTCCCTCAAACACACTGTGTTCTGGGGTCATTTAGATTCTGCTCAGGATTCTGAGCGTTAAAGGCTGAATTAATCATGTGCACTGCAAACTTGCACACGATTATTTCAAGAACATTTCGCTGTATCTAATGGAACATATTTCCAGGTTTAATTTTAAGAGGCTAGCATTTATGGCTGTATCGATGAGATTAATTCTGCATATGCATGTTCAGATATATAGGAACATGCACATAGATGCTTGATAATCTCTAATATGAAACTTCTTCATATCTACAAAGCAGGGTCTGTTTCAAATCTTGTTAGAAGCATGATGGCTAAGTATTCTGGGAACTGCAGACACAGCACCTCTGGGGTCTTCTGTATCAAAGATTATTGTGGTATTTGGATTGAGGTCTTGAATACTGGCTGGGTAATGTGTGATATAAAATGACAAACTAGTTGGTCTGTGGGGTAAATCAAGCTGGGCTCTTCTCAATATTGAGAAATCAATTACCAATCTTTTCTTAGAAATCTCTGAAAGCAGTTTATTGTTCAATGTAGTTTACTGTGTTAATTTATTTACATAAGCATTTGAAATACTGTGGGATAATGCTTTAACATGTTTCACTTCATTTTGTATACTGTATATACAACTGTTTTTGTGTTATTTATATGTCTGTTTTTCATTCAGCAATAAACCTGAAGCAAAACTTGCTGTTCTGCTGTTGGGTCACTTGAATTATAAAGTATAATCATGTGTCTTTCTACATAGTAGCACATATGTACAAAAACCATTGTTACTCTTATTGCTTTCATCAACTTCATTAATACATGAGTGGTAGTCAAACAGAAATATTGGGAGTTTATAAAAAGATTTCTATACTGCTTTGTGTCTCTTATTCTGATTCCTTTGAGGGGTTTTCCTCCCTACTGGTGTGAGATACTGTCTATATCTATCTATATCTATATCTATATCTATCTATATCATCTATCTATCTATCTATCTATCTATCTATCTATCTATCTATCATCTATCTATCTATCTATCTATCTATCTTTCTATCTATCGATCTATCGATCTATTATATATATATAAAACAAGAATAATGTGAGCTGGTGACTGAAATAACAACAGAATGCTGATTAGCTATGAGAATTGTCCTAGTTATGCTTTGCAGCTGATACTGAGAGAATTCCTTCCATATGTATCTTTGTGTTTGTGAATAGCGCCTCCCTTCTGATCTTCGATTCTACAACAATAAGCTGAAGACCAGCCTTTGCCTTCAGGGGGTTAACAGTGGCTGCCAAATAATTCACATAGTAGCTTGAACACTTGAATGTATTACTGTAGTCTCCTGGTTTCTCTACGGCAAAGTGGCACACTGAGCCTTTCTTTTTTATCGGCATTAATCAGCTTGTTACAGGTCCTTGACAGAAGAACTAACAGCCATAGTTGAATAATTTTGACTTGCAAATAAGACAGCAGGTTATTTATTTATTTTTCTTTCAGTGCTTTTATAGACTTAGATGATGCTATGCTTCAGCTTTTAAGCACAATTATAAGATAATATTCAGTCCAGAATCTCCCTTCCCTTCCTGATTCCAAACGAACAATCTGGACTTGCTGTGAAAGAGGCATCTGGATCTGGGATAGAAACAGTTATCTTCTATTACCTCTATTCACAAATTTTGTGAACAAATTTGTACATACCAAATTTGTACATACCAATTTTGTACATTGGTATGATGCTTCAGAATGTGCAAAGTATGTGTGAATCTGTAAAGCCTAATTCATTGTAAACACTGGTCCAATAAAATATGTCTGCACTATTTTTCTTATTCTGTGGACCAATAGAGCCACAACTGTATGTATAGAGAATGAGTTAAAATCCAAATTATTAAATTTTGCAAATAGAGATGAGACTTAAAACAGATTCTGAACTAATAAAAATCAGCACTGAGTTGGATTCATTGGCCTTGAGGCTTATTCATGAATCATAGATGGGTTCTATATAGTTCTCCCAACTGTATCTTTATTCAGGTTGCTTTCATATAGAAAAATGCATCATATAAATCCAGTTTCAGAACTATAGTTGCAATTCTCCAATGTCATATCTCAGAATAATATGTGCCTTTTTTTCCAAGTACCTCACTTTTGAAGCAAACTTGGCTAAATATGCAACCTTCTTAATTTTTAGAACCACTGTGTTGTTGAATCTCTGGAAAAAATTGAATGCACTATATATTTTTTTGTAATATAGCATAAAATTTGCCAAGTAGCAGTCTAATAAATTGCTGGCCTCCTCTCCCATGCTAGTAATTGAACAATCAACCAACCATTTTGTGAGAGTTCCTATAATACAAACTCAAAATTGCAAATATTCCAGTCAGTTCCCCAAATTTGGGGATTCTTGTTTTGTTGTTAAAATGTCCTATGTGTTCTTGAATGGAAGATGAGATCAGATATTATTTCTAAAAATAAATATTCTACCCACTGAGACAGGCAATTTTTAAAACAGTTTTTTTTAGAAGCACTGACTATACTTACATCCCTTTCTCATTGAAAGCTTGTGTCTCTGTCCTCTGTGTATTGATCCACTGCCTTTTTGAAATCTTATACTACCAAATAGGATAGCACAAAATGGGAGGCATTCTGGATGAAAACAAAATGAAACACTAATTTGGAAAGAGTTATCTTTTGAACACTTGAGTGTGTTTTTAAAAAAACAGAGCAAACATTTCTCCATAATTCTACCTTGAAGCAATTCTTCATCATATACCAAGCTGTGACAAATTTTGTCCCATGAGTAACATATTAATAAGCAGTTGCATTGCAAACATGCTCAAGATACTTCATTTTTCAGAGAGGAACCCAATTAGATTCTTATGTGCTGGGTCATTATTGAATAGGAACTCTATTATTTTTTCCCTGTAGGGAATGACTGTATCTACAGTTTTGGCTAGATACAACAGTATACTGTGGTTGCATTTCATCAACAAACAATATTCCTTTTAGAGTAGCTGTTTTGAGATCAAAGCCACACCCACCAGAATATCACACATTAAATAGAAGAGTTCAAATGAATTATAAATTCAAAGAGTTATTTATTCATATGTGTATTTGTGATTTACCTATTCAGAATTACCTTCAAAGAAACTATGTTCATAAGAACATTAGTTGGGTCCTGAATATATAGAATATTTGTATAATTCATATCTAAAATAACATACACTTTTTGGGGTTATTGCATTTCCTAGAGAAAAGACTTTGGTTACATTTGAAATAGCCTGAGATGAAAAATCAAATCAATACTATGTTACATATTTTGCAGGAAATTACA
Source organism: Masticophis lateralis (assembly GCA_030761175.1). Lineage (NCBI taxonomy): Eukaryota > Metazoa > Chordata > Lepidosauria > Squamata > Colubridae > Masticophis > Masticophis lateralis. The sequence goes on along the minus strand of JAUDYJ010000001.1, from coordinate 243,777,931 downwards.
ACAAGAGCAACCTGATTTATTAATTTATTAAGCGCAAAATACTCAAAATGTTTTTTATTCAGTGAAGATAAACTGAAATTTTAAAGTAATCAAGTAATCAAGAAGCTAATAATTTGTTGAGGTTTTGACCCCCCCCCCCAAGAATGCCCCAGATTTTCCAAAATCACCAAATCTTAGAAGATCTAAGACAAAATTTGTTGATTTATTTTTGGCACTTTCATTCTGTCTGTCTATCCATCCATCCATACACTTTTTTATGAAGACATAATATCTAATTAATAGCGGTGGTAACTGCTTCCTTTCTTCAGTGTTAGTACTGGCATAGATGAGAAAAGGGCAGATTCAGATTACTTGAAAGTCACTTCTCCCTTCTCTTATCAGAGATTATGGGGCTTCTAGTTGACATATAATTTCTAAATATATCACCTTTACATGATACCCTGATCTGTCAGTATAATAGGTTCATAGCTGAACTGTCTTGACTATCAAATTAGCAGTTCTGTTCACAATGTATATATTAGACCCCAAAACATGAGCAATATCTTTGTTGACTAGGGCATCCACATGTACACATCCTCTCACAGTATGACAAGTGATGAAAGTGTCCATATTTGACCATGGAACCCAACAACTCAAATCTTGTTCTAGAATAGGCCTTTCTTAAGAATTGCATTGAACTTATTGAGGGCTATTTTTCAAATTTGAAATTGTTTTGTTCTTGGTCAGCCAATTTAAATATCTTTTTTTCTTTCTTTTTTTGTCAAATAGCTCCATGTCTGCTTGGGTACTGATATCTAGGACTCTGTTTAAAAATTTTCTTTGCCTGGGAGGCTGTTGAGAATAAACACTGGGTGGAAAACCCATGCTGTGAAGTAAGTTAGATAAGTCACCTTACACAGGAGGTGGCCTGAGCCATATTTATTTGTTCTACTAAGTATATTTTGGGTAACCTAGCCATTCAACCTACCATTGCCAATATGTGAAAACTTTAATTATTGAATGGCTATATATGCTGTGGATAACTATTTCTGTTCTGATGTGTTCTTGTCAATTCCCAGGATGCTTCTTTTAAAAAAGAGTCTGAAATTATTCAAGTGAGGTAGGTTTTATAAGGCCCTACAATTTCACACCATAAGTTAGCATTGGGAATATTTTTGCTCTTAAATATTTTCAGTCATTGACAATTCACGTGTACCACTAGCATGCTAGAATCATGTAGTGTGAGGCTACAGATCCTTCTTAGTTATACACATAAAAACTGAGAGCAACTTAACTGTTGAAACTACAAAATCTAGAATGAGCCAATTACCATTTTAGCTTGGGGTTCAGCATAATTCTTCATTATCCTCATGCTAGTCTGGCAAATGTGAAATAAATTAGGCACAATCAGTAATCAAAAGTATCTTAACTTTCTGGATTTTTGTTGATAGTAGAATTCATATTTCTGCTTTGATGCAGAATTTTTTGGTTGGAAAAACCAAAGGAAACATCAGGTGCACACAATTTTATTGGGGACAAAATAGAGCAAGTATTGGTGTTTAAAGAATCATGTGCAAATTTCTGTATGAATCTCTGCTGGTAATTATATGTGTGGGGTGTCAAAATGGCTGCATCAGCAAGCCATCAGGCAGATTTCTGCAAATAGTTATTCTTTTTCTGTCCATTTTTTCCCCAGTTACCTGCTTGCAAACAGAAGAGTGGAGATGAATCTAAATATTTAAGATGTTGTTTGAGGCAGCATTGGAGAATGCAAAATACTTGACATCTAACTGGTTGTGAATTGTATATAGTACAATAGCAAGAAAGCTCTGTACTAAGCTTTTGCAAAACTAGAAAGTAGAAAATCCAGTGACTGATAAGAGCTAGTTAAAAACAGATTTATATTCCTTCAAAACCAATCCTGATTTCTAAGTTTTCCTGCTGCTTTCTGCCATTTTTGTTCTCAAGCATTTTATTCATTTCATCTCTTTCCTCTGGTTTCTGGAAGGAGGCAGTAGCCTATTTGAGACCACTTGGGCATACTGTCTGTGTATCAGGCAGTGCCAGTGGGGCAGTGTATATGACAAAATAACAGGGAGGTAAGCAACACTAGCTATGGAACCATTTGCAGCCTGCTGTTACAATAAATTTTTCCTTGATTGGATAGACATAGCACTCTGTCTCAAGCAAGTAACCTAAATCATGTAACCAGCAACCACTAAATCTGGCACCCAGATATGCATTGACTTTTGCAGGCCCCAGAGCTTGCTGTTTCTCATACTTGTACTCCGATTCTGTCTGCTTGAGCAGATAAAAGAAATTTATTGAGAGAGCTGGAGAAAGAAGAAAGAAGGTTATAATCAAGTGCCTTATTTGTCATATGTTCTCCCCTGTAACAGTAGATGCCCTCTCCCTAGTCTTCAGAACACATTTTTTTTTCTTCTCTTTTGACTGAGTTCTGGAACATACAGAAATAATCAGTTTCCATTACATTCGCAAAATAATTACTTCATCTATAGCCCTTATATATCAAACATTGCTTTACAGGATTCCTAACATCCTGGCATTCCCTCAAAATTAGAGGCATTCCTCACTTCTTTTTTCTGCCAGCGTAATGCAGACTTTTTAAAAGATCTTTAGTAATTTCAGAGAAAGAGAGAGGGAGAGGTTATTAATATTGTTATAGTGAAAACATTTGTTGTGCATTTGCAGCATGTGGTAGCACATAGGATCGATGTATTGACCCACCTTTCCCCTCCCTACACCTTAGCAGCTTCAGCATTCTGTAAAATCAGGACATTACAGCAGTGGTGAAATCTGAATCAGTTTACCACCAGTTCGCTGGCCGTGCATGCGCAGTGCGCTCCAAACACACGCTTCACACAGAAAAAGAAGACTTGGGAAGGTAAGAAGAACAGCAAGGGAGGAAATAGCTGTGCCGCACAATTTAGATTCACTAGAAAGCAGGATTTCCTGCTTTCTAACAATTTTAAATTGCACTGCATAGTTGATCACCGGAAATACCGGTTCAGAGGAGTTTTTTTATCACTACCGGTTCACCCGAACCAATATGAACCGGTAGCATTTCACCACTGCATTACAGCCATATGCAATAAATCTCCTCTTTCCTCTTCCATTGAAGCTTCCAATAGTCTCATATTTCTACATGCTATCATATCTCCATGGCAGGTTTCTGTATACAGGTTTACTAGTGTATCCTTATGGTCATTAAGCTTCTGTGTCCAGAGCTGTCCTTTTATATTTTTTATAATTGGTTTTCCCTAACCACTAACATTCATATAGTATTTTTTTCAAGCCTTTGATCTGTTCATTCATTTACTGGACAAAGATAGACAAATACCAGTATCTAGCCTGGGGGAGAGTCAAGAATGCTAACAAATTGTCTTATTTTTTATGAAGAAGAGATAAAATTCAGCTTTGTTTTTTTCCTTTGGTTAATTCACAACTTGTTGGTGAGGAATTTGCAGGCAGGTTCCCCAGCATTCCATTATTGCTTGGGTAGGGAAGGCATTGACTGGTTGTATTGATCTCCACAACCATTAGATTCACATAACTATATACATGTCCGTAATTATTGTTAGATCGGCGCAGGAAAGAAGAGTGACCAGCAGAGTTCAAGTAACAACGTTTATTAACGGGAACTGAACTGGCGCTGCGCTGCCGGAGCTCTCCTTATATTTGCTCCGGCAGACGCACCGCCCACTGACAGGGATTCAAATCTCCCGCCGAAGGATCTTTGACCAATCCCAGGCGGGTGTCCTTCTAAGGACATAACACTCCTCCCCCCTAGTTCTTAGTCAGTCACTCAAGGAAAATAGTCACTTAAATATACAGGACGTCGACGTAATCGCGCTGACCGGCGCAGTCCATTTCCAAGATGGTTGCCTTCCATGCCGGAGGGTGCTTCCTCGGCTCGGGGATTCCTCCCCGGTGCGGGCTGGATCTGGCCGTCGAGGACGCGGGCACTGTTCCCGAACCTCTGGCTGGGTCGAGGACCTCCGCCTGCGGGCGATGCTGGTCTGCCTCGTTCCTGCACAGATCGTGGTGCCGCTGGTGTGGATCCCTGCTTTCGACCGATCCGGAACTCCTGAGCCACGGTAGGTCCCTGGGTCTCCCTCGGGTCCCCTCCGTGTTAGAGTCGTGCCGGTCTGGGTCAGGGTGCGAGTTCGGCGGTGGTTGGGTTAGGCCCCCGGGTTCTCCGGTTGAGTCCGACTTACTCCCAGGGCGGCAGGCGGAAGGAGTTGGTGACAGGTCGGCTCTGTCGGGGTGGTGTAGGCCTACCTCGCAGGGGTGCTGTAGGCCCTCTCTTCACGGCTGGCGTGGTGGTGATGGTCGCCGCTTCCTCTGGTCGATGGGGTGCTCGATCATGTTGGGTTGGTGTTGGCCTACCCTGCAGGGGTGGTGGAGGCCTTCCTCGCAGGGTTGGTCTTCTGCGCGGTCGGCTGGTCGTTGTGGGGCCTTCTGGTGAGTTGGATGGAGGTCCCCATCCCTGGAGCGTTGGTTGCCTACTTCGCAGGGTTGATGTTGGCTTCCCCTGCTGGGTTGTCCCCGGTCTACTTGGCTCCCGTTGTTTGCCTGTCGGTCTCGGGTCTCGGGGTGTTGACTGCCATCCGCCCCACGGTGCTTCGGGGTTCCCGGCTTATCTTGTCCCCGATCTACTAGCCCTGTCGGAGTTTGAGTCAGGCTAGGTGCTGGGGTACCCGCTCCTCTCGAGTGTCGCCGGCCTCCCTCGTCTGGGTGGTTTGGTCCTACCGCGTCGGGGTGGTTTAGGCCTGCCTCGTCGGGGTGGTTTAGGCCTACCTCGTCGGGGTGGTTTAGGCCTACCTCGCCTGGGTGGTTTAGGCCTACCTCGCCGGGGTGGTTTAGGCCTACCTCGTCTGGGTGGTTTAGGCCTACCTCATCAGGCTGGTCTTCGCTCGCTTCCCTCCACCTTTTGCGGAGCTGGTCGAGGTGACGTCTCACGATCTGTCCATTTTCCAGCTCAACGCGGTAGGATTTGGGACCGGTTGTGCTGTGTACTGTAGCTTTAAGCCATTTTGGTGAGCCGTGGAAATTGAGAGCAAAGACGGCGTCGCCAACGGTAAACTGGCGGAGTTGGCGACTGGCAGTGGCGGACACCTCAGAGGTGTATTGAGGGTGCAGTCTGTCCAGGGGTGACCGAAGTCGTCTGCCCATTAACAGTTCGGCAGGGCATTTTCTGGTGGCAGAGTGAGGCGTGATGTGCTGGGTGAGCAAAAAAGTGTCAATGCGCTCCTGCCAATCACCCGGGCCCATCTTGGCGAGCGACTCCTTGGTGAGCCTCACCATCCGTTCAGCCTGTCCATTTCCGGGTGGTCTGTAAGGGGCGGAGAGGGCATGGCGGATGCCCAAGCCTGCCAGGAAAGCTTCCATGGGTACGGATGTAAGTTGGGGCCCGTTGTCGGAGACCAAGATGTCTGGAAGCCCATGAGTCGCGAAGAGATGCCGGAGTGCTCGGATCGTGGCTTCTGTTGTGGTGGATGCCATGGGGATGACCTCTAGCCATTTGGAGTAGGCATCGACCACGATGAGGAGGTGGTGCCCTTGGATGGGGCCAGCAAAGTCTATGTGAATGCGCGACCAGGGGGAGCTAGGAGTTACCCAAGGCGTCGGGTCAGACTGAGGCGGTGCAGCTCTGACTTCTTGGCACGGGCTACACCTGGCGACCCAATGTTCAATGTCTTCGTCCAGCGTCGGCCACCAGACGTAGCTCCGTGCCAGGGCTTTCATCCGGACAATGCCCGGGTGTCCTTTATGGAGCACTGCAAGAGTCCTTCGTTGAAGCGTGCTGGGAATCAGCACCTAATCTCCCCATAGTAAACAGCCGCGCATGGTGGACAGCTCCCCTTGCTTGCGGCTGAACGGGCTGAAGTCGTCACTGTCAATTCGAGCTGGCCAGCCCCTCAGGACCCAGGAGTGGACTTGCCGAAGGATGGGGTCAGTCCACGTGTGCGTCGCCACGTCGGCAGATGTTACCGGACAGTTGCTGTCGTTGTCAATATGCAGCAGCTCGAGCGTGGGAGCCGGGTCTTCCACGGAGTCAGCAGATGGGCACCTGCTTAGCACGTCGGCGTTCGCGATGGCTTTACCAGGCTGGTGGATGAGGCTGTAGGAGTAGCCAGCAAGGAAAATAGCCCAACGAGTCATTCGGGGTGACATGAAGGCTGGGGTCTGCTTGTCACCTGCGAGGAGGCCCAGGAGTGGCTTGTGATCGGTGACAATGGTGAAACGCCGTCCATAGAGGTATTCGTGGAAACGCTTCACCCCTGCTACAATAGCCAACGCCTCTTTGTCCAGTTGGTTGTAGTTGCGTTCAGCACTGGACATAGTCTTTGAGAAATAGGCGATGGGGGCTTCACAGCCGGTAGGCAGTTTGTGGCTGAGAACAGCGCCGACTCCGTAGGGGGAAGCGTCACAGGTGAGTCTGATGGGCAGCGTCTCATTGTACTGAATGAGAACGCTGTCAGAAGTCAACAGTTGCTTAACGGCTCTGAATGCAGACTCTTCCTCGCGGCTCCACCTCCAGGAAGCTGCCTTTGCCAGTAAGCGATGAAGCGGCTCAGCAATAGTGGCTTTCTGTTGGAGGAAAATTGCGTAGAAGTTAAGCAATCCAAGGAAAGCCTGAAGCTCCGCTTTGTTTTTGGGGCTGGGAGCTTCATGGATAGCTTTAACTTTTGATTTGGTGGGGTGGATGCCAGAACTATCTATAAGATAGCCCAGGAACTCGACTTCCTGTACCCCAATGATGCGCTTGTCCCATCGGACCCTCAAGCCCTTCTCCCTGAACCGCTGGAGAACAAGCCTCAGCCGGTCAAGGAGTTGTGCCTTTGAGTCCCCGGAGATCAGTACATCATCGAAATAAGGCACCACCCCTGGAATGCCTTGGAGAAGGCGTTCCATCATGGATTGGAAAATGCCTGGGGCAGCACTGACTCCAAACTGGAGACGGTTGCACTTGAACGCGCCTCTATGGGTGACAATTGTCTGAGCCTCCGCCGTTTCCTGATCAACTGGCAATTGCTGGTAAGCCTGGGCCAGGTCCAGTTTCGCAAAAATTTTGCCCTTGCCGAGTGAGTGAAGCAAATGTTGCACTACCGGCACAGGGTATGCGCTCTGCGGCAACGCCTTGTTGATGGTCACTTTGTAGTCGGCGCAGATGCGCACGGATCCATCCTGCTTCATGGGGGTCACAATGGGAGTCTCCCATGAAGCATGATCGATGGGTTCCAGGATGCCTTGGGCAATCAGCTTATCTAGCTGAGCATCTACTTTAGCCCGCAAGGCAAATGGAACCCGGTGGGGCTTGAGCCGAATTGGGGTTACCCCCTTGTCCAGATTAAAGGAGATGGGTTTCCCTGTAAAGGTCCCTAACTTACCATCGAAGACTTCTTGGAACTCTCCGATGAGTGAGTCGAGTTCGCCTGAGCTAATCTGGTGGATGCCTCCAATAGAAAGCCCCAACGGCTGGAACCACTCCACGCCCAACAGGGTCGGGCGGCTATGCTCCACGACGGTGATGGGGAGCTGGCCTCGGAACTGTTTGAAGGCGATCTGGAGGTTGGTTCTTCCGATGACGCCGATGGGATTTCCGCCGAAATCCACCAGCTTGGAGTGAAGGGGTTCAAGTTGGCGCTTCGTAAGTGCCGGCTTCAGTCTCTTTACCTGGTGCCAGTCAATGATGGAATAGATGGAGCCAGAATCTACTTCCATCGTGCACGGCAAGCCTTCAGCCAACAGTGTCACATGGAATTTGGTGGCACTGTTGTTACTGGTGAGGGCGATCGTTGTTTGATTCACCGCGCCGCCGTGGGAACCGTTGCGGTCGTCGCGGCTGTGCTGGAGTGAGGACCGTTTGGATGGCCTCTGGGAGTCGCGGCGATTTTCAGGATTTCGGGGCCTGATCGACTCTGGAACCGGATCAGAGGCTCTGCATGCCTCAGCGATGTGCCCCTTCTAAAGGCAGTGTCTGCAGGTTGCATCACGCCAGCGGCAGGATTGGCGGGGATGGTGTCCCTTGCAACTGCCGCACTGGGCGGTGCGGCGGCCATCTTTTTGAATTTCCCGCCTAGATGGGCGGGAAACTTTCAAAACGGTCGACTCCCCCTCTGAGTCGGTCGGTGTGGCAAAGTCATCAGACGATTCTGAGGACGACTTGCGGATCTTATGGATCCCTCGGGACTAGAGCATAGCAGCGGCGGCTGTCTCGGATGTTTCAGCAGCCGTAGCCTCCTCAAGAAAGTCCTTCAGGGACAGTCTTTTTCTGCTCAGGAACTTCTTTTGGAGGTTTGCATCTCTCATCCCGAAGACGATCCCGTCGCGTAAGGCATTGTCAACGTTCTCAAACTCGCAGTTTGCTGCGATTTGCCGCAATGCCGCCACAAAGTCTTTGAGAGATTCGCCTTCCTTCTGGTTACGTTGGCGGAAGGTGAACCGATTCGATATGGGGGTGCCCGTTGGCGCATAGTGGTCTTGCAGGGCAGTCTGCAGATCCACCCAGGACATGACTTCAATGTCTATGGGTGCGACGAGGTTGACGGCGAGCTCCAAGACGTCGGTGCCGCAGTGAGCGAGGAAGAGAGCCCTCTTCCTCTCGTCGTCTAAGTTGTTGTACCCGTTTCCCCGGAGGAATTGGCGGAAACGGATCATATAGGAGCTCCATTTCTCCCGGCTGGGGTTGAAAGGAGCCAGCAAGGCGAACGGCGCTTGCGGCGTTGCCATCTCTCAGTCCGCGTCGAGTGACTTCAGCTCGTTATGGTGATCGTGCCACGCGGTGGTTCTTCTCTAGTCCTTCGTCGCCAGTGTTAGATCGGCGCAGGAAAGAAGAGTGACCAGCAGAGTTCAAGTAACAACGTTTATTAACGGGAACTGAACTGGCGCTGCGCTGCCGGAGCTCTCCTTATATTTGCTCCGGCAGACGCACCGCCCACTGACAGGGATTCAAATCTCCCGCCGAAGGATCTTTGACCAATCCCAGGCGGGTGTCCTTATAAGGACTTAACAATTATAGTTCTATAAATATCAGCATAGATCTAAAATAGGTAAAGATAGCTTGGAAGTATTTTGAAGTCATTTACTGGTTCATTCTAAAGATTTGGAAAAATGGGTGAGTTGGCAAACTGAAAAGCCATATAATACTTTTTAATAGAATTGGTCTGCATATTTAGCTTCTGCTCATTGTTCATTCATGTGTGAATCAACTCTTGCAGGCAATCTGAACATTATTATAAACAACCTAAGCATGACTTCTTTGCTGCAGCCTGCACACTCTCAGCCGTCCTAGGCTAAGCACGGCAACACCAAGAAACACACGCGCACAGGTCGGTGCTATGCTGGTTTATTATCCGGCTGGCTCCAGGAACGTACTGCACTCGTTAAACGATTTGAAATTAGCACTACATTCTGTAGGCATGCAGCTGTTTTATAGCAAAGAGCTTGTTACTGTGCCGCCCCGCCCTGTATTTAAAGCCACACCCTCCCTCCTCTTTCCGGATGCTGGTCTCGGCGTCTCAACGTTTTCCCAGCCTCTCCTCATGCCGGCGTCTCTGCAGTGAGGGTGTCAGCGAATACAGCAGTTGGTGTGTTGAAGCCCTAATACCGTCGCCCCGCCTTCCCCACCCCGCACACGTCTGCCTATTCCTGAGTGCTCCCATCACCAGTGCACACCCCCCCCCGTGCAGGTAATGTTGTCGAGCCTGTTGCTTGGCTTGACAGGCGGCTCCTCCTTCACCACGAGTCCTTCTGTAAGGGAAAATCACAAGATTAGTAGCCTATCGTGGCTTTTGGGGATGCGTCTTATGAAATTGTTTGACTAATCGTTTAGCATTTACGTTTGGGGCGGACACCCAGGATGCCTCCTCATGGGGATATCCCTTCCACCGAATCAAGTACCACACTTTACCCCCTTTCATTTTGGAGTCTAAGATTTCCTCCACTTCATAATGGTCCCCTGTGGTTGGGCCAGGACGAGTATGCGGGTCTGGGCCAGGGGGAACGAGCTTCAGGAGACTTATATGAAATACGGGGTGGATTTTTCCCAATAATGGTGGCAGCTTGAGCGCTACTGTTACGGGATTTATGAGCTTAGTAATCGGGAAGGGCCCTAGGTATTTAGGCCCTAATTTACGACATGGTACTTTCAATTTAAGGTACTTGGTTGATAGATATACCATATCCCCTATCTGTAATGGACGGCAAGGGGCCATCCTCTTTTTGTCGGCTTGTGTTTTATAGTCCTTTGCCGTCCTCTCTAGTGCGTCTCTCACTTGTGGCCATACGGCTGTGAGCTTTTCTGCCCATTCTGCTGGCATCACCGCCGTCCCTGGTGCCTGGTCTAGCTCTGGGATGGCTACAAAATCCTGCCCTGTTGTTATCTGAAAGGGGGTGAACCCAGTGCTACTGTGAACCGTGTTATTATAGGCCACTTCAGCGAAGGGTAATAACGTTGCCCAATCGTGTTGTTGATAGGACACGTAACAGCGGAGATAACGCTCTATCATCGCATTTGCCCGCTCTGCTGCTCCGTTCGTGCTGGGATGGTAAGCAGAGCTAAGTCCTTGAGATGACCCTATAGCCCGTATAAAGTTGCGCCAGAATCGGGCCGTGAATTGTACCCCCCTATCAGAAATAATACGACGGGGTACACCATGTAACCTATAGATGTGTTGGATGAATAGTTTCGTCAGGTGTCGAGCTGATGGTAGGCCATGACAGGGAATGAAATGGGCTTGCTTCGAGAACAAATCAACGATAGTCCAGATCACGGTATTCCCATTGCTTTCTGGTAAGTCTACGATAAAGTCCATTCCTATGTCTTCCCATGGCTGGGTAGGTGTAGCGACTGGGTGTAAGAGGCCGAGCGGTTTGCCAGGTCGCGCTTTCGTTTTCGCGCAGACGGAACAGCCTCGGGTATATTCTTCCACGTCCTGTCGCATATGCGGCCACCAGAACTGCCGTCGGACCAGATGGTATGTCTTCAGGAAACCAAAGTGTCCCGCAGCCCTGCAGTCATGGCATTGGTGTAATACGCTCGTCCGAGCCCCCAAAAGGACGTATATTCGGTCCCCCTTCCAGAAGAGACCATCTCTTTTGGTAAGGACGTGTTGGTTGTTTTGTAACCAGTCATCTGTTGTCTCCTCCCTTTGTAGTCGAGTCCTCCACTCGTTTGTGTTGTGCGCCATGAGAGCTGTTGTCTGTGGGTCGGGCTGTCCTCCTGGCACCATAGCTTGAACCACCTCGTCTCTCTGACTTTGGAATTGTGGCATGCGTGACAAAGCATCCGCTAGGAAGTTCCTTCCCCCTGGTACGTGCTTCAGAGTAAAGCGGAACCGTTGAAAATACTGAGCCCACCGCACCTGTTTGGGGGACAGGCGGCGGGGTGTCTGCAACGCTATTAGATTCCGATGGTCGGTCCATACCTCAAACGGGATCTGTGCCCCCTCTAGTAAATGTCGCCACGTGAGCAGGGCCCAGCGAACAGCAAAGGCCTCCTTCTCCCAAATGGCCCAACCCCTCTCTGTGGGGTTGAACTTTTTTGACGTGTAAGCAGATGGCCTGAGGTGGCCCTGGGCATCCGTTTGCAACAAAACAGCTCCCACGGCCACGTCGCTTGCATCCACCTGTACGACAAATGGCTTTGTTTGGTCCGGATGCTGTAGCACGGGCGCCTTAGCAAATTGCCGTTTTAAAGTTTTGAATGCCTCCTGGCACTCGAGCGTCCAGTGCAGGCGCCGCCCGGGACGTGGTGGTGCCTCCCCTTTGGTGCGCAGCAAGTTTGTTAGTGGTAGAGCGATGTGTGCAAACGTGGGTATAAAACTGCGATAAAAATTAGCGAAGCCGAGGAAGCTTTGCAACTGGCGTCGGGTTGTGGGTGCTTGCCATTCCAGAACGGTAGCCACTTTTTTGGGGTCCATCTCCACACCGTCCTTTGAAATGCGATACCCGAGGTAATCCAACTGTGTACGGTGGAACTCGCATTTAGACGCTTTCACATAAAGTTGAGCATCTAGTAGCTTCTGCAACACCCGCCGGACTAGTGTAACATGTTCTTTCATGGTTTTCGTGTAAATCAGGATATCATCCAGATAAACCAGAACGCCACGGTAAAGAAACTCATGCAGCACCTCGTTAATTAGCTGCATGAAGACAGCAGGTGCGCCCTGTAAGCCGAAGGGCATCACACAGAATTTGTAGCTCCCTAGGGGGCAGTTAAAAGTGGTTTTCCATTCGTCCCCTTTCTTGACCCGAACTCGGTAATACGCTTCCCTCAAATCCAACTTAGTAAAATACGTTCCGGTCGCCAAGGCTGCCAGGAGATCTTTCATCAAAAGAAGAGGATAAAGAGGTTCCACACTGACGGCATTCAAACCACGATAGTCCACACACAGATGAAGTCCGCCATCCTTCTTCTCCCTGAAGAGGACGGGGGCGGCCAGGTGCGAACGGCTTGGCTGAATGAATCCTCTTGCCAGATTTTTATCAATGTACGCCCGCAACTCCTCCACCTCCCGCGGCGTCATAGCGTACATGCGTGGCTTTGGGAGTTTGACGTTTGGAATTAGTTTGATAGCGCAGTCAGTGGGTCGATGCGGCGGTAGAATATCACACTCCGTCTCATCGAACACCGCCGACAGGTCAGCATATACCTGTGGTATGCCAGCGGCATCTAAATCGACGGCCCCCGCTCCATCTGCCCTCAACGAGCTGTCAGGCATGTGTTTCGGATTGGGGCCAGGGTCGAGACGTAGCTTCCGGAAACCCCCTTCCCACCAAATGGTAGGCTTCCATCTATCCAACCACGCTAAACCCAGGATGACAGGTTCGATCATGGTCTCTATCACTATAAAGCGCAGTGTTTCATGGTGTGGCCCAATGGTCATTCGTATGGGCTCGGTTACGTATGTCGCCGGTGCCCCACCTAGGATGGATCCATCCATCTGTTCGAAGGTTATGGGGGTTCGCAAGGGCCGCACTTGCACCTGTAATTGGGCAGCCAAGGAACGCCGCATCAAACAGCGGGTGCACCCTGAATCCACTAGCGCTTCATGCCGTAAGGGCCCCGATCCCCGTAGGGATGTCAAGGTGATTGGGATAAGGAACGGGTGTATGGGGCCACTTACCATAGGATCATCAAGGTCCTCGTCATCCTCACTCTCCGGCACCACCACTGGAACGACCCCGGGATGGGTGGTGTGTTCCTGTGGGAATATCCCATCTATGGTGTGTCTAGGCTGCGAGATCCCTTTGGTCTTCTCTGGTGGCGCCCGTCCTCTGTTCTTCCCTCCCGCCGCTGGAGTCATTGGTTTGATGGGCTGGACTGGAGGTAGTGGGCACTCCAAGGCTCTATGACCCACTTGATTACACTGAAAACACCGCAACGGCGGCCGGCGGGTGGGGTCTGTTGACCGTGCGTCCCGTTCCCGTCTCCCTGTGCTGGGCAGCGGCCTCTCGGTCTGTCTCCGACTGGTAGGTGGTCCCACAGTCCCTTTCGTTCGGAATTCCCTCAGACCGACGTCCAAATCGATGGCCGCTCGACACCAGTCTGACAGCCGAGGCGGCAATCCCCTATACACACATGCCTGTCTAAGGTCTCTATCTAGGCCCAGGTGAAAATGGTGGACCAGCATGCGTTCGGGCCACCCCCGCACTCTCCCTGCTAACCGCTTAAATTCCTTTACATACTCTCTCGCGGGGCGGCCCCGTTGTTTAATAGCCACAAGGTCCCCCTCCGCTACTTGGGTCCGGGTCTCATCCTCAAACCTCCCCCGGAGCCCCTCCAGAAATAACCCAACGTCGGTGAGTTCATGGGCGTGGTCGGTATGGAGATCTGCTACCCAGTCAGCAGCCTCCCCCGTCAACGTGGTAGTGATAGCCACCACCATAGACCATTGGGATGGGTAGAGGCGACCATAAAGGTCAAAATAACTTATGACCTGACTTAAGAACAGGGCCACCCGGTCTGGGTTGCCATCGAAGGAAGCTTGTAGGGGAGGCGGGCCCCACACTGGCTGTGGTCCCCACACCCCTGCATCCACCTGGCTACCAACTGGCCACCCCTGGCTAGGACCACCTGGGGGAGGGCCCCCCCCAACGTCTGATGGCCTGCTCTAGACCCAGACTGAGGCTGCCCCTCAGCTGCACGCAGAGACTGGGGCTCAGGTGGCCGGGTAGCACCTGCATGAGTGCTCACCCGTAACTTGGGGCTAGCCAAGCGGAATCTAGTTCCTGTCCCTGCAGGCTGTTTGTGCAAACCACCCCCCAGTCTCCACCCCTGCCAGCCACGGCTGCCAGGATTGCGCATCCCTGAAGCTGGCTTCCCCAAACCGTTCTCGAAGTAATTCCATCATGGATTGGCCTATTCCAGTGGAGTAACTCCATTCTCCGTCATCCTCTTCCACCCATCGCCGTTCTCTCCACTTCAGGAACTGCTCGCTGAAAGGGGGGGCGGTGGGAGGGCCTCCCGGGACAGCCAACGCAGGGCTTTGCCACCACTCTCCAGACGCTGCCTGGGAAGCCACACCCTGCGCCCCGTTCGGGTCACTCATCTGGGCGCAGCTCCGGCGTGGGCTCCGTTCTTTCGGGCGGACTGCTAGCTGGCTCGCTACCTCAGGGCTTTCTTCCCATGGCTCATCCTGAGCTGCATTCTCTTCTGCCAACAGAGTGATCTCAAGTCTGTCCTCGCCCCCCTCCGCCATCCCAGAGCTGCGGGACAGGGTTTGATGAGGGTAGCGCTAATTTCCTCTCAGCCGTCCTAGGCTAAGCACGGCAACACCAAGAAACACACGCGCACAGGTCGGTGCTATGCTGGTTTATTATCCGGCTGGCTCCAGGAACGTACTGCACTCGTTAAACGATTTGAAATTAGCGCTACATTCTGTAGGCATGCAGCTGTTTTATAGCAAAGAGCTTGTTACTGTGCCGCCCCGCCCTGTATTTAAAGCCACATCCTCCCTCCTCTTTCCGGATGCTGGTCTCGGCGTCTCAGCGTTTTCCCAGCCTCTCCTCATGCCGGCGTCTCTGCAGTGAGGGTGTCAGCGAATACAGCAGTTGGTGTGTTGAAGCCCTAATACCGTCGCCCCGCCTTCCCCACCCCGCACACGTCCGCCTATTCCTGAGTGCTCCCATCACCAGTGCACACCCCCCCCCCCCCGTGCAGGTAATGTTGTCGAGCCTGTTGCTTGGCTTGACACACACTTTCTCAGTTTGCTTTTGTTCCTTTCCTCCTTATGGTTCAATATTCCCTTCTTTGCTGTTTTCTTTTCTTTTGCTCTTTATCTTTCCCTAATGAGACAGAGAAAAACGCCTAAGTGTAAAAGTGATGGAAGACTGAAATAGAAATGCAGTGTCATAAAAGTTTGATGAATGAGAGGAAGGTACCTCTTCTGAATTAACAGCTACTCCTCCATACAAGCTCATTTTGGCCAAAAGCATGTCCATTTTTGGAGAGTGAAGATCTTTACTGTGCTTTGCCATTACAGATCTAAATTCCAAACTTCATTTGCATACTCAAGATCCCATCAGCTCTTTCAAGGCAGATAGTTCTGATATAAGAGGAGCTGAGGTTCTTGCACTAAAACCAAGGTTCCTGCTTGATTCTGTCATTTTTTCAGCTGCTTAGGTAGGTTACTTTAAGTCCAACTTTAAAACCTTAAAACACCAAGTAAAAGATCACCCGGATGCCTATCTTTCTGCACTCCTATACTCATTTGCAGCGCCCAGCTGTCATCTTCTAAAAGGCATAGGGAACAAGATAAGGTAAAGGTTTTCTTGTGGAATCATTGCTGCTTATAAAAATGTTCACATTTTGTGAATGAAAAGCCACTTTGCAGTAACACAGCAACAATTTTCTACTATACTTTTTCTTCCTTGAAACTGATGTCAGGTATTTAATTCTGACATAGAGATGTGATAGTAAAAAATTAGTAGCTTGCCTTTAAAGGGCCACCATCAATGAGCTGTTGGACAGTATTACTTGGTCTGTTGTGTGGATGTTTGGGTGGTTTAGGGGTGGAGAATTGTGGTGGATGGGAGTGTGTTTGGGGATTGTTATGTGTGTTGGACCTGGTCTTTGGATGTTAAGTGAATTTCTTTGTATGGGTATACTGTGTATACACGTACATTGACAATAAAGTTATTTATTTTGTTTTTAGTTTTAAAGGCAAACCTGACTTTTTGGAATGTATACTTGCTCTCGGTCTTCAGAGATGTTTAAAACTGAACTTTTGTATGGATGCCATTTTTCATGCTTTCCCCAAATTCTATAATGCTGAGGGTTCCCCAGATATTTAGCAGGGGTAAAATGCTATCAGTTCGGCCGGTTTGGGAAAACCGGTAGTGGAGATTGGGGCTGGTTCACCGAACTGGTAGCAATTGGTGGCTGGCCACGCCCCCAAACCAGTCCATGGCCCGCAGTCCTGCCATGCTTCCCTGCCTTCCATGCAGCCTTCCCATGGCCAGCTTGCTAAGGCAGACAAGCGGAAGGCAGGCAAGCACAGTAAGGCTGCGAGGAAGGGAGCTAGCACCTACTCCCTTTCCAGAAGCCCTGCCATGCTTGCCTGCCTTCCACATGCCAAACTCATTGTTCAGAGCATCAGCGATCTAAGGAAATGTCTTCCAACTCTTAAAGCCAATAGCAAAAGTAGCGGCAGCGGGAGTGACAGGTGTGTATGTGTGTGTGTCTCTGCGGTCCTCCTCTCCCAGGTGACAGCCAGGGCTTCGCCACCTCCTCTTCTCCCCAGAGGGGCGGTGTCTGCCTCCAAGTCCTTGCGGAGGGTCACACACACACACACACACACACGCCCCTGTAGCCCCCACTGCCACTACTTTTTCTGTCAGCTTCTCAGCACTCTTAAAGTCAATCTTGAAGAGCTGAAGATGTTGGGAGCGTCAGCAATCTAAGGAAACATCTTCTTACACCTCCTCCTCCCCATCCCCCCCTTGTTTTTCCATTTCTGTGCCTGGATTCTGCTTCTGCAAGAGAAGGCCGCTTAGGTGACAGAGAGAAACTCAAAGCATTGGGGGCTTCAGAAGGGCAGAATGTGCTTCAAAATATGCAGTTCCGGCTCTAACAGTGAGTGACGTCCAGTTGGCCATGCCCACCCAGCCACATGACCACCAAGCCATGCCCATCAAGCCATGCCCACAGAACAGGTAGCAAACATTTTTACATTTCACCCCTGATATCTAGCATCTAATGACTGAAGGTGGTTGTGTAATTGGTGATATTTCTATGTAGCATAGAGCAGTAATTCCCTAAATGTGGCAGAGAGTCCCTTAGGGAGATGCAACAAAGACAGGTACATTCAAATACTGCCATTGTCTAATGATTAAGCTATGAGACTAAATAAGTGCAAGTTGGAGTTCCATTAGGGCCTTATCTGGTATGTGAAACTGTCTGAGTCCTTATAAAGCAACTGTCTTCTTTTTCTTCTTTTCTATGCCAAGCAGTATATAGATTGTCTCTGGAGTAGGGTTTCTAAGTACAAGAGTCTGGAAAAGCAAAATCCTCTGGACTGCAAAGAGCCATAGGAGGGTACTATTTCCTTCTGCTCAAACCATTGAGTGACTTGATATAAATGGGTTAAGTCTGAATAACATAGTACAAATTTACTGAATAAACTTGTTCTGCCTTGCCAAACCCATAAGGTTCTTACAATGATAAAATAGAAGAGTTGTGTTTGGAACATGCAGACTGCTCTGAGTTGTGAGATAAAAATGAAATTAAACATACATTTGGGGTGATTTTTGCAGAACCCTATGCACAGAATTGTACAGGGTCTTCCATTTGGAACTCCCTGACATATTTACTCCTGCCTCAAATTACTTTTTTACACAATAGAAAAAGAGGAGGAAAAGGTAGAAAAATTCCCTGGGGCTTTCAGTGTAGTGCTAGGAATTATCTATTTGGACACACACACCCTCCCCAATGGCTACATGGCCGAGAGTAGAGCTAAGAAGCACTATGCTCTTCTACCGCTTTCTGAAGGGGTCAATGGTTGAGTCATATTTTACATTGAGATGCTTACCTCCACCCTTGAAAATAGAGGTTAGACCAAATCTTCCCTAAACCAATAGAGTAAGCATATGACAGGACTGGAATCCTAGAATTTTCAACCAATGCCTTCAAGAGAAGATGGTTGGGTCTTCATTTTTCCAGACTGGTGACATGATTTTTGTACTGTTACTGTTGCTTTAAAGCCATCTTTCCCATTAGAACCCTGTGTGTGCATTAGAATAAGTACTCATATTGAAATGAACTTGTTTTCAGAGAGACTGAAATGAACACAACAAATATTAAATCCTGTCTTTAGAATAAATGTTCACAGGGACATTATTATGTCATACATAAGAAGGCTCCAGTCTATGAATGCAGAGATCTGTATCTAAAATCGAGGATGAGAAATGGTATAGAAGTAACTTTTTAAAACATATCATTATAATCTTTCTACTGGACCAAGCAATTAGTAAATCTTCATAGGTCCATCCTCCTAGATATGGCATCTAATTTAAAATAATCCTAGAATTCTTGTGAGTGCTTATATAGTAATATTTTATGTTGCTATTTGAATATTGTTATATATTGAGTTACCATTGATTATGTATTGAGTTACCATTGGTTACCATTATCATATTTATGATTTTGCTAGCCCAGCAACATGGATTTATCACTTCACAAACACAGTCCTACTCAATAATTATTAATCCTTTGTTTTTGAAAAGTGAAGCTCATTAACAGCCTATTATTGCTTAAAAGTAAATCATCTATAATCAGTAGGTCTTCTTTTCTAATTAAGAGCATTTCTTTCAGATAAACATTTTGCTTGCCTTTTTTGTCTCTAAATCGATACAATTTTGCAGTGCATCTTGGTTTGTGGCTAAAAGGGATTGAATTTTATTATTAGGGCAGCTAAAACTTTACTTAATAGTAAAGCAAAGCAAAGATTAGCATTAAGGTTAATATGCATGCTTATTCAGGAAATACATGAACTTCAAAATTAGAAACTTGGTCCAGATACTTGATTTATTATAGTCCATTACATTTCCAGACAGTTCAGATTATTGATTATGGAAATTCACAGGCAGAAACTGAATATTTCTGACATGTATTACAAAGGGTGAAAAGCCTTTTTTGAACAGCATGATTGCTTACCACCTGAAATTATAAATCACTTTGTGCTGTGCTGGTTATATGGAAATATAAGAAGCTGTCTTTTCCCATGTCATCTCCATTCATAGTACTCCAGCAACTGTGTAGTCTTTAAGTAGTATGATTTTTCTCTTTCTTCATTCCTATTTTTCATTTTCATCACTTCATTCTTCCTGGCTATGCTGATATTTATATGCTTGTTTGATTAAATAATATCTGTCTATGTTTATTTCCTTATTTTATAATTTTTATTGAAATTTTTGATTACAATAGTAAAAACTAATGCAAATTAGGAAAATAGAATAGTAAGAAAGAAAAAAATGCAAAAAAAAGAAAAAGAAATAATATGACAAAAAAGAAAAGCATGTGTATATATAACTTCCAACCTTCATTACAACTATAGACAAATCAAATTCGACCCCTACAAGGTTACTAACAAGCATTGCTTCCAAGCATATCCCATCTCTTATCTATAAGCAAATCCATAAAACATCAACTATTCAATCTTAGTATCAGCAAAAAGTCTCTAAAGGGTTAGAGAACTTTGTAAATAAATGTCTTATTTTAAGCTTGAGCAAATAAACCAACTTTGTATTCCTTCCTTTTACTTCTAACAGTTTAATCTCTAGTTTACTCAAATGTTGTCAAAGGATTTGATTTCTCTTCAGTTCTTCTTTATAATATTACAAGGCTTTAACAAGCCTCTTTTGTAGATATTCCAGGTCATTCTCTTAATATGTCATTTGCATTTCCTATTTAATTTTTTAAACTGTCACTTTCCTTTGTATATATAATAAAGAGTCCTTTTCCAAATCATTCCCGTGGCCTGTCATTTGTAGTTCCACTTTTGGTATTTTCTCTGTCTTGTCAGATAAAATTTCTTCCACATCTGTCATTGTCTCATTGACATCTTTTGGACATAATCTAGCCATATAATCAGACATCATCGTTGGCATTGCTGATATTATAGCTAGTAATTTCTGCCTTCGTGTCAAGCCCCAGGAACCAAGAATGACATGTGGAGTTACTTCAGAGTAGTTTATTTATTGCTCTTGCTTATAGACAGAAATCCTGCCTGACTAAAGCACTTATCTATATAAATTAAAGATATAGCCTGTAAATTGCTGGAGGGGGTCTGCTTTCACCCTATTTTACATACCAAAGATTCCAAGCTATGTTGTCTCTTTACTCCTGTGGAATAAGCCTTTCTCTCCTGCAATTCTGGACTACATTTCAACACATTTCATTCTTCAAAGATTTTCTTTAATATTTACAATCTTAGGCATTTTATATCACTTTGTAACTCCCAATTAAATGACAGTAAAAACTGGGCTATATTTTTGCCTTCCACTTAGAATCTTTAGTCCCTTCTAGTGTCCAGTTTCTAAAATCATAAAACCATTTATTTTTGTTATGAGCCAAGACAACCAAAACAACTCTGGAACCCACAATAACTTTATATATTTTTTGTAGTTGATTTCAAAATGTTATAATAAATGTTAATGTTCCAAATTTGACTGGACCCTTAATGCATTTGTAACTTTCTTTGATCAAAATCTCATTTTGCTTTTTGCGGTTTATTTTAAGTTCTTTAATTTCTTAAGCTTGTAATTCATTTTTCTTTTTTTTTTAAATTTAATTTATATGCCGCCCTTCTCCGGAGACTCAGGGCGGCTTACAATGTGTTAAGCAATAGCCTTCATACTTTTGTATATACCTGCTTTCAGCCCCTCCTAAGTGGTGTTCTTTTTTATACAAAGTCAGTTTTTTGCCCCCACAATCTGGGTCCTTATTTTACCTACCTTGAAAGGATGGAAGGCTGAGTCAACCTTGAGCCTGGTGAGATTCGAATTGCAGTAATTGCAGGCAGCTGGTGTCACTTTAACACCATTTTAAGCTGCTGCGCCACCAAGGCTCAATATCAGAGTTGTTATATTTTGTTCAAGTTGAAACTAAACTCACCTTGCAATTTTTTAAACTTATCATTCTGAAGGTCTCCAGTAGCTTTAAGATGGTTAATAAGCAATTTCCAAAACTGATTAGAAGATAAGGCTTGAGAACTTAGTGTCCTTTAAGAGGCTCAACCATGATTGTGAGCAAGAAGGCTAATTTCTTCATCTCCTGGTGCTACAGACCACTGCTGCGGTTCCTCACAAGGAATAGTCATCCAGAGTACATGTGGGTCATCCTGTCATTTCCTTATCTGAAGAGGTTCTGAAGAACTGGTCTATTCACCAGTTGTTTGATCTTTGTCACAAACATCAGTTCCGCTTTTGCAGAGATGTCTCTACTTCACCATGCTTACCTTAGAAATCTTCCTATCTTTATCTTTATGCGCTAAAGCCATGTGGAACAAAAGTCCATGTATCCTGATCATTTGACAGCTGTGCTAAATAGGTTACTGTACTTAATTATAGTTCTATCCGGTTTTTGCAGAAAACCAAGTCCAGTTTTTCACAGAATTGAAATACAGAAAAGTGGTAGGTTTTGGTGATAACATGTTCACAAGCGAATTAGACTAATGAATGTAGGATGATAGTAAAGGATAGAATTTAACTCATCTTTTCCCCTCACTATATGTTTATGCTTTTAATGTTATTAAGGTGAGAAACCAGAACAGTGCTTAATAGGAATTGACTCAATGAGGAATTTGTATCTATCATACTGTGAGTTGACCATAGTGCCATAAAGATAATTCTGTAATACATCAATTCCACTGAAACAAACTTATGGAAAAGTTGAAATGATTAACTGTGTAATTTTATTCAGGAAATAATCAATGAATAGCTTTCAACAGGAACTGAACATCCTGCTTCTGAGATCAATTGAAGAAGGGCTACATGGCTGTCACACTGAATTGTTTCCCAAAAGCTTACAATCACAGAATCATTTCAAAGAGGCATTTCAATGAATTATTTAAGACTGAAATGGTTGAATGCTACTATTCTACCTGTGTCAGAGAATCGTGTCAGGAGAATTCTATATTGTAATTTTAAGTAATTATTTAGATTACATGTCCCACTAAGCTTTACTGAACAAACTGTAATTGGGTACAATTCATACAGACACATTCCTAATCTAGTTTACAAACCTGGAATTCCTTAGTAAATTGGTGAGTTTTCATATAAATTACTGAATTGATCTTAAAAACAGATCAGACAGATACTAAAAATGATGTTTCAGACCTTAATCAATGTTACAAGCTTACCGACTCCTGTCTTTTTGTCTTACATCTTATTATCACATCATGGGTTGCTATTCCTCATTACTGTCCTCTTCCTCTCACATGCCTCAGTCTCTGTAATTACTTCTGTTTCTCAGGCTTTCTTTTTTTGATTTGCATAAGGAAAGGGAAGGAAGGCAAATAAAGCATCAGTGGACCCCAGAAATGTAATCCAAGAGGCAATTGGCCTTTTGAAATGCCCTTTTCTATTTATGTTATTTTCTGTTTTTGTGAAAGGGTGTGGCAGAATGCTGTTCAGCTTAGGTAATAAGTATGCAAAATATTGTATGACTACAGCACCACGCATACAGACAAATCCTTTCAGATTTAGTCATGACATTTTTGTTATTTTGCTGGCATTCATCCATGGAAATTTATTCACACACATACACACATACAGAGAGAGAAAGTGATTTACTCTACCATAAAACATTTTCTGCTTGAAGAGATTTATGTAAGTGGTAGAGCTTCCCGTTTGTTGCAGAATGCCCTACAAAATATATGAGAACTCCCCAAAAGTAAACAGAAGCAAAAATATTTGGTAAACCCAAAGTACTTCATACTTCAGTATTGTTTCTGCATGTTTTTTAAAAAATTTGTTATCCAATAAGGACAGTGGTAAGCTTTGTAAATACAATACCTTCAGTGTTATATAGTTGATGGAACGGGTATTCACAATTACAGGCTATCATTCCTCATACATCCCACTGTTCCCTTTGATGAATTTAGTCAGTAGGCTATTGTCCTTATTTCAGTTGCTCATCAATTGGATATCTAAAATGATAGGTCCTATTACATCAAGGGAAAACTTCTCCTTTAGATAGCCATCTCATCTGCAATCCTCTGATTGAGGTATGGAATACAAGAAAAAAAATGGTTCTCAGTTTCTGTAATTGTCAACCTTTCCAGATAGTTTATATAGGAAACATGACCAGATGAGTTAATTCTACGTTATTGTAAGGCTACAGAATCTTGCACCATCTCATACATTAGAGAGGTTCCTTTCTGAGTTTATTTCTCCGGCCATTAGGCAGCTGCAGGCTCCCTCTTCCTCATCTGTTCATTCTCTAGGTAGAATGTAAAACATGTTGTGAGCCCTCAGAAGAGGGAATGGTGAAGGAAATGTTTTGGAAGGGATCCTCCTTAGCTTTCTGGAAAGTAAAAGGAAAGGAGAGGACAAATACTTTCAGTCTTGCAAAATTCTTTTATTTAGACTTTACAATAGAGCTAGTTTTCCTGGTTATGCTGCTTATCTGAACTACATTGCAGGGCTTACAATCTCCCTGAAGAGACACAGACTTTGGGAACACTTTGGAGGTGAGATAACTGTCAGCATAAACCATCACTCAGTTTACTATTTACCTCTCGTATTAGAATGAACTTCAGTTGATAAAGAAATGAAAGGTATTATTATACCTGATATCCAGAGATTCTCAACTTGGAATTTTTCCAGTTCATACTAGCAAGGCATTTATATGCACTCATGCATGATCAGTACTAAAGCAACAGGAAGGTAAGTACATAAACTCCTCTTGTCAGGTCCCAAGCACCAAAAATGACACATGAAATTATTTCTGAATAGTTTCCTTTATTGTTCTTCACCTATAAATAGAATCTTGCCAGACTAAAGCAACCATTTGCGTAACTATAGATATACTCTGGGAATGGCCAGGGAGGAGCCATTTTAACCTTCTTCCTCCCTTCCATTTTAACCTTCCAAGCTTTTCTGCCTCCTTGGCCACTGGAATACAACCTCTTCCTGGAAATCCAGACTGTATTCCATTATACCTCTAGAGGTTAGAAAAGGTCCTCCTATCTTATTTCTGCTTCAGCTTCCCTTCTATTCCTGGGTTGCATTAGAATGGATGTTTACAGATGTCAATAGGAGACCTGTTGAAAAGAAGTTATTCTTTAGTCACAAAAAATGTTCACTGTAAGTTTTTGTACCCATAAATAGCCAATCTCGAATAAATAGCTTTATAAAGTCAAAAAAAAAAAAAAAAAGAACTAGGCAACTCTCTGTTGTTTATTTTTCTTCTAACGAATACTCATCTGGAACCCATGGCACAGTTTGGGTGAGGAAACAAGAGTAGAAGAAGCAAGCCAGGGCCAACTAACCCAAATAACTCTGCAGCTCCATTAAGATACGATGCAGGAACTGGTTTCACATTGGTAGTACATTGTTGGCATCTGAGCACTTAGTTAACCCTGAGCATCAGTTTCTTCATGCATGCCTGCATTCCTGCACAAATACAACTCTGCTCTAGTTAGAAACTAAGAGGTGGAGATTGACTATGAGAAATTTGGGCGCAAGGAAGGCGAAAGTTGGATATGTGGCAGTTCAGATTTGTAAAGTCTCACTTCTTGGATTTGAGAAATGAGAGTTTTTAATGCTGAGTACCTTTAATTTTCAAGTAGAAAGAAATCACGCCGAGCAGGACAATAAAGGAATGACAAATCACTGTTGTTCTGAGATTACAGTTAAGACTGAAAAGCCGCAGGGACCAAGATAGAGCAAAAGCACCTCTGAAGAAAAGAATAGAGAGGAGGGAGGAAACATGTAAGTGAAACTAAGCCCCAGAGAGCAGCATTATTCAACTCTGCTACACAACTTCACAGGGTGCTGCCCAAGACACTTATACATTCCTTTCAGCCTTATGTGAGGCACTTTTGACACAACCCCAGTGCAGTGTCCAAGCTTTATGCCATACATTTTCCTCCTCCACATCTAGAGTAGCATAAGACAAGCATATTTTGTTGCCAGCAGAAAACTGGAGCCAAGCACATGGGCGTCAAATACAGGTTTTGAAAGTGCAGTGTAGGAGGGCATGTTTATGTTTCTTATTCTATGAGTGATTGTGTGTGGGTGTAATATATGTGAGTGTGAGGGAATGTTCATGTGTGCATGAGAGAAAAGAGGACATTAATGTGCTGCTGAGAGAGAAAGAGAGAGGGGGAGATGGGGGAAAAAAGAGAGAGTGCAAGCAGATAGTATCACTTCGGATTCTATACTTATCCGGGCATTAAAGCTCTGGGATTAGCCGGCTACCTCTACTCCACAAGTAGAGTGGGTTTATACTGGCAAATTTCTCCCACAATCATTTAAATATTAAAAGTTGTTATGATAGATGAATTACCTGTTCTTATAATTTCTAATTTAGTTATTTCCCCCAGCAGAGCATCCTATGATAGTTTGACGTCGGCTGTTGCTAAAAGAGGTAACACATTTTCTTCGTTCTCCTCCAGATTTTCAGTAAGGGATGGAGCAAACCACACTTTTTGAGAGCAAATATATGCAAGCACTCTCTTCCACAAGTGATGAGAGACAGATGCTGTCAAATAAGACACCTTAGATTAGAGGTCTTCAAACTTGACAGCTTTAAGACTTGTAGACTTCAACTCTCAGAATTCTCCAGCCAGCTATGCTATGCTGGCTGGAGAATTCTGGGAGTTGAAGTCCACAAGTCTTAAAGCTGCCAAGTTTGAAGACCTCTGCCTTAGATTCTCAATTCTCAATCAGGACTGGGTCTGCTAATTATAAAGCAGAATTACAGGCATCTGCCTTGTTTTTCTTTCACCTCTTTTTAAATTTATGTCTTCTGCACTCCATACTTCATCATCATCCCAGCTCTAGGTAGGGGTGTTTTTTTTTCCCCAGTTCCCACTATCAGTGAAGTGGTAAGTCATCTCCTTATCATGCAGATTGCTGGAAGATAGAAATGAGATATAACCACACTTGAGATTATTAGAGATCCCTCTGAATGCATTAGTTTGTATGAATGAGTTTAATAGGATTAATGAGCACAAAGGGGGTTGTTAAGCTCTGATCTGAATCCTACTTGAAATATCTAAATTTTCAATAGAAGAGAACATAGGCAACTCAAGATTGAACTGTGGAATCCTTGGTACTCTCTGAGCTTGATTATTTGTTTGCAGACATTTCATTACCTGAGTAGGTAACAGAAAATAATACTGTAATCAAGGAACTACCAAGGAGATAACCACACCCCTATCAACACTGGCAAGGCAAGCTACTGTAATAAACAAGGAGCAAACCTCACTCCTTACTAGAAGTGGCGATGTTATCTGGTCAGGTAATGAAACTTCTGCAAGCAAATAACCAAGCTCAGAAAACACCATCTAAATTTCTCATAGAGTGCCAAATGGCCTGAGAATAAACAGCATAAAAGAGAGAGCATCTGAACTAGGGATGGGAATCTGAGTTTTGCTGATCTACAGCTCCTCGCACCCTCTGCCACACGCCAAAGTGGAATCAAATTGGAGAGTTGAAGCTCATGTATTTGGACATCAGAAGAAGAGGTCTATAACTGTATGAGGTGATAGCTGAAGGCCAAGATCTTTTCCAGAGCTTCCTGGGGATGTCCAGGTGTAGAATACAAAGATGATGCTGTGCCTTGAGCAATGGGCCTCCCTTCTTTTACATACTGTTCTCTTTTAGGTGGGATATGTATGTTTTTTCAGCTTTGGTTATCTTATATAGATTTCTTTGGATTGTTATGTTTTTATTTATTTTCTAGGTTTCAGAAATACACACACACACAAACTACACACACACACACACACACACACACACACACACACACACAAACAAACAAATTATGTCCATATTATGTTGCCATCAGATATCTATCTGTGATCTATATATTTAGGTAGTTGGAAAAGGAGAAAATACTACATCATGCTTTTATATTATGGATATAAATATCATCCTATCTATCTGTCTATATAAAAGTGAAAACCACTCATGCCGTAATCACAAAATGTCCAGAACCGTAAAGCCTACAAATGTGAAATTTGCCACATTATGTTCCTCTTGGCTTCTAGGTGCTCACTAAGAAAGAATTTTTCAAAATGACCATCAGAGCATTAGTATTTCCTATATTATGATTTACATGCTCTGATGCTAAGGAGTTCTACTCCCCTCCCCACCTGAAAAGAAATCTGTTCCAAATGCAAAACACAAACAGAGGAGAGGAGTTTCACTTTAAGTTTTACTTTCACAGCAGGAAGCAGCTTTAATACAGAACACTTGAACTAAGCCATGGCCAGGCTCCTTCCTGTCTCCTTCTTGCTTACAAAGCAAATACTGTTTCACTTTCCAAACAGCCCTCTGATGCTAAGGAGTTTTACTCCCCCTCCCCACTGAAAAGAAATTTGTTCCTAATGAAAAACACAAGCAGAGGAGAGGAGTTTTCATTTCAGTTTTTCTTTCACAGCAGCAACCAGGGGATAGGCTAGGGGAGGCTTCTGTGGGACAAGGCTGAGGGAGAGAAGGGGATAGGCTAGGGGAGGCTTCTGTGGGGCAAGCCTGAGGGAGAGAGGGGGATAGGATAGGGGAGGCTTCTGTGGGGCAAACCTGAGGGAGAGAAGGGGATAGGATAGGAGACATTTCTGTGGGACAAGGCTGAGGGAGAGAAGGGGATAGGATAGGAGACATTTCTGTGGGGCAAGAGTAGGGGAGAGGAGAAGCCGATCGTAACTACTCATTAATTTTCAAACTAAGTGTTGATTTATCAAGCCCAATCACATAATTTCATAGCAAAGCACGGGTATCCAGCTAGTATGTTATAGGAGACGAGTGCAGCAAGATACCTAAAATGTGTTCCTCCATGCTTAAAAGTTATGTAGGAATAGACTATTGGTTCTTTGTGTAGAAAGAAGGAATAATTTAATGTTTACACTGAGATGGATGAGAAACAGAGTCTCAGCATGTGGTTCCAAATACCTGATGCTTTCTTTATATGTAATTTAATTCCAATGTATCCCTCTATTTGCATTATAAGAGCTCTGATAAATATTTATACAGCCATTTCAGTTAATTGATCAAATGGTAATCTATGCAAGAATTACTCATGTCAATTAGGATAGCATCACAGTAAGGATTCTTCTTCCTCCAATAGTAGCTGAGGGCAACAGTTTGTGCTGTACTCTAGAGAAGAATAATGCTAGCAAATAATAAGGAAAGCTGTTTAGACAAGTCTAGGATGGCTAAATGAGCTCTTTTAATTCACTGTGAAATTTGAAGGAGAGATCCAGAAAAAGCTCTGAAACACATTTTGTGTCCAGCCCTGCAAAGAAGTGGTCCATATGTGAAGCATCAAATGTGGCATAGCTGTCACTACTGATGCATTTTACATCACATGAAGCTTTCCTCCCCCTTTTAAATCAAACCCTAAATGGTTGCTAATATGTCACAAGAATGCTTATTTCTTACTGCCTTTCTGGCTTGTGTTCAGTATGATCTGAAGTGCAGCAGCTACAAGCAATAGAGTTGCTTTTGCTTCGGTAATGATTATTTCAGTGCAGCCTAGCAAAAATTTTCATGAAGAAGCAGTAATGTACAGAATGAGCATATTATCTAGCTCTCCCTAGCATAATAGTGTTTTACTTGAAAGTTGACATGAAAAGCATATCACTTAAATATAGGCTTATAATTCTGCTTCTGAAACAAAAGGCATCTTCCAACAGACAGCATTTTGTACAGAATTGAGCCCATGAGGAGGGTTGCTTTCTCCAATTTCTTACAAATCAATTAATTATATTTACCAATAATAATAAACCAAATAATTTTTCCCATATATTCCTCCAAACCATAACTTAACCATTTCTGCTTTCAATACAATATACAATTAGTAGCATCTCAATTATTACAATTCCTTAGTTAAATAGACCTTTTTTTTTCTTTTGTGTTTTAAAATCTTGAACTCTCCTTTTTGCATTACATTTCCCATTGTTTGCACCTACCTTTTTTGGTAAGCAAAAAGAAAAAGAAATCTCTCTCCCTGCCTCATTTTGTCACCTTGCAGCAGAGCCTGCTTTACTTTCAGTTTCGTTTTAGCTAGGGGGAAAAAAATCTGCTCTAGCACTCTCTGCAGCAAGCAAAGAGCTTGCAAAACAAGAGCTTGCAAAAGAGCCTGTGCAAAACAGCTGAGAGCAAATCAGCTGAGAGTCGGGAGGTGGTTCTAATCAACTTGTGCTAATTAGTCTATGGTGAAGCTGAATGGGGCTGTTTTTTCTTATTGTTTGCTTGTAAGGAGGTAACTGCTGGGAGGCAGAGGCCAAAGTGGGGTGGGCAGGGCTACATTAGGTCTATAAGAATACCTAAATTTTCACCCCCTTTTGGGGGGTAAAAAGGTGCTTCTTATACTCCGAAAAATATGGTAAGTTTTTCTAGTCGTCTGCAAATAGGAAAATTTGACAAATAGATGGAAAGTAAAACAAATTACCAATGTCCCCATCCCCTGGTTGACATATTTCAGTTTTCAAATCTGAGTGAATACTCCATATAACAGGCAATTTAGCCACCAATTTCTATATACCCAAGAGCATTAATGGTGATCATGGACCTGTTAATGATTATGTGTCAGTTCAGCTACTGTGCAATAATAATGGGATTGATTGATTGTATATTATCAAGTCAATATTGATTCCTAGTAACCATTTAGGTAGACCTTATTCAGAATGATTGCCCCTTAGATCTTCCATTGTTATATCTATCACTGCCATAATTGAATCCATCCACCTTGATTGTCCCCTTCTCTTTCCTTCCACCTTTCCCAGCATGATTAACTCCACAGAGAGATATTGCACAGTGTGTCTCAAATATGATAGTTTTGAGACTGGTTATTTTTTGTCTCAAGTGAGAAGTCCAGATTGCTTTGTTCTAAAATTCATTTATTTATTAATAGGTTCAAGACATTATCTGGAGTTCTTTCCTACATCAAAGTTCAAAAGCATCAGCACTTGTCTATAGTGCTGTTTCAAAGTCCAACTTTTAGTTTCATAATAATAATGAGAACCTCTATATAATCATCAAAAATTCAGAAGAAAAAATTAATGGCAAAAATCTGATAATAAAATGGCATGTGCTAGATTATTAAATGCTATACTAAATTTAGGAGATGTCCAGTATAGCTGACAATCCTTTCAGTGCCTTGATCTTCATCAGTTTTTTATTATTTATTTCAATTTACAGATGGATGGATAGATAAAAGATAGACAGGCAGATAGATAGCAATAGCATTAGCAATAGTATTTAGACATATATCGCTTCACAAAGCTTTACAGCCCACTCTAAGCAATTTTCAGAGCCAGGCTATTGCCCCCAACAATCTGGGCCCTCATTTTACTCATCTCGGAAGGATAGAAGGGCCTGGTGAGATTCAATCTGCCAAATTGCAGGCAGCCAGCAGAAGTAGTGTGCAGTACTGCATTCTAACCACTGCATCACCACGGCTCTTATAAGATCTAGTGATCTTATAAGATCACTTAGTGATCACTTTGGCAAGACCATACAATATTATAGTGGGGCAAAAAAGTATTTAGTCCACCACCAATTGTGCAAGTTCTCCCACTTAAAAAGATGAGAGAGCCCTGTAATTGTCATCATAGGTAGACCTCAACTATGAGAGACAAAATGAGAAAACAAATCCAGACAATCACATTGTCTGATTTGGAAAGAATTTACTTGCAAATTATGGTGGAAAATAAGTATTTGATTAATATCAAAAGTGCATCTCAATACTTTGTTATATATCCTTTGTTGGCAATGACAGAGGTCAAACGTTTTCTGTAAGTCTTCACAAGGTTGGCACACACTGTTGCTGGTATGTTGGCCCATTCCTCCATGCAGATGTCCTCTAGAGGAGTGATGTTTTTTCTATGGGGTTAAGAACTGGAGACTGGCTAAGCCACTCCAGGACCTTGAAATGCTTCTTACTAAGCCACTCCTTCGTTGCCCGGATGGTGTGTTTGGTGTGTTACTGATGGTAGCCTTTGTTACGTTGGTCCCAGCTCTCTGCAGGTCATTCATTAGGTCCCCCCATGTGGTTCTGGGATTTTTGCTTAGCGTTCTTGTGATCATTTTGACCCCATGGGGTGAGATTTTGCGTGGAGCCCCAGATCGAGGGAGATTATCAGTGGTCTTGTATGTCTTCCATTTTCTAATTATTGCTCCCACAGTTGATTTCTTCACACCAAGCTGCTTGCCTATTGCAGATTCAGTCTTCCTAGGTTGGTGCAGGTTTACAATTTTGTTTCTGGTGTCCTTCGACAGCTCTTTGGTCTTCACCATAGTGGAGTTTGGACAGGTGCCATTAATACAGGTAATGAGTGGAGAACAGAGGAGGCTCTTAAAGAAGAAGTTACAGGTCTGTGAGAGCCAGAAATCTTGCTTGTTTGTAGCTGACCAAATACTTATTTTCCACCATAATTTGCAAATAATTTCTTTCCAAATCAGACAATGTGATTGTCTGGATTCGTTTTCTCGTTTTGTCTTTCATAGTTGAGGTCTATCTATGATGACAATTACAGGCCTCTCTCATCTTTTTTAAGTGGGAGAACTTACACAATTGGTGGCTGACTAAATACTTTTTTGCCCCACTGTATATGATTAAAAAGATAATGTGCTTTTTTCCAACAAATAATTTTTAGGTTCTCATCTTTAGTCTACAGTATTTTCCCGAGTATTTTTTCCTGCTTCTGTTCTAACTACATTTATTTCCATATATGTTAAATATAAGATACATGACAAACTCAATTTCATTTTATTTTAGTTTTCCTGTAGACTTGGTCTTCCATGCCAAGGACAGGCATCACCTGCAAATAATTTGGTAGCTTAATTTCCTAATTCAGCAGGGGACAGATGGTTTGCAGTTGTTTCATAACTTTTTTCATTCTTTCATTTTTTGATGTTGGCTCTCAAAGAGTGAAATAGTTTCTATTTTATTAATTCATTAATTAATTATTAACTAGATTTACAAGGCCACTACGCTCAAACAATGTAGCTCTTTGGTGGCCTACATCAATAAGAACAAAAGCCAAACAATAAACCAAAAAGCTCACACACATTATTAAAATATATACAATACATAAATAAAAAATGGTGACCAGACACCATTAAATAACAAAAAAGGGGGGACTCCACTTAATTGGCCCCTAATGACTGGAGCAAAAACCAGATTTTAATAGGTTTCCTAAAAATCAGCAGAGCTGGAGCCTTTATATATCAGAAGGAGATCATTCCAGAGATCAGGAGTAACCAAAGAAACTATGTCCTGTGTCCCATGAGATGACAAAAGATTTAAAAGTAGGAATCTAGAGTATGCCCGCTCTGTAAGACTATGTGGAATAGGCAGATATTATTAGGAGAAGTGCTACCTCGAGTCCTTTTCCATGTATGGCTTTAAAGGTGAGAAACAGCACCTTGAATTACACCTGGAAGTTTGTTGGAAATCAGTGCAGATTATGAAGTAGCAGTGTTATGTGGGCATATTGAGATGTACCAATACCTACCCATACAACTGCATTCTGGGCCAACTGAAACTTAATAACAGAATTGTTTGTTTGTTTATTATAGGATTAATCGTTAATTTTAGAGAATTTGTTTGTTAGAACACAGGTTTTGATGGGTAAAAGTCATTTAAACGTTACGGTAAGCCAAAACACCGTGCATGAGTTTTTTTCATGTACTTTGCACCTTTCTGAATTATGGCTTTGTAGG
Organism: Masticophis lateralis; assembly: GCA_030761175.1. Lineage (NCBI taxonomy): Eukaryota > Metazoa > Chordata > Lepidosauria > Squamata > Colubridae > Masticophis > Masticophis lateralis. Next base: position 243,745,027 of record JAUDYJ010000001.1, on the reverse strand, counting down.
TATGAAAGCGTGAGTATATGATCGTTTAAGTATTATTCTAGTTATGTTGGAAATCACACATGGAAAATTAGCCTCTACATGGTACAGAGAATGTTTAAAGAACCCTGAAGTCATAAGAATATGGAAGACAAAGTCTTTTGGCTTGTTGTTTTTCTGGGTCACTCTCTTCCTAATCAGACATAATCCTTCATTTGAGATTGCTGCTCAGCTACCTTTCTGCAATCAAAAGATTTTATGAGACTCAATTCTTTCATACACCATACATATGCCAGAATATATTTAAGAAACTGAACCTTATGAGTTAGTCCCATTTCATCTGTTACCTAGAATTCTTACTGGCGTAGCTATTGCTTGTGTGACAGTTCCTTTTTGAGGTTTTCTACTTTTAGCATTTGATGAATTTCCAAAAAAATCAACTTTTTGAGATTACTTTTCCCTAGCATGTTCTTTTGGCAGAGGAGGTGTCCCACCCTGCTACTAAAAATACTTTGGGGGTGGGATGGCTGGGTGGAATATTTTCTAATGCATCTCAGTAGCAATATAATATAATATATAATATAAAATAGCTGCTGCATTTGAGCAAAACATTTGTCTCACTTTCACTGCAAAGGCAGCATAGCTTTAGTGTCATCAAAATGAAGGTTCTGAATACTTACTGTTAGGTTAAGGTTAATGTGAATTTACAGGGTGCTGGAGAGCTGGTGGCCTTCCAGATGTTGAATTAATGGTGAAAGACCTAGAGTTTGTCCTTCAATAATGTACACCATTTACTCATCAGCCATCTTTGCAGATCCCTGTAGACCATGTGGTACCTACATTGAACCAAATGCCCAAATGCCTACAGAATGGATGTATGAGAAATCTAACACAGAAGACACACAAGCAAACAAAGAAATTCTAAGTTAGGGCCACTTTTGAGTTGAAAATGTGCCAATCCACCTGTTCCTCAGACCAAAAAAAACCAGAGGGTCTTTCTGAGGAAAATACATTTGCCAAATATAGCTTAGTCAAGGTTATAACATACAACACATGTTTTGCATAACTGTGCAAATAATATAACCACAGGGTTAAGCTAATATTTTCCCAAAGGTCTGAATCACCTGCATACAATGTATACTTTCTGTAAAAATATATCACATATATTTCAACATTGCAGTCCTGATTTGTATCCATGGAGTTGAACCCAATAATATTCTATGCAATATGCAATTGAAGAATTAAGATTCTTCAATTATTGATTTAAATGTTTACTTTGAATGTAACATTTATAAATGGATTTTTTTTTAAAAAAATCCAATTTTAAATGTTACATTCAAAATAAACATTTAAATCAATAATTGAAGAATTTTAATTCTTCAAATTAGAAATCAATAAATTGCAGTCAACATAACTTTTGTCTGATTCTGTAGCTGTTTTGAGGAAAGTACCTTCTTTCCTCAAAAGAAATCTAGGGAAACTATTAAACATTCAAAACTGTGCAAAAAGTGCTTTTGAGATTACAGCTACTTTATAAGCAATATGTGTTTCATCCCTGTTCTATATTTGGATGTTCCTAGTTCATTTATCTCATATCATTCATGCTGCTGTACGCAATATGTAGACAAAGAGACACATACTTTGTGTTAAGAGACTGAATTAGAAAGAAAAAAAGAACAATGTTATTGTACGATAGGAGAAGAAAAATATCTAAACCATCGGTCCAACTGACTCAGAAAAGGGCTTATGTATTGGGGGGATCAGATATACGGTATTAGTTTTAGTTAAACCACTCATGGAAAATTTGTATGGAGAACATACAAATCCTATGAATATGTATTGTAATGGGAAAAAAATGAAAGGCCTATGCCACTTGATGAGAATGGGCTTTATTGAACTTTAATAGTATAATTCTGTAATATGTTTGAAGATCTGATTTATAGAGAGTGGCAGTACAGGATATTTTATTCTTATTCACCTTTAAGAATTCAAATAAATAGCAATGATACAAATAAAGTAACTTTTATTTAAACAATGGATGTGAGCTAATAGGTTTTACAGGAGACATTCCTATCAATAGGATTGAATAAAATTAGAATCTTACAGTAACACAATTTAATTTTACAGAAAAGAATCATATATGATGACCTTTGTAACATAGCCACTTGCTAGTAAAAATAATTATACCAGTATTCCCCAATTAGATAATAAGGATGGAGAGAACCCATAAAGATTTATGATATAGTGCGTAGAAAAAAATCAATTTAAATTTCTTTATAAGTGACTGTCCATTCTCTTGTTAAAAACCTCCAGAGACAGACAATTTATGGAACCCACAACTTCCATAGATGGGCTATTCCACTGTGATACAGGTCTTATGATCAGAAAGTTTACCTTATATTTAAATGAAATCTAGGTAGCTGCAATTTATACCCATTATATCTGGTTCTAATTTCTGTAGTAATGGAAAATAGTTCCTGATCATCTTCCATATGGGATCCTTTTACGTACCTGTGTGTTTATACTGTATCTTTCCTCTGTCTTCCTCTCTCCAGACTGATTATCCAAGGTTCCTTCAGCTTATTTTCTTAGTGCACATCTTCAAGTTGCCATTCTGTAATCTCTTTGTCATTCTCCTGGAACCTGTTCTAACCTGTCAATAGCCTTCTGGATACGAAGCGCCCAGAGTTGCACATAATACCCAGAGCAATAAGAACTTTATATATCTTTCATATTGTGCCTTGTATAATGCAGCCTATTGGCATCTGTCTCACACTGTTGGCTCATCATCAGTTCTGTTGTCCAGGTCATGAATAAAAATGTTCCCAAGAGAGATGCATATAGGGATCCCACTGGTTACTGCTCTCCTGCTCAATATAGCACCATTAATGCTTACTCTGTGCATCTACCATTCAAATTGTATTTAATTGTTTGTCAATGAAACTATGTAATATTATCGGGAAATGACACTGGAAGACGGAGAAGATGCTGCCCAGGGAATGGTCATACAAGAGAGGCCATAGCCCTCAGCTAACAAAATGGAGCTGTCTTCAACTTTTGCAGCTTGGCATCCCAGCTGGGAAAGAGAGAGAAACCAGGCCACATGAGCTGAAGTTGCACAAGCAGAGGATCAGGACACACGCGCATGCACTGCAAGTTAAGTTACACATGCATGCTTGTGTGCACTGCCCCACCACTCGCATGAGTTGGGCTGGGCTCTCGCATGTGCCAGCCCACTGCTTGTGTGAGTCATGGTTTAAATAGGCCATGGCCTGGTAGTGGGCTGTGGCCTGGGGATTGAGGGCCCCTATCATAATGGATGAAGAAAGAGGCTCAGACGGGAACATACCCCTATAAATTCTCAGAATATAAAGCAGATAGTGGGAGATTCTACTTTCAGATTTGCAAGATTCTGTCAATATAGCCCTCAATAAAATTGAACTCATCTGGTCATGTTTCCTGTCTGATCTTCCTGGGAAGGCTGAAAGAACGTCATGTAGAAATCTGTCAAACGCTTTGCTGAGATTATGTTCCCTCTGTCCACTATTTACTTTGTCAAAGAAGATGCAATTTAGCAATCATAGCATTGCCAATGAGAAATTTACATAGGCCTGATTTATTCTCGGTTCCAATATCTTTATAGATAATGATAATACTTATTGATTGATAATTCTGGGATTGTCTTTATTCATTCTTGAAAAATGGGACCACATTGTATTATCCCACTTATCCAGAATTCCTCACAGATAATATTGTCACTTCTGAATGAATTAGATTTCAGTCTCACACAATTCCTACCCAAAATGGTTGGTCTGACTAGCTGGAAATTATGGGAGCTGATATTTAACCTATCTATGAGGAGTGTGTGTTTTACTTATGCCACACACTCTTTAGGTAGTATTTAACAGAGATTCTGTGGGTAATAAATTGGAGGGATTGAGCATAGTTTCTGGCAGTTTTCATTTTTTTAATTCTATTTTCTAGCTTTATTCTAGATTAAGATTCCACGATGACTGCAGAGAATTCAGCATGTATGTATACTAGTGGCCCTGATGTTTAGTGAAACTGCTGAATCACTATTACATAAATAGCTATTTTCCTCTGTGCATCACTATTTAATCATGACGTGATCATCCAATGAAAGCAGTTTGCAAGGAAAAGAATGAAAGCTTTTGAAGCCACAGAATGTATTGAAGTCTACAAAAATCTAGTGTTTTGATAGTAATGAACAGAGAGGAGAGATTGACGCTTCTTCGCTGGTCAGTAAAAAACTTTGGTAATTTTGTTCCAATATGACCTTGGCATTTTGCTGAAAATGAATTTTGTCAGATCTCATTGTTTTCATGAAAGAAAAAGCTGTAATTCAGGACCATGGACAGAACTAAGTTTTCTGCTATTTCCCAGTTAACAGAGACCACTTGATTCCTTAGTCCTGAAGGTCTTTGATCAGCACCATGGAGAGAGAGGGGTGATTCTTGCCTCCTCCTGCTGGCTCTGCCATGCAGACTAGAAGAATTTTTCTGAATTACCCTTATAGCATCTTATTTAGTTTCAGGTTATAAATATTTAAAATTGAGGGATGGTCCAAATTCTTTCCAGGCAACTGTTGCTAAGTGTGTTCTACCCAAAGGCTCATTATTTTTGATCTGGTCAAGAGCCTACACACACAGAGATTTACATATACTAATATATGTATCAGTTTCTTTAGGAAGACAAATGAGAAGCTTCTGTATCTGAAGCATCTATCATCATAATAGCCTGTGGTACAATTATTACAATGAGCTGGTCCATTGCATTTCTCTGCAAGACAGTTATTTCCATCACTGCATCTTTTTTTTTTTTTTTTTTTGGAAAGAAAGCATCTGTTGAAACACACCTTAGAGCGCACTAGCAATGACACTGAAGGAGTTGAGTACTTAATCAGGCATATCTTTTTTTTTTTCTCCTCTGCTTCATTATCTTATCTGAGAAATCATGTATTTCCCACCACACCAACATATGATGCTATATTCCAGTCTTCTACAATCTGGTATCTTCCAGATATATTAGAACTGCAACTCACAGAATTGCCAAAAATATGCTGAATGGAAACTCTGGAAATTGTGCTATAATACCACATCATGGGAAAGCTGCTGGGTTTTTTGTTTGTTTGTTTGTTTGTTTGTTCAATTATTATTTCTCCTATAGCCCTGCAAACAATGTGTGGACTTAGGATAACATAGATGAGTTGTATTTGTTCCATTCTCATCTTTTTTTCCTTGAAGAGCTGTCTATATTGCTAAAAGAAATCAGCCCCAGAAAAATTTCCCCCCTGTATTCCTACATTCTGGAATGCAGTTGCATCCATTTTCCCCCAAAGATGAATCTTAATATTGTTTTTTTTTTAAATTAAGGATTACCTTTTTCTCCGATTCTCCCTATTTATGGCCTCCATTTAGTGACTTTGATACACATTACTTTTTCAATTATACACAGCATATATTTTGCCTCTGATTTATACCAGTTCACAAAAGTGGCCATTTTCTTATCTATTGAGAAGCTAGTAATGAAGGGATGAATTATGGCAGACTGGGATAGTCAGTAGAGTCAAGTCGAAAGCAATTCTCTAAATTAGAAACTGATATTAGTAAATGCAGTTTGAGAGGTTTAGGGAGGAAGGAAAGGCGTTGTATCAAAATGATTAAACAATGTTGGATTTGGTAATAAGACTAATGGTTTGGAAATGCTGTGAAGGAGCTGAGAAGAAGGACTGTGAAAAGAAGCTATCCTGTGCCTCATAATTCAGAAAATGCAATCCAGGAGCACAAAGCATGGGCCTTTATTCTGCACTACCTGACAATTGGTGCCCATGCTCCAATACCTCAAATGCTTTTCTAGAAAAATCAGTATGCTCCCGTAGTGTAGAGCTTCATTTTAGTCAAGGTATAATCCTGGATCATTGGGAAGGAACAAAAAGGAGGGGGCTGAGAATGTGTAGTACCATGTGCAGCTGGATATGACCTGTTCTCATGCAGTTGATGATTAGGGTAGGGAATATAATTTTCAGTCTACTTTGAGTCCTTGAATCCATTTTTTAAAAACACATGGGAGCTGGGCTTTGAAGATACATTGATTTCATCTTTATTCTATTTGTGTCTGTGGTGTATGTTTATAATATATAAGCTAGTGGAGGGGAGACTTTGCTTCATCGGGGCAAAATGAGGCTGCCTTCCTTAAACTGATACCATCAAAATGTTCCAAATATCCATTCTCAGCTTAGTATTGGGAGTTGATACCCAAAAGATTTATAAAGCCTGAATACAGAGAAGGCTTCCAGAACAATACAGCAGACTGATTCTGCTTTTTGTGGACGTGATAGCTGAATGTAGCTGAAATAAGAGCTGATGAAGGAATCAGCTCCTCAGAACTCCTCTCCAGATTAAGGAGAAAATGAGGATTGCCCATGTTTGGCTTCATACAGATTCTCTCTTACGAAGTGAGGGACTCACCCACTGTTACAAAACAGTGTTCCTCAATGGGTTTGAGAAGCCTGGGCACTGGGGTGGGATAATAGCTTTCCTGTTTAAGCCATGCTTGGCATCTTTTAAAGAGACACTGAGTTTGTCTATTTCTTCTCTTAATTACTTTAGGAAGTTGCTTATTATTGATTTCTTTGCAATTAAGAACTTTCTGAAAGACAACATTTGTTTATTTGTTTTTTAAATTTATATGCCATCCATCTTGCCATCCGACAACACAAAGCAACAAGCTAAAGTTTTTATAAATGATATATTATTGGAATATGACATAAGAGTGATTGTCTAGAAAGTATAAAGATACTTGAAATTTGTACTGGAAATATGAACAACATGAAGGGACATTTTAAGCTTAGTAGACACATAAAAAGCCATAAAATTTGGATTTAAATATATTCACTAATTCAGAAAAAAATAACGACTAAAGTAAATTAGAATCAAAGGTGAAAAGGCTATTTTTCTAGCTTTCTATTTTGGAACAAATAGACAGCTAGAAAAAAAAAGTCATGGAACTTTTTTTATGTATGTAACAACTATAGTAAAATTATTATATGTTCAAAAGTGGAAAGATTCCACACTGCCCACAATATAGGGATGATTGATAAGAGAATGAAATTTGCAGAGATGGTTAAATTGAGTTCCTTGATTAAAGAAAAGACAATATCTACATTTATTCTTAACAGTTGGTTGCTCCAGATTCTGGCAAATGATTCTCCCCAGTGTAAAGTGCCGTGCTCATACACTATGGCAGTATAAATATTAAACAGATTTAATATTTAATTCACTTGTAGGCCTTATGGAAACAAAACATTTCAATGAAATTCACAAAAAGGATAGACATTAATGTGAGTCTGCACAGCATTAGCAATGGCAACTGCTATATCATTGAATAAAAATTGTTACTTAAAGATTAAAAACTTCCCCCAAGAATAGTAGATGGATATTCAATGTGCTATGAGATGGCTTGCATGTTTTTCCTAGCATATCAAGAGGTGAATTGGTGCAATAGGTTCCTTGTGAAAAACTACGAGAACATTAAATATTTCATAGTTATAAAATTAGGACCACAGGTTCAGTATTTGCAAAAGATTTTCTGTCATGTTCTTTGAGAATGAGAACAATGGTTGTAGGCTTTAGAAATGTTAACATGTTTAGTTCTTTGCTTATAGGGCTATTGTTTGCTTCATCTATTTCTGAATGCTTAATCCAAGATTCCTACATAGAATTTGCAATTTATCTAATAAACTGACTGCCTTGATCATCATGGTTAGAGACAAACAAGCAGCTGGTGTAGAAGGTTTATTCTCCCTCATCCAGCCTAGTCCCAAAACAAGAATAATTATTTTGTGTTCCTACGGCAAGATAATAAAACAGGACTGTAATATTGACAGCTGTAATAACAATGCCTTGAGCTTAGATCTGATCCGAGTAACTGATAATATGGGAGCCTTAGGACCAGAAAATGTTCCCCAACTGAAATTGCTTTAGACGCAGGTTGAACTTTTGTATCCAATCCTTCTTGCAGGACATCAGAAACATGAATGGAGTGCTTTGAATGGAGGAGACATGTGATTCTTTTAGAGCCCTTATGCATTCATTAGAAAACAGCCCTGTAAAATATTCTGGAGAGCATTCTGCTGCAGCAAGTCTGATATAAAATAAGCCCCTCTTGGCTTGACTAATATTGATGCAAATGAGAAAATCTTATGAGTTTGGAGTCTGGAGTATTCATCTTCAGATAGTAATGAAATAATAGAACTCCACTATGTTTTATACCACTACAGACCACAATACATGTATCCATGAAAAATGTAACGGAATCTATTTTAGTCTTCCAGATATAATTTGCAGGCAAAAAATTATAAGCAGAAGACTGCAGTGAACATATAAGCTTCTAATAAAATTGCATAGAAGATGAAATTATCTATGATTTTCCTTTAGGATATTTTAGAGTAGATTGTGGGATATAATATTTATATATAATATGAATAATATTTGCTGGCATGGTTTGGATAGAACCTGCACATATATATGTTTCTATTGTGTGCCTTACTTCTGGAGATTCAGTCAATGCTTGTAGCCTTTTCACTTTCTAATGACCAGAGTACAATTTAACTGCAGGTCCTATTACTAGAGGTTCTTATAAATAGGTATTGTGGACATTGACATCTCTACTCTAGAAAAATGTTTAATCCTTCCTGTTTGTGTGATATTTTTAAAATAGCTACTATATGTTCATTGGCATCCTTTAATATGCAGTACCAATTTAAGGTTGGAAATGATTTCTGAATTTGGAAATATTTTGGAAGACTTTTGAGTCTTCTAAGAGTTATCACTCCCCTTCTTCAGTTAGTAACAATTGTTTCCCTACTTCAAAATTTAAGCCAGGCCTGCTGTATTTGGTCACCTCTTTGCACCTTCTACTCACCTATAATTTAAGTTCCAAAGCTCCACTCTTATGGCATTATTACATATTTCATTCTAGTTGATCCTGGATCCAGCGGTCAGGTCCGGGTATTCCCTCACCGATTGGCTTGATTGAGTCAGCAGACTGAGAAGCTCCGCCTCCTTTCCATGCTTCCCAGTTTCCTGACTCAATCCGATGGTGCAGGACACGAAGAGCTGAGCTCAAACAGATAAACAGTGATTTGAGATATAATTAGCTCCCAGAGCTTCTGGTGGAGCAGCCAGCGTGAAGGGGTTTGCTCCCGAAACCGCTGGCGGTGTGGACTGAAGGTTCCCGGCTGGTTGAGCCTGGTCCCACCCAGAGCGAAAAGGCTTGCCTTTCGCTTCAGCCAGGACTGGCTGATACCTCCATTGCATCAGGAGGTTTGGAGTCGCGCGCTGCGGGGATCTGCCAGCCTGAGACTCCAGCTGCTGCTGCTTGCAGATTAGAAGCTCCGGATCACCCGGGAAGCGCGCAGCGGCTAGAGCGAGCGATCGGCGAATTCTGGAGAAACGGGTCTGTATTGAGGGACCCTTTATTCCCTGATGATTTTCGCCTGGCCAGTGACTCTCTGAGAGCCCTTTTACATCAAAGACGGCCAGTTTTAACTCCGGCGGCCATTTTGGATAGCATGGTCCGGCGGCCATTTTGGGAGGGCTAAAAGCCCGGCGGCCATTTTGGGAGGGCTAAAAGCCCGGCGGCCATTTTGGGAGGGCTAAAAGCCCGGCGGCCATTTTGGGGAGGACTAAAAGCTCCGGCGGCCATTTTGGGGAGGACAAAAAGCTCCGGCGGCCATTTTGGACCACTATTTCCTTAGTGGCTATTTCCTTAATATTTTACAGGCTTCATCTGCCTGCTTGATATTTCATTATGGCCCCAAAGAAGAATGCCAAACCTTCCCAATCCCAGTCTGGGGATTCTTCAAAGGAACAGGACCCTGTACCTGCTAAACGATCCAGAAAGACTCACCATTCTTCCAGCTCCTCTAAGGTCCCTCAATCCAGGGCACTAACAAGGGATGAACAACGGAAGCAGGCAGCTATGGAGAAGGCTATCCAGAAGGCCCTTAGGGCTGTCTCCTTTCAGGAATCGGTGGCTCTCCGCCCCCCCCTCCTCCCCCTCCTCCCACTGCTACTACTACTGTTGCTTCTGCTACTACTACCCCCCCTCCTTCTGTTCTCATATCCTCTGAGTCTACTGTCCAGGTTGCCATTGCAGAACCTACCACTCAATCATCCAATCTGGCCCTTTCTCCAGATAGGGAATTCCCTAGGCCCAGGGATGCAGGTGCAGTGGATGAGGCCTTGTTTGGAGAACAACCTGGTTCTTCCAACCTTCCACCTAAGCCCCTTACTCAAGAGACTCCTGTTCAGGTGATCTCATCCCTTCCTCCCCCTCCTCCTCCTTCCCCTTCTGGGACTCAGGTCCCTGCTCATCTGGCCACATATATACAGGAGGCCTTCAAAATGGGTATTAGACAGGAGTTTCATCAGCGGACCTCTTCATGGGTTTCTAGCTGCTCCCAATCGCAGGTGGATGTTGAAGGCTCCATCTTATCAGAGGGAGAGGTACAGGACCAAGGACACCAATCAGGTCATGACCGGGCCAGCTCACCGGATCCTTCGGACAGGGATTCCACAGCGTTACCTGACCCCTTGGATCAGGAATTATCTGAGGACGAAGGGTTGGCCCCAGATCAACCTGCATTTGTGGGGCTTTTTAAGCCACAGCTCTTTCGCTCCTTATTACATAAAGCCAAACTCACTACCGGCCTGGGTCTTTCTCAGTCCTCTAATCCACCCTCCGAAGAAGGGACCAACCCGGGCTCTTCCCAAGCCCCTCTCTTTGAGGTCCCCATTATTGAGACGGAGGAAATCCCTGGTCCTAAGCTTTTCCGTGAGGTGCTTCTCCGTCAATGGTCTGCCCCGGCCTCGGGGCCTTCACCCAACTCGTTAGACAAACGTATTTATAACCTGGCACCCGAGCTCTCTTCTCTGTTACAGGTCCCTGCAATAGACCAACCAGTAGCCGAGCTCTCTCGTTCTACCAACTTAACAGGCCCCCCGGAGGAGTCCCTCCGACCGGAGGACAGGCGCCTAGAACATTCTCTGGTAAGATCTCACCAGGCTACGGCCTGGTCGGTTAGGGCATCCATGGCGGCTTCATTTTTTAATAGGGCATCTATTTTATGGTTGAAGCAGCTCCAAGCGAGGCTCCCTGCCTCAGACATTAGAGTCCAACAGGATATTTCCAAGGTCATAGTCGCCCTAGAGTTTTCAGCGGATGCTACACTGAATGCATCGCGGTTTTCAGCCAAGGCCATTGGCTCTTCCATAGCTGCCCGTAGACTTCTCTGGTTACGACAATGGCAGGCTGACAATAAATCCAAATGGCGCCTCGCCTCTGCCCCCTTTGCTGGCCCGAAACTTTTTGGGGCCCCATTGGAGCCCCTTCTGGTGGAGTCTAAGGACAAACGCTGTATTCTACCCAGTTTGTCTCGACGCTCGGATTTCAGATCCCATTCTTCCTTTCGCCCCTTTAGGGGTTCGGAAGGGGCTTTCCCGGGCTCCCGTAGACAGAGATTCCCCTTCTCTGGCCACTCCCGCCCCCAGGATCGTTCCGGGCCTTCGTCCTCCAGAGGCCAGTCCCATCGGCCCTTTCGAGGCAGCAGGGGGAGGGGATTCCGCAGGTCCCGCTGACGGTCAGGACCAGCTTCCCATTGGAGGCCGCCTGGCCTCCTTCGCCAGCCAATGGGAAGCTACCTCATCGGATGTCTGGGTCAGGGAGACGGTCAGGTTTGGCCTCTCTCTCGAATTCCTCTCCACCCCCCCAGACAGGTTTCTACGCTGCCCCATTTCAAGGAACAAGAACTCCAGGTCTCTTATGGAAGCCGCCATCAAACATCTCCTCGACATCCAGGCCATAGAGCCTGTTCCTCCGGAGCAGCTAGGACAAGGTTTTTATTCACGGTTATTTGTCATCAAGAAGTCCTCGGGGGGATGGAGAGCAATTCTAGACCTCAAGGCTCTGAACCGCCGGATCGTGTACCGGCGGTTCAAGATGCAGTCACTCCAGACCATTCTGGAGGGACTCAGGAAAGGGGATTACCTCACATCGATAGGCCTGACGGAGGCTTATCTCCATGTTCCCATCCTCCCCGACCATCGCCGCTTCCTCAGGTTCTGCTTTGCGACAAGTCATTACCAGTACAGGGCTCTCCCCTTTGGCCTGTCCTCAGCCCCTCGAGCATTCACGAAGGTGATGGCTGCTCTGGCAGCCCACATTTGCACAATTCCCATAAGGATGCAATTTTATCTCGACGACCTTCTGATCCAGTCTCCATCGAAGCGGGTAGCTCTCCAGGACCTGGCTCTCACAATCAAGATACTAGAATCCCACGGCTTCTCCATCAATCGGGCCAAGAGCCATCTAACCCCAGCCACTCGCATTCAACATCTGGGGGCACTTATAGACACGGTCACCTGCAAGGTCTTTCTTTCCCAGGACCGGCTGTCCAGCTTGCGGTCCCTGATAAAGTCGGTGAGGTCCGGGAGGGGCTCTTCCCTGGCCTCATTGTCCCGTCTTCTGGGCAAAATGGTGTCTTGTATAGGGATTGTCCCTTGGGCCCGTCTCCACTGCAGACACCTGCAGTGGTTCCTCCTCCCATTTCAGAAACAACTCCTGGGTTCTTCCCTCCGGAAAGTCCGCCTGACCCCCAAGGTCCATCTCTCCCTCAAATGGTGGACTTCAGCTGCCATCCTTCAAGGGTCGGAGTTCAGGGTGGAACAGCATGTGATAATCACCACAGATGCCAGCCTTTACGGCTGGGGCGCCCTCCTGGCATCCTCCTTAGCGCAGGGGCGTTGGTCCAGCTCGGACTTTCGCCACAACATCAATTGGCTGGAACTCAGGGCTATCCATCTCGCTCTCCGGGCCTTCCAGTGCAAGGTCCGGAACAAGCACGTCCTGATCAAAACAGACAATGTAGCGGCCAAAGCGCATGTGAACCGCCTGGGGGGGACACGATCTCGTCACCTCATGCAGGAGGCAGAAAGCCTGGGGACGTGGGCGGAGGCGCATGTGCGCTCCCTCAAGGCAGTTCATATTTCCGGGGTGGAAAACACACAGGCAGATTGGCTAAGCCGCTCGTCCCTGGACCCGGGGGAGTGGGCCCTAGATCAGGTTCTGTTTGCGGAAGTCACAGCTCGGCTGGGAGTTCCGGTGGTAGACCTCTTTGCAACCAGGGCCAATCGTCAGGTTCCCAGGTTCTTCTCCCGATTCCCGGACCCGGAAGCAGAGGCCACAGACGCCCTCCACAGCCCCTGGCCTCCAGGGCTTCTCTACGCCTTCCCTCCCCTTCCCCTAGTAGCCAGGGTCATACGAAAGATGCTCTTGGAGAAGGCGGAACTCATCCTGATCGCTCCCCATTGGGCCCGTCGTCCTTGGTTCGCCGATCTCAGGTCTCTGTCAGTTCTTCCTCCGTGGCGACTTCCAGCGGACAGGCTGGTCCTTCGACAGGGATCTCTTCGGCATCCAGACGCAGCGTGGCTTCAACTAACCGCCTGGAGGTTGAGCGGGGCCTTCTGAGGGATCGCCATCTTCCATTCAACGTCATCTCCACCATTCAGGCCGCCCGCCGGCCTTCTACAGCGCGAATCTACAATTCCACTTGGAAGGTTTTTTCCTCTTGGTGCCGTAGGAGGTCCATCTTCCCCATTAAGGCTTCGACGGAACAGGTGCTGGTGTTTCTTCAGGACCGTCTAGAAGCAGGTTTGGCTCCTAACTCCCTCCGCAGGCAGGTGGCTGCTTTATCCTCCATCCTCTGCTGTGGAGCTCGGAGACCCCTCTCCTCTAGACCCCTGGTCCAACAATTCCTTCGGGGGGCTTCTAATCTCCGTCCCCCTCCTATTCACCGCTATCCGTCGTGGGATCTCCCTCGAGTCCTTAACGCCCTCACTCGCCCTCCCTACGAACCCCTTCGAGACGCAGGCTTGCGTTTCCTCTCCTATAAGGTGGCCTTCCTACTGGCCATAACCTCGGCCAGGCGGGTGTCTGAACTAGCAGCTCTCTCTATGAGAGACGATCTGTGCATTTTCCATCCAGACAGGGTGGTCCTGAGGTTAGACCCCACGTTCCTCCCTAAGATCAATTCTCCTTATCATCGAGGGTTAGAACTGGTCCTTCCGGACTTCTGCCCTAGACCGTCTCATGACCGAGAGCAAGCCTGGCATACCCTGGATGTTAGGCGGGCCCTTCGGATTTACCTCCGCAGGACCTCTGCGTTTAGACAGTCTGAATCCCTCCTGGTCTCCTTCCAACCTTCTTCCATAGGGAGGAAAGTCTCGGCCTCCTCTCTGGGTCGGTGGATTAGGGCCACTATAGCCAAGGCCTATGAGTCGCAGTCCCTTCCGGTCCCACGCCACATCACTGCCCACTCCACCCGTAGTGCCGCCACTTCGGTGGCATGGGCCACCCAGGCCTCCTTGGAGGAGGTTTGCAGGGCGGCCGCCTGGCGGACCCCCACTCCATTCATACGCCATTACAAGCTTGACCGCTTCGCCTCGGCTGAGGCGTCCTTCGGTCGCAGGGTTCTTCAGCAGGTGGTACAGGGAAGCTCCTCCCCAGCTCGGGCGGGTCCCTCCCTATAGGTCTCTGCTTTGGCATGTCCCGGACCTGACCGCTGGATCCAGGATCAACTAGAATGGGCGTTGTCTTACCTGAACGCTCCTTCTGGTTGAACTGGATCCAGCGGTCAGCCCCACCCTGTCTCTGCCCTCGCTGGTCCTGTGGTTCCTAGGGCTTTATTTCCTCTCTTGACAGCTCTTCGTGTCGGTCAGCAATATCGTCTCTCATCAGAAAACTGGGAAGCATGGAAAGGAGGCGGAGCTTCTCAGTCTGCTGACTCAATCAAGCCAATCGGTGAGGGAATACCCGGACCTGACCGCTGGATCCAGTTCAACCAGAAGGAGCGTTCAGGTAAGACAACGCCCAATCTGCCTAGTATTTTATGTCAGCCCAAACAGCTTAAGACCACAACAGATACCTTGGATTTCCTGCTATTATGGCACATAAGCTTCTGCCCCATCATGTTGTTTAGCAATTCATACTAAGAAATACATTTTCTGTAATTTATGCTAAGAGAAACAGATCAATCTTTCTTGCTATTGTGTAAATAAAGCAAATTCAATTTACAAATACTTTATAAACACTTTACATTGCTCTAAATGAGGTTGCCCTTGAAAAGCACCCAGAAGCTTCAGTTGGTTCAAAATGTAGTGGCCCATATGGTTTTGTGCAGACCTTGGTGTGCACATGTGTCATATCTCCTCCAGGAGCTGCATTGGCTGCCAATTTGCTTCCAAAACTAGCTGCAAAATCTTGATTGGGAACTGGAAGTATCCTAAAATTCAAGGACACAGCTTTTTCAGCAGATATTTAGAAATCCATTGCCTGTGTCAGAACTGAGGGCAGCTACTGCCTTCTGGAAGATCTTACTACATGATTCTATGATTCTAATCCAGTATTTCCCAACCCTAGTAACTTTAAAATGTGAGCACTTCCAGAATTCTCCAGCTAGCCATTTTGGCTAGGGAATTCTGGGAATTGAAGTCCAAGCTTCATTGCCGTTGTTGAGAAATAGTGTTCTAATCTATTGTCAAATATAAGATCTACCAGGAGACTGGGATTTGTCTGATCTGGATTTTAGATTCCTTTATTTACTGGACAATAACATATAGTAGTTTGATGATTCTTAATTAGATGGTTTGTGAAGAAATGGGTTAATATCACTGTTAAGGTAGAGGTGGGAAGAGGCTGTGAATTGACAATACTATCAAGGAGACAATTTGAAAATTATGACAGTTCATTTGGTAAATATGTTGCTACTGAGGATGAAATGTCATCCTTGGGATATTATCACATTCAAAAGCCCTCCAATGATAGTTGGCCAAGACATGAAAAGTTGTTTATAGCTGTCCTCCTCTTTCCTAGGATTTTTGCTAGACCATTTATCTTTGACAATTAATAATATATCACCATACGTCCAAACAAGCTTCTGAGAGATCAGGCCTCTCAAAGAGCTTTGAGAAAATCCTAATGATAAACATACCATGGTTTTAGAGCAGAACACAGTAATTACTAGGCCACAAATGCTTTATTGCTTTTGTTGAGATGCTGAAGCAAAACAATAACTTTAGAGTGGGGGCCATTTTGTTTTCAGAAAAGATCCAGGAGGTGTGAAAAGGACTTCAAGAGAGAAATCTGTCTCATTGATGCTTCAGAATGGTATCTGAGTATGTATGGTGATCATCTAGGTATCAAAATAATTTTTTTATGTATATGTGTGTGAGTTGTTTAAAGAGACCCAGACAGGGTTTTTATTGTGGATGTTATTTCTGCTTTTCATTACATTCCCTAAAATATTTTTAGCCAAGTAGATCAAAGAGGAGTTAAAATAGAAGCATTGGTATACAAGGAACAGCATTGCTGTTCCTTGTATACCAATCTCTAAAACCAAGTCTTCTCAAGAAATGTTTAAAAAATAGATTATGGTGCAGTGGTTAGAATGCAGTATTGCAGGCTAATTCTGCTGACTGCCAGCAGTTCTGCAGTTCGATTCTCACTGGCTCAAGGTTGACTTAGCCTTCTATTTTTCCACAGTCAGTAAAATGAGGACCCAGACTGTTGGGGACAATATGTTGACTCGGTAAACTGCTTAGAGCGGGTTGTAAAGTAACCCGCTCTTAGATATATAAGTCTAAGTGCTATTGCTATGTACTTAGTTTATGTTTGTTTATTTGCAAAAATAATATGGCTCTCATCTTACATATTGTAACTCTAGTCACTTCATAGCAACAACAATAAAAACATGTTTTTAAAAACTCCAAAAGCAACATCAATAACAACAATCACTCAGTTCCAGCTTCAACCTTCTTTTCACTTGGGGGAAAGTTTTCCGAGGTGTCCCAGTCACTAGAAGCCTGGCTGCCAGAGGGCTCCCAGGGAGAAGGTTATTCATGGGGCAGGGGGCTGCTGGGGAGAAGTTATGCATCTTTTAAAAATGGTTTTAAAAATGTTTCTGAAAATGGCAGATCATTCTTGTAGGAGAGTAGATAAATATGTGCTACATTACTGTTATCCTAAGAAAACATGAGAACTCACGCATGTGGACATACAACATTTTTTACTATGTAAAGCAACATAATTAAAAAAGTTACTTCAAATAATGTTCCAGGAATGGAGACCGAAGGGAAGTAAAAACAATGGCACAATGATTGTAGAACACAGATTCACACAGACACAGATTCACACTCTTACAATAAATTTATACTGGATGATTTTGAGCCCAGAACTATTTTCAGTTTAAACAATCTCGGTTTTAAATTTTTTTTAAAAGGGTTTACGTATATTGGGGTATTCAATAATGTGTCTGTGGGGGATCTCAGGTTCCCATTCCTTTTAATCATGAAGTGTAGACCCCTTCAGCTTTCTCTCTCAGGATGAATGCAAAGAACAAGCTGGGTGGGAGAGAGAGTGTTTTATAGGATCATTAAGTTCAGATAAAAGGCAGGAATGAGAAACATGTATCCCTCAAAATATTGCTCAACCGCATCTTCGAACAATTCCCAATTAACATGCAAAAGTGTGATGAATGCTAAGAGTTTTAGTTCAACAATCTGAAAACATATAACTTGTACAATCCTGTCTTACAATCGTGTAAGCGTGCGTACCATGTTAAAGAGATATGTAAAATATGTTTTCCTCTTTAGAGATTGGTAGGCTGTACTATATATATGCATGTATGCATGCATGCATGCATGTATGTATGTCTTTGATTTCTATAGCCACCCGTCTCGGCAAACAACCCTGGGCAGCTCACAATTCCAAGCACATATTACAAATATATATTTAATTATTTATCAAATTTTATATAGCTGCTTAACTCAGCAAAAGTGCTTACAGCAATCAAATAAAATCACATGTAAACAAATATAAAAATGATCATAATAAAATGTGGACAATCATTTATTTTTTAAAAAAATATTAACAATTACAATGTACGAACCACAAATGGAGAGAGAAAATTAGGAGAGCCACCTTAAAATATTACTGATTCCCTCAGACCCCTAAACCTGGTGACATAGCCAAGTCTTCTCATGAACATGAACAGGGATGGAGCTAAACTAACATTGGGGTGGAGAATGTTCCATAAGGAAGACAGAGAAGACCCACACCCTGGGATCCATCAATGTTATGTCCTTTGCAAATTGAACCCTTAGTATATCCTCTCTGCTGAATCAAATGGGATTGGGTTAATGTAATCAGGGACAGGCAATCCATCAGATAACCTAGTCAGATGTCATGAAGAGTTTTAAAGGTCAAAAGCACCTTGAATTAGACTTAGAAGAGATTATCAGATAATAATCATTACACCCCACACTTACCTGTGTTTTATCAAACTTCAGCTAGGACTATCTCTGAAAGGGTTACCCCACCTTCTGGACCCAGCAACATCTCAGTGAACAAGGAGGTGGAATGAGAGACAGGCAAGATATAAATGTAAATATATGTATTTTATGTTATTTATTGCCAATGGGAACGTTAACCCTAACTTGTTTGTTTGGCCACCACATTTTGTATTAACTGCATCTGGGAGTTCTCTTCAAGGTAGCTCCATGCACAATACATTGTATGTGATGATGAAGTTGTAAGTCACTATTATCAGTGCTTCACAAAACAGGTAGGGTTGCAACCATCATGCAAGTTTTAACTGGGCAAAGTGTCCCAGCAATGATTTCTACCTGCTACTCAAGTAGAGCTATGAGTCCAAGAGCAGCTACAAAAAGCTATCATTGGGATCTTCACTGAACCAAGGTATCTTTGGACAAACTGTAACAATATCTTGCTGGGGGTTAATGTCAACCAGCTTCACATTCTCTTTCAGAAATCACCTATCCAGCAGATTCCACCTTCAATTCGTAGGAAGAACTTCATTTATTCTATTGGGGACAGCTTTCTTTTTTAAAGGTGTACATTTCAAACTTGCCACCAGTACCTAGTCAAGCTTCCAGCAATTTCTACTGTCACCAGATTCTTGCCAACTCCTCTCTCCCATTACACTTCTGAGGCCGAAACTCAGAAGAGCATTTTCCACACACATGGTTGGGTGCTATTTCTGGATGTGACGGCTTGGTAGTTGAGAACTGGAGCCTTCCATCTGGATGACAGATGCTGAAAGCAGTTCTTGCTATTGTTCCATAAGGCAGGCAGTGGAGTGAACAACGGTAGAAAGAGGCAGTTGTAATGTTCTCTGCCTGGAGCAGTTTTGGGTAGGGCTTGTGTAGATACATGCACATGTGCGTATGTCCTTGTGAGGGGGTGGTTTTCACTAAAAGCAAAATGTTCCAAAATGGGTTTTTAAAATTACACATTTTTGCATTTTTCTAAGGGAAAGGAGAGAGAGAAGAAATAAATCTGGCTGATATTTTGAACTATAACTCCAATTATGGAAACCAAAAAGAGACTCGGGCTCCTTATGGTGCCATTGGCTCAGTGTCAGCTGCACCAGCGCTCCCCCAGCTAACTTTTACCATGAAGACTGAAGAGAGAAAATTAGAGAGTATGGGGATGAATAGGGGGATGGAGTCTCTCTCCTTCCCTTGTTTCCTTGGAAAGAAAGCTTCTAAGTAGAAGCAATGACTTGTCCTGATCGCCATTAAGTATATCTTTTCAGCAGTAAGTGACATGATGGCAAGTAGTAGTGCACTGAACTGAAATGCAGAATGAAATAATCCAAAGGGGGGGCTAAAGAGATCAGATCTGTAAGAGTCTACTTGGCCCCACCCGACTGTTGAATGTCAGAAAAGCTAAATGGGAGATGACTCTTCAGATGGTTACTATAGTAGATACATGTAAATATGTTTAGATTCATCCAATTCTATTCATTATTAATATGAAAACAGGTCCAGATTCTACAAAGTATACAATGAACAACCTATGATATGTGGAATAATACAAGACAATTTTTTCAGAATCTATTGAAGTCCTTAGCTTTGAATATGGTAAAATTTCATTTGTGCTCCCAGATTTTGGCTTCTCAATTATTTCCCCATTTTTTTGATTGTTTAAACTGCTCAAATAAAAAGGCAAACATTGTTTGCATGCCACTTTGCTTATCTTGCACTTTCACTATTTCATGTATTTTTTTTTAAAAAAGATGCAAAAATATCCCATCATGATTGGGCGTCTGTACAGATTTTTCTGCTTCTAAAAGAGTTTTTGTTCCGCCCCCCCCCCCGATTATTCTATTATAGTCATTATAATCAATCAAGGAAAGACAAAAAAGTGATTTCAATGAAATTCAGGCTCTGTGATGCAATTGAAAGCAAGATCAGTTTACAATTCAGGCAATCCATATATAGACTTCTATTCTGCTTTCTTGTTATCCAAGTTAAAGTCAGCCACATGAGGCCACTGCCTCTGTACTGAGGCATGGGGAGAACTACGCATAGAACTGTCAGTGTTCCATCCTTTCATCTCTGGATTCTCTTGAAAGTTCTCCTGGGTTTTATAAGGCTAGAATTTCTTCTATTTAGATGGGTATATTCTGTCTTATATTCTTCAATGAACATTTAACAGAAGCACACAGTGGACCTCATCTTATAGATACACTATACCAGTCTTCTCTATCTTCCCCTCCACCCAGTAAGTTTATTTAAAGTTTACAAATGCAGAGATAGAAAACTAATACAAACTGAGAAAAATATAAAAAATATTGAAATGAAAAAGTTGAGATAGAAAAAAACAAAAACAAAATAGACATAACAGAAAAGATATATAAAAGATCTCACTTCCCTCCAGACAAGTATAAACAATTAGGCTAACTTCTCTAATGCTTCAGTTTTTTTAAAAAAATCATCCTTTACCAGTAGTAAAATTCCAAAAACACATCCTAATCAGCAAAAGTCTATTTGGAGCTAGAAATATTAACATACGTATCACAATATTAATCAAAATATTCAACTGTATAATCCAAATTTATCCTTTTGTCTTTACAAAAGGATTATTAATACAAAAGTTATTGCAATTTAATAACACTCTGAAGTTCCTGGAGGTAACCCTGGGCAGATCACTAACCTTCTGACAACACCTGGGAAAAACAGCTGCAAAATTGAAAAGCTGCAACAATTTACTGAATAGCTTGGCTGGAACATCCTGGGGTGCTGATGCTAATTCTCTACGAACTCCCTCTATCAAACCACCTGGTTTTGACCTGCCTCGCTCTGTCTGGACAAAATTGAATAGAATTAGGTATGATACTGGAAGAAGTGCCTCTGTCCTGTATCAAAGGGGATGGAATGATCTCCCTTGTTGTGATGGTGGTGCTGATATGCAAACTATGAAACATGTTGTACAAGATTGCCCACGACATGCATTCTCTAATTCCCTAGAACAGGGGTCTCCCAACCACGGATAGCGGTCTGTGGCCTGTCAGGAACTGGGCTGTGCAAGTGGTGGGCAAACAAAGCTTCAGCTGTGCGTATACTGATTTAGGTTGCATGTGAACCCCCCACCCCTTGGTCAGACAATTTCTCTTCTGAAACTAGTCCCCGGTGCCAGAAAGGTTGGGGGCTGCTGCCCTAGATGATCTACACAAAACAATGCCAGAGGCAATTGCTGAATTGGACATCCAGTTATGAGGCCACTACCATACCTGCATAGATGTTTTGTATATAATTACATAAATTGTGTGTATATGTTTGCTTCTCATCTGACATGTTCTCATCATACGCTAAATAATTAAACAATCCTTTTGTCTAAGAAATAAAACTTAAGAAATCTTTCCCTACTGATAAACAAATCTTTAAAGACCTTGTCATATAATCCTAGTAAAAAATCTGGTTAATAGAAATCAGAAACTATTATATATTATAATCCTTATCCAAAAAGTTCATTTTATAAATCTTCTTTTCATTTTTTTAAAAAATTGATCTTTACTCCCATCAAGAAGTGTCCCACAAGCTGATTTTTTATCACTTTCTTTTTGTCTCTTTCCAGGAACAACTTGAGCAATTTCTTATTTTAACAAGAGGTTTTTTTGATTCTGCACATTCTTTTTGTTTATCCAGAATTAAGAAGGCTTTCCAAATCATTTTTTTTATTTATTATTTGTATGTCACATTTGATTATTAATGTTGTGGCCTGTCGGCTGCCAGCCTCTCCAGCAGCCAAATCAGATGAGGAGGCAGAGTGGGAGTTGCGGCCAGCATCAAGGCAATCTGAGAGCTCTGAGGGGGAATGGAGCTGTCGGAGATAGAGACAGAGATGGAGCCTGAGGCATCCATCAGCCCCCAGAAAGAGAGTGAACAGCCCCCAGATCCAAAGAGGGCTGATGAGGAAGAGGAGGAACAGCTGGGTCCCATGCCTGATGTGTGGATGCACAGAAGGCAGAAGAGAGGAGAGCAGCGAGATTCTATGAGCCGGTCCTCCGGCTGGAAGAACCATCACTGCTAGCTAAGCCCCACCCTTGCTCTGGAGATAAAAGGCAGGGGGTGGAAATGAATAGGTGTGGCAAGACAACTATTCATTTCCCTGTCAATCAGCCACTGATAATCGGAACATCTTCATCCTTTCTGGAACTGTATCAAAATTCTTTCTTGGAATCTGCGGTGCTGAGAGTTGGGCATGCCGTGTGTTTGTGTGTGTGTGTGTGTGTGTGTGTGTGTGTATGTATGTATGTATGTATGTCTGTCTGTCCCCACTACTAGAAAAAGAACAGGCACACCTTCTAGGACTTTTATTACGAGTGTGGTTAGTGAAAGAGACTCCTGGTGGAGCCATTTCAGGGGGAAGGGGATCGAGCTTTGCTTTCCACAGGCACTTAGAGACTTCATTTAGCCTGCTGAGAGACAGAGAGAGAGACTCTTTGCTGGGGTTGCTGGCACTCCTAATAGAGGGAAAATTTAGTTTAAAAAAGTGTACTTTTCGTGTTTGGGAACCTGGTCAGAACTATTAAGATATCAGCTGGTTTAATTTGTAAATTCATTTTGGCATTGTATTCTACATTATTCTTGTGTTCTGGCATTTTAAAATCCATTTTCAGATTCACAACATCTTTTTCCATATCACTCTTTCAATACAGCACTTTTTAAATCCACATTAAAATAAAAATATCATTGATGAGTATTTGGAAGCTACAGTTGGCACAGAATGCAGCTGTGCAGATAGTTCATGGGGCCTCAGGGATTCATGTAATATCTCTGTTGGTGGTTGCCACTTTGTTTCTGGGTCCAATTCAATATATTGTTATCATCTTTAAAGCCCTTTATGACAGGAGTCTAGATTGTTTGAGGAACTGTCTCACTCCATTGGTCAAGGAATTCCACCTAATGGTTCTGCTGTGGCCCCTGCCGTTTGGAACATCATGCCCTTTGAGGTGAGATCCACCCCTACCCTTTTAGGCTATCCAAAGAGCATTAAAAGCTGGCTTTTCCAATTAGTCTGGGTTCCCTGTGGAGGGCATTCCATACTTGTTAGTAGATTAAGAGAAGATTCCACCTCCATCTCACTTTATATTGCTCCTTCTTGGCTATCTTAGTTAATTTTAATGGTAATCTTTATTGATTTAATGTTTTGATATTGCCATTCTCTTTAAAACCAAAACATAAGGTAAATTTTAATCTTTTTGACCACATATCGTTCCATTGATTCATCTGAACATTGTAACCAATAGTTTTAGACCATTTTTATCTTACATTATTTCATTTGTTCTTCTTCTATCTTAAGTTTTAACAATAGTTTATACATTTTAGCAGCAAAATGTTGTCAGCCTTGGAGACTATCTTTCTCATTGGATCTTCAGGGCTGCCACATTTAGTGCACAGGCCTGCTGTAGAAAAATTGGAGTGGGGTTGCATGGAGTGGGTAGAGATATATAGCCACAACAACATTCTTTTCTCTGGGGGTCAAGGATGTTCAGCTTGCACCTGGAGAGGCATGACTGGGAAACATTTCCAGCTGGGATGATGGATTGATTGGACCATGTGATGGATTCAGGGGAAGGGACTTGGACTTTCTTTTGGGTAGGGAAAACCTGGAAGCTTTCAGATTTGGGTTTTCCCAGATGTGCCAATATGACATTGCTAATAAAATGGAAATTTGAGGAAATGCCTGCCTCAGAGTCTTACTTGGTTGGGGGTGTTTCTTGGAAGCCTGAATATTGTATGAATTTCTTTTTCAATCTTGGTTTTACATTGTTCAAGAATATAAAATATTTATCCTTTGAATATTTCTAACAGTTGTAAGAAAACCATTGACAATTATATATTGCAAGATCCCTGATGGCGCAGCAGTTAGAATGCAGACTAACTCTGCCCACAGCCTCATAGTTCAAGCCTGACCAGCTCAAGGTTGACTCAACATTCCGTTCTTCCAAGGTTGGAATTTTAGGGGCAATATGCTGACATTGTAAACCACCCAGAAAGTGCTGTAAAGCACTATGAGGTGGTATATAAGTCTTAAGTGCTATTGCAGTTGCTATAATTCTGTTATCAGATATTCTCTAAATTTCATTTTACATTTTGACTTGAAAAAGTTCTAGTAGATAACACCAACTATTTATATTTGCTTAGAATTTCTCACCTATAAAATTCTTTTGATATTAAAAGCCACAAAGGTGTTTTGGGGGACACAACCTAGTTTTTGTTCTGTATTGTCAAAATGGTACATCAGACATATGATTGTTAAAATCCACATTAACCTTAGCTTTATTGTACCATAAATACCACCCAAATATCAGATTATATCCTTTTAACTCTAATAGCCTTCTATTTCACAGCGATACCTACTTTTTCATCCAAACTAAACAGCGGTGGCAAAGTATAATTTCAAATCCTCCTCTTTCCTTTGCACCTTGTAATGTCTTATATTTAACTCATAGTTTTTCCATCATGGTAATATAGATATATCCTTCTGCTACTATTTAAATAGTACAGTACATCAGTTGTCAAAACAGGTATTGTCTGAAACAAATACAACATTCTGTATAAAGCATTCATCTTAATCAGAGATTCTCCCAAGAATGACAGTTGTATTTCATCCCATCTTAATTTACTTTTTAAATTTCATTCCATGTCTTAACCTATTTATTTTGAAATAACATACAGATTATATTTGTCACAGGAGTACCCAAATGTTTTATCTTTTTCTCAGTCTTAAAGGCCATTTCATTCATCAATTCTATTTGATCTTGTATTTCTATATTCTTACTAACATCTTTGTCTTCTATTCATTGATCTTGAACTCATCCACTAAATTTACTTTACTTTTGGTTTATTCATTCACTATTCAATTAATTGAATTACTAATGAGCATAATAAATCATAAATTAACAAATTAAGAGTTTTTGCAGATGATCTGGTGTTAGTTCTGAAAGACTCTTTAAAGGGAATTCTGAATCCTGGTCTTCAGTTTTTAATTAAGAGATTCCCATTTCAAAATGTTTAGTATTTGGCTTTTATGAGATACTATAATTATAGATTGGCCCCTAATATATTATCTTCTCCTTCATCTGAAATCCTTTAGGGCACTGTTAAATAAACCATTGGCCTTCTCTTCTTCAATATTTTGATATGGAAATAACCAAACAAATTCTGTTACAAATATTTTCCAACACAGAATATTTGGACTGCTAGTGTTTAAAAGTACATTATCATATTTTCACATTCTGCAATTTATCTAAGTCTCATAATAATATGATATTTAACTTACTTATCATTATGTTTTATCACCCAGTCTACCAGATACTTGAACTAGATTCGGCATATTTACCAGTAGCGGGTTTCAATTTAGTTTGCTACTGGTTCGCTCGTGTGCTCAAGCTCATGCTCGTGCGGCACTTCTGGGCTTGATCCATGGCAAACAAGTAGCAACCCACCACTGATATTTACCCACCTGGAATAAGAAAATAATGTTTGATGGTGTGCTATTTTTGCATGAGGCAGCATTTTGAAAACCAGTTTGGTCTAATGATCATGGTTTCAGGCTAGAAAGCAGGAGACCGTGAATTCAAATCCCATGTTGGGAATGAAAGCTAGTTAGATGACTTAGGCCAGTCCCACTCTCTCAGCCCAACGCACATCACAGGCTGTATTTGCCATCTTGAGTTATTTGTAAAAATAATAAAAGTGGGATACTAATAATAAATAAAAAATAAATGTAGGATATACCCAAGGCCTCTATCCTTGTTGATATTATTTTCTTTCTTTTGCCACAATAGTTTTACTTCTATTAGCCAGTCTTTGTATTTTGTGATTTTCTCCAGTGTTTTGTTTTCTGTTCTGCTGTCTCCAGATACTGCTATGTCTATTATCCAGACATTTTTGTCTGTTTTACAGTTGTTAAGTCTACAGTATTATGTGGCAAGTGTTTGTATGTTGAAATTCTAAAGTTTCAGAGCACTTCAGCTTCTTCATTTTTTATTTTTGTGGTCTACCAGTTCTTATTGCCAGGCAGGTATTCCAGTGGTCTATTGTTGCTATTTTGTCATGCTGCAGTGTGGAGTCAGTCTGTGTGATCTTCTTGCAGTAGCTAAGCAGTGGTTCATTGTTTCGTCAGTTTCTTTGCAGAGGTAGCATATGCTGTGTGTTTCTGTTTTCTCAATTCTAGCTTTGTATGCATTTGTTCTTATGCTTGGTCTTGTGCTGCCAGAATTCTGTCTCTTTCTTCCATTTTTGTTGCTCTTAGCTATTGTCCGGTCTTGGTGTCTACTTTGCCTGCTACTTTTTTAATGTACTGTGCGGCCATGTAACTCTTTGCCATGGTGTGTCTCTTCTATTCTTCATTTGGTCTTTCTTGTAGGCAAGTTTGGTATCTCTGATATTCAGTAAGCCTTCATGATATACTAGCTTCAGTGAATCTTCTTCATTGTCATATATTCTTCCAATGCCCTTTTTGTTTCTACAATTGTGATGTACCTGCATTCTACAATTGTGATGTACCTCCATGTTCACCTATTTTCCTTGATAAGTAAAATTTGTCAAAATCACTGCACAAATGAAGGGTATAATTCATTGTCATTATTTTTCTGGTCTTCCTATCCAGGACTTTTAATACTGCTTGAGTTCAGTCCACTATTCCAGATATTGACCTAATGACTGGAATTACTCAGGTGTTAATTCTCTTGATCGTATTTCTCCACTGAGTTTGGACTTTAAGCTCTTCTTCACTCTCATGTTATATTCACTTCTAACTTTTTCTAGACTTCAGTGTACTTGCTGTTGACAGTTTAAAGGATGCCCAGATATTGTACTGTATATAAGTCATCGTCTTCATCCAGACTCATGAGATCATTTCCATAGAGGATCTTGATTCCTTCAGTTTTCACTCTTTTTCCTTCGTTGATGTTGAGAGTGTCACATTTGTCCAGTCCATTGCAATGGCTGTATTAACAGTGTTGAGCAGCTATTCTATTTCAAATGGTGTTTTTTCATACAGTTTCAAATTGTCCATGTAACAGAGCCTGACAGATGTTTTTGATATTTGATAGCCATGGCTCAGTGTTTTTAGTATTGTTAGCATAGGAATCAGTGCAATGACAAGCAGTAGTGGTGATAGTGTGACTCCTTGAAAGTTTTCTCTTTCAAGTCTATCACCATTGACCAGCAATCATGTCCTCCATCAAGCCATCAATCTTTGCACAAAGCTTTTGGTGTTTCTATTGACTCCTTGTTATTTCTAGGCACTTCATTAGCCAATCATGTGGCAAGGAGTGGAATGCCTTCTTGCCACCAATCCAAGCTAAATTCAGTTTGATCGTCCTTCTCTTGTAGTTTTCCAAACACATCTTATTAATTAGGAGCTGATCTTTTGTTCCTCTACTGTTTGGACAGTTTTACCTCCTTGAAGTATGTTCTTAAACTGCTTGGCAATCAATGGATGCAAACCAGTCAGACGTTTCAGCCAAAATCCATTCGGCTCATTTTCACCTGGTGCTGACCAATTCCTGATATTCTTTGTCCTTTTCTCTATCATGTCTGCTGTTAATACAAATCCTTTCATTTTAATTTCTTTTTTCTTCTTATTCTCCTGCACCCAGAACTGCACTGTTTCTTTGTCAAGAATTGTTACCTGCTTACCAACAACATTTAATGTTGATGTAATCCAATAGCATCTATTATTATCATTATTTTGCCACAGCTCCTTGGTACATTAAGCAAACATTGTGGCTGTTAGTAGTGAATTGTATTTTGTCAGGTATATTTCTTTGTATTTTTCTTGTACTGATGTCTTGCTCAGTTTCTCTTTTTTTCCAGAGTTCTTTCTTTCCTTCCGCCTAACCTTAATTGTTTGGCCAGCAGCAAAATTTGCCATCTCATTGCTCATACCTTTCCTGAACTATTAATAAATATCCTTGACATTGTTCTTCAATTTGTGCAAGAGATGCACGTGCATACATACACAGTTCACTAAGTGAGGCATATTTAGAAATGACAGAAAGGAGTTGAATCATGCTATAGGATTGTATTATAGTTTATTACATCAGCAACAGCCACTTACATGTTTTAAATGTCAATTAAATGGGCTGCATATTGTGTCAATATGCCATATTTCCACATTTTACTGTTTTCACTCCCCAATCCATTCACTTTGAGAACAGTTTGCAATTGTTGTCACATCTGATCATTTCAGCATGGGAAAATCAGGCATGGGACACCATGAGCCAATCAGTGATCTTTCAACTGACCAATAGCACTAAATCTACCAAGCAGTCAGTTCCTCACCCTCTGAGCAGTGGTGGGTTCCTCCCGGTTCAGCCCAGTTCTCCTGAGCCGGTAGCGGTGACGATATGATATCACTGAACTGGTTCTGCCCCCCCACCCCACCCCCGTGTTATACTTACCTTTTATTTGGACCCACCCCCAATCTATTGCTGCCTCCTGATCTCCAGCTGATGGCTAGAGGGAAAAAAACTGTTTAAACTCTTGCCACAGGGCTTCAAAGGGACGCCCTACAGCTGATCAGTGTTAAAAGAAAACAAATGAGTAGACCAGTGCCTGCAAAAATACATGAGTAGATCAGTGCCTGCAAAAATAAATGGGTAGAACAGTGCCTACAAAAATAAATGAGTAGACCAGTACAGCTCTGCAAGCAGTTAAAAGCCTGGTAGACCAGTACGTCTGCTAAATCCTAAATAATTGTCACATGACCATCAAGCCATGCCCATAAAATAAGCCATGCCCACAGAACCGGTAGTAAAAAAATTTAGAACCCACCCCATCTCTGAGCAATGACCGTTTTCTGACCCAGCTCCCCAAACACCACAAACCCTCTGACATGAATTCAAAAGATTCCTTTAATAGGAGTGCCGGCAAAAAGGCTGGAAGATGAATAGTTGTCTGCCAAACCTATTCATCTCCATCCCCTGCCTTTTATCCCCAGAGCTAGGATGGGGCCTCATTGGCAGCACCGGAGGCACTGGACCCAGCTGTTCCTTCTCTTCATCAGCCACCTCCAGACCTGAGGGCTGTTAACTGTCCATCTGAAGGCTGACGGCAGCCCAGGCTCTGTGTTCTGACCATGTTCCGGCTTCCTGAGAAAGCATAAATCATAATCTTGGTCCCAAAAAAACTCTTTTATTGAGACATCTGTGAATTATGGTCATTCACAGCCCATAATGATTCACAGTCTGTGAAGATTCCGACAGATGACTGCTCGAATTGACACAGTCCTTCAGGATAATGTTGATAAGCACCCACCTTTATCTTCCTTGAAACACTGTCAGAGACCTAATTGTCAATTGGTTTTGCAAGGCCAAACAGAGCACAGTCAAACGGAGTTCTCAGAGCTTAGATTGACTATATGAACTAATTGCTTCCTGAAAAGGCTCACATCCATTTGCTCCTCTTTTATGTCTTATGGGAGGGGCCAATCGTCTCTAAGCCTTACTCCTGAGTCGCCCTGTTTTTCTTAATTGTTCTTGCCTTCTGGCAGCTCTGCACATGTGCACATTGGGAACAGGCTCACACTATCCTTCTGCCTTGCTGAGGTCAGATTCTGGAGGCTCCAGATGCAGCACATAACAACCAGATGGCCCTGGCCCCCTCTCTGCTTCCAATGCAGAGCCCTCGTCCCAGCCTTCCCCAGACTCCAGGACTGGCCCATGTTCCTCCCTAACCTCCTCACTATGTGAATCTGCTGCCAGTTCTGCTGGCCGCTGGCGGGCCACAACACTCCACCTCTCTCTCTGCCACCTCCATTCCCTCTTCTCCCTTGGCATTCTCGGGTTGTCCTGATACTGACAGTGACTCCCATGCCTGCTCCTCCTCTGATTCGGTTGCTGGAAGGGCCAGCAGCTGACAGCCCACAACAGACAGTTCTTGGAATAGCAAAAGTCTCCTCATACCCATTCCACCCATACAAAAATGGGACAAATACTCCTACCCTACAAATTGTATATACAAGTAATCCTTGATTTAGAACATTTCATTTAGTGACCGTTACAATGGCACTAAAAAGAATGACTCACAACCGGTTTTCACATAACCATTGCAGCGTCCACACAGTCACGTGATCAAAATTGGGACCCTTGGCAATTGGCTCAGATTTGTGAAGGTTGCAGTGTTTCAAGGTGATGTGGCACCTTCTGACAAACAAAGTCGAAGGGGAAGCCAGATTCACTTAGCAATTGTGGCAAGAAAGATCGTAAAATAGAGCAAAATTCATTTAACAACTGTTTTACTTATCAACAGAAATTTGGGGCTCAATTGTCATAAATTGAGGACTACCTGTAAAACAAATTAGGTATTCTTGTATATAGATTATAAAGTTAGCTAAAAGGACTGTGTTCAGATTCACTAATGAAGTTGCCCCTGGCACTTACTAAAGAAATCAGAGGAGAATAAGTGTAAAGCAGGGTTTCCTGGTGAATGAGAAACTGGAATGTTCCAAGGTCTTAGGGAGCTCCAAGATTTGAAATTGCAAATGAATTTTTCTTCAGTATAAATATTTTGTAGATAAACCCAATGAAAATTGATTCTGCTATTCAAGCAGGACAATCTTATGAGAAGACAGCCAATTAACATCAATACCAGTCACTGCAAATACTGTGAATTCTTTCCACGGAATTCCTAGTACATTTCTGACCCTTGGGGTGTAGATTTTATCATCTATAATCATCTACTTTAAAAAAAAAGTATCTGGAGTTTGTTATTGGTTTCCAACAGTGCTTCCAACATGGAATTATGCTGAGGCAGTTTTCACTCATGTGAGTGTTCCCAAGATCTGTTGACTTCAATTCCCACAATAGCTAACTAATATAGCCATGTTGGGGCTTCTATATGAATTGACGTCCAAAATTGGAAGATGCCCATCTTGCAAAAAGCTATTCTGAGGAATTATGAGAAATATAAATAATGTCTGTCTAGAATACATCAACAAAGTGCACAATTGCAGTAAGCTTATTAAAAGTCCCAGACTGGCATCCAAGCGGATTTATGCCAAGGATTATTAACTTCATTGATTTGTCCCAACTGCGACTTGGCTAACTCTCTCCTATGACTGCACAGGAAAACATTGGTAATCGCAGATCAGCTGCCTTTCAGAGAAACTTGTCCTCCATTATTTATCTTTCCTTGAGGAAGTCCTGCTACATTTCTAAGTCAACCACAGAATAAAGTTTGACAACCACTGCATGAGGTATTCACAGTAACATGGTTTGTGTCTGTGTGTATGTTTTTTATAGTGTTTTTCAGTTGTAAGCAAAATTAGGCACTGCTATGCATGTAACAGAGCAGGAATCTGTTCCGAAAAGCTTATAATTTAAGAAGAGATGAAGGGGAAGTCACAATTGTGTTGCTGATGGGAGTCTCAGGAAATGGTGATTGCCTGTGATTACACTGAATTTAAATCCCTTGGGTATGTTAACTACATGTTCTCATTTTTATCTTATTATATTGTGTTAACAGTATATATAAAACCTTTAAAATTGCATATTCTGTTCATGTATTTCATTTGGTACTGGAGTAGGGAGATGTGATCCAATTATGGATGTGTGTTAGGCCTATGGGCCATTTCAACTAAAAGTTCTTGCAAAAACTATGAATCAGATGTTCTAGGTATTTAAATAATTTATTCTCACTAGTTTTTCAGTCAGATGCAGAACATACCCTGCTGCTTTTATACAATGGAAGACCAAACCCTTTAACAAGTCAAGCAAATCCAAGGTAGTTGGAGCACCAAACTGATTCATTTTAAACAAGCCAATGAAAGTTCTTATAAATAAGATTACCAGTTGACCTTTTTACAGGACAAATCCTATATTTATTTATTTTATTTTATTTTATTTTATTTTATTTTATTTTATTTTATTTTATTTTATTTTATTTTATTTTATTTTATTTTATTTTATTTTATATTTTATTTTATTTTATTTTATTTTATTTTATTTTATTTTATTTTATTTATATGCCGCCCTTCTCCGGAGACTCAGGGCGGCTTACAATGCGTTAAGCAATAGCCTTCATACTTTTGTATATTTATCCAAAGTCAGCTTATTGCCCCCACAAACTGGGTCCTCAATTTACCTACCTTAGAAAGAATGGAAGGCTGAGTCAACCATGAGCCTGGTGCGATTCAAACTTACAGTAATTGCAGAGAGAGGGTGTTAATCACAATGCTTTTAATCTGCTGAGCTACCTGGCTCTTTTCAATACTCTAATGAGGGAGAAAGGCTGATGCTATGTAGAACATACAGCATATGTAATTCAAAATTAAAATCAACAGATCAATTCAAGAAATACTACTGGTCACAGAGCAGAAACTGAGTCGTGATGGTATTGCAGGCTAATTTTGCTGGCTGCCGACTGCCAGCAGTTCGAGTCTCACTGGCTCAAGGTTGACTCAGCCTTTTATTCTTCTGAAGTCAGTAAAATGAGGACTCAGATTGGTGAAGGCAATGTGCTGACAGAGAGGACTATAAAGCGCTGTACAGCAGTATATAAGTCTAAGTGTTATTGCTATTGCTATACCTATGTCCATACGTAACACATGTAGAAAGAGATTCAATAAATGTGATTCAACAACTAGAGATCTTAAGTGCACACATTCTGTATCATCATATAAGTAACAATGCCAACTATGCCCATTTTATTAGCCTTAATGAACCATGGCCTCGTTATTACTAATTTCCAAGCATTTTAGGCAATGTGCAAATCCGTTTCCTTGAAAATTATCTGTATTGCTTACAAAATAGTTTTGGAGCCTAGCATACTAAAGAAAAGAGAATTGTTTTCAGTGTACTTGAGGATCACACCTCTCCTGGAACTTGCTTATTTAAACTATCCCCATGGAAAATTATCTCTTGCCAAGCACTCATAAACACAAGCTGGAAACAGTTACCTGCAGTGGCTCACTTCCTTGGGCATATCAAGTGTTGGAGCAAGCAGAGTCCCATTCAATTTTTGGAAAAGAAGGAAGGAAGGAAGGAAGAAAGAAAAGAAAAAAACAAGTGGGAGTGATGGGTGTGAGTGTGGATGTATTAAAACCAATATTGTAAGCATAGTAACTTATTGACATGGATGCATTTTGGAAGGAAAATCTATCTTTCTGGGATTGTGAGCTAATAACTCATGTAGGGAGAGAAATGGGTAGTGGGGGATAGTACATGTGGCTTTGCAATTCAAAGCCAGCACCACTGGCAATGAATCAACTGCAGCCAAATGCACAAAAAACTGGACTTGAATTGTGATATTGTGACCATATTTCTGCCCTTTTTGTAATAAACATTTTCCAATTCAAGTGGTTCGAAGAATAGCAGGATTACAGGAATCAAAATATTCTCCTCTGATACTTTCTGTTACCTATTATAGGTCATTATTGGGTGTGAGCATTTGGCTTTCTTATTCACTATTGAGCATTCCTTTTCAAAATTCCAGCTACAACTATGTGCACACATGCATATGTAAATATTCATCATCTTTTGAGGATAACCAATGTTATACAGATCTCAGCAAAGGAATAAAAAATGCACTCTGTTCCAAGCAGTTTCACATTCTTTTTCCTTATGTCTTCTCTCCATTCATTCTCATGGGAGGTGAATTTATCTTCTGATACTTTTTTATTCTTTCTTCACTTGTACCATATTTATTTATTAAATCTACAGGCTGCCCTAGTCTTTACAACTTGGGCAGCTGTTTTATAGGATACAACAGTAAAAAACAATAAAAACATGAATTTTATAATCCACAAGAAAATCTGGAGAAAATTCACATAGCTTAAATAATAAAAATATCCCACAAGGTGTCTACCATCATTCTAAGCTAATAATATCATGCCCAAAACCAATGGATGACCCAACTTAGGACTTTGATATAGATATTAAACAGGAAGGGCAAGAAAGCCTGAGACACGCCTCATACTATGGGTTTCTGGTTTGAACTCTGTCCCCTCCATCAAAACCCATTGGATTTGACCACAGCGAAAGGAGGAGAACCCACCAGAGCACTCCTAATCCTAATAGGTACACCAAAAGGATACCATGATCTTAAAAGCCACTGAGAGATCAAATAGGACATCTCACTGCCCTTGTCCTGGCTCCATTAAAAGTCATCAACAACAATGACTTATACACAACCAATTGTAATATTTCCATTCATTTCTTTTACTCTTTTTTTTCTTCCATGCCCATTTTTCCTATGGATGTCTTGACACAAGTACATCTGTAGAAAAAAGCATGATATTTCCATCCAATAATTTCACAAGGCTCGTGGGGGAGGGGGGGGGACACAGGAATGTTATATAATGTATTTAAAACAGGACTGCTCTAAAAACAATTGTCCAAACCAGAGACTCATCATTCTTACTGACTTTTCCATTCTCTTTCTGTTTTCAAAACTCTACATTATTGATAGGCAGCACGAACCATTTTAATGGTCCCAAATTTTGAACAGGGCATATGTAAGCTTTTTATTCTACCAATTGGACTGTCATTAATTTGCCTTCATTTGGGAGCATGGACTAATGGAAATATTCCATATCCTATTAAGTCAGGGCAGGTAAATGAAACTCTACCCGAATACTACATTATACATTTCTTAACATTATTAAGACAGGAGGATATGTGAAATAAACAACCTGCTGAAGACATTTAAAACAGAATTTTAAAATAGCCAAGTGTATTATTTGAAATAATTCTATAATAATAACATAGTTTCCTTCCCTTTGTTTGATCTGATTTCTTACATTAATATGATCTCAATCTAAATCTAGATCTTCCAGTCCTAATCTGACAATTTAACCATATAGACTCAAAATATAGAGGGCTTTTGTATACCAAGTCCACCCATTGTTTTTTTTAACTTGGTATTCTAGTTTAAATTGACTGGCAGTGGGTTGGGTTGTTTTTATTTTTTGCCTTTATTTAATGAAGAGAAAAAACTAAAACAATAGTAAAAGGGAAGGGAAGGAAGGAAAAATGCATGAGAACAACAAAATTATGTATCTGAAATTTTACACTATAGTCACAGGAATAGATGACCATTTTCATTATAATTTATATATAATGTAAGTCTTTAAGAAAATGCATACAGTTACAAGTAACATCAGACCTTCAATCCACTGAGGAATTGGGTCTATAAATTTATCTTTCCACTGTTAAAGGATTAGTCTCTTAGCAATAAGAATGGCATGAAGAATCCAATTCCATTGTCCAGCTGTGAATTTCAGTGTAATAGTTTAAAAGAATATGGACACTGAAAATACTAAACCTTGTCTCAAACTCAAATTAATATATGTAATTGCTTTCTAAAGTTATTATGTTCCAAGAAGAATTGACTGACAGTTTTAGAAGCATGTTACATTCTGCTTGGAGAAAGAAAGAATTGAACTTGGGGCATTGTGTATTCAAAGCATGAGCTTCCTCCTTCATCTTCTGCTCTGCCATCCTTCCCTATGTTACTATTTATGCATAATACTGTAAAACATTTTTTAAAAGTTTAAAAAATAACATTTTTGCAGCACATTGTTACTGTCGAAAAAGTTGACTAATGACAGACAGATTTGCCAAGAAGTCAAATTTATCTTCTGATTTATTTAATCACAATATTGATGAATATTTATAATACAGAAATACCTAGTGCATTTCTGTAGCTATAACTATATGCTTTTTCTATACAATTAAAATGTTTTCATTCTCTCCCTTTCCCTTCTCAATTTTTATATCGCGTTGTTATTCCAATTCAGTATTTTAAGCCTTGGGCTACACACTTAAGCACCCTAGCTTTCAAAAGAAGCATTAAAGCCTGCATATTTTTCCTAATCACTAGTCTAAATAATTTGTTGTGAGACTGTGAGGCAGCTCGGATTTAATAGCTTCCTCTGCTTTCAAGCTACCCTAGAAATAAATGTCACAAGTCTGCAATTGTCAGTAATGCCAAAAGTATATTTTCTTCAGAGAAGCACATAAGTACAAGTTACTCTCCAGTGCACCTGTGGAAAAGTAGCTATTCTTCATGACAAATTGTGTCTTTCAGTTAGTGTCCCTGATACATTGCTCCTGAAAGCCTTCCAAACTCTAGGAAAAATACCATTTGGCCCCAGTGATTTATGAGGGGCACAAAGCTGATAACTGAAGAGGCAGTTCCATTCACAGTTGCCAAGAGAAATGACCGGATAGGAGACAGTTGTCCAGCTTTTCCTGGAAGCAGGAATAAGTGTCTAAAATGTATGTGTGCAGAACTTGATAAAATTCCAGTTGACACTTCTGAGACACTTGACTGAAGAAAGAAAGATGACAACTCCCTCCTAAGCCTTATTGTGGCACTGTGATTATTCACATTAGAATTTAAAAAGAAAAAAAAACCTTCTCACTTGCAAGAGGCAGGCTTGTTAGAGCTGGCTTTCATGCACGCACAAGTTGAAGAAATTCAGAGTAGTGGGTATTTGGTCTTTTTGAATAAAATCAGGTCACATCTTTAAATTATATACATATAAAAATAGCCTTGGAAACAGGCAAACGAGCCTGTAGCTCTCTCCCCTCCTCCCCCATTAGAAACTGGTTTCCTGACCTAGAATAAATTATACCATGTCTTTGGGCTGCAAATGTTGATAAGCCAATTCAGTGAAAGAAAAGTAAGTTTACAAATTTAAGCCCAAGAATATGCAAAAATGATTGCAGCATCAAAAATTACCAGGGCACATTATAGTTACCTCTAATCTTGGATAATTCCTCAGTTGATTGATTGCACGCATATATTTCAAATGGCCTATTACATAGTCTAATACTAAAGGGGGGGGAGTTACAAAGCTATTATACAATTCATAAGTAGGAAAGTAAATGTGATCTGATTTCAGGCAGTTTCAAGACAAAATACTGTGGCAATTGTGTCTTCCAAAATCTGGGCAACAAACTAATGTGTTGCTTGGAGGTCAGTAGTATGATAGATAGGCTTTTGTTAGATGCCCCATCTTAATAACTAGCCATGGGACTTGTCACTTGCCATAGGCATGTCCACAAAAATGAATGTTTTGAAATACAATTTCTAATTATTTCCAAAAGTGTCCCCTACAGACTTCTACCAATTTTAGCTTTCATTAGAATAACACTGGACAGAAAAAACAACAAAAAAGGACTAATGCATATTGTTTATTACTTCATGGATATTTATTCCTGGATAAATTGGGTAGTTTTATTGAATAAGTCCTATAAACTTAGTAGGAGTTACCTCTGAATAAACATAAAATTGACCTGGTACATTTTTGGATTAAAAATAATCAAATCCCTGTTGTCTGTTTGTGTTGAGATATGAAATCAAGATTTCAAAACATTGAGAACAACAGCAACAACACTTTTATTTTGGAGGGTCCACCTCTCACTGCTCCCACGAACCTTCATGACCCCATGATAAATGCTCCTTGACTTTTAGGTGTCCCCCATTTAGCCCCATAGCATTAAATTGGGGGGAAAAACAAGGGAAGGGTTTTCAACAATGGTACCAATTGCTGCAAGTTTGTTGTAACTCCTGGGGTTAAAAACTGCCTTGCTGATTTTCTTGTACTTGCTTATAAAGTCATGTTCAGTTAATACAGTAACAGTATTTTCACTTGAATGATTGTAGTGAACTTACCCTGGATCTAAACCAGCATGAATTTGATCTTAAAGGCAAGCAAATTTAACATTCCTTGCTCACTTTTCTGAGGCTGCGGATTTAATTAGACTGATAAGTTTCCTTCAAGAACCTAAAAAAATCTGATCTGTTAAGCATCATTCAAGCAAATGGCACACATCCTTTGAGTTATCCATATTGCTGTGTATCACATTTAGGCGTAGGTATTTTCTCCTTCCAGCTCTACAACCTTTATGTGCAGCTGTGTGTAGTCTATGCTGGGATGAATTGACTTATTGTATAGTCTCCAAGGCATACATAGATATCAGAAGAGACAAGTAGGACAGAATTTTTCCTTAGAAATGTAAATTACATAGAAAAGGAAGAATTGGTGAGTGTGCTTTTTCTCAGCTTGGACTTGACACCTGGAATCTGCCCAAATCCCTTTTCTGCATGATGACTAATAATGATAGTTGAGCCCTGGCCTCTGTTGCACCCCACCCTAGTTAGTAAACAGTGTTGTGGGTTCATTATATCTCCTGCATTTTCTTCTTTGATTATATTAATTCTTTATTTATCTCAAAGAGGATGAAAAAAGTAGTTGTTTAAGAATGCAGAGAAGCAATAGGTTTTTTTTCTTTATAGAAGAAGAGCAGGCAAAGCTGGGGAACAGAGTCAAAGGCTTCATCCTGGAGCTGAGCGGGTGTGATCAGCCCAAGTTTACCCAGCTGGTTTTGTGCCTAAGGTGGGACTGAAACCCATGGTCTGCTGGTTTCTAGCATGATAGCAATAGCACTTAGACTTAGAGCCTTCTGTAAGTGGCTTACAAAGTCAGCATATTGCCTCCAACTATCTGGGTCCTCATTTTACCGACCTCAAAAGGATGGAAGGCTGGGTCAGGGGCTGGGTCAACTCAAACTCCTCACAGTGAGCAGTGAGTTAGCCTGCAATACTGCATTCTAACTACTGTGCCACCAAGTCTCCTTAACCACTACAGAAAACTGGCTCTCTAAATTCAATACTAAGTATACTATCAAATCAAATCAGGCTGCCTGATCAGGTGTCATTAAATCCCTCCTGCTCTTCCTTCCTCAGTTCCTTACAGTAATTCTCTCAGATCTAATCTTATGCTACAATTTCAAATTGCTTTAGGTAATGATATCCTTAAGTGGTTTTCTACTGATCAGCACCTGAGAAAGAAGATTTTCATCATATTAAACAACGCAGCGCCTCCTTAAGAGACAACAGAATCACTTACTTCTTCCGAATTCTTCACAGATGAAATGAGGAATACACAATATGAAATTCATAATAAATTACTGAGTCTGCTACCAGAGGAGATGATGCTTAGCTAACATGAATATCTTTTAATAGGATTTGGATAAATTTATAGAGGAAAGGCTACTCATCATGATGATATATGTTACCTCAAGGATCAAAACCTCTGAATGAAAACCAGTTACTGGGAGGGGGGGGATCAAGAAGAGATTATTTCCTCCTATTTCTCAGCTTCCCAGAGACATTGAGTGCTGTGAGAAATAGGACACTACAGTAGACAAGTCTTTGGTCTGGTCTCTTAAGTTTTTCCTCCTTTTCTGTTACTATATGCATGCATGAGTGCTCTTTGCCTGGAACCTTTCTGTGACATAAAATCCTTCCTTGTGTTTAATTCTGAATACATTTATTTTACTACATATACATAGCATAGTACATGATATACATAGATCATGTTAGGATGGTTTCTTTGCTTTGTGCTTAGTGTTTTGTAACAACTGAGCCGCTGTGGTTTGCAAAAATAATGGTTTATGGCTTAACTAGGATGTGTGAACCATGCTTCAGCTTTTAATTGCAGTTACGTAACTTGCACTCCAGAAATGACCAACCTTAGTGGTTCTTTTGTATTATAAGTCATTTCCAGAGGTTTGGTCAATATATAAGAAGTATAATAGTTGTTTGTCCTTGATAGCCCTACAGAGATTCAATAATGTTTGGCTTATAAAGCAACTGTAAGTAGGTGAAGAATTAGAAGGATTAGATGGAGATATCACACCAACATATTAAGTTTAATAATTGATAATTACAATTATTAGCTCAACTTTAAGGCATAATGAGTGTCACTAGCAAATACTACTTAGGTAAATGAAAACAATGCCCCCCTCCCTCAAAAAGGAGCCTGTGTACATAGGGGGCTAATGCCTCCTACTAAAGGTAGCAATTAACACCAGCTGCCTATATTTTCTGTGAGTTCAATCCTAGCCAGGCTCAAGGTGGACTCAGCCTTCCATCCTTTCTAAGGTGGGTAAATTGAGGACCCAGTTTGTGAGGGCAATAAACTGACTTTGTATAAATATACAAAAGTATGAAGGCTATTGCTTAACGCATTGTAAGCCACCCTGAGTCTCCGGAGAAGGGCAGCATATAAATCAAATTTTTTTAAAAAAATACTTTGATTACACACACAAGGCAAACAGACCTGATTTGTACCTCTCACTGACTCTTTGATTTTAGCTTAAAGCACATTTTATGAACTCAGGCAATTGTAAAATATTCAATAAACAATTATCAAATTGTAGCTTAATTCCTAACTTGATCTTAGACATAAACACAAAGATAAAATAGGAACTATAACAGCGTTAAGGAATAATAAAAGTAGAATGCTACCAACAATAGAAAGGGGGTCCATATTTAATCCCAGGCATTTCTAGTTAGGAAAGTAAAAGAAGCTTTTGGCCTTGTTACAAAATGGATGGGCATCTTAAGGTGTGTGGTTAGCAGCAATATGAACCTAACAGTGATTCATAAGTAAAAAGGTACTTTTTTCCTATACTATATAAGGAAAATATGACTTATCAGGCAAGGCACATACTAATGTGCAATATTTCATTATGTATTACCTTTAATTTCAATCAAATTTCTATTGTTGTACAATACCTTTTATGCTGGCTAACCTATCAACCAAAGTAATTTAACAATCTGTGGAAAAAACCCAAAGCTTCGTGTTAATATTGTGATAGTTTTAATCTAGTGAACAGTTGTATGTATGCAGTTCCTGGCTTTTGTTTTGCATTTCTCTCATTTGCTGTGTGCCTGATGTTTTTATGACTGATAGATAATAGGAAGCTTTTAGAAATCCAGGCTCTTTGGTAAACAAAAGAGGATTCATTCCCTAAAGATTTCAGAGAGGAGTGTCTAAAGGCCATTATTTATTGTGCAATAAATGCTCAATCGTTTGGGAAATCCAGATGTTCTTTCCAAATGCAGCCCAGCTGCTACACATGTGGGGAAATTATCTAGTTATTGAATTAAGATTGCACCATTTTATTTCTGAGATCCTTGAAATGTATATTAGGGACCTGGCAGTGGTCCAGAAATAGTCAGCTGAAGTGACGGAAAGGTTGGAACAATTGTGTACAAAGAAATATTTCAATGTTTTGCCATTTTAGTTTTAAAAAAAGAGAGCAAGTGCAAAACATATACATAATGTATAGTAGCATAGTGTGGGAGAAGCTGTAGAGAAATGCAAATCTAATCCTAACAAAGATACTCCTCAGGAACCATTAAAGACATAAAAGACAACTCAGATCTGGGAAAGAGGAAGGTGTGAGAAAGAAACTTAACATAAGTGAAGGCTTTGATTCTGATTGGCATAAGAGAAAGCAGAGGGAAGACTGTTGTTATCTCCTCCTACAACAGACCTCTACAACTCAGGGTGGAAAGAGTCACATTGATAAATTAAAAATAATTGCAAGCCATAAAGAAATAGAGATTGCACTGATTGTTTGGTGACTAGCAGCCTTGTGACAGTGAGGAAGCTGACTATGTCAAGCAGGCATTGGAGTCTTTCCAAGCAGTGATGGCAAATCATTCCTGGCGGTGGCAGCAATGGATTTATTGAATTTTCAAAAAGCACCTGACTTCCCAAGGCTGCTTGGCAGGCTGCAAGTTGTTATACAGGCCTGTCCTACAACAATAAAGTAGCATTCTTGTGGTCCTTGTAGTCCTGACCTAGCCCATCTGAAAGGGCTGACAGAAGCCGAGGAAGAAACCGATCTCTTTCCCTCCCTGTTTTAAAAGTGGGATAATCTACAGAAGCTGGATTTGGTAGAATAGATGCATCTTCTTCACACAGCATAGTGTTAAACCATTAAGTTTCTCGTGATTATCATAAATTTAGATTGCTTTAAGGGAGAGTGGACAAATTCTTTATGGAGGGAAAAGCTACTAACCATGATAGCTACTGAGAAGGCAGTATATTGTGGACTGGCAGGGAGAGAGATCTGTTGTCCTTAGGCCTTACTTACAGGCAATTAAATTCACGTGACAGATCCAAGCCTAACACCAGTCACTTGTATCAGTGAAATGTGCCCATTGGAATTGTTCTAATCAGTGATAAAACAAAAGGTGAACAGAGTTAAAGAGGAGTCTGAAAAATGAGAAAGGACTTCTTGCATTTCTTTCTTGTATTGTTTTATACCTGAGCAAACTAGCTTGAATTTTAATAAGCACCTGTCTCCAGGATTTTCCTATTTGCCTGGAGTTTCTCCACAGGTTAATGATATGATTTGGAAATATCTTTTGCTACTAGATGTGCATTTCTATTGCAGTTGATTGGGCCTCTTCATACTCATATTAGTGGGGCAAAAAAGTATTTAGTCCGCCACCAATTGTACAAGTTCTCTCACTTAAAAAGATGAGAGAGGCCTGTAATTGACATCATAGGTAGACCTCAACTATGAGAGACAAAATGAGAAACAAATACAGACAATCACATTGTTTGATTTGGAAAGAATTTATTTGCAAATTATGGTGGAAAATAAGTATTTGGTCAATATCAAAAGTTCATCTCAATACTTTGTTATATATCCTTTGTTGGCAATGACAGAGGTCAAACGTTTTCTGTAAGTCTTCACAAGGTTGACACACACTGTTGCTGGAATGTGGCCCATTCCTCCATGCAGATCTCCTCTAGAGCAGTGATGTTTTGGGG
Source organism: Masticophis lateralis (assembly GCA_030761175.1). Lineage (NCBI taxonomy): Eukaryota > Metazoa > Chordata > Lepidosauria > Squamata > Colubridae > Masticophis > Masticophis lateralis. The sequence continues at coordinate 243,702,007 of JAUDYJ010000001.1, read as the reverse complement.
CTGTCACTGGGCAACACGGACTTTCAACTACCTCCAAAGGTTTTCTGTGGGGTTGAGATCTGGAGACTAGCTAGGCCACTCCAGGATCGGGCTGTGTGTTTGGGATCATTGTCATGCTGAAAGACCCAGCCACGTTTCATCTTCAATGCCCTTGCTGATGGAAGGAGGTTTGCACTCAAAAATCTCACGATACATGGCCCCCTTCATTTTTTCCTGTACACAGATCAGTCGTCCTGGTCCCTTTGCAGAGAAACAGCCCCAAAGCATGATGTTGCCACCCCCATGCTTCACAGTAGGTATGATGTTCTTTGGATGCAACTCAGCATTCTCTCTCCTCCAAACACAACAAGTTGTGTTTCTACTTTGATTTCATCTGACCATATGACATTCTCCCAATCCTCTTCTGGATCATCCAGATGCTCTCTAGCAAACTTCAGATGGGCCCGGACATGTACTGGCTTAAGCAGGGGGACACGTCTGGCACTGCAGGATCCCTGGCGGCGTAGTGTGATACTGATGGTAGCCTTTGTTACGTTGGTCCCAGCTCTCTGCAGGTCATTCACTAGGTCCCCCCGTGTGGTTCTGGGATTTTTGCTCACCGTTCTTGTGATCATTTTGACCCCACGGGGTGAGATCTTGCGTGGAATCCCAGATCGAGGGAGATTATCAGTGGTCTTGTATGTCTTCCATTTTCTAATTATTGCTCCCACCGTTGATTTCTTCACACCAAGCTGCTTGCCTATTGCAGAGTCAGTCTTCCCAGGCTGGTGCAGGTCTACAATTTTGTTTCTGGTGTTCTTCGACAGCTCTTTGGTCTTCACCGTAGTGGAGTTTGGAGTGTGACTGTTTGAGGTTGTGGACAGGTGTCTTTTATACTGATAACAAATTCAATCAGGTGCCATTAATACAGGTAATGAGTGGAGGACAGAGGAGCCTCTTAAAGACGAAGTTACAGGTCTGTGAGAGCCAGAAATCTTGCTGGTTTGTAGGCGACCAAATACTTATTTTCCACCATAATTTGCAAATAAATTCTTTCCAAATCAGACAATGTGATTGTCTGGATTTTTTTTTCTCATTTTGTCTCATAGTTGAGGTCTACCTATGATGTCAATTACAGGCCTCTCTCATCTTTTTAAGTGGGAGAACTTGCACAATTGGTGGCGGACTAAATACTTTTTTGCCCCACTGTATTTTAGAACACTCAGTTTGTTCTGCTTATAATGTTCATTATTTTTCAGAATTTTCTTCCCCCCTCCCAATTCTTTTTTTAAATCCTCAAGCTACCATAATCCTTCCATTCACGCTCATATAAAGTGATTGCCATGTCTGTCTGTTTCTGATGCCTTCTCATACATTTCTCTATTCTCCATATTTAAATCATTGCATAGGAATCAAAAACTGTACCCAATGCCCCCACGGTTTCAGAGACACAATTCCTTTGTTATCACAAAGGCAGAAAAGTTGGTGAAAATAATGACTAACATATCATTCTTTTCCATGCCATTTTTATTAATATGGCAAGAATTCCATAGGAACATCTGCCTAGAGTTCACCCGTTTGAAGTGCTACAGAAATGAAATAAATATTAGATTATTTCCCACAGCAAGATTTAGCATCAATTAGAGATGCGGTTAACAATCTGATTATAGATTCGCACTGATCCAAGCTTGCGTAGATTATATATATATAAAAAGAGCTGGTGCAATTTTTCAGATTAGTCATGACAAGATAGAGAATGAAATTAATACAACACCCCCACCCCATAAAAATACCATATTTGAAATTTCAGAAATGGGTGAGGTGAAAACATTAAGAAGTGATAGAGTGAACAACATGGAGTTAATGAATCAATATAGCCCCTATAGTCTGTGCTACTGTGCAATTAATACGTATTAGGGTACAACCAATACAATTTACAAAAGAAAAGTTTTCAAAAATGTGCTGCTATTGCAAAACTTCCCGTGGCTTCATTTAGTTTATTTATATTGGGAAGGCTTGCTGTATCAGGATGTGCTTTCAATTTGATGGTAGTTTTAATGGATCTAGGGGCCTGCAGGCTAGGGGGTGCCTCTAAATATAATAAAAGCCATGTATTTTTCTGAGAGCCGAGGGAAGGGGGAAAGATCTGTTTGTCATCCATCTTGGCTGCTCATTTGGGGAGCTCTTTTTGCTTAGTTGCCTGGTTCTGCTTTCATTCATGGTTCCTCTATCTTTTCACTCAGTTTGTTTGCAGATGATTGAATGCTAGCTTCGGTATGAACCTAGTGCAGTTAACCTATTTACTCCTTATTGTGTTGCCTTTATTAAAATAAAAATCCTTTCTTTTGTTATTTCAGTTTTTTTAAAAAGAACTCTAGCTCTGTTGATCACACTAGTACCCTAGAGCAGGGGTCTACAACCTTGGCAACTTGAAGACTTGTGGACTTCAACTCCCAGAAGTTGAAGTCCACAAGTCTTCAAGTTGCCAAGGTTGAAGACCCCTGCCCTAGAGTATAACATCCGCTAATCCTGGTTAAGAGGTAAAATGGGAACCATTTATTTATGTTGGGTCTTGACAAAAGATCTTCAGCTCCGTCTAGATTTGGGGTTGTCAATTCTCCTACAAGATCAGATAATGGCTATGTAACTATGGGCCTGGGTAGAACTATTTCACCTAGGGTAGGCACCAGAAATCCATAGAAAGAGTGTGGAAGGATGGCAATCCTGATTGGCTTGTATGGCTCATTTGTAGTAGTCATGCCTCTTCTTTCTCCAGAAACAGTGATATATCTTCATGGGCAACCTTCTATCATCAACCCAGATAATTAAATATTCTGTTTATTAGTGCAGGGTCCTAGAGTAAACAAGAAGAGTGAACTCTATTTTTGCTTATTGATGTAGCTACCCCACTGGTCTATGCAGCCATACTGTACCATTTCTTATTATCTATGCTTGGATTAGCCTTCTGCTTTTATTTCCATCTCCTGTGTTGTAATGAAAGAAATCCATTGGGTTTTTCATGATAGCACTTCACCCTCTTACACAAGAGGTTACTGCTTATTTAAGACACAGTGCTACATCTTCTCAGTAAGTATTACCTTGAATTTATTGAATTCTAGCTTCTTTTGTTGATTTATTGCTTGGTTGCTCTAAATTTTCCCTAGTTGTTTATACCAGAAAAATAATAATGAAATAAATGTTGAATTATAGTCTGTTAAAGAGAATATTATACAATACATGCTTTGTCTGACTACTTATCTGTTGTCTTCCATTTATCTTCCTCTGCTAAATGTGGGCTGAGTCATGATACCTTGTATAACTATGCACATTTGATGGGATGCATGTTTAAGTGGGGGCCTATGTGTGGAATTAAAGTTGTGCTAAGCTATCAAAAACTTCTGACCCATATATTTCTTGTGGAGGTAGCCAAATCATCTACTTACCTTAGCTAGCTCTAAACAACTGGGACCCTTCCATGTGAATTGCAATTAAAGTAGCTCTGGTTTTAATATTGTCATCCTTTTCTAGGTCAAGGCCACTATTTTAGAATATGAATTCATTCTCTTGAGCTCTAATTAGAACCTGTGCTATTTAAATTCTAGATCACACATGGACAACCCACAACCTAACAGGATATTTTCCCTGGCCTGTGACTTAGGGATATTTTTCTCTACTACTCACTTTATCAGCAATGAAAAACAAATTTATCTCTTCACTATTATCTAGAAGAAAAACAACAGCCCTTGTTCAGGATCCTTTGCTCCAATGTTTATAAAATATTGGAATAAAAACAGCAAAGTAGCATGAATCCAGGGAGTAAAATTGTAGGTTTAAATCCCATCTTCTTCCCAACTATCTTGAGGGATGTAGGAGAGAGAAAATGATATGTGAACACTATTTCTGTGGATAATCCAGACACAAACAGCGTTTAAATACAGATTTCCTCCCAACCAAACATCATCTTCCCTCCCTCCCAACCTTTACTTTTATTTTCCTTTATTTTTAATTTAGAGAGGACCAGTTCTTAATAGTTGTTGAATCTGTACTTTAAAAAAAAGCAATGTTCTTTTGCCGCTATAATTATTCTATAGAAAGGCATGCAGCTGGAGTGACATGAAATCATAAAGCATACTAATGATAATCTATGGTTGGTTCTGGGTGGTGCATTGCAATAAGGCTTGCCCTGTCCATGTTAGAGACATGTGCTGAATCTCTCCATTATCAGCCAAAGCAGCAGTTTCAGTCCCTGGTTTGATCTCCCCAGTCTGAGACCTTGCTTGGCAAAGGAACTTCCAAGAATTCATAGTTGTTTTTTCTTCTTACATTCCTTCACCAAGGTGAAATTAGAACAAAGTATTAAAAAAATATTGATTGAACCAGTTATTTTAGTTTAGTTTAACAGAAAATAGTACTAAGACCAATAGAAATCCTAAAAAAATACAAAAAAACTTTGAGAAGTAGGGATCTAAGGCACTTGACACATATGTAGAGAAGAAATTGTTCATCAGTTCTGGTGGCTAGCAGACCTTTCATTTTGTAAGGATTGCTGAGAGATGTGGACAAAAGCAAGTAAAAAAATTTTGAAGGACAATGAGGCAATGTGATGAGAAATTATTCTTTAGGTTAACGTGGCTAACTTTGGGCTTTCTCTTCTCAGGGACACCTTCCCGTGATGTCCTCCTGGTTTCAGTCATCATCACCATTAGCCTTAGTGTCACCATTGTCCTGTGTGGAATTTGCCAGTGGTGTCAGCGCAAACTGGTAAGTTGTAGTTATATATGATCAGCTATACAAAGGAGGAAGCCCCAGAGAATTAGGAAAAGAAGCAGTTGTGTTTCCTTGGCAAACCATCTGTCTAAAGGCATGGAGACCCCACAGAAATTATGAAATAAGCTATAAAAGCTATGAGAAGTTCCTTCTCTGGAAGTGGGGAGGGGAGACTAAAGGAGGAGTTTAATTGCAAATACCAGTAATACAAGATGATGATCATGGGATATAATGTCACCAATTACAATGGGTCTGCATATTTATTTTAATCACACTAATTTAAGATCAAGAGCTTCAGGAAAAAGAGTTGAAATTAAACACTAGACTGGAAAGAAGGCAGAGGTGGAAAAAGGCAAACAGATGAACATCACAGGGATATCTGTCCTATAAAGAAAGAACAATGTGAGATTAAAAAATCAGAGTCCTTGCAGGACATTGTGCTCTTTCATCTTGCTACCCAAATTAATGTGCATATTGATTAAGACGATGTTATTTGAGAAAATGAACCAGAATGCATTTATCTTCATATTTTACAGTAAAAATGCAGCAATAATAAATAATTATTTGTTGGGGTTCTCTCTTTTCATGATATGCTAACACCTGCTGCTTAAAATAGTAATCTTATTCAACACAAGGGGATGACGCTGGAAAAAAAGCATGAATTGAGGTTGTGGAAGAAATCAAACCTGGGCATCTGATGGCGTCCTCCCTTCTGCTAATATAGCTGAAGATAAAGGGAGAAGATGCACATGCTAAGCCAAGAATAATGAAAGGAGGTGTCTCTCCTTAACGCTTCTTTTATGTCAAATGCAGTGACAGTAGCCAAGACTGAGAGGTGTATATAAGGACATCGTGGAATTTTAAGCTGTTTAATATGTTCCCTTGAAAAATTGTATTCAGTCCAAGGCTATATGACAGGGTGGGGTGGGAGAGGGATAACTCCTTTATTGTAAAAGGGGGATTCAGGGAAAGGGGAAAAATAAATGAGCTAATTGGGGCTTTTCTGCTCTGTAGCCTTAAGCCGCTTAACTCCCATGTGTAAATTGGCTGGATAAAGCTCTCCATTATTTCTGCTTGTTGGAAGCTGGTTTGAAGCATGATCACGTGATTGCGGGACACCGCAACAGTCGTAGATACGCGCTGGGGTTGCAAAGTGTCTGAATGGCAATTTTGTGACCCCAAGACGCTGCAACAGTCATAGATGCAAGGACTGATCAGGAAGCTGTTGTTTTCTTCAACCATCATAACTTCAAATGGCCGCTAAGTGAGGCAGTCCGTAAGCAAAGTCTTTGGTAGAAAGTAGCAGGAAGGTTCTCATCAATTCATTAGTCAAGCAACCTGAAATAAAAGAATAACATTAATCTCACTGTTCTGTGGCAGAAGAAAGATGCCACTGCTAAATAATCAAGTATTTGGTATTTTGTTTAAGCCAAATTTGGGAGCTAGAGGGAGAAAACTTAATTTAGTCTTGAAGGCATCCTCCTGCCCCTTTGTTTGAAAATGTTCTTTCTAGGCAATGTCTTATAATGGTCTTTTACATAATCTGTAGACAGTCCACGTCTCTTTTGTCAAAGTTGCTTATCGGTTGACTCTTTTGTTCTCATGCACACCAGCCACAATCTTTTGCACCTCTACGCATATCATTTTCTTTGCAGCAGATAGCTTCATTATTGCTGTTGCGAGTGCTACTTAAAATACATAGGAGTCACAATGGAAGCACAGATGAAAAATACAGACTGCCCCTTCAGGTGCCTGTAAGCTTCATAAGGCCAGATTCTCAGAGCAACTCCAGAAATGCTGGCAGATGGCCATTTTCAGAGCAACAGAATGGGAGGCATATTAAATGCCTAAGACATAACTATATTAACAGTAATTGATCTAATTTCCTTTAAATTAAATCTAATTTAATTTTTTTCCCCTTAACATAACCATTTCCTTCTCCTGATCCAACTGTTTTTGGGAGAAGGCTGCTGTCAAGTTTTTCAAGACCTGGGTCTTGGTCTTAAACAGACTGTACTATATGTTGAATTGATGGTCTGATGCTGAAGGCATGTTTAGTAGCAAATATACATCCACTCTATTTAGCGTTAATTATATACAGTATTTTTTTTTCTTAATGCTATCTTTAAATGTAGCATTTGTCAATAGTTACAGAATTCTCCAGCAGAATTCTCTGTTATGGCTTTGTGACCTTTTAAAAAAGCATTAGAAACTGTCTCAATATATTACTTTAAGAAAGAGGCGTTAGTAGATAATTCCCCCCACTTTTATTTGTATTTTATTTGCTATGCTTCATTTTCATTAGAATTTTTTTTTTTAAATGTAACCATGACCTAAGACTGTTGAAAGAGTCAGGAAAATTGGAAATGCATGTCTAACCTCATTTATGTTTAATTAAAAAGAAGGAAGGGAAGAGAATTATCCCAGTATAAGAAGACTGTAAAATCTCTTTCTCTTTTTCATTAAATTTAGAATGAATTGCCTGCTAGGCCATTACTTAATGTGCCCTTGTCCACAAGTGCTATAATGTGGCACATTTCTCACATTTGTATTGACCTCTGCTCAAGGTGCTCCTGGATGCATGCAACCTCCATGTGGGATACACTAGGCTACTCAGTGAGGCTACTAAGCCTTTTCTTGACTGTTTATTACATCACTCTTCTCCTGCAAGGCATCCCCCAGTCAAGTTAGGTTGCAACTCCTAGAATTCCATTCTGCAAGCTGTTCACGATGGCTAGAAATTATAATGGCAATATTTAAAGTTCTTCCAAATACTGTAACTCTTTCTGGCGGCTGGCAAATCTTTAAATTCCAGGATAAAAACTATCAGTACAAGCAAGGGTGTGCTGCTATTTCATTAACAAAGGGGTCTCCAGTCATAGATGGGGGAAGAGATGGAAGTTGTTATATGATAGTCCAGAAAAACAAAGACATGTTTTTCTCACTTTTTCTTTCTTGGTATTCTTCAAGAACCAAGGCAGAGAAGTGTGATTAGGTAACAATGCAGGCAGCCCACTCTCACTCAGCACTTTCTGAGCTACTGCCCCTACCAGATATCTCTTAACATAGGTTTGAACTACCACCTTTGTAGTCTTCCTTTATCCTTGCAAATATGACCAGACTGCCATGAGCAGATGTTCCCGCAGAATTTCTCTTCACATTGTCTCACCATTTAGATCAGGGGTGTCAAACTCAAGGCCTGCATGCCAGATCTGGCCCATGGGATGCTTAGATCTGGCTCTGGAAACAGTGAAGGACTGGCCCATGCTCCATTTTCACTGGCAGAGGGCTGCAGGACATCGAGCTGGTCACGCCCACCCCGGCCATGCTCATTCGCCCCCCCCAAGGTCAAACACAACCCTGATGCGGCCCTCAATGAAATTGAGTTTAATACCCCTGATTTAGATGGTTATACTGCAATATTTTAAAACAAAGCTTAAGTTGTTCTGACACCCACATGCCCCTCACTAATTTAACAGTGGAATCCCTCAAACGCCTTCCACCATGTTCTTGAACAAAGACAAAGGGGGGGAAAGGCATAAGGGACTGAAATAATGAGAAGAGCAAAAATTTATATATTTTCAGAGATCTGTATTTGCAAATAACTTTGCAGATGCTGACGTTTCGGAGATTCACGTTTGGTGTTACAGATGAAGATTGGAAAAGCAAAACCATAGCAATTTAGATGCAGTGTTGTGCAATTGTTTAATAGTAATCTGAATGTTTCTGCAATTTCAAAATCTTTGCCTAATTCCCATATTTGCAATCTAAGTAAAACTTTGATTAGATATTGTGATCCAGCATGCACATAAATTTGTTCAGTATGCTACCTCACAGAGCCGCAGAAGGGTAATATGGTATGTGGCTTCTCGGCACCTTATGTCTTATAACTCAATAAAAGATACAAAAACACTTAGCATAAACTTTATGACTTTACTTCATTAGATTTTTGAAGTATTACACAGGTCAAGACCCCCACCCCACCCCCCAGCCCCATACACACAGCAATGGGAAATGGAATTCATGAAGCATAGTTAAAAGTTAAACCTATGTAGCATTATTGAGCTCCATCTTTAAGCAGCATTGATGACAACAAAAATATTCTATTTCTCAGAAGACATAAGAAAGAGCCAAGTGTTCATATTAAACCAATTTATTCAATTCAGAGTAGACAATACCCAACCCTCAACTGACTCTCCATTTTATAATAGCTCAGATTTTTATAATTATCTATTTTATAATAGATTTTTTTAGAGAAATATCTCTGCAACTTGGGTTATGTTGTGGTAACTGCATCTTGGATGTTCATCACCTTAACTATAATATCTACTTGACTATAATACAGTATCTACTCATTATAATGTTCTACTTCAATATGTTTCCTTAACTGTCTTTTTCAAAGTTAGCAGTTAGTTATATTTTATTCAACTGAATAAGCTTTGAAAAATGCATAAGATTTTCCCAGGCTCCAGGCAATCAAGGCAGCTGACCAAGATCCCAACTGCGTAGAGGAGCCAGATGGTATTTGGTTTCCAGCATTTGTAATGGCTTTAAATGGGTGTATATTGTTAGCTCCAATTTTATGTTCAGAAAAGAATATTGTTTAGAAATAGATGATTTAATTTTTGCCGAGATGTTTCTCTTGCTATTTGTGACACTTAATAAATGAGTAGGTTTACCACACAATCCTAAAATTGGTGAAAGTATTTATCTATCCCTCATTTATCAGTTTCTTCCTGACCAGCTGAAGGTTGACTCAGCCTACCATCCTTCCAAGGTCGGTAAAATGAGGACCCAGATTGTTGGGAGCAATATGCTAACATTGTATACCACCCAGAGACAGAGAGAGTACTGTAAAGCAGAGTTCCCCAACCTTTCCACCTTTACAGACCAGCAGGGGAGGAGAGGGGATGGTTCTGTGTGAGTGGCAGGCAGAAGCATGTGCGCAGATCCATTTATGCGAGCAGCAGGTGCCTACCTCTCCTGCAAATGGAGTGCGCACATGCTTGCCTGCTGCTCACACAATAAGGGATATGCACACACATGTGTTCACCCACCACTTCCACAGGCTGGTTCCAATTGACTGAAGACCCAGTAGAAGACACCAACCACACCAAAGGTCCTTATCAAGTTTATTAAGTAACAAGAATAAATCCGGCAAAGGTTGGCAACCAGCCCAGAAAGCAAGATACAATAAGACTTTTCCAAAAAATGCTCTGATGGTAATTACAAGTTGTTTCTAGCAAGAAACTTACTAACGGCATGTGACTAAAATAAGCTAAGGGAGTGGCCAATTATCCTCAAGCCTTACTTTTGAGGAGACCTCCTTCTCCTGAGTAGCCACTCCTGCCTTTTGGCAGCCCTGCGTGCTCAAGCATTGAGAGGAGGCTCCTCCACTTCACTCTCTCCACTTGAAGGAGCCTCTGGAGGTTCTCAAGGCCCTGGCTGAGTCTCTGCCTCTGGCACCACATCCTCTTCAGCTTCCTCGCTGTCCGACACGAGCACTGGCGCGACACCAGCCTCCTCGTCATCGGGACCAGCCACGATCCATGCAGGCCACTGGGGGACCACAACAAAAGCATTATGAAGTAGCCTAGTTAAGTGCTAGTGCTATTCTTTCTCTGGAAAAATATATGTCCTCTATGCGGGATGAACTACTCCAACAAAATGAAGGTTCTAGGCTAAATTAGGTAGGATCCAATATATATGTTTAGGCCTATATGTGTGCAGAAGACTGAGTATGGAAGACCAAAAAGAGCACCTAAGAGTGAGATGGTAAGTCTTCCTCCAACCTGCAGATTAAAACGAAACAGGGAAACCTATGTCCAGATGACTAATCCATCATCTCCCAGCATTCAAACCCATGGAAAACCACTGTTTTGCTATCTCCTCACAAGGAGAAGCCATCTAGAATCCATGTGGCTGATCTCCCATCCTCTTGTTTTTATTATTAAATTTATATGCCACCCATCTTGCCATCAAGTAACTCAAGTTGCTTTCAACAAGTTAAAAATCACAATATAAAACACTCAAACAAACATTACCATTAAAATTAACAATAACTAAGAGGAGAAATATACAGCAGGGTAGAGGTAGAATCTTTTCTTAATCTATTCATCGCCTACAATATGGAATGCTCCCATAGGGACCCAGGTCAATTAGCAGAGCTGGGTTTTAAGGCTCTTCCAAAAGGGCAGAAGAGTGGAGGTGGATCTCACCTTCAGGAGCACAATGTTCTAGAGCGGGGTGTCAAACTCAACACCCAAGAGCTAGAGCTGGCCCGCAGGGTGCTTAGATCTGGCCCGTGGGGCTGCCCTAGAAATAGAAAAGGACTGGCCTGAGGTGCCTCTGCCAGCAAAAATGGTGCTCGGGAGGGCTGTGTGCGGCCCTCCCAAGCTCCGTTTTCAGTTGCGAAGGCCTCCTGCGACCCTCTACCAGCAAAAATGGGGCAGCAGAAGGCCGTCACAGCTAAAAACTGAGCTTGGGAGCCCGTTTTCACTGACTGAGTGCTCGGGCTACCACAGACTCCCCTGACACGAGTGATGTCAAGCTGGCCATGCCCACCCCAGCACCTCAAGGTCAAACACAACCCTGATGTGGCCCTCAATGAAATTGAGTTTGACACCCCTGTTATAGAGGGTGAGAGCCATGCAGAAAAGGCTCTTCTCCTGGACCCCACCACCCAGAATTCCTTGACTGATGGGGTCGGCAGTATGCCCCTTCCGGCAGCATGGGTGGGCAGGCAAATCCCATTAGGGTAAGATGGTTCCTCAGGTATGTGGAGAAGTTCCAAGGAACTGGTCTACATACTGGCTCCATATTTTTTTTTTCCATGGTTATTAGCTTCATTTTCACAGAGCCATTTTGAGTTTGCCATACCTCTGCTGGAAGCCTCAGAAAAGTACTTATTTCCATAAAAAGAGAGATGGGAAGGTTGGCGGGAGTTAGTCATAATGAATCAAAAACTCATCATTCACTTCTCCTGTTGGTATGGTCACAATTGTGATGTTATCAGCAATATTGATTCCCTTTACAGAAGGTATTTCACGCTAACGATACTGCACTGTGCATTAATGTAATCTAATACCACAAAATATGGCTGATGTGAAATATGGGTTAAAAAAAACTTCTGAGATAAATCAGGTCAGCAATTTCAATGTTTAATCATGACCATTTTAATATTTATATGAAATGATAGAGAGCAGTTGGACTAAGTGCAACATATTTTTTAGAAGTCTTGCATTCTCTCTTGAGGAGAAGGAGAAAGAAATAATGTTGGCTAAAATTAACTCAGATGCAGTTTTGCCAAAGCTTTTGTGTCATAAAAATTGTATAAATGGGAAAAATTTCAACAGATGCAGCATCTTCTATGGTAGGGAAACAAGTTTCAGCATTTTTAAGCAAGTTCCTATAAAATTCTGTCTTCTGGAAAGTATAATTCATCTAGAATTAAGATAAAAGGATATGGCCTTAAGCATCCTTATTGGTAAGTAAAAAATATTTCATTCAGAAGGACCTAGTTCTGTTTAGATATGATCAGGATTAAATGGCAGCTGAGTTGGACTGGAACTAACACTCTCCTGATTTCTAGCCTAATGCTTTAATAACTAGCGTACTCCTTGACTTATGACCATTTGCTTAACAATGGTGCAAATTAGCAAGAGCCTTAAAAAAGTGCTTTCCACTTTGTAAAGCACTTCTGACCTTTGCAAAGTATTGCACTGCCTCCCCCCATCCCCCACCCCCCCAATAATCATATGATTGCAATCTGGATGCCTGGTAACCTGTTCACACATACAATCTGTTTTCAAGCATCCCACAATCATGTGTTCATTGTTTGCAATCTTCTCTGCCAATTTCTCCAAGAAGTCAATGGGGAAGTGGGCAGGGAAGGTTGCAAGCTGCTGCTGCTGCCTGCTGAGCGGACTGCCTCTTGTCTCTGTGGCTGGATGAAAGAGCTGCCCACTGAAGAATTTGGCAATCCAAGCAGGTACCAAAGTTCTGTCAGCCACCTCACAGCTTCTGAATGGAGGGACAGCATGGTAAGGTAAAGAGTGCAGGGAACCTCAGGGCAATGGGGAAGGCCATGGAAAGCCCAGCACAGGCTGCATGCAGGTATAGGTGAAACTCGAAAAATTAGAATAAAAAGTTCATTTATTTCAGTAATGCAACTTAAAAGGTGAAACTAATATATGAGATAGACTCATTACATGCAAAGTGAGATAGTTCAAGCCTTGATTTGTCATAATTTTGATGATTATGGCTTACAGCTCATGAAAACCCCAAATTCACAATGTCAGAAAATTAGAAAAGGTTCAATAACCTCAGAAAAGGTTCAATATTCTAGGCTCAAAGTATCCCACTCTAATCAGCTAATTAAGCCATAACAACTGCAAAGGATTCCTGAGCCTTTCAATGGTCTCTCAGTCTGGTTCAGTAGGAATCACAATCATGGGAAAGATTGCTGACCTGACAGGTGTGCAGAAAACCATCATTGACACCCTCCATAAGGAGGGAAAGCCTCAAAAGGTAATTGCAAAAGAAGTTGGATGTTCCCAAAGTGCTGTATCAAAGCACATTAATAGAAAGTTATGTGGAAGGGAAAAATGTGGAAGAAAAAGGTGCACAAGCAGCAGACATGACCGCAGCCTGGAGAGGATTGTCACAAAAAGGCCATTCAAAATTGTTGGGGATTTCCACAAGGAGTGGGCTGAGGCTGGAGTCAGTGCATCAAGAGCCACCACAAATGGATCCTGGACATGGGCTTCAAATGTCATATTCCTCTTGTCAAGCCACTCCTGAACAACAAACAACGTCAGAAGCGTCTTACCTGGGCTAAAGACAAAAGAACTGGTCTGTTGCTCAGTGGTCCAAAGTCCTCTTTTCTGATGAGAGCAACTTTTGCATCTCATTTGGAAACCAAGAACCCAGAGTCTGAAGGAAGAATGGAGAGGCAAACATTGCAAGATGCTTGAAGTCCAGTGTGAAGTTTCCACAGTCTGTGTTGATTTGGGGAGCCATGTGATCTGCTGGTGTTGGTCCACTGTGCTTCATTAAGTCCAGGGTCAATGCAGCCGTCTACCAGGAGTTTTTGGAGCACTTCATGCTTCCTTCCGCAGACGAGCTTTATGGGGATGCTGACTTCATTTTCCAGCAGGACTTGGCACCTGCCCACACTGCCAAAAGTATCAAAACCTGGTTCAATGACCATGGGATTACTGTGCTTGATTGGCCAGCAAACTCAGCTGACCTGAACCCCATAAAGAATCTATGGGGCATTGCCAAGAGAAAGATGAGAGACATGAGACCGAACAATGCAGAAGAGCTGAAAGCCGCAATTGAAGCATCCTGGTCTTCCATAACACTTCAGCAGTGCCACAGGCTGATAGCATCCATGCCACGCCGCATTGAGGAAGTTATTGATGCAAAAGGGGCCCAAACCAAGTACTGAGTACATATCCATGCTTATATTTTTCAGAAGTCGATATTGTTCTATGTACAATCCTTGTTTTTTTGATTTCATGTAATATTCTAATTTTCTGAGATTGTGAATTTGGGGTGGGTTTTTTTGTTTTTTGTTTTTATTAGATTTATATGCTGCCCTTCTCCAGAGACTCAGGGCGGCTTACAATGCGTTAAGCAATAGCCTTCATACTTTTGTATATTTTTTATACAAAGTCAGTTTATTGCCCCCACAAACTGGGTCCTCAATTTACCTATCTTAGAAAGGATGGAAGGCTGAGTCAACCTTGAGCCTTCAACTTGCAATAATTGCAGACAGCTGAATGTTAATAACAGGCTATTTAGCCTGTTGAGCTATCTGAGGCTCTTTTTTCATGAGCTGTAATCCATAATCATCAAAATTATGACAAATCAAGGCTTGAACTATCTCGCTTTGCATAAAATGAGTCTATCTTATATATTAGTTTCACCTTTTAAGTTGCGTTACTGAAATAAACAAACTTTTGCACGATATTCTAATTTTTCGAGTTTCATCTGTATCTTTCCACTCAGGAACTGAAAACTCTGCTTGTGTTTTGGCAGGGAGAATTTGCAGCTCCTGAACAGAGAGCGACGCTCGCACATGGCTGCCCTGGACCTCCCAGTATTTCCTTCCCCCTGAGCCACCCCACACTTAACTGGGACTCCATCCATTTAATGACCTGCTAGATCATTTAATAACTGCAACCAGGCATACCATATAATAGTTGTTGAGCAAAGCAGTCACATGACACTATATTTTTCGGACTATAAGACACACCTAAAATTACAGGAGGAAAACAAGAATAAAATAGTTTTTGGCCTCTGTGTGTCTGATTGTTGCCCTCCCAGGTCCCCAAAAGTACTCACCGGTGCTCTGCATGGCCCATTTTTGCCAAAAACAGGCCTGTTTTTTGGGTTCCCAAGCCATCTACACGTTACGTTTTCACCCTTCCAGGCCTCCGGAAGCAGTCTGTAGTGCTCCACATGGCCTGTTTTTGCCAAAAATTGACCCATTTTTAGACTGCAGAGTGCTTCTGGGAGCTAGGGAGGGCAAAAATATGATGCACAGAGGGCTTGGGAGCCCAAAAATGGGTCCCTTTTTGATGAAAATGGGCCATGCAGAGCACTGCAGAGCCCTTCTGGGAGCCTGGGAGGGTGAAAATGCAATGCATGGAGGCCTTGGGAGCCTAAAAACAAGTCCGTTTTTTGGCAAAAAGGGGCCCGTTTTTGATGAAGAACGGAGAGTGGAGCATTGCAGAGTACTTCTGGGAACCGTGGAGGGCAAAAACATAACGCATGGAGGAGGCCAAAAATACCCATATTTGGTCTATAAAATGCACCTAAATTTTCACCCATTTTTGGAGGGGAGAGTCTTATACTCCAAAAAATACAGTAATGACTGCTTCACTCAACATCCAAGATTCCAGTCCCAATTTTAGTCATTAGTTGAGGATTACCTGTACATCAAACTGGCTTTCAAAGAAAGCTATTGTATACTTAAAAAGAAATCCATGTAATGTCTCTGCTGTATTTCTGTTGCTGCTTTCTCATATAGCCTATAATCCCCATGTATCTTGTATGGTGCCAGAAGAGCATTCCTAATGGCTCAAAGGCTATTGAAAGGTGAAAATAAAAGTTGCAGGCTGAAGACAAAATTAAAAAAAGCACTGTGAAAAAAAGAGACAACCAAAAAGCTTTAAAAATTTTGAAAGCTGTAGTGTTTCCATTACAATACCGAAGCATCCATTTTCATAAATTATCTTGTATTGCGGGGGGGGAGGGTGCCTTATATTTTTAAATTTTTATTTTATTTTATTGAACATTGTATGCTAAAAAGCAAGAAAGCTAGATGGCAATATATCAGATAGAGAGATAGAGAGATAGAGAGATAGAGAGATAGAGAGATAGATAGATAGACAGATAGACAGACAGATAGACAGATAGACAGATAGACAGATAGACAGACAGACAGACAGATAGACAGATAGACAGATAGATAGATAGATAGATAGACAGAGACACATACACACTCACATACATAACAGGAGTTAGTTTGGTGTGATAGTTAATTCATAAGGCTGGAAATCAGGAGACTGAGTTCTAGTCCTGTTTTAGGCGTAAAGCCAGCTAGGTGACTTTGAGCCAATTATTCTCTCTCAACCCTAGGAAGGAGGAGGCAAGGGCAAACCACTTCTGAAAAGCTTTGTCAAGAAAAATTCAAGGACTCATCCAGACAATAGCCAGGAGTCAGCATTGACTTGAAGGCAAGCATTTTTGCAATCTTTTATGATGCAGGCAAACCATGTTTCAGAGAACTCAAAAGACATTTACTAAGGAATCATCCTTCTGTATTCATAACATTTTATAGGGGATCAAGATAATGTAATGTTTCCCACTACTTCCATCATTTTTCTATCCAGATAAAATAATAATTGTACAATTGCCTCTTTCTTAGGAATTTGCCATTTGGAAGTGCCTAGGAACATGAAATAAGCAACAAATACAATTAAAAAATAAGTCCTTCAAATAGTGAACAAATGGCAAGATGTATCAAACACATTCCTCGCTTGAGATGCATCTGATCTAGGGACATGATTTTGCATCCTACTGTCTCTATTTCTGTAAAGGAAAAATGAAAAATGAGTCAAAGGTGTTTCAAGAATAAAGATTAAGAATAGAAGTTCAGGGTGGGTGGTGAGTCTTGCATCTTCATTCTTTGGCATTTCGATGTGGAAAAAAGAGGGGGAAGGGTAGAGTTGTGTTAATGAAGTAATAAAAGAGTTCTTTGCAAAATCCAAGCTTTGTGATGGAGAATATAATCCTGGCCTTCTGGCAGAGTGAAAGTTTGGTAATGGGGAACCGGATCTGTGATTGAATGAAGATGTAACAACTGGGGGAGGGAGGGAGAGGAATGTATGGTTTTTGTTTGTATGTATAAATAATGTTTTTGTGTTGTGTTGATTATAATTTGAAAAAATTAATCAAATTTATTTTAAAAAAAAGATGTAATAACCAATGAATAACTCTTGCTGAATGAGTTATTTTCATTGTTGGTTTCTATAGCTCGTTAGAAGATATGTTACTTGAATGTTTCAGTGGAAGTGCTTGTTGGTAAAAATAATCTACATGCAAGTAGATTACAGTTGCTTAACGCATTGTAAGCCGCCCTGAGTATCTGGAGAAAGGCAGCATATAAATCAAATTTTTTAAAAAAGTAAACATCTGCCTGGCTGGGATGAAGGAATCATTTAGTATTGTGCTACTATTAATAAATTGTGTCATTCTCCCCCTTGAACTATAAAATATTGTAATAGAATATTACTTTTACATTTTTTAAAATGCTTTTAAGTAATTCAATTTGGGCCAGTCACTCTCTCTCAACTCAACCTACTTCACAGGGTTGTTGCTGTGAGGAAAATAGCAGGAGGAAGGAGTATGAGGTATATTTGCCACCTTGAGTTATTTATAAAAATAATGAAGGTGGGATAATAAATAAAATATTTAAAGTTCATTACATTCATTTTTTCTAATGTACCGTATTGATCATGACAGTACCCAAAACCAAATGTATGTGGCCTTCCTTTCATTCCAGCCATTTCATTCCCTTCTTAGGAATTTATGCACAGACACATTCCCAGATCCTTCTTCTAGCAAGACTATTCAAGGGCTAAAAATAGTCGGCAACTTTTTTTCTCCCCTCTTAAAAAAAAAGTAAGAGCTGAAAAGGCTCAGTGCTGCTTCCTGTACCTGCCCTGTCCATGCTATCCAAGCCAAACTGGCTCATTTTTCCTTGAACTTAATCTTCATGCAGCTGATCTGGGAATTCAGAACTGGGTCAGCTACTTCACATGTGGCTTTATTTCTTTCTTTTTATCAATACCAAAATGCACAAATAAAGATAATGGTGTGGGGGTTTTTTAGGTTTTCTTTTCCTCAGCAGGTGTAATGCAGTAGAAAGAATAAAGCTGATGGACGCTTACTTTAAAGGAGACTCTCTATCCCAGGGCAGACATGAGCAGCATCCCAGCTGCCTTGCTCGTCCCTCTGTTACTGTTACTTTACATGCTGAGATGTGAGTCATATTTTGCCCTGACTCTGATTTACTATCAGGATTGTAACCAGCTTCTATCCGGACATCATCTCATTCCTTCCTAAGGAGAACCAAGGGCAGCTTCCTGGTTCAATCTGCTTGTTTGGCCCATGACGCAAGAGAGAGCTTGCTTGTCTATGTAATACAATCATGCATTAAGCAGTGATATTGCAGCATTAATAAGTAAAGATCCTCACTTGGCAGCCAAATTAATAAAAGCAACTGACAATGAATGAGCAAGATGAATTAAAGGTCTCACAGATGACAAAAGAAATGGAGAGAACATTATCTAGTTCAGTTCCACTGAAAATGGCACCAAACCCCAAATTGTTTAAAAAACTTTCACACCAATAGAAAAGGCAAAGTCACTCTTTTGCTTTGACCATCTGGAAAAGATAACAATGAGAGGCTAAGGAAAACCAGACACTTGCTGGTTAAAAATGAAGGTAGAAAAGTTGTGAGGTAGCCATCTTCCCCAGAATTGATTTGTGTGGCTTCATTTCTGGTATTGGCAAATCACCCGTAGTTCTTTTGCTGTCTCCCATTGGTTTCCTGGCATGTTTGTTCAGGGTGTACAAGACATTTATTTCTTTATATATTAATTGCCTTTCGGTCTGGGATGTCCAATTTTGGCTACTTTAAGACTTCATGCTGGCCGAGGAATTCTGAGAATTGAAGTCCACAAGTCTTAAAGTTGCCAAGGTTGGACAATCCTGTTTTAGGACTACCTTTTCCCAGAGAGCTTAAAGCATTGTATATGGTTCTTTCCATTGCAGCTTCCCCTCACTCCCTTCACCCATATGATTTTTCAAGCTCTGTTGAGAGATATTAAGAGATCCAAAGTCTCTGAGAGAAGTTCAGTGCTGAGTAGGAATTGGAACATGGATCAGCTTACACTGGAATTGTAATCAGTTAGGCAAGTGGGGTTCTACTGTGAACCAGATGTCCCTAAAGACATGGGGATAGCATTGTAGCAGAGATAGGTGGCCAGATGGTGAATTTTATCTGGTTCAGACAAGGAGACACCATGCAGTCATCCATTTGTCTTCTGGACAGCTGCTCCTCATGAAGAAATTACAGCAATTGAGGGTTTTGCAGTCAATTCATGAGTTAAGCACCTAGAGACCAAGGAATTTCATTCAAGCTCATAGCCTGAATGCAGCCTATATGGACACAATGTTTGCAAAAGCCTCACTTTTTTAGTCACTATTGGATGTAATCAATTTATACTTAAAGAGAGATTTTCTGAGTGGTAGGATAAAATAAATCCACTTGGTGAGTCAACATTCTTTCTGGATTAAAGAAGGAAGGGGGAAAAGGCTTTAGGGGTTTAAATTTTCAGCAAAAAGCTAACAAAACTGGGATGTGAGAAAGTTTAAAATAGATAAAGGAGTCAGTAAGTTTGGAAGATTCAATTTTGGTGAAAAGACATTTGAAAATATTGGAATTAAACAGATAAATAGATTTGAATTTTGTGGGAATGTTATCTGTTTAGCATTCAAGGCATAGACACTGCTTCGGTTTTACAAAGTAAAACTGACCAATTGTCTATACCCTTAATACTAAAATAATGCTTATTTTATAAATTAAAAGTAAAAATAATATTAACCAGATTGTGATTGTGACTAAAAATATAGACTTTTTACATTTATGATTTATGGATAATCACTGTGTAACATGGAATATAAATGGAGCAAATGCTCCTCGAAACAGGGAACAATGTTATTTTAAAAAAAACAAAAAGATATAACTTGTTTACAAAAACACTTATTAGAAAAAAGATATAAAGTATTTGACTTACAAAAAATTTGGTGAAGAATTTCTCTCAGCAAATCTAAAATCTAAAAATGAAAAGGAGAAAAGAAATGAAATTATTTTATGTACAAGCTCCCCAACTATAACCAGAATTTATATAGACTCATGAGCAGGGTAGATATGATGGAATAGAAGTTAATTTGTATAGGGTTAAGATTCTGATATTGGGACTTTATACTTCAAATGAGGATAAAACAATAATAAAACAAACTAATGATCTTTTCTTATGAAAATTTGTGTTTAATGGGAGGTTGGAATAGAGTGATCTTCCCACAAATGAAAGAACTTTTGAGAAAAAATATTAAAATTACACAAGGTAATATTTTATTTGGTGGACAGTTTAGAGCATTGTGATGCATGGAGACATAAAATGACAATTCAGGGGAGTAGACTATTTTTCTGAAAGACAGTTCTTTTTCAAGAATAAATATTATTTGGATTTCAAAGAATTTGACTACTAAGATTCATAGAGATACTACCAAAGGTCTTTTCAGATCATAATCCAGTGAGTTTGGTTTTTAAAGGAAACCCAGTTTTTCCACAGAGAGGTTAAATGAAATACTACTACAGAAAGAAGCAATAGTGGAAGACCATAAAAAGGGAATCTTAAAAAGTTTTTTCAAAATAATCTTAACAAATGTAAGAAAGGTTTGAGACACAAGGAAAGCTTTCATGAGAGGTTACTTTATACAACTGTATAGTGTACTCAAAAAGAAGAGGCTAGAGAAAACAAGCTATTTTGAATGAAATAAAAAAGAACCAGAAATTAAAAAGTTTCCAGAGAAGATCAATATTTATCAATAAATTAAGCTTCTAGAGTGACAATTACCTATGGTAACATTAAGAGAAATGGAGACAAAAAATGAATTATTTAAACAAAAGAACTGAATTTACAAATAAACCAGGGAAATGGTTGGCATACTAATTACACAAAGAAAAGAAAAGAATATTGAAATTACAATATTAGGAGATATTACAATAATACAAAGGGAGATACTGTAATAACAGAGAATGTGCTTATTCAAAAGTATTTTGTCAATATTATTCCAATTTACCTAAGGAACAAGAAATGTCCCTGAAGAAAATAGATTAATATTTAAAGAAATCTTATTTTTCAAGGATTACAGAGAAATAGAAACATATTATGAATGAAGCTACAATAATATGGGAAGTTTATAACCCACCCACCCCAAAAAGTCAAAAACAGGAAAAGTCCATGGACCAGATGTTACTGTCTTCTTGTTATAAATGCATTGAGGATGAACCTTTCCAGCCTTTCCAAAATAAAACAAACTTTATTTTATTTAGGCTTTCATGCCTAAGACAAATTGTTTATGATTGAGGGAATGGTTGAAAATGATTTTCAAAAAATGGGGATTCATGAGGATTAATTTGACTTTTTACCTAAAAAAACAGTTAAAGGATAATACAAGAAATGTTTTGGATACTTTGGAATACTTGTAGCAATATAATGAAAAACAAGTTACACTGATTTTTCTTAAACGTAGAGAAGGCCTTTGACAGTTTGAAAGGGGCTTCCCGTTTAAAGCCTTGGAAGATGTGAATTTTCAAGACAATTTTTTTAAAGGTAAGATTGATCCACCCTTCACAGAAAGCACAAATAATTGTCAATGGAGATTTAACAAAATCCTAAAAGATACCAAAAAAAAAAAAGAGGAGATGATAGGAATGCCCATTGTTTCCTCTCTTGTTCATTTTAGTTTTTGAAATATTGAATAGAGATAAAAGATAAATTGAGAGAATTGTGGGAGTAAATATTACAAAATAAACTTACAAGATTTCTTGTAAGGGTATTTGTTGATGACTTGTTGATTCTGAGGGATCCTGTGGGAAATGGAAACATTAACAGGAAGATTAAAAGAATTTTGTACACTAGCAGGTTTTAAGATTAACCATCAGAAGACAATGTCAGCAAAAAATATAAACATGAAGGATCAAGCAGAATTGATGAAGCAAACTGGTTTTAAGATTCAGAAAAAATAAAATATCTGAGATTAAAAACTGTGATAAATTCTGAGATAAAAACTTAATCAGCTGTGCCTAGAATCTCAAAGATGTTTTTTCAAAAGGCAACTGGATTATTTTTTTCCTTGAGAAAGAAGAACAAAAGGTTTCATTTCTCATCCAAGAAACTGTACCTATCCTTTCATTCCCCCCACCTCCGCCATCACAGCTGATGAAGTTTCTTGGATGAGAAATAAAACATTTTGTTGTTCTTCCTCAAGGAAAAAATAGTCCAGTTGCCTTTTGAAAAAAATACCTTGGAGACAACTATGACCTGGATGACTGAGAATTTCCACAGACGTTATGCCTAGAATGATGTTTTTGTTTCAGACAATACTAGTTTTTTGGCAACTGATGCACCATTTAAACAATGGCAAAATAATATATCAAAGTTTGTATGGCAAAAAAACCCACAAGTTAAATAAATGGTATTACAAGATGAAAAAAAGTAGAGATTGTTGTACCTGCTTTGAAACTGTACTTTGCATGTTGCTATTTGATTTGGATGAAAAGTGGGTGTTGCTGAAAAATAGAAGACTTTTGGAGTTAGAAGTGCATGAACTGAGATTAGGGTGGCATGGATATTTGTGGTACAATAAAGTTAAATTTAATGTGTATTTTAAAAATCACTATTATATATGCCGTACAGAGAATGTGGAATAGATGCTAATCAAGCTTGTGCTCAGAAACACATTTGTAGCTTTCGGCAGAAGAAGCATTTTATAGGTAAAAAATAAGAAGCAAAATTCCGTATTTTTCAGAGTGTAAGACACACTTCTCCCCCCCTCCCCCAAAGAGGTTGAAAATTTGGGTGCATCTTATACACTGAATGTAGCCCCACCCGCCCACCAGCCCCCACCCTTCGGCCTCCATGTGTCCTCTCAAACAGAGAGCCTCTCAAACAGCCTCCAAAAGGTCTGTTTGAGAGGCTTCATTTGCAGCCTCGAAAGGTCCATTTGCAAAGGAGCTTCTCTTTGGAAAGGCAGCCTCTCAAACAGATCTTTTGGAGGGTGAAAAAGCAAGCACAGAGGCCAAAATGGCAATCCGAAACAGTTGCAGCCTTGTTGGACTAGTTCCACACTTCCTCTGCTGTACTCACTGGAACTCCCTGTGATGATCAGCTGCATTTTTGAAGCTGGGTATCTGCCCCAACGTGGCACACGCACGCTCACAACCAGCGAACCTGTTGCTACAGTTCACCTCTGGGAACAGCTGATTGGGTGTATTCCAGGAGGCGATCCACCCACCAATCAGCTGCTCGTGCTGAATCAGGCTAATGTGCTGAAGCTGACCAGGCTGTTTGCTAAGGACGCTAGCCAGATGAATACTGATGGATGCAGAGACAAACAGGTCAATTTGACCATCCCCAGCTGTACTTTAGACCTTATGTGTGTCACTGAGAAGTTTCTAGATAATTGAAAGCAGTCTGCAAGTTTATTGCAGGAAGGGATCAGGATAGGCACCTGCATTAGGAAGTTTAAATGGGCCACCTAACTTATGCTTCTAATAAGATGTGTCATATGGCAGACTGTTTCAACAGTAAGTGAGAAGGAATTGTAAGAGGTTATAAAATTTGTGGCTCCCATCTTCCTCTTAACAAAGTGATTTTACTTTAGGTTTGCAGCAAATGAGTTAAAATAACTTTTTAAACTGTTTAATCTTTGCTTAACAAATAGTGAAAGGTGATGAAGTTGAAATACAGATAGTCATTGACATATAACCAAAATGGAGCCTGCCCTTTATGGTTGTAAGTCATCATGGTCGTAAAACATGCTGGTCACATGACTGACCCAATGTTATCATTTTGTTTTGCAGCAGTTATTAAACAAACAGGGTAGCCATAAATACAAATGCAGCAGTCATTAAGTGAACCGATTGTTCGCTGCAGTACATTTTTGCCAAAAACCAGAGGTGCTGGTTTTGAAGGTGTTTTCTCCACCTTCCTAGCTTTTTAACTTTTAATATTGTAACCCCTACCTTTTACATCTTGTTTTTGATTTTGTCCTTATTTATGCTTTTATTCTGCAATATGTCTTTTTTATTGTAAGCTATCCAGAGTCATTTAGCTGAAATGAGTGGTGTAGAAATATGATGGATGGATGGATGGATGGATGGACGGATGGATGGATGGATGGATGGATGGAACTGGAAGTCTAGAAACTGTTTTAAAATGTTTTGCATTTCACCTCAGAGTAATTTTTTAGTCCACCTGTGAGAGAAGGAGATCAAACTCTATCTGCTACATAGGCAAGGGTTTCCTATTCCCTTGTCTACGTTAAGAGTCACAGCTCTTTCAAAGCCCAGAAGGATTTTTTTTCCAAAGACAGCAGCTGACATTTCTCCTGTCTATGGGGTCAGGAAAGTTGGGAAAAGAAGATAAATTGTGAATACCTTGGTCCATTGATATGCACATATGATAGGGTGTTGATAGCACAGAATTTCAATGGACATTTACGTTCTTCCGTCAGGTTAAATTTAGAAGCATAATAGAAGGTGAAATTCTCACCTTATGCCAAAATGCAGATAAAACATAAGCACCCTGTCCTCAATCAGGATCTATCTTCCTCCTGTTCTAGCTTCAGCATTACAATTTTTGGAGGAGACAGAGATTAGAGGAGCCTGCTGTTCCCAACAAGGTTTCTGTCTTCAGAATTGACAGTCATTGTTTTATCTATGAACTAAGACAGAGGACTTTTTTTCCCCTCTCTGTCTCTATATGGCAGACCAGATTTTAATCCAATGCATGTCCTAAGACCGCCTGGACTCATTTGACAAGGACATTTGCTGGCACAGAGCAGAAGCATTTAGGAAAGAAATGAATTATGCACAGGGAGGAGCAGGTGAGCATCTTTATCTACTACCATTTAGAGAAATAAGAAGCAGCAACAGATGGCATGTGATGGGATAAGCTTCCCCTCACCTTCGTCCAACTGTATGAATTATTCTTTGCTGGAGAGCATTGTGGGATTCCCATATCCCATAATTTTGAATACTCATATAAATCATTTCAAATCATTGTCTGGCTGGTGATGTCCCGGCTGATTGGGTTTTACCGCTATTAGTGACTAACCAAGGGTTTTCTGCTTGAAAATTGCTATGTATATCCCATATTAAGAGGCTATGCCTCTGACTTTGTGAATCATGCTGCCCTGACAGAGTATATCTCTGCGTTACTGACCTAGTTGGAGAGAATCTGCAAGACATCATGATTTTTGCAAGCAGTTTGTCTCTATTTATATTTTGAATCAGCATATCTAAAAGAGACTGAGTCAGCCTGGCTGATCAAAGAGTTTCTTTGTCTTCTGTTGCTTTCCTCAGGATTCTTCCAGGTCTCCTATGGAGCTGATTTGATTATACAAGGCATGTAGCTGTTATTGCAAGACATGTCTTGTTTCTGGAGCCCATCATTGCAACTTCTTCTGAAATTTGTTCTCTGTTCACCTTTCTGATTCAGTCCCCTGGTCCCCTAATCTGGTTTTTTGTAAACCACCACCCCCAACTCATGTAGCTCAATATAAACCCTGCAATATTATTGCTGTATGCAGTTAAACATCTTATTGGGGATATGTTCTGAATGTAAGGATATTGTATGTTCTCAATACTAGTGAGATTCTTTCTGCTAATAATATATTGTCTATGATTTGAATGGTAAAGAATAATATAAATGCTCCTGGTGCCATACTATGACTTTAGGAGATACGGGCTGTGTTTCAGAAACTGATGTACCTCCCCCAGTATTTAAAAACAAGATTTCCTCTTCCTGTCATACTATCTTGCACCTTAAGTACTTAAATCCTTGCCTTTATTTCTTCTTAATGTTTTGAGTTACACAAAGAGATTCATGATTTTTTTAAAACCTACTAAAATAAATCAGTCTTAATCACTCTTAGCTCTGGCATTAACAATGTTTATCCCTGTTTCCAATCCTGGTAACAGTGGTAGAAATAGAACAATCTATATACAGTTGTACTATAAAATAGTTATATTAGTTTAAATGACTCATAAGAACTTCTAACAATTGGTAAGAAGTTCCATATTTATGAAGATATTTAAGGCCCCTATGTTCCAGTTTCCTTTAGAATACCAGTTAGGGAGAAGAGTATTATTTATAGATCAAATCAAATCAATCAAATCAAACCTTTATTGTCAATGCACAACATGTGTACAATGAAATTGAATGAGCTGCCCTTGGTGCAGCACCCCCCCCCAAAAAAGCCCACAAAATACATCTCAATAACTCAATAAATGAAAGAAATAGAATTCCTAAACCCAAATAAGTAATAGCTAACACACATTCCCATATATCTATGTGTATGTAACATTATATTATATTATATCGGTGTGAACGTGTTGCACGTTGCACTGTCCTGCAGGTCTATCATATTAAACCTAATTGTGGTGTTATGTTGCATCCAGAAGTCTAACAGCCCATGGATAAAAGCTATTTTTCAGCCTGTTTGTTGGGCTGGGTATGTTTCTATATCTCCTGCCCGATGATAGTAGAGTAAAGAAGTACTGACCAGGATGTGAATCATCCCTGAGGATTTTCTTCATTCTTCTGAGACAGTGGGTCCTGATGATTTCATCCAGTGATGTCAGGGGACAATCCATAAATTTTTGTGCTGTGCTCATCACCCTCTGTAATGTCTTTCTGTCCATGGCTGTCAACCCAGCAAACCATACCATAACACACTATGTAAGGAGGTTTTAGTCGTAGACCGATAAAAGGAAGTCATCAGTTATTGTTCCATCTGATTTTTCCGTAAGACCCTAAGGAAACGGATTCTCTGTTGAGCCTTCCTGACCACTTGGATCATTTTATTTTTCCAGGTGAGATCTTGGCTAAGGTGGACTCCCAGAAATTTGAAAGAGGAGACCCTCTCCACACAGCCCCTCTTGATGTAGAGTGGGGCAGGTTCCTCTCTCTACCTCCAGAAGTCTAACACCATCTCCTTTGTCTTGCTGGTGTTTAGATGAAAGTTTTTTTCTGAGCACTATGTGGATAACTTCTGGACTACTTCTCTGTAAGCTAATTTGTCTCCTCCTGTAATAAGACCCAGGATGGTGGTATCTTCTGCAAACTTTATTATCACATTAGATGTGTATATGTTCTTTGTTGCCATAATCAAAACCTTGAATTGCTCAAAGTAATGGTTTGAATTCTTCAATGAGACCAACATAACATTCAACTAGGGGTGAAATGCTCCTGGTTCAGACTGGATCGCCCGATCCAGTAGTGATGATGGCAGGTGGTTCAGAGAACTGGTAGCAAAAATCCCTGCCCCCCCTCCATGCCCAGCTGAGCCGCACGATCATCAGAGGCTTTTTTTTACTTTTAAAAGCACTTTTTCTACAACCTCTTCAGCCGAAAAAAATGCTTTTAAAAGTAAAAAAAAAAAAAGCCTCTGATGATCACGCAGCTCAGCTGGGCATGGAGGGAGGGCAGGGATTTCAGCTGAAGAGGTTGCAGAAAAAGAATGCTTTTAAGAGCTTCTGACAATCCCAGCTGAGTTGCCTGATCGTCAGAGGCTTTTAAAAGCATTGTTTTCTGCAACCTCTTAAGGTTGTAGAAAAAAATGTTTTTAAAAGTAAAAAAAAAAAGTTGGCCATGCCTACCCAGTCACATTAAACCCCATACCCCCAAGCCATGGCCACAGAACCAGTAGTAACAAATTTTACATTTCACCACTGCCCCAGATTTAACAGTTGTTGATAAGAAAAATAAAACATCTGGATAGTAGGTATTGCATTACCTGGAGACAGCAGAATGAAAGAGAAAGACTGAAGAAGATAACAAAATACAAAGACCTCACCATCAGTTGGTGAGACGTCTGAGACGGCTCGGGAGTTCATGGCTTCCATGACGGCTATGGACCTGACCCAGTTAATTCATGGCCCTACTCACGTGAGGGGAAACACGCTTGACCTGGTTTTTGTCTCTGGACAGTGGCTGAGTGATCTTGAGATAGGGGATATAGTGATTGAACCCTTGTCATGGTCAGATCACTCTCTCCTTCGCCTAGACCTTCGAACCGCCGCACCTCGCTGCAGGGAGGCGGAACTGTTGAGGTGGCTCCGCCCCAGGCGCCTGATGGATCCTGATAGGTTCCAGACGGAGCTTGGGCCATTTCCTGAGTCTCTGGCACACGGCTCGGCCGAAGACTTGGTGGCCGCCTGGGATGAGGCGGCCGCCGGGGCTTTGAACCGGGTCATGCCTTTGCAGCCTCGGACCCGGCGCCGATCTCACCTGGCTCCTTGGTACACTGAGGAGCTGAGGGAGATGAAGCGCCGGAAAAGATGCCTAGAGAGCAGTTGGAGGGCTAGTCATTCTGAATCCGACCGGACACTGGTAAGAGCTCATATTAAGAATTACCTAGTGGCGATAAAAGCAGAGAAAAGAAGTTACTTCTCCGCTCTTATTGCGTCATCAGATAATCGCCCAGCCGCCCTGTTTAGGGTGACCCACTCCTTGCTCCAACAGGGAGTGCGGGAAGACCCCTTGGAGGGTAGAGCTGAGGATTTTGTACAATATCTGTATAACAAAACTGCTCAGATTCGGGAACAGCTGGACTCTAACTTGGAGTGGGTAGATCCGGGGGAGGTGACTGGGGCAGGCCTTGAGACTTTTGTATGGGAAGAGTTTGACTCTGTGACTCTGGAAAACGTGGAGAGGATACTGAGCAGTCTGAGTGCAGCCACATGTTTACTGGACCTGTGTCCCTCCTGGTTGGTGCTGGCCTCCCGGGAGGTGATGCGAGGCTGGCTCCAGGGGATTATAAATGCTTCCTTGAGTGAGGGTGTCTTCCCCGCCACTTTGAAGGAAGCAGTGGTGAGGCCCCTCCTCAAGAAACCTTCCCTGGACCCGGCAATGTTGGTAAATTATTGTCCCGTCTCCAACCTTCGCTTTGTTGCGAAGGTTGTTGAGAGTGTGGTGGCGCGACAACTGCCTCGGTACCTGGATGAATCGACCTATCTAGATCCATTCCAGTCGGGCTTCAGGTCCGGGTACAGCACGGAGACGGCATTGGTCGCGTTGGTAGATGATCTCTGGAGGGCTCAGGACAGGGGTTGTTCCTCTGTCCTGGTCCTATTAGACCTCTCAGCGGCTTTTGATACCATCGACCATGGTATCATGCTGCACCAGTTGGAAGGGCTGGGAGTGGGGGGCACTGTGTTGCGGTGGTTCTCCTCCTTCCTCTCCAACCGGTCACAGTCTGTGTTGTCAGGGGGGCAGAGGTTGACCCCGAGGCCCCTTGTATGTGGGGTGCCACAAGGATCGGTCCTCTCGCCCCTTCTGTTCAACATTTATATGAAGCCACTGGGTGAGATCATCCGTGGTTTTGGGGTGAAGTACAATCAGTACGCTGATGACACTCAGCTGTACATCTCCACCCCAGACCACCCCAATGATGCCCTCGAAGTGATGTCCCAGTGCCTGGAAGCCGTATGGATCTGGATGGGGAGGAACAGACTCAAGCTCAACCCTTCCAAGACTGAGTGGCTGTGGTTTCCGATATCCCGATATAGTCAGTTGGTGCCATCTCTGACTATTGGGGGCGAGTCATTAGCCCCCACGGGTGGGGTTCGCAACTTGGGCGTCCTCCTGGATTCACGGCTATCTTTAGAAGGGCATATGACGGCCGTGGCCGGGAGGAGTTTTCATCAGGTTCGCCTGATTCACCAGTTGCATCCCTTTCTAGATCGGGATTTGTTACGCACGGTCACTCATGCCCTCGTCACCTCACGCATGGACTACTGTAATGCTCTCTACATGGGGCTCCCCTTGAGGAGCACTCAGAGGCTCCAACTGGTCCAGAATGCGGCCGCGTGGGTGGTGATGGGAGCGACGTGGCGCTCCCATGTGACCCCCCTCCTACATGAGCTGCACTGGCTCCCAGTGGTCTTCTGGGTGCGGTTCAAGGTTTTAGTTACCATCTTCAAAGCGCTCCATGGCTTAGGACCAGGGTATCTTCGGGACTGCCTTCTGCCACAAACAGCCTCTCACCGACCAGTCCACTCCCATAGAGAGGGTCTCCTTAGGGTGCCGTCGGTCAAACAGTGTCGACTAGCGGCCCCCAGGGGGGGGCCACTAGTCGACACTGGTGCTCTGTGGGGGGCACCTACCATCTGGAACGAGCTCTCCTCTGAGATAAGGAGGTTACAGGACCTGTGTACTTTTCGCCGCGCCTTAAAAACATTTTTATTTGAACAAGCTGGGCTGGCTTAACCTCCTTTATATTGGATTTTAAATTTTTACAATTGGATTTTTAAACTGTTGAGCCAAATTATTTAATTTGTTTTAATATGATTTTTTAACTTTTGTATTTATTGTATCTTATTTTGGCTGTTCACCGCCCTGAGTCCCGTCTGGGAGTAGGGCGGTATATAAATTTAATAAATAGATAGATAGATAGATAGATAGATAGATAGATAGATAGATAGATAGATAGATAGATAGATAGATAGATAGATAGATAGATAAGAAATATGGCAAAAGAAGGCATCTGTAGTCCAAATAGTCATAGATGCCTTGAATTCAATTCCAAATTAACTGGAGCACCACTTGAACACAATCAGCATTGACAAATTCACCATTAGTCAATTGCAAAAGGCAACTTTACTCAGAACAGCTCACATCCTGCGACAATATCTGTTAACACGATCAAACATCCACATCTGCCTATCCCAGGTCCCTGGGAAGGACTCGATAGGCAGACAAAAATGCCAAATCCAGTCCAAACATCTGGCTGACTGTGCAACGGGCTATAATAATAAAAGGAAGATTTTAAAATGGCTATTATTCCTCAGTAGTATTACGTGAAGAATTTAGGGTTCTGAACCTGAATGTGAGAAGTGTAATTACCTGACTTGGCTCAAATCTCCTTCTGCAACAGGGCCCTTGAGAAATAATCTAACCTTGCTGCTCAAGAAATTGTGCTACAATCAGGAGATTAAAGGAGCACAATAGGGCAGCCATATTCATTTGCTTTTGTTCAGTTTTTTCAAGGTTTTTTTGTACTCGGTGTACAACAAATAATAAGAACAAAATTGCTTTAGACAGCAACAAAAATATATCCAGCCACTGAAGCATGAGTGACCCTTCAATAATAGTTCTCAGTTGTGGATTCATTGTGGCTGGCTCATGTTTCACATTAAGCTATGGTTTGTTTAACTCTGTTTATTGAACATAGTAGGCAAGATTCATAGGAACAGTCAGCCCAAACTGAGCAAATCATATGATTGTTGAACATGTGATATGTGACTCCAGCTTCATGTTTAAAAAGCACATTTCTATTTATACATTTAAGATTTGCTGCTGCACACAGTGTTAGAGCACTAATAAATCACAACCACCATACAAAATGTGAAGTATCTCTTAACAAAATGGCTACCTTCATATACCAATATACCTTTCCAGAGTTGTTTTTTTCTGGTTATGCAAGATTTTGCCAAATTCAAGCATTTTGCCTAAAGGAACAATTCTAGTCTTGCTCAGCTGACATTTGAGATGTCAAGATACAGGTTTGCTCCATTTTTTTAATAGCAAAAATTAGCTATTTTGGACGTGACAAAAAATAAAAATTATTCCTGAACAATGGTTTAATTATGTAAGTTCAGACTGTATGAGTTTCAAAGAAGCTTTCATTGTTGCAACAATGAAAATTCCTTTGAAATAAAAATAGCAGTTTGAGAGAGCTGATTTTAAAAGAAACCAAAAAAAAAAAAAACCCCCAGCCTGATAGGGAGAGAAAGAGCCTCCTCTAAATCCCAAAATTCATAAGATTGTTGAGGTACCATCATGGTTGCTGTTACAGACAAAAATGTATCTAATTTCTTTCACACATGTAAGTTTGATAAAATCATACATTGTATTAAAGAATATCTTAACTCACGCTTTCCAAATTATCATACTAATTGGAATGCAGCTCTCACTATTTCCAACAATTCTTACTGTTAAATTACAATGCATTTTTAAAAAATAATATGGGCTCATAATGGGATTAGTAATCTTTACTATTATTTAATAGTTGGCTACAATTACTAATCCACTATAAACCCATATTATTTCTAAAAATATATCATAATTTTAAAAACCTTTGACATTTACTTTCTCCATTTACCTAGAAAAGCTAAAGGTAGTCCTCAGTTTATGATGGTATCTGGGTCTGTTTTTAGGCAATGCCATCATAAAGCACAACATCATGTGACCCCCGCCACTTAGCAATGGGAATTCCAGCACTCCCAATTGTTAAGCAAATCACAGAGATCATGAAGTGACCACATAGGTGGAACTTCTCCAGGGGATCTGCCTCCATCGTGTTCCTTCAGGACTTTCCATGGCTGCTCCCATCACTGCTGTAATTGAGTTCATCCACTTTGCTGGCGGTTGTACTCTTCTCCTCTTTTCTTTCAGTTGAAATTGAAGAGATACAGAATTCACACTAATACTTGCGTCTTTCTTACATTCTCCCTTAATTCCACAGTAGATGTTACTGTGCCCCTACTGTCTTATGTTTTACTGACAGGACTCTTCTTTTTCAGTTGTAAACTCCTCAGTTTGCTTTAAGTCAATGTTGACTCCTGGTAATCACCTGGATGGGTCCCTGCCATTTTCAGAGCAAATTTTAAGAGGCGGGAAGCATTGCCTGCTTCCTAGGGCTGAGAAAGAAAGAACAATTGGTCCAAGGTCACCCAGTTGGCTTTCTTCCTAAAGTGAGGGTAAGCACCAGGTGCCAAACTGCTCTCTATCCCAAATGTATGCTATGGGATAAGTGCCAGTGCCTGTTTTTTATTTATTTAGTATTATCTCCATTCACTTTATATCCTCTGGAATCCCCCAAATCACTAACACCCCCCTTTCAATATTTTTTGCCTTTAATGGTTCCTCTCCCCTCATCACTCCCAAAGATCTCTGTTCTTTCCCATTCCTTAGGCAACCTGAGTCAATCCTTTTTGACGTACTATTTTCTATTAAAATCTCTGCTAAGAATTTTCTTCCAGTCAAATTTAAGAGTCTGTTACTTGCCCCCACCATAAATGCAATCTTTCATATGATTTTCTGGGACTTTCCTTTTCTGATACCTCTCTATCTCTTACATTAATAATGTCTTCTCATTTTTCCTTCTCATTTTTTAAAAAAATCTTTAAATATCTCTCTTTTATCAATGCTGCTACTTATACAGTCTACATCTGTGATGGTGAACTTATGGTACAGGTGCCACAGGTGGCACACAGAGCCTTCTCTGCGGGCACGCCAGCCATCATCCCAGCCCAGCTCCACTGTGCATGCACGCGCACCTCCTGCCAGCCAGCTGGTCTTCGGGTGCTGCACATGTGTGGGGGATGGGGCGCATGCAGGGGCTCTTGTGCACATGCGCGGAGGGTGGGGTGCATGCATGGGGGGGTGCAGATTGGGGCAGGAGGTTTCCAGGCCCAAAACAGTGTGGGGGGAGCATGCAAGGGCCCCTCCCCCATGCCCCATTTTGGGCCTGGAAAGCCTCCTGCACCAACCTGGAAGCCAAAACGGGACGCATTGCATTTTGTTTGGGCATGGGTGCGTGCATTCACGTGCATGCGCGCTTTGGACACTCGGTACCAAAAAGGTTAACCATCACTGGTTTACATGATGGCACATCTACCTCCTCCCCTTCTTTTAACTACACTTAAGCTAAAACCTCTGCTTATTATTTTTAAGCTCTAATAATCAAAATCAATTTTTCAACACCCATCTTTTCTCCTTCAGTATGATTAATCTTTCCTCTTGCACTTCTTTTCACCTTCAGTATTAATCTATCTCTCCTGCCACTCCCTCCTATTAGAATCCCTGGGGCTTTCCTAGGTAGGGAAAAGTATCCATTGTTCATATTCAAAAAGAGTATTACCTGAGAATTAAAGCAAAATATAAGTGGGGCCACATTATCACCATTAATTTGCCAATTGATTATACTGTATCTGTTTAAGTTCCATATCACAGAAACATGTACAATGTGCTGAGTCTCATACTGCAGAATCACTGTTTTCATAGTTGTCTAATATTTGCTAATGTGCTTAAAAATCTCAGAATTGGGTTCACTGAATAGTTTCGTATACAGTGTCAGCACTGACAAAACATTTAGAATAGAATAGAATAGAATAGAATAGAATAGAATAGAATAGAATAGAATAGAATAGAATAGAATAGAATAGAATAGAATAGAATAGAATAGAATAGTGTGATTAGACACACAAGGAATTTGTCCTATATCGGAAAAGCTCAGGCGGATCTTCAGCCAACACAACATACCTGCATACTTCAAACCCAAGAATACACTAAGGCAGAAGCTTGTCCACCCCAAGGATAAAACACCCAGATACAAATTGAACAACAATAAAGATTTCATTCCCAGCTGTGTTGTTCAAATCCCTGGAGAACTTCAACCAAGTTCATAACTTTTCAGAGCCTGACATCTTGGAAGATTCACTTTTTACATACAGATTTATAGGTTACACCACACTTCTAAACCATTCTTTTTCATCACAGAGTGGTGGTGTAGTTCTTACCCTAAATAAGCACATAAAAAGAAGAAACTTGCCTCCTCTCTTCCTGGCCCCAGAATGCAAAAATATCTTCTGCATAGGTAGGCACATGGGTAAGTAGGACACACATTGTGTGGAAAAGGTTATTACCAGGGTCTTATATTTTAATGTTATGAATTTGATTTGTTGATTGTATTTTTTTTAAAATTATAAGTCACAGAGGGGAATTGTATACTTGTGGTTTGAGAGATCTATACGCCCTATAGAAGAAAGAAATTCAGAGAGCTAGTTTGGTTTAGTGGTTAACATAGAAGGTAAAAAGTGGGAGGTTGTGAGTTCTAGTCTGGCCTTAGCCATAAAAGCAAGCTGGGTAACCTTGGGACAGTCACTTTCTCTCAACCCAACTCATCTTACAGAGTTGTTATAGGGAAAATAGGAGAAGGAAGGTGTGTTGGATATGTTTGCCACCTTGAATTATTTGCAAAAATAATCAAGGCGGGATACAAATCCAAATCCAAATCCAAAAATAGATTTAGCTACATGCTATGCAATAAACAACAGTATAACATTTTGCTTTGGAGTCTAGTGATTCTCAAGACTTTCTATAAATTTAAAAGAGACATAATCTAACCACCTATCCTTACCAGCCTGATACTTCTCCAATTGTTTTATACTTCCTACAAGTATATTCTGTTCCATATTGTAGTCCTTTGCAACCGTTTCAAATTTGGATTTGCTATATACAGTACATAGCTATCTGCTATCAGACTAGCATCCTTTCTTATTATATTTTTTTTAGTAAAATTGTTTATTAAGACTTTTGAAAAGAAGATTAAAAACTAACAAGAACTAATATAAAGTGCAGAAAAGAGGGAAAGGGGAAAAGAAAAGAAAAATGCAAAAAGAAAGAGTGAAGCAAAATAGAAAGTAGCAGCTTCTGATTTTCTCTGCAGCAAATATAAGTACAAGTACAAAATTATATTTCACTCTATGGGTACAAAAAAAAGCTTTTTGTCTATTGTCTATTTTTTAAGTGAGTTGATGATTTTTTCAAATCATCAACTCACTTCACTAATGTCTTGGTTAGCAACAGAAATTTGGGGCTCAGTTAGTGTCGTAAGTCAAGGATTACCTGTACAGCCTGATATCCTGGTCTATCTGGAGCAGGGATAATGAAATATGGGACTTATTTTTACAAAATAAAAAGGTTTTAAAAAGATAGCTATTTAAATGTATTAAAACATGTACATATTTGAATAATAATTACTTTAAATAACTATATATTGAATTGTAACTATTCACTGCAAAATAATATACTATATATCCCTTTTTTCCTTTTTTTTTTTTTTTTTGAGCATTTTCTATGTGTGTTTTTATTTCGTTGATAATGTATGTATTTTTATGGGTTTTTTTTTAATTTTTCTTTTGTCATTATTTTAAACAGCAATAAAAAATTTTTAAAAACCTTTGCCGCAAAGGAAATCTCTTTTTATCTGCAGTTTAATTACTTCCAAAAAGTGTTTAAGAAATGTGAATAGCTGGACTCTTTGTCCACAAAGGGTACATTAATTATTGTGAGCATAGATAGAATCCAATAATGTGCAGCTGTTCAACTCCCATAACAACTGCAAAAACTTTCTGTTTTGCAGTTTACTCATGAGGACTGTGGGTTATCTCACAGTCTCTCTTTGACCGGTCAGCAACTACCCTCAAGCCAGAATTCTTGCCCATAACAACTCTCAGATCCTCTGGAGATGTTATGGTCCACCACAATCCTCACTGGAAGCTTCATCCTTTCATGTTATAATTATTGCTCTTTGTCATCAAACCTCCTAGTCAAAGAAGGAGGATGTTTTGAGTTTGATGTCTGATATGTCTTAAGATAAAGTGAAGTATATTACTCATTTTGCACCAGAGAACTTCCACAAAGAGTAGCATAGAACTGCTTTCCCTCTGCACCTGTGCTTTCATCTGCTAATGGTTTCCTAATTAGCAATAATTGTCTCTTGTCTGCCCCTAGAATCATGAAGCACACTGAACCTGCCATCAGAAATCACAACCAAGTGGTCTTGTAATCAAGACCTAATTAAGAAGAAAATGCACACTTCATTATCTTATGGCATGTGTTTTGTTACTGCAAACGTAATTAATTAGAGTTCAATTAATCCAAAAATGGCTTGTTCTTTCCCTACTGTGGATGTGATAGTAGGAAAAACAAGTTTGGTCTTTGGAGACTTCCCTTTCTTCTGTAGCATGTGGAATCCCTCACTGTGAACAGGATTCAGTCTAGTTTCCAGAAGACCAGCAGAGGGAACTATAACAGGTTCCTGAACTCCTGCAGGCTTCTTTCTTAGTTTAGAAGCAATAAAAATAAAGGAAAAAAGAGAAACTGTGTTTCATTCAGTGCGTAACTCAGAAAGTTTCAGTACATATTAGAAGATTAATGTTAGTCCTTCAAAGTAAGCCAGGTCAGTAAACAGTCATCCTATGAACTACTGGGACTCTACTTCATTGTTATGACCTATATCAACAGCATCTTGAAATCCTAACAGACTTCCCTTCCCTTCCTCATATACAAAAAAGACTCAAGGCAACGTAGTCTTGAGTTTCTTCCTAAATGGAGGTTGTGGGCACCTGGATGGGGGTCAATAGGCTTTGAGTGAACTCTGGCAAGACCAAACAGTTATGGGTACACAGGGATCCTGGATCTGGGACTTTGTCTTCTTTGACTCTGAATGGGGTGGCACTGCCCCAGATGGATCCTCAATCCAGGGGGTTCTCCTGGACTTGTGACTTCTGCTCAAAGAGCAGGTGGCAGTTATGGCTAGGAGAGCCTTTGCACAACTTTGGGTTGTGTGCCAATTGTGGCCTTTCCTGGGTCAGGATTCCCTGAGCGCAGTCGTTCAGGTATATGCAGGGGCGAAATGCTACCAGTTCACCCAAACCGGTAGTAAAAAAGGCTACCGGTTCGCCGAATTGGTAGTAAAAAATGTAAAAAAAAAAAAAAAAAGTTCAGATGATCAGTTGAGCAGTGCACGATCATCAGAACTTTTTTTTTTTAAAAATTTACTACTGGTTCTCTGGAACTGGTAGTTTAAAATTCTTTATAAAATGTTTAAAAAAAACAGTTCCGACAATCAGCTGATCGTCGGAACTTTTTTTTTTTTTACCTTTTAGGCATTTATTACTCGTTCAGGTGAATAGGTAATAAAAAATGCTTTTAAAAGTAAAAAAAGAGGCTCCGACGATCACAGCTGTGGCATGCAATAGTCGGAGCCTTTTTTTTTTTTTTTTACTTTTTTAAAGCATTTTTTTACTACCTATTTGCCGGAGCCAGTAGTAAAAAAATGCATTTAAAAGGGGGGAAAAAAGCTCTCTCGGTCACAGCTGTGGTGCACCATTGTCGAGCCTTTTTTTTTTAACTTTTAAACTTTTTAAATGCATTTTTTTACGACCAGCTCAGATTTTTGCTCAGGTTTTAAAGCATTTTTTTGCTTTAAAAAAGTTTTTTAAAAATGCTCTTGACAATTG
This sequence comes from Masticophis lateralis, assembly GCA_030761175.1. NCBI lineage: Eukaryota > Metazoa > Chordata > Lepidosauria > Squamata > Colubridae > Masticophis > Masticophis lateralis. The sequence continues at coordinate 243,663,801 of JAUDYJ010000001.1, read as the reverse complement.
TGCGCCACAGCTGATCACCCCCCCCCCCCGCGCGCGCTGTCCTACTGTCCCACGCCCAAGCCTCCTTTTGGTGTACACTGTGTGCGCATGCACGGGCCCACATCTTACATTTGGTGCATGGTGCGCACTATGCATGCACAGCCAGCAAACCAGTAGTAAACCGGTTCAGATTTCACCACTGGGTATACGGTAGAATTTTCTTCCCTTAAAGAATACTTTTTTAGACGTCACTCCCAAATTACTCCTTTGAAGTAAATATTTATTTTTTACATCTCTTTTTCATTTCATTTTAGGGCAAGCGTTATAAAAACTCTTTGGAGACTGTGGGAACTCCAGATTCCAGCCGATGCCGGAGTGAAAAGAAAGCCATTAAGTAAGTCCCGGTAGGAACTATTGGCGTGAATGGGTTTGAGGTGTTTGAGTTGGTGATTGCATAAACCTACATCACTAGGATAGGTTTGATATTATACCTTCAAGCTACCTTGTATCTGAAAACAAGGCACTTCCAGTCATTTTGATTCCAGTGGTCCAAAAATCACATTCCTATCTGCACCACAACCTTATTATACCAAATATACTGTACGTGCAGGTATACTCCTTATACTCTTGCACATTATTCATATTGTTCACTTTGAGTTAATTGTTCCTCTCTTTCTATAAACACCACGTTATTCTTTGACCTCCTCACCAGATAACTTTCTTTCATTATTCAGCATACTAATATTTTTCCTTGTATTAGCTTAGCATATTGACTTACCTAGATAGTGGCCTTCCTTCCTTTGTAATAACCCATATCTCATTATTTTAGGGTTACTGCATACCTCACGATTTCAAAATCTATTTAATTCTTGTTACCCATCTGCCTTCCATCCTGCCCCAGGTCCATTCCATGTACAATTATTATCTGTTCCATTAACACTTCCCCATATCATAATCTCCTATCTTCTTGTTTTAAACATAGTCCAATGTAAGGAGCCACAAAAAGGGAGACCTTCCTGTTAACTGTTAGCACATGAACAATCAGCTGAACATAAATCACCCCAACAGTGTTTCCTGCTATTGTAAAACATGTCTTGTAGGCACCATTTCAAAACATTGATTTCTTTATAAAAGCTAATACATGCAAATGTTGTAAAATAGTTTTCTCTTTTGCATGTTTTATCAAACAATTTGTAAACGGTTAACCTTTTTCATCTAGACACATCCCTCTTTTTCAGATTGTATCTTCTTCCCCAATTATTAACAGATGGCAGGCTTTCTAAGAAATGCCCAATGTTATTTAATGTGTAAGCCATTCTCACTTGTTACATTCTGGTCAGTTGAAAAGATTAATGTTTCTTCCATCTTTTGACAAATGATAAATTCTCTACTTGGAAGAGCAGTCAATTGATGTTTTCAGTTTATGGTCCTTTAGATCTTAATAGACTACAACCCCGAGCAGCCCAGGAACATGGCTGATAGGGAAGGGTGCTAAAAATTGTAGTTGAGCAACATCTGAACCATATGTTCCCATTCCTGCAATAGGACTTAATCTCATGGCCAGCTGTAATATCAAAATTAGCATCCAGAGGAATAGAGAAGATTATTATGCAACCACATAGATGTTTATATGGAAGCCTCTGTAATAAGCAGTTTAGATGTACAGGTTTAGTTACACAGAAAAGAAACAGACCTACCCTTTAGACTTTGCATATGAAAACAAAATAAGGACACGCTAATAGTAACTAATTTTCTTCTGGCATGTGATTCTATTGTAGCAAACAGTAGGATATTAGAAGCCCTTATGGTTATCTCAGTTATTTTCTTGATAGAGCAATATAATTCTACACATAGCTCAGCTGACAATGGATCATCATTCACCCATTTCTTTTACTTCATATTGCAAGGATATTTTAAGGTGAGTTAAATTTTTATGATCATTGCACATAGCAACAGATCACAGTGAAATAATATTTCTCTGTCATGGTCCCATAATTTGAATTTTTTATATCTAAGCTCCCTTGCAGTGGGACTAAATATAATCTCATCTTCAGGAATTGTTAAAAATGTTAGACTCTGGAAAGCATGATTAAGTAATAATTTCCATAAAATAGCTGTTTCACCTTCTGATATAATCACACAAGCTTTCCCTTGGTTCTTCTCTGACATCTGCCTATGGGATTCCCAAATCTAATTTTCTACACTAAAGAACGCTGTAGAGTTTTGAGATTTGCTTGATGACGTTCAATGGAAAAGCTGGATGAAGGAACCTTGGTTATTGGCCCTGGAGCTGTGGTGATTTAGTAAAAGAAGTGTTACCTTAAGAAGTATGGACACCTGCAATTCTGCCTGTACATCTTCAGATGGGTCGATAAAATCAGTTGATAAAATTTCTGTCCCTCTGTGTGTATTCATGTTTGTGCATGCCTTTATATGTAATTGTGCATATATATATATATAATTGTTTATAATATATAGCTATTTATGTGTTTGTGTGTATGAAAAATATATATATATGTATGTTGAAGATACGTGCTCATATATACAGTCATTTGTTAATTCCTGGATGCATGGTCTCATCAGTAGCTTATGGTTCTAGGTGACACTATCAGCCAGTCCCTCAGCTAAATCAGACCAATGGATGCCATGCTCCAAGGTCATTATAAATATGTGGACCTGATAGTTATTTCCCTTGTGCTTTTGAGCTCTATAACTTATCTGGAGGTCATGGATAATTATGCTGAGGGTAGAACAAGACCATTACAAACAATAGCCCTAAGACCTTTCTTCCTAGGGACCTGCCAGTAAATAGTTACAAAGATGAATAGAAACTCTTTTTAACACTGCAGCTGCAAAATGTTCACTTCTTAGCTCCATATTGAAATGGTTCTACAAAAACTCTGGCCCAAAGGCACTTGCACACGATGAAGGAAACGGGCAGGCAGGCATAATGGAGAGGTTGGTTTCTTCACTTTTTTGCAACACTTTTCACTCCCCCCCCCCCCATTCTTGGTATCTTGTGGGTAAACCTTGAGTTCTCTGACGAACCTCAGCTGTCCTTTATAGCAGGCTTTTCATCTTCCCTCTATACATGTCTCAAGAAGCCACCAAAAGGCTTTTAATTCCTGCAAATGGCAAGGACACTAGGTGAGTGGTAAGAGAAGTGGCTGCAAGCAGATAGCCTGCAAGGAGCCTTTGATGTCGTTAATAAATTTGTTAGACAACCACTTGACTTCAAAAGCTATTGTGAAATCTCATATGTTGTGACTCAATTGCCATTGGAGGCACTCTTAAATTCAGAAGGAGATGGTTGGTTAGGCTCTAGCTGTTTACAGAATGGGTGATATAACCTACTTAGCAAGCACTGTGAGCCCACAAACTCCAGCCTGAGGCAGATCACCCTCCTTCCGCAGAAGGAGATCTTCTGCTCCTTCTGCACAGCTGAGCAGAAGATCTACACAAGGAAATGCCACGTCCCCCAGGCTGTGTAGGCCTCTTCTTGAGGACAAGACCTAAAGTTTTATCACTTCCCATGTTCCAAAGCTGTAATGACAAGGACAGGAAGAACATTCCAGCCAGCCTCTTGCTTCAATTAAGTTTTTTTTTTCCTGTTCAAGGGACCACTATTGCCCCTCCCCATTCTTCAGAAACAATTTGAAGCCAACCCACAGTTGTGTTTGTGCTTATCAACTGAAGATGGCCAAGAGCAACACCGAAGGTTCTGAACTTATTTGAAGGTTATTAGAGACATGAGCCAGGAGAATGGTTGAGGAAAGAGAATAGAAGAATGCCAATAGAAGAATGGAGTCAATGCAAAGCTGTAGCAGTCCAGGTTAAAAAAAAAATACTAGCTTGGCTACAATTTCAGGTACATGCAAATGACTTGGATCTGGAATACAACTATTATCATAAATCAATTAGGTTCAGAACAGATTCAACTGCTGCAAAGCCCATTTGTGGAACTGATTCTAGATTCAGTATGACAATTGAGCATTGACTACGATTTCTCCATAACCTTGATGCTGTTTTCCTACCATCACTTTGTTATACATCTGATGAAAGAAATCTAAATAACTACTAAAGATAATTTTCTTTTGGAAATTATCTCATGGGCTTTGCCAATTAACTTATTCTCAAGGATCTTTGCTAACTGGGCAAAAAGGTGCTTTTCTCCAGTTTGATGCACAAATTCTGCACAGGAAACCAGAAAAGATTCATTCTCTGCACAACAGCAATAGTTCTAGCTAATTTTCCCACTATTTTATAAAAAGTTATTGTCCAAGATACTGCTTTATTTTCCACACTACCCACTTTGGATGGAAAAAATACAGAAAGGCAAAAATCGTGTCCCCCAAAAGGAAGAGTACAGGTAAGAGACAAGGTAGAGTCCTGAGGAAACAGTCTTAGAGTCATTTAACAGAGGTTTCTTTAACACGAATCCCTCTCTCTCTTTCTCGTTCTCCCTTACCATCAGCTCTGGAGATGCCTGCTCCTATCTTTTTTCAGCTTTGCCTTACCTATATATCATCTGAGTGTGTATGTGTGTTTGTGTGGACACATGGGTGTAAGGCACAGAGCTTTACCTTTCACAGGAGGAGAAGTCAACACTAACCTTGCTGTCTCTCATTTGGGTTATTTTTTTTTCTCCTTCCTCCCCTTGCAGGAATTTAGATTCTCTCTCTTGTATTTCCCTTTGTTTTTTTTCTCCCCTCTCACCGGCTGATCTAGTGATCTAGACAGAGACTTTTGGAATAACAATGACAACACAGTGCAGCAGAAATGGAGTTCCTACCCTCCCAAGGAGTTTATACTAAACATATCACCTTACGCCCCATATGGTGATCCACGACTTTCCCTCAAGTGAGTCTCTCTTTAACTGATTTGATCATACATAGTGAGTATATGCACACCTCTTTCCCACCTACCCCTCCTTGCTTTCCTCTTCCCCCTCCTCTTCTTCCCCTCCCCTGCACTCTACTCCCTCCCCATGGACATATGGCCATGGAGACGAGCAACCCCTCCTCCCTTCTCTTTCTATCCTGCTCTTTCAGTGGTTCACAACTACTGGTTGGTATCCTTGGAATATCAGACTTGTGTTTCCATTACTCCAGGAACTCTCCTATTACCTGGGGCTCAAATTTTGGTCCCAGTGAAATGGAAAAATATTGTGCTGGTAGGTTTGTTGAAACCAGATTAAATAATTGACTCATTAAAGTTTGAAGTAGTCAATCATACAGCCAATTTAAAAGGTGGGTTTGGACCTAATAAATCCATTATGATTTCAGCCAACTGAAAGGGTTGGCACTGGATAGCAACTTAAACCCTTAAATCCACTTCAAAAGCCATTGTATTCCTTTTTTACTTAAGGTCTTAGCCCAGGCTTTTCCCCTGCTAGGCTTATATGGTGCTTCCAGTGGTTTGAGAACCACTGCCTAGCAACTCACTGAGAAAGGTCAGCACCTTCCCTCCCTGTACCCTGGTTCCTTTGGCTCTCCTCTCCCTCACCCACCCACTCCTTTTCTGCAGCACAGGATGGGGTTGCCCGTTTTGGTCATCCTCTCAACGTATTCTCTGCATCTGCACTGTGTGGTGGTGGTGATGGTAGTGGTAAGCTCTCTCACTAACATTGCTTTTTTTTCTCCCTTCGCCTGCACAGTGCCTCTCCTAACGATCTTATCCATTGTTCAACCCTTCGTTGTCTATGGAATTAACTTTGGCTGCAATCATAACTTCACAAGCCAGGGCTGCCTGCTGCCTTTGACTGGGACAAAGGCTCTCCTTGGCCCTTTCTTTTGCAGTGCTGATCTCTCTCTTTCTCTCTGTCTGTCTGTCTGTCCCTTGTCTGTCTCTCTTTTCTCGTTCTCTCTCTCTTTCTGTCTGTTCTCCTCTTCTTCATGTGACCTCCTTCTCATTGCCACCTGCCACCTCTCTTTCCTGACATACCATAGTGGCTCATTGCTGTCAGGTGCCAAGTTGGCTGCCTCAGCCACAGCTGGGTTGGCAGGAGAGCGAGAAGGATGCCACGGAGAGAGGCAGCAGCTCCGAGAGGACGGCATGAAGAGCAGCGTGTCTGCCCACAGCGAGCCCAGCATTGGGAAGGCGGGGAGAGGTCGATGGCAAATGGTGCAGAGCCACCTAGCAGCAGGGAAACTCAGCTTATCCAAGTGAGTGAGAGTGCATCCCAGGCCTGGCATGACCTGCCCTGCTGGCCCCAGAGGCATTGCAGCTAGGAGCATGGAAGATAAACATGTCCAAATCCCATAATGATCTTTCTACTGAAGCCCAGACAAGCACTGAAAAATATAAGGGCTGTCATAATGACACTATAACAGAATGATCATAGTATGGTGGGGATAAATAAATCTTGAGGCAGGTGGTTGTGTTCTTCCAAAAAAAAAAAAAAAGGTGGTTAAAGGCTTGAGAGAAGAGCTTTTTGACTTTTTAATGCTTTGAGATAGATTGCACATATATAAGCATGTAAAAGCTGGTCTCTGGTTGGGTCAATCTAAAAGTCTTTCGATAGACAGCAGCTTTTTCATCAATAGCTATATTGCTGGGTCCTTTAGAGTAAATATACTGTAAGCCACAACATAATTCTAGAGTATACTTTTTAGTCGTATGATTTATTCCCATCCTTCTGCAGTCACAAAATCATTCAGTACCTTGAGCAAAAAAAAAAAAGTGTTCATGTAATCCATCAATTTCTAAATCTAGCTTGAATCCAGCTTTCATTGTTTACTCTTTTGCAAGAGAATCACATTGCAATATCTCAAAACTGGTGAGCTGTTGTAGAAGGAACAACTGACTAGTAAAGCACTTTTTGTATCAGATATTCCCTAAGGAACACCCTCTAAGGAATTTCTCTGTGAAATCTATTATCGCATTATGTTCTTAGTCACAGGCCAAAGACTAATGACCTGGAATAGGGGTTGTACATTTGATAAATTTCTTGTAACTAAACTGAGGAAAAATTGAGGGTCTGGAAAATATCTCTGTTATCCATAATTTATTGCATTTGCTTCCTTATTTTCATCATTTTTTAAAAAGCATCTAACAAGGAAGAAAGAAATAATGGAAGCTGAGTCTGGCTAAATAAAAACCTAAACCCTAATGGCCAACCTTCTCTTAGCAAGGATTCTTATATGGAATCATTAAGATAACTTGTATTTACCAGACACTTTTGATGGTCAACATCTTACAAGCAATTTTGGTATTGCCAGACTCTATTCCTCCTCTTATTGCCTTTGCTGGTTCATGTGCTTTGATTAGGTAAAGGAAGACAAGAGCAACAGTCTCCAATTACTCTGTGTGTGACGGATTGGGTCCAAGGAGAAAGATCAAGCTAGTAGAAAGGAGAACAGGCAGAAATAAAGGTCTTGCTAGAGAGGGATGCCCACTCCAGAATCTTTTCCTCAGAACCTCCTAAAAACCTGAAGTGCAAATTATTAATAGTTATACATGGAGAAAGTTGCACATGATGAAAGAGCTTTGGTATATCTTGTGCTACACAGTTCCCACCCCTGAGGCAAAGGCACATTCTGGGGCAAAGGCAGTTTCCATATCAGCATGTACTGCTTTGATGGAAACAGCATACAAATCTCATGCTGTACGTAGTAATAGGATAATGATTTTATCATGGATATTTCTAGGCTGCCAATCGTTATTTTCAAAATGATTATATTTCATTAGCCCACTGAGAATGAAATGTGCTTTGCTAAATCAGTATTAAGGGCTTGTAAGCTTGGAGACATCAGAGCTGACAAAGCTGCCATTGACACCATAGCCAAGCTCACCTTGCTGCTTCTATGACTTGCACAATTACATTATGGCTCTTTTCAGGATCCCTGGAGTCCAACACATTTGTCAGTGACCCAGTAAATCTTGCTCTACTGTCTGTCCTCCCTGCCAGACCAGTTATCAGACTAGTGTCTCTTAAGTTCCAGTTTCAGCAAAAGGTTCCTCAAGCTGGATCTTTTTCATTTCCCACAATTTGGAAACTTTCTTTTCAGAGTTTTTAAGCATATATGACAACTCTTTGATAGAGTTCATGGAATTCAGCATGGTCAATATAGGATCTCTGTGGTTTCCTCTCAAAGCAGTGATCTGCTTAACTTACACAACGTGTGCCCTGGGATCATTTTGGAATTGTAAGGAATCAGCATCCCTTGGGCAGCTCTTCTGATCTCTAGGTCTTCCAAGGTATAGCTTTATATATGTTAATAAATACAGAAATGTGTGAGGGAAGTTGTTTTGTAATGCTGTTTTCTGCTCTATTCTCAACTGCAAGATCATGGTATCTAAACAGAGTAATATCATCAGAAATACATGTCCCTATCAGAAGTGGCTTGGATTGATTAGATTAAGTTGGAAGATTTCTTATTCCTATGATAGAATATTTTATCATCCCCATAACGGGAAGCAAAGATTTGTCTTAAGAGATATATGTACCCACATAATCATTCTCTCTGAAGTTTACCGGTACCATCAATTGCTGGTCTTACAGCTACCCAGAATGTACATGCAGCTCAGTTTACTTTCTTAGACTATGCCTTTAAAACCATTGGATTTCTGATACCATCCAGGACTATTTCAAAGCAAAAAAAAACAGGTTCCCTCTATTCTGTCACCATTTATTATCACGCCAAAAATGTAAATGAATATTTTGGGAAGAGAGTATTTATCCAAGGTGTAAATGAATACGTAAGCAGTATATTCATATTTTCCAGACATTGAGTCCCAGACGTAGAGGGTTTTTGATCATATAGCACTTTCTGTGGAGTAAATCAACCTGATATATATATGGATATATATATCCCTCCTAATGAAGACACTTGTCTCTGTATCTGGCATGTGCGTTTTTGTGACTGAGTGCTACTGTGCTTTGCCTGTCTGGCTGAGATAGCCCTTCTGTCTGTCTGCTTGCACAGGGGCCTTGTGATAGAAACTGGATGGGAGCCATCAGAGGTATCTCTTATATATGTCAGAGGGCCAGGTGTGGCAGGTACAGACCTTTGAGCACTGGGGCTTCTTCCCACCCATCATTACCTTGATAGAAATGCATGTGTTCTACTTACTTCCAGCTCAGGGCAGCCAATTTTAGTTTCCTATGACTGAGAGGCAGAACTAATTTAGGATTTGATAAAAAGGGGGGGGGAAACAGAAATGAGGTCACTACATGTGGAGCAAGCAGGGAGGAGAAAGGCTGATTTCTGCCTTTGCCAAGCAGGAGGAGGTTAAGCTACAGGTGGCCAGAACATAAGCAGAAGTACTTAAAACCTGGACCAAAGTAGGAAATGGAGAGAGACGTGACTCATTTCATACACAGATTTTCACAGTTCTTCTTTCTTTCTTTCTTTCTTTCTTTCTTTCTTTCTTTCTTTCTTTCTTTCTCTCTCTGCCTCTATCTATCTATCTATCTATCTATCTATCTATCTATCTATCTATCTATCTATCTATCTTCACATCTTCACCCTATAAAAAGTCAACCATTATTTTGTTATGACTTCCCTAAGCAATTCTGCTGATTTGAGTATAGATGGTTTCAGGCCAGGGTCAGCAGGCAAAATATGCTACTGTGTTTCCCCCAAAATAAGACCCTGTCTTATATTTTTTTTGAACCCTAAAATAAGCACTTGGCCTTATTGCCATGCGCTCAAAATCCAGATTGGGTTTATTATTAGGGGATGTCTTATTTTGGGGAAAACAGAGTAGATCCCAACTGCTATGAGATCTTAGTTTCTGAATATTCTTAGTTATACTTAAGAACTGGTTTGGCTTTATTTTTTACACAAGTGACATATGACTATTTTAGGACTACACACCCCATCTGGCTGCTCTAGAAAAAAACATTAGGAGCAATAAGACTGGTGCTCCTCTCTGCTTTCACATGTTCATCTTCCTGTATCAGTGATTGGCTGCCTTTGTGAGATACTCAGACAAATGGCTAGCCATGGCTTTCATGGAATACGGTACCCAAAAGTATCTTTCCTAATTGGAATAATTTCACCAGTTTGCTTATTCAACCACCCCGTCCTATTCTGCTGCTTTATATTTGGTCGTGCATTTTCCATACTTCTTTTTGGCCTGTTAAAAGTCCAGTTTTCAGTTTACTTGCAAGCATGGTTGTTTATAAATGGAGTTCAAGTATTACCCTGTTTCCCCCAAAATAAGACATCCCTTGATAATATGATAATCGGGCTTTTGAGCGCATGGCAATAAGGCCAAGCACTTATTTTAGGGTTCAAAAAAAATATAAGACAGGATCTTATTTTCGGGGAAACACGGTATTATTTTTTTTAAAGAAGCTAAATGGAAACATATTCTACCAAAACACATATTCTATGTTTTAAATAAACGATGCAGATGAATGGTCCTTGCAATCTGCCCTTGAGCTCGATATTGGAGCTTTGGCGGGGGGGTGTAATGTAGTATTTAAGGCAAGAATAGATGTATAAGATAGCCTTGTATATAGACCTTCCCATATTCAGCCCTGCAGGTAGGGCTGGAGGAAGAAACTTGTCAGAGCCCCTGGCAAATCAATGGAGATGATGAAGTTATTTGATATGAGGTAACATCCTCACCCCACCCCACCCCCACCATTCTTCCGATATTTTCAATAATTTAAAACTTGCACAGCATATTTAATTCCTAGCAAAATATGCGGCCGCATAGTAAATGAACAGCCTTGATCATGAATTCTTTCTAATCCCTGCATGTTTCCTTCTGCGTTGTCTTATGTCATTATGATCAACCATGCCTGTTTTTCTCTTGTTGTTGGCTGTATGGGTAGCTATGATGTGCACTGTGTTACGCAATGGCTTGTCCTATGTGGTTAATTGTGACAGCTTTCTGAACTTATTGTATTGCCTTTCAAGCTATATGTTCTGTCCTGTGCTTCACTGTCCACAGGCTACAGATCATACCTACACGAGTTCTCTCACATCTACAGGTGTGTGGCCATCTTATATTTTTCCCTCCTATCCCTCCTGGTTTTTTTCCCAACTAGGGGACTAACTACACGTTATGTGCAGATGCATCTATTAGAATCAATCAATCAATCTTTTACAGGTAGTCCTCGACTTACGACCACAATTGAGCCCAACTTTTCTGTTGTTAAGTGATACATTTGTTATGTGAATTTCGCTCCATTTTATGACCTTTCTTGCCTCAATTGTTAACTGAATCACTGCAGTTGATAAGTTAGTAGCCCAGTTGTTAAGTGAAGCTGGCTTGTCCATTGACATTGCTTGTCAGAAGGTCACAAGGTCACATAACCTTGGTACACAGCAATGGTCATAAATATGAAGTAGTTGCCAGGTATCTGAATTTTGATCACATGATGCTGCAAAGAGCATAGGTATGAAAAACAGTCATGTCACTTTTTTCAGTTCAGTTGTAATTTTGAACGGTCATTAAATGAACTGTTGTAAGTTGAGGACTACCTGTATTACAGCCACAGACCAGAATTAAAAATTAAAACATTAAAATAAATAGAACAAAGCAAAATATAATACTATATTACAGTTAGTGGTGAGATCATCAATGGGCAGCCAAAGTCTGCCCAATTACAGATAATATTGTAGAATTTAGCTACACTCAAAGAAACTATATCCTACACTGATCCAATAGTAATAAAAGAGATCAGAATTCTCAGATATTTTACCAGGTAAGGAATTATGATTCCATGAATCCTCATAGAGGGTACAATATAACAGGACATGAGTTGTGGTTTCAATCATCCCTTTTCCATAGGGCCACAATCTCAGATCATATGGGACATTTTTGTATTGGCCCTCCAGAACTGCTATGAACAACATGCTAGAGTTAGTGCATTCTGAAATTCAGAGACTGTTGTATAAGTAGCTGGTTTATGAGTTGGGAGGGACTGACTGCTGAAGAAAATGTTCATACATAGAGCAGACTCAGTATCATTTTAGTTTCATGACTTTAGAAAGGTCTCTTTTGAAAATACAGTTGACAATGCATACAGGGTATTTTAAGTATTTTAAGATGGGTGTGCCATTTCTTCATTAAATTTGCCTCACCAAGAGGCTCATCCAGGTTCCTTGTGTTTTTAAAAAGCAGACCTTTTACACTCCCCCTGCTTTTGGACTCCCAGCTTCCTTTTCTGAAATGGTAATTCTTTCTCAGACAAGTACCCCTGGGCCTTTCTCAAACTCTCTATAGAGATATGTGTGTATATCACGTGTAGTTAGACTCCTAATGGCCACTCCAAGCATTACATTTTTCAAAAAAAGACCTGCCTCTTAAGATATTTGCTTAAAGACACGTATATCAGGTAGGTGAACTCATTGAGAAGCTGTTCTTGGCAGCAGATATTCTTCACTGAGTATATGCTCAATATTGCACGAAAATGTATAACTTTGTGAGATGCGAAATGACCTCCAAATCCAATCCACTAAGGGCCATAATGGGGAAAAAAGGCTGCAATTTGTTTGAATCCATAGAGATAGCCCTATGATCAAAAACTGTAAATGTCATCCAGTCAGGTAGACCCACACCAGAAAACAGTAGTACTGTTTTTCAGACAAGAGACAATGGCAATTTACTATCAAGAGTTAAGAGGAAAGCTTAAGCACAGATTTTTCTGCCTTATGATGTGCTCCTGAGTTGTTTTAGGAGGATGAGCAAGATGTGATGGCAAGAAACCTGTGGTGTTAAGCTCTGGTTCTTGCCAAACAGTCAAGAAGTAAACAAAGTCCATTTCAAAGAGACCTAGGGCAAAATCAATTAGTTAAATCTTCTCTTCATTAACTCCTCTGCTAAAAAGAAACACCTATAGATACATACTCATAGTTCTACAGAACCCTTTCCTTCACTTCTTTTTCCCTAGATGACCAAAATTAAGCTCAGATGGGAGCAGGGGGATGGTAACCATGGAAGAGTGTCATTCATAAATAGGAAACAAATGGTGAAACTCCTGCTAACACATCTTGTCTTCCTTTAATTCTAGCAACCCTTTGGCAATGACAGAAGCTTGAAGAAACAGACATGCTAGCAGCAAAGCTAGTTCTTCCCTCACACTGTTGCCTCAGTTTCCTTGCTCAAAAAGGAGATAGGACAGTGTTCAGGAACAGCAAACATTAAACCCAATACTCCTATAATAATCCAAAACACCCTTGCCTTAGTTGTAGGGTTGTCACTTTTTCCTGGGGCTTTCATTGCAACTTCAACAGGCTGTAGAATGTGTGTTTCTGGTTCTCAGGCAGTTCTCAAAAGCATATAAAGTTGACAGTAAAGAGGATAGACACCATTATTACATGTAATTACCTAAGAATATTATGATGTGCTCTGGAGGACAATGCTACACCTACTCAAGAGAAAGATGGGGCTGCAACTTCACTGGAGGGGGGAACAGAGCAGGATGTGTGACAGTTCTGAATATCATCCACCATTTCAAGAAACAGCTTCAGAAGGAGCCAATAGGGAAAGCAATTGTGGAATGTGTCACATGTCACAAGCAACCCAGCACAGGCACCAGGGAATTTGCCTTCAGAAAGCAGTCTAATTAGTTTTGAAATGAGGATTGGCATTCTGACTCTCCTTACAAGCTTGGGAGAAGGAAAAGGAGAAGTGGCTTGTGAGCACTCTCATGCTGAACCCCAAGATTGGAAAGGATCTTGTGATCATGGAAGGGTACAAAATGGCCACAAGGCAGGGGACCTACGCTGCCAAAGATTCAGAATTAGAGGCACAGCTCCCAAGGACAGTCTGTCGCTTCCAACCATGCCTGGCTGAGAGAATGCTGTGCTGGGGCATCTTCTCTTTAACACTCTGCTTTTCCTTCCTCCAATTTTGCCCCTTTACCTTCTTCTCCTTTTTCTCCTTTTCCTTGCCCTCCACCTCCGTAAGTTTTGAGGATTCCACCATGTCCACAGCCACTACCCTTGAGTATATCCCCACCTCAGCAGGAGACCCGAAATGCCAGCGCCCGCGCACCCTCTTGCGCCAGCAGAGCCTCCAACAGCCACTCAGCCAGCATCAGAACCCCAGCCACAGCCAGCCCACCACCAGCCAGAGCCTGGGTCACCTGCAGTCCCACACCAGCTCCACCTCAGCCACTGGCAACCCTCGGGGCTGTCGGAGTGGGCAGTCACGGCAAGGGACCTCCGCTGGCTCCAAGCAGAGGACAGCTGGTGGCCGTAGCCGCTCCAACCCTGGGAGCTGGGATCATATGGTGGGGCAGATTCGGAACCGAGGCTTGGATATGAAATCTTTCCTGTAAGTTTCTTTGCTCTTTTCGCTTTCTTCCTGTGTGACTTGCATTTGTTTATTGTTCTGTTTGGTGAATGTCCACTTGATAGCTGTGCTGCAGTTAGCTTCAAGCTGATTGCAGACAAGCCAATAATTTGCTTGCCTTATTAGTCTGTCCTTTGTTGAGAAGGAACTTCTTCCTTTAAACTCCTCAGAACTTGCAACATGATGTGGAAGAGTCAATTCTCTCAGTACAGAAAAGACGCTTCCTAATTCCAGAGAAGGAGGTTTTTCTTACTCTTACCTATTGCAACCATTCTAGTCCTTATGCAGTTTTCATTTCTTAACCTTTCTAATGCTAATGCTCACTGAAAATCTTCAGACATTTTTCACTTAACAGCCACAGATAAAGACTTGCTGTCCTCTCGGAAAACAAGTACAGCGTAAAGTGTTTAGAATATGGAGAACAAGGTCTCAGAATAAGGGTCAAATTAGACAATCTTCTAATTTATTCTCTGTCTGGGTAATGTAATTTTCTGCATCATTTGAGCAACATGGGGGGAGGGTGGGGGTGGTAGCAGAATTGTATAATTGTATCACATCCTCAAGTTTTCAGACGCTAATTGAGGGCTTCAGGGGCTAGAAGAAAGAAGAAGCCACAGCCACAAGTCTGCCAGTAGCCTGTGGAGTGCAGTTTGATCACCTCTGCTGATAAAGGACAGAGCCATGCCACTGACTCTTGAGGGATTTGAACTGCCTCTTCTCCCTAGAATAACTTTGCCTTGAGTGGGAAGGAGAAGAAAACTAAGCGCTAAAGTAAAAAGCTCTTTTGTGCACTGACCTTACAGGAGAGCTGGGAAATGTCTCTGAAAGGGGTGCTTCGCTCCCTCATTCTCCTTCGCAAAAAGTCTTGGTTTTCTTATTCATGACATCCTGCCTATCCTTCTTGCTGTGAGCTGTAAAAGATTTGTCAGAGCAGTTTGAAGTGTGCATTATTTTTAATCTGTTTTCAATACTTTCCCTGTTGAGGATAGTTTCTAAATTCCAAGCCTGAAGAAATAATCCAAAGCTTTGCTCTTCCCTTATCGAGAGATGTGACAAAATCCATTATTTTCTTTGGAATGGGGTACCGTCAACTATCCTTTACATTTGATTTTCCTGTACAATACTCTTTTTAATCATCTTTTGATCTAAATGGGACATAGCAAAGCGAGGTTGTGGAATATGTAAATACTACAAAGTACATAGACATGTGTGTACTTGTCTTGTGTGTTTCCATACCTGGAAAATCTGTAAATTGTATTTTATATTCCAATAGCTGAACACTACACTCATATTTACATATAGCTGCACATCACTGACAATACAAACACAAACACATCTACAGTATATAAATAATACTAGCACTAATATATTCTGCTGTCTTTCACTAATAGTCAGGAATAGTTGAGATCAAAGATTCACATACACGTAGAGATAATTGGTTTAGCCAAGAATACATTGTTTAGTGAACCTTACCTCATAATTATGTTTCAAGGTGCATAAAATTAAAGCAGTATAACAGGTCCAAACTTGTTAAAAATCTTTCTGTAAATCAGCTTTATAAGCACTGTTGCAAGAAATGATGTAAAAGTGTGTCTGTAGTGTTAGGAGAACAGAGCCATCATAGAGCCATCTTGTAAATGTATTATATAGGAATAATGTTAATTACTAATAATTGCTGTTTTCTTTAGATATGCATATATTCCCAAATAGAGCTAAAAGACAGTGATGAGGTACTCTTGATAGTATGATGTCTATCAAACTTTGTTGCAAATAAACATAATGATTATGAGAATGGTAGCAGGATTGAAAGGTAAATTACATTATGAAAAACCAGAGGCAATTAATGTATTTAGTGAGAAAAAGATTAAGAAGAAGGAAAAATATTATTTAGAAGAAAAATAGAGGAGAGAATTACTCACAGAAATCAAAGAAAGTAATGTGCAAAGGCTTTTCATTTTAGAAAATATTTTGGCAAAATATTGGTAGAATATTTTAATATTTTAACTTTAACATCAGCATTTGAGCAATGTAACATTGGTAGCAATATCTAATGTTCTGAAGTTTTCAGGGAACAGCTTGACAAATATTTTTCAGGGCAGGATCTTATCCAAGTTGGTGTTTAATGATATTCCTCCTAGCTCTTTTTAAATTAATTATTACATTTAAAATATTCCTTAAGTGCTTTATTAGTGCAACACAGATAGCAGCTATTCTTCATAGATGCTTTCTGTAAAAGATAGATTTTTGTTGGAACAGGAGACAATTTCTTGCTTTTTTCCCCAGGCTAGATTTTTCCATTTATTTACCAAAAAAAAAAGTAGCTGGATGGATTGATCTGTCCAGCTTGAATTGGGAATAGACATTTTGAAGAGAGATTGAACTCAGTTGTGCATAAATGAGGCTGCACTGAAATACTTTTGTCAAAGATTTCCAATAGTGGGGTCCAATATTTAATTGATTTATATAGCAGGGTTTCCAGTCTTCAGCCGAAACATGCACATTATGATTTATCAATACAACAGTGTCATGATACCAGTATATACAACATAATCAATTTTAGGCAGGCCACTAAATATGTTTTCTTTGGGCTGGTTTTTATCGATGCCAACCCTAAACAGTTTTCCATCATTGGAGCTAGGGAGAATTTTTTTTCTATCCATGCTAATTAAATTGTAGGCTGTTATTTTTATTTTTTTTAATTTATTTATCACATTTGGAATCTCCGTTCTCCCTCACAGAGGGACTCCAATAGTGACAATGATGGTAGTGGTGCTTTCAAAATTATATATTTATCAAAAAAAAAAGACGCTCAGAGTCGTTTACAAAGAAATTCTAAAAAATAAAGATACAGAATATCATAAAATGCAGCATTCAAATAATAAGACTATGATGAAATCCAGAAGAGTCAAAGAGAACAAAAGACAAGGAAGAAGTGTCCAAAAATGACTTTAAAGAGGACAAGGAAATTAAAATGTGCTTGTCTGCTACCGAAAAAGCATGACAGATAGTGCCAGACGGGGCCTTTAAGAACTGTGGAACAAATTCATTTATTCATTTTTGTTTCTCTTGTCTTACAGATAGAGATAGTGATATATAGAGAGAGGCATAGAGATAAAATTTTACAGGGCCAGTGTTTTTACTTCCTAATCAATCAGTTCAACATCTAAAAACCATCGGAGAAAAGCCTACAATCATTTAAGGCAGCAATTTTGAGAATTCCAGCTGAATAGCCTGAGCAACTCTTCCCCTCCAATTAATGAGGAAGTGCCAAAAAAAGAAAGCATGGTTCCCTCCCCATTCTTGCTTCCTTCTGTGGTTGTCTTGGGGAGCTTTATTTAAAAGGCTCAACAACACTACATAAATTAATGGCCAAATGGCCCTCTGTTCTATTTTGAGACTCCAGAGAAATGGTGGAATGGCCCTACAAAGGCTTTGCTGCATTGCGAGAGGTAAAGCCTGAGAGATGGACAATAGGAATCTGTCTATTTTGCCCAAACATCTCAAATCACCCAAGAGAAGTGACGAGGCCAAAGCCCTATGTAGAAAGTGCCTCTAGCTTTCTCTTCATTTACATGATTCCTGGTTTAGAGATGAATTTCATTTGAGCTCTGGGGGATTGTGGTCCTCTCTGCACAGCATCATTTGCTTATTGATTGGGGAAAAAGCTTCCACTAAATAAGAACAAGCTACTTAGTCCAATTGATGTTCCTTCTCAAGAAGCTACAGCTTTTTAATACTCTCACTCTCCTAGCCCAAACAGTAGAAAAGCCAATACCTTTAGGTTTATATTTAAAAAGAAATCTGGGTTTCCTTGAATCCAGTGTTGATGCATTTATCCTTTCCAGGCCCAAAGGAGGCTTTAATAATAAGGCTTTGCTGTCTGAAGTCAGCAGGCAAATTATTCATTCTGACAAAGATCACATCTGCACCTTTTAAAAAGAGTTTTTTATGTTACAAATTTAGAATGAAGATTAAAAACCTCATTTGAGTCAATGACACTCGGGCACGGTTTTTGTTTGTTTCTTTTCACCAATAAGGAGATGTTTTGCCACTGTTACTATCAAGGAAGTTTTTCAACCATTCAATCTAGCCAACGACTCTGGGATTCCCTAAAATCTCCCAACCAAGAACTAACCAGACCCAAGTGCTGCTCTCTGGTGAACCCTGTACAGAATAGACCAACAATCAAAAGTTTTAAATCCAAAGTACCTCTGCATCCAACCCTAAAAATAGTACACCAGTTATAAAATCTGTGGTATAAACAAAACTTTTCAATATAAACGGACAAGAGAAAAGCTAATTAATCCATTCTTTCACAAGGATCTCACAAATGAATCTCAAGCAGTGCCATAGACCCACCCCTTCCTTTCCTTTCGGTGGTTTTTTTTCCCCTCTAAAAAAAAAAACTGGCCCTAAACGTTAGCCAATCTCTCATTTTTCTCTTTAGAAAGCTGATTAGTTATAATAACAACTTATTTCACTAAAATTAGCAAGGAAATTGAAAGTACCCAGGAACAGAATAATCGTTATAATAATTTAATGAAAGTTTTGTAGAAAACTGATACTTATACACCAGTAAAATTGGATCTCAGTTGATGACAAACACTTAATCTTGTTATCAGACATAGAAGTGGGCAGGTACACTCGTGATCTCCCTCTGATCAGTACCTATCAAACATATAATGCAGTCTAAAAGGACATTAGGCCATTTAGCTATTGGCCATTCTTGATCTGAATGTACATATTGTATATTTTAATATATGATGGTATAAATAAATACTTCCAGCTAGATGGGCAAATTGAATCTCTTTGGAGAATCTCCTTCCTTGCCATTGTCAATCTCTGTGCTAATTTTTATGCAGGTGCAGGACATCTGGGGAAAGATTAACAAGAGTCATAAAATGTCAGAATAGTTTTCGCTCTTCATTGTTACATGTTTTCCCTTAAGTTGAGTGAAGTTCTTTTTCTAAATTCAGTATTTTACAATAAATCTTGCCAACTAGCATATTTTGAATTGGAAAAGATGGCGTATTCATAGAATGAGGATTGCTATTCTGAACATGCCACACCTCACCTGAAGGATGTGCAACTGAAGAATGACATTGTCATATGAATGTGGTTGTCACCTGATAAGTGAAAATCACAGCATGGTGGCTGGCAAAGAACAGGGTTTAAGTCAATAGTGAAATCCAATTTTTTTTTACTACCAGTTCTGTGGGTGCGGCTTGGTGGGCATGGTGTGGCTTGGTGAGCATGGCAGGGAAGGATACTGCAAAATCTCCATTCCCATCCCACTCCAGGAGAAAGATACTGCAAAATCCCCATTCCCTCCCCACTCTTGGGGGAAGGATATTGCAAAATCTCCATCCCATCCCACTCTGGGGCCACCCAGAGATGGTATTTGCCAGTTCTCTGAACTGCTCAAAATTTCTGCTACCGGTTCTCCAGAACCTGCTGGATTTCATCCCTGGTTTAAGTTATTGATAGCAAATATTTCCTTGATCTTCACAGCTCTTGCTATTGTCAGTGAATACTTAGTAGGCTTTATTCTAAAGTCAAGAAACAGTGAGCAGTTTCCTAAAACAATGTTTTTTTTAGTGGAATACAGATCCTGATGAGATTTGCCTTTGTATTTCCATTTGCATTCTTTCCCCTCTGTATTTACAAGATATGTCCATACCCCAGATGCTGTTACCTCCAAGACCCATCTTTCCTAATCAACCCAGCCAAATATGAAAAGATAAAAAGTGCAGACTAACAGCCTTTGAGAAGCCACGTATCACTCACTCCAATTCAGAAAACCAAATATTTAAAAATCCCATAGTGTAAATATATAAGGGACCGGGTGTCAAACACAAGGCCCGCAGACCGGATGTGGTTGGATCCAGCTCGCGGGGCCATCCTGGAAAATGTAAGGGGCTAGCCTGAGTCACTTCAGCCCAGTGTACCCAATGTGAAGAGGAAACATGCCAGTAATTTGGGGAGTGGTGTCAACTGGCCATGCCCACCAGTTGGCCATGCCCAGTGAATGGCATCAATCTGGCCATGCCTACCCAGTTGGCCACACCCGCCTAGCCTCCCGAGGTCAACCACAGCCCTGATGCGGCCCCCAATGAAATTGAGTTTGACACCCCTGATATAGGGAGAAGGATTCAAGTCCTGTGGAAAGTTTTCAAACTCCAAAACTGTAATCCTTCATTGTCTTCCAGGAGTCTATATCACATGGTATCACACGGTATCACAATGTATAATTCATTTGAAACAAAATGCAGTATGTTCCCATGTGGTAGTAAATGTAGTAATTAGTAACTGAGAAAAAAGGCACTGAGAACTAAATGTGAATTTCACATGATTTACATGACATGGTTTATATTCACATACAATGAATAGCGAACTTGCTATCTCTTTGCTGCAAACCTTTTCAGCTTTCGTAAATGGATGCAGAATCAAGCAGTAAATGCTTAAAAATCAGTTTTCCTTTAATTTTGATAGCCTGTTATGCAGCTAACAATAGTTACCAACTAACATCTTTTATTTAATAAGTTTCTTAATATAATTTTTAAAAAACAGCAGTTAAAACAGTTTAGAGCAGGGGTGTCAAACTCAATTTCATTGACTGCCGAATTTGGGTTGTGTTTGACTTTGGGGGGCTGGGTGGGTGTGGCCTAGGTGGATGTGGCCAGTTTGACATCAGTCGTGTCAGGGGCGCCTGTGGCGGCTCGGGTGCTCTGCCAGTGAAAACGGCTCCCAAGCTCCATTTTTGGATGCAACAGCCTCCTGCAACCATCTGCCAGCGAAAATGGCACTTGGAGGGGCCACATGTAGCCCTCCCGAGCATCATTTTCCCTGGCAGAAGCACTGTGAGCCAGTTCTTCACTATTTCCAGGGCGGCCCTGCGGGCTAGATCAAAGCACCCTGCAGGCCGAATCTGGGCCCTGGGCCTTGAGTTTGACACCCTTCATTTAGAGGTTTAAAACTCAAGGCAGGAAAAACAAAAACAAGTCCATGGAATAAAGCCATTCAGTAGAAAAGCCTTCAGGGTCAATCAACGAAAGCTGACTCACTTCCCATTTTATTTTTTTTAAATTAACGTATGATCCAAACTTACTATGAAAGTTTATTAAGGAAGGCATCACATAATAAGGTTCCACAAAAAAATACTGTACAGTTCAATGCTGAAAACTGAACATACCTAGAAGATCCAACATTGCACATCTTAAAGATGGTCTAAATTCCTAGACATTTTGCTTGCGGTCATAACCATGATGGTTAACACTGCATTATTATCCATAATATCTGTACAGAATTAGTTCAAATCAGCCATAGTATTAGAAATATATAATAAGACATTAATTTTCAAACATTGACAATATATTTCCATCTGGAACAGCTGGCTTTTGAGTTAGTAGGAATAGTAGAATAAACCTTGACAAGGGAAGTAAGACTTGTTCCAAGTGTTAGAATAGAATAGGGTATAAGATAAAATGCTTTCAAACCTGGACAGCAAGCTGTAAGCAACAAACCCTTAGTTTTAGTGATTGCAGAATGAGATGATTTCATAGAACGAATAAATCAAACCTAACATTCTTATTACAGAAATCTGTAAAAGCAGACTCATAGATCAGTTTATACATTGTATGTAGCAAACGCCATCTGAAAATTTGAGTTGGGTTGAATGTGATTAACCCCTCTACTCTCTCCACCTGTTGCTCAACCAGTGCAGAATTTTAGATGCCCTTGATCATGAATTCATCAGGCACAATTAAAAGTTCATTCATGAATACGAAAGAATCCTCTATTCTGACAGAACTTGGGTGGAAAAACTGATATCTTTTCCATTCCCTGTGGTGAAGTGTATAAACAGAAAACTAAGAATAGATCTAAGTATGTCATGCCAGTATTGTTTGTACAATAAAACAACCATTCATAAAACTATTGTTTTCAGAGAGGATGATCTTTGGGGCAATGTCTACATAACTAGACTTCCTCTTTCTCCCAACTTCTCAACCCATCAATTCTACAGAGCAAATATTGTGGTTGTGAAAGTGAGTGTGTGTCCTATGTCTCAATTTCTATCCCATTAATCTAATGCCTTCTCAGTGTGATAGACCCTAATTAACAAGTTGCTGAAAATTTTGAGCATTGAGATCTAAGATATCTAAGGAAGTCTTCTTAGGAAACACTGATCTACTGTATAACTATTTTGTATCATTATTATGAAAATGGCTGTAATTGGAATAAATGAAATGAAGCTAAAGGTTAGATCATAACTGCAAGGAAAAGATGTATTTAAGCTAAGTTAGTGCTTGGGTTCCTAAGGGAAGTTGATGTTAGGAATGAAATAAATCAAGACGTAACTAAGATCCAGGGGTACACATTATGGTCAGTTCATACTGCCAAAATTGTTTCCATGTGATAGCTACCATCTGTGCAACTTTGCTCTTTGTTTTTTGGCCAATATGGGAACAGAATGCTGGATTGGGTAGGTTTTGGTCCAAATCAGTCCAACACTCCTCTAAAATTTATTTAGGGTGATAAAAACCAAAATGATTGCAAAGAACTTCAGAAGTGTCTCTGAAAACTGGGTGTATGGTAAACCAAATGGCAAATGCAATTCTGTTTAACTTCACTGAGGCAAAACCCTGTAGATTCACCTAAATACTGACAGAGTCTGAGTACTCTTGTCATCAGGAAAAAGAAATTGAGGTCATTAATAGTGGAAAGCCCCATGAAAATGTTAATTCAGTGTAAGGTGTCTATGAAAAAAATAGATTCCATGTTAGAAATCATTAGAGAAGGGCTTGGAAATAAAAGTGCCAATATTGCAATGCTTTTGTACAACTCTATGGTGTGCCCGCATTTGGAATACTGTATACATTTCTGATTGCTCCATCTGTTAAAAGACATACTGTAACAAAGCAGAAACTCAATGCTCCTTTTTGAACCCTCACACACACACAAACTCAAGACAAGAAGAAATACTTCCCAATTTGAAGGATTCAGGAGCCAAAAATGGCTAAACCTACGGCATGGCATTCATCTTCTCCTTTAAAATCATCAAGCTTTTTTTATAACTCTTTATTTCAAAGAGCATTCTTATCATTATTTGTTATAGTCCCTATAACAGTTCTATTTGGAAGCAAGACAAGCTCCTCAAATTAGGATCTTGGTTTTTCGAACTCAGGGGATGCAGAAGATATGCAGAGCCATATACATTTGTGAATTAAAATAATGGTTAATTAAAACAATGTGACTGGGCTTGTGATATGACATATTTTTAACTGCAGTTATGGAACAGTGAGGCACAGAGAAACTAAGAGTCTGTGAGTCTGTGATTGTTTTTGGCTATTATTGAAAGTGAGAACAAGCACTTTAGCCTTTGTATCACTTTGGATTCTGAAGTATGTAGAAGGCCTCTGAAGATAGAGCAAGCTGTCCCTTACATGTTATTCCATTAATGTGTGAATTATAAGTATTCTGAAGGACAAGTGTAGAGTTAAGGTGCCTTTCCTATCTCCAGAACTATTCTCTCCTTGCTTCCTTCTATGTGGATGTAAGATACAGAAGCATTTTATAGAACAGCCCGAGAAAGTCTCAACAATGGGGGAAAGGTTGAGAGGAGTTAAAACAGCATAAAATACATATAGAAATATTTCCTTTTCTGATAGTCAACTAACATTGGCAGAGATGTTCTTCTAGATATTATGAACTATCTCAGTCATCCAGCTGCAGACTCTTCTTCTTATTTCATTAATTTTAAAAATGGCTGCCAGACTGAACTCTCCTGAATGTATATCTCATCAGACATATGGTAAATCAGTCTAAGAATCAAAACAAAAATGTGCCCCCAATCTTGCTTTAACATTTCAGAAAATAGGTTGCTTTACCTCTAGCTATTTTGAGAATTGCCTGCTTCATCTCTGATCCGAACAAAGCTCCCTTCAGAATTTCTAGGCTTCATATGTCTTCCTACCAAATGACAGAAGAGAAATAAACCACTTTTTAAAGTTTTTACTGAAATTTTAAATAGATTAATACTTTTTGAAGAGTTCCCCTCCCCCCAAAAAAAACATGAGTTACACAATCATTTCTGAGAATTGTACGGTGGCATTTGCAAATGTGGCTTCTCATTCTGAGGAGATGATGCTTGCCAAACTTTGGGAAAGTAAAGATTACACTCCCTAACCTACTTATAATGAGGGTTCAAGCTTTATTATGGCAATATTCAATATTGCTACATATTAGAAAGTTATTCTTGGATCAAACCCACAAAACCATTTTTCCTACTCCAGCAAGCTCAGAATTTGGGATGCATCCAGAAGATGAATATAAACCTCCACCTTTTCCCCCTTCTTGAGGTAGGCTGGAGTCATAAGCAGAAGCACCCTTCTTATGACATGGGATTCCACTGCAAAATTTTAGTGTAAGTCACAAATACCCATTCTCAACAATACACCTGTATGAAATTGGGCTGGAGAGAATTTGTAGCTGATTTTGGTAGCATTTTCCTGATGATGTTGTGGTCTGGTTCATAATCTCAGCCTGTGCAAAATTTATTGATGTTACAAAACATCAGTTCATTTTTACTATGCTCATTGTTCATGAAACTTTCTATTAAATAAAACACTTAACAGGAGCCAGGCAAGCCTGTGTGATCCAGAATAAGGAGGGGATGTAAAATAAATGATGAATAAAATATATATTTAAAATGGCCAATTTATTGCATAATGTGTCACTTAAACAAGTACTTTAGCATTACTTCTAATTTTATTGCCATAGTTTCCTTTTCTCACTACTGAAGTTTCTATGGAAATCCTTGATTATTTACAGGACAAACAGACCAATATGACACTCACAGGCTTAGAGTTTGTTCTGGGTTATATTTTAAGCTGGCCACAAGATTTGAGCCAAACCAGAGCAAGATCCTGCTGATTAAAAATCTTGCTTCTGTGTCAATTCATATCCAAAACTGTATCTGTTTATTAAACATCTTTGAAACTCAGATAAAGAGGAAAGAACAAAGGATGATGGCCAGTTGTAATGTATTTTAATACCCCATGACATTTAGCCTGTCATAATTGCTCCCTTTTCTAGTTCCATGTCCTTTCACAGATGTTTATTTGGTCTCTGGTACATTACAGCTCAGACAGCTTCAGATTTTATCACAGAATTCCTACTCAGAGCCTCTTTTATTTCTGGAATTGTTTGACCCAGTCTGAATTCAGCTACTGTATGTGGAAGGTCTCAGAAGGAGTGACAAACAGGGTAGCCTGGAAGACAGCGAGCAGACACCTCATATTTGATATATGAATAACACCAAAACTGCAGTCACAGCATTGTTTTTTGATGCACCACTGTCTTTTGCACCTTGGGGTAATAACACAGCTGCTGGCCAACAAAAGGCCAAAACATTCTTGTTCAGAACAAAAATGCCTGGAGTTCTCTAAAACTTAGAAATCAGCTTTAAAATCACATTGGACACAAATTTACAAGGCCTATATATCAAAATGGAAAATCTCGGTTTTCTGTTTGGGATTTCAGATGGTCATAACATCGTTTACTGTGATTTTTTATTTGACCATGATAAGTTTAAATATATGCAAGGATTTGAGTAATATTCTCCACTGCAAAAGATGGAAAAATATGAAATCCTAGCCCCGAATATAAACAGTTTTAATTGTAGCAATAATTGCCAATGCACTTCATTGCTATTGACCCCAGAGTAGTTCCAATAACTACAAGTTCCAATGACTTCACCTAATATCCAGCTATTATTTATTTAGCTGTCAAATTTTTATAGTCACCCATCTCACGAGAAGTGACTCTGGGTGGCGCACAATAATCATTGTTGATAATGCCAAAATATCTAGTGCTTCTTAATAACTGTGTAGCAAGCTGCAATTTTGTAAAATATACTGCAACATGTGCAGTTATTTATGCAACACAATTGTTTCAAACTGCCATCAGCAATCAGTGGTATCCAAATCCATTTTCATCTGTGGTACCTTACTGAATGGCTTGCACCAGTAATTCTTTCGATCCAAATTACTTCACCAGATTATTGGGGAGATAAAAACATGAGGAAGAAAATATAAATATTATTTGAGCACAGAATATAAATCTATTAAGTAAAAATAATAAATGAACCAATGATTCTGGAAATAGATCAAGTTTATTATCTGTGCCAAAGAATGGCCTATGTAGCAAGATGCTTTTCTCTTGAAAATTTGCTTTTTAGGCTCTGTCTTACGCAACTCCCTTTTAATAAATTCTTTTGTATCTTCTAAGCTCTGTTAATTCTTGCTCTGAATCTTGTCAAAGAAGATTGAGAATTTAATGTGTATTGTGGGAACAGTAGTTACATATTATAGTCTCCTTTTCATTGTAGTTTTATAATATTGGTGTTCCTTCTAGTTTCTTGTCTTACGCTTTGTTCTTTTTTCTCTTTCCTGTCTGCCTCTTTTACCTGCATCCTGCTCACTGAATCTGGGGCCTCCTCACTCCCCTGGATGGATCACCTCTGGACAGGGAAGGCCGTATGGTGGTGCTATCACTGGTTTTGGGGCTCTCAGAACAGGACGACTTTGCCAATATACCTGATCTACAAACTACTGGGAACCAGCAGAACCAGAATTCTCAGGGGGACAAGAGGTATGAGTAGGAGACAGAGGCTTTCAGCCGCAAGAACCAGCAAGAGGAAAGAGAGCCTTCCATCCTAGCCCAACGAAAGAATGGAAGGCTGGTTCTGGAAATAAAAATTCTCAACTGAGCCACTCTAAGAACATCCTGCTGGCATCCTTGTTCCCCTGCTGGTTGCTGAGTTTCTCTAGGAAAATCACTGGAATCTTGTGGCTGTTTTTTTTTCCCCCAAATGCATACTTCGTACTTACAGTAACTCACATAAATCCTAGTACATTTCTCCAATTTCATATAGTCCTTTCACTTATATCCCTGAAAATATATGAACACAGAGTGTATGTCCCACTGCAAGAATTTCTCTATCTATCTATCTATCTATCACTAGCACACACACACACACACACACACACACACACACACACACAAACTGGAGAAGAAAAGAAAGTCTCAGTTCCTGGGTTTAAGACTAGCCTTGAGACAAATCCATTTCATGTGATGATTGCATGTAAATTCAGAAGTAAAGTGCGATTTTGTGTATCCTTGACTGAAAACTACATTTCTACCGAATGTTCTAGGAATTGCTTCCAAATATATTTATAAGAATAAATGGGACAGTATTTTTTGTCTATTACTTACCAAGATTTAACCAAAAAGGACATGAGTTGATTTTACTTCATAAAATTAGTTCAGAGTCAGCAGGTTTGTTGTAAAAATAGAGAGGACATAATATTCAAATGCTATAAATGTCTGAAAAAGAACAATAGGTTTGAAGAATTAAGAGATAAACTGATATTAACTGCCTGTCAACAGCCATGACCTGTTATCAGAATTAAATTTTTTGAAAACGAACCTAGATTTTAAGGGGACAGGAAGTTTTCCTCAGTCATAATGTTGAGAATTCTTGGTGGAGAATTCTTCTCAGTAACCTGTCCAACTAAAATATAATGTTTACAGATGTGGCAAAGAAAATGGGTTTTTTAAAAAAATATAGTCTTGCTGGAGTAAACTATAGAGGAATTTAGGCCATCTTCATAATGAATTACTATCATAATGAAGCCCATTAGATAGACAAATTCTAGCCCCAAATTAAGGTACAACATTGTTATAGTCAGAATGGCCTTTATTTGGCTCTTGGATGATCTAAAATAAACTATCTAGTAGTAAACATATTGCCACTCTATGCTAAGCTATAAATAGTCTCTCATTCCTTGTTTTTCCTCTTCCCTACCTTCCGCTCAGGGAGTTAAAGAGATTTACTAAGGTATAGTTGTTTAACTCACAGAAGGAGCTAAACAATAGGGAGTCCAAGAAGAACTGCCTAGCTAGCTAGAGGCAGGGTCCTCAATAGTTCTCACATGGGTGTGAAATGGTGTGAACAAGCAGATTTCACAAAATCAGTGAATTAATTTATTGGCATCATTTCTCACTTACCAGCTATTTTTACCTGTGTTGAGGCACTGTTTCATTAAGTAATTTCCCACTTCCCATTTGATGGTCCAGGTGCATGCTTCATATGGCTTTTTTCAATGTATAAGGTAAGTAATAGTAGGTGAACAATCTCTCAAATCATTGCAGCGCTCTAGGAAAGGAAATAATCTGCATTGGTTCATGTTCATTCCATAATGCATCTCTACTTGATAAGCTTAACTTAGTGAAAGTATTCTTTGTTATGCAGTTAATAAGCAATAGCCAATGAAAGATATCTTTCTAGAACTGGTTATGAAGACCAGTTCCAGTTTTATAACATTGGCTTGTGCAAGACATTCCAAGTTTAGATGTCTTAATAATTTACTTAATTGTGGGACCTTGGGCCCGCATTCATTCACAAATCATATTTGTGTGTTTTTTGTATTCATAAAACAAAGCAAAAAGCAAGCCACTGCAGTGGGCCTTAATCAGATCAGGACAGTAGGGGGAAGATACCATCCTCCCCAACCTTTCTCTTATTGTTTGATGAAAAGTCTTCCTTTCTGCAAGCTGAAGGGAAGCTAACGGCTTATTTCTTAGACAAATAGCAACTTCAGAAGGCCAGTTTTCCTTCAAGAAAAGAAGGCCCTTCTATTCACTGCATAATCAATCAGATATCTCTGCAAGTCCATATTTTAGTATTTATTCCTTTGTTAAAACTCAAAAAAAAAGAAAGAAAGAAAGAACTTACAATAGCTTCAGCATGCAACCATTTATTTAATTATTACTATTATTTAAGCAAACATTCAACAACAGTAAAAAAAAATCAGTATAAGACCACATAATAAAGCAAAATATTAAAAAAATCCACAATGCAAAGTAACAGCATAGACATAGACAACAACTAGGCCCATTTAATAATTTCTATATCATTCTGTAATTTGAAAACTGGATTACAGATGGCTGATAAGTAGATTCATCTATCTTGCCATAATTATGGGTTAAAATGTTTAGATATATTCCACTAATACAGTTGCTTCACTGTATTCCAGTGTACACACTTTGTATTTTGTGTGAATTTATCTTTAGCAGGAACAGGAATACCTAATGTCAGGCAAGTACAGTAGACTTTTTATAAAAGTGTTCTAGATACACCTTGGTAGGATCTTGCATGATCTATATTTTTAAAAAAAGTAAAGCTAGTGTTTTCAGTTTCATCTGGAAAATATTCACATTGTCAGATTAAATGCAAACATTACCAGAGCAAACATTTCCTTCTGGAAATTTTGGGATAGATCAGGACAAGTAGGGTATGTGTCTTCTAAACCAAAGATGCAGAGATCCTGTAACATTAGTGTAAGAGAGGATTAGAAGCCATACCCTGACATACCTTAGGGCCATGTTGGAGAACCTATGGCACACGTGCCAGAGGTGGCATGCAGAGACCCTCTCTGCTGGCATGTGCGCTGTCACTCCAGGTCAGATCTCCATGGCGTTTCTTTCATAAGCTTCTGTTTCCTTGCAAACAATGAAACAGAAGCTCACGAAAGAAAAAGATCTTACCTCTTGCTGTGCTGCCAGTGTTGGGATACCCTGCCTCCAGCCAGCCAGCTGGTCTTCAGGTCTCTGCTGCGCATGCGTGCATGTCTGCGCATGCACATTTGTGCACATCTTTCAGTTTGGGCATGTGCACCATGCAGTTTGGACACTCGGTATCTAAAAGGGTTGTCATCACTGCCTTAGGGGCTTCAGATATTTGAAGTAAATCCCATGCAATGGGATCAAATTTCATACAGTTAGTTATCGGAATCAAAAATGATTTGGTTACTCCTTTCCTTTGACCTTGGTTTCCTGTGAGATCTTTTCATAACTAGTACCATGTATGCAGTAAATCTGCTGGCCAAATGTTACTCGGCCCACATTGTCCTGAGAATATCTTCAGCAATGATCAAAATTAGGCCATGCTAATTATGTCAGTCCTTTACCCATGTCCCCCTTCCTTCTAGATCAGTGGTGTCAAACTCAATATCATTGAGGACTGCATCAGGATTATGTTTAACCTCGGGGGCCCTTGGGGGCCATGGCCAACATAACTCATGTCGGGGGCACCTGTGGTGGCCCAAGTGCTCTGCCAGTGAAAACTGGCTCCCAGTCCCTGTTTTCAGCCACATTGGCCTCCTGCAGTGTTCTGCCAGCGAAAATGGAGCTCCCCCAAGCTCTGTTTTCACTGGCAGAGGGCTGCAGGAGGCCATCATGGCCGAAAACGGAGCCTGGGACAGCCATGCTCAGCCCTCCCGGGCTCTGTTTTTGCTGGCAGAGGCACCGCAAGCCAGTTCTTCACTGTTTCCAGGGCGGTCCCACGGGGCAGATCTAAGCACTCCGTGGGCCGGATCTGGCCTGCAGGCCTTGAGTTTGACACCCCTGCTCTAGATACTGATGTGTAGAAGAGACTAATGTAATTGGCCCAGCAAATTGCAGCCTTCTGCAATGGAGCTCTTGTGGACTGGACAAATATTACCAGCCATGATAATATTGGAATGGAATGCCCTCAGTTCTCTTTCCTGCCTGTTTCGTGGAAACATGTCTCTACTTGTTCCCTTTCCAGCTGTGTTCAATTTGTTCTTTGCTTCCCTACACACACCATGCTGTTTTCACTCCTCTGTGCTCCTTCCCCTGCATCTCCCTTCACTTTTGTGCCTTGCATCCCTTCCTCTTCTCTGTCTGCTTGGCCCTTGGAATGCTGATCTTGCCCAGTGGTTGCAACAAGCCTTGTGATGCAGTCCGGGGGGGGGGGGGGGGAGGGTGCCTGCTGGGAGGGTTCTGGTTGCACTCCAGCCACATCTGACTTCAGCCTCTCTCCACTGATCGTGTTTGCAGTAAGCCTATAAATTTCTCATGCCCTGTGTGTGTCTCTCTCTCCCCCCCCCCCCCACCTCCTCTGTATAATATCTCCTACTGGCACTTTCTCTTTTTCTTTCTAGTCTTTCTACTGTTGCTGCCTGATCTTTCCTCCATTGTCAGTTTTGGCAACTCCAGTCCAGTGCCTTGTCCTGTGGGTGTGCTGTTTCTCCCTTACTAATGTTTGTGAGTGAGTGAATGTGTGTGAGAGTGTGTGTGTGTGTGTTTCTCTATCTTACCCACTTCTTTCACTCTATTTCTATTCTATCAGGAGGCACCATGCAGATCCTGTAATAGAAGACCTTCTTCCTTTTTAGCCTTTTTGTATTTCTTTGCTTTTCTTATGACTGCAGCATTCATGAACTCCCAGACAGCTTTGAAGCTGATTCAGTATAGTGTGGTTGCAAAAATAACTTCGGATTTGTCATAACTTCTGACAACTGATCTCACACATATGCTTACACTTTCTCTAATATTACACACACCCGTACACACTCTTATTTTTAACCTTTTTTTTCTTCTTCAGCTATTTCAGTCTCTTTTATCTGTGTGTGCATGTGCTAGTCTCTATTCCAGGTATATATCAGCAGCATGTCTAGTTCTTTGCATGTGTCCAGTCTGTCTCGGAGTATAACCTTTCTAGCTGAAATTTCCTACAGCTTGGTCTGTCCTTCTGCATATGTCTAACAAGCTTGAACTTGCCCCTGTATGTTATTTGTTTATTGCTCTATTTCTTGATAGCAGTATTTTTGATTCTGAAAGGATAAGTGTGTGAGAGATACATCTGCATGTTTGGATACCTACAGATGTGCATGTGATAAGCCATTGTAACAGTTCATTGGTGCATCTGACACTTTGTGTTACATCGAAAGAGATTCATATCTCATCATGGTCTTGGAAGTTTTCTCCCTTAGCATCTGTCTGATATTATTTGTCTGTCACCGAACGTTTTGTCTGTATATGTTTCTTCGGTTCTTTTTATGTCTCTGATTGACAACTTCAGTGAGTCTCTTCTGCTGACAAGATTTAAGCCTGGTGTTGTGGTTGAAAACACCCAGCTTTAGGCTTACTGCTCTACAAGCCTTTCTCTGTGTTGGGAGAACTGCTCTTTTTGGAGCTCCTTGTTTAACATGCAGGAAGAGCCCCCAGCATGTATTCTTATAACTAAGACTGCAGCTCAGGAATGAACTGCATGCATGGCTTCTATATTGGAAGGCCCCAGTAGGAAGTGGTGGGAAAGGCTCTGCCGGACACCACTGAAGGTTGCATCACATCAGAGCAAATGCAATTGGCTTAGATGGAAAAATAACGCCATCATCCTCAAGGCATTCATTTGTTCTGGATGATTTTTTTAAAAATTTTGCCCTGAATGGGCAAACAAAACCTACCACCCCAGGCCATTCTTGGGCACATTCAGCCCTGTGGGTAGTTATTTCTTGATTATGCTAGATATATTTATTGTCACATGTTAGAGTAATAAAAGCCATTGCTTTTCAAAAATCTCCTTCTGATGTTTTTTAATTATCAATTGTGACTTCAGAAATTGAAAGTGGCATTCCTATTTTCCTCCCAGCACCAGTCACTAGGCTTTATGATGGGTGACCTTTAATGCCTTGGTTAACATTCAGAGCCCAACACTTCCCATGCCACTATGGGAATAGACTTGCTCTACTTCTGGCAACCAACACAGAGGTATTTCTTTAACATTTTGCTCCTTCCAATTGTGGGGGCTAGTGAAGAGAAATACTACCATTCTGTGATGCACTTTCCCTGTCTCTGAGGAAACATATAGAGCATCACAAATAATACGCAGTAATAACTGTGGATTATGGGAGTGCTATAAATATTTTAAAAATATAAAACTCTTCCATAAAATCCACACAAGGGGCCTCAAAAGAGCAGGTTTCTGGCCAAGTAACACATACTGCAGGTCCCGCCAAATGAAAATTTAACACTTCAAACAAAGGACATCTACCCTAGATTTGTTCAGTGTTCATTATTTTCCTCACACTCAGAAAAATTGGAGTGGAAGAGGGCAGGTTTTCTAGCTTTCTACCTTTAAACGTAAAATGTACTTAAACTCAAGATGAATTATTTATTTAACTGGGCACTAAATACTGCATTTGTTCTTCAACTTATCCAAAAAAAGTGTTCCATAAATTCTATTCCATGTCTTTGTATATCATATGTGGTTCTCGATATGTCTTTGTTAAATGTCCAGCCTCTGGAAATTGTAACCAGCTCTCTCATTCTGCATCCATTGTCCCAAATAGTTTTTCAGACAATAAGATATTTATATCTCTCCCCCTATAGGTACCCTTTTCACATGCTAATGCCCACCAGTTCCTCTCATTTTTCCCTATCTCACGTCTCTGTCCTAAAATCCAAACTTTCATATGCCAGATGTAATAACATCCCATCCTGACTAACTGAAAACGTTAGATTCTTTTAAGTTTGCTAAGGCTTGTCAGGAGGAGAGGACCACTAATTAAAATAAAAGCCAATGAGAAACATATTTCATGTTTGAATCCCCTGGTGGGAAGCAGAAAGAGGCTAGGTTTTAAGTATGCTTTGATGAATCTATAATTCAGATTAGGTGTGTTGGACATGTAGAATAAGTCATGTTATATAGAGGTCCACACTGAATGTTTTATTAACAGGTGAAATAAGTTCTTATCTGTACCATAGGTGTTACTTCTCAACTCGACTTGAGAGTCCATAGTTATGCTGTTGTAGAGACACAAAGGAAGCCAGGGCTTGCCAAGATGCTTTTGGTTAGCAATTTCCCACTCTGCTGCAAAAGAAGTAAGCTGGAAAGCAGTTGCTACATATGCTATCATTGATACAGCTCAGTGAGGCATAATCAGTGGATAATAAGATAATACTGCAACAGCTTGATTCATCTGGCAAAATGTAGGCTACACTGGAGAGGTTTAACTCAGGTTGTGTCATGTTTTGGACTAGAGATATGATCTGTCACAGACAATCTATCCTAGCTTTTTGACTCTCCTCCTTTTCTAAGGCCCTGTGAGATATTCCTTTGTCACCCAGCACTCAGGTTCCCTAGGTGCTCTGAGTACACTGGCTGAGAAACCATCTGGCTGTACGTCATCTCAGAAATTGCCTGTCAAGGAAAGTAAACAAAAGCACTTCTCTCTTTGACAGAGGGAATTTTGTGTTTGGAGAAGGTTAATGGCCTGTGAGGTAGGAAGGGATTTGGCAGCAAGCTCCACAGCAAATCCAACCAGCATTCATGAAATGGCTCACCCTCATGAGATAATGACAGCCAATGTGGTGTAGTGGTTAAAGTGCTGGATTAGCATCAAAGAAATCCAGTTCAAGTTCACCAGGAAACATCACAAGTTGACTTAGAGCCAGTTCTTTCGTTCAGCCTAAAATCTGACCAGAGTTTTTGGTATGGTGATAAATTGAAAAACTACTTTGAGCTTCTGGAGAAAAAGCAGAATAGAAGTCTGAAAACAATATGTTGTTTTTATCATCCTTCTTATTAGTAATCATTACCAGAAAAAACTGAGCAATATCGCTTAACAGTATATATCAGAAAAAAATGGGCCACAAATGAAAGAGATCATGATAAATTCAAAACTATATACCAGATGTTTAAATAGTAATACTGCACAATTTTTGTTACTTTTCTACTGTTGAATGGATCTACCATATTATATGCTTTTTCTCCCTATTACAAATATTGAGTTTTTATTATATTCAAAACATATGTGAAGGTTTCCCTTCTCTCCCACAGATTACCTTCTGGAGGGAAAGTTGTCAACACAACACCAGTGCCAGGTCAGACCCAACATGAGGACACTGATCACAAAACAGAGCCCCGTTCATCTGTCTCAGACCTTGTAAATTCCCTTACTAGTGAGATGTTGATGGTAAGTGTTTCGGCCGATTGAATTATTTTATATGATTTTTAAATTTTGTCTTATTACTGTTTTTAACATGGCTGTGCACTGCCCTGAGTCCTTCGGGAGAAGGGCGGTATAAAAATATAATAAATAAATAAAATAAAGTGTTGATAGTTTTCCACTGGTTTTACAATATCTGTTAATGCATGATTTGGAGAAAGGAAAGGCCTCTGTATCCCTTTACCTCTTTTTCCTCAAACTATGTCCACCCCACAGCAAATGGTGCCTGTCACCATCAAATTAAACATGGCACATTTTCAAAATCCAAAGGAAAGGCCAGAATGTTTGAAGATCACCAGATCTTGAGATTTCAGTGAGCTCATATGAAATCTTATGAAATTGTGCAATTCATGCAAGACTTGCCAGAGAAACTCACAATAAGACTACAAAAATCTTGAGAGGTGTAGCCTTCCAACAACATTTGAAGCAACTTTGCAAGGGTTGGTCATTACACAAGCTAGCACAACATTAGCTCTGCAGACTAAGCACCCTAATAACATCCAGCTGTCTGCAATTACTCCATGTTCGAATCTCACCAGGCTCAAGGTTGACTCAGCCTTCCATCCTTTCTAAGGTAGGTAAATTGAGGACTCAGTTTGTGGGGGCAATAAGCTGACTTTGTATAAATATACAAAAGTATGAAGGCTATTGCTTAACACATTGTAAGCCGCCCTGAGTCTTCGGAGAAGGGCGGCATATAAATCAAATAAAAAAAAAAGTTGACATGGACCTGAAAAGGATGTTCAACTGTTATAAATGCTAGCTGTGCATTCTCCCCATGAAAAGAACTACATAAATACTGTATATATTGTTTCAGCTATAAACTCATCTTTGAAAATCTGACTCTTTCCCCTATTTCCACTGTAGCATCTTTATTCCTTGTCTTTTTTCATCTCCTCATTGAGCCTTTCCCCATTGTAGTAACCATGGCACAGGTATCCCCATCTCATTTTCAGCTCTCATCTAAGGGAGCCTTAACTTATTCCTCAGCTTCTGTATTGCTAAAAGAGTGTTCCCCTGTTAAGCAGGCAACAGTTTTGACACTTCACTGTGGGTCATTGTACTGCACTTCATTGACCATTTTAATGTTTTTTCCTCCTCCCTATTGTTACATTTTGTAGCAGGATTGCTAAAGTAAATTCAAAAATACAAAAGATAAACAGTGAAACAAACAATAAAGCATCATAAAGAATACACTTCAAAAACACTAAACAGAAACAGAAAAAACTCCAAAATTAAAGAACCCATGGGGAAAAAATTAAAATCTATATATACACACATGCACACACAGTAGTGTGCAGCTATTGTAGTCATTAGCTATTCTTTTCAGTATAAGTTCAAAAAATTCTGTTCCAGAGAGTTGGCTGAGTGAGAATGTATAAGCTTATTTTCCCTCTTGCTTCACTGTTGTAATACCCCCAAGACCATCATTGATCAATTGTTAAGGGTTTGGCATTTGGTTTAAAAATGTCTTGATTTAGCGGAAGAGACAAACATGGGAGTGTTGGGTGAAACAGTGCAAGAGGCCCCTACCCTTTCTTCTGCCCAGACCTCACCTGTATCACCTGTCATTACTTTTGAACATGACTTTAATACCCTGAAATGATGACAAGCATGTATGTATTAGTAACCCAGAAAACAGGCTCAAACAGACAAAGGATGCACATTGCCATTGTATAACAAAATAGTTCCTTTCCATGCAGGCCTCTGGGACTTGTCACCCAGGTCTGGTTCGAATTTTAATGGCTGGCTAAATCCACCAATCTAGCCATCTGTCAAAACTATTCAGTCTCATCCCATGTTAAGGATAACATTGGATGGAATTTCACCCCCTCCCCCTACAAGTGAAGTTTAGTAAGAGGGAAGGGAAACAGGAGAATCTGCCAGTCCTTTAGCATGTCCAGCATGCAATAAATGAAGACACCACCTTTTGCCAGTCACAAGCCTAGAGCAAAGTAGGGGCAGCAGTTGTTATGCTGCTGATATACTTTTCTGCTGGGTGAATAACATTTTAAAAGAGCCATGAGGAAGAGCCCATTAACTTCGTCCTGTTTGCTAGGAATTGATTAACAAGCTAGTCTAAACAGAGCACAGCAGGCAAAGAACTGGCTTCTGGAGCCATTAAATGACCCACCCAACGATTTAATGGAGTTGCTGGAAGAGGAAAGGGAGCCCAGGGCTAGAAATGTGGACCCTTGTATCATGATCAACAGACAACCTTCACTTAAGTCATTCCTCTTAATAAATCCAACAGAATGCAAGACAGATACATTTGACCTGTAGCAAGCTTAAACCAAGTAATATATTTGTATGAGGACTGTAATATGTTAAACAATATATTAATATATTACTAAGCTGCTTTAAATACCTTTTGTTTATCACATTGATCCTTTTGAGATCTCCCTCCCTTCCTCCCCCCCTCTCCCCCGCCTCTCTCACATACATCAGCTTAAAAAAAGTGTTATTATTGTATGGTTTTATCTTTTCTTACGCATACTGTTTTGTTAGACTAAAAATTGAAAGATCCAATTCTGTGTTTAGTTTGTACTTTGGTTTGCAGTTAAGGAAAAAAGCTAACAGAGAAGTTCTATACTAGATTTATAATAGCTGGGGGAGGGGGATATACCACCTCTTTTAATGGAACTTGAAGAACATCAGTACAGAAAAGATACACTGTCAGATCATTGCAGAGCAGCCTTTCCCACCTTGGTGTCCTTCTGGGAAATTGAAAGTGATGGAAGTTGTAATACTGTAGTACCCATTTTGGAGATAGTAGCCTCAAATTCGCAATTTGAATTGAGGAATATACGGTATGCTAGAGGGCTTGCATTTCATATCCTTAGTTCATTGTTTCCTTTCTTGCAAAGCATGTCAGGATAGCCATTAATACTGTTGTTGTGATTCGCCAAGCTTGGCAACAGGAACACTGACTGTGGATTGGCTAGGAGGAGTGGCTAAAATCAAGCGGGAGTTTCTGCCGCTAAGATATATTTTGTTGGTGTAGCCACTAATGCTGCAGTAGCACATTTATTGACTGATTGGTGAAATGTGAATTTATGCCCAAATTTCCAATATTAAAAGTGGTTTAGAGAAATTAAAAATACAGTGAAGGAGAATTACTACAATGAAAAGCAATCGTTAAAATTATTAGCAACTAAAAGTTTGATGGAAAGATGTATTTTAACATCTTAAATACTGGGAAAGCAGGAGGCAAATGCACTTCCCTATGAAGCTAATTCCATAACCTGGGGGACACGTAGCCTCAACAGGGGAATGGGGGCATCCTTCATACATGGAAGATATGTGATTGTTCATCACAGAGGCACTTGATGAAGGTTTATAAGCTGAGGAGAAGGTGGAAAGTTAATAATTGTCAACAGATATAACCTCCCATCCAAGTTCACACAAGATTTGATTAATGGATTTCTCTACCACAAATTGTGACAATGTCTGAAGAGGACTTTAGGCAAATGTTTGGAAGGCAAGGCCATTAGTGATTACTGGGATTCCTATACACTTTCTCCTGAGTCAGAGGTAATAATACCCTGGAGACTATCAACGATTGGTTTTTCGATTTCCTGAAGATGTCTCTTTGGATATTATAGAAAACAAGATACTTTACTCTGGTTATTTTTTTTTAATTCTAAAAGCTTTCTTTTTGGAGAGGCTGACATTCTATTTATGATCAAATCAGAAAATGACATTAATCCATATTTTCTTCATTATAGGAAGATGCAAATACTTTAAAATTGACACATTTACAGTATAACAACTATATTACTTATACGTTGATTGACATGTCATTTCCTTAATTATACCATTCCTGAAACACGAATCAATGGGTACGTAGGTGTCAATTGCACATGGGGGAGGAGGGAAAGACATACAAATGCTGCAGATCAAACCATGAATTATAATGTGATCTTTTTTAAAAATTTAAAACATAGACTATCAGAGTTGAAAGAGACCTTGGAGGTCTTCTAGTCCAACCCCCTGTTCAAGCATTCAGACAAATGGCTGTCCAGTCTCTTCTTAAAAGCCATCATTTAAAAGTGATGGAAGACCCACAACTTCTGAAGGCAAGCTATTCCACTGATTGATTGCTCTCACTGTCAAGAATTTTCTCCTTAGTTCTAGATTGCTTCTGTTCTTGATTAGTTCCCATCCATTGCTTCTTGCCTTTTGGTGCTTTGGAAAATAATTTGACCACATCTTTTTTGTGGCAGCCCCCCAAATACTGAAACACTGCTGTCATGTCACTTCTAGTCTAGAGGTTTCACTAGACTAGACATATCCAATTTCTGAAACTATTCTTCATATGCTTTAGCCTTCAGCCCTCTAATCATTTTTGTTGGTCTTCTCTGCACTCTTTCTAGAGTCTCTCATCTTTTTTATATCGTGGTGACCAAAATTGGATGTAGTAATCTAAGTGTGGTCTTAACAAGGCCTTATAAAGTGGTACTAGAACTGCATTGCATTGGCTTTATTGGCAGCTGCAGCATGCTGCTGGCTCATATTTAAGTGATTGGCCGCTAGGACATTAGTCCCAAGCTTTCCAGCGTGGTGGCCCAGCAAGGGGGGGGGAGCGAGGACATGATTTTGTATGAGTGGCAGGCATGCATATATGCATAGCTCCATTTGGCACATGTGTCCGCTGCTCCCCCGAGTGGAGCTTCGCACATGGTCGCACTCATCCGTCATTTGTGCAGCC
This sequence comes from Masticophis lateralis, assembly GCA_030761175.1. NCBI lineage: Eukaryota > Metazoa > Chordata > Lepidosauria > Squamata > Colubridae > Masticophis > Masticophis lateralis. Next base: position 243,623,976 of record JAUDYJ010000001.1, on the reverse strand, counting down.
TGGTTCTGAACAGGCAGCAGCTCAGTAGCGGCTTTCACTAGGACATAGAGCATAGAATATTTATTTATATAACATATGTAGACAATGGCCATCTCCATCATAAAGCAATTCTGAGTGGTGAGAATATTACATGTATGATCTGGGATTGGAAATGAGACCTTACCTGATATAGCGGATTTCTAATATAAAGCTGATCTACAGTTTCAGAATGATCACATGCCAATTATTTTGTGAATGATCTCACCAGTGGTTAAACAAAATGAAATTGATTGGCTACTGATATCCATCCATTTGTGAAACAGCTTTGAGAATCAAGCGAATCCACAAGAGTTACAGATGCAATGGAGGTCAATTACACAAAGTCATAGACTGTGGCTATCTTTTTATTGCTTCTATTGCTTTTCCTCAATTAGAATTGAGAAGTTGTGGAAAATTTCTCTCTCGAGAGTTATCAGCTGACACCTCCGACAGTTTTTAATCAGGCTGAAGAAATAGCTACATTTCCCTCACATAAAACATAGGCAATGTATAGCATATGCTCCCCTCTTGCGGTGGAATTGAGAATAGCAGCCGTGGAAGAGAGGTAACCTTAAGAGGGGAGAAGTGGAAAGTGACTTAGTGATATTGGATTAAATATTTGTATTCTGAAGAATTGTATCATAACATGGAGAGCAACGTGGTCGGTGATGCTGATCTCTATTCATTTCAAACCAGAGAGGTCCTTGATGATATCTCAGCTTGACTGGTTTCTTTCAGATGTTCCAATACCCAAACTAGGTATCATCATCAGTGCAAAGCATCATAATGTTAAACCTTTAAGAAAAAGATTTAAAGCAATTTTGAAAAGTAAGAGTAACAGAGTTGGAAGGGACCTTGGAGGTCTTCTAGTCCAACCCCCTGCTTACGCAGGAGGCCTCTGGTAGGGATTCAAACTGTCAAACTGCCAACCTTTCTGATCAACAAACTTAGTGTCTTAACCACTGAGCCACCTAGTGATCACATCAGAAGGAAGGTTTAGCCATTACTCTGTGAAACTGCACAAGAACTGTAATGTATAGTATGAGTTGAAAAACCTTCTACAGGCCTGTTTAGAGAGGTAAAGTATAAATAATTGAGAAAGAAGATTTGGAGAAATAACTTTTTTATTATTATGTTTTGTTGTTTTAAAACCTATTTTGCAGTACTTCTAACAACATCAGTAAGGACTGAGTGCAGAAGAACTGAAATTCAATTCTAGAAATGCTTATATTAGGGATCAGTGCACGGTAATGCATTTATTAGTGAAAAGTTATACAACGCAGGGCAAATGGTAGACAAAATTGCATTTATTGAAATAAATGGATAACAGAAATACATTCACATTTAAAAACCGCAAAGCTGAAGTTTTTCAAACTACCTTCAGACAAGCAAGATATTGCCATGAAAAAGTATGTAGATCTACCTCATTTTACTGCCATTAGAAACTTACAAGATGCTATTTAATGGTCTCCTATGCATTTCAACAGGCTCCCTAAATAGCTTTCTCTTGCATTAGTCGGTTTCTAAGAGCTTTGGCATATCTTTTTATAAAGTAGCCTGAGTGAAATATCTTACTCCTAAAGCATCCTCCCACAAGCTGCTGTTCTTGTTAGTAGTTTCCTCTCCTTGTCTTCTGCCTATCTATGTTTCATCTTGAAGCTTTGTATTATTCAGGTCGCTGTAAATAGTAATGTCCATGTTTCTGCTATCAGGAGTATACAAAGGAAATGGAGCAGAATGCAACTGCTGGAGGGTAGACTGTGGCTTGGACTAAATAGCCCTGGCCAGTTTGATTTTCAAGTGGATTACAGAAGAGGCATTGTTCTACTAAAGTCAATCTTCCTCAAGTAGTAAAGAACCCTACTCAGAGAGGTGGTAAAACACAAATATTTCTTATTTAGTTTTGCTTGCTTGCATTTGATTCATCTAAAAATCTACTTTACAGGATGCCCTGTGCAAATTCCTATGTACCATGATGTATTTAAGCAAATTTAATCCTGTTTCCTCCATAGTGAAATATAGCTTCTTCTGTTCAACCGCCATTATGCCAAAATAGTAGCATTGAAAAGAGACGTTGTATCTTTGATGGCTGGATGGGGCTATGGAAGTACTTGTAGGTCACTAATGTGGAAGTAGACTAAGTCAGGAACTTCAAAGAGATGCATTAGCCTGTTCCTTGTTCTGCCTCTCACAATCCATTACTCTTCAAGAGTTTTCTTGCAAGAAACATTCCTATGGACAGTTGACTTTTTTTTTTAAGCTGGATAGATGCCAGAAAGGGGTGGGTAGATTTTAATCAAGTCTATATTAAGTGGCATTCTTTAAAGGGGAAGTTTCAAATCACGCAGGCTGGTTTTATCAGATAGGACATAGTGCTAGGTTGCAGTGGCAAATGTAGCAGGCTTTTAAAGTTTTCAAACAAGTACAAATAAGAAGATGTTTAGAAGACCAAGAGTTTGGGGATATATAAAAGCTAAGGGATCCATGTATATCACAACACAGAAATAATTTTAATTAAGAATATAGGATTTATATTTCTAAAACCAGAATTCACAAATGCTTGTCTTTTTATGCACCTTTCCCAGAGGCATGGTACTTTTTTATTTATACAGTAGTTTTAAATAAACAATCATTTTATACATAACTTTCCAAGTGCATTACTGATTGATAAACATAAACATTCCTTGCTGAGAGTGAAGATGCCACTAAATTCCATTTATTGCTGTTATCCAAAGTACAACTGGGACTGGGTGTACTTTGGCAAAGTGCAACATTTTGATATAGAAGAAATCACCAAGGTTATCTGTTACATCCCTACCCAGTGAGGCTTACTTCTGCACAGAACTACAGAACTACTTTATGTTACAATAAAATTAATGTGTAGTTCTGTAATAAAGAAGTTGCACACCTCCTTTTCATTAGTCCGTGTGGTTTCAGTAAGACTTTCCTGCCTTTTAAAACTCTTGTTCCTCCAGATTTACAGCCTATTAATGGGGCTGATAAAAAAAGCTGTGAAGAACAAGGGCCTTTAGGGTAGCTATATTTCTTGTTTTCCAGAGGCTGCTCATTCATAAATTTTTTTAAGGATTGTCAGAAGAGCATTCTCTGCCTGAATAGCTATAGACCTGCCTAATCCAAGTTCAGTTAGTGATCAATAACCAAGTTGCCCATCAGTGGAGATTATCAGGTGAGAGTTCTCCTCACTATAGAGAGACATGGGTTTGTTTTATTAGTAAGTAAATGTTTATCTATGTCTATAAATTGACACATCCATGATTTTTGCAATTTTATCCCTTCCTCCCTCCCTCCCTCTTTCCTTCCTTCCTTCCTTCCTTCCTTTCTCTCTCTCTGTCTCTCTCTCTCTTTCTTATATAAATATCCTAACCCTATCCTAGGTTTTTATATCTCCTAAATTCTTCACTCATTTTCACCCCGAATCACATTTCTGTACTTTACATTACATTTACATTATATTCATTCCAGCCCAACCTCCCCCTACCCCTTGTGTAACTTGTATTACAACATTGTGAATCGTGACCTTTTAAAATGCCCTGAATATTTCAGATATAATAAGGTAATGAATAAGGAGATTGTATCTCACTGGGAATCTGAGTAATTTTGGGCTGTTTTGCATCCTAGGCCTAAAAACTATGCATCCCCATTTAATTTGAATTGTCACATTTTGTAAGATGGGTTGCCATATAAATATTATCCATAAATCAATAAAATAAATAAACTGTCCAGTTGCTCAGACAATCCTACCCATGGTTGTCAACAGTAGTTGTAAAGACTTCACATCCCCAAGAACAATTTGCTAGATGAAAAAAAAAGACTGTCTTGTTTTCAGCTACTAGGTTATGAGCAGTTAAGTAACATAAACTGGGACTCAGTTTAGGGATCTCACTACAGTAAATGCCAAGGAATGAACAAGCCAGTCCATTATTTGAAGCCAAAGCTTCAAAGCTATAACCCAGATTTCAATAAGTATGGGCAAGCTGTGAAAGTAACAACAAAAGAAAAGAAATCTCTACATCCCCTCCATTCTAAAGGTGTGTGAGGGCCATCAAATCAACCACAACTATCACAAGGTAAAGTATTCTGAAGTCAAAATCACAGATGCCAGGTTGCAGGAAGAGTCAGAGGATGAAGCACAAAAAAATCTAGTTAAAAGGTTAAAGCCATAACTTCAAGAATCTGAATTTTCAAGTGAAGTGGAAACACTACGGTATTTAAGTCTGATTTAAGCCTGTTTAAGCTTAAATCATTAAATTAAATTACATTTTATTAAATTTTATTAAATTTTTGTTGATCGAAAGGTTGGCAGTTCAGCCATTCGAATCCCTAGTACTGCGTAACGGGATGAGCTCCTGTTACTTGTCCCAGCTTCTGCCAACCTAGCAGTTCAAAAGCACATAAAAATGCAATAGACAAGATAGGGACCACCTTTGGTGGTAAGGTAGCAGCGTTCTGTGCACCTTTGGCATTTAGTCATGCCAGCCACATGACTACAGAGACATCTTCAGACAGAGCTGGTTCTTCAGCTTTGAAACGGAGATGAACACCGCCCCCTAGAGTCGGGAATGACTAGCACGTATGTGTGAGGGGAACCTTTACCTAAGCCTGATCAGGCTAATTGGCCTTCTGTGCTACAAACTATTTATTAGCATCAGTTTTGTTGACTAAGTGAAATAGCACTTCTACCATGGACAGACAGTGTAACAGGTTCTAGTCATCTTCTGTCTCCGATGATTCCATGACGAAGTGTGTCTATGCTGCCATATTATTTTTTTAGAAGGTGACTTGGAAAACATGAGAAGCAAGCTTTCAGGAAGATTTATTTATTTGGTTTTCTCAATACTCCTGAAGCAAGGCTATGGCTCAGAGCTGGGACCCCAACCCCATTCCAACTGACAAGCTCCTTGGACAAAACCAAAACCATGGTCAAGAAATCCAAGATAAACTGTTTTATTCATTTCTACTAAGTGGGACATGTCAGAGTTCAACTCTGTCCTGTCACCACTTCATGAGATTTATCTTTAGAGTAAGCACAAAGAAATAACTCAAATAGCCTAGGAGCAAGATAAAAATTCTATTCTGCTATGCATTTTGGTAAAAATGCATAGCAGAATAGGTTCAATAAAAGAATGGAAGGGAGAAAAGTTTCTGCAGAATTCCAAAAAAACCCCTAGAATAGCTTCAGTTAAAATGGTGGATACCATTTTTCAAAATGAAAGGGATTTCCATGTTAGGGAAAGGCATGAAATGTAAGAGAGTATTATTGCAACTCTTGGCTCCATTTTATCTATTTATAACTGTATGAGAAAGTCTATAGCAGTGATGGCTAACCTTTTTGCCATCACGTACCAAAAGCGGGGGGAGCGCAGGGGGTTCTTACACACGTGTGCCCACACCCATAATTCAATGCCCCCCTGTGCCCTGCCCCCCATGTATACGCACGTGACCCCCCTGTGCTCCCCCTGCTTTTGGCATGCAATGGCATGGTAGGCCTGGTTTTCACCGTCCCCAGGCTCCAGAGGCTTTCCTGGAGCCTGGGGAGGGTGAAAACGGCCTTCCCCCTGCCCCAGGCCCTCCGGAGGCCGGAAATGATCCATTTCCCAACTTCCAGTAGGCTCAGAAGGCCCAAAAATCAGCTGGCTGGCATGCGCGTGTGCGCTGGAGCTGAGCTAGTGCAATGCTCACAGGCCCAAAGATAGGGCTCCACATGCCAACTGTGGCACGCGTGCCATAGGTTTGCCATCACAGGTCTATAGGAACTACGTAACTCTTCTACATCCCAAATGATATATAGAAAAAATTAATCTAAATAACTGCTATGGTCTCATATCTTCCCAGTATGTATATTGTGGGGGAAATATGTTCTGCTACTTATTTATGTAAGGGTTTGTCTATGTCTCCACCCCAGAAACAATGTGGAAACTCATGAAGCACTAATGGGGGGAAAATGCTAACATTGATAATGATTTCATGAGTCACCAGCAATTTAATTATGTCCCTAGACAATTTTTGTCAAGGACATGATTTAATTCCTCTAGGTCCAATGTTTCTGAATAGCTGCCATTGTGTTTCATATGAAGTGGTTCAAAACCTGTTTGTCACTCCAGAATCTACAGTAGGAAGCATTTTTGGGATAATTCAGATGGAGACATCCAATCCAAGACAGTGTTTTAGTTACATCCATATATATTGTAGAAATAGGTGTGAATGAGCTATCAAAGAAGCCTTATTATAGCTGTCCCATATTAAAAGGTATTACACCATTAAGCTTATTATTACATTTGATTGAGGGTAAACCCTAAACAAGGCTCCATACCTGTGAGTTTACCATGTACATCAAGTGTAGAGAACCTCTAGCCAATATATTGTATGTAATCCAGCCCTTGATGTTTCTGAATTCAAATCAAACTATTAATGATGTATCTACCAACATTTGTTGTACAAATTCTTTATAATTCAATAAGGAAATCTTGAAATAACAATTACTCAATATCTTAATTAGTTTCTGAAATACAATTCAAAATAATTACACTATAGTCTGATAGATAACAAACGTCAATACAATATTACATTCTTGAATTTGATGATAGAAAGTCAATGTTATTTAAAAAATAATCAAGCCTAAAAAAATTCTGGTGCCACTTGAATAAAATTTGTGTTCTCTTTGAGTTAGATATCTCAAATGCCAGAGGTCTACCAAAATCTTACAGATAGATCTTCATTGTTTCCCTACTAATGACTGAGGGGATTTTTGTACATCTATTTCTATTTAGCTCAGGATCCAATATTTCATTAAAAATATCCTCCTGTTATCATAAATGCACCCATTGAAGTGTCAAAAACATTGATAAAAAGTGAAAGGAGATTCTAAATTAGTTATATAACAATATTATATAACAATATTACAATTATTGCTATTTTAGCACATAAAATTAAATAACACCCATTTATATCAGTAATTTGTTGTATCTCACTTGAAAATCCTGTTCAAACCAAAATAGCCACATCTTTGCCATTGAAATATCTGTGAAATAAACTTGTCGTAACCAATCCTTCATTAATAGATACTGTTTCATTAGATGAGTCTTCTGTAAATAAGCAGTACCTATCCTTAATTATTGTAAATATGCTAAAATTACATTTTTTTATCTTAGATTCTTATAGCCCATAATGTAAAATACTAATTTCATCCATTAATTTTATTTTTGGCTCACTTATTAATATTTTCCCAAAACCAAATTATTTTATAACCTGTAACAGTTAACAAATCTCTAATATTTTGTTATTATAATTTGTTATAATTATTAAAATATTTATCATATTTTCTAATATTGCTTACAGGCATAGAATCATGGGAACTCAAATTAATATTCATATAGCCTTGTTTTATACATATGGAGAATCTTTACTTAAAAGAAAAAAATGTGATTATGTGTAAGAAAATAGAATTGCTAAAAAGTAACATTCTTATAAAAGAATGGAAAGAACCCTAAAAAAACAAATAAATAAATAGAAAGAAATCCATGACTTCTTAGCGAGATAGCACTATAGTTCATCTCTCTTATTACAAATAAATATACAGAACAGTTTGCAAACCAATCATTTAAACTCAGATGCTAAGTATGAAGATAAAGATTAAAATTGGCAATATGCCCAGACTCATTATCATCAAATTAACAAGAGGACAGGGAAAAAAACTCTAAAAGTTCTCAAATGAGGATACCCCCCCTCCCCATTGCTCCTTGGGCAAACTCACACTTCTCTCTTAGCAATTGCTATAGAATGAAACACAATAAGACTTATCCATCACCAGATTTCAGTTTTAAGATAAAGGCCTCCACATTCACAGTGTTATCAAATCTGTGAATCTGATCTTGATTATTAATGCAGAATGTAGCGGGGGAAACTCATGAAATATTATAATTGTGGCTCTCTAGTGAGACTTTGAGCTTTTATAAACAACCTTCTTTCCTCTGAAAATTCCTTAGTAAAATCAGGATTGATTGATATGTTACTGACTTTTAAGCCATTAGCTGCTCCTGCTTCTCTTGTCTGTTGGTTTCCTAGGCAGCATCTCTCCCCTCTTTTCTCAGGGTCATCCATGTATTCCATTGAATGTATATATACCAAAGGATATAACTCAGTTAGCAACGTGTAAGATAAATAAAACATACAGAGAAGTTTTTTCAGCTATCAATAAATAGGAGTCATTAAACCTTACTCTTTGAGGAAAGGTGAATGCTCTCAAATTATTCCCAAATTAATCAATGTCCAAGTGTATAAGCATGCTTGTGCTGTTTGAATCAGGTATCCATGATTTGAAATCAAATCCCTTTGCAAAATTGCAGAAAATCATTTCTGTCCCCGAGTCCAAAAATGCCAGTGATGCCTGTTTCTGCTTGGCTGACAACTTTTGGATTGAAATCACCCAGTATGTAAACAATGACTTTTGGGGATACTTGTTCCTTATTTTCAATACTGGCATAGAAATTCTCTATTTCAAGTTCCATTGCATCTATTATTGGGGCCTCGACTTGGACAATTGTGATTTTGAGGTGCTTGACAGAACTTGAATGGTTATGATTCAAATATTTACTGTCAAGAAGCTTTCCATTATTTGGACAAGTTTATTGCTTGTGATAAATGCCACTTTGTTCATTGTCCTGTTATAATGTCCCAAGTAATAGAGAGCGAATTCATCAGACTGGAAATAGAACAGAACAGAACAGAATAACAGAGTTGGAAGGGACCTTGGAGGTCTTCTACTCCAATCCCCTGCCCAGGCAGGAAACCCTAAACCACTTCAGACAAATGGTTATCCAACAGCTTCTTAAAAATTTGCAGTGTTGGAATATAAACAACTTCTGCAGGCAAGTTGTTCCACTTATTAATTGTTCTAACTGTCAGGAAATTTCTCCTTAGTTCTAAGTTGCTTCTCTCCTTGATTAGTTTCCACCCATTGCTTCTTGTTCTCAGGTGCTTTGGAGAATAGTTTGACTCCCTCTTCTTTGTGGCAACCCCTGAGATATTGGAGCGCTGCTATCATGTTTCCCCTAGTCCTTCTTTTCATTAAACTAGACATACCCAGTTCCTGCAACTGTTCTTCATATGTTTTAGCTTCCACTCCCCTAATCATCTTTGTTGCTCTTCTCTGCACTCTTTCTAGAGTCCCCACATCTTTTTTACATCGTGGCAACCAAAACTGAATGCTATATTCCAAGTGTGGCCTTACCAAGGCATTATAAAGTGGTATTAACACTACAGTGTAGCTCAGTGATGCCAAGATGATTGATTTTCAACCTGGCTATCTCCTGTTTGATTGTGTCCAATTTACCCTGTCTCATTCTTTGGACATTCCATGTTGCTTTCTGGAGTGTCTTGTTTCTGCACAGTCCCTTGTTTTCATCAGGGGCTGCATCAGCAGCTGGGATTCCTGCTAGATTTGGTTGAGGCACATCATTAATGCCTTGACCACTTACTGTTTGCCCTTGCTCTTTCCCAATATTTGTTGGGTACCTTCTGCCCTAAAGATTCTACCATATCTGATTCATTTGAGAGTTTTTCCATAAAATTTTCTTTGCAAAGTTTTTTGCAAATTAAGTTGCAGGCCTTTCTCAACCCTGTCCATTTATCCAGGCTTTGGGACCAGCACGCAAGGGTATGGCTTTAAAACATAAATGTCTTTATTTGGCAGGGGAAGTGCTGTCAGAATCCAGTGACTTTTAAAATGAGTATTTTATCTGCTCCCACTTAAGTATCTGTTTATGTATGTAATGACAAATGACTCCAAGAAAAAAGAAGCACGGACTTATTTTTTTAACATCCCTTCAAATTTCTTTCCTCTTCCTTTTTTTTACCTTCAGTTCAGTGTTGATTTTTGGTGACTGCCTGGGCAAATCCCTGTAGTTTTCTTTAAAAGTTGTTTTTTTTGGGGGGGGGGGGATACTGGTTTGCCTTTGTCTGCTTCCTAAGGCTGAGAGAGGGTGACTAGCTTAAGGTCTGCCAGCTGGCTTCATGTCTAAGGCAGAACTAGCACTCACACTCTCCCAGTTTTTAATTTGATGTCTAAACCATTAACACCCAACTGGCTGTCTCCCTGTTCCTTCTCTGAAATTAAAAAGAAGAGGGGTGAAGTGTTGCTAAACAGTTTCTAGAGTTTTAAAGCCACCTTAATGCTTTCCTTGGCTTCCCAAGAAGGAAGAGGTCATGATGCTAAATTAGAGTGTGTGTGATTAAATTAACACATAATTAATTTAGCTACTAGTATAAAAAGAGTGAGGATGAATGGAATATAGAAATCAGTATAAGGAAAATGGATTATAGAATGTTTCATGGGTGATACAGAAGTTAGAATACTGAGTAAAAATTGACCATAGTGTTACAGTTGTTGCAAATTAGTCAAGGATGTATCCAGTACATTGTCTACTCTTTATTTTGTGGAATCAATTTCAGTAATGCAGTAGCGTAGGATGTTTTATCTGTAGTAATCCTTTGTAAATTACCTCTGTCCATACAATTTGAATCATTCTGTCTTCAACAAATGACAGAAAAGTTCTTCCACAAGACCAAAATGGGAATATTTCCTTAGTGCAGAAAATTACTTGAGGCCTGAATGTAATGGAAAAATTAAATACTAATAATGTCTTAATTAGCATTAGCGATAATGCAGCTAGCATATGAACAGGAATAAGAAATATGGGTTGAGCTGAGCAGAATTGCTAGAGAACTGAAACTCACAGGCCTTTCAAGAACAATCAGCAGCCTTGAAGGTAAGAAGAGATTTGGGTGTCTTAAGATCTGTAATACAAGTAAATAGAGCCAGCAACAATATTCTGGTTGGCAGACAAATAATGTTCCTGTCCCTTTTCATATCTTCCTTTAATTTTTCCCTTTTTTTTAATTAAAGTTGTAGTTTAGGGGATGCCAGCTGAGCGTGCACATCTTAATTTTTCCATTATTTTCAATTTTTTAAATAGAGGGTACCATCTGCAAGAAAATAGTACTTACTGCAAACTAACTGTTTTTAGAATCAGAGCAGCTGAAGCAAACGCCATTGTATCTCTGATAGTATCATAATTCAAGTGAATTTGAATATGAAATGCATATGTTCAGAATATTTCCCCTGAACAGGGTTCATCAGTGGGTTTATGTATTTTATTTATTGATATTTTAACTATAGGGAATGTAAAAGCAGTTGCAAAGCATGGAACCTCAACAGGTAGGGAAAAGATAATCTTAGCTCTTTGAGTCACTGAAACTAATGCACAATGGGCAGCTAAAGTCCAAGTTCTAAAAATATTTGTCTGCACCAGTGAATAATAAGTAGGAGAAATAGCACCACCTTCTGTTTGTGTGTTATGAGAGAGAGAGCTAAGCTACACATTCCTTTTTTGGCAATTCATGCACCATGGGAAATTGAAGGAAAAAATTTCTATAGAAGCCCTCGCAAATAAATACAATCAAACTGAAAGTGCTGTAGGTAAACAGAAAGCCCTTCCTGTTCTTGATCCAGCCTCTGGGGATTGCAGTGAAGTCATGAATGATATGGGAAGTGAAAAGTGAGACATTTCACAAGGAGGCTGGAACAGGAGCTGCTGACAGTGGGACAAACTCTTTCTGAGCTTTTCAACTTCACACCTTACTAATGAGTACCCAAGTTACGGTGTTCTAAATAGAATTTTTCCTGTCCCCGAGGCTCACTCCCAGTTAAGTCAGTGATTAAATAGAGCTCATGTTAACAGTGTCTCCTTTCTCTATTTATTTCCCAATGCTCTTTCCCTTTCAACACTGCTTATACTTGGAGGGAGGTGGGGTTTTTATGCGTTGTTTCTTACCTAAGGACATCAGACAGCTTGGAAATGTCTCAGACTTTCAGAATCAAAGAGCTGCAGGAATTTCTTCTCTTTTCAGAATCACTGACTAAGAGAAAGCTAGGATGAAGCTGACTGTAAAAGGAAATGTTCTCTTGGAATAATAAAATATAAAGTATAACATTATCATTACCTTATTAAAGGTAATAAGCCATGAGAACATTTCTCTTATCAATTGCTCGTGTTTAACCTAGCTCTTCTCTATTAGCTTGCGGAGCAAATACCTTTGAGGGTTCTTGTGTTAAAACATAATTGGATACAGAAGATAAACATCGCATACTAGACCCTCACAGCTATGTCTTTCTGTTTTCTCTTGCACTATAGCTTTCCCCTGGATCTGAGGATGATGAGGGACATGACAGCTCCAGCCGAGAGAATCTGGGCCGCATCCAATTTAGTGTTGGCTATAATTTCCAGGAATCTACACTCACTGTCAAAATATTGAAAGCTCAGGAGCTGCCAGCCAAGGATTTCAGTGGCACAAGTGACCCTTTTGTCAAAATCTATCTCCTGCCAGATAAAAAGCATAAACTGGAGACCAAGGTGAAAAGGAAGAACTTAAATCCACATTGGAATGAGACCTTTCTTTTTGAAGGTAGGTAAGAAAGTCTAAGTTCTGGACTCTAATTACTGGAGTCAAGGCTTTGCTGAATAAATCATAGTTCGGTTTTCAACCAGTATTTGGTAGTGATCTTCATTTCCTGAACTTAAAGACAAGCAACATAGTTGAAAGAAAACTGCTAACAGGCAAAAAACTTGTTCATGAATAGAAACAGACAGTGTGTCAGAAGAGGACTGATTAATTGTGGTAATCCTTTTGTCCTAGAATGAATGTTTCAAGGTTGAACATTTGGGGAGCCATTCTTGTCCAAATGGGACAGAAAGGAAGTGTGAATGATGTTCACCACTCTTCTTGGAGTTGTTGTTTTTTTTCATCAGGCTAGTGTAAATATTTCTGAAGAACACAAACATGATAGCAATAGCTCTTATACTTATATATCACTTCACAGTCCTCTCTAAGCAGTTTACAGAGTCAGAGTATTGCTTCCAAAAATCTGGGTCCTCATTTTATCAATGAGGATCCTTGGAAGGATGGAATGCTGAGTCAACCTTGAGCTGGTGAGATTTGAACTGCTGGCAAATGTAAAACTGCCGAACTGCTGACAATTGGCAGTCAGGAGAAATAGCCTGCAATATTGCATTCTAACCACACCACTCTTATGATTGAAGGCTATAGAGCAGGGGTGTCAAATTGCATCATCACAGTAGCGTCACGTGACGTATTGGGATTTTTTTCCCGCGGGCCATGAGTTTGACAACTCTGCTTTAGAGTGTACACAACCAAAGTTTCTCCTAATGACCAAACCACACCTTATATCTTCACTAATATTAGAGTGCTAGCATGGGAGAGGTGAAACCATGAATATGTTCACTGAAGAAAAGAAAAACAGAAGCACTGCCATGGTGGATCAGACCACTGGCCCATCTTTTCCAGCAGTCACAGTGATCAACCAATCATACAAGGAAGCCCACTAGACTCCCAGCAGAAGGTCTTTAGAGACAGTCACATTACCATCAAAACTTAACAGCAATTGATCCCATGACTTCCCTGAAGTGGTCCAACCCTTTGTTAAATATAGCCAAGCTGGTAACCAGCACTCACATCTCTTAGTAGTAAATTCCAAAACTGCATTGCTAGTCCCAATTTCCATTTCAGGAGAGAGAGAGAGAGAGAGAGAGAGAGAGAGAGAGAGAGAGAGAGAGAGAGAGAGTTTGTGTGTGTGTGTGTGCTGTCTGCCAGTCACAAAAACATTATAGCAGTTAGTGTAAAGAGGAACTGTAGTGCTGCCAAACTCTCATTCCCTTGTTGTTATTAAAAGCCTATGACTACCATTGATGATGAAAAAATAGCATGCAAGCAATTTTGCAATCAGGTGCTTTTTCCAGTAACATTATAATTATGACTGTATGTTGCTGTAGTGGAGGAAAAGAAATGGTAAATCTAAACAATGCCTACAAGTTGGCACCAAGACAAAATACTGAAGATTTTTGGTGAGCAGATGACTGGGTAGAAGAGATGGTTTTGGAGCAACAAAAATCAGACTTCACTCTAGCTTCCTTTGCCTTACCTGCTAAGCATTTGGGAATATTTCCAAGGATTTGCAAGTAATTCGAATGCTGTATAGCTCAAGTAAATGCCATAAATATAGAATCATTACGATAATGTGTAATTGACTAGCTGAAAGGAGGGAAAAAAAACTTTGAACAGTTATTGTGAAAGAAGCCTTGTGAAACAATCAAGTTACCCTTCCCTTTTAAGAGCCCATGAACAGAATTGTATTAGCTGAAGCCTAGAGGCCAGGAGACAAGACAAGGTAAGTCTTCCCACCTGTGAAGAAACAGATTGTTAATAAACTGTTCAGAGTTTATTGAGGTAAAACGAAAAACTGCTTTTTTATTATTTCAAACACATGATCGTTGAACTGGATATTATCTCAGCTACCAAACATAGATAAAGGTGAGGGAGCATGAAGCTCCAGACCTGAGTTTAAAGTAATGCAATCTCCCAGTAGGGAGATTCTGTGTGAGATTGTTCTCATTCTCCCAATATAATAGGAATACCATTTTTGTGCCATACAGCTGTAAAAAATTCAGCATTGACATGGTCTATGACAAAAGGGGTGTTTTTTTTACATCACAACAAAAAACCATAGCTATTGGCCACTCCTAATGAAGTCTGAAGTAAAAAGGCTTCTTTAATACTTTAAATATGGAAATGTGCATGTACTGAGGGCATAAGCCTACAATTGTTGTACATATAATAGCATCTGAGTATTACGGGAATTGTAATCCAATGTACTGAAGGATGTCAAGTTGAGGAATACTGCCCTAAATCATTAAACTATCACATTCGCTATCTAGTCATCTCATGGTCTACCTATTTCATCTGGTCAGTTTGTGTTACCTTATGTCTCCTTTACTTTATCCAATTGTCTTAACTCCTGCCAAGTTAGATCATGCCCTTATTCCATTTCATTTAGTACCATTCTCGAGGGAAACAGCAGTGTATTGCATTAACATAGAAAGAACAAAATTCTTCACTTGTAATCTAAGTGCAAATTATGGATGAAGACCAGGATTTGTTCTGGCTCTTAGAGCAGACAGTCAGTTCTCTGAAGCATCAAGTTGGATTAATAAAACTTTATTGCTACTCATTAATCTAGAAGAAGAGAGCCAGTTTGGTGTAGTGGTTAATATAGCAGTCTAGAATCCAAGAGGTGTCTAGTCCTCTTCTAGTCCTGCGTTAGGCACGAAGCCAGCTAGGTGACCTTGGGACAGTCACTGTCTCTCAGCCCTAAGAAAAGGGCAAGGGTAAACCACTTCCAGAACTCTTGCCAAGAAAATTGCAGAGACTAGTCCAGGCATACTCCAGAGACAAGATGGACTTGAAGTCACAGGACAAAAAAAAAGTCTAAAAAGTTATCCAAAGCTACAAGATTATCTGTAAGTATAGTTGCTGTTATCTTTATTTTGATTTGATATATTACTATGGAAAAGACCACCGTGTAGAAGGGAATGACTGTCTTCAGTTGAAGCCATTTTTACATTTCAAATTCTTGTTACTCTGCTTTAACTACATTTCATCTCTCGTTTTCTTTATTTCTCTTCGTCTCTCATCTGCTGCTCCTTTGCTTTCATCAGGTTTTCCATATGAGAAAGTGGTTCAGCGGGTGCTATATCTACAGGTCTTGGATTATGATCGGTTTAGTCGTAATGATCCAATTGGGGAAGTTTCCATTCCTCTCAACAAAGTGGACTTGACTCAGATGCAGACTTTCTGGAAGGATCTAAAGCCCTGCAGTGATGGGAGTGTAAGTGATACTAACTTTGCTTTGCAACTTTGCACATCAAGATTTTGAAGTACTGTTGATGAGATCCTTCCTGCTTCTCTCTATAAAGCCTTAAATAAGGGCATAAAACCTTAATACCTACAAGATGTCAAGTATGGTTGTAGATACCATGTAAGACAGATACAGTCAACAAGAGAAGCCTAACACCCACCTTTAATGCTTCTGAATGTAATTATTTGCCAGCAGCACAAAACACATATGAAGTTTGCTGGTTACATTCACTGAATTATTATTATTATTATTTAGGATTTGATGAGAACAAGACAGAAGAGAAGTAAACATATATACACAGTCCACATAATTATAAGTAAAACTCTTAGGGGGGTGGGTTACCGCAGTGGCTTTATAACTGGATGTCCAATTCAGCTATCCAGGCAATTGTCTCTGGAGTTGCTTCATGGGAAATCTTCTAGGGAACCAGAGAACACACGTCATTGGCAATCTTGCACAATATAATTAATAGTTTGCCCATCAGCACCCACAATCACAACAAAGGGAATCTTTCTTGCTGGATGGTATCGCTACAGTGAAGAAACTATATCTGAAAGAAAAGGCATCCCATTATTTTTTTAAAAAGAAAAGACTATAACAAATGCTCTTAACAAGCATTCCTTTTTTCCCCAATTTACTCAATCCAAGAGCAAAATTATTAATCTTGCCTCACTTTTGAATTCCCATGCTTATTTATACTATCCTATTGTAATCCAAACTGGCATTCCAGAACAAGGCTACCAGCCGTAAGTATTGTTGGTCTTGATTATGAATACAAATAATTATTTCAGCCAATGCCAGGGAAATATTTTTACCATTTAGCACAAAGGTACAAAAATAGCATCTCTGGAGCTGCAAATGTCTTAGCAACATACTTTTGTGCCCCTGTAGATTCTTTTATAAGTGTCTTTGGTCCAAATTCTGCACTGCAGAAGGGTTAAAGAGACAAAAGAGTGCCTTAAGATTAGCAGATAGAGATAGTTACCAGTATATAGATAGTCACTTAACAACCATTTGAAGTTACGTCAGACCTCCCCAGGGGTACTTACAACCCAGTTCTGAACTTCCAGTGCCCCCCCCCACAGTCACATGAACTCAGCAACTAGACTACATTTATGACTATTTGCAATGTCCCATAGTCATGTGACCACATTTTTGCCCAAAACTGGCATTTACGTCCAGTTTTCCACAAAACCAGTCAAATGGTTTGCTTAATGATCACAGCATTCACTTAACAACGCTGATATTCATTTAACAGTTGCAAAATCACTATCAAAAGGTTGTAAAATCCCTTTGGTTGTGTGGGTGACCCCCTTAATGACTGTCACAATTTACGATCCATTATGATCACAAGTCAAGGACTGCCTATAGTCAAAACACTTGTTTCAACCCTTGCTTTGCTCACTGTAGGAATGCAATCTTCATTATGCCACACAAAGCAGGCTGTGGCTGTTGATCTGATAAAATTTATGATGAAAAACGTGGAGCTGTATTCTGTATAGAATGAACAGACCAACTCCTGAGGGATGCTCAGAAGACTTCAGTTCTGAGCATGGTGAACCTATAGAAGGGACATCAGTGATGTCCAACATCAGACAAGATTTTCTCATTTCTGTTTATTCTTCTTTCTAGGGAAGCCGAGGAGAACTCCTTCTGTCCCTTTGCTACAATCCTTCTGCTAACTCCATTACTGTGAATATCATCAAAGCTCGGAATCTTAAAGCCATGGATATTGGGGGAACATCAGGTATCAAATTCAAGAACAGTAGCAAATAACCCCAAGTCAAAAGTCACCCACAAATTAACCTTTTCCTCAGAAGCCTGGGCACTTGTATTTGTGGTAAATCTAGTAGAAATGTGTGAAATATCAGAATGTCTTTGATGGTCAGACCTTTTTCCTCCAGCTGTGGTGCAAGAAGTGTGTGTTATTTATGTTTTACATCACCAGCTGACAGAGATGGTGTAGTATTAGCTCATCCAGTATTCTGTGTGTAAGGGAAAACAAACTAACCATTACCATGGCAGTATTCCATTTACAAGGACAAAGGTCGTTCTAAAATAACAGGTGCCCACATAGCTGAAGAGTCCTTTGAAGGTCTGAAAAGACAACGTCAACTTTAGTTTAGTTTCTATAATTTAAAGTGAAAATTAGGTCCAGAGCATTATCCGATGTGTCCTTCTTACTGAAATTTCAATTGAGTTATGTCTTATTACTGTATCATGGTGAAACTACTAGGGAAGTCCATGTATAGTATTTTTACTTTTATGAGGGAAAAGTAGATATAAACCTTTCAGAACATTCAATGGGAACAACAAAGAACTTACCCCATGATATATGCATCAGCTCCGTCTTTGTAAGGAGTTTTGTTGGCTCATGGATGAAAGGATACATTCAAAAGTATTTCTTTTCATTTCCTAATAATTCTCAACCCACCACAAGAAATATTGTAAGAGAACAGAAAAGTAATTTCCAATTTTCTGTCCTCTTGTGGGAGGAAGCTTTCTTTCCTGAATTCCTCTAAAGTGGCTAAAGGAATCATAGGAATTTTGGACAAAATCTTTCACTGCAGGAATCAGCAATTAATCAGCCATATATTGAACGTATGACTCAAAAATTACCATATGTTGATGAAATTTGGTGGCAAAATGGTCAAATTTCAGCAGGGTGGTTTTGTTTGGTTCGTTTTTGTAGATTAAAAAGTGTGTGTGTCCCTAATATTTAGAACAAGCATTTGGAACAATAGCATAACTCATTCTGCATCATTTTAGAATACTGCCTGTAAATGGGAAATGTCAAAATTAATGAATTATTTAAATAAACAGGCTGGAAAAAATGTCCATGTATTTTAGAGGTAAGTAACCTTTTGAGCTTCAAGAATTCAGTGTGACATTGAGTGGTGGGTTGATGGCTGCACATCCCCATGCATAAATGAAGTTGACCAAGTGGGGAAAATGGACAAGGCTGTCTTTGGCTTTCCAGTCTACAGAAGAATGGCTAAAGGCCACAGGTGAGCTGACAATTGCCTACATCTAGTTTGAAACAACTTACAATATTGTAATATTGAGAGGGAAGTGGTGGCTCAGTGGCTAAGATGCTGAGCTTATTGATCGAAAAGTCGGCAGTTCACCGGTTCAAATCCCTAGTGCTGCGTAATGGAATGAGCTCCCATTACTTGTCCTAGCTTCTGCCAACCTAGCAGTTCGAAAGCACGTAAAAAAATGCAAGTAGAGAAAATAGGGACCACTTTGGTGGGAAGGTAACAGCGTTCTATGCGCCTTTGACATTTAGTCATGCCAGCCACATGAACATGGAGACATCTTCAGACAGCGCTGGCTCTTCAGTTTTGAAACGGAGATGAGCACCACTCCCTAGAGTCAGGAACAACTAGCACATATGCGCAAGGGGAACCTTTACCTTTACCTTTATGCTGCTATGCAGCATCTTATATTTGATTTTTTTTTAAATGGTACAAAGTATTCACAAACTTGAACATAGCTCTTTTTTTTGCAAGTTTTAAAGTAACTGTGTCTTTTCTGGGATTGTATGGGCACCCTTGGCAATGGCAGGACTGCTTTAAGGAACTACAAAGATACTACATTAATGCTCCCACAGGCTCCAAATGGACTAACACAATTCATGTTTCTATGTAGAACTTAAATTTACAATTGGACCTTTTCCTATAAATAAAATGCAGCATCTATGCAGCATCTCATATTTGATTTTTTTTTAAATGGTACGAAGTATTCACAAACTTGAACATAGCTCTTTTTTTTTGCAAGTCTTTAAAGTAGCTATGTCTTTTCTGGGATTGTATGGGCACCCTTACATCATACTGTAAGAAACAAATGATTTTTAGCAGGTTCAGTAAGAGTGATAAGTACTGGCATGTTCCCTCTACAACTCACACTGTTTCCTCAGTTAAATCCTGGCTATCATGTCCATTTTCCTTGCATCAGATCCCTATGTGAAGGTGTGGCTGATGTACAAAGATAAGCGAGTGGAAAAGAAGAAGACGGTGGTGATGAAGCGATGCCTGAACCCAGTGTTCAATGAATCCTTCATGTTCGACATCCCCACAGAGAAGCTGAGGGAGACCACCATAATCATTACGGTCATGGATAAGGATAAGCTGAGCCGAAATGATGTCATTGGAAAGGTAGGTCATCCCTTTGATTGAGGATAAGCTCCTTGCTTATCAGAATTTAGGGTTTGCGTTCCTCCTCAAATACTCATGGTTTCCTGTCAAAAATACTATTAGTGCTTTAGTTTTCTTGCAGCTTTACACTAGCTGAATCCCTCCACATATATTTAATCAGATATATTTTATTAAAACCCCTTTTATGATAAATGTAAACCAAAACAATTTCAAATCACTGGGAAAGAGCAACTTTGCAAAAAGAAAATTTCCTCTCCCTTTGCTCCCACAGCTAAATGGCAATTGTAGAAGGTAACTGTAGAAGGTAATTGTAGAAGAGATGAGACAATCTATAGGAACAGAGGATGGAAACTAATTATAATGATAATGGAAGATACAATTTCCATATAGGGGTTAGGATTAAAGGATTATGCCAAAAGCAGAAAAGGATGAATTATAATTGAAATTTCATGGCTGGACTTTTAACAGTATATTTGGCAGTGCTTCAGGTGGAAAGAACAGAGTTTTGACTCCCAAAGGCTTCCAGCTCCCATTTTGACCCTTACTTTCTCTCCAAAACATTCAGTTGTAGTTAATATTCAGAGCAATCCTAACTCCCTTGAGCAGCCATTTCAGGAAAGAACAGATGGGGTAGATGGTCCATTAGGGTTGTCCTGCCTACCACTTTAGTCCTGAGTATATTTCTACTGTTCCTAGCAATAGAAACCAGCAGAAGACTGTGGAATAATTCATGGCTTGGTCAGGAGCAATACAAGACAGATTTGGATCCAATTGTTTGTCCTCTTAGAAAGCCCTGAGTCTTTTTTTCCACCACACCAATCTGAAGAGTAGGTAACTAAATTATCTCTTCATTACAAACAATTGAACTGGAATGTGATAAAAAGAAAGCAAATTTACTCTACTATATCCAGACATTGCTCCTGCCCTTCCTGGCACAAGTAGTGCTTACAGCTTGTCCCACTTTAAATTCTATGTCTCAAATGTCTACAAGAATAGAACAGTAAGAGATTTGTACTAAATATATCTTGATTTGCCTCACAATATTCCTGCAGTCTTCATCCTTCTGGAGTAGAGAAAATTTGCTTAGGATAAACTTGAATCTGAGTCTCTAGCAAAAATCTTAAATTAACAGTTAACTGGATATAGAGCTTTGGGCATTCTGCGTGCAAACAATGTGTGTGCTGCCAACAACTACAGTTTCTAATTGTTAGAGATATCACAGCTGGGTATTGAGATAAAATTAAGAACAAATCGGAACCAACATATTAGCACAATTCCTTGGCGTGTCCAGCAGTTTCTGTTACAACTTAGTTTAGCATTCTGATTTGAATCTGCACAGTGATTCTAATAAATAGTGTTATATTGTGACTTCTGCTTTAAATCAATTTGTGGAAAATATTAGTCAAATAGATCCACCCAAAGCTTATAATTTATAATATGGGATAGTAGAATAATGCGAGCTAGATGCTTGGCAACATAATCACAAAATTATATGTCATGCTTCCTTACTCAATGCCATTTTGTACTATTTTTTTTCAACAGGGTCAATTATCCTTTGGCATTTTGCAATTCAATGATATATTGTATAACAATTTAGCTTAATGAATTTCAGGAAATATTACTTGCAAATTTGTTATAGCTGGAGAACTGACTTCTTGCTTTAAAATGCAAGCTTATATACAGCAGTTTAAATAAATTAATTAGCTTTAAATCTGATTTACATTAAATATATATAATTCTGTTCTCGTTAGTGAATAATAATAAATTGACATCCTAATCTTGATGTTTGATTTGTGCAACAGAGTGAAAGCTCTTCTGTAATATGGCATGATATTAAAACAAGTAGCGTGTATATCAAATTAAATCAACGTAACATGAATTCAACATCAATAAGATGCCAATTTAAGCATAACAAAATTGTATAGTAATGCAAGCTTGATCTGGTTCTTGAGAAATTATTGATTAACTTTGCTCAAGACCCCTGAAGTCTCTTTAGCGAAGTCCAATTTACTCAGGAAGAGAAGCAGACACAGGATACCCATTCTTGACATTCATGGATTGTTTCTATATGGAGTTGCAGTAAGAAGAAAACCAGCTACTGTCAGACCAGACCAGGAAATCAACTCCACATGAAGGCTAAAACAACTTTTATTGCAATCGACAATAGTAACAGAATCTTACAAATCTGATTATGCTATATCACCTCCTCCTCCTCCTCCTCCTCCTCCTCCTGATAGTTTAGTGAATTAAGAAAGTGTCTGCCTGATCCATTTCCAAATATTATGTCATTTCTCTGGGCTTAAAAAAATGTTTCAGCCACTTTGGCCTGACTGATAGTTCCTGTATATCTCGGACAGAGTCTTTAGATACCCCCAGATTACCTCATGGAATCTCTTTAGATGACCTTAGTAAATGTGGAAGTTCATAGACTGCCTGAACCAATGCTGTGTCAGATTTGGAAAATAATGACCGTGCTCTGTGCTAATTTTCTGCAGGGCGGTCCTTTAAGCAAAGACCTCTTAACAATCTTCCCAAATATTTGCAAAGGTATTTGGAGAAATGTAGGGAAAGGAAGGGTTTCATTCAGATTCTGATTAGTACGGGAGAGATTCTGAACAAAGTTAAAGCTAAGTTTCAGTTATGAAACCCACGGTCACTAAATGGAATAAAACATCAAGATCAACTAAAAGCAAAACTTACGCAATTCGAATATTAGAATATCTCAGCTGCTTCAGCCTCTGCTGAAACTATGTGATAATAATGAGTGACTGAATAATTACTATTGTCAACCTCCAGTCAAGTTATGAAATCACATGGCTTTGAGTGAGAGTCAGAAAGCTACATTAGTTATTCTGGAAGACAGATCTTGGCTGTCATTGTGGGGGAGAAGATGACACACACATCCTCCATGCATCAGTATAGAAACCCAGTTGATAAAAATAACTGAATCTACCATAGGGATTAACACTTCTTAGCTTTGCCATGTAAACTATTTCTGACACCTCCAGCACATTTGCAGAAGAGAAGAGAAATAAAGGCTGGATGGTAGCTGGTATGGGTGAAAAATTCCAGCCAACAGGACAACACTTTAACTTCATATTGAAGATATGAACCCGGGGCAGTTACATGGGAGTAAAAACTGGAGATATATCTCTGGGTTCTGTTGTGTCTGCAGCAATGATGCCAAAATGATAACAGTAATGTCACCATGCCAATGTTATCATTATATATTTATAGCCTGACTTTTAATTCAAATACATATGTTGTAGCATTTGTCTGACAAATTTGTCTCCCATATTTAATTCTTGCTACCATGCATCCAGAAATTCATATTTCTTAACATAGTGTCTTTTCCCCCCATATGCCCATCATTTACAAACAAAATGACGTGATACTTTGGGAGATGGAGTTATAGTCCACAACATTGGGAAGCCACCAGTTTAGGAAATACTGATCTGTAGAAACTTCATGTTCTTCAATGGGCCCATAGTGATTAATAATAGAAATAGAATCATAGGGCTGGAAGGGACCTTGAAGGGTTTCTAATCCAACTCCCTGCCCAAGGAAGGAGTCCTTATTCCATTCCAGATAAATGATTGTCCAGTCTTTTCTTAAGAACCTCCAGCAATAGAGCAGCCACAACTATGGGGGCAAGCTATTTCATTGACTAATTGTTCTCACTGTTGATAAATTTCTCCTTTGTTCCAGGTTGGGTATCTCTCTTAATAAGCTTCCACCCATTGCTTCTTATCCTGCCCTTAGGTTCTTTGGAGAATAAATCAACCCACTCTTCCCCGTGACATCTGTTCAAGTATTGGCTATCGAAGATGGCTATCATGTCTCTCCTAAGTCTTCTCCTCATTAGCGTATTGAAGGTTCCCTTAGACATTCCTTATACATTTTAGCCTCCAAACACCTTATCATCTTTGTTGCTCTTCTCTGCACTCTTTCTAGGGCCTCATCATCTTTTTTGTATCGTGGTAATCAGAATTGTATGCAGTATTCCAAGTGTGATCTTATTAGTATGATATAGAGCAGTACTATCACTTCTTGTGATTGCGATGCTATCCCTCTGTTGATGCAGCCTAGAATTGCATTGGATTTTTTGGCAGCTGCAGCACACTGCTAGTTCATTCTTAAGTGGTGGTTTACTAGAACACCTAGATCCCTCTTACAATTACTACTGTTGAGCGAGATACTGCCTATTCTGTAACTGTGCTTGGTTTTTCCTGCCTGCGTGCAGAACTTCACTTTTCTCAACACTGAACTGCATTTGTAGGATAGGACCCAATGCTCAAGTCTGTCAAGATCCTTCTGAATCATGAGTCGATCTTCCAAAGTGTTAGCAGTTTCACCCCCCACTCAGCTTGGTGTAGTCTATGAACTTGATGAGCACCCCTTCAATCCCCTCATCTAGGTCATTTATGAATATGTTGAAGAGCACTGCACCCAAGGCAGAACCTTGAGATACCCCACTAGATACTTCCATGCAGTTGAAATTCCACTGAGCACCACACATTGACATTCACATATTTATATTTTATATCATTCATATATTCCTATGTATTCAATAATACATTCAGATAACATGCAGTTCTCTAAAATGCATTACTAGGGTTGGGATTTTATTAGGAAATATGCTTCTTTAAACGTCAGACCCGCTGGCTATTTAACTTATTTGATCTATGATCAGGGATGTTCAGTTTTCTATGGCCAAGCCTATAGTTCTTTTTATTCAAGTCTACCCCATGCCCAAATAACTCTATCTAGCTATTTCTTCGTATGTTGAACGTCTTCATTTTTCAACTGTGCAGCCCAATCTTCTCAAGATAGTACATGCAGCTGTCTCATGAAGGGAAGAATGCATCTTTATGTCTTTTTCTTGAAGACTGGCAGCTGCTTCGCATGACTATCCTATTTTGTTAGGAAATTCACATTCAGCCATTCTTTTCCTTTCCTCTCAGATGAAATCACACAATTCTGAACAGTCAGCATACAACTGGAAATATAATCAGCTGTGGCTCAACTGCACCTGATCAGTACACCTTCTGTGTTTATCTTGTCTTCTGTAATTTTAGTATTCCTTTCCTAGAAAAGTGTGCAAAACCAAGAATGTAATAGCAAGAAAATGTCTTATATTTTTTATCCAATGGTAGAAACGAAGTAGGAAACAGTATGATTTAGTAGATTATGATGATTATTAACACAGTCAGCCAGATGTTTAGATTAGATTTGGCATTATTGTTCATCACACAGTTGGCCAGATGTTCAGACTGGATTTGGCATTTTTGTCTACCTACCAAGTCCTTCCCAAGAACCTGGGATAGGCAGATGTGGATGTTTGATGGTGTTACAGATATCATTGCAGAACGTAAGATGCTCTGAGGTGTTATGTGACAAGTACCTTTCTGTTTAGAGCATTTTAGCTTCTTCATTCTTTCTTATTTTCTCTATTTTATGGTCCCCCTGGTTCTTGCTTGCAGGCAAATGGTATTTCTTGCAAGTCTTCTAATGTATCATTGTTGCTACTTTGGCATGCCGCTGCTTCTGGTCAGTCTGAGTGATCTTCTTGCAGCAGCTAACTAGGAGCAGCTAACTGTTCCTTCAGCTTCTTTGCAGAGGTGGTGGCACTGCTCTCTGTTGCTGTCTTCTGAATTCTGGCTTTGTACGCATTTGTTCTTAAGACTTGATCATTATTATTATTATTATTTATTAAAGAAATTTATATAGCCACACAGCTCATGCATAGATGACTACAGGTGGCTTACAAAATTTAAAAACCTTACCATATGATTAAACCCTTTTTAAAAACACTCCCCCCCCCCCCATGACAGCAACAACACAAATAAATCAGCCACTTGATTGGCTGCATCTCCAAAAATCGTGTTTTTAGAACCTTTTGGAAAAACAATAGGTTAGGAGCCAACCATACCTCAGGGAAATAATTTTCCACCGAAAAGGGCCATTTTCATAGTTCTACCATATGGCAATCCCTTTGATGGGACCTAGAATTCCCTCTAGCTAAAGAATTCCAAATAATGCATATCACCAAACAAAATGCTCTTCCCTGACTTCTAGGAAAGCACAATGCAGAATATTGTGGAATTTAAATGTAAAATAAAACTTATTTTTTTCCCAATAGGCATAATCCCAGAAAAAATAAATGCAGTAAATAAATAAGAAGCTTTAATAAGATACATGCTCACTGCAGCAGGAATACATTTAGTCTAATACTGGAAAAAAGATACAATTCTGACAATATCTGATTGGGAACTTAACTTGAGAACATGCAACAATGGCAAAATTAATAGTATATATTCACATCAGAAGTTTAACCAATTTTAAGAATGGCAAGTATAAACACACATAGCCTGGCTTTTAAGGGGTCCAAATGCTCATAAATATTGTAAATTAGCAAAAGCACAAAAGAGGAAAATTTGAAGCCAAATCGTCTTTTTTTCTCTTCCTCTTTTCCTTTATATTTTAATTGTTATCAAATTTGCTTTGTTCATTTTCCCCCCTTTTTCCCCTTCAACAGGGAGAGATAATATTAAATAACAATACAATAGAGACCTTAATGCTAAGTAATCAGCTCAAGACAGAAATTTATTGTACTCTACAACAAATGCTGTGATGCAATCTGGAGCAGCTTTTAATGGTGTATTCAGTTTTGGATGAAAAAGCTAAATAATCTTATGCTTATTAACACTGACATTTTATATCATAATATTGATATAATGGCTTCTCTCTTTTTTAAAAAAAAATGGTTTAAGCTAACTAAACCGTATTGAAATAATATAATGTATTATTCAAGTTTTACAGCATTATAATAGAGATTTTACACAATTTTTTAAAATGACAAAAGTTGTTCCTGTTACTATCTTTTGAAATCTAGGAGCCTATGAAAACCACAATTTTGGTCCTATGTGAAAGAATCATTTGTATTGGATTCTGTGGGGTGGCTTTCAGCATATTTCTGTTTTGAATATCCAGATGAATTAATGCTTTAGCTAACGTTGCCATCATAAAATATAGAAAACCAGTCTAAATATCCCTCTGATAATATCTTAAACTGGGTTATAACCCAGCTATAGTCATGTCCATCACAACAAATGGCACTTCTGACTACATTTAGATGATAATAATAATAATGATGATGATAATAATAATAATAATAATAATATAATTTTATTTCTATACCGCCCCTCTCCCGAAGGACTCGGGGCGGTGCACAGCCTAATTAAAAGCACAAGACAAACAACAATTTAAAAATTAAAAATATTAAATAATTTGGCTCAATATAAAACCCCAAATTTAAAAATCCCAGATTAAAACCAATTTAAAAATCTTCACATCGATAGCCCGGCCTGGCGGAACAAAAAGGTTTTGAGGACACAGCGGAATACACGGAGGTCAGTGAGCTTACATAATTCTGGGGGCAGTTCATTTCAAAGAGTAGGCGCTCCCACAGAGAAGGCCCTCCCCCTGGGTGTCGCCAGCCGACATAATTTGTCCGCTCCCTCTCTGTGGGAGCAGACTGGCCGGTGGGAGGCTATTGGTGGCAGGAGACAGTCTCGAAGGTAACCCGGTCCGATGCCATGGAGCGCTTTAAAGGTGGTAACCAATACCTTGAATCGCACCAATCGCACAATTGCTTAAAAATTAACCACAAAAAAGAAACCTTACCCTTTAAATTACTTGTGTGAAATAACAAAAATATTAAGCGTAAAGAAAAACAGAATCTGGGCTTTCTTTGCCCACTTCTCTCACTCTTCAACTTCTTTTATGCTGATTTGACAGAAACAAGCCTTAGTATCCCCTCTTGCACATTTGAGAACATTGAATATCTATCAGTTAGTCTGAGGGCCCTCTCAGACATTGCCCTGTTGCAGGAAAATTAACTCCATCTCTCCAGAGCTCCATTCTTCTGTGTTCCACTTCTCTATACCATAGAACAGAACCCTCCTACTCCAAGAGGAATTCTTACTATAGATAAGCCTTGACCATGTTGATATTTACATTTCCACATTATACACAAGTTCCATCCCAATGCCATAGAAAGAGCATTCTATTTTAATCACGCAGCTGGGCATATGCAGCTGACCTTGGAGAAATGTGAAAGAACCATTTGGACAGTGTTTAGGGTGGGGGCTGAGGGAGACACCACCTGTTAAAGGGCAGGTTGAACAGTCAAGAGACAGAATGGAGAAAAACAACTCAAAAGATCTCCATCTTGATTTTGTTTAGTATGTGATGGGATAGAGAGAGAAAAACTTAGATACGCTTTCAAGATTCTGTAGTTCTAATCTACATCCATAGGCTAGAACTACAGAATCATTCCTAGAATTAGCATTCCTAGAATCCCTGCAGGGCCTTGTTTATTGATCTGTCCTACCTTGACAGGCTGACATTCTGCCTCCTTGGGAATAAAAGATCCCTTTAAGCAAAATAAACACATAGTTAGGGCACCAAGGGAAGGAGGACACCACCAAGTTGTTCCTCCTATCTATAGCGCTACACCTAACTTCAATCAATTTTTTTGTAATAGTCCTTGGCTGGAATGTTCCACTTTATTTTATTTTATTTATTCAATTTTTATAGCTGCCCAACTTAAGCAAGTGACTCTGGGCATCTTACAATTCTAAAATTATAAAACAATTAAAGCAATTTTAAAAACAATACAAATAATATTGTTTACATTGTTTAAAATAAGTTTTCTTTGTCATGGTGAGTGACTAAAATTTAAAGGGTTGGCATGAGAATTTTGCAACCATCAAGGGGCACCATCGTTGGGCTCTGCTTGGGCCATCAGTTGGCCCTAATGCAACCCTGCAATACCTCTGCAATACTGGTTGGTAAGAACCTCTAATTTTAATATCCAGGTTCTTTTTGCTTTCCTCCCTATAGTATTTTTTTTTTCTTATCTGATTTTAAGGAATAGAAGTCTACCATCCAAGATAGGATGCCCTTGCAACATTTAAGCAAATTGATGACAGCCAGGGAATAGGAAATCAGGAAGGGGGAAGGGGGCCACAAGAAATCTTGATAAGTGCCCCAAATCAGAAAAGCAACAAAGTTTGCTTCATGCCAGTTCCCTGTGAATTGCATACACTTGCAGAGAAATAAACTGTCCATCCCAGTAACATCTTCTTAATAATGTTGAATAGTCAGAACAGCCTGCTGTAGCCCTGTTTTAATGCCATTGTGAAATCAGACAGCTTGAATAATAAGAAGCCTGATCATCAGAAAGCACCCTTAGCCTGGGAGAGCACACCGTACAATGGAGAAGTAGTTTCTCTCAACTGCTACCTCATTTCTTGTCAAAATGAGTGTCCCCAATCCCCATTGCTTTATGCCCAAGCAAAGAAACAATAGATTTAGCCATGTCTGTCTCATCTACTCAGGGCTTGCAATTTCATAGCAGACATGTTATGCAAGCACTAAGATATGTGCTAAAGCTGACCTGTTCGGGAGGAGGAGGTGCACAGAGCAGCAATTCAGGGAAGAGGTGGGAATAAGAATGAATAGTGTGGCTTTTGACTAGTCCTGTCATCTGATTTGTTTTAGATCTACCTATCGTGGAAGAGTGGACCAGGCGAAGTAAAGCACTGGAAGGATATGATTTCACACCCTCGCCAGGCGGTGGCACAGTGGCATCAGCTGAAGGCTTGAGAGGCAGAAGCCAAGGACTCGCTCTGGGGTTCGGTGCACCAAGTCAGCATTTATTGGCTATACTCTCATGACATGACTTTATGCACAACGGCTGCACTGAGGTGTCCTCGTGAGAGAAAAGCTTGGGGATGGATGAACAGAGGCTAAGAGAGTAAACCTGAAATATGTACTTTTTAAAAAAAAAAAACTCTGGGCGTGGGAAAGTGATGTCAGTGCCCCTTATGCTGGTTCAGCAGCACATACTACTATGAGGAGCATTGTTACCACCCAACCTCCTGCTTTAGCCTGTCCTTCAGACTCCGTGCTTAGCAAGAACAAGCAAGAGGAAGAGAAGGAACAGAGAAGAGCCGCTCTCCAGGGGCTTCAGCCCAGAGAAGTGAAGCCCTGGTTTGTTTGAGTATGCAGTGCAGCCCGGACATTGAAGTAATGGGAGAAAAGGAATCTGTGATCGCCATACAAGACTGCCTATGCGTTCTTCCAGCCAAAGGCCCATTAGAATGGTAGTCTGCCCTGCCATGAGAAAGCTAGCCTTCATCTGTGGGTGCACAGACTTGAGAGGGGGAATGGCAAGATCACTTGCTCTGTTTCAGTGGAGATGGCTTCATTATAATTCAATACAACTTGTAAGAGTAATAATATAAATAACAAGGATGGCTAGACCTTTATCCTAGCCAGACCTCTCAGCAAAGCAGAGAGGAGCCATGATGCTCCCATAGCCCTCTGGGTGCATTTTGTCTGTGTGAGAGAGAGAATGAAAGAGAAGGAGTGAAGGAGGGAGACTGATTGTGAGTAACTGAATGTGTGTGTGTGTGTGTGTGTGTATGTTGTAACTAGGTATGAAGAGCATTTATGTGTCCCTTGTGTTTTCTTTCCCTCAGCCCCAGAGAAATTGTTTTTCTAAGGGAATGGATTGTCAGCCTCGCAGGAATCAACAAGAATTCATGCCATGTGAAAAAGGAAAGCAGTTGATTTCCAGGCTTGGAGTCAAAGGGAAGAGAGAACAGTGAGAGGCAAAAAAGCTATTTTGATGGCCCACAAGTCTGGAAGTCCTGAAGTACATGTCACAAACTAAAGTTTCTTAGAGAGAAACTAATGTTTATTTATTCCTTTGATCTGTTAATGGTGAAGCGACCTGTTAAATTCTGCTGAATTTTCTCTGGCAAGCAGATCAAACTGATCCCTCACAATTTGTTCCATCCAATCAGCCATAAGAAGTCTACCTATTTCAACCTGCACTGGCACCATCTTTCTTCTCCATCTTGGTGTCCAAGGCTGGCATTTGCCCAGACCAGAGTCTTGCCACTGGAACAAGCGTGCAGCAATACAATTAACCAGTCAGTTTTCCACTAATTGTAAAATAGATTGCCTCATAATGAACACCTCATTAACAACTTACATCACTCATGAGTGTATGACTTTTTAGAGAAACATACACCTCCACTAAGTACATCTCAGGATATTATTTTATATACTAAAATTACCCCTGCTTGCAAATCAGAGGCCCTGGATGTCCTTTAGTTACTTAGATCTTGACTTGTGTTCTTTTTCCCCTCCTCCCCCAGATCCTAGAACATTTTATGGTCTCCTAATTTTTTCTCCCGATATCATTATCAGGAAAAAGTTTTTGAAAAAAACCCTCATTTTTCCAGGTAGTCAGCATAAGACAAATGCTGGGATGGAGGTACTCTAAAAGCAGGGATGGAGGTACTCTAAAAATGAATCACTGTAGCTAATTTCTGGTTGATCCACTCAACATAGAATGTATTAAAATCAACTTTCACCATCACAAATTTAGCATATCCTATGTGTAATAATTAAACAAAAGTGAGCCTAGCTACAGTCCACAACTACTTTGTACATGTTTGACAGCTTCCCTACTTTCCACCCCATATCAGGAAGGCTCAGTTTTTTAAAAAAAATAAAAGGATTATCTAAAAATTGTTCATCATAAAGCATCCAGTGCTAACACTGCAATCTACCCCACCCCAACTCCTGATGAGTGCAGTGCAGTGGGGACTGAGCAGCATTGTGATTTTTAACTGCATATTCACATAACTGATGTGTTCAAAACTTAAGCTGCTATGGAAAATGGATGCCTTGATATATGTGCAAAACAGTTTTGTGGTCAAAGATCGCACGTTGAACATTTTTTAGCATCCATTAAGCTGTACTTGGAAGACAGTTAATTTCTGCTTTAATATGTCATAGACAAGATTGCATGAATCAATTCTGAAATAACATTTCCAGATTACTGCAAGGTGCTCTATCAAATGACAAGATGCTTTCACTCAAGGCTTTTACCATGCAGTGAGTGTCACACTGCTTAACCTGCAGAATTCCATGGAAGGTCCAGATGATTATGTCTCCTTTGTCTCTTTTCCATGTGTTCCCCCCCCCCCCAGTTCTTTCAGGCTTTTTGATATCATGGAAAATCTACTAAGAAGATAAAGAAATAGAATACCATAGCTCCAAAAGTAGAGCTAGGAACTCTCTTTTCAGTTTGCAATGATACGGCTGGAAGGAAACTCAAAATCATAGTGCACTCAATTACTTGAGTAATAATTCTACTTCTGGTTTATCCCTTATAAATGGTCACTTTCTCTTAAATGTTACATGAGAGGAAATTATATGATCTTCCAAAGCAGTCTTCTCACTAATCTAATAGTCTATATTCTTTGGAGTTTTCCAGTGGTCATCTAAAATCTCCTCCATTGTTTAAAACCATGATTCAAATCTTCCACTCTAGCACAACAAACAAAAACAAAGCTGTTTTGTTTTGAGTCAATGCTTCAAATGAAAGATGATAGTTATCATAAGACTTCCTGAATTATTTACTTAGGATAAACTATTACAAGATCCTCTTCCCTATCTTTATTGAGTTAAGGGTGCAAAAAGTGCAGTCTGGGGTCATGTACCCTCGAGGTACATCTCTTTTCTGGTCCAAGAACTCGGATTGGGGAAAAATATAACTTGATCTTCTTTTGCATTCTTGGGGGTGGGGGGAGGCTTAAGGAACAAAATAGACACCTTAAGCTTTGCAGATACCCAAAGCATTAACTTCAAGTAATAGTTTCTGCCCACTTTTGGCATACAACTCTATCCCTCGGTATAGCCCTTGAACCAACAGAAGTAGCACACCACTATCCCTAGACAGAGACAGGCTAGTTGGTTCAGGATATTCAAATGGTGCTTTTGGCTTCTCATTCTTTTCCTCCATCAAACTATTATTTACTAGAATTTGAAAAACATCCCTATGAAACCTATTTGGGAAACCTGCCTTAAAATGTCCGTGACTGGTCCCTACCAAAGGCAAGCAGCTGCAATTGGTAGATCTGCGGTATCAATAAAATGCAGTAAGTTTTATCATACCTTTTGCTATTATGATAGTGTTAGTTGATATTTGTTCCCTACAATATTTCTTAAGCCGTCTCTGCACACAAGAGCAGTTACCTCTGCTGCAGGAAAGGATTCTGAACGCATGTTTTTCTGCAGGAACCCCAGGCAATAGTGACTTCAAATGGGGGAGGTTCAAGGCTTAGGTTCTCTTTTGATTACATTTCCCTCAGACATTACCCTTATCACAGAATCTTCATTTGCTTCCCCTATGACACAATTTTAACAAATACACCACCTGGTCCCCTATGGGGGAAGATGGGCTGGTGGGTATTTTTAATTCACCACATTCCTTATCTGAAAATGATGCCAAGTCTTGAGATAATACATTTGACTATCACTATGTTGACAGCAACATAGATAAAAACAATAAGTTTTAAAGCCTTCTGCTCTTCTATGAGCAATGGGAGATGAGATGTAGATAAATCTAGGAAAATGGAAGGGAGCATAATATTTGTTAGGTGGCACCAATGTTCCATTTTGATTTTTCTGAACAATTTTAATAGAATCAGAGGGCAAATTGCTAGCTCATATTAATCCATTTCTCCTGAGGACAGAAATGCCCAAACTGATAGGCAAGGTAGCACTTTTACAGACTCTGACAGACACCAAAACTGAGAGAATTAGTTAAACATGATGGGCAAATGACAAGATCATTTTGCCAATGCTATCAAATTCTAAGGAAAACAAACATCAGTGATAACAGAATGGATGGTAGTAGGAGGAGGATGTTCAGCTTGATGACACCTGCACTAAGTACAAATGGATATCAGGATTCTGGCAACTTCTAGACTTTTCTAGATTTAATGCCAGAGACGTAGGCTAAACTCAAAATTGTGGTTTTGGAAAAGAATGGATGTTGGTTTAATATAAAATGGCTAGGTCTTCATTAACTCATTAATTTTGGTTGAAAGGCTAGGAATTGTTTTAAAGCTGTCAGCTTGGCTGGTTGGACTAAATTAGGGAAATCATGGGGATCAATCGATATTAATTTTTATGCCACCATGACTGCCTCTGAAGGCTACCTTCCTTGTACAATTGGTTGGTCACTGTAAGAATAGACTGCTGGAATAGATAAACCATTAGTCTGATCCAGAAAGGCCCTGCTTACATTCTTCTGTTGTTTCCCGGCCAATTAGTTTGCACAATCTTACTGCAATTTCATAATACCTGCTTCTTCTCCACAATGTTGTCCATCACCTCTGTTCTACACCTCTGTCCACCTTCTCCCCCAGTCCCTCACTTAAACTACCTTATGTCCTTTTAAGTCCTCTCCTCACATTCTTCTCACTTCACACACAAAATTTATTCAGCTGTTTCCCTTCCAAAAAAAAAAAAGACTCCTCCAAATACAAAGTTTATAACCAACAGCATTGCAGCACTTGCTTCTTTGAAGTCTCTTCAGATAAGTTATGTATAGAAAAAGATAAACTATTGTTTATAGTAGAGCATTTAATACCACTCTTCAGGCTTGGCCATTGATCATGAGGACACATGAGCCAGCCTTTCACATGTCCCAGTGTTTAGTTTCTTCCATCAGATGGCTAATCCATGGATCTGTTTTGTCAAGGTGTTTGAGCAGACTGACTTTTACAATGTGCATAATATTTGTGATGGAGTTATGGGTATGTATTTTGTAGACTTAATCAGTGTGTTTCTGAATTTTCCCCATGTATGATGTACAGATGCTTGAATTGTATTTCTGGCAGGCATATTTTTATACATATATCAAGACATTGCTAAGAATAATGAAGGCATGCAGAAATAAGAAAAAGACTCAAAATAACCAGAGAAGGTTTTAGAAAAATCAGAAACCAGGAAAATTTGAATTGTAAATTGAGTTTCCCACCCTATGGCTTTTTTGAGGGCATGCTCTCAGCTGGGCCAGGAATTTAAAATCAAAGCCCCCATTTTTATATATTTATTATTCTGTTATTGAGGGAATAGTGATAGTAAGGCATCAACTGGCATTTGTTTAATATATCTTGCTAGAGAAGAGAGTATTGAAATGGACATGGCTTTATTTTTCTATTTTTCTGCCTCACCTGTATAGCTGTCATGCAGTCAGATGCAAAAACAAAATGTTGAATACTGAAACAACAACAAGAATTTTTATATCAAAAAAGGAACTGGAACATAGCTAACTTCCTATTGCAGTATTTTTTTTTTCAATCCTGTTTCCAGTACTTTTTTCCTTAGCTTCTTCCTGACTTCAAAGTAAAATCTTTGTCACTGAACTACTTTTTAAATTAATTATATGTTCATCATAGTTGGTCAATTTTGCCCAATATAATTTTAATTCCATCTTGCTCCTTTACAATTCATAAAAATATATTGGATGAGCTTCAAAACTCCATCAGTTGACTATATCAGGCTATTTAATGCAAGCAAAAAAGATAATCTAAATATAAGCCATTGACTGAAGCACTAAAAAGCTTCAGTTTGGAACAAAGCTATGTTCCAGTATATGTTTACAAAAAAAAAAATTATTCTAACTTCAGATATCATTTGGAAGGTGCTTTTATTGGAAGTTGCCAGGATTGCTCCAGGCAGACAGAAATTGCAAAGTTTTCATTAATTTGCTAGATTTATCCATGAGAGATTGAAGTCATCTGTTCTTCTTTGTAACTGTCTCATTACCATTCACTCAACAGCATTTCCACAAAAGGAAATATCAGCTGGATCTAAAGAGATCTTTTGAAGGAGGTTACCACAAGCTTCTCTCTTTTTTTTAAGGCTGCAGGTGTCACCAATCTTTGCAGGGAATTACTGATCATCTCCCAGATCCTGGTCCCTCTTGCCCACCTGTTCTGATCTAGGCTTTCTTAAGTAGCAAGAAGCAGAGTCTTAGCCCCGGTAAAACCCCTTTTATTTACACAACTGTGAATTATGTTCATTCACAGGCAGCATGTCTTTGCAAACAGTCTTTCAGGGGCATATTTATTAACACACCTTATCTCACTGGGAGAGCTGCCTGATAACTAGTTTCCAACTGCAGACAAGGCAAAACTTGGCACAGAGTCTTTTAAAGTCACGAACAGAACTTTCCATTTTGGCAACAACCGACTGAATGAATTGTTTCCTGGAAAAGCCCCCTCCACGTTTGCTCCTCTTTTGTTTCCTATGGGAGGGACCAATCACCTCCAAGATGTGGCTTTACTCCCGAGTCGACTCTTCTTTCTTAGTTTTTCTTGTCTTTTGGCAACTCTGTACATGAGCACACTGGGAACAGGCTCCAACTCTTCTTCTGACTCACTGCTGTCTAGTTCGCTCTCTGCCTCCAATGCAGAGCCCTCACCCTAGCTTTCCTCAGCCCCCAAGGCTGGCCCAAGTTCCTTCCCAACCTCCTCACTGTCCAACTCTGCTGCCAGCTCTGTAGGCCACAACATCACCAAAGGAGGTAATCCAATCCACAGATGAAACATGAAATTTTAAACCACACTCTGTCCATTTCTTCATACAGTCCTGGACGACATACCATACCAGATTTGCAGTTTCTGTGTCATTGTAAGCTCCAAGCAACATAACATTTATCATGACATTGCAGCTCTTCATTTTAGATTCTCCACTACTTTCCACAATGGAAAGTATAAGGAGTAATGGAAACGGGATACCCACAAGTGGGAAGGTTAGATAGACTCCATTAGTGGAAATAGACTCACCCAATGACCATGAGAGCACATACAAATATATGCTTTCCCAAATCAACAAAGCCAACAATTTTGGCTTGCTCCAAGCTAGTACTTTGTTCCCACCATTTTGGACATTATGATATTCTTAAATAAATTGAGAGAAATGTGTGTCAGTTCTGCACAACTTGTAAGCCACTACGAAGGCAGAATTTGCTGATTATGTGGCAGCTTCTCAAGTACTGTATTTGAGGGCCTTTAGAAGCCAAGTCTGAGATTAATCAAGCACTTTATTAGCTGTCAAACATTAACAAAATAAAAGGCTGTGGTGGGCCCCATAGCTTGAAAGTAAACTTTAAAATAGCTGGTACACTATTCACAGACTCATCTGTACATGTGGAGCATTTCCACCTAAATTCCCCTGCCAGTTTGAAAGCAGCTCCAGACTCGGTGAACCCCACAATCTCAGTCCTGCTAGGTAGTCATAGTGAGGAATTCTCCACTCAACAGTATGAAAAATTCTATCTCTCAGCAAATGACTATTGAGGATTAAGGAAATGGTATGAAATTATAACAAGAATGATGTAAAGAAGCTCACCTTCCAATGTGGGCATAAACTTTCCATATCACATAAAGCAGCATCATAAATCATTTGTTCATAGGCTTGCATTTTTAAAAAATGGTGGAGTGGCTTAACGGAATTGAAGGTCATACAAATATAAAGAAGAAATGTATATGTATATATATATACATGTATATATGTTTCTCTCTGTGTGTATGTATGTGTGTGTTTGCATGGGTTGGTGGAGTTTGGCAGGACACTGGGTCTTCTTTCTATTTCTGCCATGGAGACAATTGAGGGGGAGGAGAGGTTATCAAGCTTCTCATTACCTCAGTTTGTCCATCTGTACAATGGGAATAATGTTTCCACATCTCACAGGGGAGGATGATGACGATGATGAGGCTTCCATTATCAAGGCTCTGAGTGTGTTAAATAAAAACCACTGCTCAAGATCCCTTCACTTCTTAACAAGGCTTTAATGGATAGGAAGTTTCTTTAGTTTGTGTAAAATTATCTCCAGCTGGTTCCCAAATGCTAGAATAGCCTTTGATTAAAGGTGCTACTACTATCAACATGCAAAGTATTATGATCACTTTTGACAAACTGAGCATCTGCTCCAGCCAGCCTCCCTACAGAATATCTTTACCCCTCACCTGCCACCACTAATCACTCCTCCCAAATAGAAGTGGTTTCTTTCGTACAATTGAAATTTTAAGAGTTGTGTTTATTTTTAACTTGAGCTCTTAGCTGTATCTTGTTCGGGTATTTCTTCAATGTGATGATATCCATCTAGCATAGTATGTGCAAACAGAAAAAAAAATTGAAAAAAAAATATATGAGTACATTGTAGCTGAGTTTGTTACTAGCAACGAGGGTGGCCATCCAGCTAGGCTCTTTTGCTACCTTCTTTCTATTGTGTTTGGAGATGTTAAAATTCATGAAGCAGATGTGCTTTAAAATTCAAAAAAAAAAACCTGATGAAACACACAAAAAACGGGGAGTGGGGAAAATCTAACGTTACTGTTATTACTATTACTACTAATCCAGTGTGACTTGAAAAGCACTGATAACTACAAGGTAGGATCGTTTCCTTTGCAGAACCCTATTTTTGGAGAACCAGGCCCCTTGTTTTGTAGAGAGGCCCCTGATCCAAACAATAAAGGAGAGCAAACCAAGCATCCCTTGCATTCGTTCTTCTGTCTCAGAAAAAAAAAACCAGAGGAAAATAGCATCATGTTAGCTGGGGCTAGAAAAGAACGCTATCGTTGCACAAAGTTTCAGTTCCACTTGGCGCATCACAACTTTTAACTGGACCATGCTGGGTGGTTGACTCTGTTTCCACTCCATTGCATTTCGCCATGATGTTTAGTATTGTCTCTAACTCTGCGGTCTTTGAGGGAGGCAGGGAAAAAGACCTGTGGGGCCCACGTGATGCCTTGAGCATGCTTAGAATTAAAGCCAGGAGTGTAGGATGGTGCTTTGCTTTGCAGAATGCCAATTTCCTTTCCTTTTAGAATATTTCTTTAAATTGAGCCCAATGGGAAGTTTTAATTGCTAAATTCGAAGAAAGTGCTATCGGTACCGCACTGGAAATTTATATGCTGCCCATTTCACTCTTCAAAGCAACTCTTTTGTACCAGGATAGATTAAAGTAATGTGATAAATATTTGTGGTGCTTTCAGTTAACCATACATTTTATTCCCCAGAACTTACAATTTCTGAAGTACAAAAAGGAATTTTCTGGCTTCAGTCTTAATTTTCCCTCATTTTTATAGTACTGGTACTAATTGTCTCGATTCTGCCACCCCTGTAGCATTGACATATCCAAACAAAGTTTAGTCTCACAGCAGGCTGGTTAGAGCTGTGAATGTTTGGAAAACATATTGGATGAGCTGATATGCTTGCATTTCTACAATTAGCAAGTGCATGAATTGTTCCTCTAGGGAGTAGAAGTAAAAATGGCCTTGGATTTATGACGAGCGGTTTTAATTATTTGTTTATTTAGTCATTCCTAACTTTATCCCTGGCCCAGAGGTAGGGAGTGGAATTGTGGCAAGTTTTCTAGAAATTGATGTTGACGTATTTCTTGGCAGAAACTACTGTCTAAACCATCCACATAGCAGATACACCTAAGGCTATCCCGGGGCAGCTCAACAGGAAGTTTTAATTTTTTCCTTATCTAATCCAAATCTATCAAAAGTAAGACATTAACCCAAAACCCAAAGGAGTTCTACCACATATGCAAATGTTAGACCTACGGTGTGGAGCCAACTTTTCTGGATAATGACACATTGTTTCCCCTTCCTTATGAGTTCAGTTGCAAAACACTGCATCCGATATTAAGATTTGTAAAGAACCTCTCTGACAAATTAGGCAGACTGAAGGGACCATTCGCTCACTTTCTAGTGTTACATCAGCAAAAATCTGTGTCACGATGTCAACCGTGGCTGAATTTTTCTGGGGAAAATGGTCTTAAACACAAAGCCTTCTAATGGCCCATGAGGGAAAAAGGACAAAAACATGTATGCTTTATGGTTTACTAACGGAACATACAAATCAGTTCATTAAAAAGCAAGAGGGACACCTATGCTGACTATATGTAAAACCATTTAGTAAGACGACAAATAAGAGTGATTTCTTAAGGATTTGCAGAGTACACATTCGAGCCAGAATTAATGTCCTCTGTCAGTCTCCATGATACAAAGTTGACCTGAGCAAACCACAAATAAGCGAAAAGGTAAGGTGCAATGGAAAAGAAGCAGCAAGCAGAAAACAGGCCCAGTTAGATTGCTGCTGCTTATAGTATAGAAAATTTTCATGGAGCCACCTCCCACAGAGCTGGAAATTCAAAGGGGTAACACTACTGATAACTTAGAATACGAAAGCACTGCTAATAAGCACTAAGGGATGGACAGTGAAAGAACAGGTTATACATGGCATTGGATCCTTCCTGATTTTTTATTCTTGTTCAAGAACTGCAAAATCAAACCAATAGAGACCAAAGCACCAAGAAATAAGTTTTAGCAATGTTTATGTTTCAGAATGTGAATACATAACCATACTGTTTGAATGATTCTTGATCATCATGTATATTATATTTCTCCTCTTTATATAACAAGATGGTAAGGATTATGATGGGGGTGGAGAAAGATAGATGGTGATTGAAAATTGTAAACTAGAAAATAATAACTGAAGTAGACTGCCCATCAGTGAAAAACAAAGTTTTATTTAGCGGAACATTATTTCTCAGTCATTCAAAAACATACTTTATAAAGACAACTTTGCATTGGTAGTTAAATAGCTTTTTCAGTTGCTGATCACAGAAGATGTAAAAAATGCTAAATAAACAAGAGAAAGAGGGACTTTCAACACCAGCTCACATGGTGGCAATACCCCTTCCCCACATGCCCTCAAATGATGCCTCAAACAGAAGCATCAACTGTAGTAAAATTTTAATGTGAGCCAAGAAAAGGAAATCCATTTTGCCAATAATATCAATTCAGCTACCAAAAAAAAAAAGGGTTACTTTAGGGTTTAGGTTTAGGTTTAGGTTTTATTCGATTTATATACTGCCCTACTCCCGAAGGACTCAGGGCGGTGAACAGCCACAATATAAAAAACATAAGTACAAAATTTAAAAAACAAAATAAAACCAAATTAAACAATTTGGCCCAAGACAGATTTAAAACATCCCAGGAGTTAAGAACTGATTAAAATTTACATTTTAAAAAGGGAACAAAGGGAAAAGTTTAGGCCAGGCCAGCCTGATGGAATAAAAAGGTCTTGAGAGCGTGGCGGAAGGTGCGCAGATCTGGGATCCTCCGTATCTCCGGGGGGAGCTCATTCCAGATAGTAGGTGCCCCCACAGAGAAGGCTCTCCCCCTGGGGGCTGCCAGTCAACATTGTTTGGCTAACAGCACCCGGAGGAGCCCCTCTATGACAGCGTACCGGCCTGTGGGAGGCTATTGGTGGCAGCAGGCAGTCCCGTAGATAACCAGGTCCTAAGCCATGGAGCGCTCTAAAGGTGGTGACCAAAACCTTGAAGTGCACCCGGAAGACCACCGGGAGCCAGTGCAGCTCGCACAGGAGAGGTGCTACATGGGAACGCCATGTTGCTCCCATAACCACTCGCGCAGCCACACTCTGCACCAGTTGGAGCCTCCGGGTCCTCCTCTAGGGGAGCCCCGTGTAGAGAGTGTTGCAGTAGTCCACACGGGAAGTGACGAGGGCATGAGTGACCGTGTATAAGGAGTCCCGATCCAGAAAGGGACACAACTGGCGAATCAGGCAAACCTGATGAAAAATCCTCCCGGTCACAGCCGTCAAATGCTCTTCTAATGACAGCCGTGAATCCAGGAGGACGCCCAAGTTGCAAGCCCTCTCTGTGGGGGCCAGCGATTCGCCCCCAATAGTTAAGATGGCGCCAACTGACTATATCGGGACGTCGGAAACCACAGCTACTCGGTCTTGGATGAGTTGAGACTGAGCCTGTTCCACCCCATCCAGATCCGCATGGCCTCCAGACACAGGGACATCATTTCAAAGGCATCGTTGGGGTGGTCCGGGGTAGAGATGTACAGCTGAGTGTCGTCAGCGTACTAGTGGTACTTCACCCTGAAACCATGGATGATCTCACCCAGCGGCTTTACATAAATGTTGAACAAAAGGGGCAAGACAACTGACCCTTGTGGCATCCCACATGTGAGGTGCCTCGGGGTCGACCTCTGTCCCCCTGCCAACACAGACTGCAACCAGTTGGAGAGAAAAGAGGAGAACCACTGCAACACAGTGCCCCCCACCCCTAACTCTTCCAACCGGTGCAGCATGATACCATGATGCCGTTTCATCCAGGTGCTGGGGGAGCTGTCGCACAACCACACTCTCGACAACCTTCACCACAAAATGAAGGTTGGAGACCGGATGATAATTAGCCAACACTGCCAGGTCTAGGGAAGGCTTCTTGAGGAGAGGCCATTTAAACCTGTATAGGTTTATTTGTATAGATTTAAACCTATACAAATCTCTTAGAATAGAGCCAGGCATTTTTTTAAAAAAATTGAGAAGTGGACTATAGGTAGTCTTCAACTTACGACCACAATTGAGACTATAGAATTTCTACTGCTAAGCAAGTCACTTCTTAAGTGGGTTGCACCTGATTTTGTGGCCTTTTTTGCCACAGTTGTTAAGCAAATCACTTTGGTTGTTAAGTGAAACACAGGGTTGTTAAATAAATCTGGCTTCCCCCATTGCTTGTCGGAAACTGACTGGAAAGGTCACAAATAGTGATCGCATGACCCAGGGACACTGCAACCTTCATAAATAGATGCCAGTTGCCAAGAACAGGATTTTCGATTACATGATCATGGGGATAAGTACACGGTTGTAAGTACAAGAACCGGTTGCAAGTCTCTTTTGTCAGGGTCTTTATAATTCTGAACGGTCACTAAATGAATGGTTGTTCAGTCAAGGACTACCTGTCCAGGTCACTGGGCAGTGAAAAAAAGCTGTTGTGACCCCGACTCCCAAGTCTGTCCTATCAGAGGAAGAGGACTCAGAAGGTGATGGGGAGGAACTGACAAGGCCTCCCTCTCCAGGACCCTCCTTTCTGGCAATGCCTCAGGTTCCATCCGAAGGCCAGGAGGAACAGCCTGGGATGTGCCAGGAGGAAGGCATGTGGAAGCACCAATTGATAGGGAGCGAGGATGATGAATCCTGGCTTGATCCCAGGCAGCGTCGGAGGGAGAAGCGTGCGCAGCAACGGACGACGCGTGGGAGGGCCAGAGATTGAGCTGAGTCACGGCTAACAATCAGAGTCAACCCTAACTATCCTGATGTTATTTCTTTCAGTTTCCTAATAAGCTTTTTGTTTCCAGACCTCTTTCTGATACCTGTTCTGCTGCTAGCAGTAGTATTTTTGAGTTCTAGTGCTGCTTAGCAGTATTCCAGCAAGGAGGATCTTTAAAGTTATAGAACCCATTCTGCTGCTTTCCCACCTTTCCATTGGAGCTGAGAAATGGAAAATCATGGCAGACAAGAAATGTATATTTGTCCTTCATTTCTTTTTGATTTTTTTTTACTGGATCTTTATTTTTTTTCCAGGCCTAGATATCATTGTATAAAAGCAAATTTGTGAGTAGCTTGCTAACCTTCTAAATGGTAACCATCTGTGCACAAAGCCAACCATATCTCTGGATATGTAAATATGTAATGGATATTACACCAAGTTCATTAACTTGTAAACATGGAACAAAACTGATACAATTCAACCTGTATATGAATGCAGGGCTGGGAATATCTTACAAAGAGACCTTTACAATATGTAGTGTTTTAGGTTTGCAATGACATTTGGCTTGATTCACAGAAAGACTATGGGAGATGATGGAGTGATATGCCACTTATTCTGGTGGTTGCTCCCATAACACCACTTTTTTGCAGGTCAGGCTCAATAATCCAAGCAGTGCAACTGATCAGATTCCAACCCAAAGGGGGTTGAGGCAGCTTACATTGTGCATCTCCACTTGTGTAACATCTATATTAACTTGATGATTTACAAGGTTCACACCTTATGTTGGTCAGTAACTACAGAGAGGCTTCTAAATGCTGATAAAATGGCATTTTTTTTCAATGTTTCTCATCCTATTTTGTTTCATGTTGAGGCAAGAGCAACCATAAATCCTAAAAAATGAAGGTTATTTCTTTTCAGACTTGTGAGCCACAGACATAAATGGTAGCGTAATATATATCTAATATAGAGTAGGTCAAGACTTTGAAATATGTCAGGATCACCTACTATGCTTTGGGCATTTAGAGTACATCAATAAAAATCTGAAATAGAAACAGCACAGAAAGACACCAGGCCTACCTAGCCTCAGCTTCTTTCCTACTAAGGGTGATCTTTAGATATTACAGGTAGTTCTCATTTAGTAACCGCAATTGGAACCAACAGCTCCATCATTAAGCACCACAGTCACTAAGCAGAAAATCATGTGACCATGATAGATCACTTCCCATTAAGTCATTAAATGGAACATCATGTGATCATGACTTAGACTGTAATGGTCATAAATATGTGCCAACCGCAAGGTGCTAAATGGCAATCACATGACCATTGGATGCTACAAGAGTCATAAGTGCAGGGATTAGTCACAAAGCTGCTATTTTTACACAATCATAATTTTGGTTGCTAAATGAGGCAATTTAGCAAGGAACATTTGTAATGACATTTGAAACTAATGTATTGGTTCAAATGTTATTATATGGTTCTCAAATCTGTATAAGGCCTGTTGGCCACTAGCCAAATTTTTAATGACCTGCATTTAGGATGCCCAAATATCTTCCAAAGGTCTCCCTGGATCTGGAATTAGGCTCATTTCTATCAAGTCTCTTGCTTGGATACAAACAAGTGGGGTTTTTTTGGATCCATGGTATCTTTAATATTTCTTAATGACTATTAAAGATCCATGGTGTCTTTAATATCTCT
This sequence comes from Masticophis lateralis, assembly GCA_030761175.1. Taxonomy (NCBI): domain Eukaryota; kingdom Metazoa; phylum Chordata; class Lepidosauria; order Squamata; family Colubridae; genus Masticophis; species Masticophis lateralis. Next base: position 243,579,278 of record JAUDYJ010000001.1, on the reverse strand, counting down.
TAATGAATTGAAGTCTGCCTGGAAAAAAACCTGAAGAAATTACGTGTAACTGGGTTTTTTATTCCGTTCTTGATTCAATCTCTAAACTGCTATCAGAAAAGAGGTATTTGATACTGATCTTAGAAAGATACTGATCTTAGAAAAAATTGAACATAGTTCTTTCCATTTTTAAAATAGGAAATATTAGAAATGTTGTAACATCTGATAGTTACTTTTCCATTGTTTAATAACTACTTACTTTTCAAAGTACTATTAAAAATATTAACACTACATTCTTTCTCTTATTTGATTAAAGATTAGGTAGCATATGTTTTGTAGCTGATTGTAATAAAGTATTACCTACCGCAGAGCTATGACTGTGTGGGTAAAAAGGCTGGCTGGAATCAGGATTCTACTGAAGCCACATAGGAAATCCTATTCATATCAAACCACAAAGGTAAGTGCAAAAAGGACAAATCAGCCCTTAACAGATCTAATAAGAGAAGAAGGACCTCTCTCTCTAAGAAACAAGGGACAACCTGGAAGGCAGAAAACACCATTTTAAATAGGATAACATTATTCAGAAACAGAGATATTGAAAGATAACAGGGCAAGCAGAATAACAAGAACAATGGATTGCGGTGGAATGAGATCTATTGAAATCCCAAAGTAGATCTTTACTGAGCTGATATTGTATTTGAGCTGCACCATATTTAAAATCACATTATCATCAAACACAGTTCCGACATCTCATGAGTAGAGATGAGTCTCATGAGTCTCTGCTGCCAGAACAATGCCACTTTGATAGAAGATAAAAGATCTCCATCAGGATTCTCACTTGTGATGGAACGTCTAACAGACCTGGGAAGACCAAGAAGAGAGCACTGCCATTATAGGAGGGAGCAGAGCTGCTGCAGAAATGATTTCAGGGTCCAGGGGAAGAGAATGTGAGAAAGAGTCTTACTTATAATTACTCCTTAATTATACTAGATATAAATCAAGCTAGAAAATTGCTTTGCCAGGTTTTCTGTTACTGTACCTTACTAGCAATAAATATCTTTCAAAAATATCCTGATGGGTTGCCTCCCTCAAGTACTTGACATCATCATCATCTCAAATATTGCGAAGGGAATGCAGGCACCTAAACATAGAAACAATGTAAGCATAATTATAAGAATCACTTGTTATATAAGACTGGAGGAAAGCATGCCCACTTATTGGATAAAAAAAGATAGAACATCTTTTAGTGAAATCTGGGAAGTTTAAAACCAGGAAGTGCTGCTTTTTCATTTTTCCCCTGAAGAATGGGTAGTTGTGAGAATAGGGCTATCAAAACAACTACCGGATGGCAATAATTTTTTTAAAAAAAATCTGCATCTATTTAGTCATCTGGATTATTACATCTTAGATCTGGTCAATCTAGTTTGTGACCTTCACAATTGATTTGAATGTTAGGTGTGCTGGAGAAGTAATTGCAAAATCCTATGAATTCTGTAGTTCCTGAAACTTTGACATAATTAAACCGGCTTCAGTGACCAGGAAACCTCAGGCAGTGCTGAAGGTTGCAGGATAAATTTTTCAAAAGTGTTTCATATTTACAAATACATTTGTAAAAATGTATTCTTGTATAACAAAGTGACTACAGAAGCAATGCATAAATGCATCTTCTTCCCAAATATTCTATTGTTTCAAAAGATGGAGTTGTCCTGCTATTCTTTGGTCATAGTTATTCCTGTACTATTCATCTGAGAATAGTCACAAGCCACATATTTTATAAAGAATATAAAACATTATTATCTGAATCTAAAATAATCTACACAGGCATGCTCTGTCTATCAAATTTCTGCTAAAGAATGGTTGTGACAGATTGAAGAAGCAATGGGCTTACTCTATAGCAATTTTGTTGTCATTCAAAGAACATTGATAAAGCTGCTTCAAATGTTCAAAACACTGTATTTAAATAGATTTCATTGGACCAGAGCCAGTTTAAATTAGCTTCATTTGAAACGCATGGGGGATTGTTATATAATTGCCAACTTATATTACTCGTTTCAACATAAATACCACTAATTTTTGAGTTAGATCCTAAGCATATGCCATTTTCATTTGTTTTGTTAATTACAGGAATATGTCAAGTCATACATCAAAAGCAAAGTGTTTACCCTATGAACTACGTAATAGAGAATGGCAGATGCCATTAACTTGTGTTGCTTCCAATTTATTTCACAGCAAATTGGGCTTCTTTAGGAAAAAGTGGAGGGATACCAAAATTTTTAATTGCACCTGTAAGTTCATTTTGATAAAGAGGTGACTGTAAGGCGGTAATATTTTTTAAAATCTATTTTGCATCTGCCTTCCTTCAAAAAAGAAATGGAATCCTAGGTGGTCATTGTTATGTCAGTAAGAGAATAATAAAACATAGAATACACACAAGGAGGTAGTAGGAAGGAACTAATTGAAATGAATTTTAAGTCTCTGGAACTAGATGGATTACAACCTGGAGTCTGAAGGAATTAGCACAGGTAATAACAGAACCATCCTAAATGTTTCAGAACACATGGAGAATTGATGGGTTCCCAGAACACTGGAAGGGATCAAATGTCATTCTGGTTTCCAAAAAAGGAAATGAGGCTGTGGGAAGCTCTATTGGATAAGGTCCTTAGATTATTAAACAGCATTTTTATGAGCACTTGAATAGAAATGCTTCAATTACCCCAGCATGGGTTTGTGAAAGACAAATCATGACAAACTAACCTTGTATCATTCTTTGTTATATGCTTAGCAGCTCAGTGGAATAGTGTAGATCAGATGTTTCTTAACCTCAGCAATAGCAAGATGTGTGATTTACCAACCAGCACTGAGAAACACTGATGTAGACATAGCATATTCATCAAAAACTTTGGTAAAGAACCAAGGGTAGGAAAAATATTCAGCAAAGGTAAAAGATACCTGATATAAAAGATATAGATGTGCATGTCAGTTGTAAGTTATATACGACCTAGCAATGTGTAACAAGTAATATGATCTACTTGCACATTCAAGTGATATCCAATTTCAGATGTGACAGCCAGTGATCGCATTCTCTAGCCCAATTATTTAACTAAAACTTCTTCTGGTAAATGTGTATTTTCCACCAAAAAGATTAATAACCCAAATTAGTATGTGTTGGGATTATCTTAAATTTACTCATTTATCCAAGTGAAGCAGCAAATACACTGAAATGAATTTACCTTCAGCCCAGATCACCCTTTCCCTGAACATTTGCCAGTTCTGAATTAAAATCCTTCTAAGGCAGAATTAGCCAATTCTAGCTCATTTTTTAATGATCAGGAAAATATGAATGAATGAAGTTCGTAATTGTAAGGTTTTGTTATTATAACTGTTTTATGTTTGAAGATTTATTTATTTATCATGTTGAAGAACTGCTCATCTTCCTCACAGAGGGAATCAGAGTGGTGTACAATAAAAAAACCAATATAAAAAAACCTTGTGTAAAATTTAAAAGAACTGATATTCTTCTTCCACTTTCTTTTAATGGTGAACTCAGATGCTGTTGCCAGTCCACTACAACCCAGTGTTCTCTGTGTTGTCTTCCTATCTTCTGCAGGTCTAAATTGTAGCATTTTAAATCAGAAAATGACAATAACATTAACACTTTTTTTCAATGAATAAAACACCACCGCAGCTTTCAAGATAAATTTATTTTTATTTTAAATAGAAGCTTCTTCTAGTAGCTGTAGCTACTAATTATTTCCTGTTCATCTTGGTCAGAGTGTTACTGATTTTAGCTTTTTTGTTAGTCAACCCTAATTTCTATCAGGAATACCATTTTCTTTTAATTATTTTCTCTTTCAATTTTTAATTTAAAAGTAGCATGATTGCATAATATTTTTTCAAGGAAACCAAAAACCAACAGTTTAAAGCTCCATCCTGTTGGGAAAGGCAATTAATTAAGGGATAGTTAGGATGCTATGAACAGATCACAATTAGAGACTGATGCTACACTTGGGAAGCTTCTAATTAAAGTTAGAAATGATTCTTTGTTAATCAGAATCTCACTGGAAGTATCACAGAAGGATTTTTGCTAGTCAATCTTCTATTAACTGCCATAAGGAACAATATTTAATTCTACTTCTAGCTAACTGCAGAGAACCAGTTCTTTAGTATTACTAAAGAGCCCTGGGTCACAGCCACTTGAAATAAGAAAACGTGCTTAGAGATTACTGTGGCTCTCACAACCTTTCCTGGGACTACAGTTGGACAATTATTGTATAATTTGTAGTGTATTGCACAGTAGGCCACCTGCTCTACTCCAGCAGGATGCTGGTTGCAGCAAAGACCCCTCTCCAACCTCTGTCAAGGCTTGAAAATTCCGTCCTAATGACAAAATGCATTTGCCTGAAGTGCAATAAAACCTCAGTTTGATGCTAACCCAAGGCTTAGCTACTCAAGGCAAATGTTAAGATGTATGAATTCGTTTAGCAGATGAATACAACTTTAACACTGGTAATTGAATAGCACCTGAAGGTAGCAAGCTAGCATAGGAATGAAGAACAAGCCAAGTTGTACAAATGTTTTTCAACAAAGGGAATGGCAGAGGAACAGCTGTTCCTCCTACCAGTATCAATCATCTGAGGCCTTACTCTGTCTCTGACAGGGACAGCACTGATTGTGTTTTTCAAAGATGATGACACAATTCCACCCATTCCTCATAATTACATTATATCATCAGCATACTCAATATTTTTCTACCACGGACCCTGCCAATTTAGTTTTCCATGGCTTAAGTATTTGCGTTCTCCACTGCATTTTTCAGTTGCTAACCAACCCACTACTTTTTTAGTGTTTGCCAAGGAAGAACTTTGCCAAATGTGAACCCTTCTTAATGCTGAAAGACACATGTTATGAACCGTCACCAGTTTGTAGCCAGCATGTTTTTCAATTCCTCTGGCATGCTAAATAACATTCTAGAAAGGAAACATTCATGGAAGATTAAAACCAATCCAGCAAAACTTTTTGGCTTATGAGGTCCTGTTTCTTAAATATTGAGGAAAAAGTTGTCATTAATTATCTGAATGTTTTCAAGTGGTTAATACACAGCTACAGAGTTGGTTACAGTCATGATGAAAATTCACTTAAAAGTGAGAAATTAATTCTTTCTCACCTTTGAATTCTTGTAATGAATACAGAGACAATTACTATACAGAACCTCTTAGAAGAGGAAAACACCAATTTGGTAAATACTGACCTAGTTCAGGTGGCAACCTATGTCATGCCAAATCTATTGTCTGCTTTGACAAAATGTTCCAACAGTTCAACTATTGAACTAATATTTCAAACATATGGCATCATTTACTGCAGTAAACACTGCGATTCTAAAAATGGATATGGAAGCCAACAAAAATTGCTACTGTATAGTTCAATTATGACAGCACCATGTGGCTATGAGGCAGAAGCTGCATATGAATGACTTAGGTGTGTGACTGAACGAACATCCATGGTATGAGATTTCTCAAACAAAAAAAGCACAGCGATTAGGCGGTTAGCCTAACAAGGGTGTGAAAACATGCCATGTAAACGGTTGCAACCAATTAAAAAGGAAAAAAAGGTGAAGCTGATAATTGCACTCAGAAAGCCTTTCTTCTTTTCTCTGTCAGAAAAAGACAACAGTGAAAATGAAGGGGGAAATATATATTTTCATATATATATTAATGAAATATTAATGAAAAATAAACTATAATAAGACAAAATATAGCATAAATGTTCATTATAAGGCTAAAATTAATCGAAGAAAAAGACTTTAACTTTGTTGATGCTGGCTACCATATTGTGCCAGCAGAGATATTGAAACTGAGGCTGAGAAAGTGCTATCAGTCCAGAGAAAGACTGAACATAGTTGACAAAGAAATATGTTCTGAAAAGGGAGGCAGGGAAGGAGAGCAGTAGATAAGTACGGAAGCAAGGAAATCAGAAAGGGGAAGTAATGACATCTCAGAAGCAGGAAATCAGAGAAAAGTGCATGATCAGACATAGCAAAAGCAGGATTTCTAAAATATGTAACAAGGATGCCTGAGAAACATGATTCCATTCACCAGGTACTGTAATTTCGTTTACAACTCTCTTTAAAACAGCCATACCTCACACCTTTGGTCTCCTGCTTTTGTAGCAATCTCCCTGAGAATGTGTGCCCTTCCCTCCTTCTCTTCTCTAACGGGCTTTTATTGCTTAGATTTAATACAAATCTAGCCCGAAGGACCCCAGGAGAATGAACCTGTCACACTCCAATACAAGAAAATGTCCTGTGGCTGCCTCCCTCTTCGGTTCTAGATCCATGCAAATCTGCAGTGGCCAAGGTCATATCCGTTTTGCTTCTGTGCCCCTTTAAGGGAATAGAAAGTCCAGGAAAGCAACAGAGTAATGCATGACCCTTTTTCCTGCTGTACAAAGAATAGAAGCAAAGCTTTTCCAGGACAAATAGCTCTATGCACAAACAAGGATTTCACCTGAGCTTTTTCTCAAACCTAACAGCTGAAGGAATAGGTTTCCCTCCAAGTCTAATTCCAGTTATAGGATTAAAATTTTGATGATGCAAGTTAATTATTATGGGGATGGATTGGGGAATAAACCAAAAAAAATGGCTTTATCCTGTCTTGCTTTTGAGATTCACTTTACAATGTTAGGCAAATAGAATGTCAATCTGAAATTCTGTTTCCATCAGCCATTATGTGGTCATTATAGATTCTTCAAATTAGGGAGTTGTGCCCTAGGATTAGACAGAACACAAAATTACCCATAGAGCACTACAGACATTTTGGCAGAGGCTGCTCATGATTCCATTCAGAATAACAAGACAACAAGCTTTCTGATGAATAGGTGATCAATGTTCTTTACAAGGGACTATCAACTACTGTAGTCATCTGCTACCCACAATCCTGCCTCTGACTGCAACTCTTGAGACAGGGGGAAGTGCCTAGCTCTTAATTTTCTGCAAGCCAGTTGCAGATTTGAAAACCTATCAGTACCTCCTAGAATTCTTTAGCAGCAATCATGCCATTACTAATTTTTCATGTCTCCTCAGGAGAGCATTCCAGAGCAGAAAAGCTGCCCTCCTCCTCCAATACAGTGGAATCATTTTTCATATTGGGTTGTAGAACTTCAGATTCATTCTCTTCCTGCTCTTCTGTTTTCTGTTGTCGGAGAGCCTGGAGACGTTCCTCCCTAGCCTCCATGAATTCCTGTGCTCCCTCACCCACTACAAAGACAGTGTCAGCCACACAGGGCGGTGCTTCAACTGGATTATGGTCATAGGAGAAAAGTCGTAGCCTCCGCAGGTGACTCAAGTCAGGGAATTCAGTCAGCTTGTTACGGTCAACATCAAGAATATGAAGCTGACTCATGCGAAGCAAAGGTTTTGGAAACTCCCCAAAACGGTTTCCATACAACCAAAGTCCTCGAAGACCCTTCATGCGTGGCAGGCCACTTGGTAAGGTTTTGAGACGGTTGTCTCCCATTTGCAAGGATTGCAGTTCGGGCATCTGGAGGAGAACCTGGGGAAAGTGGTACAAATAATTGCTCTCAATCCACAAGCAACGGAGAGTCTTGAGCTGACAGAATTCCGCAGGGAGGCCAAAGAGGCGGTTGCTGCCCAGATAGAGTCGAGTCAAGTGAGGAAGGCGGCACAAGGTTTCAGGCACTTCCTCCAGCTTGTTAAAGTCCAGGGCCAGGATGCGCAGCTCTTGTAGCCCCCCAATCTCGTCAGGCAGCTGTGTGATCCCCGTGCCACTTATGTAGAGCTTCTGCAGAGTACTCAGGGCACACACCGGCGTAGGCAGCTTCCTCAGGTGGCGCCCAGAGAGCTCTAGCATCTGATCTCCTCCACTCAGCTGTTCTTCAGCCACTGATGGCAGCCGCTCCTCCCTGCCTGAGGAACCACCACTGCCCATCCTCAGAGACAAGGGAAGGTGTGAGCAGGATGAACGCCACCACCTCCACCGGGAATCCTCCAAGGCATGGCAACCAGCTAAGCTCCACCAGCCCTTGAGACTGGATTCCTCCTGGAAAGATTCTCCGGTGGAAGCTGAGCCTTGCCAGGCCGGCTCCTCTTTCAAATCCCTTTCCTGTACCGGAAGACTGGGGTCCTCCAATCAGCTGGACTCCGGGATGTGGCTCCTGGACTCGCCATCTGGGACCCCCGGAGGGCGTTCCCACCGGGCATCGGATGGATTAAGCTCCAAGAGCCGGGTTGCCTGGCCGCCTCCGAGGACCAGCCCATCCTTTAACCTCGAAGGCTGGGTTACCGCGCCAGCTGCCCTTCATAACCAGGAGCCTCAGAAAGGAACCGCCGGTTCAAGCTCTTCAGAGGACCGGTTCCTGTAGACGGCGGCCGGCCGGCCCGCGGGTCCTCCGCCCTCCCGGGCTTTTTCCCTCCCGGGTCCCCGCTAGGTCTGAGCGAGACTCCCACACATGAGCCGGGCGCCTAGCGACTCGGCGTTTCCATGGAAACCCCCACGCGGGATCGTCCGCCTATGGCGGAGCCGAGCGGATCGGACGGGGCGGGACTAAGAATTCGTTCTTTCGTCTACTACGCGCTTCCTACTCTCGGCGTGGCACGCCCCCTCCGGGGGACAGGACGGGTTTAGAGCCCGGCTAGGCAAAAAAAAAAAAAAAGCACAAAGACGCGCCAAAAACGCCGCCTTCGCCTCCGCCTTTTTGGTTTTTTAACCGGGGGCTTCAGTTTCCCGGAGGAAAAGACGACGAAATGAGCCGGGCTCCACTTTGCTCGGTGGCGCGCAGAGCCGCGATGGACTCCGCCGCTCCCGCCGAATGTGGAGACCCACCCGGCCAGCCCCTTGCGCCCCTGCCGCCGCCAGCAGCTTCCCAAGTCTACTTTTGCATTCGGATAGGCAGCCCAGCCGGGTGGGAGATCCCGTCCTTTTAATCTGCTGCGAGAAAAGCAGCATCTGCATAAAACAAAGTTTGGGTGGTTCTTTGCCCCTCGGAAGACGTGGACAAGGGGACCACTCTACTTTCCAATTTCAGTGTTCATTCTTCCTTCCACTTGAAATGTTTCCAATAGGAGAGGAGACTGCAGAATGCAACTGTTGCCTTCCAGAGGCTGGATTTCAACTTCTATCAACCCCACCAATCAAAGATTTCTTTTAACAGATTATTGTTAAAATAAACCAACAAAACATGTCATTTTTTAAAATAAAGAACAATGCCCTAATGCTGCTGTTTCCATTTCATCAAAGTTGTTGAGAACTGAAATCTAATGCAGGTAGTTCTCAACTTACAACAGTTCATTTAATGACCGTTCAAAGTTACACCAGCACTTATGACCGTTTTTCATAATTATGAACTTTGTAGCAGCCCCATGATCATGTGATCAAAATTCAGATGCTTGGCAACTGGTTCATACTTATGACCGTTGCTATGTCCCAAGATCATGTGATCACCTTTTGCAACCTTTTGACAAGCAAAATCAATGGGGACGCCAGATTCACTTAACAACCGTGTTACTAACTTATCCACTGCAACCATTCACTTAACAACTGTGGCAAGAAAGGTTGTAAAACAGGGCAAAACTCAATAAATGTTTCACAGCAACAGCAATTTTGGCCTTAATTTTGGTCGTAAATCAAAGATTACCTGTATCTAAAGATTCAAAAGATTTCTTTTCTGCTACTTGACAATAGTCTGCAGAAAAAAGCCAAGGAATATTTTGTCAAATGGAAATATCATTTTAATAATGAATATCATATACAGTTAAGGAAGTTGGAGAAGTCATATCCTCAAATTGTCCAAAACAACATGGCAAGGAAGCTTTCTGTCCACATTTCAAACAGATCAATTAGCTGCAAAGTTGAAACCTGTTTCATTTTGTAGTGACAGTACAGTAACTGGAATCTCTGCAGAAGGGATCTATCCTTCCAGATATCTGCAAGGGGAAGTTCAAAAATCAAGATGGGGCCACAACAATGTGCTACCCCTTATGTCACAACACATTAAAAAGGTGATGTAACCATAAAACCATGTAACCAATTACATGGTTCTGGCCACCATCTTGACTTTTTTGACTCTGCCTGTGGACACTCCAGCATCCTTCCCTCTAAAAATACATCAAGGAGGTTGTACACACCTATCAAGAGCACATTCAGATTTCCACATGGACTGGCTTGACAAAGTATTCTGCTTAACCAATCTGACAAAGCATTTCTACCTGCTTCAACAATCTGGAAAAAGGCAATATTTACAGTCTACTGTGCATGACATTGTTCTTCCTATGATTTTAGCGTGAGCCATCTGCTGTAACATAAACACTGGCCTCTAGTCTTTCTGCTTTAATACAGAAAAAAACTACTTTATCACAGATACCAACACATAAATTACTTCTGTAGCTGTGAACCTACTGCTGCTACAACATTTAGAGAGGTCGCTAGAAGTCTACAGTATCTGCTATACTAAGAGAAAGATATGGAACTACCATAACCCAGCAAATCAAATTAATAATGAAGCCTCATTATAATGTCTTCTTGCCTAGGGTTGTACGTAATGAATCAGTAACCCCAAATAGATGCTTTTTTGAGTAAATGTTATTTTTTACTTAAGCAAGTAAAATGTTATCTTTTATGTAAGCAAATAACTTTACATTTGCCTAACATGCAATATTAGCAGATCATAACCATAACCATAAATGAATGCCAGCATTAATGGCTCATGCACATTCAGCAACTGAAACAAATACTGGAGATCCTTAATTAGCTCCCACAGAAATGAGCAATTAATTCATTTCTGAATAAACTTTAGTATCATTGTACTCTGAGAAGACTATACCCAGAGAAATACTTATGTCAATCAGTTCACCCATCCCCAGGAGCTTTCAGCCTATCCTCACCTAGTTATTTTGGTACCAATCCCCACTGGTATTCTAGCTATTTTGGTACATACACACACAGACACATATATCATTGTAACATCATTGTGATACCCGCTCTGCATTTATTTCACTCCAGATGGTTGGGAAAAGGTGATGTGGATTCTTTTTCCCAATTATATGCCTGCATCTCTCTGTTGAGTCAATTGCCAGTTAGTAATATAGAGCTGATCCACATGTCTATGTTCCTTTTTAGACTCTAACATTGCCATCAGCAATATAATCACACATCAAATATTCATTCTGTAGATAACCATAGCATCATTGTATTACTCTTATACAAGCTTTTACCAAAATGGAAAACACGCCAGCCTGTCTACTCACTGCATGGTGGACAAAAACACAATTTGGGACAATAACCCCCTACTCATTTAGTGACAGCATGGCCTGCTTATCTTCAGAAAATACAGCTAATCCATCTGGGAAAATACAAACACAGATATTCAGTGGGAGGGAAAAAGCAGAGAGAGTATGTCTCAGAGAGAACAGCATAGCCAATGGTACATTTTTGCAAGGTGTATGAAAAGATGGTAAAGTCAGCATGGTGAAGGTGTGGTCATGAGCTAGCTGACACATGATAAGTGAGTAGCAATGTTCCCCTTTTCTTGCAGCAATGATACAACAGGTGGAATTTATCTTACAGTTTCATTAAGAAAGGGGCCATATTAGATAATAAGCAATATACACTTATCGCAAAGCATTAAAATTGTTAAAGAAACATTCAAAACAAAACAAAAAGTCATAAAAATGGTTCCTGAAGCTTTAAAAAAGGGAAATATTAAAAACCCTATTTTGAGACTACAAAATCAGCTGAGGCATAACCTTAATGGAGACTGGGTTGTTTTAAATAGATATGCACAGTGCTTTCTTTCCTACTTTCAGAAGCCCTTATACAAACCAAACCTAACCCAGCTCTTGCATATACCAAGATACAAAAAAGATAACTTCTAAAACAAGAGCATGGGATTGGCTAGGCAAAGGGTACAACCGTTGTAAACCATTTCTCCTTTCTCCAGTTGGATTAATGTGTTATCTTAATCCAAGATCCAGTGTAAAATTGATTAAATGCCAGATGACCCCACACTGAACATATAGCTGCTCTATGTTTTCCAGTAAGGCAGCAGCAATACTACCAGCTCGTGAAATATACACCAGTGAAAACCCATCCACTGGGAGAAATGTGAGAAATGGAAATAAAAAAAGAGAGTATAATATGGCAGCTATTATTACTGGACAGAAAACTGAGAACAAAAGGAGAATTGGTGTGCATTACACCTAACTGGTAAAGTAAGCCACAGTGTCTGTTCCATGCTGAAAAGGAATAATTCAGCACATAAGATAGTGGGACTAGCATTTCTGTGTCTTTAGTTTTCAAGTCTGCAAGGGATAATTTTTTCCTAAGAATCACACAAAAAAACAGAAGGAATTCTAATTTCAGATTTGCTTTCTGCAACTTCTGAATGTTTACTCCATCAAATCTGAAATCAACGAAGTTTTCTTAACTCTACAGGCAGATTTGTCAGTTTGTGTATCACAAAGAGGAGTAGAGAAGAATTATGTTCCATCATACCCTGCAGTGCAGGGAAACGAGATCCTTCTACCTCTATATGTATGTGCATATGATTGAGATTAAGGAGTTATATTCTTAATGAATCTATAAAGTAGTAAAACTCTTGTATTTATCTGTTTGTCTGTTTGTTCCCTCAAGTTAGCTAAAATAGTGCATTAAACTGCAACAATTCTTAAATCAAGGTATTTAAAATCTGCTAACTTAAAAAATATGTTTAAAAAAACCCAGTACTCATTTCACCTGTGGAATTGAAATTTCTACAATATTCAGACCCATTCTATTTGCAAAATTGTGGATGTTGTAGCATCCCTGCAGTCAAGTGATTGTGATTTCTGATGTTTGCTGCCAGCTTCCCACAAGGAAACTCAATGGGGAAGTTGGCAGGAAGTTGGAAGTAACTCCTGCTCTCACTGCTTTTTTGTCTACCCATGGTCATTCTGATCATGTGTTTAGATTGGTAAATACTGATATATTAGTGAAGTTCATTTGCCACTACAATTATTTTTCTACTTATGAAAAATAATTGTATACTCTTTTTAGATAATCACGGGACCATCCAACATTGGAGTCAAAAAAGATGGTTGGCTTAGCATTTACTGTTTATTCTTGTCACATCAGACTGCATTACCTTTCTCTCAACACTGGCCCAATGGGTCACAGGTTAGGTAGGTTCAACTTGTAAAGGACATTGCATTAGATCTAATATTCCATCACTTTTCACTTTTAGCAGAATGGAACTACCATTTCACTACAGATGAGAAATGAAGGTCTCCAGGATAGAAGAAGGGTGATCGGAAAGAATAGTCTCCCAAAAGAGAATCTGGGTATCTGCAGTCCATTTCTTTGTGGTTTTGTGACACTGACATATATGACCAGGTCACAAGCATCACTTACTCAATGGCTAGCCTTGTGACTCATGCAGGGGTGAATTCCAGCAGGTTCTAACAGGTTCTGGAGAACCAATAGTGGAAATTTTGAGTAGTTCGGAGAACTGGCAAATACTACCTCTGGCTGGCCCCAGAGTGGGGTGGGAATGGAGATTTTGCAATATCCTTCCCCCTAGAAGGGAGGGAATGAAGATTCTGCAGTTGTTGTGACTCCGACTCCCGAGCCTGTCCTCATGGAGGAAGAGGACTCAGAAGGTGAGGGGGAGGAACTGACAAAGCCTCCCTCTCCAGGACCCTCCTCTCTGGCAATGCCTCAGGTTCCATCCGAAGGCCAGGAGGAAGGCATTTCGGAGCACCCATTGATAGAGAGTTATAATGATGAATCCTGGCTTGATCCCAGGCAGCGTTGGAGGGAGAAGCATGCGCAGCAAAGGAAGAGGCGTGGGAGGGCCAGGGATTGACCTGAGTCACTGAGCCATGCCCCACAAGGGATAAAAGGGGGTGTGATTGCTCGGCTTTGTGATGGACAAAAGTTTAAACTCTGAAGAGTCACATCGTGAATCCTGCACTTCGGCTCAGATATCTTTTGGACTAAACTCTTGTGGATAATTTGTTGCTTTGGAAACAGACTGCAGATAAGGCCTCTCCTGTTTTTTGGGAGTACTAATTGGACTTGGCAGGCGTTTTACAGGTAGCTACCAGAACTCTCGTCTGCCAGGAATTCTGGTCTGTTTATACAATAAATTATTGGCAGGTGTGTTTGATATTGCATTTGTGTGTGTGAGGACAGGGGACAGAACAGCAGTATCCTTCCCCTGCCATGCCTACCAAGCCACGCCGACAAAACCGGTAGGGAAAAATTTTGGATTTCACCCCAAGACTCATGCTATACTAAAGACCAAGATTTATAAATAATAAAGTCTGAACCAAATAGAACACATAGTGGGTAAGAATAATATAGGAAGTATGTCACAGATAGGTGGCACTTTTATCTTAGATATTGATCTTCCCTAACAGATTTTAGAAAAGATTGGACAAATGTAGTCATGGGTTGTTTGGAAGTGGAAAAGAAAATTTTTCCCAAACTAGAACATCTAGACCTGTTGCAATGGCATATGCATACTAAGAGTTCTTCTTTGTGGTTGCATTTATATGCATTTTTCCAGTTCTTGAACTAGCAAAACATATGTTGGCATCATCTGTGCAGCCCCAACTGCCAAGCCCTAGTGTACCTCCATCACATGATCAAGTATTGCTCTTGATCAAGTTTTTTTAAAAAAAGGATTGATAGATTTTCCCTGGCTTCATCTCCTCTCCTACCAAACTTAACTTGCCATCAGGAAAAGCAATCATAATCACCTGGAGGCAGTGGTGGGATTCAAGTAATTTAACAAGAGCCTGGTGGCGCAGTGGACTAAATGCTGTTAAAGTAGCACTTATTTGCCAGCTGTGTGCAATTATTGCAAGTTCAAATCTCACCAGGCTCAAGGTTGACTCAGCCTTCCATCCTTTCGAGGTAGGTGAAATGAGGACCCGGATTGTGGGGGCAATAAGCTGACTTTGTATAAAAAAGAACATCACTTTGAGGGGGGAGGCGAAAGCCCTACTAAGCAGGTATATACAAAAGTATGAAGGCTATTGCTTAATGCATTGTAAGCCACCCTGAGTCTCCAGAGAAGGGAGGCATATAAATCTAACTAATAAATAAATAAATTAACAACTGGTTTTTCTGCCCTAATTATTTCTTCCAACAACCAGTTTGCCAAACTGCTCAGAAAGTTAACAGCCGGTTCGCCCAAAGTGGTGCGAACTGACTGAATCCCACCACTGCCTGGAGGGTTTAGTTAGCTTTAAAGTTACTGGGTTGGTGGCTCACAGATATAGACGTGCTCCATGTCTGTGCCCTGCCAATTGTTTGTTTTTTTACAAACAGGTGACTCCTTTTCAAAATAGCCCAACTGATAGGTCAAAGGAGGATTGCAAGTATTGGAGGTGCTACTTTCCAGTACACAAAGCACTCCTCTGCTGCATCTTTGACCTGTCAATTGGGCTTTTGGGGGGGAGGGCAGGGAGAAAACTGTAGATCTAGCATACTTTAAGGTGCTTCTGCAGACACCCATGCGTCCTGGGTTCCAAATGGAGGGCCAATGGAGGGCCATGCCCAACAACCAGAGGGAAGGGGCCATGTTCACAGCAACCTGCAGTGGCTAAGTGAATTGGACAAATCCCACCCCAGCTATACCATCAACCACGTAACCGAGAAAGCATAAAATATACAGTCACAACAAAAGTTGTCCCAGAAGGTGGAAAGTATCACTTCAAAATTGGAAGAGCTAAATATAAATTTAAGCTGCTTCTACTGTGAATTAAGAATGAAATGAAAGCAGTGTCATGGGGACAGGCCCTTACTTCTTGGTATCTTTACTGTGTAAAAGCTCTCAGCTAGTCAGATGCTCACATTAGGTCACAAAGTTTGTACAGCTATAGAGCTGCAGAAACTCTATAAAAACCATAACTAACCCAAAGATTTTTTTTTTAAATCCCTGTTTCAAGGTGCTAATCTAGGACAGGAAACATAGCTTGAATATGTGTCTTAATTTCTTTAAAACAGTACATAAAATAAGACAGATTCGTTATGACAGTACAATTAGTGATGCTCCTTCCTTAGCATGCGGAGTGGTTCCTTGAAGTCTAAAGACGTCACTGTGCTTTTCACTTCTGAACAGAGGCTGGAAAGAGGCAAACATATTAAATTAGGGTAAGATTTTATGCTGAAAGGAAAAATAAAGATGACGTGAATATGAAAATAGTCTGATTGACCACTGATGACTTGTGAGATTTTCTCCCCTACAACATTGATCTGTAGCAAGTTCCTACAACATTTCTTGAAAAGGGAAAATGACTTGATTGTTCTGTGTCATTTTGCTGTGTGTTAAGAGGGAGAAATATCAAATATCTGCATTTTTTCTGGAACTGGAAAATCTGGAGTAGATATAGGAGGCTCTAAACTTAGCTTTAGTTTCTCAATAGTAGTTGAATTATTAAACTCATATAGTGTACTACTATTATCTTTCGTATCTTAACCTGATAATACTGTCATATCAGGGGTGGGTTGTACTTACCTTTGCTACCGGTTCGCAATGGGGCCACGTGTGCACACTTCTGCACATGCGCAGAAGCCTCCTGATGATGTCGGGGTCAGTGGGCGGAGCCTCCCACCAGTTTTACTACCAGTTCTTGTGAACCACTCCAAATCAGGGGGCAACCCACCATTGTGTCATATTTTGCTCTGTTTTTGGAGTGCCTTAAAATGCAATGGACCAAGTTACTTACTTAATTGGGGACAGCTGTCTGATGAAGAGCAGCAAAGTGACGATCATGGGGAGAATCGCGATAGAATGGGTCAACAGTTGTGATTGTCCTATAATGGCAGAGGACAAGCATTTGAAAAAAAAAATCAATTAAATAAAAGAGGGTAGAAGGCACCTGAGGGAAGGAGATGAAATGGCAACGCACACCAGAAATTACTTGATGGAGGAAAAGAAAAAGAAACAGCCCTGCCCCTATGATGTCACCTGCCAACATGGGGATGAACAGTCCTCAAGGTCTCTGTGGCATTAGGATCACTTCCTAAGTCAGTTCCGTGGTTGTTCGTAGCAAAACCACCTGCTTGCTGAGGCTGTATACCCCCTCGGGTCCAGCCCTCCCTGTCCACTCCCTTTGAAATAGTTTCATAAAACCTGATAAAGAGAAAGATGATTAATGCCTGGCAGATTTAGCAACTCTTGTGTTCTAACAAATATAAATCAGAGATATGTCTTTACTCTGGCACTGCTTGCCTCTGGCACGGCAGACTTGCAATTTGAGAGCTTACACTAGTGTATGAATATTTATTTTCCTACAAATAGCAGAGCCACTATTTTTTTTTCTGCCCACTGCTCCTACTACCCATCCTCCAACATCCTTGCTTTGAATAACTTGATCCATATAGCTAAAAGAATCAAAACCACCTATACAGATAGAAAAAAACATGCTTTGAGAGAAAACCATAGCTTAGGAATGTTACTATCTCTCCCCTCCTCCCCTTCTTAGCATTTTCCTGCAAGTTCAGGGTCTGCTTTTATTGGATCAACCAATTGAACTGAACTGAAGGCATTAAATGAGCAGAGAGAGAACAACTGGCCCAAAGTCACCCAGCTGGGTTTCATGCCTAAATCACAGTCAAACTAGAACTCACAGTCTCCTGGTTTTTAGCCTGTGGCTTTAACCAGTAGACCAAACTGGCTCCCTGAATGTTACTATTCTAATATGGATGGTAAACTACTACCAAACTCACTTGGAATTATAGCTAGTCAAAAACCTGTTGGGCAGATTTGGGTCATACGCAGGTGTCACATAATTAAGGTTGTTGGTGCTGAATCCCGTTGGCTCCTGTATGGAGAAAGGCATGAAAGCAGAACTAAGGATGGCTCAAGAAGAAGACAAGAAATATATGATTATGAAAACAGTTGTAAGATCCCCAAATAACTCCCATATTATATATCCAACATACCTTGTGGCCCACATACTCTCGCCCTACAAGATTGGTTTGTGTTTGAGGCTGTCGCTGATGGCCTTGGAACTGAGAATGGCTCAGTGGCCCAGATGCTTCTGCATTGGGTCCCTGTGAAAATAGGACCATAACAAACAAAGGAATTTAAAGGAGTTGGTGAAGTATAGGAGAAGTAAGCAACAACAAAAATAGGAATCAAGATAGGAAAGGTAATGGAAAGTGAGCAGACAAATGGCTAAAGAAGTGTAAGGGAGTTTGGGAAGCCCATACACAACTGATAAAGGAAGAAGTAGAGAAAAGAGAGGTATCTGTTTGCAGATGCTGTTAGGGAAAAACAAAGAGAAAAATGTAGAACAGACAAAAGGGGGAAATGAAAGCAGACAAGGAAACATAGCAGATAGAAGAGCTACAAACATAAGGATAATTTGGAAATAGTTGTGAAGAATTTTGGACACATTTCTCCTGTGTACAAAAGCAGAAGTTCAAAGCAGAGAAAAATGAAATGGGGGAGGGGGGGAAGTGTTTTGTCAACACAGAGCTGTCACTTACTGAAGAACCAAGGCGAAGATCCTTCTGCCGACTAAATCCAGAGCCCCGCTCAGAGCCTTTGGAAAGGACTGGTAGAAACTCGTCCCCCTGTCAGGAAGAAAAAATGAATAAAGATGTGTGGATAGCTATAGTATACATATACAGGGGTAGATATTGAAGAATAAAAATGGAAATAATATACTGCTCAAAAAAATAAAGGGAACACAAGCAGAAAACATCTGAGATCTGAATGAATGAAATAGCCTTATTAAATACTTTGTTTGTTACATACAGTAATTTTGTGTTCCCTTTAGTTGTTTGAACAGTGTATTTGTTCATCCAGCCCCATCCATGCCAGCAGGTGCACTTCTTACATGTGGAACAGAAGATGGTAGATAATCTGCCTTCATAATGCTGATTCCAGGATTGCTGTCCTACAAAGCAAAATAAATGAGAACTACTACTTAGACCTAGAGAGAGAAAAAGCAGATTGGATATAACACTTATTTTATTATAGCTTTTACTATGTTGGGGGGAAAAAACCCAAGGAGCCAGGTTAGTAGGAGACCCTACTAATACCATCTAATTATCTGAACTAATACCGGTGGTATCCGGATCCGCTGTGGCAAGGCATAAGAAGTAGTAGTTATTATTACTACAGTAGCAATATTATGATGGCAGGGCATAAGTAGTAATTATAACAACAGCATTTAGTGTATTTAAGTTTCCAGTCAGATATACCCTTTTCCATAGTACTCCATTCCATTAGGTTGTTTCCCCCAGCCAGGATTTCAAGCCAAATAAGCATTGCTCAGATATCATTGATCTTTATTGGGACCTTTCCTCCTCCTCCCCACCCCTATAAATGGTTTTTGTGTGTCTTCAGATCTGGGGTTCCCCCAAGCTTGCACTCTTTTACCCACATATGGATAAAGAAAATGAGTATGGAGAACCCTACACAAAATAATATTCTGGAACCTTCAGTCTGGGAATTTGTGTCCTGATTTGTTGCGATTTGTACCCTTGAAAAATGTGCTGGCAAAAATAGCTCCTGAAAGATATAACAAGCTAGAAAATATCAAATTATTAGAATGCTACCTGTCTCTCCTCTAGCTTTGGCTCCTGTATGGTACCTCAGCATACCTTGGACCTATTACTGGCAGGTGGGAATATTTCTAAAATAATCCAAGGCTACATCCATCCAATTTTCATAGAAGAAATATAGGAAAGATATATATTTGAGGAAAACCAAGATAATCCTGGAAGCTGCAGTTATTTTTTGCATAATGAAAATACTTGAAATTTATTTGTAATAAAAAGTCTATTGGAGTAGGAGCTAGCAGACAACATTGGAGGGCCGTAGACACATTGGTATAACAAAGCAAGAGCATTTATAAAAACTTCTCAGAAAAGAAAAACATAATCCTATAGGGATTCTGGAATTTTTCTAACGATAAGGAACAAAGATTGTGATAATGAGTCAAGCAAGATGGATGTTATTTACTTTTTCAGAATTCTAACGCACTTTCTTTTAAGGAGTGGTGGCCTCATTGCCTTAACATCAAATATGCTCTCTCCTAATCTTTTAATAATATATATATATATATTTTAAATTGTGGGTTGTTTTTAATATTGTTTATTTTACTGCTTGTTTGTTGTTTGCTGCCCAGAGTCAATTTTGTTGTTTATTGTTTATTGTTTGCTGCCTGAAGTCAGGTTTGTAAAATGGGCAGCTATGATAGGATGTATCCTGACCGAAACCCTGACTGAAAGAACTGCAGTGAAAGTGAAGACTGCAATGTGCGGGGGAAGGCGTTAGCTCTTTTGCCTTCGTCGTGTTTCAGAAAAAAAGTCACCTGCACCACACCTTTTGGCTTTTAAAGAGTAAATTCTAAGGGAAGCCAATCAGGAACACAGCAAATTTGTCACCGTTCTAAGACTAAGAATATCTGCTTGCTTGTCTTCTTTTGTCATCATGCTGGTTTATGTATTATCTTGTAGGTCAAAGCAAACATGTGAATAATTGTTACAACCTCTCAGATTTATGCTTGTGGGCAATAGAATACTATGTCATGGTATACTACTACTCAATAGTTTTTGCCCCAGGGTTTAAATGAAGATATTCGGTACTTGCCCTTGATTTAAACATGTCTCTCTTTAAGGAGGTTTTCCTTGGAGCTCACAATCCCTTTTCTACTACAAATCAAAGAACTGCTCTCAACCTCAGTTGGTTTTGCAAAACACTCTGATTAATTCCATAAGGTAAAATAATTATGTGCCTTACTTTTTCTTTAATGGAGATTTGTCTTCTTTTTCATTTACTTTCATTCCCAGTAGAGATAAAACAGTTGCTACTTGTTTCTAAAATGGTGATGTGCCTTGTAACTAATTATTCTTATGCTCATGAAGGCAATATTCTTGAAATTGATATCTGAATTCCATAAACAGATATTTTAGACTAATTTGAAAGCTTTTTAAACTTGAATTTATTCTCTTTTAGATATTTGCTGAACTACTTGAAATGTACCCAGATTATCCATTATCCAAAAATATTGTTATATCATATATGTTTTGTCCAAGTTATTTTAATACCCTTTTTGTACTCTTCGTTTTCACCATTATCCATCTGTTGGGATGGATAAAACCTCTTTTACTGGAATATGAGATTCCTCCTTTCTCTTTTGTTTCACAAATTGTCCTGCTCCTATAGTAAACAGGAGTCCTTGCTGGAGACAATTAAAAAGTTAAGATGGTGGCTACAACCATGCCAGGCCTTAATACATTTTTATGTGCATTGTGATCTAAACAGGGTGGACTTTGATCACATGGTTGTGGCTACCATCTTCACTTTTTTTTTAGCCCTCCCTGCAGGCACCAGTAACAGAAAGGGAGCCCATGTACAAAATGAGAGCAATTGCTGAAACTCAAGAAAAACTGGAGAAGAAGGGCACCATTTTGCCAAGTCTGCTTTGCAGCATCTTTAACATGATGCTTCATCTGCCCCTTGGGAAGAACAGCAGAAGAAACCAAAGCTACAGGGAGGACCTGAGATGCTAGTTTCTCCACAATGGGGTTAGCAAGGCAGCCTTCAGTAAATCCTGACTCTTCTTTGGCTCCAATTGTTTTCTTTTGCAGGAAATCTGTGTGGAGAGAAAAATAAATATGTCCACTGAGGGGTGGGGAAGGAGCATATGCAGTAGATGACTTCAAAAACATCTTGGGAAGCTGGACTGATCTGTTCAGTTCTCACAAATTAACACCAGTGAGTCATGCAAAACCTTGTGAGAGCCCTAGCTTTAAATATTAAGTTTAAAAGGGCTTAAATTGCTTATATAGTACTATCCTTTTCTGAATACTTTTTCTGTTCAACTGCTATTCAGAGGTTTACTTTTTCTCTGATCCTGGAGGTGATGCCTAGCCAATTCTGATTAAAATTGCTTCATTTTCTATATAAACATATTATAACACAAGGCTTAGCCATTATAATTTACTATTTCCTCAAGCTCCTTTCGTCTTACCCAACAGTTAAATCAAGGAAGGGAAGAGGGAGATGCTACACTGTGCTTACAAAACCTTTGGAGGTTGCACTTGACCCCTTAACTCAAAGATCTGTTTCTCTTAATATATTCAAAGAGAGCCAATATGCCTTCATCAGTTGCTCTTTCGTCTATGATGTTCACTCACCATATGACAGATATTACATGCAAGCTACATAAAACAGGATGATTTTTTAAAAAGTGCAAAATTCCATAGCAGAAATCTGGAGTATGCAGCAATGTTCCTCAAAATAGATGCATTGATTTTGCATTGCTGCTACCTGTAATGTGAAGTTATTTTTTAGACAGGGCAGGGACTTGAGCATTTGTATGTAACTTTCATCCTGTGAGAAATTGTCCCAGGAAACCAAGAATTTTCCAAGTATCTCACAGTTCTTGAGATGTTTAAAAAGTGTTGCACAGTTCAATTTCTCTGATCCCCAATTTTAAATTATGTAAACAACTCCATTATTTTTTTAAAAAAATGTATGATTTAAATGCTAAAATCATTGTAGGACAAGAAATAAAAACAACAAAAGACAACCTTCTCCAAACAAAACTGAAAGAAAATTATTATTGAAAAGTATATTTAGTAATCTCAATGGTTCCTTTCTAATGGTTGTGAAATTATTGTATTGGTTATGGAAAGCAATAGTATTGGCTGGTAGATTCTTATTTGGCTCTCAGTGATTAGTTATGTGATATCAAGTTGGTGTTGACTCTTAGTGACCTCATAGATAGATCTTCTCCAGGATAATCTGCCCACACCTAACCCTTCAAGTCTTCCAATAGTATACCAACTGCTATTGTACATATTTCACCCACTGACCTTGCTACTGATTGTCTTCTTCTTCCTTCCATTTTTACCAGCATTATGGGTTCTTCAAGGAAATTGGATCTTTGGGCCAAAGATAACATAATGGACCAAAATATTATAATTTGAATTTAGTAATTTGTGCTTCAAGTAAGAACTCCGCATTGATTTATTCTATGAATGATTTGTTTTTGTGGCGCTCCATAGGATTCTGAAAAGTCTTCCCCAAAGTTCAAAAGCCTCAATACTTTTTCTGTACTGTACTGTACTGTTTTCTGTACTGTCAAACTCCAACATTTGTTTCCAAACAGTATCATGGGGAAACCATTGTCTGCTTGGTTATGATCTTTGTAAATGCAGAATATCATGACAGTGAATTCCTTCTGAATTTGGAGAATTTTTGGAAGACTTTCCTTATATTTCTAAATCTGTTTCCATCTCTGATGTCTTCACAGATGTTGTTGTAATACTGTTTGTATTTTCTAACAGCTATATTAGAAAGTCTGTGTTGAGATTCTTTCCAACATCTTTGCTCTCTTCTTTTGTTACAAGAGAAATATTTCTGCTGTATTATCTTCTGATTGAAAGCATCTTCTTCCAATACATTTCAAGTGCCTGATGCCTAAGATTCATTTCATATTTCATTGTGTTAAGATTTCTTGTGTTCACGCTACTTACATTCCATGTTGCCACCACAATTTAGTCTTTACAGATTTGGATTTTCTTTTTCTGCATGGCTGTATCATCAGCTAGACATCTCAAAGGCTTCAATTGAAGTACATCACACCTGAATGCCATCTGACTTGAGGGACCCAAGATCCAGCACTCTTTTATCAATCGCTTTCATCATGTCTATCCATGGAATTATCTTGGCAAAATGTAAGCATCCTAAAATGTAGGAGTGCCTTACCATTGCTGTTGTCACTAAAGTAACCATTGCCTCCAACATCTTGTATCACTGGTGCCTGATATAATCCCTAGTTTGTTTTAGCTGATCAGCTGGGATGATCTTTACACCTTGGATGACCCTGCTAAAAGTACACACACTCTTCTTCTATACTTCTGGTGTTCCTCATTCTATCCTCTCAGTATAGGCATTCTATCCTGCCTTATCATTTTAAAGCAGCAAAGCCGGATCTGTGAGGTGGGAGAGATGGGGTGGTTCCAAAGTAAACTGATGCAGAATAAGACTGTGAAAGGCAATTCTGGAGGGCCAAAGACCCAGCTAAAGCAAAATGGCTTAACTACTCTAACCTAAGAATTAAATGTGACATATAGTGTTTCGTGGATCTACAGTATTTCAAAGAGTGACTCCATTAAATCAAATTATCCCACAGATGCTTCACGAGTTCTAATCCAAACAATAATTTTACATTTTAAAATATTGATTTAATATTCAGAGAATGGCTTATGAGTTTCAAAGGGAGAGGTATACTGATACAAAAACCACCGTGGGTAGTTTCAGATGTTGTGATAATCCAAGTCCCCACCCCAAATAAACAAATTATGCTTTAATGCATAATAGTAGCATAAATCTAGCAACTATTATGTTGTATTACATGCATAGAAATTATACCTGGTTGCCCTGGAATGTTGAAGTGGTACTTAGAGCCGTACTCCGTGGACATGAACTGAGGTCCCTACAAATACAACAGAGAAGAAGACCATGTTCTCTGGAATTAACTCACTCTTATCTTCTCAATATATTTTCGTCTCGCTAAGCTATATCCCATCCACTTTTCTCTCTGTGAGTAAACCAGTTATTCTTGCTATACTTCACTAATTCTCTTGCTCTTTTAGAAAACATTGCCCTTTCTCCTCAGCTGCCTCTCATGTCTGGATTTCATGTCTAATTCCTTTGCAATGCCAGCTGTTATTTTCTTTAGATCGCTACTCAAAGCTCATATTTTCTGTGGTGTCTTTGACACTACCTCTTAGCCTAATTCTCAACTATAAGAAAGCCTAAGCAAGTAGTTGGAATTGTTTTATTTTTATAACTACTGTTAAGCTTCCAAGTCCAATACTTGTTATCACTTACTGGCAGAAAGCCAGGGCTCACTCAAAATGTTTTCCTGTTTGAGCAGATCAGCAATTGCCTACCCTGACCAATCTTCTCTTTTTATATTTAGGTGTTGAGTACCCAGGTTTATCCAAATTGTTCTGACATTTGAGGCAGAAAACCCTATAGGTGATTCTCCCTCAGTATCACCACCTGCACCACATATCAAATCCCCGATCCCTTGCTGCCTTCTAATGGCATCTCATTCGAATTACTGGAGCCCACAGACTCACGTGTCTTGCATTTTCCGCTTCAACTGAGCCTTTTCCAAATGTATTATGGAGCACAGGGACATGTCTGGGCTCCAGCCCTATCACAGCTTCAGCTCCCTGGTTGGCTGTATCAAAATGGACCTTTTTGACCTGTAATAGCAAACCCAGTTGGCCTCTGAGAAGAGCAATGAGCTAAAACATAATGGGATGAAGGGAATGGAAATGCTGTGGAACCTGCTCTAGGAAAGGAAGAGAGAAGAAGATCAAGGTAGACCATTCCAAGACATTTTGCTGCATGACAGAAAACACGGTGGAATCCAAAGTCTGTATTAAGACAATGTGCCGTGAAGCTGCTATCACAAATTTAAATAAGTAAGTAAATAAACAAATAAATAAATGGCTTATTCAAAAGCTGCTCAAGTTCCTTTGGCACCTGAGGCACAAAACACACACCTTCTGATAGAGAAACACCAATACATTTAGATAACTATTTGCTGCCTTTCATTGTATCCAAAATCAGTTGCCTGGGGCATATGCTTTCCTCCATTGATAGGACAAGTCATGAAAGTAATCAGAAAGGCAGAAATGCCATGAAAACATTTTCTATGTTTCCTTAGCTGAAATTGTGACCTGTATTATATCTATGGCCAAGTCTTGGTACCAAAAGACAAGAAAGCAGTGAAATAACATGTGTTATACCTCTCCATCTCATTTTTTTTCTTTTTATTATATACTTTAAACAAAATAGTATGAATTGCAGCATATAACTTTTGAATAAACGTCTTAATCTCTGTTGTAGTGAACATTTTGAAAAATAAGTTTTTCAAAATGGTGTTTTTCTAAAAGCCCACAACATAAAAGGTAAACTGCATTTTCCTCTTAGTGCAACACTGTAGCAAAGTAAGACCATAATTATGAAGCCATTGCATTTGGCAAAATTAGGCATCAATTCCATTGCTTTTTCCTGTCTAGGTAGAATCTAAGCAGTTGCATATTCACAAGGGTAACTGGCAGTGGTAAAATCCTACCGGTTCACCACAGTTCGGACAAACCAGTAGTGATAAAATCTACCAGTTCGGTGAACCGGTAATAAAAAAAAAGCTACCGGTTGGTCCAAATCAGTATTTCCGACAATTAGTTGTGCCATGCAATTTATATTTGCTAGAAAGCAGGAAATCCTGCTTTCTACTGAATGTAGATCATGCAGCACAGCTGTTTCCCCCTCCCCCCGCTGTTCTACTTACCTTCAAATGGCCCCTTTTCCCACACAAAGTGTGCGTTTGGTGCACAATATGCAAGTGCACAGCTTGTATTTTGTGTGCACTGTACATGCACGCACCCAGCACGCGTCTGGTGCACACCACACATGAGTGGGCAGCGAACTGGTGATGACTGGTAGAGGATTTCACCACTGGTAGCTGGGTTCTAATTGAATTATGTCTGGGTGTTTTCAGGGGTCATATTTAAGACTGAATTCTGCCACCAGTAGCCTCCCACCGGCTGGTCCGCTCCCACAGAGAGGGTCTCCTCGGGGTGCCATCGGCCAAGTTATGTCGGCTGGTGACACCCAGGGGGAGGGCCTTCTCTGTGGGAGCCCCTGCCCTTTGGAATGAACTGCCCCCAGAAATGCATAAGATCTCCGACCTCCGTGTATTTCGCTGTGCCCTCAAAACCTTGTTGTTCCACCAGGCTGGACTATCAATCTAATGATTTTAACTGGACATTTTAAATTTGGGGTTTTAAATTTGGGGTTTTATATTTTTACATTTGAGCTGAAATTATTTAATAATTTTAATTATTTTTAATTTATGTTTGTCTTTGTGCTTTTAATAGGCTGTACATCGCCCTGAGTCCTTCGGGAGAAGGGTGGTATAGAAATAAAATTATTATTATTATTATTATTATTATTATTATTATTATTATTATTATTATTATTATTATTATTATTGACTTACTCAAATAGCTTTCTTCTACTACAGCAGTTTCACTTGAAATCTTATCTATATTGACATGCACATACATACAGCAGCTCTCATTGGATCAATGATTCCTTAATGCCTTAATATTATTTATTTTGAAAAGAAGGAGGAATGTAGAATGAACTTGGGGAAGGGGCAGGACAATGCAGTCTCTTACTAACCAGCTAGCCAACCTTTGTTTGGCAGTGCATTCTGCGCACTCATCTTTTGGGTGGATAAGTAAGTAAACAAATAAATCTCCTTCCGTATAAACAACTCTGTTTTCATAGCATCCCAATCTATGTCCAGATCTGAAAAAATCAGAACAGTCTGAAACAATATCATCCTGGCTTTAAAAAAGAATAAGCAAGTTTGCAGAAGATTTAATCTTATGAAACTCTCCTGTGGCCACTTTCAACGATCAGGTACTCTGCAGGTATATTGGATTTCCCCAGAATCCCATTCATGATTGTTGAACCATTTAGAAGAACCACTCAGAAGACTGTAGAATTGTAGTTTTGGTAAATGAGTTTTCCAGATGTTATTTGAGGATGCACATATGGACACTGTTTCTCCCCACATATACTGAGATGCACACATACATTCAAACCTACGCAAGTCTCATATATTTTTGAAATGTTGTCCCATTTATCTATTGTACACACAGTACATTAAAAGTGAACTGAATAATATATATATAGGATTGTGCTATACATAGTCATTTGTGCTGGTCCATTTGCGACATCAGATTTTAACTCTCTTAGTCATCCTTGTTCATTCTGAATCCTGACACATTCTCACCTGATCTTATAAATTTAGCAATTTTGCTTCCACAGTCTTCACCTTGCTCGGCAGTAGAGTGCACTAGATCTTGTGACCATGCAGAGAGAAGCTCAATTATCCAAAGATTCAATATTCCTCCTCTCAATACACAAACATTATCTTTCAGTATTGATCCATATTTACAGTGCAGGGAACCCTAACAGAATAACAGAATAACAGAGGTGGAAAGCACCTTGGAGATCTTCTAGTCCAACCCTCCGCTTAAGCAGGAAACCCTCTACTATTTCAAACAAATGGTTGTCCAATCTCTTCTTTAAAAACTCCAGTGTTGGAGCACCCACAACTTCTGGAGGCAAGTCATTCCACTGATTAATTGTTCTAATTGTCAGGAATTTTTTCCTTAGTTCCAGGTTGCTTCTCTCCTTGATTAGTTTCCATCCATTGCTTCTTGTCCTGCTCTCAGGTGCTTTGGAGAATAGATTGAAACCCCTCCCCCTCTTCTTTATGGCAGTCCCTCAAATATTGTAACACTCCTATCATGTCATCCCTTATCCTTTTCATTAAACTAGGTATATCCCATTCCTCAGTGGACATTGTTAGTACCATTCTCAGGAAACCATACATCCACAAGAAAAAGCCAGAATGTAAAGTTAGGATACTTACTGTTTTGGTTGTGGGAAAAGTCAGAGGTTTTTCTCGAACATATCCACTGCCTGGCTGATGTACACTCCAAGGAAGAGGATACTTCCCATCCGGGACCTGAAGGGGCTGGAAATGTTTATTGATTGTTGATTCATAGTTATCTTGGAGGAGTTTCCTGGTTTAGGGGAGATAATATACAGTTTAAAAACATTTCTGCTTTCCAGCCCAAAAGCATTGCACGAATTTTGCTCATATCTCAGATTTGGAGAAGACTCCTAAAGATATCATGGACTGTCAAACCAAACATGAAAACAAACCAGACTTAAATTATTTCAGATACATTATATCAGGGGTTTCCAACCTTGGCAACTTTAAGACTTGTGGACTTCAACTTCCAGAATTCTGGGAGTTGAAGTCCACAAGTCTTAAAGTTGCCAAGATTGGAGACCCCTGCATTTACAAAGACCTAGCTTTCTGGAGAAGCCTGTAATGCTGAAAAAGGTAGAAGGAAAGAAAAAGAGCACAATTACTGTAACAGCATGATTAATGTTCCATTGGAAGACCTGAAGGACCAGTGTCATGGAGGAAAATCTATCAATGTGTTTCTTAAATTCAACAGCAATTTGATGGTACTTAATAATCAAGGATCTCCAAAAGACAACTGACTAGTGGTAGAGGATATGTGAAAAATGTATATTAGTTACCCAATTGTTCAACTAAGGGAATTCTAATTCTAAGAGAACCCTCCAAAACTCTTGGTTGTCAATTAGCATCTGTTCAACTGTGTCTACTGATCTCCAATAGAGACTCTCTACAACCATCCTTCTCATCACTCAGTCAAGAAAGCTGCAGGTGAAGATCCTGGACTGGATGATTGAGTCCTGGATTTGAAGAATGTGGATTTGAAGAATATACTAAAATCTTTTACAAAATTCTTCTGCAACAAATCTTTTAGGGACAACCCCCCCCCCTCCATGGTTGTACTCACACAGTTTGTAGACTAGTGACAAATGCAGTGGTGGACTTTATCATGGCTTTGCCTGAGTATTCCAGCACAAATCAGTATCCTTTGGCCTTATAGTACTTTAGTTTAGAAATACTGTTGATTGTACAGTTCTAAATTCTGAATCCCATTGACTCAGAGACAATCTACCAAATCCAGACTTTCGTCCTCTAAAGCACTCTGGTTTCATATTATCCACTTTAATGATGTCCTCTTGAGACAAATACTTGATTTTATAATCTCAACATTAAACTCCAGATGCAAATAGTCCATATTAGTCCACTTTCTATACATGAGCAAGTTTAAGAGTTTTTCCCATGTTCACCACACATCACTACATTCACTTTTTGAGAACTTGGAGTGATTTCTTTTGCCAACTAAGTAAAAGTCCTATGCAGCATGCTGCTCTGAATGAGAGTTATCAGATACCCCCTTATCAGGTATCTGTACTCAGATTGCTTCTGTTTTTGAGAGGACCCATCTTTTACTAGTCTTTAGGACAATACGTTTGTCCTAAAGCAGGGTAAATATCAGTGGTGGGTTTCTACCAGTTCGCCTCAGTTTGGGCGAACCTCTAGTGGCGGTGGTGGGAGGCTCTGCCCACCCACCCGGATGTCTTTATGGATGTTCTGTGGATGTGCAGAAGCACTGCACAGAAGCAAAGTGAGTGCATGTATGCACATGCTCACAGTTCCGAACCAATAGTGAAGGTATGTGGAACCCACTACTGGTGGACATAACTGTTTGCACTCTTTTAACAAATGGTACATTCTATAGAAATAATGGTTATTAATTATTATGATTCTCCAGAAATGAGCAGAAAATTATTTTGGAGAATTTCTGAAGAGGGACTGCAAAAGCAGATTGGTCTGAGCGCTGTTAGAGACAAGCTAGAGAAGCCATCAGTTTCAGAAGCAGGCGATGAAGTCTACCTAAGCAGCACCAGAGCTGTCCACTTTGGACACTGATTCAAACGTTGATGCTGTTGATGCTGAACAAGGTGGGTGTGTCACATCTCTTATCTTCTTGAAAAAATCCAGTTGAGAATCCAAAACAAATACTAACCAGAAAAACTGAATCCTGTAATGCACTGTCATAGTTTAATTTGTAGTGGTGTGGATTATGTTTTACAAAATGTTAGTCGACAGCACCTCCTAGAAGATTTGCATAACTCTACAATATCGTGACCGTTCTGTCTGCAAAGAGGAAGTAATGGAGGATGAGCACACTGAGCTTGTGGGTGTGCAATGTTTTGTGACTGTTTTGTGCTTGTGCAATGTTTTGTGACTGTTTCCCAGACAGTCTCTTAATCCCTCTCTTGCTCCCCCACCCACCCAGCAGCAGCCACTTACCTGCCTGCTGGAAAGGGAAGGAAAATTTTCAATGCTCCTTGCCAGCTTCTCACAAGAAAATGGTTGCAGACTTTGTAGTTGCACTTTCTGGCAACATTAGAGAGACTTCAGAAAAAAGAACCATACTGCTGAAGAGTAAGAATTATGGGAGTGCTAGACAACCTGTGTCATTGTCTCAGAGATATTTCCTTGCCTACACAGAGGAATAGAATGAGGGAAGACAAAAAAAAAAAGCAGTGGGAGCAGAAGTGACTTCCAACTTCCTGCCAGCTTCCCCATTGAATTTTCTTGTGAGAAGCTGGCAAGGAGCATTGAAAATTTTCCTTCCCTTTCCAGCAGGCAGGTAAGTGGCTGCTGCTGGGTGGGTGGGGGAGCAAGAGAGGGATTAAGAGACTGTCTGGGAAACAGTCACAAAACATTGCAAATGAAGTTCAAACGAATGCAGGAGCAGTCAATACCACCAAAGCAGCCATAACTTCCCCAAACTTCATTTTCATGGATTTTGGACACATCCTGTAAGTTAGCCCATTTGAGGTACTTTGGTTCAAAAATTGTTGCCCTGTAGTGCACCATTTCACCCAGTTAAAAGTCATGATAATAAAAGTCTTAGTGAGTTAGATAGGTGAGATAGATAGCGTTTCCCCCAAAATAAGACATCCCCTGTTAATTAGCCCAACCGGGCTTTTGAGGGTATGGCAATAAGGCCAAGCACTTATTTCAGGGTTCAAACAAATATAAGACAGGGTCTTATTTTTGGGAAAACACGGTAGATAAATAGATGGATAGATAGATAGATAGATAGATAGATAGATAGATAGATAGATAGATAGATAGATAGACAGACAGACAGACAGACAGACAGACAGACAGACAGACAGACAGATAAAACTCATGTTATAGAGAGGGTGGCTGAAACATCCCAGTTACTCTTCTATCTCAGTCTGAAACATTGAACTTAATTGCCTGAAAAAGGAGATACTGACCCCACAGCTGGATTATCTATTTTATCTAGGTTTGGGTTGTATTGGACAACAGGCCGGTAGTTGCTTTTATATCCTGCTCCAAAATGGAAGCCATTCCGAGGACGAAAGCCTTCCTGACCTGGAGGAAAAAAAGTTTGTCAGTGTTTTTTCTTATTACACTGCCAGTCCAAATCAACTTTCCATCAAGGCACTGTAATAAACTATAATATGAAACAGCAACTCAACAAGACTTCTAAATGCTGAAAACATGTTTTGATATCTTCTCAAATGGCTAAAACAGGAGTGCTTGATTGTTTCCTCACAAAATGGCAGTCTAGTTGAGAGCGACCATTTTATTTGGTGAATTTCCTTCTGCCAACTAGGACTCCAGCTTACTATTATTGTTTTGGGGGCAGGTCTACAGATTGCATGGGGGAGGGACTATATTTGGGATCCAGAAGTTTGTGAAATAAAGAAATCGCAGGTTACTACTTTGCTTTCTGAAGAAAAAAAGGAGGAAGGGTGGAGGGGGAGAAGAGGAAGGGAAAGAGAAAGGGGAAGGGGAAGAAGGGAAGGGAAGGGAAGGGAAGGGAAGGGAAGGGAAGGGAAGGGAAGGGAAGGGAATCCCAACATTATCATTTAATTAAAGCAAAAGCATCAGGAAAGAGACAAGAAAATAGATAATAGTAATAAGCATTTTTAAATACAAAATTTTACACATTATATGAAATATAAATTTATATGATATAACATGGAATGGTTGCTGCATATAATATAATGTTGCAAATTTACATAAGTTTTATTACATTCATATAGATATACTGTAGTTTTGATTATATTACTTAGTGTTGGTATTTTTTCCGTTTCTTCCAAATTTCAAGCATTGCAGTGTATGGATGTAGAAAAAGGAGAGCAGCCTATAACAGAAAGATATATAAGAGGCAATATATCTAAGAAAGAGACACAGGTCAGACAGTAAAGCAAGAATAATGATGTATGGAAAGCAAATATAATAAGCTGGCTCCCATGGGAGTCACTCCTGATCAAACATATTTAGGACTTAGCTGTTAATTCTGTGTATTTCTGGATATAATTCCCAAATACATTGTTGACATTTTTTGGAACAAATCCTAAAGTATCTCAAATTTGTCCTTTCCTCTCTGCTCATGTGCCACAGTTACTAATGTCTAACTTTTCATCTGGGCAGATAAATTATACATTGGACATTCTTACAATCCAAAGTAAAAAAGCAAGGTTCAAATTCTAGTTTTTAGATTAATTGAGGAGAATAAATTCTTTTCTATATTGGTTAAAATCTTACCATAAGCCGCTCCATAGCTGGTGCAATAGAATTTCATGGGGTCCATACTTCCACCAGAGCTTGTTTTCACATAGGGAGAAACAGCACCTAAGGGGAGACGTCCCATCTTCTCTGTGGATACAGAAAAAGATTTTGTGATACAAGATTTCCCCGGAGAAACAGTTATTATAGAAGACTGGCCACTGATCATTGTGGAGACTCGAAAGCTTCTGAGTACCAGAAGGAAAAATCAGTTTGGCTTGGAGAGGTATTTATTTACTGTTTAGATCTCCTGGAAACAGAGTGAGTTCATACACAACTCTGTGACATCATAGAATCTTAAGATTT
Organism: Masticophis lateralis; assembly: GCA_030761175.1. NCBI lineage: Eukaryota > Metazoa > Chordata > Lepidosauria > Squamata > Colubridae > Masticophis > Masticophis lateralis. The sequence continues at coordinate 243,545,860 of JAUDYJ010000001.1, read as the reverse complement.
TAAAAAAAACTTAATAAAACTAAAGTGGACTGTAAATGAGATACCATAATACAGCAAAATGGCCTTAGCACTCAGATATGACAGTATATAGCATAATACTGCTTTTATTTGACTATTCAACATCATTTCTATGTTTCCCCAATTGTATGAACGGGTGGCTTGCAATAATTACTGCATTTAAAGCCATAAACACAGGGGTGAAATGCTACTGGTTCGCTCCAGTTTGGGTGAACTGGTAGTGATAAAAAGTACCAATAGTTTAAAAAAGCTACTAGTTTCTCTGAACCAGTATTTCCGACAATCAGCTCTGCTGCACGGTTTAGCTTTGCTAGAAAGCAAAAGCCCTGCTTTCTAGCGAAGCTAAATCACGCGGCACAGCTGATTCCCCCCCCTCGCTATTTTACTTACCTTCCCAAGCCTCCTTTTGGCATGTACTGTGTATGTGCATGCACACAGCGCACATTTGGTGCACACTGAGTATGCACACACAGCACGTTTGGCACGCACTGCATGCGTTTGGCACACTCTGCACATGCGCAGCCACTGAACAGTAGCAAACCGGTTCATATTTCACCACTGCATAAACACATAAGAGAAATTATAGAATACAATTAATAAATAATCCCGGTGAATAAATTTGAATAGCAACTCTCAGTGGGTAAGAAACTGAAGCAGCTTTGCAGAAGAAGTTTCTTTTTAAATGTCTAAACCCTCTATTTACTTCAAGGGGTACATTATTCCACAGCCCTGAGGCAGTAATAGAAAAGGCATATTTTTCTGATCTCCACCTCTTTAGTTTCAGGAGGAACAGGAACCCACAGCATTCCTTGTGTTTCAATCACAAAGGAAGGGTAGATCCAAACTAGAACAAATTATTCCTCAGTAGCCAAGATCTAAGTCATAAAAGGATTTATAGATAAAAACTAGCACTTGGAACTGTATCCAAAAACCTAAAGGAAGCCAATACAATGACGAGAGGAAATGTGTTGTCACCCACATTGAATAGCTGAAATTTTGGAATATCCCTCAAAGACCAAATAGAGCATGTATTGTAGTAGTCCAAGTATGTGGTAATGAGAGCATGAGTAGTTGTAGCCAGCACACTAGCTGAAATTAGGTAAGAATTTATTGACCATAGTTTTCACTAGCCGTTCCAGCAGAAGCTCAGGGTCCAAGTGAATTGTCAGATGATATACCTATTCTATGAGGGGGAATACAACCCCACTCATTCTAGAAAATAAAATCTCTGAGTTTTGTCTGTTCATGCCAAGATTAAAGAAGTATGGCTGAGTATCATCAGCATAGTGATGATAGTCCCAAAAGTGCTTTTTCAGGAGACAACTGGACTTTCTTGGTTTTTTTCTGAAGATGTTTCACTTCTCATCCAAAAAGGTTCTTCAGCTCTGACAGGATAGTGGGGAATGGAAGGATTTATATTTCTTGCAGACAGCTTCCTTCCTTTTAGCAGGTCGTTGAAGCACTTGGAGTTTTATCTGTGTCCTCAGGGTCACCTGAGTAGCACTCATGGTTGCTGTAGTTTGCAATTTTTCCTCTGGAAATCCATTCCTACTACCACACCATTCAAAGGGTGTTCATCCCAAACTGTATAGCTAAAAGTTTGTAAACCATCTTCAAAAGAAAAAAACAAGTCCAGTTGCCTCCTGAAAAAGCACCTTTCGAACAACCATGACCTGGATCTGGAGAATCTCTACAGACTCATAGTGATGATACTTTAGTGATGATACTGATTATATTTTACCTCAGGTCAGCAAGTAACATCTCCTCATGGTTTCAAATAGATGTTAAATAGGATGGTGAAAAAAACTATGTCCCAAGCACTCCATGGAATATGTAAACTTTGCTCTTTCTTTCCCCTCAATACTGAATAAAAACATCAGCTTTGGGAAGGAGCAGAATCAGTGTAAAAGATGTACTTTCAATCCCCAACCCTCACCCAGGAAGATACTATGGCTGATGTTATCAATGGGTCTTGTGACATTCCTGTGAATCTAACAGGATCAAAAGGGCTGCGCTCCTTCCATCCTGATCCTATTGCAAGACATCCTTAAGCGCTACTAATGGAGTTTCTATCTGTTGTGGCCCGCCAGCGGCCTGCGCAGATTATTGCTGATCCAAATGACGAGGAGGCTGGTGAGGTGCTGCGCTAGCCGGCTGTGCAGCCGGCGCTTGAGTTGGACAGTGAGGAGGCTAAAGAAGATGTGGTGCCAGAGGCAGGGATTCAGTCAGGGCCTTCAGAACCTCCAGAGGCTCCTTAAATGAAGAAGCTGAAGAGGAGGAGCCTCTTCTCAATGCACAGACACGTAGAGCTGCCAAAAGGCAGAAGTGGTTCCTCAGGAGGAGGTCTCCTCGAGACTAAGGCTTGGGACTAATTGGCCATGCCCTTAGCCTATTTAAGAAAGAATGCAATTTGTAACAAGCTGCAGGAAACAACTTCAGTTCGCTAATCATTGCATTGGGATATCTCTGCAACCTTGCTTCTGGGCTTTCTGCCAACACCAGTAAGACTCTGACTATTTTATCTGTGGAATTCTGGCAGGCTGTTAAGAACACTTATTAAGCCGGAATTTGTTAAAACTGCATTATTTGAGTAAACTAAGTTTTGTTCAGAGTTTGTGTGTGCTGTGTTCTTTGAGATCCGTAGCATATCTACTTCCTTAAAGAGGAATTCATGACTACCCTAATCCAGCTTCCAGTCCTCTCATTAACCAGAAATGGCAAGGTTCCAACTCCTACAGTACATGACACAGATCGAGAACCTTGTCATATACTATCAAGAATCTTGTCCATTTACTTGGAGTCCACAGCATCAAATATATCCCAGTAGATAACCCAGTAGAACTTAGTTCCATTCTCCTTTTAAGGCTCTCCATAAGTATCATCAAGCACCCAAATCTTATTTTAAAAAGTACTCAAAATCTGAGTTTTCTCTCAGGCCGTTGGCTCATTTGAATGATGTAGTCTTCAAGAGAATTATTTTTGTTGTACTGTTTCATCTTTTGATCATTATTTTGTTTTGCTTTTAATATTGTACACCACCCAAAGTTACTTTGAATTGGGTGGCCTTACAAATCTAATTAATTTAGATTTATTTATTTAGATTAATTTATTATCAAGATCTGACTGCATAGAAAACATTTAGTCTTCCAAATGCTTTGCACAAAGGCCACAATGACTGAAGCAAGTAGTCTTGCTAGCCAATCCCCAAAAGGACATGGGCCACCCTTAACAGAGTTGTTGGACAGCAATCTAAAGATATATCTGAAGTTGCCACCCTAATACACGCTTCTACTATGTTTGGTCAGTTGATTTCATTTTTACTACTATCACACTAAATGTCTCTTCTGCTGCTTCATGTCCTGAAGCTACTTGGTAAATCCAGGAGTATTGGATCTTATTGTTACTGCAATTACTGGAGTGAACCCAACTGAAATAAAGAGCTTTATAAAGGCAAGCCTCTTTATATTTTACTGAGCTTTGGAGAAGTAAAATGCACAATTTATAGCCCAGAATTTATAGCTGCCAATTTATACATACATACCATCCATCCATCCATCCATCCATCCATACATACATACATACATATAATTCTTTCTTGTTGTTCATCTGAAGTTTTAACTATGTGGCAACTAGTTAGGCAGTAGTTAACTGATGCTCACTTTATACAATCATGTTTGTCATTTTATAGAATATCTCTTTGAAGCAGATATTTTGAAATTATTTGAAGTACTGACAATGTTAGATAATATTGCTTCAAATACTACATATAGCTTGGTCTCAATTAGTGCTATATAATAAATCCCATGAATTTTTATTCAAATTTGAACTATTCAAAGTAATATTTCTGTAGAAAATTGGTTTCAATTCAACCAAAATAAGCAACAAAAAATTTTAAAACATAAATGTGTGTGTGTGTGTGTGTGTGTGTGTATTTAAAGGAAAAAAAATTTCTAACTTAAATTTATAATAAACCAAGTCAGAGTAGTTTTAGAAAGCAGAATAAAAACAAAAAAAACCTTCTATATTTCATTCCTAAAGATAAGTTTACATTAACAAAATGTATTCATTGTCTCTCAATCTCCTTAAAATGTGGTATTTGCAAACCATAAAAGATGATGCAATTTTATTTTTATTTCCCCTGCATTTTTATAATATTGTGCCCTATAGTCTCAGGCATTCCAACCGATTGTACTGTTTTAATATTTCTATGACCAGGTTCATGTTGTTCAATTACAACAAAATTTTGCTCTAATGTAATGACAAGCCTCTTCTCTTTTTGAGCTTGTACTCAAACTTGTATTGTTGGAGCTCGATTCCTCCAAAAGAATCCTCCTTTTCATCTTTTTCTCCATTGTGCACAAACATTAGCAACATCTAAAACTTCAACCACAGAACTTTCCAGTGCCAAAATATCCGATATACCGATAATAGACATAGGTACTTACTGCTCTGGAAATACAGTATATGTAGCTAGGGGACAAGACCTAAATCAGGTTTTAAGTAACATAGCCACTTCTAAACATGTTCTATTTAAAGATATGTAAGCACTGCCGTTTCCAAATGCAGTTAGACCCTTCAATAAATTACTTTGAATTTGCAGTTCAGTGCTCAAAGTTCAGTAGCAAAGTACACATTTTAAATAAAAGTTTAGTCTCTACAATATTATCCTTAAAAGGAATCAAATAGTATGTCTAGCAAATCTATGATAAAGTAGTCATCACAAGTCTAAATAGAATTTGAGCCAAAATGCTTCTCTATCCTGAAAACTTGTGTTTTATGAAACAATGTCAAGATTCATCTTGCAATATCATGTCTTTACCTGCCAGTCAAGATATTGATTGGTTTACTGCAGTGAGCAGAATCCTTGTAGTGTCCCAGAGGACTAAATTATTCCCTTAAGTTAGGAACTTGGAGGAATGTGTAGAACTGAAGTAACAATATGTATCCTAGCAACTAGCTCATAGCAACGAGCTCCAGAGAACCTGTCCACAAGACAGTCACATTTATAAAATCCAGCAGAAAAGCCAGTGGAATCAGTTTGGTGGTTTTTTAACATGGCAGATGCATTACAGATTCTTATCAGGTGTGGAGATGTTCAAAGTTAACCTTCAGAGTAATGGGAAATAATGGGATGGGAGTTTCCCTAGCAATGCTCCAATTATGAGTTTCAATCCAGTATCAGACTAGATTCACAGAAATAATGATTTTTAGTTATGCTATTCCATTTGTGACATTTGAAGCAATTACCGATCACACAAAATGGATTTATATATAGATAACATGCTTTCTACAAGTCTGCAAGTTTAAGTGTCAGCAAATTCCATGTGCAGATTTTTGTATCATAATCATAGCTGTTTGAGAATGTAAAACTATCTTCATGGGTCTGTCTATTAGTTGACTTAATAAAGAATCTGTGAAATCTGGATCAAATTCCTAAGCAAGTCCTAACTACGGTAAGATACAAAGCTACATAGTGTATTTGATCAAACCTGTATATAAAATCTTCATTTTCATCAGCATTTAGAGTAGCACCTATATGCATATAATGACACCTTGTGGTAGTTCCAGGCAACACCACAGGGATACTATGGCAAAAGGATGTATAGTAAAGAATTTCTTTCTTTAACCCTGGCCTGTTATGTTTAAAATTTCAGAAAAAATAAAACTTTTAAATCGCCATATTTGAAAATAACTAAAAACTTAAAACTGCTATATATAAAATACATAGAATAAAATAGCTGTTTTTAGTATATAATTTTAACTCCAATGTTTTATTGGCTAGAACTGCCCTCTATAACAGAATTAAATTCTAACCTTCTGAAAGTGTTATTTATAATTTGTTTAGACAGCATGTGATCAACTGAAGAAAACTACAGGATTATCTTCGTTACAAAATAATGTCTGATAAATCCATAAGGCTGGCACAGATCATCTAAAGAAATTGATGTATAAAATGAGCTTATTGTGTAAAAGCTAATGCAGACATTTAGCAACTGTCAAACTTGTTAAATTCCAGTAACCAGATAAGCAATGAATGTGTCTGTTAAGTGCAACTAATCTCCTATAAATACTAATTCTGATTACATTTTATTAAACAAGCTAAAAGTTTTAATAGCCACTGCTGTATCCTTTGGAGACTTGTCATTTACAAGCTCCTCTGAAAATTTATTTCTGCAGATGAATCATCACAAGCAAAATAGTCAGGGATGATGGGAGCTCTCATGACCACTGAGACAGGGAGGGAGGGTTTGATTACCATATGGATCACTTACACCCAAGTTTTTTTTAAATCCCCCTACCTAGGTTTGAGAACAGAGCAGCATCTGAATCCAAGAACAAAAAATGCCTGTGAAATTTCTTTTACAAAAATCTGATACCGTGTTTCCCTGAAAATAAGACCGTCTTATATTTTTTTGAACCCCGAAATAAGTGTTTGGCCTTATTTTCAGGGAGGTCTTATTATTTTGGGGCACGTGGAGCAAGACGGGGCTCCTCTTGCCATCCTACCTGATTTCCAGCTCTGTGTTTAAATATTTTCGGGGAGGGCTTATTTTGGGGGGGGAGACTTATTTTAGCGCATGCACTCAAAAACCCGATTGGGCTCATTATCAGGGAATGTCTTATTTTTGGGGAAACAGGGTAGTTGCCTGAAAAAACTAGGACAGCAACAGCTGAGCCAAAGATGGCAAAAATTGGCCAAGCAGGAATAAAGTTGCTGCATACAGAGTAATCTGTGCAGTGACATATCTGAATTAATGTAATTTTGTTCATATGGTATCTCATTGCACATTATTACTTATCAGTTGCTATCCTGTTAAAAAATGCCACAATTGTCAATAATTTGATAATAGACAAGCTAATATAAATGCCAATAAAATCATGGTTATCGTGTTTGCATATTTCTGAGGCAAAATCCTCAACATACATACAATATTAACCTCTGCACAGAAAGCCTAGAACTGGCGATACTCAACTGAATTAACAGAAATATTCCTTGATGAATCAACTATCACCAACAGATAGCTTTCAGGATCTAGATGGGGCGAAATGGGCCACATCTGAACTCAAGCAAAAGAGTTGCTGTCTGTACACAATGGTTCTCCCACAGTTCTGGGTTCTCTCCTATAAGGGTACTATTGCCTTGGAAAGGGGAATCCATGATTTAGATGGCTAGTACTGGGCAGATACTATTAGGCAGGCAAAAGGTAGTTCTCCTGCCTTGGGAAGGAGTTGGACAAGATCTCCAAGGTTCCTTCCAGCCATATGATTCTTTGATTCTAGTGACAGCGAGGAGGTCCTTAACCCAGTTGCAGCTGGAGTACCAGTTGTGACTGTCTGGAGCTGGGGGGATAGGAACTCGGTAGAACCTCTAGTCATTAATGCTTCTGACCACAACCAAATCAGGTTCTGACCAAAAAAAAAATCATTTTTTTTTTCACAGCCAATTTCCCCTTCCAAGCCCCCCCCCCTTTTTTTTGTAAGCACCAAATTTCCAAACTTAGGTTCGGGTCACAACCAAATCGGTTTGCGACCAAAGTTATGGAATGAATTATGGTCGTGAACAGAGGTTGTACTGTACTGTCATTGGCACATTAGCCAATTACTATTCGCTCTACATGGAGTTTGCTTTTACTACTCTGTAACAGTTTCTACTCTGAAACTGCACTAGGCACAACATACAATGGCCTGTATGCTAACTGGCACTGATGCCATGAACACCTACACATGTACCCTGCCTTGAATGCCAGAAAATGCCCATGCAATTTAAAGTGCTAGTTTTAACCTATTATCTTTATATGGTTAGGCATCAGGGTTACTGTCTTCAACATTCCTCATCTTAATCTCTGATGGAAGATTACAGGATCTACGACAAGGAGTTGCTTCTTCATTACTGCCAGCTAACAGATATAGGTTTAGTCCCATCTTTGGCCTTTGGGGAGCAGGTTAAAAGGCCCTTTCAGTAGTTAAAATTGTGCATTAGAAATTACACCCACAAAAACACCCACAAATATATATGTTCCAGTTTAGATAATTTTTAAAAAATATATTACAGCTATTTCAACTTCTGTTAAATTGCCAAGACATTTAAAACATTACAATGTTTTAAAAATCTAACAAATAAAAAGACATTTCTAAAGTGCAGTAGTGATCTCATCACTATTTCCTAATTTATATTTCAGCCCTTCTTTTGAGGAAAAAAAAGCAGCTTTATTTCAGAGCAGTACAGTACAGAAAAAACAAGCTACTTATATGAGAATTCGCAGATTAGGTATAACATAGTTTAAGGGGAGCCCATGAAGCACAAATATGATTCTACATTTTGAAGGATTCTCCGAACTGGGCATTTATGGAAATGCACACAAGATCAGTGGGAGCCTTCAGCAAGATATTCCAGATCTGGTTGTCGTAGTCTCTTCTCTCTGTGCTTGTTTTTAGTAAACTCTCTAAGCATCTGTAGGATTTCATTCTCAAAGATTTCTGGAGCAGGCTTTGTTTCTTGAGAAGAAAAAAAAAGAGTGAGATTTTCCACAGATCCAATAATCTTTTCCAAACTTCAGTTAAGTTTTAGGTAACAAATTGCATTAGTTTGCTAAATATAAAAAATGAAACATCAGCTAATAATAACCATTTTTAAGGCTTTCTGAAGAATATTACTTTCGTCTTCTGGTAAGATATATTCAGGATACCTTCACTGCAAATCTTATAATAATCATACAGTTCAATCCTGTGTATGTCTTTGGGAACTAAATAATAGTTCACTGAATAAAATATTGGTTACTTAACATATATAAAACTGAAAAGTTCACAGATGTTTATCTTTGTAAGGTGCACTGCATTTATTTAGAGCTTTTTCCACATTAAGAGATCTAGTACTGTAACTAAAAGATTGGATCCTTACTTACGCTTAAAATATCTATCTGCTAAAATAAATAAAACTTGGGAGTAGCACAGTTAATTTGCTCTACTAAATTTAGTAGTATTATTCCTGGCATAACAAATCAGAATCCAGTTCTAGCTATAATCCTGCAGTTAATATTGTATATCACAACAGAATTGTAAATAATATGGATAGTTTTAATGGACTCACAAACTATTTCCACAACTGTATTTTTTAATAGATATGCACAGGATTGTACAGTTTCTTAGTTGTCAAAATAGCAAATGGTGTTCTTAACCATTTTACTGTATGTATTCTGGTCCAAGGTAACATTGTATTTCAAATTCCCATAAAATGTCAAGGCCCATGCATATCTTTTATAATTTTTCAAGGTCTGTCTATAAGATCCCTGAAATATAGAATAAAGATAAGAAACAGAGGCTCAAATATAACCTATATTGCTTTACTCACTCTTGTGAGATTAGAAATAGGTTGAAAGCTGTAGTCTGCTGGCTCCAAAACACACTGTTCTACATTACCTGTTGCCCAGGAGTATATGTCCCAATCATTGCTTGGCTCATTTATTAGACGGTCATAAAGGTCCAGTTGTTGTTCATTCATTTGATTCAGATTCTCTTTGGCAAATAAACTATTAAAAACAATTAAAGAATATTGTAAAATGCCAAAACAGTGCTAAACTCAAACAAAGTCAGTATACACAAAATGAAAAAAGAATCAAAAACACATCTCAAATATTCCAACAGAAAAGCAACATGAATTTTCCTATATATTTATAGGATAGATAATCCTCTCTTATCTCTCTTAGTAGATTCTAATTAACTCTATCTGTCCGTTATCATTTGAAGAGTCAGGGACCAAATCTACCTCATCTGAAGATACCCAAGTAATATTTGTAGAGGCATCTATAATCACAACAAAAACATATGTACTAAGGAAGTCTTTGTGCACAATGCATGCTTCTGTGTTGACTTTGAGGAGACAAAAGAACAGATTATGTCAGACAGCACATATTTAATCCCAAAATTTTACAGGGAAAATACTAATGGCTACTAGTATAGATTGCTTTACAGGACAAATTAGTCCTCCAGGGGTAGGTGAACCTATGGCACCTTGATGGTGAACCTATGGCATGCATGCCACAGGTGGCACGCAGCACCCTCTCTGTGGGCATGCAAGCTGTCACTCCAGTTCAGCTCTGCTGTGCATGTGCATGCGCCTCCCACCGGTCAGCTGGCTGTTGGGTCTCTGCCGTGCATGTGCAGGGGAGTATGTGCACATGCGCAGGAGGCCTACAGTAGGCTATCCACACTTGCATGGGGGGCATGCGTGCAGGCAGGGTGCATGCGCAGGGACCATGCACACATTCCATTTTGGGGGGGTTGAATGCGTGTGTGCATTTGCACACACTTTGGGCACTCGGTCCAGAAAAGGTTAGCTGTCACTGAATTAGGGAGTTCACACAGTAAACTTGATGAAAGAAAACTTGGTAAGAAAAACTTTAGCCTGCTCAGCAGGAAATAAAATAAGAAAAAACTTCTCAAGTTGAACTTGATTGCTAACCTATGCTCATATAGAAGCAATATGTATATACCATTGTGGCACTACAGGATTATTTACTTCCTATTCTGGTTTACAGTTCTGATTTATTCTGTCTTAATTTCCTGGTGGTCTTCCATCCAAGTATTAACCACATCTGACCCTGTTATCACTTTTCAGGATTTGTTAAGTGCTGCTCCCTGCTCTGTTGAATATCTCAGGGCAGGAGTCCCAGTAAAAGTTATGAAGAGTGGTGATTAGCACAATATTCAAACATAGTTATTGTATTATTAGCATTTAGCCTGTCCCAAAAGTCTCTCAGCTAAATAATACAGTAGTAAAAAATAAAATTGCGGAACACTGGATTAGTGATTCTAACTACAGGCAATTCTCAATTTATGGCCACAATTGAGCCCAAAATATCTGTTGTTAAATAAGACACGTGTTAAGTGAATTGTGCCCCATTTTACGACCTTTCTTGCCACAGTTATTAAGTGAATCACTGCAATTGTTAAGTTAGTCCAACGATTGCTAAGTGAATTTGGCTTCCCCAATGATGTTGCTTGCCAAAAGGGCAATCCCATGACCTTGGGACATAGCAACGGTCATAACGTATGAACCACTTGCCAAGCATCTGAATGACCATGGGGGGGGGGGGGGGGGAGGGACGCCGCAAAGGTCGCAAGTGTGAAAAACGGTCATAAACCACTTTTTTCCGTGCCGTCTGAACGGTCACCAAATGAGCTGTCGTAAATCGAGGACTACCTGTACGCTGGCTGGGAAGGAGAAAAGCAAAACCGCTCCGCCCACCTGAGCAGCAGGCAGTTCTCCAGCATGCCTCTCTTGCGGCTCTCGTATAAGAGCCTGGCGCGCTTGCTCGCCAGGGGCTCGTGTGGCCGAGCCTGCCAGGGAGGGAGCGGGATCTCCAGCAGGTCCTTCCCAGAATCAGACGGAGAATCCCCGCGGTAGCCACACTTGGGCGAGCGGGAGAGACAGCCGGGCAGCAGCAAGAAGCGCTGCGAGGAAAGAGAGAGAGAGAGAGAGAGAGAGAGATACGAGTGACCCATCTTCAGAAATAACGACCCTTCCCTGGTCCTCCCGGTCCGCCTCCCACACTCACCCGAACCATTAGAGCCGCCATCCTGCCTTTCTCCCCGAGCTACTCTATCGTTCGCTCTCGACCATAGACGTACAAGGTGACGCAAACCAGGACGCGCTTTCTTTCTTCAGCGAGCCATAGAGAGCTCATTCGCGCATGCGTCTTAATTCGGTCCCGTTCGAAAACGGCCACCCGTCGAACGCCGCCGGGAAAGGGAACCAAATAGGAAGTTTTGGTCTTCGTTGTTTTCTTACGCGGAGAAGCATTAGAAAACCGGAACAGGCGGGACTCGACAAGCCGGAAGGGGCGGGGCGGAGGAGGCCCTTACTGTGGTGGAGTGAGAGAGAGAGAGGTTCGCGCGCGTTTTGGGCCTGCTTGGGATTGTGGGCCTTTACGCGGTATAACGGGGAAGCCTAAACATTGGGGAGAGATGAGGTTTTTCGCTGGCGGTGTGGTGGCGACCCTTCCGGGGGTGGGGGGAGGAAGAATGGCGGGCTCTCTTTCCACCAGCGCGAGAAAGCGGGAGGCGATGGCTGCCGCGAGCGAGCGGCCGCAGTTATGGCGCCGATTTGGGGGAGGGGGGTGTCTCCGTTTCCCACCTTTTCGCTCCGCGACCCCTCCTCCTCCTCTTCCTCTTGCGGGGCCCTCAGATGCGCGCGGAGCGAAGGGGGGCGGGGTTGCTTTGCGGTCCTAGGCCCGCCTTGCTGCCGGCGGAGGAGGAGGAGGAGGAGGGCCGGGCCCGGTTCGTAGCCGCGCCAGAAAGGTTATCCGTGTGGTCCGCGTTAACCTGGTTCTTTACTTTGACCTGCAGTGCTGCTCTTCCCCCCCCCTCCCCCCGATTCTCTCCGTGGCGCTCCTGAAACTATGTCGGAAGGAGTAGACCTCATTGATATCTACGCCGACGAGGAGTTTAATCAAGTAAGTGTTGATGCGGCCTCATTGGGAGAGAAGGGAAAAGAGGGCAAAAGGGCACAAAAAGGGGTCAGATCTTATTAAAGCTTCACCTTGTTACGTACTTGAGGGCAACGGTGCGCTGGTTTAACCCAACTGATTTCCCCCCCCCCCAAGAGATTTTAACTCTTGAAGAGGATTGAATGCCAGGTAACGGTTGTTAAATTTCATTTGCAATTCGAGTAGGAATAAACTTTTCACGCAGTGCTTGCCAGTTGGTTTCAAAAATGTGTTTTTTTAAAAAAAAAATCTGCAAGAAAGAAGAAATAGTATTCCTTTATTTGAAGTACTAATCAACAGTATAAATGAAAAGTGCAGTTTGGAAGAAACACCTTTTTATGGGAAAGGCCGATTTGTGCATGTTAAACTTTTCTTTTTAGTGGGAACAGAAAACAAAACAATGTGTTATCTGTAGTGACAAATTTACACACAAAAATGTTGCAATGAGCTTAGTCTGTATATGAGTGTGCTTTTCCTTTTTTGTGGGATTCCATCTATTAAATGGAGTTGGATCTTTGTTTTGTTTTAGACTTGGATGTTGCATATGAAGAAGGGTTGCAGGAATTGGGTATCTCTAGTTTAATGAAAAGAAGAATTAAGGGTGGCATAATAGCAATGTTCCAATATCTAAGGGGCTGCCACAAAGAAGAGATCAACCTATTCTCCAAAGATGTGAAGGCAGGACAAGAAGCAATGGATGGAAACTAATCCAGGAGAGGACCAACCTAGAAATAAGGGGAAATTTCCTGACAGTTAGAAACAATTAATCAGTAAACACCTTGCCTTCAGTAGTTGTGCGTGCAACTTTCAGGAGTTGCTAAATGAATGGTTGTAATTTGAGTACTGTACTTTATCTCACTAGTGATGCCATACTGATATAGCCACAAAATAAAGCTAAATAAAACACTGACAAATCATCAACGATGCAATTAAATCCATGCTCCTCTTATCAGTAAAAGGAAAACACTTGTAAAAGCGCTGTTTTTATAAATATTAGTAACCATTTACTAGACTGTATTTTTAGGGATGGGATGATGGCACAATGAGTATAATTAACTTTTGATACTTCTATAAGTTGGTAATTGGAGTATATGAAATATAAAGGAGGAATAAATTAAAAAGCAGGAGACACCTTATAATCTGAGTTACTAGATTTTATAAAAGTATATTGCTTTAAACTTTGGAAGAGGGAAAATCAGTCTTTGTCATTCCATGTTTAGTTTGAATCTGTGCAAGCATGTTGCAAACATAACTATACATTATTTTAAATAAAACAGTGGGAAGTCAGCAGAGGAATAATAACTTGGCAGGCAAAAGATTTGGAACCAATCTTTCATTAAAAATTGCTTAGTACTAACAAATACTCACTTAGTTTTGGAAGCACCTCAGATCATTGATATGTCTTGTGATACAAGCAGAAGATGCAAGTTTCTTTTGCTTATATTTCCTGGTAGAATTACTTAAACTTGTGTCTAAAACTCTGGAGAGTGCCTGTTACTATAGATAGCATTAGAAAGAATGGGTTAATAGTTTAAGTAAAGTTCTTAGAAATGTTAAAAGTGTGTGTAATGTTCTGGGTTCATACTTTAATTTTTTTCTTCTCAAATAGCTTCTTGTAACAGGATTCAGAGATGTTTGCTTGGTATTTGAGTTGAGATGATGTAAGTCAATTTCCACTATTAAGTAATGTGCCTCTGATTTGTATCCTAGGGCAAAGCAACTTTATATCTCCTAGGTAGTCTTGCACTTTACTTAGCAGCAACCCACAAAAAATCCCGATGGATAGCTTCTGGATATCTGTATCTGAGATACAGTCAGCAACCTTTTTGAATAATTAAAATTCACTATCTAGAAATCAGTAGTGAAGCTTCCTTTCTGGGGTCTCAAAAGTGCCTAATACTATGTCCATGTTGTAGTCTCAAGTTAGAATTGTTTGCACTTTCATTCTGGCAATATTTTTACTCATCATATTTGCAACTAGGACAAAGGAGAATACTTCAATAATTATTTCAGCATGCCGGGAGGTTTGTAGTATAAGATGTGTTTGTGGCATGCTACAAAATCTGCTGTGCTAATTATTATTTGGTGTTCCAAAGATCCAAGAAGTGATATTAAGATATAATAAGAGAATGACATAGATGTTTGTTTCTTGCATTTGTTTTTAAAGTTGGATTGCAACAGTCAGGAAACAATGCATGTCATTCTTTGGCCTATGCATATGTTAATTCTTTATACTTTTACGTCTCTATTAAGTAAAATAGGATTACATTGAGAGGATTACATCAATGATTTATGTCCGTTACGTCTTTCATATTACCATAGTATTCTGAATTTACAGTTATTTGTTCTTTACAATCAAATTTATTTATGGAAGTCTTCTCTTCTGAGCAGGTTTTAATTGGATTTATTTCCTGATATAGAATTATTTGTATGTTTCTTTCTCTAAATCCTGGTGAAGTTGGAGAGAAAAACAAAGGAAATAAGCATTGCTTCAAAAGTGTTCTGTGATTTTTGGAGTCCTGCATTATATATATTGTTTTACTTATAATACATTCATCCATTTCATTGCTAAAGTGTAGTTATGTATTTGTCCTAGTTCAATTTTTTTGAGGGAGAAAAGCAGCATTTTGAAGCTACAGTATATATTTCCATATGTGCATCTTGCTTTGAGTTCCTCTATAGGACTGATTTAAAAAGTAGTGGATATATCGATTTGCATTTGTCTGTAATTTGTGTTACTTGACATACACATCATAGGAACTTGTGTGTTTGTATTTGTGTACATAAACAGGTATACAGATAAATCCTCAAAGGATTTTGGTTGCTTTTGTAGTAGATCATTTGCTACTATGATTCTTGAACAGATTTTGGCCTATAAACTAAGATTGAACTGTCTACAGCAGTGGTTCTCAACCTTCCTAATGCTGTGACCCTTTAATACAGTTCCTCATGTTGTGGTGACCCCCAACCATAAAATTATTCCTAAAACCATCAAAAATATGTGTTTTTTGATGGTGTTAGGCGATCCCTAAGGGTTGTTCGACCCCCAAAGGGGTCGCGACCCACAGTTTGAGAACCACTAGTCTACAGCAAGTGGCAGTGTCCAACGAGTATTGGCTAATTACAACAAAATTAAACAAGGTCAGCTCAGATTGATATTTAGATAAGAAACCATCAGGATTTAATTTGGGTGACAGTATAGATTGGAACGTGGAAAAAAGTACCCTGGAAAAAAAGAATGATGAGCCATTTCCATATCATCACTAGGAATAGACAGTGTTGTGGACTGTTTTCAAGAATGATGTGAACTTGTCATTGCCTGTGAACCTGACTTAAAGGAGCCTTGACTTTTAGCACTAGGTCCCCATGAGCAGAAAACTTAGTTGTCTCTGAGCAAAGGAATGGGAAGCTGTGAAAATCTGGAAATAGAAGCATCACAATACTGCTCTTTCTGTAAATGGGCAAATGAGTGTTTACATGCTTCTATGAACTCTGAAGTATTCACTACAGGCTTCCAAATGATTACTACAACAATTATTTGTTCTGTGTGCTTGTAATATAGGTTTGCATATGTTGTTTTGTGAGTCCTGTTTTTTTCTCTTCAATTTGAATCTCCCAGTTTCCATATGCTTTAGTTTTAATATTGCTATTACAGAGATAAGATCTAATATTGAATGATTAAAGATTCCATGCATTTTTGTAATAATCTAGTGGCGGAATCATTTCCAGGGTCTAAGCAGTCTGCTTTAGAACGTCTTTATGTTTCAAGTTGAGGGTCTCTCTCCCTCTCCCCCCACCGTCCCTCCTCCCTCCCTCCCTCCCTCCCTCTCTCTCTCTCTCTCTCTCTCTCTCTCTCTCACACACACACACACACACACACACACTTTTCAGGTAATCCCTAGATTGTTTTAGATGCACTTTTGTGGTGAGTTCTAGAAATACAGTGGATGCTGTCAGATAACATGCATACATTATTGCATTCTATTTTGCTGCAATACTTGGTTCCCAATTATCCCTTAGGTAATTTGTATATGCTAGTCCTGCCCTTTAAGATTACCAGTGTGTATTTTTAGCTGAGAAAGTAACTAATGGTTCTGAATAGTTTTTGGTAGATTATGTTATGCTTTTTATGTAAAATGTAGTTCTTCCAAAGTGAATAGGATATCAGTGTCCATAATTTTCTTGTTTCAATTTCTTTTTCCCTAAACAGCATTCAGTTTTGCAATGCATATAGATGCAAATCTACTGTTTTAAGACAGAGTACACTTTCTGAATGGCAAGATGAGTTACAACAAGTGACCTCGACCATGAGTTATAAATAAATTTAAAGAACTTAGGTCTTGTAAAGATAATTCACTAAACTTTCTAAATATGTTTTGCAATTAAGTTAGATGTCTGCATTTCAGCAAATTGTTTCTTCAAAATATTCAAAGAACAGAAGTTCAAGGAAAAAAAATATATTCTGAAAATGCTAACACCCCCTTTTCATTGTAAATGTAAGAAAACACATGCCATGGTTTGGATTCAGATTTCCTATCGGCAGAAGCATAAAATATTCACACAGAAAAGAGAAAGGGCGGTTTTCACTATTCCCCCCTCCCCAAATACTTTCTAGAAGGAGTAGGACATTTTCTCATCCTTTTATCCAGTGGAACTCTGCTTTCTTTTCCACAAATAAAAGGAGCTTGTCCATTTGTGGAAGCAATACTCTGAATCCATTCCTACCTATTTAGTTTTTGAAAGGGAAAAAGATATAGAACTACAACTGGAACAGAATGTGTGTAGTAAATGATGACAAATATGCAGCACTAATGCATGAGCTGCATTAGTTACTGGTGGGTTTCCAGATACAATTCAAGGTGCTGGTTGTCACCTTTAAAGACCTACCAGTATATAGCTTGGGACTGTGCCTTTTTCCAAGAGTCTCTACCTGTCCAATTCAATCTAGCAGATCGGGCATGTTGCAGACCCCATCTGCCAGGGAGTGTCAATAAGCAAGACTAGAAGACAAGCCTTTCTGCAGTAGCCCCTACTCTGTAGAATATTCTCGCCTTGGAGATTAGAATGGCCCCAACCCTAGTGGGATTTCAAAATCTGGTTGGGTTCCTAAATCTGGGGCACAGAATAGAAAGTATTAAGGGCCCCCATTTGTTGCCTTTACTGTTAATTTGCCAAGAATCTCAGCTGCTATGTATATTTATTTTGGATGTTTTTTATTGTTTTTGAAATATTTTATTGTTTTATACTTTTGGAATTGTAAGCCGTCCAGAATCATTGATTGTGATGGGTGACTATAGAAAATGAATGAATGAATGAATAAATAAACTTTATAAAGCTTATAAAAAGATACAAGTTCAAAATTGAAAATATTGTATATTTATATTTGATATTGTGCCACAAAGAGTTCATGTTTTTGCTAAAAGATTATATAGAATCATGGCTTTTGGTTCATCAATTGTACCTAATGGCTTTACTTTTTACATTCCATTAAATTTACTTTTGACATTCCATTAAATATATGGCAAAATACAGAGTCATTAAGCAGGCAAGTAGCAGCTGCATGAATCCTGGATTTGTGACTGTAAGTAAAATAAGAATACACAGCTACCTTGAAAAGGCTATTAGGAGTAACAAGTGATATTGGGAGTATGATAAAAAAAATGTCATGAGCCTGAAAAAATAAAGCAACTGTTAAGGCTGCCTAGTAGCCATTAGGTGCTAAAAAGCAAATCTTGAAATATCTTGAAAATCTTAATATTCAATAAAAATTATCTTTAAGGTAATATTTGATTTGTTCGTACAGCGAGGATAAATAAGGATCCAATCACAGCAAATGTACGAAGGAAGAGCAAATGGAAGAAGAAAGAGAAGATTGAGAAAGGCATATTCGAATTGAGTTTATTGAATGCTGATAGATGAGAAGTTTTAAGAACTGATTAGTGCATAAAACAATTTCAGTATGATAAAGCAGGACTCAGTTGCAAATTTAAGAAAAAAGCATGGAGAGGAAGACAAAATAGTGTTGGTGTTACCTAGGTTTAGTGGCATTTCTCCCACCCCGCCTCATTTAATTTCTTTGGTTGACTACTACTTACAGATAGTCCTCACTTAACAACCACTCCAGTGATGATAGCATTGAACAAATGTTAGTAAAAACCAGTCCTTTAAGTTAGAGACATTGCAGCACCCCCCCCCCCACAACACAATCAAAATTCGGGTGTTTAGCAGCCCACCCACATTTACAACTAGCGTGTGCTCCAGCTTCCCCCATCTGCCTATCTCCCTCCCAAGTCTACTCTTTTACCTGCCCTGCTCTCCACCACATCTGCTGCCCTGCACTCCGCTTTATCAGCAGTTGAGGAAGAATTGGATCCAGGTTGTGGAGCGCAAGTTGACCAGAAGAACAGAGACAGTGATGATAGGTGGCTAGTGGGCATTGAAGCGGAGATGAGGGCAGAAGGGCGAAACTCCTATCTATCATTGGCATGGTTCTTGTCTAATGACTGCAACCAGGACTACCAGAACTGCCATTGCTAATCAGACTGGTCATGTGATGTTTCACTTTGCTTAGCAATGGAAATTAGGGATGCTAAGCGAAGACCATCTGTATTTTATTTTTATTTTTTTGTAAATAGTGTTCCTTATAGTAAAAAAGGGAATAACATGACAGATGCATCTGGATGTATATAACTTCCCTTCCCCCCTCCCCCTCCACCCCAATCACTAGACAGTCTTCCAACTCAATCCCCATTCTGGTCCAATGCTTGAGAGAAGACCCAGGTCATCCCACCTCCAAAAGAGTAAAAGGGTAGCGATCCCTCGGATGTATTGTAAAGGGTTGGGACAGCCATCAGAAAGGGTCACAGAGGTTCCATCAGGTAGCAATATTTAAGGGAGGGAACCTGGATACCCATCTGTCATCTAAACTACCATAGACGACAAAGAAGAAGAGCTGCAAATAACATGGCCCTATTTTATGTATGAAATACAATGCTAACACCATGAAAACTGATACAATAATATGGCATTTTTGGTAATACTTAGTTCAGTCCCAATTTACTCAAAATCCTACCACAGCTAATAATGAAAATTAGGGTTATTGTTAACAAAATAAGATTTATCAATGGATTTTTAACTAGATTGTGGAAGCCTGGTAAGTGAATGAAACAGAACAATGAATATGCAACCACACATTATTGAGATGTATTTTAAAATGTTAATTTTTAATTATATTCTGAGAACTTAATATCATTTTAGAGGATTTGTATTACATTATTTCTCTCTAATGTGTGTGTAATTTATTTGTTCAAAATCTGTTCAGTTTCGATGCTACCAAATTCCAGCCAACTCTGGGTTGCTCAAAAATAATATAAAAACAAGTAACTAAAGATACAACAATCCCTAAAAGGATTTACAAAATAGTTACAAATTGGTAATCTATACAATACATTAATACAGGCAACTGCCTACCCCAAAGCTAAGGAGAACAGCTAGCATTTCCAGTCCTTTTGAAATACAGTAACAGGGAACCATCCAAATCTCTGAACAACTTCATGCCAAAGGGTAGGAGCTGAGAGAAGGCACAATTCCTGGATCCCAGAATATGACATTGTTTAATCAAGGGGACTTGGAGCGCATACACTCAGCCAGGCAAAATACATGAATAGGCTGTTCCTTGAATAACGGATCTAAATGCTGTGTAGGCTTTATGGGTAATAACCAGCACCATGAATTGTACCTGAAAACACTGGCAATATGTGTACATTATGAAGCCCATAATTGAACATGCCACTGTATTCTGGACAAGTTGAGGCTTCTAAGCAATTTCTAATGACAGCCCCATGGAGACCAGAGGATTACAGCAGTCAAGCTGTGAGATGACAAGGCGACGGGTCGAGTGTCAAAAGTTAGAAAAGGACATACTGTTAGTCCACCAGATGGAGTTGTGCAAAGGTCTCCTTGGCCATAACTTCCGCCTCTGAGTAGGAGCTGAGTCTAAGAAAGCACTCAGGTCAAGCCCTGCTCTTGAATGGGAAAGTGCAAAATCTTCGAAATTAGGTGTCCAGGTAACCACAGCCACTTCTTAATCATGGTGAGAGAGAGTCAAGAGTCGGTTCCTCCCCATCTAAGCCTACCTTCAGGTATTTGAATTCAGGTATCCTTATTTGGCTGGCTTGATGTTGAAAGATACAATGGAATATGATTAGCTGATGATATCGGGTCCTGTAGATGTTGAACAAGAGGAGAAAGAGGGTAGGGCCCTGTTGCACCTCGCAATGGTTTCCTAGGGAGCAACCTTTCCATGTCAACATCAACTCAAACTGGTTTTGAAGGAGCAGTATAATATAGCGCCCCTAATTCCTAGCTCTTGGAGTTGGTCCAGAAGACTAGTGTGGTTGACAGTATCAAAAAATCAAAAAGCACAAGATGGATGCACTCTCTCATCCTACCTCCACATCAGGTCATCATGAAGTATGACCAAAACTGTCTCTACTGAATCCTGGTCTAAAACATGACTAAAATGTGTTTAGATAATCCATTTCCCTCAAAGTCTTTTGTAACTGCAGAACAACCATCTTAACAAGGTTGGAGATAGGATATGATAGTTGTCTGAAACAGTTGGTTTGAATGATGAGGAGACACACCACCTCTCTCAAGGAAATTAGCATCACTGAATGGACCTAACTCCAGAAAACAAGTTGCTGAAGGAACTACACAGAGAACCTCAAAACCCCAACTCAGATACAGCCTAGATCATAGCACAAAACTATGCCCCTGGCACTTGGTCAGATATGCCCAGTTGGAATTCATTCAGTCTGGATCTGATATTCTTTATTTGCCAAATAGTCAGATATTCCACACAGCAGCCCTGCAGATGATCTAATAGCATGCCACTTTCTAGCAGTGATCACATCACCCTCAGAAGAGCTGCTGGACAACTTTTCATGGAAGCAATAAGAGCAAAGAAATACTGACGTTTTGTTGTCTTTATTGCCACAAGGTCATCCCATTATGTAGTCTTGCCCATGTTCAGTCATAGATATGTGAATATAAATTGGCAGTGATGTCACTAACTCAAAAGTAGGTGAATTTTGTGTGTCATTTCAGTATGTTATTAACAGTATTGTTACATATGATCTGCTTGCAATCCTATTAGTGTAGGACAGGTGTCTGCAACCTGTGGCTCGAGCCACATATGGCTCTTTCATCCCCCTGCCACAGCTCCCTGTTGCTCAAAATATATGTCACAACCGACAATGTGACACCTGGCACATGATTTATTGAGCTTTTCAACCCTTTTTTGGGGGGGGGGGGAGCAGTTCAAAATGTTTTTGTTGCATGCAGAAATAAAAATGTGTTTTCTCTCTAGCAGGTAATTGATTTCATAAATGCAACACACTATAGTTTTTTTTATACAGAGCATAAAGTTAAAAAACGATACATGCAATGTTATCTTCATTTTAGATGTGAAAAGGGTTTTGTGGCTCCTGGTGTTTTGTTTTCTGTGGGAAACAGGTCCAAATGGCTCTTAGAGTGTTTAAGGTTGCTGACCCCTGGTATAGGATTAAGTATAATAAGTATGCCAGGGTAGTTATATATCGCTGCCCCAAGTCATCAAAGTGATGCTGTTGAATTGTTTTCCCAGTGAGGTTGTGAGGATCAGAATGAGTAAGAACAAGCATGCCTCAAACCTGACAAGACTTAAATCTAGCAATTTTCAGTCCTTAATTCCAGATGGGGTGCCACTCAGAGTTAGTCCAGAATTTGGAGATCCTCCTGGACTCATGGCTCCTGCTTGAGATAGCAGCCATGGCCAGGAGGATATTTGCAGAAATACATCTTGTATATCAGTTGCATGTTGTTGGAGGCACCACTCACAGTTGCTCCCACAATAATCACTTCCCAACTGGATTATAGCAATGCATTCTATATGGAGTTGCCTTTAAAAGGCATGCTGAAACACCAGCTGATTCTCAGTGCAGTGGCACATGCAGTATGATGGCCTGCATCACACTAATGCGACATAATCTGCACTAGGCGTCCAAGTGCAATTCAAGGTACTGGTTGTTACTTTTAAATCCCTACATTGCATGAAGTTAGGTTAATCTGGGACATCGCCAGTGCTTTCTGCCCATTCCACTAGATCCAGCATAGTGGCTATGCCTCAGGTTCCTTTAGTGAAAGAGCATTGCCTGGTGGGGTCTAGGAAGTGTTCCTTCTCTGTTTATGTTTCCTGCCACCCTCCCACCACAGATTCCTATAGCTCTAAATGCACTAGCTTTGCAAAAGGCTCTGAAGACCTGACTCTTCCCTCAGGTAACATCCATTGGATGTTAATGGAATTCTGCCTAATGTGTTTGAGATATGCAGAAAATGTTACAGTGTTTCCATGAGGTTTATTTTTGTTCACTGCCCAGAGTTCCGCTAGTCTACGCCATATCAGCAAATGTATAATGTTAACAGTATATATACTGTTTAAAGATATGTGTAAGTGCCCATGCGTGTGTGTGTCATTGAGCAGTGAGTTGGATCTAGATGAATTAGGTCTCATTAAATTCAGTGTGACATTTTTTAAATCTTAAGTTTTGAGAGAATTTAAGCTAAATTCTAATCCAATACTTGGTTTGTTCTTCCATACAAACCAAGATATGGTCTTGGTTTCTTAGTATAGCAGCAAATAGAACTTTTTACTCTGGTTTCTCTTCAGATCGTATAAATCTTTTGCCTTTTAGAACTTTTCATCTAAAGTAAAATTTGCCTAGTTTCAAATTCCATTTTAAGGAATTTGTCAATGGAATCAAGGGAGATAATGCCATGTTTTTTTTTATGAAATAAATTTCCATCTCTTGTTTGGTTGCAATCTCTTGCTAAATCCGGTTATTACCATCATTGATTAGGCAGCAGGGAAATATCTGGAAAGAGCTTGATTGAGTTATCTGTTTTTTGGCAGAGGAATAAGAAAAAATAAGGCTGTTGATTTCACATTTATAAATATAGTTCAGGAGAGTATGGAAAAAAAGCCGAAATCTTTATAACAGTGACAACAGTCAACTAAGTATTCATTACCTTTGAAAAGGGACACTGGGAACTTAGGTGAATTAGTAAATAAATCCATCCTACTGGACTTTTTCCTTAGTTTATTCAGAAGAAAGATCGTCGAAGCCAGTTTTATTGAAAGCTGTATAGCCCTTCAGGAGATTATATAAGTGTATTTTACAAATATAGTAAAAGTTAAAAGCTCTAGCCCTGAAAATGCTAAGTGGTATCTTCCTGTTTCTAGGACTCTGAATTTAGTAATACTGACCAGATGGATCTATATGATGACGTGCTAGCTGCCAGCTCACAACCTTCTGAAAGTTGCACTAGCAGCTCTGAGCCACCAGTTGAAAGCCGCCAAGAACAGTCTCCTAAATCAAACAGCAAATCGCCTGCTATTTTGTACACATACAGTGGACTGCGCAATAAAAGGGCTGCTGTTTATGTGGGCAGCTTTTCTTGGGTAAGTATTCTAAATTAGAACAGGAAATAAATAGAAGCTGACTTTTTACAAAATACTCATTGATAATTTCAGAGAAAAGGTGCATTATGTGCTTTTGTCATATGTTTACTTTGATTTGGTATAAACTATAACAGCCATAGAGGCACTAATTAATTGAAGCATTTACTCTATGCTACAAAACATAATTTTCTTCTGGTACATGTAGTTCTTTTTAACAATAGATAGAGGTACGCTTTTGGTGTATACCTGAGAAGAAGAATAATAGTTATTATTTCTGTTTGCATCCATGTGGACAAAGATTTGATGAAAAATTAATGTAGCTGGTTTAGAGGTTTTGCCTTTTAAACCAAGATTACTATTTTGAAGATACAGAAATCTGGATGATTATTAGATGGCAGTGGAAGAGTTGACTTTTGCAACTCTGATATGCTGTGTTCTCCCTATCCCTCCCACCCCCAAAAAAGGAGAAAACCCCCTCTGTTGAAGTAAATACTGTACTAAGAGGAAATTGTTGTTGTTAGTCCCACCCATCGTGATCCCATGGACAACATTCCTCCAAGCCTTCCTGTCCTCTTCCATCCCCCAGAGTCCATTTAAGCCCACGCCGACTGCTTCAGTGACTCCATCTAGCCACCTCATTCTCTGTCTTTTGCTGTCAATCTTTCCCAGCATTAGGCTCTTCTCCAGTGAGTCCTTCCTTCTCATTAGGTGGCCAAAGTATTTGAGTTTCATCTTCAGGATCTGGCTTTCTAAAGAGCAGTCAGGGTTGATCTCTAGGACTGACTGTTTCGATTGCCTTGCAGTCCAAGGGACTCCAAGGCACCATAGTTGGTATCTCAAGGGTCTTCTCCAGCCTCAAAGGCCTCAATTCTTTGGGGCTTAGCCTTCCTTATGGTCCAGCTTTCACAGCCATACATTGCAACTGGGAAAACCATAGCCTTGACTATACACACTTTTGTTGGCAGGGTGATATCTCTGCTTTTTAGTATGCTGTCTAGATTTGCCATAGCTTTCCTCCACAGGAGCAAGCATCTTTTAATTTCTTGGCAATAGTCACCATCTGTGGTGATCTGGGAGCCCAGGAAAATAACATCTGTCACTACCTGCATTTCTTCCCCAACTATTTGCCAGGAATTGAGAGGGCCAAATGTCATGATCTTAGTTTTCTTAATGTTGAATTTTGAGCCAACTTTTGCACTCTCCGCCTTCACCTGCATCAAGAGGCTCTTTAGTTCCTCTTCACTTTCTGCCATTAGAGTGGTATCATTTGCATATCTCAGCTTTTGATATTTCTCCCGGATATCTTAATTGTCACCTCCACTAGCTTTGTTGTTGCTCAGACTTCCTAAGGCCCATTTGACTTCACATTCTAGGATGCCTGGCTCAAGGTCAGTAACCATCCCATCGTGGTTATCAAGGACGTTAAGGTCGTACTTGTATAGTTCTTCCATGTAATTTTGCCACCTCTTCTTAATCTTTTCTCCATCTGTTAGGTCCCTGCCCTTTTGGTCCTTTATCATGCCCATCTTTGCATGAAACGTTCCCTTCATATCTCCAATTTTTTTTGAAGAGATCTCTGGTACTCCCTATTCTATTATTTTCATCTATTTCTTTGCACTGTTCATTTAAGAAGGCATAATTTTCTCTTCTAGATATTCTCTGGAATTCTGCATTCAACTGGGTGTATCTTTCTCCCTTGCCTTTTGCTTCCCTTCTTTCCTCAGCTGTTTGTAAAGCTTCCTCAGACAGACATTTTGCTTTCTTGCATTTCTTTTTCTTTGGGATGGTTTTAGTTGCTATCTCTTGTACAATGTTGCGAACCTCCGTCCATGGTTCTTCAGGCACTCTGTCTATCAGATTCCTTAAATCTATTTGTCACCTCTACTGTATATTCATCAGGGATATGATTTAATTCATACCTGAGTGGCCTAGTGTTTTCCCCTATTTTCTTCAATTTAAGCATAAATTTTGCAACAAGAGGCTCATGATTTGAGCCTGGTCTTGTTTTTACCCACTGTATAGAGCTTCTCCATCTTTGGCTGCAGAGCACATAGTCAATCCGATTTCTGTGTTGGCTGTCTGGTGATATCCATGTGTAGAATCATCTCTTGGGTTGTTGGAAAAGTGTTTGCTATAACCATTGTATTCTGTTGACAAAATTCTACCGGCCTATGCCCTGCTTCATTTTGTACTCAAAAAAAAAAAAAAGAGGAAATAGTCTAGCCTAAAGAGTTCAACAAAGGAAAATTGCAATATTGCATTGTTTTACTAATTAACAAATAGAAATCTTACAAAGGTTTAAGATAAAATACTTTGATTTTATGTCTCTCATATATAGTGGACAACTGACCAGCAATTGACCAGAATAATCCGCTCTATAGGTGTTTATGATGTTGTGGAGCTGAAATTTGCTGAGAACAGAGCCAATGGCCAGTCTAAAGGGTGAGCAATGCAGGGCTTCTCTGTTAATGATTGAAACATGAAGGGCAATCATTAAGGAAGATACTACAGAGTAATATGGAGTACTTTATGATCCATCATATATATGAATATATGCAACCACCATTCTGACTATTTGAATTTGGCTTTATTTTTGAAGAAACTGAATTTACTTTGGTAAAATTTACATTTGTTTTGAATGCTATTCAAAATGCTTTGGTCACATTTCAGACCAAAGGTAAGACCGTTATAAAGGAAAGAATGAAATAAGAACTGATTAACTTAATTTGAAAATTGGTTTTGCTTGATTGCTTATAAATTTGGCTCCAGGGATATGCAAAATATTTCAGACTTGAAATGGATATAAATGGTGCTTCAAACATAGAGCATTTTAAATTAATGAATTGTTCTCCTATTACATGTGTTATGTGTATTGCCTCTAAGAAACCTGTCTTTGCCTTCAACCTTCACCCTCCAGCTGTGCGTAGGATTCCTGAAGGGAAAAAAGAAAGAATTCATTTGCAGGAAAAGCAGATCTCTGAGATCAGGAGTGTGAAAGGAAGATCAGACTGAAAAGGAATAAAAAGGGGAGATGCATATCTGAAATTAGCTAAGAGAAAGAATGGCCAAGTAAAAAAAGGAATCAGAAAACCAGAAAAATTGGGTCAAGTTATTTAATCTAAAACATTTAATTCTTCTGGCCCTAAAGAAAATGATGTGGGCAATGGAAAGAACTGAAGCTACTGTTAGGTGGAATTCTGCAGGGATGATGAGGCAAAGCCCTTGGATGGAAGCTGCTCCCCTCCACACTCATTATAATTAAATATGAGGAAAGCTGGGAATTTACAATTGTACAAGAATGGCTGATTCTTCCCTTCCCTTCCCCTTGTTTAGATGGTACACCTTACAAGAGTTTCCTAATAGTCTTCCGATGATTTTTCTGTGGCTCTTTGAACAGATACGCAGAAGTGGTTGTTGCTTCTGAGAACTCAGTCCACAAACTTCTAGAGCTGCTACCAGGGATGATTCTAAATGGAGATAAAATAGAAGTCAAGTTGGCTACCCGGCAAAACCTTGCACAGTTTGAGGCACAAGCCCGAAAACGTAAGTTTAGCTGGATATACTATGCTAGCTGAATAGGTAGCAAGGCAGAGAAAGGCATTGGTTAGTTTATTTGAAAATCTTGAGCAGAGCTCTGTAAACTAGAAGCAAATTAATTTGCATTTGCAGAAATAGGAATCCTTTTTAGGGACGGGAGGTGACTTTGTTACATTTAAATATAATTGAAGTTCATCAAAATCTCTTGCTTGCCATCCTCCAAATTTCATGGGCTTAACTCTGAAGATTGTTGTCATATTTGGAATGCTCCATTTCCATAAACAGATACACCGTTTATATATTTTGTGGCTTTTTGTGATTTGTCCTAGACAATGGTCAGGTTTCAGTGTTGGAATAATTTAAATGCCTGTTTCCATTGAATCAGATGCCTGGATCTCTACAAAGTTTAAGCCCTGTGTGAGCATGAGAGCAGAATCTGTCCTCCTTATAATATAAGTGATCAGAAATTAGAACAAAATTGGATTTTATTTCTTTTATTTTATTTTGTCATAGTAATGTGACAAAAAGTATTTATTGGAAGTTTATGCTGTATGAAACGAAAATCCTGTATTACTCATGTGCTTAATACTTTTCCTCATTTGTGATGTCTTAACAGGGGTGCCTCCAATGGCTCACTCAAGGGATTCCTCAGACTCTCTTGATGGCCGAGCAACTCCAACAGAAAATGCTATCCCACCACCACGCATTGAGAAACCTCCTGTTTTACCTTTCTTCAACCGTCCTCCCTCTGCGCTTCCTCTGATGGGGCTGCCTCCTCCACCCATACCACCCCCTCCACCACTTTCTTCAAGTTTTGGAGTTCCCCCTCCCCCTCCCGGTATCCATTACCAGCATCTCATGCCTCCCCCACCTCGACTTCCCCCCCACTTATCTGTGCCACCTCCAGGGTCAGTGCCACCTGCCCTGCATCTCAATCCAGCTTTCTTCCCACCCCCAAATGCAGCCATGGGGCCTCCACCAGATGCCTACAGCAAGGCTTCTGCACCATATAATCACAGCAGGTGAGAACGAGTCCTCTCTTAAGCACAAAGAAGGGTGTCTAGGTGTAATTCAAAAATGGCCTTTGTAAATTATTTGTTAGGATAAAAAGGTATTTTAGTTGGGCAATACAGAAATGCTAGAAAATGCCTCCAAACACAGGCAAAGATTTCATCCCTTAAGAGTCTTGCGATTACTATAATATCTGCTATGGTGGAAAATGAGAGAGAGATACATATTCAGCAACACACTTCCTTTTTTGGTGGGAGGCTCTTATGCATGGTGGGCAAAGTAGTTCTGCTGAATGATGAGTGCATTCTTCTGTATTGCAGCAGGGAGTTGGGCCCATTACCTCCACCTGTTGGTGAAGCAGAATTTGATGATATCATGAACAGGAACCGAGCAATTTCCAGCAGTGCCATATCTAAGGCTGTATCTGGGGCCAGTGCAGGTAAGTGCAGTTGCTTAATGCTGTCTTTCCTTCCTAGCTCAGGCCTCAGTCTTAACATCTTGTTTATATTGTTATACTTCAGGGGATTACAGTGATGCTATTGAGACCCTGCTTACAGCCATTGCTGTAATTAAACAGTCCCGTGTAGCAAATGATGAGCGGTGTCGAGTCCTTATCTCTTCACTTAAGGATTGCCTTCATGGCATTGAAGCCAAGTCTTACAGCATGGGCACTGGCAGCAGCAGCAGTTCCTCAAGGTGAGTTATAACAAGCAAACCTATTTGTGTTTTATCTGGCTGGATTTATTATATTCATGACTCAGTCCTATTTTTCTTTGTTTGGGATTTGTACATCCATATAAGCAATGTGTCTTTTCCTTAAAAAAAACCAAAAAACCCAAATTGACAGCAAGTTTAACCTATTAATCACACTTGATATTCCTTGTTATTTTCCAGAAAAAGACATCGGTCACGTGATAGGTCACCAAGTCGGTCACGTGAGAGCAGTAGGAGGCACCGAGAGGTGGTTCATAATGAAGATCGACATGAGGACTATTTCCAAGAAAGAAGCCGGGAGCACGAGAGGCACAGAGACAGGGACAGAGAAAGAGATCGGCATCATTGAGAGAAGTGAGAACACTTTTTAGATGGGGCAAAGGAGTGTTAATATGCCTGTTTGCTTTTATTATGTCTTCCTCCCTTAAAAAAAAGGAAAGCAATCTGTCTCTTCCCTCTAATTGGGTATCATAATCCATATTGTCATCAGAATCAGTGATAGACATTGGGCAAGAAAAGTGATGTTAAATTAAGACTTGAATCCTGTTTTTTTGTTTTATTCGTGGGCATTTAATTTTCAGTGCTTTGTAAAGTTCAGTTGCTTCAGACGTTTGTCAGTACTGTTCTTCCTGTTGTTTTCGATTCCTCTTTATATGAAGCAGCTTCAAGAACAGATAGTCCTCTACTTATGACCATTTGTTCGGCAACATCCAGAGTTATCACAGTGCTGAACAAAGGGATTATTATTGGTCCCCAAAGTTATGAGTGTTGCAGCACTCCTGCAGCCACATGATTGTGATCTGGGTGCTTGGCAATCCATCTACAAGTGCGTCACAATCAGGTGATCACCATTTGCAGTTTTCCTTGCCGGCTTCCCCAGCAGGTTTATGGGGAAGCTGGCAGGGAGGGTCACAAGCTGCTGTCATCTGCTGACAGGACTCCCTCTTGCCTCTAGAGGCTGGCTGAAAAGCCTCTGTGCTGAGGCAGGGTTTTGGCAGGAGGCATTTTCAGCCAGCTCCAGAGTTGTATCTCTGAGCGTTGGCTGAAAAAGCTTCATGGTGAAGTTTTCCTGGTCTGATAGTTCACCTCTTAGGGCAGTTATGGCTAACCTTTTTCCCGTCGTGTGCCAAAAGTGGGGGGAGGGTGGTGGGTCACTGGTACATGTGCCCACATCCATCATTCAATGCGCCCCGCCCTCCCGTGCATGTGCACATGACCCCCCACCCCCATTTCCCCCTGCTTTTGGCATGCAATGGCATGGTGGGCTCGGTAGGCCCATTTTCCCCCTTCCCAGGCTCCAGAGGCTTTCTAGGAGCCTGAGGAGTGCAAAAACAACCTTCCCCATCTTCCCGGAAGCCAGAAACAGCCAGTTTCCCGACTTCCGGTGGGACCGGAAGGCCTAAAAATCAGTTGGCCGGTGCGCGCAATGGCACTGGAGCTGAGCTAGGGCAACACTCGTGTGCCCACCAATATGGCTCCGCATGCCACCTATGGCACCTGAGCCATAGGTTCGCCATCACCGTCTTAGGGTGATTGAAGGAGAGTCTAACTCTTTCAATGGTATAGTGCAGAATCAGTAACTCAGCAGAGTTGGCCATTTCCAAATAGAGTGGGAGCAAGTGGGATCCTCCTCATTATGCTCGTTAATTCCTCCGGGGGAGTCACAACCCATAATTTGAGAATTCCCGCCTTGAGCTTGCAGGGATGTAAGGAACCATAGCATCATTTAAAAATATTAGCACCTTCTCCAAAATTAGGCTGGTTTTTCCTGTTTTGTTTTTTTTTCAGGGAAAATGACCACATTGCTGGCCATGCCCCCTGTGACCCCAAGGCAAGGCAGGAAAGCGAACTGTGGCCCCTGGGCCCAAAAGGATTATCCAGCACTGCTGTAGATAATCAGACCAGAGCTTCTAATTTAACTACTTAAACAAGAAGGAAATCCTGAAGTACATTTGTGCAGAATCTGCTTTGTTCTTTCCTGGGTGAAGTATATGCCTAAATTCATATCTTATTTCAGAAGGGAAAATATCAGTAAAATATTTTTTTCTTTAAAAAAAATATCTCAAATTTAACTGTTTATTCTACTGTAATCTGCTCTGAGTTAAAGGGAATTGGACAGTTCAAAAAGAAAAACTAAACTACAAACTTGATTTCCACCTGTTTCTGAATAGTTGCATAAGACCTGAGGTGGTGGTCTTCTTTTGGTAGGTACCATTCTGTGATGGGAAGAAAATAGTTGGATTATGCTTAGTCTGTATCAAGGGTGTCAAACTTGCGGCCCACTGGCCGGAGGTGTCACATGCGGGCCACGCCCCCACCCAGTTTAGCAAAGGAAAAAAAGTCCTGATACATCACGTGACGATGCGAGTTTAACACCCCTGGTCTATATAATTCAGTGGCAGAACAAATCTGGCTTCAAATCTGGCTTCGAAGTCCAGGTCAACTATGGTCTAAAACAACCCACAATTTTCAATTCCCTTTGTATATAGGAATTCACTCTTGGAATTGCACTTTTCTAAACTATGCTCTCAAAAATGCCTTTAAAATTGACTAATATTTTATTTTTATTTTTTTTTCTTTTTGCAGGGATGCTAGAAGCATACAGTGTTTTTATGGACTTATATCCTGTCCTTAATCAAGACTAAAGGATGGGGGATTCTCCACCCACTCCTTCCCGCTGCCCTCTGCTCTTTCCAGACCCCTTGGAAGTGACTTTGCCTGTAGGACTCCATTTGGCACACTATGGCACTAAGACTTGAGTTCTTCCTAAGTGTGCTGCTGCTGCTGTTGCTTGATGGAGGAACACTGAATGACTTGGAGTTTGGGAGGGGTTGTCTGAGCCACTGTGACCAGGGGGCCATTTCAATCCATGGATTCTTGGACCCAAAGAGAATGGTGCTTTCCACAGAGGTCTGTCACCTCTTTCCTTTCCATGGCGTTTTAGAAACACCCGGGGAGGAATACATCCAACTTCTCTCCTGTAGAAAGACCTCATGCTTCAGCACAGCACAAGGTATATTACCATAGCCTCACTGGAGCTTATGTTCAAAATTCAAACTGCATTGTCTTCTTAAGCATCAGTGCATAGAGTCCTCCTTAATTTTTGATCCTTTTTCCAAAGCAGCTTCAGTCTTGCACTCTAACAGCTTTGTACACAGCTTAGAAAAGTTTTGTTTTTCTTTTCTGGGATGAGAACAGGTTATTTGCTGCTTCCAGTCATGCCTCTTCTTAATTCCTAAAAGATGTCATACCAATTTAACCTAACTTCTTTTAGGAGGGGCTGTGCTATTAAGCTTGCCCACAAAATTGAGTCTCCCTTAAAAAAATAAATCTACCTTTCACTATTGCAAGAGCTCTATTCACAGGTGATTCACTGACAAATTCCTCGCTTTGTTTCATGCATTAGCTGCTCTGATTGTAATTTCTTACACAAACATTTGTTTTCAAGGCCATTCTCCCAACATATCACCTTCCTTGTTGTAGAGGAAGAGTTGTGACTAGATACAGAAACATGGAATTGGGACAAAGTCAAGCTGAGGCTTCTGGACATTATTGATTAGAGCACACCTTGAGCATTTTAAATTTTGTGTGATGTAAGTGTTGAATTAAGGTCCAAATCTACCCTTGCTCCCATTCTCATTTGGAATTTTCCCTTTGGTGGGATTCACTCACACGTTTGCTTCGGTGACATAATAATAACCTTAGTGGTCTCTGGCATGCCAGCCTAGGGAAAGACAAAGTTAAATTTTTATTATGTAAACTTAGAACTAGGATTCCTGGATCCAATGAGCCTTTTGAAACCAGAAACACATTACATGGGGATCCTTATGGAAAAACAGTGGCTGCAGAAATCTTGATTCAAGTGTCATCTTCGTGATGGAACTTTTTGAGGTGTACATTTTAGTTTTCAACGCTCCATCCTGGCACCCCAGTTACACAAAATCAAGTTACATACCCTGGATTTCTTTAGTAAGACCAAGCATCTATTACATTCTGATTATCCAACTGCATGGCAAAGCCCTCCTCATAGAAAGATCTGTCTTTTTCTCAGAGAACATTGGATAGATTAAAGACGATGACTGTGTCACCAAGGGATATGATGCCTCCTTTTGTGCTGTTGATCCAAGAGGGTCTAAGATCAAATTTTTTAAAAAGAGAAAACAAAAAGTTAATGTAAGCCAGCGGAGAGCGCTTAAACTAAAGTATACAATATGGATTGGAAAAGTTGCTTTTTACCTAAAGGGACATTTTTAGTTTGTTTTGAAATAATGGAAGAAAAAGAAGAAGAAAAACAGACAACAGAAAACATAACTTCAGTTCCCTTCTACTCTCCCACTCCTGTTCTTCGTGATTTGATTTGTTTGTCTTTTTCTGATAGGTTGGAAATTGTGTAATAAACTTGATGATATTGTCAATCTTTTATACTGCATTGTATTGTTTCTTTTCCTTTTGTAAGTTTTAAAGGGGAGGGTGAGTTGTTTTTTAGAAATCTCCATTAAAAAAAAGATTGTAGGGGGAGGGATTGGGCTAAATGTGACTTAGATACGTCAGTGAAGATGTATAAATAAGGCAGGTGCCATGTTCTAGCTGGGTGCTAACCCTTGTACAACCATGGCTTTATGTAATGCTAAATTAGTTCAAAAACCACTTTGTGTACAAAAATTAAAATGCCTTTTTAAAAGATAAAACTTCTATCTCATCATTATAATTAACTAATCATACTTCAGACTAACAAAATGCCTGAGAGTATTGGCTTCTGGTTAAAGGTAATAATTTCCAGGATGGGAGGGGGGAAGGTGTTTTTACCTGGATTTAGTTTTTGGTCATGAATTTTTTTCTACCTAATTACCTTAGACATAGGAAAACATGCGGGGGATGTACCTACACATCTATATTTTATTCACATTATTGGGGAATTACTATAAACTGGGTATAAGACCTATTTTGCCACACTGCATAAAAGTTTGCACTTCACTACCTCTGTACAAAGAGTGAGACATCTCACAAATCCTTGTCAGTAACTTCTAATCAAATTGGGCAACTGGTTGTCCAGAGAACAAGCTTTGCCAAAGGGTAGAATGCCTTACAAGGAGGCAAATGTCTAAAAGAAAATGTGTTGTCTTACTGTATGTGAAGTGCTCCACTAAGCCTCTGGTTTGCCGTAAAAGGGTGCCGTTTGCAAGTAATCAGTGATGAGGCTTGAATGATGTCATGCTTTCAGAACATGGTAGCTTGAGTAATGGACTTCTGTGGGTGGGGCTTAGTTCTAAGAGGTTGGGTTTACCTAGTTGCTAGGCATCCATTATGATCTTGTGCATCAGACGCAGTCTCAAGTAAGCCAAGCAGTTAGCTGGCCTGAAGAATTGGTGCCATTTGAGCCTTTCCACCATGACGTACTCCCTGGAGTTCGGGCTTGTCAATGCTGCAAACAGATACCTGACTGCCGAACCTTTCCGTTTCCAGGTGGCAGCCACAGGCAAGCAACTGAAGCCTCGCCAGGTGTGGGTGCTGCAATTTGTGACCCCACATGGAGCTGGAGCAGCTGGCCCAGGAGAAGGGGCTGCCCAGAAAGTTCACCTTATCAGTGCCCTGAAACGCTACTTAGCAGCTGACCCAAACGGCAAAGTCACCTGTGACCAGGATAAACCGGGGCCTCAGACGTTCTTCCTGCTGTATCAGTATCCAGATGGCAAGGTGCAGTCATTCAGGGCCAAACACGCCTATTGAATATATATCCCAAGCCACAGAATTACAGCCTAGTTATGTCCAGTAGAGTAGATTTGGTGGGACTGAATTGAGATAAAAGTGTGGGGAAGGAAAGGATGGGGAGAAAGAAAAAGAAAATTGAAGTTGTTTGCTGTGAAAAAAAATCATTTGCTGTTTGTCCATATGTGGTGAGCTTCTTATGGTTGCAACGCATTGGTCTCTATAAGTGGCAGAAGTTACAAGTGTGCAGTGCTCGGGAACTTCTTGATTCTCAGTTTGTACCTAGACCAAAATAAATTAAGTTGGTAGCTTTCAATGTCCTACTGCGGTGATGGCGAACCTATGGCACAGGTGCCACAGATGGCATGCGGAGCTATATTGGTGGGCATGTGAGTATTGCCCTAGCTCAGCTCCAGCTCGCAAGCACACACCAACCAACTGATTTTCAGGCCTTCCAGTCCCACTGAAAGTCTTGAAACTGGCTGTTTCCGGCCTCCGGAAGGCCTCCGGGGGGGATGGGAAAGGCTGTTTTTGCCCTCCCCAGGCCCCTAGAAAGCCTCTGGAGCCTGGGGAGGGGGAAAAAACGGCCCACTGTGCCATCACGTACCAAAAGCAGAGGGAAGTGTGGGGGGTCACGTGCACATGCGTGGGAGGGCGGGGTGCATTGGATTATGGATATAGGCACACGCACCCGTGACTCCCAACTCTCCCCCCGCTTTTGGCACATGATGGCAAAAAGGTTAGCCATCATTGTCCTATTATATCCCCTGATACAGTACACTTCCCTCCAATAATCCTTAATAAGACAGCTAGTGGACCAAATCTAAAATATGCTGGTCAACTGTAGTGTATTGGTAGAAAAAGAATCTGAATCTTTATAGTAGAAGGGTCTGGACCAGGATGTGTCATAGGATGTATAGTTGCTGAAGGGCAAGTTTCAGATAAATACATATTCCCTAACCGATGGTATGCAATACTGCAACTGACATTTAGAGAGGTCAGTTCTAGCTGACATCTAGCTGGAGAGCCTTTCTAGCTTTTCATTCTTAGTGTGACTGTTTCATTCGCCACTTCCCTCATCTGATGTGGTTGACTTGGTAACATTTCTTTCCTGGCAGGTGTCTCTGCAAAATGAGCAGTCCAAGCGTTACCTGGGTGGGGCAGAGGACAATGTTACATGCTTTGCCCAGGCTTCCAGTGAAACAGAAAAGTGGACCCTGCACCTGGCAGTGCACCCCAATGTTGCAATCTATAACCCCAACAGGAAGCGTTATGTACGTTGTGATGAGAAGGCTGAGGTATTGCGCTGTGATCGTGATGTGCCTTGGGGGGCGGAATCAGTCATCAGTATCTACTATGATTTCAAAGGTGGGGGAAAGTGATTTTAGATGTAATTATTATGCATAAGAAATTTTGGAAGTCCAGAGTCGTCTTTATATCTCTTCTTTAAGGTGGCTCAATATCTGGTGGGATACATAGATAAGATTGGTTTATGAATAACTTTGCTTCATTTCCAACATAGGCAGCTATCCTAATGCTTGAAACTGTCGCAAAAAGCAGGATGCAACTTTGAATTCTGAGATGAAAACACACTGAATATTTCTTAATAGGATTTGGTCTAAAATGAAATAAATCTTACAATATCAAACATAAAAGCTACATGCATAAACCTAAATTAAGCCATGATTAACCTTTGCTGCAAAGGTATCTCACTGAGTTGAAGAGTTGCCTGAATAAACAAGAATAAGATTATACAATAGGTATAATTTGGGGGGGAAATGAGTTGAATTGGGGCCAATTCATGACTACCTTTCCAACAGTTTCCAAAAAACTGATAAAAATAAACACCAAGGACATTAAGTTGACTGTTAAATAAATACATATTTTTAACCTTTTTGTATTAGGCCACATTCTAACAAGTTACAGAAAAATGACACTTTGCTCATTACTTAAAGATTTCTTCCATATTAACATTCTTCTGTGATGTGTTGTTGATGACATGCAATCCAACATTTCTCTCCTATCTAGAATATTACCAATATAATTCTGAAAACTTCAGAATCAAGTTTACTTTAAAAAGTTGCACTGTTGTTGTACACAGGAATAATCACGTACATCTTAGAAGCAATCATCATTTTATTTAAAATGTAGGGCCATTTCTTCACCTTACTCTTTTCGCTTATGATTCTTTATATTTTCTTCCTGGTGCTTCAAGATTTTGTCCTGTTTTATCAAGCAACCCTTTAATTTCTCTACAAAGTAGATAATGTGTAATTTTGAAAAACAGAATTAAGGAGCAAAATACCACCTGGACACTAATAGAAATAAGTCATGGTCTAATGACCCTGAATGAAAAAATCTTTTGAGACAGATTGCATCATAGTATACTACAGAAGGAACTACAGAGAGAAAGGAGGATCCAAGAAACTACAGACCAGTCAGTCTGG
Organism: Masticophis lateralis; assembly: GCA_030761175.1. Taxonomy (NCBI): domain Eukaryota; kingdom Metazoa; phylum Chordata; class Lepidosauria; order Squamata; family Colubridae; genus Masticophis; species Masticophis lateralis. The sequence goes on along the minus strand of JAUDYJ010000001.1, from coordinate 243,508,442 downwards.
TATTGATTATTGGGAAAGTTCTAGAGCAGATTACTTTAAAAATCTGTAAATGAATATTTGTTTTGTAGAATTTGTAAACATTTTGAAAATAATGCAGTTATTATTGCATATCAGGAGGGGCTTGTGGTCAGATTAATTGTATCAGTTTTTATATGGTATTTCATTAGCAGATTGTGGGAGTACCGTGATGATAATATAAGTTGATTTCAGCAAAGCAACTGATAAGAAAATACCCTATATGCTGATTAAGTATGTGTGTAGTTGACTCAAAAACTACATTTATATGCATTTGCAATAGTGGCAAATATCTGGAGCTCAGCTCATTCTCTGAGCTTGTAGGTTGGTTTCCGAACGTTTCATTCCCAGGCTAGATAACATCTTCAGCAGAGTTTCCCCTAAACTCCATGAAACATGTAATGAAACATTCGGAAACCAGCCCATAAGCTCAGAGAACGAACCTTCATCCTCATTTATATACATCTATAAAATGTTTATTATACAATCTTCACTGTTAATGAATAGTTGAACAAATGTGTTTGTTTGTTTGTTTATGTATTTATTGGATTTAGAGGTTGCCCAACTCTTGAAACCTCTGGGTGGCTTACATGTCAAAAGTAGGAAACAACAGAATTAAATAAAAAAGACAGGTTCATTGGGAACAGGAAACTTAACACACCAATAGAAAAGTACAGAGGACCAAGAGTTACCGTAACTGCAGCCCTGGGAGCAAAGCCAAGTTCCACAAGCAAAGCCAGTGGAACAGCTGCAGCTTAGGACCTTATTGAATCTCCAGGGGATGCAATTCCAGAGGGCAGGTGCCACAATAACAAAGACACACTTTCTAGGTTCCAGTAGGTGTTGTTGTTTAATTGAACGGATTTGGAATGTGCCCACTCTGCCCAGTCTCATTAGGTGGACAGATACTATTGGAGATAGATGTCCCTCAAATAACCAACCCCTGTGCTTATCAGATTCGCAACTGAAACAAACCTATATGAGATAACCAATAGCCTAAAAAGCAAAATTAAAAAATAATACTGGTAGGCTAGGGAGGGACTAAATCTGCATTAAATTGAACAGAAACAATTACAATTTCTTCTTTTAAGGAAAAAAACCCCCAAATGAATAGATATAGAGTAGGTAATATCTGCTTTGATAATCTTCCATATGAGAAAGAATCTTGTAATTATCAGCTGATATGGCTGTCAGAAAGGCAAAATAATTTAGGAGGCATCAGTAGAAATATTATTTGCAAATCATGTAAAGTAATAGCTCCATTGGATTCTGCACCTCAAACTTCATTTGAAGTACTATATCTAGTTGTAGACCCATATTTTAAGAAGTATTCAGATGGCCAGGCTTATAGAATGTATCAGGACAAGCAGCAACCTGGTAGACTGGATCCTATTTTTAGAAGAATTCTTTATTGGCCAAGTGTGATTGGACACACAAGGAATTTGTCTTTGGTGTATATGCTCTCAGTGTACATAAGGAGAATAAAATGCATTCATCGAGAATAAAAAGATACACTTAGGGATAGTCAAGGTTACTAATAAGCTATCAAGTCGTACAAATAAAAACAATACATGTTGAAAGATACAGGTGACATGGTTATAGTAATAAGTGGGAAGAAATGTAGATACTAGTAAGGAAGAGAAGAATAATAGTAATACCGTCTTAGTAAATTATTTGACTGTGTTGTGGGAATTAGTTGTTAAGCAGCGTGATGGCATTCAGGAAAAAACTGTCCTTGTGTCTAGTTGTTCTGGTGTGCAGTCCCTGGCCATCCATCAGTCTGACCTCAAAGTGGCCAACCATCTGCATAGGAAAGCCCACTCATCTCCCATTAGTTGGGCTTCTGAGGCAACCACAGTGCCTTTAAGGCTAATTGATCCCCACAACTTCCATGAACTGGTCCAATCCCTGAAGCAGCATCACGTTTCATGGCAACAAATTCCAAAGTTTAATTACCTGTTGCATTTAAAAAATGTTTTATTGATCTTACTTCTTCCAAGATTGAATTTCATTGGATGACTTCTGGAAATTCAGAAGTCATTTCATTTCATTCAGAAATGTAAAATAACTTCTCCTTGCCCACTTTATCCATACCATGTATCATTCTGTGCAGCTCTATTATGTTCCCTCTCATTCACCTCCTTTCTAGACTAGAAACTAGAAGTAGAGACTAAGCTCTGTTAGGAAAGACCAAGAAATCTGGGTATGTTTGTCTTGGAGAAAAGAAAATTAAGAGGGGAAATTATATTATATTTCAATCATATCAAGGGAGCATCATAATGAAGAAGGGTAAGAGATAGAATGATGATCGTGCTTGAGTAACATTGCCATATCTGCTAATAACTTACCCAAAAGCTATTAAGATAGCCAGACAAACCCCTAAAATAAACCTCTGTTTTAATATGTGAAAAAGTTAAGCTTGAGTCATTTGCATCTCCTCAATAGGTCTGGATTCCAAGGCACACAATGCTGACAGAAGGCAATTGTCCCCATATATACCAGGTGAATTCAAATTCTGCTTACCCAGGAAGGCACTATGGATAGTGCAAAGTTTGATTTCCTTAAAAGCATTTGTTAGGTAACTTGGATAATTCCAATTAGACAGTAGTACAAGCACTGCACTTCACAAGCCAAAAAGGGGGATATGTTCATCAGGGAGGATTTCATGGCCAAGTTCAATCATCTATGTAATACAATATAAAAATATCTTCACTTCAGATTCTTCTTTCTATCAAGTGAAGTCCATCTGGTCCTACTTTATAATACATATGGGGACAAGCTAGCCATGAACAGTGATGTGAAAATTAATTTCCAGTTCCTAACTCAGACTATGTGCCTTGATGCATCTGATTTTACTGGAGCTGGGGGGCATAGTCTTTAGCTATATTAAGAATCTATACACAAAAAACCTCAATACACTACTGGAAAGAAAATCAGATTGATAAGAAAACAGATGTAATTTTAACACCTAAACTGGGGGCAAAGCTAAAACCCATGCATTAAAACAAAAACATTTCTTTCAAAAATATACTTTTACTAAGCACATATATTTTTTTAAAAAAAATAAAACAAGCCACATTGTCCACAAAACAGAAACAAAACCAAGGAGACAGCATCTTTCTTAGACTAACTGAAGAATGTACATTATAGTTGCAAGCCATAATATTTCCAAACATTCTTTATCAGGCAAGATATTTAGAAAGCAGGAAAAATGGGAGGGGTGTGCAAAGATGTTATTTAATATCATGTTTATATAAGTTTCCATTCTTAGATTGACTGGTCCCAAGACTCCAAGCATGTAGATTATTTAAGAGGCTATTTTGGGTATGCCAAAGCTCTCCCTAGTGTTGGGAAGAGAAAAACAAAGGCATGCAAAATATTTCAAGGTTGAAATGTTCCAATCCCGAAATGACTCATTATAGCTAGATGTATTCCATTTTCTGCTCTGCATTAGATTCAGGACCATCCATTTCTCAGTTGGAAACCAAGGTGGAAAAAATTCAGAGCTCTCTAGATAAGATCAGAATAATATTGGGATGAGATATTGTATATTGGAATCAGAGTCCTTGAAACATCTCTAGAAACGTATCTCTACAAATAGGTGAATATGAGTTCGAACTGCTAAAATGAAAACTCTTTCCAACCTTCATGAGATGCACGGATTCTTTGGTAGAAGGAAAACAGAAAGTAGATGAACAGGTTTTATACTTTAAAAAGATCTAGACAATTTCAGCTATTGAACTAGGAAGCAAACCAATCCAAGAGAGAACTATTTAGTACTGCACAGAACACAATCCCAGTAAAAGTAGTTTAAAAATCCTTCTCTTGTCCTGAATAGAAGCTCACTTAGAACAGTTCATTTTGGACTTTAAATCTGATTTTAAAAAGAAAAAAAAATAAGGTTTGCAAAAGTAGATTATAGATATGGGAAACCAGGCTAATTCGAAGGTGGTAAGAACAAAGATGTTGAAAACCTCTGCTGTCATTCTAGAATGAAATGAATAGTTGCAGCGCTGCTTTGCAGACATTCATTTTGAGATTATTTTCCAGGATTGAATACCAAGCCCTGTCAACCTCTTTTTGTTCCCTTCTCCTGCTTTATCTCCAGTGAAGAAATATGGATTGAGAAATGGGGCAGGTAAACTCTTAGCTTCCAATGGTTCACTGGTATCTGATGTTACTGCACAAACCATGTACTCCTTGGAAGTCCATGGTGGCTTGGTTGCCTTCCGGGATGATGAGGGAAAGTATTTGACTGGGCGAGAGGGTAGCATGAAAACCCTAAAGATGGACAGACCTGGACGGGATGAACTTTTCAGTGTGGAAGCAAGCCCTGCCCAGGTTTCACTGCGCTCTTCTTCTACCAACAAATTTGTCTGCTGCAAGCCCGGTGAGTTGAGCGAAAGCAACATTATCTATCTAGATATGAGTGGCAATCATGGCAATTGAACCTCTAATCATAGCCTTTAAGAGTAACTTGTTATTTTCCCTAATCTGGTGAGTGGAATGACTTGCCCTGGGAACAAGTAAAGTCCTAAATTTGCAAAAATGCAGAGATCTTACAAAAGCAATTGGGGGTGGGAGATCCAAAATAAGAGAGAAAAGATTGGTTGAGTATGTATTATTATTAGGTCATCAAGCAGCTTTAAAAGCAAGGGGGAAAAGGTGAAAAACAAAAGGGACATCTCATGCTTTAACAGATTTTCCTGCACATTGCAAAGGCCTGAAGTAGATCAGTTTCTTCAAACTTTGTGTCATTAAGATGTGTGGACTTCAATTCCCAGAATTCCCCAGTTCACAAATCTTAAAATTGCCAAATTTCCCCAGTTCACACATCTTAAAATTGCCAAGTTTGAAAAAAACTGGATTAGATGCTGTTTGTGGCTCCTTATAACTCTACAGTTCTAAGTTTCTGTAAAAATTGATTTGACCATACATAACCAGTGGTGGGATTCAGCCAGTTCGCACCACTTCGGGAGAACTGGTTGTTAACTTTCTGAGCAGTTTGGTAAACTGAATGTTGGAAGAAATAATTAAGGCAGAGAACCAGTTGTTAAATTACTTGAATCCCACCACTGTACATAACCCAAGCATCTAGCTAGCTGTCATAATAGCAATATTGGGTTGGATTTAGACATTCAGTGATCCACTGAAATAAAAAGGACTTAAGGCAGATTTGATCTAACCCTAATGAGTATTGTAGATTAGTTTGAGAAAGCAGCAGCAGAGAAATCTCCCTTATCCATGCCCTCTCTCTGCTGCCCATGGAGAGTTGTACTATAATTGCACCATTCTGGTTCCATGCTGAGTAATGTATATACAGGAAAATGTCTTGATCAATCCAAGGATACATCTAAATTTTTGCTTAACTTAAGCAACAGAGGTTCCAAAAGAAGGTCATGAAGATCAGATTGTTAGGGTTTTCCTAAAAAGGACAGGATTTTGGTAGTATTACATATTATTTCCCCATTCTCTTGCTACTATCCTTTTGCAATACAGTTGAGCACTGTTTTAGCTTGACTTTAGACAACAATGGACAATAGTCTTAATTTATTGGTCTGAAACCATAATGAGTCTCAACTTGCTTTACTGTTCTGCAGGTGCTGACCTCTATGCCACTGCAATGGCAGTAAGTAACACAGAGATCTTCCAACTGATGTATGATGATGCTACAAAGAAGGTCTGCTTCCGTGGCCATAGTGGCACATACATGTCCTTGGTGAGTCCATCTGCATAATGCAAGAATGGGGATAGACTGGGAAAGATCAGCTACTTCAATCTGTTACTAAGTGTGCCATGACATTTCTCCTTTTGGAATGAAATGTAGACATGGTCAGTAGTTAGTCTTTCCTTCCTTGCTTTACAGATCATTCTTGTCTTACAACCATTCGTTTACCAACTGTTCAGAGTTCCAACAGTGCTGAAAAAATGGACTTAACGACTGGTCCCTGAAGTTAAGGCTCTCTTGTGGTTACATGATCAAAATCTGTGCACTGGGCAGCCTGTGCTGTGTTTTGACTGCAGGAGCACTTCAGCCCCCCCCCCCCCACCTGATCATCTCCCTGCAATCTATGCAATTTGGCCTTCCGTGCTCCACGGCGCCTGCAGCTCTAGCTGACCTTCACTGTCTTTTTGCTCCCATTCTAATAAAGCATGCCTTATCTGGCAGGCAGCTGCTGGCTGCATCAGGCCTTGTCCAGATTGTGACTGGGCTTCTCACAAGGCTTGGAAGCCTTCCAAAGCCTCATAAGAAGGCTGCATGTAATTTGGACAGAGCCATGTGCTTTTGGAAAATAGCGCCAGCAGCCTTGGGCAGAAGGCCCAGTGTGGGCAACAGCTGCATCACAAAGGGCAGTCTCCTCAGCCATGGGATGAAGTCAATAGGGGTGGTGGAGTGCAAGGCAGCAGAGTCCATGCAGTGAGGATGGCTGGACTAGGGAATAGCTGGGTCTTCCTAGGTATTTAGCACTTCCCAGGGTGTGGTAGCTTTGTGCTGTGCTGCTGAGCTAGCTCGGGCAGCCATGGCTTCTAGGACTGGTTGCCGCTTCATGTTGTGCTGCAATTCAGGAGCTTCTTGCAGCCCCAGGCCTGCAGGATACCAAGAAATCCTTGAGCTGCAATGTATTCTTTCTCTGCCCTCCTGTGCTTATGCTATACTGCAGGACCCCCTCAATTTATGCATGGCCTGCACTAGGCCTCCCAGGTCCTCTCCCACTGCCTTGCAGACCCCATGAACTCCTTATTGGGAGTCCTTCTGCTTCCAGCTTAATGACCTCCACATCTGGAAGTGCAATGGCAAGTGGAACCGAACTGTCAGGACTGCTTTTGCTAAGTGTCACCTGATGTTGTGATTTATCACCCCATCACTTAGCAACAGACATTCCAGTCCCAATTGTAATCATAAGCCAAGGACTACCTGTACTCACACTATTGGCTCATCAGATTATACTATTCAAATTCTCCGTATGAATGCTCAATTATAACTTCAATTAAGTAACACAATTGTGTATCCCAGAGCTTAGCATTCCATTTAAATGTCAGTAGGGAGACTAAGCTATTTTTGTCTGAGTTTCATGAAAATAATCATAAAATTGCTACTGCATGAAAACCAACAATTGAAAGCTTCCTAGATTTCCACCACCTCAAGAAATTCTGAGATAAGAGCAGAATCTTGCATATATGTGGCACACCAAAACAGGCATAAATGTCCTTTAATGGTTCTCTAATCCGAATAATCTAGGCAGTTCTCAAAAGGATCTACTGATTTTGCTGCCACACCCAACCCCTTTTCTGATTTGGAAATTCTTTTTTCCCCTCTGTTATTTCTGGTGGAATATAAATAAATTATTTTAATGTTTGAACAAAGAATCAATTAATTTTTATTACCTAATTTTAGAAGAGTGGTAAACAAATTCCATTAAGATTGCACTTTAGATCAACTTCTTTACAGTACATTCTGACAGCAATGTGGCTGCTAGAAACATATTGTGGGTACTAATTACTTATTCCAAAACCTGTCACTCCGACAGATTGAGGTTTTCCTAGGACCAGGAGTTTGAGGTTTCTCTCAAAAATGTCTTTCCATCCAGAACTGAAACTAAACTAGAAAGTAATGCCCTATGTCAACTTTCTGGACACTAGAGACTGGTTCCGTGGAGAGAAGTTTTTCTGTGGACCAGAGGGAATGTAGATTCATGTGTTGCCTGCAGCCCACAAATGGGGTTTCGTTCGCACGGATGTATTTCTGGCATATTGCAGACTGGTGCCAGACCACGGACCCAGGGTTGGGGACCTCTGCCCTATGTTACCTTTCTTTGATTGACAGTTCTAATATATACTGTCGATAATCACAGAGTGTATACCATTATGTGTGTGTTTGCACAGTAGCAAAAAGGCCGGATCGTGCAACACACTACCATAGACCACAATTTCTGTGTTCATGCAACATGTTAAACAAAAACCTGTCAAACCACATAATAGATTAGCACACGGTATAAACCCACTGATTGTGTATATTTCATACAACACTCTGAGCCAAGCTATACGAGATCATGTCCTGATAGCAATGAAATCATGGAAACCATGACTAAGGTCACACTCAAATAGATTGAAGTTTTAGATTTGGACAACACAGTAGGTAAATCAAATGCACTGCAGGTTAATGTGATGCAAACACAACCATTAACATCAATCATCTTACAGGAGCTGAATTTGAGGCTGGGTCATGACATATATAGACAGACTGACATGTTAAATCAGCATTTTTAATGCAGGGCCAAACAGCCAGAACTGAAAGTTAAGTTTCAACCTCAGGGTTGGGAATGTTTTTTTCTAGGTTGGGTAAGGCAGAATTTCTTTTCCAGTAAAACTGCTCTTTCTCCTGCAGGGACCCAACGACTGTATCATTAGCAGCTCCAAACAGGACAAAAATGTTTGGTTTGAACTCCAGTATCAGGATCAGAAGGTGCTGCTTCACATGGCAGACAAGTATGTGTCTATGCGGCCCAATGGACAGCTCCTTGCAGTCCCCAAAGCTGCAGGTATATGTTGGTCAGTAGCTTTCATTGTAATTACAGGGCTTCAGCGTGGACAATATTAAAATATGGGCAAACTGTGGAAAAGAAACCACAGATGGCCAACTGAAAATTAATGTTAGGGCTGAGCTTATAAAATGAGAGCTCTTCTTAAACTGCTGATTGCTATTGTCAATAAGAAGCAGTGACATGCCTTTCCCTCTCTTAAAACCATTAAGTGAACCAAGTTCACGGATCACAATCCTAGGTTGATTTTAGATTTAAAAGTAGCACAGGAAACCAAGCCCCGTGCTTTTTTTTTTATGGTGTGGCCTTTGTGAAACAGTAGGACATGGGTCTCTAACTGGTTCCTTCTTTATTTTTGGAGCAGGTTACAAGAGTTCTGCTAGCTTTGGGGTATGACATTCCCTCCCCACCAAACTATGTTTAGATACTTCTAGCAGAAACACCTTTCAAGTTATTGTTCGACAATTAATTTAATAGAGTAAGTGCACTAGATGTATAAAAATAATTATGATGAAAGTTCTGAGGACAAGTGTCTTTGAAATGTGGATACCCAATGATTAAAGACTTTCTGGGGCCAGTGTCAATATTATGATTTGTGTTAGGAAGACCAGGGAAAGGAACTATCAAACCACATAGTCCTAACAGTCAACCTTCCTAGGATATTCATTCTAGTACTTTGGGTATTTTTATCCGGTGGGCAAAAGGCTAGTTAGCAAATATCAGCAGGTGGTTGTAGACCAAAATGAACAACATCAAGAGGATTATATTGCACTTACAGGTAAAAGTGAAGATTTCCTGCTAGTTCTGGTGAACCGGCCTCTACTGATCCTGCATAGTGACGCTGGTTATGTTGGACTGACTTCTGATATGAAGCGGTTGGAAGGGAATTGTGCTGACTACGTGCTCAGCAGCCTGTCACTCAGTGATGAAGGCTACTGTAATTTCCAAATCGGTTAGTATACTATAGCTGATTAAGCTCGTTTACAACAGAGAGCCCCATATTATCTGCATTAGGAGGGAAATCTGACATACAGTTCTACTATTTCATGCACATACACCCCTCTAGCCCGGCCAGGTTATGGAAGGAAGCTCCATAGAGATAAATGGAATCAAGGCCATAACATATCCCCACTTCCTTTACCCTAACTTGAAGGAAGGAAATGATCTTGCCACTATGCTTCCTCCCCCCCACCCACAAAAGTAAGATATTTTCTGGACCATTTATGTTTTTCTTAAAAATTAGCAGAGTGTTGTTCATATTTTCCAATTATATAGTCCTCAAATTATACCAGTGAAGACTCTTAAGGTTTTGCCCACTTTTCAGCCACAATTTTAGCATTAGGCATTAGATGTTCTTCCTGTTAAATCTTTAGGACTGCTGGGAATGCAGAAAGATGAAACTTAGTATCTATAGAAATTCTCAATCATCCAGCTCACGGTTGTCTCAAAGGTGCGTTTTCAAAAGGCAACTGGACCTTCTTGATGTTTTTCTTGAAAATGTTTTACTTCTCATCCAAGAAGCTTCAGTTCTCAGAACTAGTACTTCTCAAACTCTTTCCCAGCGACCTTGCATAAGATTACTAAAAGTGGCATGTAGGAAGTCATGTTCCTTAGCAAGAATTCTGATAAAAAGAAAAGTCTTGCTAAGGATGGGGGTGTATGTAGTTCCCAATCTAGCCAGAGATAAGGCCCAAAAAGGTTGCCCACTCATCTTTAGATTAAATTTGGTGCTTACAAGAAACATGACTACAACCTCTGATTCCTTTAATCATCAGAATACCCTTAAAAATCAAGAAAATAGAACAGCTTGATTTGTCTCGCCTCTGTCTTTCCTAATTGTATACCTTCCTTCCACTAACTCTGCTAGGTGGCAAATATTGGGCCTTGGATAAAGATGGGCAAATCCTAGTAACCAGTGACCGTCCTGGCAATTTCAGCCTCCAGTTTGTATCCTCCAGCTGTCTTATAATCAAGGCTTCCAACAACAAATATCTTGTGGCTGATCAAGGAGGCCGAGTATGGACTGGGTCTACTGATGCATCAAATGCAACTCTGTTCCATTATTGAGAGGTTGTGACCTCCATTAAACTTCTGTTGTGTGTCTCATTTAATGCCTATTACTAAGTATACATTGTCATGGAAAAAATCTATGTAGTCATTAGGGGTCGAAAATGACTTAATGGCACATGATCAATCAGTCAGTCAATTAAAACAAATTTGAACCTGAAGATGCACTTCAACAATAACAGTTGTTAACTGTTTGGTAATAACAGTTAATGTTATTACCAAACTATACTCAAAGTACCTTGGACAGCTATTTGTCTGAAATAGTACAGGTAGTCCTTGACTTACAACTTTCACTTAGTCACTGTTCAAAGTTACAATAGCATTGAAAAAAAGCAGTTTATGACCATTTTTCAGACTTACGACCGTTGCAACAAACCCATGGTCACATGATCAGGATTCAGATGCTTGGCAAGTTGACTCATATTTATGACAGCTGCAGTGTCTCTGGGTCATGTGATTCCCTTTTGTGACCTTCTGACAAGCAAAGTAAATGGGGGAGGCAGATTCACTTAACAACCAGCTTATTAACTTAACAACTGCAGTGATTCACTTAACAACCATTAAGGTTGTAAAATGGGGCAAAATTCATTTAACAACTGTCTCGCTTAGCAATGGATATTTTGGGTCAGTTGTGGTCATAAATCAAAGATTACCTCTACTACAATAACTCTGTTTCCTCCCATCCTCAATGCAAAATAAGGGAAGTATGACATCAACACCTGCAACAAAAAAATTGCCCAGTCATGTGTGAAAGGTACAAAATTAAAGTGTTGGGGCTGGTCCAGTTCAGGACCCCTTCATATAAACCTGGTTAAATCAAAATTTTCCTTGAACTTAAAACACATGACTGAAAGTCTCAGCCACCATAACACATGTGTTTGTGTGTGTACATCTTTCGTTGGTTGTAGATGGAAGATAGGAGATAGCTGAACATATCTCCACATTTAGAACATCACATAATTACAATAGTTAAAAAATAAGTATTTATGTCAAGGGTATTGTAGAAAAAAATCAAGTATCAATCACAAATTACCAATACATCACAATAACAATACTGATTTCTAGGGAATGGACATTCCTCTTAAGAGCAGGACATCGGCTGTAACAAATAGAATTGACAAAGGCATCTTAACAAGAGTCATTGTACACATGGTAAAGACTTGAGTCAGTGTTAGAATGTTTCCATTTGAAGAATCTGAAGAGAACAGCATTTGCAGGCAAAATCAATGCACGGGCTGACGTTCACGGATCCACAGTCTTGAGACGTGCAAAAATCAGTCTTGAATACCGTCAAGTCCAAGTGGGTCAATTGTTATGCTCTAGGATGGGATACAAGGATGATTGTATCCTTGACTGCTTAGACCATCCAGTTTAGAATTGGAAACTCTACTCTCAGGACAGTACCTCAACATGCCTGAAGCAAATACTGGAACTATATCTTCTTTCATCTTGCGCAAGAAATCAGCTTGTCAACTTCATCCTGGGCTAGGCTTGGAAATGGTTTCATGCAACTTCCCTTTATCACAAAGTGTTTCACATAGTGCAATCCACAGAGATTCTCAATATGAATCCAAACTGAAATGATAAATAAATAAAACAAAAGGAGATAACATAAGGATATTAGTCATGACCACTCCCAACACTTCTTACCTTACCCTCGGATAGATGAGAACCAAATCTAGTTCTTGTGCTGACAAAAATGTCTGCAGTCACTGCTCTGAAGAAAACAGTGAAATACAATTGCCATTGGGCAGAAATCCTCAACAGTTCTAAGACTTCATTTCTGATATGACTCAACATATTATGATGAAGGTTGATATACTGCTGAGATGGTTGTAATAACCAGTGGTGGGTTTCAAATTTTTTTATTACTGGTTCTGTGGGTGTGGCTTGGTGGGCATGGCAGGGGAAGGATACTGTAAAATCCCCATTTCTTCCTGATCAGCTGGGACCTGGGAGGCAGAGAATAGATGGGGGTGGGGCCAGTCAGAATTTTTACTACCGGTTCTCCGAACTACTCAAAATTTCCACTTCCGGTTCTCCAGAACTGGTCAGAACCTGCTGAAGCCCACCTCTGGTTGTAACCCTTATAATTGGTTTTACTTGGACTTTATTTATCCATTTGTTCTTGTCAATTCTGCCCACTGGAATTGATCACTCATTATTCTCAACCATTTATCCTTATTTCAATATAGCCAATAGCCTTGCTCCTTCATAATTGCGCTCTTTTATTTCTCTCCCCCAAATTGTCTAAGGAGACTATTTTTATTGGATTCTAAATAAGGAAGTATTACATTTACTTCAGTGGGAAGGGAAACCAATCATTGTCTAAAGGCAACCTACAACCAAAACTTTGATTTCAAGAATTAAAATGATTATTTTTTTATTATTTATTTATACCTTGCCTTTATTATTTTTACAAATGCCTCAAGGCAGTGAAGCTATTCAACACGTTTTCCTCCTATTTTCCCCACAACAATCCTACGAGGTGGTTGGGCTAAGAGAGAAAGCGCCTGACCCAGGGTCTCCCAGTTGGCTTCCATGGCCTGGGCAGGACTTGAATTCAAAGTCTCTTGCTTTCTATTCCAGTGCCTTAATCACTAGACCAACTGGCTCTCCCAATAAATCCCAGATTTACAAGAAGATTACCTGGAAAAGGAGGCTAATGTTAGAATACCCAGTAATAGCTCAACTGCATAGAAGAAAAGCAGGATGGCATTCAGAATGGCTTCCAAACGCAAGGCATAGGTCTGCAGAAGTAGGTAATAGGCTGCCATCACTGCTGCTGGAAAGGTTAGTGCCAGGCTGATAGCAAGTGGCACTTTCCGCTGGCAAAGGTTACCTTTGGAGCCTGCCAGATATAACATATGGGACACAAAAAACATGGTCCATTCAGCAGAAGTCGGAAACAATCCAGTAAACCTTTTCAGATGATCATTTGAGAGAACAAACCAGAGAAAGAATTGAGCTACAGGACCAAAAGGCAGTTCAATGCATGCTAACTTGAATTTAAATCTCTCCTCACAATTTTTTCTGCCCCTGGTTTTATCTGAGTCAATGATGCCTCAGATATTGCAACCTATATTCATTTGAACATAAACAGGACTCTCAGATTTCACTCAACAGAGGAAACTGTGGGCACACAAGTGTTGAAGTTTAGCATATATAGCACTATGTTCTGCATATCCTACTCCCAATACACTGTCATGACATGAAAATGACCTATTAGAAATAATCTCTCCTAAAATGAAAGAATGGATTCTGAACTTTACAAATTCTCAGACTCTGATTTCCTATGGTCACAGATCAAGGGGGCCAGCCTGACTGATCCAACTTTATAGTTCTATCCCCATATATCAAATTGTACCATGGTTCCTAATTACTCCTAAATAATTGAAACCCAAACTACACAAAGAAGGGATATTCACTGCTATCCGCATCTACAGTACACTATCGCAGTTGAATAGGAACATTAAGAAGGCCTGGGCACAATATACAGCAGAAGAGTGCTGTCAGCATCTATATATTTATGTCTGCTTAGGATCACTTGTCAAAATCTCGTAAATGTGTTGTTCTTATGAGTCAGGTTTTATTTACTGACAATTTTGTGAACAGCCTGAAGATGTGGAGGGGAGATCATTTAGTAAATTTAAATGCCCATCAAAGAAGCTCATACTTAACTGACAAATGAATCAGTGGCGGGTTGCTACCGGTTCACCCCGGATCGGGCAAACCGGTAGCAGTGGTGGCGGGAGGCTCTGCTCACCCATCCAGACGACTCTGCACATGCATGTGAGCGCAAGCGTGCCCGCGAGTGAACCGGTAGCGACCGCAATTGAAACCCACTATTGAAATGCATGTGCTATTCCTTTAAGTATCATTGTGTATCCTTTAATGCTTACCAAAAAATATCCTCGTGACTTCAATTCCAAGATAGAGAAAAAGCATAACCAGGTCCAAAGCCAGATTAGCAGATGGATAAGGCAACAAGAGACCTATAAAGATACACGAAAGGCCATATGAATTGAAGGAAAAGCAAGATGCCCCTTTCCACCATTGTGTATGGGTGCATTAAGATCAGGGGGCGGTGGGGGGGGGGGGGGGAACACTTCCAGGTAAGGTACCTTCCGGAAGACAGCAGCAGGAAGCATTACCTCAAAGCAGGACGTGGAACCAGGTGAGAAGCTCTAATGGCTTCTGGAAAGAATGTCTGAATCTATGTAATCTTTCATTGTTTGGTTTCAATAATTCTACTATAAAGAATGGTTCTACAAAAACCCTGAACTCTATACAATCACAGGTTAAGTTACAGAATTAATGAGGAAATAAAAAGATACTCTTTTCTATGGTCAGCCTTCTTCAGGTAAGTCACAAATACCTAAAAAAGAACAAAGGAGTTTATGCAAAGTATGTCCTCCACTAACTTCCTGTACTCACCTTTATAGACAAATATGAAAATCTCCAGCAAAAAGTATGTGGCATAATACCAGCCATTGAGGAACAGCAGAATTTCCAGAGGTGTAGAGGAAAGTTGACGATCTAAGAGGTGCAACCAAAACAGTAATATGTCTGTGATTTCTTTTATCTTTTTTTCAAAAAGCAATGGATTTAACTTACTCAATGATACTTTGAAAAGAATAGTTTCAGATACTGCAAACCTAACGATAATAATCCCTATTCTATTATAAACTTAAAACTGATATTCTTAAAGATTATCTCCTGAAATATCTATATGTAGAGTGACACCAATTGCTAGAGGAATGGTGATGAATATATGTGGCTAGAAAAAGGCACAAAATATTTTGTCTTGCTTTTCTACTTGTGCAACTTGATCACTGCATTTCAGATCTGGGATTCCAAAGCACTAGCACCAGTGGTGAGATTCTGCCAGTTCTAGGTGGTTCCGCCAAACCGTTTGTTAAATTGCTGGCTCGCCCGCCCCTCGCCCCGCCTCCCACCCGCGCAGCGCCAGCCTACCCTGCCCCATCCAGTCACTGGGGGAGACGTGCGACTTTTCTCTGCCTTGGAACACTGGCTGCCCAGGCTGCAGCTGAAACTCCACATTGTAACAGGCTCCAGGAGGAGGAGCGGTGCCGTCTGCCCCATTGCAAAGCTCAGTAAGAGCAACCAGAGCCGGCTGCAGGCACAGTCGGGCGGGCGCACACGCAATGGGGTGCAGACTTAAGGTGCCGCCTCCAAGCCGAGAGGCGACCCAATGGGGCGGTAGGTGCAAACGGGAGAAGAGAAAGAGATGGAGAGAAAGAGAGATGAAGGGGAGAAAGAGAGATGGAGAGAAAGATGGAAAGAGGGGGGAGAGAAAGAGATGGAGAGAAAGGGGGAAGAAAGAGATGGAGAGAAAGAGATGAAGGAGAGAAAGAGAAGGGAAAGAAAGAGGGATGGAGAGAAAGAGAGAGAAAGGAGAGAAAGGGGGGGGACAAAGAAAGAGATAGGAGAGATGAAAGAGGCACAAAGAGATACCTGTTTAAAAGAAAATACTGGGAACCACAAAACCTGGGTGGGAGTAAGTGATATGGAGTTGGCAATGCCCACCCAGGTTTAAGGTTGTGCTTAAGTGTTTACATGTGTTTAAGGTTGTGTTTAAAGTTGCAGATCCCTGACCTACCCCATCCGATCGCTTCATCCTGCAGCCAGCCTTGTAGGCCTGCGCCCGCCTCCCACCTGGGCAGCAGTGGCCTACCTACCCCGGTTGTATCACCCTGCCCTGCAGCCAGCCCGAACACCGGCCTTGGACTGCTCCAGCAGGTCATTTTTATTTAATTTATTTAATTAAGAATGTGGCAATGGGCATAAATGATGGCCGGTCAAAAATGCGAGGACCTGTCAGAAATCACTTTTTTCAGCCCTCTGGGTAGTCCCTATGTGCATAAGGACTACTCAGAGGGCTGAAAAAATTATTTTTGACCGGTCCTCACACTTTTAACTGGTCCTTGCACTTACAACTGTCTTCACATTTTACGTTTTGCGCCCTATCTTCTCACCATGGTGAAGAGAACTAGTTGTGAAATGACTGACACTGTTATTAGGAATGCTGCAACGGGCAGAAATGTGAGTACGGTCATAAGTGCGAGGACCGGTCAAAAGTGCGAGGACCTGTCAGAAATGACTTTTTTTCAGCCCTCTGAGTAGTCCCTATGCACATAGCCACGCCCACCCTGTCACATGACCAGCTAGCCACGCCTACCCGGTCACATAACCACCAAGCACTCCCCCCAACTCAGCCACGCCCACAGAACCGGTTGTTAAAAAAAATGAATCCCACCACTGACTAGGACCAATTACTACCACACCCCAATATTTTCTATTCTGCCTTATTGCCAGGCAGGCATCCTCGTCCTTCTTTGCAAATTTGACTCAAGAGCGGATACCACGTGCAAATACTTCGATGTTATTTTAACAGGCACGACACTCAAGAGCTGCAAACCGAAACGCAGATTAAAACCTACGTTCTGCTGGGAATTGCAGGGTATCAGAATCCAGCCTTCCGACACCCGATTGGGACATCGGAAAGATGATTTAAAAAAGGAGACCGTTTCCCTTGAAATATGGGATTAAACGGGGCATCTCTAAATTATGCCCCCAACAGGAGATGTGCAGCCCGCCTGCTTTCGGGGCATGCCGGATTGGCTGGCTCTTTTACGGCAGGCTCGCCTTCCTTTTCCTTTTCCTTTTCCTTTTCCCTTCGCTATGCAGGATCTCCTGCCACGGCAGCGTCTGGAGCCCCGGGGACAGATTCCACCCACCCGCCGCCACCCCCTCCGCGCCTGCATCGCTGCCTGCTCGAGGCCGGAGCCTTCGAACTTGGAACCTGGAAGCGCGAGACACCGCATCGCCTCCCCCTCCCCACTTTCCACCTCCCGCGCTTCGTTCGTCACGTGACCTCGCGGTTCCTACCGGCACCCTGTCTACCCGCCGAGCTCTCCACTTACGCCGAGGTGCCATCTTCCGTCTCCATGGACACCGCTACGCAAAAAAAAAAAAAAAGAGTCCCACTTCCGATCGAGCTCACGAAACGGAAGTCAAAGGGGCAGATGATTCCCAGCTCCCACAGAGAGAGAGAGAGAGACGCGCGGCTTTGGGCTGCAGCGCCCGACGCAAGCTCAGTCTGGGAAGCTTGCGCCGTCAGTTACAGAATAACAAGAGTTGGAAGGGACCTTGTAGGTCATCTAGTCCAGGGGGTCTCCAACCTTAAGCCTGGAGGACTTCAACTCCCAGAAGCTTTGCTGGCTGGGGAATTCTGGGAGTTGAAGTCCTTCAGGCTTAAAGTGGCCAAGGTTGGAGAGCCCTGATTCTAGTCCAACTCCCCGCGCCCCGCCTCACCCAAGCAGGAGACCCTACACCATTTCTGACAAGATGACAGTCCAGTCTCTTCTTGCAAGCTTCTAGTGATGAAGCTCCCAGGACTTCTGAAGGCAACTTCTGTTCCATTCCTCCTCTCTGTGGCAGCCCCTCAAATATTGGAACACTACGATCACGTCTCCCCTGACCCTTCTCTTCACTAGATTAGCCCATGCCCCAGGGGTGAAATGCTCCCAGTTCAGACCGGATCACCCGATCTGGTAGCGATGGCGGCGGGTGGTTCGGAGAACCGAGCGCAAAAATCCCTGTCCCCTCCTCCCATGTTTAGCTGAGTCACATGATCATCAGCAGCTTTTTTTTTAACTTTTAAAAGCATTTTTTCTACAACCTCTTTCAACGAAAAAATGCTTTTAAAAGAAAAAAAAAGCCTCTGATGATCGCGTGGCTCAGCTGGGATCCTCAGAGGCTTTTCAAAGCATTTTTTTCCGCAACCTCTTGGCCGAAGACGTGGTAAAAAAAATGCTTTGAAAAGTCTCTGACGATTCTAGCTGAGTTGCCTGATCGGCAGAGGCTTTTCAAAGCATTAGAAAAAATGCTTTGAAAAGTTAAAAAAAAAAAAAAGTTGGCCACGCCCACTGTCACATTCCTCCCCAAGCCACTCCCACAGAACCCATAGTAAATTTTACATTTCACCCCTGCCATGCCCAGAGCTACATTGAATAACGAGCTACAGAGTCTTACCCACCCTTGGGTCGGTCTTGGAGCAAAGCAATGCAGAAGCCGAGTGCTAGTGTGTTTGACCTGAAGAAGGCTGAAGGGAAGGAGAGTACAGGTAGTCCTCAGCTTGTGACTACAATTGAGCCCAAAATTTATGTTGTTAAGTAAGTTTTGTCCCATTTTACAACTTTTCTTACCACTGTTAAGTGAATCACTGCAGTTGATAAATTAGCAACCTGATTGTTAAGTGAATCTGGCTTCTCCATCGACTTTGCTTGTCAGAAGGTGGCAAAAAGTGATCACATGATCCTGGGACACTGTAACGGTCGTAAGTATGGACCAGTTGCCAAGCATCTGAATTTTGGTCACATGATCATGGGGATGCTGAAAAGCTTGTAATTGTGAAAAATGCTCATGTCACTTTTTTCAGTGCCTTTGTAACTTTGAATGGTCACTAAAAGAACTGTTGTAAACTGAGGATTACCTATAATACTGATAGAAGAGAATTCCCACAATTGAGTCCAAAATTTCGGTTGCTGAGACAGTTGTTAAGTGAGTTTTGCTCCATTTTACAACTTTTCAGTTTAGTGAATCACTGCAGTTAAGTTAATTAACGCAGTTGTTAATTGAATCTATTTGCCCCATTGACTTTGCTTGTCAGAAGGTCGCAAAAGGTGATGTCATAATCCCAGGACACTGCAATCATCATAAATATGAACCAGTTGTCAAGCATCTGAATTTTGATCGTGTGACCATGGAGCTGCTATAATGGTCATAAGTTTGAAAAATGGTTATAAGTCATTTTTTCAGTGCATTTGTAATATTGAACGGTCACTAAACAAATTATTTAAATCGAGGACTAACTCTATTTGTAGTTCAGGTGTCATATTTAGCACTGATGATGTTACCTAGTTTGGTAATGAAATGTCTGCAAGAAAGCCACCAAGCTCAGAGAGCAGCAAGGACCCAACAAATAGACTAGTGCCCTCAAAACCCTTGAAAGAATGTCACACAGAGGATTAAGACTTGTTCTGTATCATTCCATAGTGCAGAATTAGAATAATGGATTTAAGTTACAAGGAGGCAGATTCTAATTAAATGTTAGAAAATAAATTGCTATAGACACGAGTAATGGAACCAACTACCATGTTTCCCCGAAAATAAGACCCTGCCTTATATTTTTTTGAACCCTGAAATAAGCACTTGGCCTTATTGCCATGCGCTCAAAAGCCCGATTGGGCTTATTATCAGGGCATGTCTTATTTTGGGAGAAACAGGGTACCAAGTGAGTACCCTGTAACATTAGGTATGTTCAAGCAGAGGCTAAACAGTTACCTGCCAAGATGTTTTAATTTGGATTCCTAGTATTAACACTCCATAGGATTCCAATCTGTAATTCTAAAATATAAAGCTGGGTTTTCTGTTTTAATATGTAAGAAGGTTTGCTATCTTAATCTGAATTATACCCAACTCTGGAACTTGTTGAACTAGTATTTAGATAATATACACTTTATTTTTGGCTTCGTATATTATGCAAATAACCAAGGCTAAATAAATCATGACTTTGCATATTCAGTTAACCAAGTTAAATATACTTCTATTACTCCAAAGCTTAACTTTGCATGAGCCTTCTGTTATTTCCAGTATTAGATCATACAAAAAAAAAAAAAAACCCTGAATCACACTATGATTATAGCAAAATGGCAGGTTTATTTTCTCGTAACTTATAAAATAAGTACAAAAGAAAAAAAGTCAATGAGAATACATTTGCCTACTGTGAAGGTTTGGAACTAATCACATTGCTCATAATAAAGACAAGGGAACCTTTTAATCAGAGGCAGCAAACAGATTAAGGGAATATTTGCAAAAATAAACTGCAGTACTGCTACTTGAAAGTTCTCAGCCAAACCAATTTGGCACTTCATATATTCCTCAAAAAAACTGTAACCAACTCCTGAAAGTGCAGTATGCAGACCTGAGAGGATAAGTAGAAGCCTGATAATTATGTAGTGATAAAGACTCCACAGAAGAATAGTATTGTGGATTAAATCATCATATAAAGTTAATATCCAGACTATAAAAAATGAGAAGAAAACTTGCTTCAGGATACTGATTGAGGTCTCTTTAACATTCCAGCAGTTCCATATACTTTAGAAGTAGCTTTTAACTGCGGGCATGAGCAAACTCTTTCCGTAACCATTCAGAGTCTTGATAGAAACGTGGGTCTCCCAGATGAACAGCTGTTCTCTTGTAGAAATAGTAATATAGCACAGCCACTGCAATAAAAAAAGGATTGTGTTATCGAAGTCCACAATTCCCCCCTTCCCTTTTTTGTGTGTCTTCAAGTCATTCTTGATTCCTGATGACTCTATGGAAAAGTCCATGTAATTTTCTGGGAATCATTTTTCAGAAGTGATTTGCCACTATGTTCTTCCTAGGGCTGAGAAAGAGTGGCTGGTTCAGACTTACCCAGATGGCTTTATACCTAAAGCAGGACTAGTCTCCCGGTGTTTTACTTCAATGCCTTTAACTAGTACGCCAAACTGGTCTTCCAGCTTCCTCCAGTCAAGAAAATGTCACCATTGCTCTGGAATGGATTTCTAGTTTGGGGAAATATTCCAAAACCCCCTACAACTATTTACTAGCAAATCTGTGAAAGGGCAGATGGTTTGCATGCAAAATCCAGCATTTTCATAGAAGGCTTGGAAAGGCTTGCCTGAAAACTCAAAGAATCATTGACTGATGACTATGCATATATCTAATGTCTGACATACAGTAGATATCTGACATACTTCCTACATTTTTCATATGCTGTCCCATTTATTTATATAGGAAAAATGCTAACTATACCATCTTCATTAAAAAGTTCAAAAGTCATGACACAAAGGGAAATGATATAACTTAATTCTTACCCAATCTCTGGAAAACAAACAGAGTCTGCATCCCATTAGTCCATACAAAGATATTTGAATTTTCCCAGCGGCAGTTCTATTTAAAAAAAGAAAAACATAAAAAGCATAAAGCATCTTATATCCAATCTTTCCATAATTGGAAAGTAGCATAAGATTTTCCTCTTGAGATGTCAGTAGAATTTATCATCAAATTAATTAAACATTCTACAGATGCAAACATGCAGTGTAGTTCAATGTATACTTAATCCCCATGTATTGCTTTGTCTTCAAACACTTCTCATGCTAATTGTTCAAATTTCTACTGTTTGGCTAAAGACAGAATGAAGAGTTTCCAAAACAAACATATACCCATAATAAGTCCCAGTAAAATAGCATCTGCTTTAAGTAATCATGCACTAGTTTACACATTGATCTATACTCGTTTGATTGAAACAGTTTTGCATGTTTATATATAAAAACGCACAATTAGGATTTAATTTGATTTTACCCAGCAATTTTATTTATCTTTTAATATTTATTCCCAATACTATTTTTCCAGCTGGACATTAGTTAACTAAGTGACAGATAGTTCTAATGATTTTTTTTTCAAATCTTGGAAAATCTATAGCTAAAACTTAACATTCACTTAATATCAGTTTCCCCAACTATTGCTTACTCCATGCATTCAAGTTTCATAAAAGAGGAATTAATTTTTTAAATTGTAATACAGGAGTGAATAAAAATGGAATAAAGACTTTTTTCCCCATTAATTTATTCTGATGGACTAATTTAGTCTGACACATAGACTTCAAATCCTAGATTGCCATCCTCTGTCTTAGGCTTTTACATGTCTGTAATTCTTGCTCACTGAAGTCTATTTCATAGGATAAGATCCTTTCTCTTAAATTGATACACATGTCCAACTAACAATATGAATTGAAACAACTAACTTTGATAATGTTGCATTAATGTTCCACTCAAGATAATTTTGTTAAGTGTCCATTGCAGCAATAGTCATACAGGTTTCCCTCCAAGGAAAACCTCTTTCAGCTGCCTCGATTTCAAGAAACTGGATTGCTTGGAGATAGTAATCTCCCTCTGGAAGATAGTCCCTCTGGAAGACCAGGAAGTAGATACCTGTACAGTTTATAGCCAAGTTAATCCTTATTCCTAAGAAAAAGCCATTAAAAAACCCAAGAAAATGGGATGCCAAAAGAGGTGTGTAGCAATTGAGAGAAGGAAAATGAAATCTTGTAAGGCTATTTCAAGCCGTATCATCTCAACAGCTTTGAACAAAAGCCAATTTAAGAGCCCAACAACAACGTTCAAAATTTTTAAAGAGAACTGGAGAAGCTCTGCCAGCAAGCAAGAATTGCAGCAGTCTAATAATTGCTGTGATGTAGTAGCTGCAGTTCAATCCCAACCATTAAATGATTTTGAAGAAATCTCAGTCTAATCTACAAATAGAACAGAAAAGACTCTGAGTTCCTAAACCTAGAGAAAAGACTAGGCATATTTGCAACAAATACATAAATCAATGTCTTGCTCTATAACATCTCAACTTTTTTCTAGAATTTCTGTAAAATACAATAGAAGGACTTCACTTTTTCAATTAAAACATATTCAAATATAAAATGCAAAGCCAGAAAGTGAAGTATATTACATTTTTCTCTTTAATTCATAAATACCTGAATCAATTGGAAAATTGTGTACTTGTATTGCTCCTTCCTCTGAGAAACCCTAGAACTCATGTTTCCACTTCAGTTATAATCAAATACAACAAATAACTAAAACTACCCCTTCCTTCAAATCTGTTTTAAGGATTAAGCATTCAGATACCATATGGGAAGTGTGTGAGTGCTGGAGAGAAGCCGAGGAACATAGAAAGGTTAATCGGATCATCAGATTTATAAAGCACGTCAGACTTATTCTAGCTACCAACAATAAATCCCACAAAATCCTCTTAAAATCTTGACTAAGCAAGGTTTTGGTCCAAACAGTCTAAGCAACTGAACCTAGACTGCTCTCCAAGTGAGACATCTTTATCAAATGGATGAAAAATATTAGTTTCAATATAGGAAGAAACATAAAAATCAATCAAAGAAGAGATGCAGAATAAAAGACTGAAAATAGGAAATGACAAGACACAGATCTGGGCTTTGATATTTGATAAGACATTCACTAATTAATTAAAAACTAGACATATTTTGGGGCCATCTATATATTCTGTACTTACAATTTATATGTAATTGTTTATAAATAATGTCCCTGATGTGATTGACCACACCCTTTAACAATTTCAATCATAGTTACAGAAAAGATACAATTGCTGTTGAGTATTTATATATTAAAGTCATCTCATTGGTTAGTTGTGCAGTTATTATTATTTTATCCTACCTTATAAATATATGTGACTCAAGGAAGTAAATGCTGCTATATTCCAGTCTATTTTCCTGACTTTTTTACTAAGAATTTTGATTACTAACACAAACTAAACTTAGAGAAAGAGAAAATATAAAAAGTGCAAGAAAAAAGGAAGAAAAAGTAAAGAAAACGAACAGTAAAGAAATAGAAATATATAAAGAAGTGATGCTAACCTACATCAAAGATGATCAAACATGTATAAACAAATCTAGTAACTCTTCACTGCTTATGAGATATCTCTTCATCATATATTCTATTCATTATATATAAGCAAATCTGTAAAAAATCAACTTTTTCAATCCTGGAGTCAGCAAAACATTCTGGATTGCCAGAACGTTTTTTAAAAAAAGGTTTTATTTTTAAGCTTGATCAAATAAACTATATTCCTTCCTTTTTCTTCTAATAGTTCTAATGTTTACTCCAATCAAATATTGTTGAGGGATTTGATTTCTCTTCAATTCTTCATCACATAACAGTTTTCTAACAAGCCTCCTTTATAGATCCAATAAGAAAATATTTTACAGATTATTTTCTTGGTTGATTATTTATATTTCCTTTTAGTTTTAAAAATGTCAGCCAATTTCTTTTGTATATCCAATAAAGTGTCCTTTTGCAAATAATTCTTTTGGCCTGTCATTTGTAGTTCCACTTTTGGTACATTCTCTGTCTTGTCAAATAAAATCTGTTCCACATCCGTCATTGCTTCATTAACATCTTTTAGACTTAGTTTATCCATAGAAGCAGACATCATTACTTACAATATTGTTATTATACTTACTAACTTCAGGATCCAATCTTTAAAGAACTTCTTTAATATTTCCAATGTTATGTTATTTATCATTCTGTAAATCTGAGTACTTAGTTTTGTATTTTTTTCATGTACTTAAAGTAGTTAGTCCCCTCTAACGTCCAGTTTCTAAAATCATCACTTATATTTTGTTATGACTTGCAATTACCAGGATAATCAAAATAAATCTATTACCCATGAGAAGTTGTTTACTTGGTATAGCTAATTCCAAAATCTTATAGCAAAGTTAGTATTCAAAATTTATCTGGAGCCGTAATCCATTTATAAATTTGTTAATCAAAATCTTATTTAGCTTTTTGCTGTTTATTTCAAATTCTTTAATTTCTTAACTTTTTAATTAATGTTCCTTTTGTTCAGAGTTGAAGATAAATGCACCCAATGATTTTTCATACTTGTCATTCCAAGTATGGAATGACAAGCTTTAAGATAATTAATAGGTGATTTCCAAAAGAGATTAGAAAGTGAGACTTGCAAACTTAGTGTCCTTTATAAGGTTCCATTGCAGTTGCAAGCCAGGTGGCTGATCCCCTCTTCTTTCAACGTTCATGGAAAACCACTATCTTGTGATCTTGTTTGGAGCATAGTGGATGATCTCCCATGCACTCCTTATATGAAGAAATTCAAACGGATTGGTCTACTCACTGGTTCCTTGACAGCCGCAGACCTCAGTTCCACTTTTGCAAAGATGTCTTAAGTTCACCATACCTCCCCCAGAGGTCCCCCATAATGACAACCCTGTGAGGTGGATTGGGCTGAGAGAATGACTGGCCCAAAGCGAGCTGGCTTTCATGCCTAAGGCAGGCCTAGAAACGTGCAATCTCTTGCTTTTTAGGTCAGCACATTATCCGCTATACCAAATAAGTCCACAGGTTTCTGTAATGGTAAATTAAATTGTTACATTGTTATTAAGATTTGTTACATCTTAATAAGGGTTATTAGAGAGCCACAAAACAAGTAGAAGCATAGATTCTTCCTCAACCCAAATAAATATAGACTGACTTTAGGAGTGCAGGACCTTTATTTTTTTTATTAGAATGCTCTATTTGTTGTACATGTTTTATGTCCAACAATAATGCCTAGAAAAATCAACATTTATAAAGACTGCAAGGGAGAAACTCACTTAGAGGATGCAGTATATCAATAAGAGTGTTTGATGTTCCAATTTACTAAACATAATATTGGAACATTGACAATCTGTAATAGGACATTTATGGACACAATATGCAACCACTTGCTAGGTCTCTCATTCAATTGCCTTAGATAGCACATATATTAAGGATCACAGAAATCACCAACATAAATACCTATGGCAAGTGAGAGACATTCCCCATTATAAATTATACCCATCAAGAATAAACGTTCTATTTATTTGAAATTACTAGAAAATACTTAACCAATGCATGTGTATGAACCTATGTGAGATGAAATTGAAAGACTGAACTGTAAAAAAAAAAGCATCTTAGATAGAAATTTACTATGGAAAATCAGTTGAAAGTCCTCTTGGGTCTAACTAAATATTTCAATTGGGTCAATAATAATAAAATGGTGGATTTGTCCATGTTTGCCTAAAATGCATATGGCGTCATGTAAGCATAGAGGAGCTAGTTTAAGGTTCAGTGTGTTTTGGAAACCTAGACACCTGGATTAATTCAGGAAAGCATGGATTAGAATATGGTGTAAAAAAAGGCAGTAAAATTTCTTTTAACTTATAAGTTTTAAAAAATACAAGGAAAATTCCTGGATTAGCTAAATTTAACCACTTGCATTTTAACATATCTTAGTCACACACATGCCACATCAGACTTCATGTCACTGATCAACTGAAGAGAGGATACTAACCGAACACTTGCTATAGAACAAAAACAATAACATGACTAGTAGTTCCTCCTGATCCACAAAGGAAAGGATAACCTCATACAGTAATCAAATCATATAATTAATTCTTTAGACTTGAAAATTCTCTAATCCAATTTACAATTAGTTTCTATTCCACAAATTATGCATACACGGATTATGTAAAGAAGTGGTAACTTGCATGCACTAAGTTCTCAGCAATATTTTGCAAAAGATTTCAGATATTTCATATTTTTATCCATTGCACTGTATTTTATAGTATCCAATTCAGGGGTGAAATCCAGTAGGTTCTGACAGGTTTTGGAGAACCGGTAACAGAAATTTTGAGTAGTTCGGAGAACTGGTAAATGCCACCTCTGGCTGGCCCCAGAGGGGTGGGAATGGAAATTTTGCAGTACCCTTCCCTTGGAGTGGGGTGGGAATGGAGATTTTGCAGTATCCTTTCCCTGCCACATCCACCAAACCACACTATGCCCACCATGCCATGCCCACAGAACTGGTAGTAAAAAAAAAATTGAATTTCACCACTGATCCAATTCATTTTTTTTCTACTAAATTTACTAAGTTAGTCACAAATAGAAAACATATATTACCTTTAACAGGCTCATATGGAAAATCACATTCTTCTACCCACCTTCATTCTTGCCAACATTCCTCTAATAAAATTATTATAGGTAATGCAAAAAACCCACAACTCATTGGTGTGTATTGAACAGATGCATACTGAACAGATGTGTATTGAATTCAATGAAGGGAAAATAAACTACTCACGCACAATGGGTTTCAATATAAGTTTTATCTAATTCCAATATTAAGATAATATTTCATCTTTAAGAACCAAACATGATCATTTCTTACCATGACCCATATATGAAAAGATATACTCAAAGCAAGGTATGCTGCTGACAGGACAATAGTTCCTTTAAATTTGTGAAGCAGAAGATTGACCAGGCCGGCTTGAAAAACAAAAGTGTTGAAGAACATGAGAAAGATGATGATGACATTGAAGAGGATGGTAATATCTTGAATGCTGTAGGGAAAAAGACTTTTTTTAAATGAAACAAAGATTGAACATAGCCGCATACATCCTACAAAAATGGGCTTGCTTTTTACAAGTAGAGAATACAGCAGCAGGGCTGCTGAAATCTCTTTTGCCTATTTTTCCACTGGGATATTACTGTTTCATTAATAACAAGAAAAGGAAGATCCCAAAGCTCTTGTTTAAAAGACTGCCATGGAAATAAGAGTCATATTGAGCTCCCTGCTTGCCATCAGTTCCATTTTTCTTTGCTACTCCCTAAGCACGGTGATTTGAATAATACATCATGCATATAGCAACATTTATACATTGTTCAAACCAGCACAGGTTACCAGTAATGTATACAATTCGATATTAGATTTTAAAAATATTTTATTTTATTTTATTACTTCACAGCAAGCAACTATTGTCTGGCTTTCTCTCTGTTTTCCTGAATGAAAGTAACCCAGGAAGAGCAGAAAGTCACCAGCTCCAAATCACTGCTTGGCTGCTTAAGGTGGAACTAGAACTCAGTCACTTAGTTTCCAGCCTGGTGGCTTTGGCCACTCTACCAAACTGGCTGTCAAGTATTTTGTTTCCTAACATAAAATTGCAGGCCTATGCATATGGGATCAAATGGCTTGTTTTTATGGCTTGTTTTTTTTTAATTGTTGTATACCACCTAGAGTCATATTTGTGAGATGGGCAGCCATATAAATATGATTCATTAATTAAAAAGTCTGGAACAAACATTGCTCTATGAACATCTCATAGAGAATCTTATAAAAATATCTACAGTTCCCTTCATGGACCATTTTGGTCTTGATAACAGTTTTAAAAGCTACAGAACCCTCTTTGGCTGCTTTCACTTTGCTGCTGTTATTATGACAAAACCAAGTAATTCTGAAAAGAATATGTATTGAGAAGCATATGCCAAGTCTTTACTACTTACATGAAAAGCACAAGCTGTATGACAGGAGCCACACGAAGCAATTCTGAGAAGGAGTTGACAAAGAGATCATAGGACAAGAGGAGGAATTGCAAAGACAGCACCAGGCTGTAATTGCTGGTCTGGAGCATCTTTCTTCCCTACGATGCTGGGATCTCAGCGTCTGCATTCCAGGCAGCAGAACCAGCTTATACTCATGTTATGAAAGAGGCGAGCTTCTTCCTCGAGATAGATTTGCTGGGATGGAAAAGTAAAGGGAAAGAAAAGTAACAATGAAAGCTAGGGACAGACATCTTATCAATTGCTGCTATGGTAGATGCATACAGTTTAGGTCAGATCTGAATACTGAAAAAGGATCAAGCGCTATTCCTTGAAGAAGGGCAAAAATAATCTCTTACTAAATCAAAGAAAATCTCCCTTTTTTTTTCTTTTTTGCCTTCCAGTCATTGTTGATTTGCCTGGACTAATCCCTGAAGGGTTTTTTTGGCAAAGTTTTTCCGAGTGTGGTCGCCCTTGCCTGCTTTTAGGGCCGAGAGGGACTGACCTAAAGTAGCCCCGCTAAGCAATGACTAAACTCACAGATCTCCCGGTTTCTAGCCGGGTATCTTTAATAGTTACAGCAAATTGGCTCTTTATTTCTTTTCTTTTTTTAAATTGCCAACAGAATGTTTATACTTGGTACGGAACAGAATACTTTTGAAACCGAAAACATGGCCTATAATCAACCCGCATTTCTAGACTTGGGACAGGAGACCACGGAGGTTTGGGGGGGAGGCAGCTGACGATCTCCCCCGCTTACGTGGGAAGGGGGGAAACGCCCACTTCTAAGATACAAGATTTCACTAAATGCAGGATTTACCTGTGCTCCAACAAGCCCCTTTCAACCGGAGGCTACGAGATCTCTCATAAGAGTCGAGTTTACACCTTCTCGGGAATCGAATACAGCTCCGCGTTGTGTTAAGACACGAGAAACCGGAGGAAGCGCAGTGGCTGCGCCGGGGCAGCCCCCGACGAGGAGCAAACGATGCAGGACAGTTACTTTGCGCCGCCACAATCGGTCCCCATGGCGATAGCGCAGCGGCTCGGAGGAGGCGCCGAAGCCAGAAGGCCCGGAAGTGCAGCCGGGGCCGCAGAGATCATAGATGCCTTAGAGGCCGAGGAGTAACTTCGGGATGGTTGGGCCAACCAAACCATCTCCTCGATCCTCAAGTAGCCTAAAGAGAGAGAGGCGTCTGTGTGTGTTGCTACGGCGTGGCACGAACTTCCCGCTTTTCTCCATCATTAAGCAAAAGAATGAGCTCTATGGAATAGGGATTTCATTTAGCGTTCCCATTGAATGTTAGCTTTGTTTATGTACCATCAAGTCATTTTCGACTCCTACCGCTATTATATAGGTTTTCTCCACGAGGACAGTGAAAATAATACCTGGCCAGTGCAAATAGTCTTCCATCTTTTATCTTTGTTTGTGTTTTGTTGATTTTATTGTTATTTCAATACAGCAACAATTATGTGAGCCGTCCACCGCGGTTGGAAATTCGGGGGATCCCAAATTTAATAATAACAGCAATAATGCAATCGTGTAAAATGTAATCCACGTCTAATACTAAAAATCGGTACTCTTTTCCGACTAACAAATTTTATTAAAAGGCTTTTGTGAAGCGCAGCTCACTTTATCGGATTACCATATAACCCCAAAGAAACCAGCCACATTATATCTTCTGTAATGTGGAAGCTCAGCTTCTGGACTTAACGCACATAATAAGGCAGCTAATAATTCATGCTAGGGACCTTAATCTTTCAATTAATGTTTGAAAAACATTTCCCTCGATTTATCTACTTGTCTGCATGAACCTGCGGTGCATTAGCATGGCAGGCAATTAGCAAGGCAGCGTAAATTTGTTCATCCCAGAAAAAGCTTTGCTCCAAACCGCACGTGTGGATAAGAAAACTACATTTCCCAGACATCCAGAGAAATCGGAAATCTTCATTGGGCGGAGTTTCCACTCTTAAGTGCGAACAGAGGGGCTTAAGTTCTTCGTCCGCAATGAGCGGCGAAGGCCGTGTTGAAGGGGCGGTTGAGGACTGGAACTACTTTTCCCGACTCTCTCTGCGACTTAGGCGGAAGCGAGGTATGAGAGTGGTCTGTATTTTCTTTGTAATAGGACGGAGGAAGGGAGTAATGATGTTCTTTAATACCGGCAATCATTATGACTGTCAGTCACCCACACGCTCATTCTTGTAAAGGAGCGTAACGTGTTCTCCTGCTGATATTTTGTTCAAGAAGATTTTGTTGCTGCTGCTGCAAATCGGTCTTCCTGTGGTTTTGATTGGCGAATCGACAAAGTTCCTTTATTTTCCCCAGGAGAGTGCCGCACGCTTGCTAGTGCTTGGATCTGCTCTTGCACGCTCTGCTTCTTTAGAAACCATTAGTACAATTGATAATAATCTGTATGTTCTTGTGTGGGTAATTAGTCTGACTTTTACCAACACAATTAATGTTCTTGAGGCCAGTTAATCTCAAAAACGGCTATGCATTTTTCTTAAAATGTAGCATGGCGATTGCATTTTATTGTTTAGTCAATAAGATTGGTATTTATCCCTCCAACAGGAACACCCTAAAATTTGTAGCCCTTTAATAAAGCCCAGCTTTGAAATCTTAGCCTTTAGGACCATTCCATGTCAAGTGGTCTGGGGGTCCCTTGCTTGACCATCATGGATTTCGATGAAATTTTGTGCTAACATGCACACATGAACGTTGGTAAAGTATTAAGTGTGCCGATGCAATACTTGTGGAGATAAAGGTATTTGTGTGACCCCATATCGCAGCCTTCTACAGTAGGACTCTGAGGCTCCAGCAACTTTGAGACATAATATCCCCAGCAATGTTTTGTTGAGAGAAACAAAACCTGGCCATCTTGTACAACTTGTTGTGCTCTATTACACAAAATAATAAAAACATTCTCATGAGCGATCTCCATCTAGATAATTTAGAGCAAAGTTGGCTGAAAATAATGCAGCTTGAAAAAAGATTAAATTTGGCTTTTTATATTTGGAAGGAAAGGTGTGATAAATGTGAAACTTTGTGCGTAATAACTTAGCAACACAAAGTGTTCAAATATAAAATTTCATTCTACTACTGCTTTCTAATAGTTCAATGTAAATAGTTGAATGTAAAGTTGACTTTTTTTGTAAAAATGCCAAAAATAGTGTATTTTCAGCCTGCTTTGACAAAAAAAGACCTTCTGGAAGCTCTGTTAAATCATTCTTATTAGAAAGAGCATGCTTCAAACCCCCTAAAAAAGTAGGATTGGTTTTTCATCACTAGCATATAAAGCCCTAAAAATAGGGACAAAGTTGAGGACATTGCTATGGCAACATCACATGCATTATATTAGTTTTTCGCCGTTTGTTTTATATAGACATCGTTACTACTATTATATTGCATTGGTCCATGGTGACATTGTCACTACCAGTTCAGGCACTTGAACCAGCAATCCCATCAACATAGAGGGCATGCCTGATAGCTGTGCAATACCAGCCATGGGTGGGTTTCTTGGTTCAGGATCCCAAGCCTGTAGTTTGGTTTCTTCCTCGAGGTTGTGTGGGTATCCCAAACTGACAATTGGGCCACTTATCCTAGGTTCCCAAACCTAAAGTGGGTATTTTATAAGGTTACCAAGCTGAAGTCCGTACTGTTCGCATGAACTGCCAAATTCCAACTATCACTTATTGAATTTACGCGCCACGTTCTTTAGCATCACTTCTGGGAATTGATACTGTCGACCTGATGATGTAACTGAAAGTGCTGGAAGGACGCAAATAAGATGTGGTTCTGGAACCCAATAAACGTCTTTCAGGCTAATAAAATGAATGAGCAAGGTAGACATAAAGGGAAAGGAAACATAGGGAAGTTATCCCATTATCTGAAATGTCCCTACACCAGGTCTGCAGAACTCTTGGAAGTCAAAAGTGATAGATTAATACTTTTAAAGTAACTGCAGGCCAGAAAGGAACAGCTGGCAGCACAGTGGCAGTGATGCAACTAGCAATGTCTGTAAGGCCCAGAGGTACTTTGCAATGTATCTTTTGGGGTGGAAGTTATTGCAAAAACCTTGGTGGAAACTTTGTTTGGCAGCAGTGGATTGGCTGTTTTTCCACAAATACTGGCACAAAGCAGCTTGGTGGGTTGCAAATTGTGCAGGCCTGCTCCATGCTAATAACAAAGTATGGGTAAAAACAGATGATCTGGATCATGAGGCAGAAAGACAAGTATGGTATAATAGGGATTACAGAAACGGTGGAATGAATCCCATCAGGGGAACATAGATTTTGATAAGCATACTTTGTTTTAGAGGATCAGGCAATACAAGAATGGACGTGGTATAGCATTATATAGTCAAGAATTAACTTAATTAGTTGTAAATTAACTTTACATAGATCAATTGGATTGATAACAACCTGAGCATGGACAATATCTGGCAAGCTAACATAAAGGATAGCTTGCATGACAGCTCCAAACTAGTCAGAAGAGGTATATCTTGCCTGTGAAGTCAGATTAGCCCTGACCCCGCGGGTCTTCTGTAAGGCCTTAAAGACATGTTTGTGACACTGAGCTTGGGGTTCTGGATGTATGGCAACAACTGTGCAATGATTGTGATGATTTGTTTGCTGGTTATTTTGATTTTTTAACCATGGCTGTCAATTATGTATAGCAGGGGTGTCAAACTGGTGGCCTGCAGGCCAGATGCATCATGCGGAGGCCACTCCCACCTTGGCTCCACAAAGGCAAAAAACATCATATGTCACATGACATCACGTGACACGATCGAGTTTGACACCTATGATGTATAGCAACAACACTTAGACTTATATACCACTTCGCAGTGCTTTACAGCTCTCTCTATGCAATTTACAGAGTCAGCCTATTGGCTCCAACAATCTGTGTCCTCATTTTACTGGCCTCAGAACGATGGAAGCCTGAGTCAATCTTGAGCCGGTCAGAACCGAACTCCTGGATTGAGCAGAGATTTAGCCCTGCAGTACTGCATTCCCACCCCTGGCCACTACCATGTATTAGTTTTGTTGAGATGGGTGGCCATATAAGTTGAAATAAAGATTTATTAATTATTGGCAAATAACCAAAACCTTTGGAAACCATGAAAGGGTTTTAGAGAGGGAGGTTTCAAGTCCCCAAACATCTATTGAAAGACTGTCAAATGAAGAGAAGATAGAAGGAATATAAAAAAGTGTTTTTAGGTATTGTCAGTCCTACAAGGTAGACCAGGCTGAGAAACTGATGCCGTATAGGTCATCAGTACTTTTATTGTAGCAATTATAGTAACAGAATCTTGCAAGTCTGAATGTACTTCTCCTATTCCTCACTTTATCTTTGGATGAACTAGGGAGGGGCTTTTCTGAGAAGATTATTCCTATTATTTTCTTCGTCCAGGCTCAAGCCCCTCTTATTGCCTTGGTACTCGTTCTTCTTTCTCTTTTTCAAGGCCATTCTCTCTGGCCTCCACAGATATATAAAAAGATTTTATTTAGAAAATGGTTGACAAGTCTTGCACCGCCAAGAAACTAGAATCAGAAATAATTAATTGCGTTGCAGCTTCTTAGATTTTATTTTAAAAAAACAGGAAAAAATATTGACAGTAAATCTATACAGCACTGAAGCATATGATGGTTTCAGATTTTCAACTCTGCAGTCCCCCCCCCCCCCCAAAAAAAAAAAAGCTGGACAGCCACCACTCACATTTGGTTTGTGTTTTTGCGTTTTGCAGATGGCTGGACTATAGGATTATTGTGGTTCCTTCCAATTCAATTAATCTATAATTCTATCAGGAGAAGAGAGGCAGTAAACATAAACCAGAATGTGTGTAGGAGCCGAGCCATATTAATTTGGCTGCACTAGAATTTTGCTACCTAAATTCATTGTCATACAAGGCACTCATAAATAGCTTTTATTCTGATTAAGGCTTTCAGTGTTATACTCCCAGGCGTTGATGCAGATGCTAATGTATTTGACTGGGTGTATGCATATATGTATAGATACCACAAATGTTATAAATACAAATTTCAATACAACTCTCAATTTTTAGAAAAATTATTGAAAATTTGCCTGGCAATTTGGAGAAAGTACTAGGTTTAAAGAAAATACTCAAAAAGAAAAAGCACATCCATTTCCTTTCCCCATCTAAAAAGGTACTTGTGTGTTGTGAAGAGTGAAGTTTCGGTCAGCATCATGAACTATTAATGGACATTTTCTGCTATTTATTCAGCCTCAACTTCTGCTTGAAAAGCAGAAGTGAAGTCATGACAGTTGCCTTTCTCAAGAAGCAGTGGTTGCAGGTGCAATATCTATAGAGAGCTTTTTCTCTCTCCTTTGTACAATAAACTCATCGGTTCCCCTATAAACTATATTTAGTGATATGAGTACATAGCATTTCTGGACTTAAAAAAGACAATAATCCTATCAATTAAACTGATGGTAATGATTGAGCTTTGTATATATTGCCACCCAGGTAGAATATGATCTGCTTGAATCAGCCCAGTGACATTGTAGAGCCTTTGTCTTCTAACAATGAATTTTAACAGATAAACACATTAAAATATTTTCTCTAGCGCTTTCTCTCTAGCTCCTCCTCCTTGGCGATGATGATAAAAATAGTAAAATTAAAGTGCATGTGCCGTACGGCAGAAAGCAATGCCATTTGGAGTTGGGTGAAAGTAATATTGGCTAAGAAGAATAGAAAGCTGACGGAGGAGATTTGGAATTTAATTTCTTATCAGTAACCTGAACTGTTTGTTCAGTTTCTAGTATTTTACTTTATTTTCTCAGGTGTGCTTCTAGATAGCATTGAGATGCCTACAATTCCATTTCTACCATATTCAATCCTTATGGGAAATCTGGGTATCTTGTGTTTGGGACTTACGGTCTATTGGAGTCAGGACTGGCTTGGCGGCTTGGCCTGGGATGGTTCTCATAAGATGTTTAATTGGCACCCAGTTCTCATGGTGACAGGCATGGTGGTCTTATATGGTACAGGTAAGTGAAAAAACACCAGTTTCTCTATCCTTTCCCCCTCCTTTTGGTGTGTATGTGGCGATAATGCTAGAGTGCTTCACCTGGCTCTGATGATTTCCCCCCTTTCCCCCTGCAGCAGCACTAGTGTACCGTTTGCCCTTTTCCCATATGGGTCCCAAGCTCCCTTGGAAGGTGCTGCATGCGACACTTGCTTTGATAGCATTTATCTGTGCCATTCTGGGATTGGAGGCTGTCTTCAAGTTTCACAATATGCAGAAGATTCCCAACATGTATTCTCTACATAGCTGGCTTGGGCTCTCTGCTGTGCTAATTTTTTCATGCCAGGTAGGTCAGAGCATATAAATTGATTGATTTATGTTAAAAGTATATATCCCACTAGTTTCCCAGAGAAGAGATGAAAGGCTGGAAACAAACAAGATCAGCAATATTATTATTATTTTTTTTAAAAAATGATTTATATGCCGCCCTTCTCCGGAGACTCAGGGCGGCTTACAATGCATTAAGCAATAGCCTTCATACTTTTGTATATTTATACAAAGTTAGCTTATTGCCCCCACAAACTGGGTCCTCATTCTACCTACCTTAGAAAGGATGGAAGGCTGAGTCAACCTTGAGCCTGGTTTATTTAGAGTAGCTCCCAACCTTTTATTTTTACTGTAACCTGCCTCCGATAGCTGATTTTCAGAAAGGATTAAGAAATCCTGCCTGAAACTCTGGAGACTCATTGTTAGTCAGTGTAGATAGTAGTGGGTGAGAAAAACCAATGCTCTGGTTTAGTATAAGACAGCTTCTAGGACTCTGAGGGATAGCCAATTAGCCAGAGATGTGAATAGTTTTATCTTTTTATATGCAATCCAATACTACTATGCTTTTTCTGAAGAAAGACTTGATGGTACTTTTACGTATCTTGTGTGTCCTCAGTTTGTCACCAGAAATTAATTCTATAAACAGAGAGACTTTTCTCCTATTGGGCAAGTGGCCATCTCCTTTGAAATTAAACTGAAGAATTATGCATATGAATCATGCATTACCTAAAAAACATGCAATATGTTGCCCACCGAATACGTATTGTGAGAGAAGGAATCACATACAATAAACATATTTTCACAAATGTTGTGTCCATATGTACTTGAAGATCTAAAATTATCATTTTTTTTTAATTAAAGAGATGAGAGGAAAAAAACTTCTGCTGGCTACATTATCACACTTTGCTAATCATGTACAAGTAAATTTTTATAGGCTCAGGTACAATTCAGGTACTATAATGTAAGACTTCTAATTTATGTCTCTCCTTTCCAGTGGTTAATGGGGTTTGTTTCTTTTTTGTGGCCTTGGACGCCCATCTGGTTCCGAGCCATCTACAAACCTGTCCATGTTTTCTTTGGTTCTGTCATCCTTGTTTTGGCTACTGCATCCTGCATCTCAGGCATTAATGAAAAGTTATTCATGAGATTGTGAGTAATGGAATTTGGTTATGGGTTGATTAGGACATAATGAAATGGGTCTTTGAGTTTTGTCTTTTGATTGTGAGGTAACAAGTAATCTCTACAAAAAGTTAATGATTTGGCTTATCAGTTTCAATCTAGAAAAAAGGAAAGAAAACTCAGGCTGATCTGGACTGAAATTGTTATGCATTTTGACAGTAACCAAAATACTTCTAAATATGAAGGGACTGTTCCTAAAGATTTATCAAGCACCCAGAATCCAGCTACAGGGATGCCCTTAGGAATGAGTTCCCTGTGGCAAGTATTTTTCTTCAAATGTCTACATCAGTTTCCTCCAATATTGTGCCTTCCATGTTTAGAAGTTGCAGAAAGGGAAGTTTAATACCTCTTGGTGACACAGGGATCCAGAAAGCTGGTATAGAAATATTTCCAGCCTTTGTATATTTAGTTTTTCCAACATAGCAAGTAAAGATGTGGAACTAAGTATGGAGATCTGTTAGAAACAAATACCATAAGCATCCCTAGGTTTCGTATTCTGACGTCAATAGCAAATATTGGGAAGTCTGCAAGAGCAAAAAAGTTGGTAGATAAAGCCCGATGATCACAGAACCCATAGCCTAAAATATTTATTTATGTATTCCAAACATTCCCTTCTTTTTGGATTTTTGCAGAAATATGTGAATTGAACTAGTTTTCATCAAACACTTTGTTTGACTATCTTCTTAGAAAAAATTCAACAATACCGTATTCCAAGCTCCCTGCAGAGGCTTGGTTTGCCAACTTTCTGGGAATGCTGATTTTGGTGTTTGGAGTGTTGGTGTTGTTGGGTCTTGCCATACCAGGATGGAAACGTCCGGATGTGAATTCACAAGACGTTAGACAGGTGAGAAATTATGCTACGATCAATTATAGAAAATGGTTTTTTATGTGCTTTGAAAAGTATTTTTGAATGCTACATACGCAGAACATACACACACACACACACACACACACACACACACACGCCTTACAGCAAAACTCAGATGCGACTACATTCCAAAGAACTGGGGCAGACACGATGAAGAATTGATTCCAGGTCACTCATAAGACAAAGGTAGGCAAATCTTCTCAGACAATCTCAGTTGAATGGGGGTGGTGTTGGGAATCAAATAGAAAGAGGTGTTTTCTCAATCTGCTTCAACCTCTAAACCACATTGGGCCTTAAAAGTTGATATTCTGAACTGTCTATTTCACCCAAAAAGAAATACAAAACAGAATTGGGCAGGGATTGCAAACTCTTCTGGAGAGAATTTCATAGATAAGATATAAACCTGGTAAAGTGAGAATTAAATATTTAATTGATCAATCTTTATCCTATGGATCATCAATGTGTAAATGCTGCTTGGGTAAAAATTAGTTCTGGCAATCTAAAAATTTTAAAGACAAATAACTGCATAATTTTAATTTTATTCTGCTAATACATAAATAAAATGCTAAAATTACACCTATTAATCTTGTTCTGCCATATACATTTAGCCACCATTTTGGCTAATTACATGTTATTGGGTCTAAATCTAAAGCATTTAATTCTCAAATCTGGGACATTTAGTTCCCAAATCTGAATTTTAAAATAATCATTAAACTGCTGAAACAAAACATTTGCAATATATATTGTATATTTCAGGCAAAATTTCAGTTTAAATGGAGTGGGCCAATTAAACAGATTGTCATCTTGAAAACTGAAAGGTGAATTAATATATGGTAAACAACTACACAACCATTGAAATAAGAATTTGTGACTCTGGATCAGGGTTGTCAAACTCATGGCTCATGGCCAGATATCTCACACGCTGGCTACGCCTACACCCGGTTTAATGAAGGGGAAAAAAGTCCCAATACGTCATGTGACGCCGCCTTGACACTGCAAGTTTGACACCCCTGCTCTAGATAAATAATTAATTCCTACCATTATTTTCCAGTGTACATACTGGTTGAAGTTGTCAGAAATTTTAGCCTAGCAATACTTAACAACAATGCCATTTATCAATCACTGATAATTTGAAGCCATTCATTTCTCAATACCTAGGCACAACTTTATTTAAGACTTAGGGCACAGGAACCTTCATTATACAGACTGTCTATTTTTCTGTAAAATGAGACAAATGACTTAAAATTTCATGGAATGTGCTCTCAGAATTTAACATGTGAATACTAATCTTAAAGATAACTTAAACTATCACATCCCCTTTCACCATAGGAAAATCATGTTTTATTGAATCCAACTTCTGATTTACTTCCTGTACAGCCTCTATTACAAGAAGCCAGATGAAGAGCAGCTGCGTGGTGCTACCAGTAAGGGTTTCTTCATTGAAATTTGTAGCCTTGCTTGCTGCTATTGTCATGAGTACAGCAGCTCACACCATGAACTGATTCAGTAAGAGAAGGTTTTTCTGGAAACAGGCATCCAAATTTGTTCCTCTAGGTCTGATTTTTAAACTTGAAATGTTCGTACTATCAAGGATTGCTGGACATTCAATCACATATGAACAAATCTGTTTGCTAAAGTCCCATAAAGTTGAGAGATTTTTGTGCTTTTCATTAGCCAATTAAAATCCTAAATAATCAATTAAAGAAAAGCTGCCTTTTTTTGATACTTGGGTGAAAGGATGTGCTACAATAGATACTTTGTGTGTAATCTCAGTGCTGTGTTATTTTCTAATTGAATATGATATAATTTTCTGTGGTTTTTTTATATGAATCTGTTCAGATTTCATGTATTATAGAGCATAGTTTGTTAGTTTTCGGTTAAACATGTCAGGTGAAGCCAGCTAGTATAGAGGGCCTCCTCTTGATTGAAAAGGAAAAAAAAAATAATTTTGTGCAGTAATGCATCAGGTAGACAGCAAAATTGTTTGCCAGTTCACCTACAGAAGTTGTGTTTATACAACACATCAAGCCGTAATTTAATGTTGGTTTACCAAATAAACAAATGACTGGGTTCCCATAATATGTTAACCCTTGGTTTACAAAACACATTGACTGGATTCATATGATTGGACAAATAAGCAAATCAAATGTGGCACAGTGCAATAGTTTTTGGTCTTGGGACCACTTTATTTTTTAAAAAATAATTGAAGCCTCCAAAGAACTCTGATTTATATGGATTATACCTATCAATATTTACTGTGTTAGAAATTAAAACTGAGAAATTTTAAGATATTTGACTTAGTGGATTCCTGACTATACTTGGAAAAATGCTGGTGTAATATATTATGGAGATACAACTACCTTGCTACCTTTTTATGGTTTCTATTTACATGGAATGATAGGATATCAATGGATTTCAAAGCACTTTTTTCATTTGATTACTGTGAACACTTCTGATCTAAAGAAAACATTGAGATTTCATGGGCTGTAATCAGGTATTCAGACATGCTAATTAAGATTTTTTTAAAAAAAAGTATTTATTTTTCCAAATGGTCAAAAACCGGAACTACATTTTTCCCACCCACAGTGTTCTTCTGTATTTGTGTCAGTGGAACATAATCTTACTTTTGTGTTAACGGTAGTGTGGCTACTAAAATTCACAGTTGATGACAAAACATAATCATTAGTTAGGCTCCTTTAAAATGAATCCTGTGTTTGCCACAAATTTATTTTCAGAACAATAGACTTTGTGCTTGTGTGAGGGTGAAGAGCAGGCTATTGCATATATTACAATGATGTCTCAAACACGTTACAATAATGTGATTCTATAGCTAACTTTATCTTTTTCTTAGAGCTATAATCTAATCACTTTATTTTAAGTCAACTTTCATTAGGGTTTATGAGAGTTTATATCACCTTATATGACTAAATCATGGGATTAGATCTTATTAGAAAAAATATAATCAACCCTTGATGCTTTTCTTATTTCTAATATATCTATATCTTGCTAATGTGGAAATTGAGCCCCTTTCTTATTTGTGCTAAATCACTTTCTTTGTAATGCTAATAAAAGATTATGCTTTTCTCCATAATCAACAATAGAGAAATTCGTGAACTTAATCAAGCAACGTGAACTGAACATACTCACGGACTGGCCCTTGATATAATTAAAATAATATTTCTGTTGAGCTATTTATAGCATATATTTCTATTTCTGTTACTTGCAAGCTACATTTATTTAAAAAACCAAAACCAAACCTCTAAACAGCTAGTCCTCATTTAGCAATAATTGGGACTAGCAACTTAGTCTTAGCAACAAGTGCTTGCTAAATCTAATCATGTTTCTCTTATGATATAACTTCAGTTTTCCTTTGCTTTACAAACTTCAAAAGTTGTAAATGTGAGGATTGGTTGTATTTTTTATCACAGTTGTAACTGCAAATGCTTGCTAAAAGAGGGCAGTCACCAAACAAGGACTACTTGTATCTAGTATAGGCTTATTACATGCATTGCAATATTAACTCCTCGTATCATTTTATTAACTCAAGGTTGGCAGATATTTATTACTTACAGTTACCCATTCTGGAATTCCTTTCTATGGCTGGCTGAACATAACCCTTACGTCAAACATTAAAAACAAATGCTTTCTTTGGGTAATATCTTAGACATACACTGGCTTTTCTTTCATTCAAGAGTTCTCGTCTAAAAATTGTCCCCAATACTTCAAAAAAATAACTTTTGCAAGTTTAGCAATCCAGCTTTTAGAAGTTGGAGTTATAATATGTATTAACTAGGTTCTAAGGTTCACTAACATTTTTGAATTACTATGTTCAACTCTGCCCTAAGTCTCTCTGCCTTTCACATGCTGAGCTTAGTTTAATTAAACTGCATCAGTGCTATGTCTAGAATGAGAAGTCGTACATTATTTACCTTGTCTAAACCTTAGTAGGATATTTTCCTTTTCTTTTACATTTTAAAATAAGATGCTTGGCTCCAAAACAGCTGAAAAATATCTTGAAACAAAGTTAGTTTAAAGGCTTTATTTGGAAATAACCAGACAATGAATTAAATCTTACGTATATTTATTCTTCTACATTCCTTTTGAAAATTTTCCTTAACACCATTAAGGTTTTTTCCAATTTAAATACAGGTAATTTCACTTAATTATCATTGTGCGCCTAGCATTCATTCTGGTTATATCAAATGAGTTCTTGATTATATAATTAGCAAAATATTTAAAAATGGTGCCTGCAGTTACCTGGATGAAATAACTTTGGGGTTTTGTGGCAGATCATATGACAGAAGTTACCTTTACAAACATGGATCCTTGGCTGGCAGAGAAATACACCTGATAATTTCTTTCAATCTAAACTATAATGCATTCTTTGTATAGTTGCTCCTGAAAATAACACCCACCTCCCACCACATAAAAGATCTAATGTGTTAACCAGCATGTTACCTGAGTAATTATACTCTACAATTTTGAAAGAGTGTTTTTGACTTATTTCCAATCCTGGCTCAAAGTGCTT
Organism: Masticophis lateralis; assembly: GCA_030761175.1. Lineage (NCBI taxonomy): Eukaryota > Metazoa > Chordata > Lepidosauria > Squamata > Colubridae > Masticophis > Masticophis lateralis. The sequence continues at coordinate 243,465,914 of JAUDYJ010000001.1, read as the reverse complement.
AAGTCCCAGCCTTAAGGATGCTAAATTGTATAAAGATGAATCTTTACTATCACCTGAAGCTCCCAAAAGAGAGGTCTGGTTGCTTTCATGTTATCTAGGTATTAGCTAAACATTCCTAGCAGGATATGGTTGTATAACAGCTGAAGTATATTGCCCCAAGGGTAAGCAGTTCAAAAATCCTGATCTAGATTTATGATCCCTTGTACCCAAAGAGGATCCCTGTAACTATGAGAACGGTGAGTTACTGCCAAGGCTAAAAGGCAGATTATTTCAATTATGAATATATAGCAATATTCTTCTCAGCATTTACATATATACAAGCTAAGTTAGATCGATGTGTTCCATATTTATATAAGCTATACTGCATGCAAAGAAATATGCAGTAGTTTAACAAGTGTGATTATTGCACTTATGAAATTATGGGGCTTTCTGTGCTCCTGGGTCAGGGAATGGATTTAACTAGTCAAGAATCTTGTTTCATTCAGTGGCCAGTGAGATCTCTGTGCAAAATCAATAGAGAAGGAACAAAAACAGCATCGCTTTGGTCAACAACTCTTTAGAGGTATACCGTGTCAATGTATTAATTTCAGCAGCTCTAGTTGTTTTTTTAAAAAATATCTAGACTATTAATCATGGTTTATGAAGTATTTTATAAAGTTTCTGGCATATTTATACACCTGTTATCTACAGTTAGAAGATATTTGCATACATTTTACTTAGTTGTTCAAGCTATATTGCTACAGTATTGTTTGAATGTACCATTACATAGCTTCAGCAAAACTTAAAACACTCTTGTATACAGTGAAGAAATGCAGTACATAAAAACAACTTGAACAACTTAAAAAGAGGACCCTGCAACAGCCAAAATCCAAAAATCATAAAAAAACCATAGACCCCAGACAAACATATAAACACAACTTGGTTCTCAAGCATGACGTTTCAAGAACGATACCAAATGATGTGCAAGAAAGCTCTGTAAATTAAAATAAGCCTTATCATGCCAAAAGTACTAGGATTTAGTAAGTCCTGCACAGCAGGGATAGAATAGTGATGGGACGTTTAAGCTAGTATTAAAATATTAGTTATATTAAGGAAGAATATCATGAAGTTACTATGGTTTAGCCTGTAATCCTTCCAATACTGCCCGGAGAATGGCTGCAGTTGCTACAGCACCAGGATCGGGCTGTTCTAGATGAGTTGAGCTGATATAACTGGCTCTGCCTGCAGAAGCTTCCATATTCTTTGTAGATTCCGCAGCAGCCTCTGCTTTCTGGAGAAAAAAAGGAACATAAATGTGTATACTACAAACCTGTTCTTTATACAGGTAACACTAGATATAATACACAAAAGTTTCACATATCAATTTGTAAACACAGACATCATTTGGAGTTTAGAATCTTTTTTGTTGCTACAGTCTTTAATGTGTTAATATTTATAGTTTTTGATCACTGATTTTAAGGGCTGGAGGATTTTAGGTGATTATAACTCTGGAGGCAAGAAGAATCTTTTAAAACAGCCCCTTTTATGAACTGGCAGAAAACAATGCCAATTCATGCCTTGCCTGACCTGGACCCCTTTCCAAAAGGCTCCAAAGACTTAACCTCATATCTGTTCCTGTGCCTTGAAGAAATATTTCTCCGATAAAGAAACAGAAAGAAAACTGCATGTTTGTCATCTTTGCTCTCACTATGCAAAAGTTACTAACTTTGAATTGCATGTATGCTAATAAACTCACATTTACAGCCTGGGACAGAACCTGCATCAGATCAGCCTTCGGGGTCTTCAAAGCTTTGAGTTCTTTTGCAGCAGCCCAGAGTGAATCCAGCTTGGCAAGAAATGAAGAATATTAGACAAACAATAATGGGAACATCTGCTATTCTTTATTGGACAGGAACTGAACCTTTGAAGGAAATTCCCAGGATTTGCTATAATTGATAAGAATTCCAAATATTTTCAGTTGGAAGTGCTGGCTCTGACAGACAGGGAAAATGCCAACCGGAAGGGAAAAGGGACAGAGAAAAATGCTGTACTGGTAGTCCTCAGGATGCAATGACAAGTGGGACCAGGAATGCCATTGCTAAGCAATGTAACTGTAAACCATAACATCATGTGAGCATATCACTTGGTTATAACCCCAGGTCTGTGTACATCATCAAGCAGAAAGCAAAGGAAGTCCCAGACAAGAAGCATGGGAGGCCTTGGGAAGGCTGCACATGGGTCCAGAGAATGCTGTGGGCAGGAGAAAAAGCAAAAGTGCCTGGTGACCTGCCCTGCTGGTTTCCCCATTGACTTTGCTTGGTGGAAGCCAATAGGGAACATCACAAATAACTTGGCCCGCCTTGGTAGCAGTGGAAGGAAGCTGTTAAAGGTCAGCTAGGGTGACGGGTAGGTGGCAGAGTGAAGAGCAGCCTGAAGGGCAGAGATGAGGGAAAGATGGGAAGGGAGCTGAAGCACATGCTATGGTCATAATTGCAGGTGGGCTGCTAAGTGCCCGATTTCGATCACCTAACTGTGGGAGCACTGCAACAGAACTTACATTCATTCCTTCAGCAGTGTTGTAACTTTAAATGATCACCAAATTAATGATCATAATCCAAGGACAACCTGTACTCATGTAAAATTACTTATATGAGGCAATACTTACAAAACTATAGAATATGCCCCTGGAGATTTAATATTTATTAACACTGAGATTCTTCATGGCAAGGTTATATTAAATATATACAGTCTTGCCATGAAGAATCTCGGTAAAAAATATAACTGAAAAAACAGTGCAGGGAAATCTCTGAAATACCCATTATCAGCATAAATATAGTCTGCATAGTTGAAATGTACTGTTTGAGATGTATAGTACTCAAATGCTGTTCTTTTATATAGATCAAAAAGGAACTGGGGAGCCTGAAAATGTGACTAAAAGCAACATGTGCACTGAAGAAGAGAGCACATCTGTAGAATACAGAGATAACCTATTAGAAACATGAATCTTAGCTTTCTGTAAGATCTCAAAAGCAGCCCTAAACTTACTTAAGTAGGCATAAAATCCATTTCTGACATCCAAACTAGTTTTCAATGTTTAATTAATTATTCTTTACCACCATGCCCCTTTTTTCCTCTTCTGTCTCCAATAGTGACAACCATTACAAAACAAATAACTGCTGTTTTAGTGGTTAATGGATTAAACTAATCACTTTTTTGAAAAGCTAACTGCAGGTTGTAGGAACAGTCATAACAATGAGGAATAAGATACCTTATTTTTCAGAGTATAAGATTAGTTTTTGGGGAGGAAAACAAGAAAAAAATATTTCTGCCTCTGCCTCCAAGCATTCATCAGTATTCATCTGGCTAGCACCCTTACAGCAAACAGCCTGGTCAGCTTCAGCACTTTATTGCAGCCTGATTCAGCATGAGCCGCTGATTGGCAGTTGGATCGGCCACCCGGAATACCGCCAATCAGCTGATGCGGGGGTTGCCACAGCCCATTGCTCCTCTGCAGGTCGTGTTTTTGGCCTTCGCACATCATGTTTTTGGTCTCCATGCATCACATTTTTGGCCGTTTCCAGGTGGTGGGGATTGGCGGCCTGGACTCCCTAGAACCAGCTGAAAAAGCAACACGCAGATGCCAAAAACGGGGCATGGGGAGGCCGAAAATGTGATGCACGGAAGCCAAAAATGCGATGCACAGATGCAGTGATGTGCTGTGGTGATCCCTGCAGTCTGGAACAGGTCTAAAATGGAGCATTCAGAGGCCAAAAACAGCTGAAGGGTGGGGGTAGGTGGGCGGGGCTTCAGCAACATTCGGGATATAAGATACACAGACATTTCCACCCATTTTTTTTGACTGGAGGGGGGTGCGTCTTATACTCTGAAAAATATGGTACCTCATTTTGTTTTGACCCTACAAATGTTAAATTGGAAAGTGATTTACTCTAGGTTCAGGACACCTGAACCGGCTAGTTTCACCATGGTCATACTCCACTCAATAACAAGGATGCAGCTGTAGAGGTGGTCAACAATATTAAGCATCTGGTGGTGCAGATAACTAACAATCTGAACTGGTCTCTCCATACGTCATCCTTAGTGAAATATGCAAACCAGTGTCTGCATTTCCTGCGTTCGGATGAGGAGAGCACATCTTTCTCCTATCCTTTCTCCAATCGTGCCTCCTTTTTACGGAGGCACGATTGAGAGCATTTTAACAAACTGCATCACTGTTTGTTTTGGTGGCAGCAGTGTCTCAGATAGAAAGTCCATTCAGAGAGAGGTAAGGAAAGCAAAGAAGTTTATAGGAAGCTCACTTCCCGTCATTCAGGATACTGCTTATAAGCACTATGTGCTTACAGCTCAAAGCATTGTTAGAGACTCCATACACCCACGTCACGGTCTGTTTCTGTTGCTCCCCTCTGGGAGGAGGTTTCAATAGCTACTGCTATTGCTAATCCTGCAGTAGTGATCGCCACTCCCCAATGTCAATAAAGTTCCCTCACTGTAAATAATCCCATTCATAACTCTACTAGCATTAAGTACATCACATATGTTATTATCTGCAATTAGTATAGCTAGTGAAGGAAAGAAAATATGGCTGCCATCATGGCACTAACAGAAGAAACTTAAAGACAATAAAAGATAATACGATAAATTTCTTACCATGGTTCTGTCTCCTGGTACAGCTCCTCCGTACCTGTCAGAGAAAATATTAAATAGTACAGTTTCTACAATATGTGTGTGTGTACAACTCCACGAATCTTGTACTCCATGGGTAGTTCATATATCATATTTTTAAAAACTGGCCTTGCTTTATGCAAGTGATTAAACAACTGATAGAAAATACTGTAGTTTAGAAGAGGAGCTGAGAGCCATAAAAACAAATGATAAAATAAAGCGACTGGGACCACATCATATATGATATGATGATATTTCCTCAAAGTAGTCCTGGTTTACTTTCTATAAAAACAATGCCATTCTTATATGTGAAAACACATGAAATGTTATGAAATAATAAACACTTCATTAGCTATAATGAAAGTTATACCCACCGCATCATAGCATTAATTCCAGCATCCATCGCTAAGGACCAGGCTGCTAAATCATCATCAGTCCGTAGAGGCTGAGCAGCTGCTGTCAAAAATAATCCATAGAGCTGCAAATAAAATAAATTTATTCTAAGTATTTGCTGATCTCTACATTACATCTCTTAAATTAAAAAATAGGAAAATTGCACATACAGAATTTCATGATTACAAAATATTGTATCTTGTTCTGTACATTCTTCCATCCACCTAACATCTTCAGATCTAAGAAGTTCTCAGTTTTTCCAATTTATAAAGTAGTATGTTGTTTTATTGTAGTCTATTAAACTGGACATCTGACTCAACTATAAATCTGAGTGTTTCATTCTTCTGCCAGTTTTCCTTAAAGGTAACATTATTATAAATGCATATTTTCATGTTTATATGATTATATTTCTTAATCCATAAATTAAAGCTTGATTCCTAGTAATTTGGGAAACTCTATGTACACAACAAAACAAAATGGCTTGCTATTGCCTTCTTTTGAGATATTATTTCAATTTCACAAATGAACTGAGATTCGTTTCCTGGAGGTTCCCACATTCATGTACCATCCAAGTCCTAATTTGCTTCTTGTTGTTTTTCTTTTTTGAGAAAACTTAGTCTGGTGCTGTCAATTAAACTAATAATTGAGAAACTGTTCTCAATTTCTAATGCTTTCTTCCAGATCTAGTAGTTTTATTTACCTTTCATTTTCAACTAATAGCTAATCCATTTGGCGAACACTCACCGCTCCTGAAGAGCCTCCCATCTTTTCCAGGAGCAACTTGGCTAGTGAAGAGAACAATTGGTAAGGTTGCTGAGGCAGAGGTTTAGCATCTAGCCAATTCTGGATTGCTGTGAAGCAACAGTTATGGTTAGACGTGATAATCCTCCAGCTGGCACTCACTGTATATTTTTTAAAAAGTCCTATTTTTAAGCAACAAGTTCCAAGAAGTGTTATTAAACAGGAAACTTAGTAGATTTATAAAACAGCTGTCCTGATATCTATGATTTGTTATGGTAATTTACAGCACCAGGAGGAAAGATGCAAAAATACTCCAGAAGCAGGAAACTTTCCATTGCCTTTTTCATCCCAGATTATATTCAGTCACTGACACCCTTGAGAATTCATTTAGCAAGAGAATCAGGAAAGAATTTATGGAGTTCATGGTTAAACTGTAGAGTCTTTGATAGTCTCTGAGCTTGGTTGTTTACTTCCAGATGTTTCACTACCCAACTAAGTAACAGCCTAGTGATATTACCTAATTAGATGATGAAACGTCTGTAAATAAACCATCAAGCTCAGAGTTACCAGGGATTCCAGAATCAGTAAAAATTTCAAAATCTTTTCTTTCAAACTTTCAAATTATTAATCTTAATGTATCCATAATACAAAATTCAGAGAATATATAATCTCCAATGCTGAGAAAGGAAGAGCAACAGCTCATATTCACCACATTGTTTTTGTTTTAGAGAAAACAGCAATCATAAAAAAATTATCTCATTTTTATCAAGCACACAAAAGCCAAAATTTGTTCGTACTTCACAACCTGAAATACAGCTACCTCTGTAGCCTTAGCTGTGGTTAGGGTACTTCATGCTTTTGTTGCTAACCAAAAATGAACCAAACTTTACAAGAGCTCAAAGGAATTCAACACTGGATTTTTAAAGATGTCATCCAAGATTGTCACGTAATATAAGTTGACTCCAAAGCTTGAGTCTGATAATAGAACTAACCAATGGCAGCTCGTGCATGTGTGTTGCCACAATCTCCATCACCTGCAGCACGGTCAAGTTCATTGAGTTGCTCCTGTAGGCTAAGCATTTTAGAGCACACACATTCCAGAATCAATCTCATGTGAGGAGAAGATGGCACTAAAAGGAATGGAAACTTTTAATTATTTTCTTACAATAATGGTGAAGTTTCATACACTCTGTCTTACAGAAATACCAATGCTGCTATTCACCTGTTGTGAATATATGTATAAAAAGATAAAATCAAACTACACAGATCACTTAACCAAATCAATCACTTTATCAGAAAGTTGTTAAAAGAAATTTAAGTCTGTATTGGATGACTCATAAGTTATTTACTCGATGAATGATGAAAAAGTAGAATGTTTGTGATAATTCACTGAAAAATTATTGGGTTCAAAATGAAGTTATCTGAATATTCTGCATGTTTGTTCTATGATAATTCTCAAGTTTTGCCATACTGTAGCGACCTAAAATGATAAAATGAATTTGTGTGACTGCCCCATATAAAAAAACTATTTCATTGTACTTAAGAGTTAGGCAAAAAAAAATATATTATTTTTAATAACTGTTAATATATATATCAAAAAAACCCAATCATTTTACAATTTAGTAAATAACTCTTATATATTGGAAATTTATTGGAAATAAAGAATCACGCACCAAAACTCTGTTTCAAACCTTATTTTTTAATGGGAAGGATTAATTTGATTGCTTTGGCATAATTTCTGAAAGGGTCCTTATCTTAATCAGCTTCTCATGAAAAGTCTGCAACTTGAAGTACACTGGCAAACCTGAAGCTGCTTTTGGTTCTCTTCTTCCCACAGAAGATAAAAAATCTCAGACCAAAAAATCTTTTTCCCTTTCTTTTTCATTGTAATTCCCTCTTCAGAATGAGCATCAGTCAGAGATTTGTATATTAGCCTTATGCTCTCCAGACAGAACTGCAATTCTTTTGAAAGGAAAATGTGATGTATTAAAACAAAAATAAAAATCATTCATCCAGAGCACTGGAACTAGAGAGATGCAAGAAAAGTACTCCGGCAATTATCTATCTATTGTCCCATAAGCTAATATACATATAATCCATCTATTCTATGTCATAAAAACATTAGGGGGCTAGGCTCAAGCAGAAATGGAAAAGAGAACAGAAGTCAATGGAAATCATAGTGACTTGCACACATGCCCTTTATTAAGTCTTATTTGTCCAATCATGATATAATGGTGTCTCAGATCTTTTATCCCCACTCTGTGTCTCTACCATTACCTGGAAGCCTGGATCAGTCTCAGCTGATGACACGAACCCAACAAAGCAGAAATTCCATTGCAGCTATAACAGATGTTTCAGACTGTACCTTTTGCTGGGTCCGGCACTTCTTCCTTAGAACACTCTTTGGGTACTATCCTCTCTCTTTTCTCTCTTGTTACAGACTTCCTGATAGGTTTTGACCAGGCAACAGCTGTAGTATCTGAATCTAGGAATTTAAATATAATTGTGGACAACAATTGAAGATAGTTTCACATTCACGAAAGAACATAAACAAATGAATTGTTGAGAATTCCCGTTTTTTTCTGTATAAAATAGAAACATATCTGTGAACAATTCCCAAATAATCAAATCCAGCATAATAGAAGTAGAGAGCTAGCTAAGACACTATTTAAAATAAAAAGATACAGTACACCATTGGACATGCTAGTTATGTATCTGCATTATGCATGCCCAATTGTCAAAAATATCATCTTGAACTGATGGTTCCACAGACATATTCTGATAAATTAACTCATAATATATTTTCCCAATAAAACACTGGGAACAAAACCAACATCTAAGAAAATTACCAAGGAGGACCAAGAGTTCTTCATCCACCTGGAGAAGGGTAAAGGAGACCCCTGCCATTTCCAATGCAGTCATAAAGGAGCCAACGTAAGTCCGGGCAATACGAAAACCTCTGCTCTCTGCAATGATGAAGCAAGGAAAACTTGAAGCATTCTTCAGGGTGAAGAACCAAAATGAGAAGGAAAAAGAAGTAACTGTCATGAATGAACCAGATGAAGAAAAATGAAAATTATATCCATTTAAAATAATTCAATGTTTGGGAAAACATGAGAAGGTTAATCTTACATAAGCAACTGAAAAGGAAAGAAACCAGTCCATAAAATTTCCAAAGTGATGTCACTACACGAGGAAATTCAATACTTGGGTCTTATACGATTCAAAGACCTCATGAATGGAATTGATTTTGAAATGTGGAGTCCTTGGTGCTCTCTGAGCTTGGCTGTTTTCTTGCACACATTTCATTACCCAACTATGTAACTAGATGGTTATGGTTATGATCATGGAATGTTTTAACTATTTTTTTTACAAATGCCTCCCTCACCTTCATCTCCAGAAAATAAGGAGGGCTGTGGGTCCTCTAAGTCTGGAGGTATCAGAACTGCATTAGTAATTCTTTCCCATTTCATGTGAGCTTGAGCATCTTCCTCCTTTCCCAAATAGTAGTAGTCCTACCTGAGGCAAGGCAATATCCATGCCAGATCTATTTACTAAGGCATTTCCAAAAGAGCTGAGAAATCTTGGCATTAAAAAAATACTACTACCAAGATCCCACATGAAGAACTTGTGCTTAAATTTTGTTATTTCTGAAGAGTGAATTCAAGTTATAAACATCAATTCATTATGAATATACAAAATTCCTATCAAAGATTATTGCAAATTAACACAGATTATCATAAAAGTATCTTTAGACAAAAAACAAGTAAACACGGTATCATTGATAAAAGTATCATAGTAGTATGGAAAAGAAAAGTAATGCATAGTTATACAAACCACTGCTTACAAATTAGACACTATGAAAATTTTCAAAATTTAAAAAGTTCTAGAAAACTTGCAATGGCAAACCTGAAATTTGGTGGTGTGATTTTCAAGTACAAAAATATGAAAATAAAATTGGGAATGAAGTCACTGGACACAAGCCTTACCCCTTCTCAGTCTTAAAGTCCTGTCAAATGGAGCTAAAATACCTCCCCCCACCCAAACAAAACCCAGAGCAAAATTTTAGCTCCCCCCCACTTCCTGGTAATCATCACACCACTGAATAGACTTTTGCAAGTTGGAAAGATGAGTTTCTATCCCCACACCAATGGAAAATGTCCACTTTTATTCTAATAGGATATGAGTTTTGATGGGGAAGCATCCAATTGCATTTCTGTGAAATACCGTTTGAGGAATACATTTTGCTCATTCCAAGGACTGCTGCCTTGGTAATATAATTAACTCTAGGCCAAAATAACAGTTCCTATATTTTCTCTTGCCTTTATATAGATATATAGATATTCAATTATTTGCTTGGAAACAGCTTTTCATGCTGATTTAAACATTGTGGATTGATTTATGATGCAGCTGAAACCCAGTTTCTGCTCAGGTTGTTTTAATTCCTATCAACATTACCTATAATTCCTATCAACATTACCTGTGATTCCTGTAACCTGGACAAAATCATGAACCATAGGATAAAATGTTTTGAACTAAGGTGCTTCAAATGAGCTGACTCAGAGAATATGTCCAAAATCCGGGACCCATGACTTCCATGGAATTGAAATCTGGCAAACTTTATAAAACATTTTATGACATAAACATTGTCATAAAGTAGTTTATGATGTAATAAAATGTCATAAAGTAGTGAGCCATAGTGGTGCATTGGTTAGAGTGTAATACTGCAGGCTACTTCTGCTGCCTGCCTGCTGCCTGCAATTTGGCAGTTCAAATCTCACCAGGCTCAAGGTTGACTCAGCCTTCCATCCTTCTGAAGTGGGTAAAATGAGGACCCAAATTGTTGGGGGCAATATGCTGACTCTGTAAACCCCTTAGAGAGGGCTGTAAAGTACTGTGAAGCGGTATATAAGTCTAAGTGCTAGTGCTATTAATATTTCTTGTGCTGATATTTGACTGTGTAATATACTGTAGTTCAACATGAACTATTTTCAAGACAGATTCACTATCTCTGAATGTATCCCAACATTTCCAATCAAGGGAATTCACTGGAAGTCCTAAGGAATCTGGAAATATCTCTGAAATGATGACCTGATGGAGCAAGTTGTCTAGTTATTTCAAAATAGGATTTGTGTATTTATTAAATTAAATCTTACATGTTAGGTTAATAAATATACCTAAAAGATCTTGGCTGTTTATATGACAATGAGTTTAATCCCAAGTAATTAAAATGGACATATGCAAAGCATTCAAAGGCGTGAATATTTTGCTGGTAGCAGGATGTTTGTTTTCATTTACCTCACTTTCAATTAAAAACAAACTTACCAAGAGAACAAACAGCAGATCCAGCTACTATATTCAATTCAAGATAGGATAATCCACCCAGGTTGTTCACTACCAAGACCACAGAAGAATCTGAAAGCCAAAGCAAAGATTGATATAATTGAAAGGTGTTTCAATGGCCTGGAAGCCTAATATAAATGTAATCTGCAAATATTAATTTAAATATTTAAGTACGCTAGATTTGTATATGTAATAATGGTAAATAGTCACAACAGTCAAAATACCCCTAGGATTGCTAATCACATACAGATAATCCTCGACTTATGAATGTTCACTCTGAGACCATTGAAGGTACAGTGAAACCCCCAAAAGGTACTTACAATCCAAATTCAAAGTTCCAATGCTGCCCCCCGGCATCTTTTACTTCCATTTGAAAAAAGCAGGTGTAGATAATGGGCCTGCTTATTGGCCAGTGTTTGCTTAATGACAACGGTGTTCATTTAATAACTGCCACAAAAAATGTCATAAAATCAGTTGAGTCACGCTGGTGCTTTTACTTGGAGCCATGGTGACATATGAACTCCTTATGAGCACAGATGATGTTATCTAATTTGGGTAAATGAAATGACCGCAAGAAAATAAGAAAGCTCAGAGAGCACCAAGGAGCTCTCATGTCAACCCTGAGCTATAAATATTGTCCTTTATTGGTATAGTGACATTTAAAAAAAATTCCAGGCCCCGGAATTCCTGTCAGTCAAGGAATATCTGTAGTAAATTCATCAAAAAATGCTGTTGTTTGGGTAAAAAATTATTACACTGATTACATTTTTTAAAAAAAGTATTACATTAAAATAGTTTCCAGTGTCCTTTGAGAACTTTGGGGAATAATAGGTATGTCAGTCCAAAGCTACTCACTAGGCCTGAGTTGCACATGAGATGCATTGCAAGGGTTGGTCATGTGATCCAGCATTATGTTGACTATCTGATCCGCTGTTGCCATCTGTAAAAATGATACGTGTTAGTGGACAAACATACACTTCTAGGTATGTAAGATGGATTACAGTCAACTTACTTTCATTCTACGCACACCTGCTTCACCATGGATTCCTGCAGATAAAGCAAAGTATCTTCAGTTGTTAGTTTCTTTTTTAACTAAAAAAATTGACATGCCATTCTAAAGAAGGGGGGATAGACAAAAGTGATATACACATTCTTACCTAAACCCAGCTCAAGTTCATCATCTGCAAGCTGGAAGGTGGGTCTGGATCCTGGGACACTGCAGGGGGACAGACTTATCCCAAGAGTGCCTATGCAAATAAAGTATATAAAAAGAAAAATGCAGCTATACCAGATAGCATTCAGCATCAATGTAAGAAAATAGATTAACAAATATATTTATTGTGTTGGAATATGGCACAGAATTTCAAGCAATACTCTAATTTCACCGTGTAGCATGGAATTAGGAGAAACGCCATGGTAGAATACAGAATACTGTAAATACTATTCATACTATAAGGTCAAGTATATCTTTTAACAAAATGTATTCTTACTGTTGCTTTATTCTATTCATTTCAAGAAAAGATATGCATATTTACATTCCAGTTTTCTCATAAACTCTCTGTCAGAGAACCTAAATCTAAGAAATTATGACTAACCTAAAGTCATCTTTTAATTAAGATTTGAAACTGGAATTTAAAGTGAGTTATTTCTTCATTCCAATTGCTATTACTACACATTATCCTTGCTTACCAATCATTTGGTCAGCAACACCAAGGATAAGAGCCTTGGTGGCGCAGCAGACTAAAGTGCTGTTAACTACACCAGCTGCCTGCAATTACTGCAAGTTTGAATCTCACCAGGCTCAAGGTTGACTCAGCCTTCCATCCTTTCGAGGTAGGTAAAATGAGGACCCGGATTGTGGGGGCAATAAGCTGACTTTGTATAAAAAGAACACTGCTTAGGGGGCACGTGAAAGCCCTACTAAGCAGGTATATACAGAAGTATGAAGGCTAGCGCATTGTAAGCCGCCCTGAGTCTCCGGAGAAGGGCGGCATATAAACTGAACTAATAAATAAATAAACTGTTGAAAATTGTAACGGTGATGAATGAGTGGTACTGTCCTTGAAATTATGGATGTTGTACGTTCCTGTGATTGTGATTGAAGTGCTTGGCAACTGGCTTACACTTATGAATTGCAGTATCCCATGGTCATCTGAATACCATTTACAACTTTCCCTGCTGGCATCCCACAAAGCAATGGGGCAGGGAAAGTCACATGTTGTTCTGGATAGATGGATAGATATAGACAGACAGACAGACAGAGGAATGATTTACATTCAGTCCAGTGGCTTATTCTAGAAAAGGGAAGTGAACATTTACCCATTGCTCCTACAACAGCAGTAATTCTACGAACAATTTCATTCAGACTGACCCCTGCCTCAGCCAAAGCTCCAGCCAACTAAATATAAACAGGAAAAAAATGTTACATGGACACCTTAACATAATGGTTTTAACAGGTCACAATTCAATACTATACCCAAAGGAGTATGAGAAGCTTCTCTCCTAAAAATTAAGGAAAATGCTGGAGAATAAAGTGTGATTCAGTGAAAGCACCATCCACTAGAACTTATTTGAAGTCTCTACACTTTATCTCTCCAAGTGTATAATAATTTGTAGTCTGAAAATTTAATAATTCCAAGATAGAATACTGTCAGGATTATATTTGTTAAAAAATGGATTTTTAAAATTGGCTTTATTTTCACAAACCGTCCCATGGGACCATCTCAATTTAGTTTCATCTATACTTAGAAATAAGGGGACAATAAGGGCTCAGTGGCTTAGATGCTGAGCTTCTTGATCAAAAAGTCGGCAGTTCAGCAGTTCGAATCCCTAGTGCCACATAACAGGGTGAGCTCCCATTATTTGTCCCAGCTTCTGCCAACCTAGCAGTTTGAAATAAAGTAAAAAATGCAAGTAGAAAATTAGGGACCACCTTTGGTGGGAAGGTAACAGCGTTCCATGCACCTTTGGCATTTAGTCATGCCAGCATCATGACCATGGAGACGTCTTCGGACAGCTGGCTTTTCGGCGTGGAAACGGAGATAAGCACTGCCCCCTAGAGTTGGGAACGATTAGCACATATGTGCGAGGGAAGCCTTTACCTTACCAGAAAAAAATGCTTTAAGTTCATAAAAATATTTCCCATTTCATATGTGTAGAATTGTAATCTAAAAGTATATGAAAAAAATACATTACAATTATTAAAGTTGTTTTAAAATGTAAAAAAGAAATGAGTGTAATTAAATTACATTTTAAATTAGATTTTCCAATGTATCTTGCCTCCAATTTCATTGCCCATACTTCTTACTCTTTTTGTGTGCTTTGTTGAAAGAACAAAATTCTTTCAACAACGTTGAAAGAAACATTATGATGGATGTGTGTATTCTTCTTCTTGTGCCATATCCGTCATTGGACATTGGCGATCATGCTGGAGATCCTATTTTTATCAACAGCCTCATGAAAAAGTGCTGCTGAGATTTGTCCAAACAGTCCCTTAGAATTTGAAGCCATGATTTTTTCTTCTGCCTCTACCTCATTTGCCTTCAATCTTTCCCTGGAGGATTAAGTGAAGTATGGCATATTTTTCTGGGTATCTCATCACATGTCCAAAATATTCTAACTTTCACTTTTTAATGGTTTTGATGATTTCCCTTTGCTTTCTCAGGCGGCTTATCACCTCCTCCTTTCAGTATAAGTGTGTCTATACTATGAAAAATTAAGTTTTATTCAGGCAAAAAAGAGCTCATATAAAAAGTAGATGAGATACAAAACTAAAACATTACCAGAAAACTACATGAATTTTATTTTTTTAATTTTATATGATTATGTGTATTTATCCTCAAAGTAATAATAGTTGGTGATAGTAATACCGTCCAAAGCTTTATAGAGAATTTCAGTTATATTTATTAAAAATGATACGATATACTCATACATATAATCAATTACTGAAATACTTTATTTTAAATATCACAATTGTAAACTCTGAATATTTACTGATAATGTATTTCTTTACCCATTACTTTTCTTTTTTCTGTAGTCATTATTGTTTTGCTTTAATAAATTAAAAATAAGAATTTGCTAAAAGTGTATGAATTCTTGTAACCATAAGAAACATCAGCAGAAACAAATTAAAAATGTTTTATGTATATTTTCTGAATAATTTGTCTTTAAATCTACACAGAACAGTTTACAAAGTTTTCTCCATATTCTCAAAACTAAACTTAGTGATCAGTCACCAAATAACTGATGCTGAAAGACTGCATGCAATAAATAGCAAGCACAAATAAGACAAAGTACTTGGCATTATCTAACATTTTTCAATAGGATGTATAGTTTGGATTGCTCTTGTGCAATGAAAACATAGCCAATGATAATATTTCCCTTCAGATCAAAGATGGACGACACTTACCTTATGTACAAGCACTGTGCCACACAGGCCTCTCCTGCCAGCCTTCTTCTTGGTGGCAAAGGCAGTGTCATCACCAATTATCACCATCTGCACAGAGATGTCTTCTAACTGTGCCTGTTCCAATGCCAGCCCAAAATTCAGGCGGTCTCCTGTATAGTTTTTCACTATTAGCAATGTCCCAACTATAAAAGAAAGAATTGAATTGTCTTCTGTTCCTTATCCAGATGCGATATCAGTCCACGAAAAATGCTACCATACCTGCTCCAGCTTGTTTCACAGTCCGAATTGCTGCTAAAATGCTACCCACTGCAGGGGAAGTGAATACTGGACCAGCGACCACTGCAGTGAGCATTCCTCTTCCAATGTATCCTGTGGAAAAATGATAGACAGGATGGTATTGTATCTATACTTGGAATATCTTGTATCTTGATTTTTCTATGATTCTATTGAGGTGCCACATAAATCAGACAAATGAATCCCAGTCAAAGTCCTCACTTCTTTGTATTCAAGATTGAAAAACTTTCTAGAAGCCCATTCCACTAACCTGCATGTGCAGGCTCATGTCCTGATCCACCTCCAGAAATAAGTGCAACTTTGCCCTCTATGTTCTCTAAGTCAGAACGTAGTGCCACTCTATGTCCATTTAGAAGTTGAAGATTAGGATTGCAAGCTACTATTCCAGACAATGAATCATCTGCACAGCTCAGAATTGTGTTCACTAGTTTCTTTGAGCCCTAAAATAAGGAGACATAATAAGAGAGATCACATATATGTACATATACCTTTTCACAGGAAGCAATTCCAAATAGATAGCAGCTTTAAAGATTAAATCTTTAAATCTTTAAATAAGAGCCTCAGATAGCTCGACGGGCTAGATAGCCTGTTATTAACACCCAGCTGTCTTCAATTATGCGAGTTTGAGGCTCAAGGTTGACTCAGCCTTCCATCCTTTCTAAGGTAGGTAAATTGAGGACCCAGTTTGTGGGGGCAATAAGCTGACTTTGTATAAATATACAAAAGTATGAAGGCTATTGCTTAACGCATTGTAAGCCGCCCTGAGTCTCCGGAGAAGGGCAGCATATAAATCTAATTAAAAATCATTTACTTAGATGTCAAAATGAATCATGATTCTCCTATGGGAGCTGAAATGTAATCTCTACAAAGACATGTTCAAATTGCATATACTACTTGAACAGCACATCTCTTAATGATTACTTTGCACTACTAAAAAAACATTACACAGCTGTTTATTAATATACACATATAAACCTTAGAAAATATTTCAGGATAGAAGAATTTCAGGTATTTTATCACTTGAATTTGGATTTAGTCAGGATCTCAGGGACTATCCATAGGCATGGTATAAAGAAGGGATGTTTGATTCTGCACACATTCATGTCAACACGGGTTCCACAATAATCAAAATCAATCAATACCCAACAAGGCTTCCCTTCCCAAAATTCAAAGTAATTGTATTTATAAGAAGACAAGAGCCTTGCTAGATCAAGCCAACCCATCAAGTACAACATTCTATACCTATAAAATCCAATTAGATATATATTAGTAGCTCATGAACACAGATGGTATTCTTCTGGCTCTGGCAGCTGGTAAAGCATATAGTTTGACATTCAGGAGCTAGCCTATAGCCATCAAGACAAATGACTCACTTCTAAATAAACTTGCCTAGTCCTATTTTAAAATGGGTTACAGTGCTGTCCATCATAATATCTGATTGGACAGCAAATTCCACAATTGAATTCTGCACTTTTAAAATTAATATTGCATTTTTAATAACTAGATCTTTCTACATACACTTTAATTTATTTATTTATTTATTTATTTATTTATTTATTTATTTATTTATTTATTTATTTATTTATTAATTAATTAAATTTCTATACCGCCCTTCTCCTTCCGGACTCAGGGCGGTGAACAGCCAATTTAAAACCAATATAAATACAAAAAGTTAAAAACGTACTAAAACCAATATAAATTTAGGCTGAAAATGTAAAACCAAATAAAACTCTAAAGCTCTAAAAAGTTTAAAAAATAGGAGGGATCAGGCAAGTTGGAAGAGGTAAGTCTTCAGAGCCCGACGAAAAGTCCGGAGGTCAGCGATAGTCCTCAGATCTGGAGGGAGATCGTTCCAGAGGGTGGGAGCTACCACAGAGGACAGCCGTGAATCCAGGAGGACACCCAAGTTGCGAGCCCCCTCTGTGGGGACCAATGACTCACCCCCAATAGCCAGCGATGGCACCAGCTGGCTATACCGGGACGCCGGCATCCACAGCCACTCGGTCTTGGAAGGGTTGAGACGAAGCCTGTTCCTCCCCATCCAGACCCGCACGGCTTCAAGGCACTGGGACATTACTTCGAGGGCATCATTGGGGTGGTCAGGGGTGGAGATGTACAGCTGAGTATCATCAGCGTACAGTTGGCAACTCACCCCAAAACCACGGATGATCTCACCCAGCGGCTTCACATAAATGTTGAACAGGAGCGGCGAGAGGACCGACCCTTGTGGCACCCCGCAAACGAGGCGCCTCGAGGTCGACCTCTGCCCCCCTGCCAACACAGACTGCGATTGGTCGGAGAGATAGGATGAGAACCACCGCAGCATGGTGCCTCCCAGCCCCAAACCCCCCAACCGACGCAGCATGATACCATGGACGATGGTATCAAAAGCCACCGAGAGATCTAACAGGACCAGGACAGAGGAACAACCCCTGTCCCAGGCCCTCCAGAGATCATCCACCAATGCGACCAATGCCGTCTCCGTGCTGTACCCAGGTCTGAAACCGGACTGGCACGGATCTAGATAGACGGTTTCATCCAGGTACTGTGGGAGCTGTCGCGCAACCACACTCTCAACAACCTTCGCAATAAAGCGAAGGTTGGAGACAGGACGAAAATTTGCTAAAACAGCCGGGTCCAGAGAAGGCTTCTTGAGGAGGGGCCTCACCACCGCCTCTTTCAAGGTGGCAGGCAAGAAACCCTCGCTCAAAGAAGCATTTATAATCCTCTGGAACCAGCCTCGTGTAACTTCCCGAGTGGCCAGTACCAGCCAGGAAGGACACGGGTCCAATAAACATGTGGTTGCGTTTAGTCTCCTCAAAGTCCTGTCCACGTCCTCAGAAGTCACAGGATCGAACTCATCCCAGATAATGTTCTCAAGACCAGCCTCAGTCACCTCGCCGGAATCTACCCAGTCAGAGTCCAAGCCTTCCCGAATCTGAGCGACTTTATCGTGCAGATACTGTGCAAAATCCTCAACCCGCCCTTGCAAGAGGTCCTCCCGTGCTCCCTGATGTAGGAGGGAGCGGGTCACTCTAAACAAGGCGGCTGGGCGATTATCTGCCGATGCAATAAGAGCGGAAAAGTAATTACGCTTTGCCGCTTTTATCGCCACCAAATAGGTCCTAACATGGGACCTAGCTAGTGTTCGGTCGGATTCAGATCGACTCGCCCTCGAACCATTCTCTAGGCTTCTTTTCCGGCGCTTCATCTCCCTCAACTCCTCAGAAAACCAAGGAGCCGGGCAGATTTGGTGCCGGGTCAGAGGCCGCAAAGGCACGACTCGGTCCAGGGCGCCGGCGGTCGCCCTATCCCAGGCGGCCACCAGGTCCTCGGCCAAATCGTGAGCCAGAGTTTCGGGCACTGGCCCAAGCTCCCTCTGGAACCTATCAGGATCCATCAGGCGCCTGGGGCAGAACCACCTAATCGGTTCCGCCTCCCTGCGGCGGGGTTCGGCGGTCAGAAAGTCTAGCCTCAGGAGAGAATGGTCCGACCATGACAGGGGTTCAATGACTATATCCCCAACATCTAGGCCATTCAACCACTGACCAGAGACAAAAACCAGGTCCAGAGTGTGTCTTCCTGTGTGAGTAGGGCCAAGAATTAATTGTGTCAGGTCCATGGCTGTCATGGAAGCCATAAACTCCCGAGCCAACCCAGACGCCTCACCGACAGACGGCAGGTTGAAATCCCCCATAACCAAGAGCCTGGGAGTGTCAACTGCCACCTCAGCAATAACGTTGAGAAGCTCAGGCAGGGCCGCTGTCACGTGGCAGGGAGCCAGGTACGTGATCAGCAAGCCCACCTGCACACCATGGCCCCACTTCACCAGGAGCGACTCACATCCGGCTATCTGAGGTACAGTGGTCTCCCTTGGATCAAGACTTTCCTTTATAACGACCGCCACCCCCCCCCTACCCTGGGCCCTTGGCCGATGAAATGCACAGAAACCTGGAAACGGAAACTTTTCCCAGCACTTTTCTTCTGCTCAAAGATGGGCACCTGCGGGGAACGAATGTTACCCTACTTGAAACTGAAGGCAATGATTACAATGGCTAAGAGGAGATTGGAAAATGAAGAAGCTAGTAAAATTGTTGGGCCACTGATACACTGGCTGTATTGAAGAGTAAGATACAAGGTTCATCAACCCTGCCCTGCTTACGCCTCTGGATTTTGTCTATGATTAAAATCCAGGGCAGTTAAAATGTTCTGGTTCTACAGAATTACTCTCTGTTTAGATCTATTTGGCAGAATGTCTGAAAAACATTTTTGTACAGAAAATGTTTCACAATTTATGCACAAACTAGAAATAATGCATGTAGCTACTGTATAATGGAGTACAGAGACAGTTTTGAAGAAAGTATTTAACGGCTTGGTCTGAAAAGGGGAGGAAGAAAACTCATGTTTACTCTGCCTTGAGTCTCTTTGGTATAAGATTGAGGGTGGGAGGGGAGGAAGAATCTTTGTCAGGCTTTCAAGATTCTGTTGTTTCACAAGGACTTTATACCGGTAGTAGTCCTAGTGAGTCTCTTTCCTGACTTGGCCAACTTAAAGGGCTTATAGTATGCATATCAGTGTGAACAGCAGCTGACTGGTGATATCAGAGTAGGAACTGCATGACCCGAACTGTTTTTCTCTCATGGCCGCTTCATGGCACAATCCTCTTCACATTTTCAGTTGTCGGGTTGATTTTGTAAACAGCTTTGAGTATTTTTCTGGAAAAGTGCCAGACCTGTGTCCAAAAGCAGCCTACTTATCAGCTAATAATCAGGCCATTTTAGGCATGGGTTTAGTATTACTGTACTCAATATCAGATGATAGTCAGACATCCTTTGAATGTACCCATACAAAACCAGAACTAATTTGATAGATGGCGA
Source organism: Masticophis lateralis (assembly GCA_030761175.1). Lineage (NCBI taxonomy): Eukaryota > Metazoa > Chordata > Lepidosauria > Squamata > Colubridae > Masticophis > Masticophis lateralis. The sequence goes on along the minus strand of JAUDYJ010000001.1, from coordinate 243,445,199 downwards.
AACACATTGTTCTAATTTTTCCAAACTCATCTCCTTCCTAGTCATATTAAGGAGAGCAATTGTTAAGTATTTTCCTGCTGGCTGGTAATTTGGTAATAAGGGAAGAAACAGAGCTCCATTCTGATAATATCAAGTAGTTCATAAAATTGCAAAATGTGTCCTAAATTTTGTAACAGTTGGCTTGTGAAGCATGTGTTCTTTTGGTTACTTTTATACAACTGGTCAAAATGCTATTATTGAAGCAAACATACGATTTTGATTAATCACTGTGTTTGAGATCTGATAACAGTACTCTGTTCTAGTGCTACTGATCTTCCAAGTATTTTGTAATTGTTGGTTAACGTTTATACATAACATGAGCCTGACCCCTAATAGTTGCAATATTATATGTTCCTGTTCATTGTATGGTCAGCCCCACCTTGTTTCATTCCATTTTTATTTTACCTCCTTAAATCTCCTTCTCATGTTTTCTATCTGTCATTTTCTGATTCCTTTAATATTGCATCTTGCTGCCAGTTTCCTTATTATTTTGCAGTTAACGGTTAAGAATAATTGCTGCAAAAATATTTTCATTAATAATGGAACAGCAGACAAAGCAGAATACTGTATTGGAAAAAGCAAGATATTCAAGTACCATCCATCTTCACTAGATGAGCCAGATTTCTAGTAATTACTAATATATCTGGTGTTTTAATTTATACACTGCTCCAAGGAAAGGCTGGCTAAAGCAGTGGTTCTCAGCATGGACCAGATGAACCCAGGGGAGCCATGTCATTTTTCTAGGGGCCAAATCAATATATGTGATTTATTTAGATAGTGAAGATAATTTTATACTAATGCTAAGAAAAGGGTCACAGGGGCTCAGAAGGGGGCCATGAGCAAAAGAAGATTGAGAATTCCTGGACTAAAGCATAGAATAATAAACAGAGTTGGAAGGGACCTTAGGGGTCTTCTAGTTCAATCCCCAGCTCAAACAAAGACCCTATACCAGTGATGGCTAACCTTTTTGCCATCATGTGCCAAACGAGGGGGTCACGTGGGGGGTCATGAGTGCATGTGCCCACATCCATAATTCAATGCGCCCCGCCCTCCTGCGTATGCGCATGTGACCTCCCCCACACTTCCCCCTGCTTTTGGCACGCGATGGCACAGTATGCCCAGTAGGCCCGTTTTCCCCCTCCCCAGGCTACAGAGGCTTTTTAGGAGCCTGGGGAGGGCAAAAACTACCTTCCCCATCCTCCCGGAGGCCTTCTGGAGGTAGGAAACAGCCAGTTTCCCAATTTACGATGGGACCGGAAGGCCTGAAAATCAGTTGGCCAGTGCGCGCATGTGTGGTGGAGCTGAGCTAGGGCAACACTCGGTGCCCACCCATATGGCTCTGTGTGCTACCTGTGGCACCCGTGCCATAGGTTTGCCATCATGGCCCTATACCATTCCAGACAAGTGGCTGTCCAGTCTCTTCTTAAAAGCCTCCACTGATGGAGCACCCACAACTTCTGAAGGCAAGTTGGTCCACTGATTGATTGCTCTATTAGGAAATGTATCCTTAGTTCTAGGTTGCCTCTCTCTTTAATTTCCATCCATTGTTTCTCATCTTGCTTTCTAGTGCTTTGAAAAATAGGTCGACAACACCCGCCCCCCACTCAAATATTGGAACACTGCCATCATGTCACCCCAGTCCTTTTCAGTAGACTAGACATACCCAGTTCCTGCAACCATTCTTCATATGTTGAAATGTATTTGAATATTAGTAGCTTGGGTTGGGAGCTAGGCCGTTGTTTTGAGCTCCGAACTTGGCAATTTGGTTGCAAACATTTCGTCACCATTGGGCATGGGGGAGGGGAGACACACCATCTTCAGTGCCATTTGAACTATCAAATTGTCAATTCTGATTGTTAATTCCAATTGTTAATTGGAAGCACACTGAGGACATCTCCTCAAATGGTGACTGAAAAGTCTGCAACCAAATTGCCAAGCTGGGAGCTCAGAACAACATATATTATTTTATTAATTTATTCTTTGATTATTTTCTTCTATTAGTTTTATTATTTTACATATGATGTTTTTATATTCCTATAAACTGCCTTGAGTCGCCAGGTGTGAATAGGTAGCAATATAAAATTTCTAAACAAATAAAACAGCCCATTCTTCGTATGTTTTAGCCTCCCAGTCTTCTCCCTCAGCCCAAAATATCAGGTCTCACCTGCATGATGTCCCAGGTTTCAGTTCTAAAAGCCAGCCAGCAAAGTCCCTGGGCGCCACAATAAGAACCACCTTTCTGACAGAACGGATCGAAGAGGAGGCCGAGCTGAGCTCACGAGGACCCTCCACGGACTTTGGCCAGGAATGCAAAGGTTGCGCTGGACCAGAGGCTGAAACACACGCGCGCCGCCAGCCAAGGAGAGGACGAAGAAGCTCATTGGCAGAGCCCAGCGCGAGCTCTGGCAGTTGGCCGCGGGGGTCGCCGTATCGCGCACGTACTCGGAATAAGCTACGCACCGCTAAGGACGGAACGAGGAGGAGCTCGCGCTGGAGCCCAAAGGGGGATGCGCTAACATATTAGGAGCATTTTGTGTCCCTTTCCTCCCCTCCCTCTCCCCTCCAGCTGGCGCACCACCGATAACTCAACTCCCCACCGGGGCTTTGGTTCGCTGCACGCGTGCGCACGCGCATGAGACAAGGGCGACATCCCCCGTCCTCCAAAATTCGCTTCCTCCCTTCGAGCCGGAAGAGGGCGCTCTCGCACCGGTTACAAAAGATCAGCAATCCTCTCGGCCTGCTCGTTTCCCCGTCGTGCACCGCGCGAAGCGGGACGCCGGCGCTCTGGGTGCTGGCGGTTTCTCACTGGTGCCATTGAGGGCGGTAGTGGGCCCTCAAGGCTGCGCTCAGCACCGCCGGTCCTCGCCTTCCGCCTCGTCCTCTTCGCTCCCGGCCTCGCCATGTCGTGCAACTACGTGGTCACCGCACAGAAGCCCACGGCCGTCAACAGCTGCGTCACCGGTAATGGTTTGGGAGGAGGGGGCCTTTCCCGGGATCGGTGAGCGGGCGGCGGGGAGAGATGAAGGGAGGAGGCCGCGGAGCTTTGCGCTCCTCCGCCTTTGGTCTCTGACAATCGAAGCGCCCTCACCCCGCGGCCTTCCCTCTTCGCCCCAGGTCACTTCACCTCCGCGGAGGACCTCAACTTGTTGATCGCCAAGAACACCCGCCTTGAGATCTATGTGGTCACCGCAGAAGGGCTGCGGCCCGTCAAGGAGGTGGGCATGTACGGCAAGATCGCCGTCATGGAGCTCTTCCGCCCCAAGGTGAGCATCGCCCCCTCCCGAAGGGCAGCGCGGCCGCTGGGCAGCCTTTTGCTTGGCCAGGGTGATACACCTCGATCCTTTACGGCTCTCTGTCCAGAAAGGGATTCCTGCAGCGGATCTGGCTTAGGCTTCTGATTCGAGCGGGAAAGTTTCGTTGGTTTCGGATCCTCATGCTGGTTTAAACCCCGGTCGTTGGGGAGGGGGGGGGCGGTCTCTGGGGAATGCGACCTCGGTGGAAACCTGGCCTTGTGGCTTGCTAGCCAGGTGGAGGGGTATTGTTTTGTTAACATTTCAGCCCAGTATTCTGTTTATACTGAGAGGAAAAGACGCCTTTGAAAAGTTCAGGTATGCAAAAGGCTTTATTTTTTTTAGGACTGGTGGCTTGCTGGAATTTAGCGGGCTGTGATGACTGCACGCCGCCAGTCTGTTGTGAGTTTATTGTGTGGGCCTGTCATGTGGACTTGAGTATTTTCTTCTGGATGATTCATTTTTGATACGGTCATGATTGGACTCGGAAATTTACTGTGCTTCATTGCTGCTGAGTATCAATAAAACTGAGAACTTGATCTTTTTAAGGGGGATATTTGAAGGAAAAGACACATGTATGTTAAGCTGTTCTCAGCAGTAATCTTCTCAACCAACTTTTGTAAGTCTGTTTGAAAAACAGCTATGCTGCCTGGCCTGGCCATTTGAATAACATTTGAGGTAAAACGTTTGCATCTGTTTGCTGCAATTCTCCCTTGAACATCAACAGCTCTGGTGCTTCTCATGTTCTTTGATGAATTCATGTTGTGTTTCACATGAAACTAATTAATATACTTTCTGATTAAATACTTTTTGGAGGAGCTTATTTATGTGCAGGTACAGAAGAAAATGCTTAATACAGCACTAATGCCGTAGGAAGTTGTGATAAGCAAAGGCATCTGTATTTCAGACATTTTTCATTTCAGATACACATTTTATAAATGGAATAATATCTTGTTGCTAATGTGTTGCAGAATGTGGAGTGTTTTTTTCTTTTCTAGCTAAAACTTTTTTTCTCCTCCTTAGGGGGAAAGCAAGGATTTGCTCTTTATTTTGACAGCAAAATATAATGCTTGCATTCTTGAGTATAAACAAAGTGGAGAGAACATTGACATCATCACCAGAGCCCATGGCAATGTGCAGGTAAAGGAAAATGCATTAAGTGTAATAGGTACATTGTGATTCAGGACCACACTGCCGTTTTCTGTATGGTTTGTAAACCGAGTTTGAACTTTTGGGTAATGTATATTCCAAGTTAAGTAATGTAAATCATACAATATTTATGTGTTGAAATTAACAAATAGTGCAGTTTGAGAATTGAGATTATGCTTGTCTTTTTGTTATCAAATTATTGGATGGACACTGTTAAATTATTTTTACTTTTCCATTAAATCTTTGTTTCCTTCTAGTAATGTGCAATTAAAAATACATTTGTCATTGTTATGAGATCAAAGAAGCCTTGTTTGTTCAGATAGCTATTTTATTTTCTCGTGAACTGCAAACTCTCATTGAATATGTTTCAAGAAAAAAGATTTACAATCTCTCAGTTGTTAGAATCTTGTTCTACATGAAACATTACTATGCTACATAAAGGCAATTTATAAACAAGGCATTTTTATATGCAGCAAAAATCATTCAAGTGGTTAGTTTTCTTGGTTTCCTTCTTTTACACTCCCCAAAGACATCTAATTGACTACTGTGAAATGGGTGGTTTAATTTATCTGATCTCTATCTAACCTAAGAGGACTTTTATTTTAAGCATTCACCTATTATTTAAAGGCCTTTTCTTGGAAAAATCAGGGTCAAAATTTAAAAATATCAGCTATTTTTAGTAACTGAAAACAAATCTGTCCTCATTTCTTTTCTCCCAGTTCTATATTGTACTAATTGGAACTCAGTCAGATTCCTCAGTTGTCTCTCCCCTCCATCCAAATGTGACTGGGGGATGGATTATTTTTATAATTGCACTGTCCTTGTCTGTTTATAGTACTTAAAAATATGGTCATTTATCATGTTTGGAGGGATGAGGGGATTTTATTAATAGTTTAGTTATATTTCAGATACTCCTATCTCACCATTCACCTTCCAGTTCCAAATTCAAGCGAGATTACTTATTTTACATAATTCTTCTTAAGTTCCTGAAAACCATTCACTGACTATGAGGGTAATAGCCCCCCTTTTCGAAAACATGTGCTTATCATAGCTGGCGGAGAGTGATTAAATATTTATAAATTGTATTAGGAACTTCTTGTGATTTGTATAAAGGCTAGGAACATTCTAATTATTTTTTTAAATCTACATTTAAATAGTATTTAAATACTATTGACATATAAAAATAACCATTGCCTTTTCTCCTAAATTGCATTTTAGCTAGTTTAGAATTATAAGTCACAGACATGTCTTGCTTAATAACCACCACAGAGGTGATGTCATAAACTCATCATAGTTAAGTGATATCTCACAACACCATTAACAAACTTAGCAGTTGTCAGTCCCAATTGTGCTAATCAAGCAAGAATTACCTGTACTATAAAGCTTGTATACGTATACTGTTGCTTTTCATTGGGTTTTGAAGCCTTGTGAAATTATGTCTCAATACACATATTCTGGCAAGTCTGCAGGTTCTACCTTTTGGAAAATATTATTTTACTGCTGGCTTCTTCCTTTATTCTGTTATTGGAAGCTGCTGTGAAGTGTGCAAATGGCGATCAAGTCACTGCAGGATGTTATAATGGTTGTAATCACCCGCCAGTTGTGAAGCATCTGGGTTTTGAACACGTAACCCAGGCTTGTCAAACTGGAGGCCTACAGGCCAGATGCGTCCCATGTGGTCCATGCCCACCTCCGCTCTGCAAAGGCAAAAAACATTTTGATATGTCACGTGATGTGATCAACACCCTTGACGTAAGCCCAGAGAAGGTTATGACAGTTGTGAGGTCTGATGCTGGTTTTTCAGCACAGTTGCGAACCAGAGCTGTTGTCAAGAGAGGTTAATATAATGTAATATGTATATATGTAATGTAATATAATATGTACATATGTAATATAAGTCCTGCTTGTTTATAACTTTAAGATCTTGATCTTGGGTTGTTAAATAGCATGTGTCCTATTCAGTTTTTAAAGGGGAAAAGGAACTATATTCATTATTTCTGTAAAATTGGATTTTTTCCCTGTTAGCTGTCAAGCCCTAAAATTACTTCTGCTAAAGTATGAAAATCAAACTAGCATGTTTTCCAAGTAGATTTACATATACATATTTAGGAATGACATATCCAATATAATATGTAATTGAAAGTTGCGGATTTAAATATATAAATACATAAACTTAATTTTGAAATATATAGATTTGTCAACTGAGATCCATGATTTATTTACTGTGTTTTTAAATGGCAGTGAAGGATTCATAGTAATTATAAGATATGGACAGACACACACAAAAAGAGAAATGGCTGCTGACTGAAAGTCTAGGCGTACATCAACAACATATGTTAGCATAAATTACAATATTCATCATGAGTGAATCAACTGTTGGCTAATACACAAAAGCCAAATTAATGGATTTTAGAAGACTTAACCTTGCATGTTTTTATAGTTGTGACAAAAGAGATAGTACTAAGAATATTTGATTTATATGTTGTCCTCTAGGATCGTATTGGCCGCCCCTCTGAAACAGGTATAATTGGCATAATTGATCCAGAGTGCAGAATGATTGGACTAAGGCTTTATGATGGCTTGTTCAAAGTGATTCCTTTGGAGCGAGAAAATAAAGAATTAAAGGCTTTTAACATTCGACTAGAGGAGCTACAAGTTATTGATGTGAAATTCCTCTATGGCTGCCAGGCCCCGACCATATGTTTTGTTTACCAGGTAACCAAATTGGATCTGAATGTGTGTTGTAATAAAATTGCTGAGCTAGTGAGGACAGGGTCTGAACATTATTTAATTTATCTCTTAATTATAAACAATCAGTGAGTTGGTTCATGGGGGAAAAGAAATCCCAGAATCTTTAGCAAGGTAGTATTTATTTTTGTTCCTTCTTTGTTGCTAGAACAAACCAAATTGGTGCCGAATATTTGAATACTTTGGGACTTATTGAATTAGGTGTTATCAAAAACAAACAAAATGGGATAGGGAAAGAAGCAGAAAAATCCAAAACCTAAATCAGGAATTTCAGTGATGTGGTTTGCCATTTAAAATCAGTCTCAGGATGATGCTTGCAGACAAAATGTGCTTTTTATAGACAACTGTTGTCAATCTTAGGTTATATTATCATTTATGTAAAAAGAATAATAAAATTGTTCAAGCATTGTTTTCCACAAACATTATTTTGATTTATTGACATTTTTGACTTTGTATTACTATAACTCTACTAGCCCATGACTGAAGGGTTACTAATTTGATTCATTTGTAATAGTTTTAATCTACAAGCAAGTTTTTGAAGTTAGAATGATTCAAATAATTTTCCTTTAATGTGCAAAGCTGTTAAAAACTTTTCCTGATTTGTTACATTTTTGTTTTTCTGGGATACTCAGTTGCTATTTGAAATAATATATGGATAAATATATAACTTATCAATTCCATCAGCAACAATATTGTCAGAATTGGGGAAGTGCTTTATTTTGTGGGAGAAAATTTTGTGGTTCTTAGGTTTTTGAAGTTGCTTTAATGAAAGTGCATCTATATATTTTTTCAATGCATAAATGTTATAAAAATAGAAATGTTTCAGGAAATGTTTGATTATTGAACATTCTTATGAAAATGATTCTTCTCATATGTTAAATGGAGATAACTAAACAGTGATGGGTTTGTGTTTAGTAGTTGTACTTTCCATCCCTCAAGGATCCACAGGGCCGTCATGTCAAAACATATGAAGTGTCTTTGCGTGAGAAGGAGTTTAACAAGGGACCCTGGAAACAGGAAAATGTAGAGGCTGAAGCCTCCATGGTGATCGCAGGTGAGTTTGTGTCTAAAAAAATACTTCTGCCAGCTAATAATATAACTATAATTATTTAGACATAAAAACCAGCATTTAAAAAAAAAAACAACCTCCCTAGACCCGTGATGGCGAGCCTATGGCACGGGTGCCACAGGTGGTACGTGGAACCTTATTGGTGGGCATGCAAGTGTTGCCCTAGCTCAGCTCCAGCACGCCTACGCACACCAGCCAACTGATTTTCAGGCCTTCCGGTCCCACAGGAAGTTGGGAAACTGGCTGTGGCCTCCGGGAAGGCCTTCGGGGTGGATGGGGAAGGCTGTTTTTGCCCTCCCCAGGCTCCTAGAAAGCCTCTGGAACCGGGGGAAAAATGGGCCTACCAGGCCCACCGTGCCATCACATGCCAAAAGCAGGGGGAAGTGGGGGGTCACCTGCGCATGCGCGGGAGGGTGCAGCACATTGAATTATGGATGTGGGCACACACACCTGTGACCCCCCACGCTGCCCTCGCTTTTGGCACGCGACGGCAAAAGGTTAGCCATCACTGCCTTAGACTGTTTTTAAACCACTGGATTAAATTTGCACCTAAAAAAAAACACCAGTTCTTTTTTTGGATACAGATGTGGGGCAATTTATATAAAAATTTCATTGCCCCAGGCTCTCAGGCCCAGAATAGTTGTGTAACTTGAGCAGTGCCTATCATGAAAGTAGTGCTGCCCAATGATAACTACTTGCCAGGCTCAGGTTGTCTTGTAATCTTAAGAATCCATCATTGCACAGCTGCACTTTTTGGACTAAACTATGCTTGCAGGAAAAACTCAGGAATTATAATATTCAAGGTGATTGAGGATTTAATATAAAACAAAAAAATGAATAGAGAAACTTATAAGACACAAAAGCTTGGGTATTTTAAAGACAGATCTATATTTAAGTTTACCTGATAGCTTTGTGAGAAAAAAACTCTTTTCATGAAAATCTGAAATTTATTGATTTACTACTATTCATATATTTGTAACTACTACCCAAGACCAAGTTAAATGGCTGTTTAATTTGCTTGCTTTTAGCGAGTAAAGAAACAGAAAACTGTTTCCAAAATAGATAATAAAATATGGTTAGGATATTGACTATCTGAATTACTCCTAATAAACATAGTATATTTTCATAATAAACCTATTTTATTACATTGAAAAGTGACTGTTTTCTGGTGAACAAGAAATTCTATGAATGTAATCAGCAGCTATTGAAATTTAATTTAATACACTTGGTTTAGCTGGTTCGTATTCCTTTCCTGTATTGATTATTCTTTATGCATCTGAGATGAATATTCCCAACAATTTCTTTGTAGTGCCTGAACCATTTGGAGGGGCCATCATTATTGGACAAGAATCCATTACTTATCACAATGGTGATAAATATCTGGCTATAGCCCCACCTATCATTAAGGTAAGCAGCAGAATACCTGGAAAGGTATTTGGTTAAATCTGGAATTTTGTGCTTCATATTTATAATAGGTTTAGTATGGATGTAAGTAAGCAGGTACACTCTAATATTTTATACTATGTCCGATAAGTCCCAAACAAATATGATTTGTATAATTTATGCAGCATCAGTTTGCTTGCCTCAAGTTTAAACATTTTGTTAAGGCTGAAACTAAATTTACTTTAGGTGTTAGGCATTTTTACTGTATTTTAAGTGACATTTTAAGTCTGTCCAGAATTGTTGGCAAGCCTTAGAAATGGAAATGATAAATAAATGGGAATTACTGTGGCCACCTGGGCCTACATTAACTGCTTGTTGCATTGTCTCTGTAGTTTCTTAGAATAAGGGTAGAATCTTGAAAATACGTTTCATGCACACTCAAATGGCTGTTCTGTGAATCTGGCCAAACACAGTATGTATGTTCATTAGGAAGCAAACTAGGGAAACTGTTCCTTATATCTTGTAGGATACTTTTTTTTTTTTTTACTATAGCAGCTTACTCTTTCTAATCTAGAGGAATAATAAAATTGTTTGGATCAATGTTAAGATCATCCTGCTTTTTCAAATACTTTTTTCAAATACTTTTTTTTCTGAAACAGCAAAGTACAATCGTATGTCACAACCGGGTGGATCCAAATGGGTCCCGTTATCTGTTGGGGGATATGGAGGGTCGGCTATTCATGCTGCTTTTGGAGAAGGAGGAGCAGATGGATGGTGGAGTCAGCCTCAAGGACTTGCGTGTGGAATTGCTTGGTGAGGTAGGTTTTGTTTTCTCCATTTCTGGAGCATCTGGTGTGTGATGTCAGCTGGAAGAAGAACTAGAAGAGTGGAAAAAAATTCTTGCAGATACCGGAAGAGCCTTAAGTCCTTCCCAAGTACTATTTTTTTGTAATTTTTGAATATAGGATTTATAATTGTGCTGCATTAAGATAATCGAAAAACTGGTGTTCAGAAGCATTTTTAAATTTTGTAATAGAGGTTTATATTTCATGATTTATAACTGGAGGGCTATATCCATCATTGAATATTTTTTCCAAAGATCTAAGTTTTTACAATTGATTATTCTTTATGCATCTGAAATGTATTTCATTTATAACATCAATTGAATATACAAGTACTCCTCGACTTAAACAGTTCATTTAGTGACTGTTCAACTGTCCGTTCAACTAAACAGTTCATTTAGTGACTGTTCATTAAAAAAACTGACTTATGACCATTTTTCACAGTTACAACCTTTGTAGCATTCCCCATGATCATGTGATCAAAATTAATACACTTGGCAACTGACTCACATTTATGACAGTTGCAGTGCCCCAGGGTCATGTGATCACATTTTGCAACCTTTCGGCAAGCAAAGTCACTGGGAAAGCCATATTCATTTAACAACCAGCCTATTTACTTATTAACTGCAGTGATTCACTTAACAACTGTGGCAAGAAAAGTTGTAAAATGGGGCAAAACTCGCTTAACAAATTCTCATTTAACAACATAAATTTTGGGCTCAATTGTCATAAATCAAGGATTACCTGTGTACTCAGTCTTTCCATTGGCAAATTGTCTCTCAGAGGACACTAAAAATAGACTATACATTGAATAAAAAATGATTCACCAAAAGCCACATTGGACTTTTCCTTCCAGTGGAAACATGAAACAAAGCAAACTTTGACATCATCCTTGACCCATTCAGAACTGGAGCAGAGCCATTTCTTGTATTCTCACATGTGGCTCTCTGGTGGTGATAGCATCAAGAGAATGATTGCTCACATCTGGGTTAAAGCCTAGACTAGGACTGCCTTCAAAGGAGTTTAAAGAAAAGTGCTTGATGGCAATTTGATGTACCAAATAAGGCCAAGAGAGAATGTCATCTAAAATCACTTACAGGTTTTCATGCGTGAGGGATAAGTCCATACTTATGACTAAGACATATTTAATTATTTTTTGTTGTGGCAATGTATGTTCATTGGATACTTTTAAATATGTCTTCCAATGTATTAGGTACAGTATGTGCAGATAATGTGTGTGTGTGTGTGCAACTGGTTTTTTTAGTTTTGCAGAATTTTTATTTTTAAATCTACATCAGTATCAATATATGAACAGTGGCCTCTGGGTATAATTCATTTTGTTATAAATAATAATAGCATTAATAATATTTATTACATTAATCGAACTTGTGTAATCCCATTATTAATATATGTATTTGTTTTATAATAATTATTCAGTATATCAATGTTCCATTTTAATGCCAATAGTAATATTATTTAAGCATACATAGTAATACCATCCTTTGACCGCTAATCTTTCCATCTAATTATTACTCATATTCTATCATATAAAAATTATATATGTTAATATTCCCCCTATTTGTTATTTCTGTCTCTATTCCAAATTCTAGTCAGGTCATCATTTCTTATCCTAGTGTTAATATACATGCTTATATTAAGACATTATCCTTCATTATTGATTGTTTAATATTTCAGTACACCATTCTAAAGTCAATCATATTATTTGGACATACATAATAATGCTATCTTTCAACCTCCAATCTTTCCATCTAACTATTATGTAAAAATGTGTATTCTTATTTCTATATTCTAGTTTTTCATCAGGCCATCATTATATTAGAAAAGGAGAAGAAAAAAGAAAATATTTCTTTTCTATCCATCATCTCTTGCCCATTTTAATACTTCAATTCTTATTCATTTTTTAACTTGCCTCCCATACTCCTCTCTTGATCTTTATTTCTGTTAACACCTATGTCTTCACCATTCAATCTGGGTATTTCTCCCATCTCTATCCTTCTAAACTGCCAGGCCTCCAAAATATCCACCCATGCCCCGATTTCCCTTTCAAAAGTATCTTCCAGTTTATTGGATTCCATTTTTAAAAGTACTTTTTAAAGAACTTTTTCCTTGGTTTATTTCATCAGTCATTATTATTTTTGTCCTCCTTCTCATCTTCTTGTTTTATTTTCTGATTTGTGTGTTCTAATTTTTCCTCTGTTCTTTCTGTTATCTCCTCTCTTTCCTGGACTCTTTGATCTTCATTATTAGTTGTAAGATATTTTTCATTTTCCCATTCATGCCTTGCAATAAGTTCTGTGTTTCTCTGTATTCTTTGTCATAGCATCCCTGATGTCTTGAAACATCAACGCCATTTCTCCTGGAGTCCCACTCATGTCCCCTTGGTAAAGCCTCTTGTCTTGTTTTAATAAGCCCCACTCACAGTCCAGAAATCAAATCTGATGTTGCTCCTCAGAATATTCAATAATAATTCTTTACATCTCAGGGTTATTAATCCATTCCATAGATAATCCAGGCAATTTTCCAAAAGACAAGTCACTTTATTTTCTTTAAGAGTCTTCCTTATTCTCACAATTGAATTGCCAGTAATCTATGAAATAGATATTTATAGAACAGTAAATCACCACAATCCTCCAAATAGGTATTGTTTGGTTCTCTTATCAAAAATTTCCCAATCTTGTTGCTGTATTGTATGGTTTTCCAATCATCAGTAGATGGTGCCCTCAGTTTAGGTTTCAGCGTTGTTTCAAATCTAACAAATTAATCCACGTTTTAATTCAGTTTATGAAAGCAAAGTCGGCTATTCAGGTAAATATTCCAGCATTTTATAATGCCTTTCCAATACAATGCCTAGCCAGTTTAAGCAATCCAATTTTCTGTATTTTTTTAAAGAAAGTCTTCAGCTTTTCTCCCTTTAATTTTTTTCTTTGGGGTCTAGGATTTTTTTTCTTTATGGTTATTCATCACTTTAACAGATAGTTCTAAAAGTCTCTGTTCCTGGATTTTTGTCTCTCTTTTTTTCCTTTTTAAGGTTAGGGTCTAAATAAAAAAAAGGAATCTTCTCTCCCAGCTCCAGTCACTGTTCATCTACATCTCTCCTGCACATTTTCTTTGTTGCCTCGGCTGTCCCAGCTTCATGGCAGCTATGATAGCTGCCTCTTCTCCTTGTCGTGGATGAGAGAGATAAATCCCTGGATCTAGTGACTCTGCGACTTGCAGGACACCCCTCTTTTCTTCACCACCCTTACAGGGTGTCTTTAGTTCCTTTCAGAGCCCTCCAATGGGGAGATGTTGGTGTGGGAGTGCGAAGACCCGTTCTTCACTTCCGATCCCACTGATCCAGACGTCAGCCGGAAGTCTGTATGTGTGCAACTATTAACTTTCAAAGCCAGAAGCATGTTTGAGATCTAGGTGTGAATACATTCACTGCACTTGTCAGGAGCTCCTTAGAGAACCCACAACTTTTCTTGGCCTTGCATAATAGCCGCACAATCCCAGAAATACACATCTTTGAATAAGGAGCTGCCTGCATATACATGAGCATATCCATGCCAAAATATCCTTCCTGCCTTCGGTTTAAATAGCTGCACATCCTATTATCATGTCTTTAAAATGCCTAATATCACTCATTTTGCCTTACTTGTTTCTAGACATCCATAGCAGAATGCCTGACATATTTGGATAATGGTGTTGTGTTTGTTGGCTCTCGTCTTGGGGATTCCCAACTTGTGAAGGTAAAGTGTAGCTTTTAATTAACAATTAGGTAGCAAAAAATAGTTTGCTAATATTTTACTTATTATTTATTTAAAAGGCATTGCTGTGAGACCAAAGACAAATTCATTGTGTGTCCAATCACACTTGGCCAATAAAGAATTCTGTTCTGTTCTGTTCTATTCTTTTCTATTCCTCTTGTTTTATTTTTGTCATTCTTAGGAATTTTATTCTCTTGGTATTTGTTGATTTTATTTTGAAGTAAAATAAGACAAAAACTGGAATTTTAATACATTTTTACTCATGTAGATCAAATAAAGAAAATTTAAGCAAACAGTTTATTTTCACAAGAAACAATTTATTTTCATTCCTAGCTCAACGTGGATAGTAATGAACAAGGCTCCTATGTTGTGGCCATGGAAACCTTCACTAACCTTGGGCCAATTGTGGACATGTGTGTGGTAGATCTTGAGAGACAGGGTCAAGGCCAGGTAAAAGTTGATTCTTCTTTCCCTGCACCAGGAATAATGGATCTTGCTAAGAGAGATGCTTTATATCCCCTTTGAAATCCTGCTTTGCAATAATATATTTTCCCCAGGTTGATCCTTGTGATGTATATGACTCTCCTCTGTTGAAAAACCCAACCTATTCTCTCTCACCAAACTTGTGTGTTAGGAGGAAGTTGATAATTAGCTTCTTGCTGAATGCTGTTTGTGAGCTCAGGTCTGCCCATTTTAAGCTCGATGTATTTTTAGTATACGACATGGATTCCAATAAATCTGATAATACCTTGGAAGATTATTATTCTGTTGACTCTTGAAGTAATACAGTGCAAAGGCTATTTCAGAGAGCTAGAAAGGCTATTTTTTTCTGGCATATGCATTAAATTCTGAAAAAATACAGAGTCATTTCAGGAAATTTCTTGCTTCACTATAGGAATGGAACTGACTGCAGGATTTTGTCTTAATTGCCATTTTTGATTAGGTAATTTACTAACAGATTGAGGAGAACTTCTTAAAGGATGGATGGGAATTATTATTCTCTGTAATTACATTGCATCTCCCTTAAACTTTAATAATGTAATTAGCATATGCTAACTATACCTGCTTTTCACAGCTAGTTACATGCTCTGGTGCCTTTAAGGAAGGTTCTCTGAGAATCATCCGGAATGGAATTGGGATTCATGAACATGCCAGCATTGATCTCCCAGGAATTAAAGGTGTGTGTGTCTCCATTAGAAGCAGATATTGAACAAATAATTGCATACTATTACCAAGGTTGTCAAATATCAGATTTTTTGAATGAGCTTTTTTTAACGTGTGCTAATCCTCATCAAATCTTAGAAAACTGAATATACTATTTAGGAAATTTTGGGGAGGAATCCTGGCATTCTTTCTGAAAAAGGATTTGGATATTTTGTATTTGTGTGCATTCTATCCCCCATCCCCACCCCCTGGTTTAGTGTGTGTGTGTGTGTGTATGTATGTATGTGTGTGTATATATTTGATTTATATGCCACCCTTCTCCGGAGACTCAGGGCGGTTTACAATGCGTTAAGCAATTAAGTATATGATTATACTTAATGTTAAGTATATGATTATGTCTTCTCTTTTTCTTGTTATGTATTCTTGCTGTTATTTACCTTTTTGTTATACAACCTGATCTGATAATCTTAATATTTGAAAGTACAATATATTTTACTTAGAAACAATACTCAATTAGTTGAATATGTTGTACAAGGCCAAGAGCTTTGAATGAGCATTGATGAAATATTGATGATTCAGGAAGTGTTGGGTTGGTATTTTTATTTGTTAAATTATGAAATCCCTTGAGTTTTCCAGAGTAATTTAATAAGACTGCACTTTGTCTCTGAATTGCAGGATTATGGCCTTTGAGGTCGGACTCTCAACGTGAAACTGATAACACCTTAGTGCTGTCTTTTGTGGGACAAACCAGGTAGAGGAATAACATCCATGAAAGTGTTGAATATGGCTCTTGGTTAAGTCTTCTGGGGAGTTTGATCGGGCTTTCCTACATTCTGCAGAGTTTTGATGTTGAACGGGGAGGAAGTAGAGGAAACAGAACTGACAGGATTTGTGGATGATCAGCAGACTTTCTTCTGTGGTAATGTGGCTCATCTGCAGTTAATCCAGGTAATCTCTAAATATTTTTAGTGATAACAGTTTTTAGTGATAAAACGTAAGGCATGAGTGACTAAATCTTTGGGACAAAGAGCCACATTTGGAACATGGAATATATGAAGGTGTTACATTCAAAACATAATGTTATTTTTGTCCATAGTTAGCAACATAATTTTTAAGAGCTAGTAGTTTTTTTTCCCATGATTTTTTCCAATTGGTTTCAGTTTGGTCAATCTTAAAATTAAACATGGTGGATTACATTTTAAAATTTTTTTAGAAAGCCTTATATGTGACATAGTCACATATTCTAATGCCTAAAGAATATGTCAGGAAGAAATACGAATGGATGTTATTTATCTTTTTAGATAACATCAGCCTCAGTCCGGCTTGTTACTCAAGAGCCGAAGGCTCTGGTGAGTGAATGGAAAGAGCCAAAAGGGAAGAACATCAGTGTTGCTTCCTGCAATAGCAGTCAAGTAGTAGTAGCTGTGGGGAGAGTGTTGTACTACCTGGAAATCCACCCCCAGGAACTCAAACAAATAAGGTCAGTCTGAACTAACTATTTTGGGGATATTTTGTGTCAGAGCTGAATATTGCTATAATGTTGACAGTTTAATATCTTGCCAGCTTTACAGAGATGGAGCACGAGATTGCCTGTCTGGACATCACTCCCTTGGGAGACACCAATGGCATGTCCCCTCTCTGCGCTATTGGCCTTTGGACAGACATTTCAGCCCGTATTCTTAAACTGCCCTCATTTGAACTGTTGCACAAGGAGATGTTAGGAGGAGGTAGAAATTCCATTTATATGCTTGATGTTGGGAAGGGCAGGCTAATTGCAAAGAGTGATATTACAACTTGTATCCCCCTTTACAGAGATTATCCCACGTTCCATTCTGATGACCACCTTTGAGAGTAGCCATTATCTGCTTTGTGCCCTAGGAGATGGGGCCCTGTTTTATTTTGGACTGAACATTGAAACAGGTAAAAACAGAGTTTTCTGCCCTGCAGATTTTCTTTTTTTGATTTCAAACAATGAACAGATTGCATGCCCGTCAGGTTTAACGGAACTCAAAATCCAGCAAATAGAGCTTGACCCAAAAAATACAAACAGGAATAGAAGATCTGAATTCCAGCAATCTCTTTGGTGTAAATTTGAACAGAGCTAAATCATTCCATGTCAGATTTACTGTTTTTTCACTTCATCAATATATTGAGGCTGCAAGTGCCATACAGTAACTGTCATTTCCTGGTTCGCACATTGTATCAATTTATAATGTAATCTGGTTGGTTAACTCATCTGATTATGATTTACTGATGAAATAATGATTATGGGAAATTAGACTAATAGAACTGGCCTATATCTTATCATTTAGCAACTGCAATTCATTCCTTAAAGCAGAAGCGAAATGGTTGCTAAATGAACAGAAGACTGAGAGAGAGGGAGGGAGGGAGGAAGAGGGAGAAAGAGACAGACGGATGGACAGGCACCCTGCGAAGATCACTGGTTGCTGCCATCTCTTTCAGATAGTTTTCTTATGTAACTCTGCCAGTTCTGGTATGTGTTCTCGTCAGCTACCCAAAATTTGGCTGAAAGTGTGTGCATTGTTTGGAAAATGAGTTTTTTTAACCATCACATTTGCAAATGGTTGCTAAACACATACCTGCTTCCATTTTGTATTTATTCAAGATAAATAACTCAAGTTAGACATCAGGAGATCCATGATTAGATTTTTCAGGGTTTAAGTGTAAGACCAACCAAGGGTATATGAATCTTATCTCTCTGAACCATTTTTCTGTTCTAATTTCAGTATCCAGAAATTATTATTGGTTCATGGAGAAAGAATACAGGTATGCTGTACCTGTATAGACATATAGCTGTATTTTGGGATGCCCTCTGTCTTTCAGGAATAGTTTTAGAACATTTAAAGTGTTACGGAAATATACTTTTCTAAAATACAAAAACGTTTCATTTTTTTTCAATAATGACAAAATGGCTAATATGTCCTGCTCCCCTCCCATCTTCTAGTCTCTCTCAGAGGGTAGGCTCTAATAATATCCTTCCTCTGGCAGGTTTGCTGAGTGACCGTAAAAAAGTAACTTTGGGAACCCAGCCCACTGTTTTAAGGACATTTCGCTCACTTTCCACCACCAATGTATTTGCTTGTTCTGACCGCCCTACCGTGATTTACAGCAGCAACCACAAACTGGTCTTTTCCAATGTCAATCTTAAAGAGGTGAATTATATGTGCCCTCTTAACTCAGATGGGTACCCTGACAGGTAAGTGTGTTTGGTTCCTTTGTTTCAAGTGACCGGTGGGTCCACAAAGCATAGTATGCTCTCTTCCTGCTTAGCCAGTCTGGTCAACTCTTTTAATTAAGTAGCCAACTTGTCTCATATAAAGAACACAAAAATAAGCAATTTACTTTTAAAACGTTGGGATTAAGAGAATAGGGACAAAATGTTAGGCAGTTCCAAAGTAACAGAAGAATTGCTTACATTGTATCCTTCCTCTTCTCCCTTTTGCTGGTGCATCCTGGCTAATGTGAGTTTTGGGAAAAGAAATTGTGATACACCCATTGTGTAATAAATATTCAGCCAGTTTTATATCTTCATGTAAGAAAGGACTCTTCTATTTCATCTGTATTTGGTATTTATTTCTGTGTTGAATTTTATGTAGTAATGCCATGAGAAACTTTTTGAGCAGTCGTGGGTTTTATCTTCCATTATGCTAGTTGCCAAGTGATGATCACTAGGCAGGAAAAGTGGGATTTTCAGTAAATTATTTTTCAGTGTCTCAAGTCCCCTGTTCTAGAATAGGTTTGATTGGTCTAAAATAATACTCTAGAAATACGCTGGAGGTTCCTGATAGAATTGGTGAAATGGTAACTTGCATTTTGTATTGTATGTGGAAACGTAGTTGTGAAGATAGAGATTGGTTGTGATCAGTACTAGCAAAATTAGTCCATCTGTAAATTATTGAAGGTTAAAAATTCAAAAGAAGATAAAAAGGCTCCTTTTCTGTACTGCAGAAGGAAGCTATTGGAAATAAAATCAGAAATATACTGCACCCATCATAAACATACAAACCTTAACCCTTGTCCTTGTTTGCTCTACCAATATATGAGTTGCTCTCCATGTATATTTTCTCCCTTGTATCTTAATGGCCAGATGCTCCTATGTATACTTGATAGTTCATGAAACAATACTGTTTTTGACATATATTTGCTGCAGGTATTTTTTCTTTTACATTTTCACTTCTGTCAAGTCTTGCTAAGTACTGTATAAGTCCTAATATTGGATTATTTCTGAAATGTAGTAGGTAAATACTCTAGAATTGAGAGGTATAGTGGAGTGAATTTTTTCTTGAAAATGAAATACTTTTATTTTGTAGCTTAGCTCTGGCCAACAACAGTACTTTGACAATCGGCACCATAGATGAAATTCAGAAACTGCATATCCGCACTGTTCCCCTTTATGAATCACCCAGGTGAGCAGAGCTAGCTTTGTTGCTGAGAATTCATCAGCTTTTAAATAATGTAACTTTCCCCCTTCCTTCCTTCCTTCCTTCCTTCCTTCGTGCGGTTGATGGATTTTTTCAAGGAAGCATGCTTTTTGGAGCATTTTGAACTTATTATCATGGATGTTTATGAGTGAGCTGGCACCTAAATTGAATAAATTAAATATTACTTCTAATGTTTCTTAGAGCGTATGGATCTTATAGTATGAGTGTGTGTAGACACCATGTGTCCCTTTCTATCATGCAGAAAGATCTGTTATCAGGAAGTGTCTCAATGTTTCGGCGTGCTCTCCAGTCGTATTGAAGTTCAGGATGCTAGTGGAGGCACCACTGCATTGAGGCCCAGTGCAAGTACCCAGGTAAGAACCATCAATAATTGTGTTTAGGAATGACTTGAAAATGCACTGGTTTCAATAAAAGGAGTCACTATTGCTTAACATGATTATAAATCACTTGAGAAATCATCTTCATTTCTCATCTGATAATCTAAACTTAAAAACGGCTAGGTACTTGTTTTGGGATAAAAATACATTGTGGCTCAGTTACATATTGGGCTTTCTTCAGTGATTTAAATCCTTGCTAGCATTGCTTTCCATATTTACTTAGCTTTCTGCCTATCTTTTACGAGGAGGTTTTAGAATGTATTGATATTTCTTCCATGTAGACTGATTTTCAGTCCTTTCAATAAGCAGGAAACCTGGTAGATTTATACTGGTACTTTAACATAAATCATCTTCCATTATATCTTTCTCAGTCCAAATATGATTTTATTCTTCATAAATTTGGCATTTCTGATGCAAACCTTCCTCCAAACAGTTTTTGCCACAAATGTATTTTTTTTTAGTTATTTCGTTCTAGTGAATGTTCTTTGGACTTATTTCTGTTATCTCTGTGTCTCTAGCTTAAAATGCTTACTTTTCTCTCTATATTTTAGGCCCTTTCCAATAGTGTGAGTTCTAGCAAGTTGTTCTCCAGTAGTACAGCTCCACATGAAACATCATTTGGTGAGGAAGTAGAGGTACACAATCTGCTCATCATAGATCAGCATACTTTTGAAGGTATCTACCTCAAAGGCTGTATTTCACTGTTTATGAGAGAACTTTTGGGGAATCATAAGATTAGGAGAAGAGAGCCATCTAGTGTACTTGCTGACTTGGATCCCTTGAGAGTCATTTTATTGAATTTCTGTAGGTTTTTGCAGTTGCATGCTTTATCCACATTGTTCCAAACATTACATTGAAGTCAATGTTTTGTTGAGCTCTTTAACTCTTTTTTTTAACTTTTTGTCTTCAGTACTCCATGCTCACCAGTTCCTGCAGAACGAATATGCACTAAGCCTGGTCTCCTGCAAATTGGGCAAAGATCCTAACACTTATTTTATTGTGGGAACAGCCATGGTGTATCCTGATGAAGCCGAACCCAAGCAAGGCCGCATTGTGGTGTTCCATTATTCTGATGGTGAGGACTAACGTTTTGGATCTCTTTCTCCCTAGAAACAGATGAGTTGCATGGACTTGTTTCCTTTTATTAATTATTATTTTGTCATGGAAAAAATGGGTTTGTTCCTAGGTTCTTTTACCCTAAAAGTTTAGAATATTCTTTTCAGCTCCTGAAGAGCCATCTTGTTTGCTTCATATAGAAAAAAATAACCTGAACATATGGTTTTTTAGAGTTGAGTATTTAAATTATTTATAATATGCTGAAGTTACCTGGATGGCTTACAGTAATAATGGTAATATTATTATGTGTTATAAAAGTGACCTAGCGGGAGATCAAATTAAATCACTGTAACAGCACCACATATGCAAAACAAATAAATGGGTTTTTAAAATAAAAATTTTAAAGCCTTGGAAAATAGGGGGAAAGTGTTCATTTGGCATTAACAAACCTAGTCATCGTTGTCAGCCATTTAATGATGGCCCTTGGCTATTCTTATGGATCAGCACTCTCCATGCCCCTCAGGGGCAGAGCCTGCCACCGCTATCGGTTCACCCGACCTGGGGCGAACCAGTAGGAACCCACCACTGATGCCCCTCTGTCAGGCACCACCTACTTCAGATCCACCATGACCATCCTGGTGTCGTCCTTCATAGTATCCAATCAAGGGGTACGAGGGCAGCCCCTTCTCCTTTTTCCGCTAATCATTCCCAGCATGTTTGACTTTTCAAGTGAGTCAGCTTGCATGACATGACCGAAGTATGATAGTCTTTGTTTGGCAACCTTGGCTTCAAGTGATATTTTTGGTGAGATTTAGTATAGGACTTTGTGATTTTTGCAGTCCATAGGATGTATATAGTTTTCTCCAGTACCATAATTCACAGGTGTCTATCCTTATCCTATCTGTCTTTTTTAGAGTCCAAGTTTCGCAGCCATAAGTACCGTGTTTCCCCGAAAATAAGACCCTGTCTTATATTTTTTTGAACCCTGAAATAAGTGCTCGGCCTTATTACCTTACACTCAAAAGCCCGATTGGTCTTATTATCAGGGGATGTCTTATTTTGAGGGAAACAGGGTAGGAGTTGGAAAAAATTTTGCAATGGCTGTAAAACTTGGAAAAGCACAGAATATTCATCAAAATAGCACTTTTAGCAATAGCTACCTATGTTGTATTACTAAAAGGGAGCACAAGAAGAAAGACCTCAAACAATCTCAAAGTATGGTGAAATGGTCAAATAAGGAGATATAAATTCATTCTGATTCCTATTCTCAGGATTAGCCTAAGATTTTTGAGCCCTCCCATTGATCCTTTCACAGTGATTAGTTGCATGCTAGTTGAGTTAAGAAGTCTTTATTTTAATTTCATTTCACCTCATCAAGAAAATGGATAGTTCAGGTGGAATTACCCAGATAGTTTTATGACTGTTGAAGATGATGCATATTTTTTTAGTTAACTGACAAATATTTGGGGTAATATTGAGTAATGTTGCAGAATGAGGAAAAAGCCTTTAGAAAAGTAGGTAGAAGTTAAAACTATTACAGTTGTTACAGATTAAGTGTATACTAGGCTTTATTGTATGTTGTTATTGTCACAGAAAAAGATTATCACATAGCAACATATACTTGCAAATAGACTTTGATAGTTTACCCTGATTTTGAGGGATAGAATTAACTCATTTTAGTCACTGTAACAATGTGGTTACTAAGAGTTGATACCAGCTTTGTTGGTACATAGTCATAAGGGAGCCAAGGAGTTTTCTGTCCACTTCAACATTTGAAATTTCCTGAATGCTTACAGCTCTGTAGGTGAGGCACCATCTTTATGAAGAATCCCTGGCTGAGGCGAGCATAAAGAAATTGTAACTGTTAAAAAAAGATAATTAAAGAACTCCCTGACATCTTGTACACCAATCTTTCTATGTCTTGCTCACATTTAAGGTTGAGTATTGCCATATTTCAGAAGATAATTGGGGTTCACTTGTAGCTAGCATTTACATTTACTCTGGATCGACAGTGAGCAAAATGCCTAAATTAACTTCTGGAAGATTTCATGATAGAATTTTAAATATTTTGTAATGTCATACATTTTATAACATAATTAACTTTATGCTGCAGAAAGCAAGGAGGGTTTAATATAATCCAAGTGGAAAGCTGCATTTCATGGCATAATATCAAGCTGTTTTTCAGGCTGTTAATCTTTTTTGTTGCTATTTGTAGCTACATACACCATGAAATGTAAGGAACCTGTGTATTTTTAAGTAGTGTTATATTAATATGTATCCTAGGTAAATTGCAGAGTCTGGCTGAGAAAGAAGTAAAAGGAGCCGTCTATTCCATGGTGGAATTCAATGGAAAACTCTTAGCTAGCATAAACAGCACGGTAAGGTTTCCAAAGCTCTCACATCGATATTTCCTATAACTGGGTTTGCTTAGCGAACTGTAGAAGAGAAATGCTTTGGACTCTGCAGTATTATTCCAGATCTGTTTTAGCCTTACCCGTACAAATCTGTCTTGTCCTAACAGGTGCGGCTGTATGAATGGACAGCAGAGAAGGAGCTTCGCACCGAATGCAACCATTACAACAATATCATGGCACTCTATGTGAAGACAAAGGGTGACTTCATTTTAGTTGGAGATCTTATGCGCTCTGTACTTCTGCTTGCCTATAAGCCCATGGAAGGAAATTTTGAAGAGGTAGTAATTCAGTTTTTACCTCAGTGTGTATAATGGAAATAGCAATATAGAGTTAAAGAGAATAGAATAATATTTGGTGGCAGAAGAAACTACCGTATTTTCCGGCGTATAAGACGACTGGGCATATAAAACGACCCTCCTCAGAGCCATTTAAGGCTCGTCAGAGCCTTATGGGCTGGTCTGCCTGGTTACAGGAGAATGAGACCCGGCGTATAAGACGACCCCCGACTTTTGAGAAGATTTTTGTGTGTTAGAAAGTAGTCTTATACGCAGGAAAATACAGTACTTGTTTGTGGGTTTTTGTTTTTTGTTTTAAAAAGGTGCCTAGGTTATCTTAGGTTGGTCTCTCCATTTCACTCTGCATTTAAAATCGGTAGAATTCTACTGAAAAAGTGTTACCTTTGTGGAGAATAGATTGATTTGGTAGGTAGATTGACTTGTATGTCTTTACAGATCGCTCGTGATTTTAATCCAAACTGGATGAGTGCTGTGGAGATCCTGGATGATGACAATTTCTTAGGGGCAGAGAATGCATTTAACTTGTTTGTGTGCCAGAAGGACAGGTGAGATGACCTTCTAAAAAGGTAGGCCAAAGTGAGCAAATAATAGGTTGGGACAAAGGGTTCACCCTATCCTTTTCCTAGTAAACGTTTTGTATTGCAGTGCTGCGACAACTGATGAGGAGCGCCAGCATTTACAGGAGTTTGGGCTCTTCCATCTGGGTGAATTTGTCAATGTCTTCTGTCATGGGTCCCTAGTCATGCAAAATCTGGGTGAAACATCTACACCAACACAGGGCTCAGTGTTGTTTGGCACAGTCAATGGAATGATTGGTAAGGTTAGATATTAAGCCAGAAAATTTTGCCATCTCCCCATATAGTCTGGTACTCGGGGAGGGCTTATCTGGCAGTAAAATAATATCTATCCTTTGTTTCCAAAGTGATCTTAGAATAAATAGATAACTATTAATTTCTTTTTAAAAATAGTGTTCTGTCTTTATTCTTTATTCACAGGACTGGTGACTTCTCTGTCAGAAAGCTGGTATAATCTCCTGTTAGATGTGCAAAACAGGCTCAACAAAGTCATTAAGAGTGTTGGGAAAATAGAACACTCTTTATATCCTTTATATCTTGTGTTTTTCTTACATAACACTTTGTGACATTAGCCATTATACAAGAACCACGAATAGTTCCTGCCTACCGGCTTACAATTTGCAGCACAGAACCAAATGGGTACAGTTTAGCAGTATGAATGTATTCATTCCTCTTACATCTTTAGGAAAAACTAGGGATAGGATACTGTATTTCTAGTCAGAGTTATAACTTATGTCCCTCTTGACTCCCTTAAAAAAATTGTTTTTGCAGGTTGAGAACTGACTGGAATATCTTTGGGCCTTGGAGAACTGGTAATACAACACCAGATTATTAGGAGCATATTGGTGCTTTAGCAGTGCCAGTCAAAATAATTCAGCTTTCTTTAGGAATTTATATAATAGCTGTAGATCACATATTTTGCTAGAATTTAGTCTGATTAATTATGGTTTATTAGATATAATTGACTGGGTTGACATAATTAAAATTATAAACTATTGTATACAAATTACAGTACATGGGTAAAATAGCTAACCATAGACTAGCTATGCATGTGACGCATCCGGCCTTCGGGCTGCCAGTTCGACACCCCTGCTATAGTAGACTCTCAGGATGAAAAGAGTACTAAGCTAGTCTTCTATGAATTGTGGGTAATTTGAGATACAATAGAATATAAATATAATTTGAGATACAATTATAAACAGAACATAAAGTGGTTACCATGATACTGAATAATTAACTAGAAAATCTGCACTCATTGGCATCTGCATTCAATCTACATCAGAAATGTATGGGTCAAACATGATAAGGAAAATTAAAACTGCATGAGAGAGAGGAAGATATTCATGGCATTAAAAATATTCAAGGTGGTGATCAAAATTGAAGAACTACGCTGCATTTAATACCTTTTCATCTGATTAACTATTGTTAAGATAACACAGGTGGCTATTATTTTAAGTTGGCAGAATTGTCATGTTTTGCTTTCAGGCTTACAGAATCAAAGTTGAAGACTTAGAATGGAAAATATTTTTTTCATTGAACCTCTATACAGTTTACATGTTACATAGAGACTGAGCCAAATTCTGTTGATAACTATCCATAATACTCCAGGTATATACTTCATAATTTCATTAAATCAAGTTCTCTTTCTCTCCTATGAAGTATTATTTTAAAAACTCGTAATATTGAAGAAAATTACTGTTTCAAGAGAATGTATTTTCTTTTCAGTTTTTGAAGTATTCATAATGGTGTGTGTCAATAAAATACCTTTCATTTGTTGATGGCCAACTTCAAATTTATGGGTAATAAATTCAGAATTTAATTTTAGTTTAAGGTGTGCATGTTATGCATGTCATACCATGTTCCTGCAAGTATTATCTTCTGTGTAATATTCCATACGTCAAATATAATAAGTCATATATAATATATCAAATATAATATATCAAATATAATAGATTTTTTAAAAATATAACCAGTAACTATGAGATTAGGAATAGTACCATCATTAAATAGCAAATACTAAGGATTACTAAAATATTTCGATGTTTGCCTAAATTATACGGTTAATATTGAAATTATTTTGTTCTCCTGAAGAACAACCTGACCTTTTGAACAGTGCTCTTCTGTCACATGAGAATGCAATCTGTCTAGATGAGGATTGCTATTATGTTGGGGCTATGCAGTACACATATTGCTGTAACACCTGATTTTGACCATGGAGGCTGAAAATTTTCAAGATTGTAGTTTGAACTGTTCTGCTTCTATTGGATACTTGAGGAAGAGTAAAAACTTAGATTGTACTACTGGTTCTGTTCTGGGTAATACGTTAGGGGACAGTTCTTGCAACATTCCATATTTTTCGGAGTATAAGATTCCCTGGAGTATAAGACACACATTAGTTTTGGGGGAAGAAAACAAGAAAAAACTATTTCTGCCTCTGCCTACCAGCATCCATCAGTATTCATCTGACTAGCGTCCTTGCAGCAAACACCCTGGTCAGCTTCAGCACATTATCACAGCCTCATTGATCATGAGCAGCTGATTGGTGGTTGGATCAGCCACCTGGAATACCGCCAATCAGCTGTTCCAGGCTGCGGGGCTTACCACAGCCTATCGTGTTGCGTTTTTGGCCTCCATTCATCGCATTTTCAGTCTCCACACGCTCCATTTTAGACCCATACCAGGCTGCTGGGATCGCCACAGCACATCACCATCAATTGCTGCCAACTGCGCATCGTGTTTTCGGCTGACGTGCCATGTTTTTGGCCTCTACATGTCCTGTTTTTGGTCTCTGTACACTGCATTTTTGGCCGGTTCCAAGTGGTGGAATTGGCCAAAAACGTGATGCATGGAGGCCGAAAATGGGGCATGCGGAGGCGGTGATCCCCGCAGCCTGGAACGGTCTAAAGGGTGTGCGGAGACCGAAAATGTGACATGCTGCGGCTGAAAAAGGCAGAAGGGTGGGGACTGGTGGGTGGGCGGGGTTTTGGTAATATTTGTGTATAGTGTATAAGACACATTTCCACCCACTTTGGGGGGGGGGGGGCAAGTGCGTCTTATACTCCAAAAATACGGTACTTTTTATTTTTACGGAAAAAGTGAAGCCATATTTTGCTGAAGAGTTTTATTTCCTTGATTCTTGATTTTACCTGGAGATCATTTCATACAGAACGCAAGACAGAGCCAGCTACTGGATTTATTGATGGAGATTTAATTGAAAGCTTTTTGGATATCAGCCGCCCCAAGATGCAGGAGGTGGTGGCTAACTTACAAGTAAGTTGAGAAAATTACCCACGTTGAGATAATCCTTGTTGTTGGCTATGACTTTGATCCTTACTTGCTTATTTGAAGTAAAGTTATGAACATGGGTTTTGCAGCATCAGGCTTAAGAAGAGGTATATTCACTTCCCCTACTGTCTGCCACATGACTGTGCTTCACCTCTGCCTCTTGCCTCCTTGTTTCAGATTGATGATGGCAGTGGAATGAAGAGGGAGGCTACGGTAGATGACTTGATCAAGATTGTGGAGGAGCTCACCCGTATCCATTAGCTGAATGAGAAGAAACTTCCTACACCTTCCTTCAGGATAGCATATGGAGTCTTTCCCGACTGGTTCCCTCACCAGTTTCACTGTAATGCTAGAGCAGTAGCAATGTGCCTGGATGAAAGTGGGAAATCTCTGAACTGAAGCCATCTTGCTAAGGACTTGCAAATGCAGTGTTGGCAGTTGACCACATTGTATTCTGCTTGGATTCACCATTCATCTGCCACCTAATAGTGGTCCCAGCAGGTTTTTCCCTCTGAGTAACAGCAACTGGCAAAGATGTCCCTCTGCCTAGACTCTTTCCACCCTTCATTCGCTGTTGTCTTTTAGAACATCTGAATTTATTTTGTTCCTGGTGTTTTGAAATGGAGGTCTTTCCCCATATCCCTCCTTGTTTGGATGATAAGGTGGCCAGATGGCTGCAGTGGCTGTTGGAGAGATGGAGGTGACATTTAGCTCGTATAAGGTGCTTTCAGGATTAGGGCTGCTTAATTTCGAGGAACCCAATTGTGGGTAGCAGCTTCTCTATTCCAACAGCTTTGCTGCTTATTCAGGGAGAAGAGACTAGATTGCAATTTTTTCTGTTATTGGTTTTGAAATTTTACCAAATAAAAGTAGTCCAAGAGGAAAGGTTTGGCTGTTGTCAAAATCTTTTCTGAACTCCTTTACTGAGGAGGAAATTTTGCTCTCTCATGTTTTATATTTCAACACTCCCATTAGTCTGTCTATAGGGAACTGACTACTCTAATTTCATTTTGTTTTTGTGTTTTCTGGTCAATAAGCTTGTAGAATTTTTTAAGGGGATGACAATATACCTCGTTACCTCTTTTTTTTTCTCATTCTTGCCAATAGGAGGCAGACTTTTAAGAGGTGGGTGATGGGGTTTTGTTGTTGTTATTGTTGGATTGATAAGCACAGGGTCCTCATTTCCCATTGTTCTGCTGTCACATATTAAGAATTTTGATTCCCTTCTAGCATGTGAGAGTTAGAAAAGACTTTTTTTTGCATTGGGCATTTTACTCAAGTTTTCTCCCTTTTCTTTTGGTAAAAGCTTGTCCTGACAATTCTGTGATAAGAGTTTATGGGCTGGGGAAAAGGCTCTTCTTCAAATTCACCCCACAAGTTCACATCATTGCATCACAAAATGCCAAAATTAAAGGGAAAATTCATTGATAAAAAGTTAAATGCACTGCGCAGCATGCTGCTACTGGATTTGGCTTCAACATTTTTTATCCATTCTCATGAAATCAATTCATTCTCTTCTCAGTTGGAAGGACAGAGAAAACCTGATGTATGGTGGACTTTCAGTTCCATCCACAAAGCCTGGATGTTTGTTTGATATGCAGATGGGGATGGGGTTTATTTTGTCCTTCAGGGTATTTGTTATAGGTGGTTCTTGACTTATGACATTCAATTAATGATGGTTCAAAGTTACAAAGGCCTCAGCAAAAGTGACATGACGTGTACTTACATTATGATCATCATGCCACTTCCACAGTCATGTGATTGCAATCCAGGAACTTGGTAACTGTTTCCCATTTACGATTATACTTGCAGTATCATGCAGTCACATGATTGCGATTTAATAACCCTTTTTGCTGATTTCCAGCAAGAAAGGCCCATTGAGGAAGTTGGACTTGCTTAAGCATCAAGTGATTTGCCTCACGACCTTGTGATATGCTTAATGACTGCCGTCAGTGGAAATTCTGGTCCCAATTGTTTGTTGTAAATCAAGGACTATCTGTAATACGTTGTAAAGGTCAACAACTTCTGGCACCTATAGCATGTACAGTGTGTGAAGCAAAGTCCTGTACAAATCTTATGTGCTAGGTGATTGTGCTCTCCCATACTTTCTAAAATCATGTCCCAAACATTGTTGATGGCAGGAGTTTAGATCTGTTGCTTATGTTGCATTTCACATCTGCTTAGATAAGGTATTAAGGCTTGTGTCGAATGCAACTAGCTATCTGTAAAATGATATCTTTTGCCAAAAGATAAACACTTGGAAAAAAAAGAACTTGGAAAAATATTTGAAACTGTTTTATACAACATGGAAGGTCTTTAATCATATCTTTAGCCTGTGATACTAATGGCCAAGCTGCTTGGTAGAATGGAATACTATCAAAAAGCCTGGCTCTATTCTCAGGAGGAATGAGGACAGAAATTTGACGTTTCAGAGATATTAAGACTAACTTCATTCAGCAGTTATTTGGACATGGCCTTAAATAAACTACAAGCATTTAATTGTTTTCATTACATTTGCTGTCCCTGCTATAGGAAACCTGGTATGCATGAATATTTAGATGACTGAGTGAGCATATGCATTTCAGATATTGGAGGCTTTTGTTAAAATTACAAAAGCTCTGTTGTGTGGTAATATACATACAAAAAGTGTGGTGTTTGTCTCACAATGGCAGAATGCTACTTTCATTATTTGTCCTCCCTCGTGGATGCCCCTGATTCTTATTTTATTGTGAAATGACAGTTGGGAAGTATCCCAAATGGAGGAAGAACATGCATGCCAAAACTGCTATTAAAGGAAGGGGTCTATACATATTTTTGAAGCCCTTTATCAATCTATTCATTCATTTGCCTTACATTCGCAAATGAATACAAGAGGCAATGCAGTAATATGTAGTAAACATTGTACAATGTATTGAAATATGTTCTGTTTTAGTACATTGAATTTCAGAGTTCACTTGATACACAACAGTCCTTTTTGATAGGATACTAATACACAAAATGGGAGAAAGAAAGGAAGAAATTTCAATATTTGCATAGATGTGTGATGCTTAGAAAGGAGGAATATATTCATATAATATTACAAGTGAGTCATTTTAAGAAAGAACTGCAATGTGTCACTATTTCTTTTTTAATAGTAATTTTATTAAATGTTACAATTAAAAAATGAGTACAAACTTAAAAAAAGCTGCATATAAAAGAAAAAAAATTATAGTGAAAAGTATATATAAAGAAATGACTTCACTCTTTATCACAACATGTAAATATTTTAGTAACTTATTGCCTCTTAAACTGCAACAAATGAACTTTTCTTTCCATATCCCATTTCTTATCTACAAATGATCCTTAATGCCTCCTGGTTTAGTTGTGGTTAGCAAAAACCTATTAAGAGTTAACAGAGATAACAACATAACTTTCACCTTGATCAAATAAACCAACTTTATATTCCTTCTTTTTATTTTTAACAAATAATAATCAGATGACTGCGAAGAAATACAATCCTTCCACTCACCCCAACCCCCACCATCTTATCAAACCTTTAACCTTCCAACTCTCCACCATCCACTCTCAACTGTCAGTACCTATCCTTCCATCCCATTCCATCCTCCACATCAGAACTGATGAAGTTTCTTGTATGAGAAGCAAACTGTTTTCTTCCTCAAAGGAAAAAAAAAACTCGTTCAGTTGCCTTTTGAAGAAAAAAGCACTTTTGAGTTAGTACAAAGCCTTCTTAATATCCAGATGCAGTGAATCTGATACTGATGTTCAGGATTTTTTGATTGAAGAGCTTATTGCAGTTCACCTGTAAAAAACACAAGATCAGAACATTTGTATTGCTGAATGCTCATTAAGAAAAATATAAATAAAAATAAGGTTTAATCCTTTAGGTTTATTTCTAAATGTGCATATGCATAACTCTGTCAGAAATCTTTGTTTTAGAAAGGCAGCATGCTGTGTGTAAGATTCCTGTCTCCTTGTTTACTTAATAACTGGCAGCCTCTGAAGCACAGACCTTAAAGGTTATTTCATCACCCAATTTTTAATTGATATTCCCAGGATCACTCTCCTCTGAACCTGTAGATCAGCTGACCATCAAAAAAATAGATACATAAAATCGTAGAGCATTACAAATAAACACCAAAAAGAGGTTTTCTTGAAGGAATCTTGGTATCCTTTTTCAACATGAACAAATGCAATTTGAGCTGTAGGGTTTTATAGCCCAGGTAGCAGTAGAGTAAGCAAGTAAAAAGTAATTTTCTCCTTGAAGCCATCAAACAGAATGCTGCTGTTGTTTGTTTTCCTCCTGCTCCAAGAAACAATGTGACTTGTGAGAGTCATTGTAGTGCAAGTATAGCAATAGCACTTAGACCTATGTGTCACCCCACCATGCTTTACAGCACTCTGTAAAGGGTGGGATAGGGACAGAAAGATGGTGCCAAGTGTTGTTTCCTTCGTGCTTTCTCTTGTGGTTTCTTTCTATATGCTTTTTGTATAAGATGTGAATTAAAGGTT
Organism: Masticophis lateralis; assembly: GCA_030761175.1. Taxonomy (NCBI): domain Eukaryota; kingdom Metazoa; phylum Chordata; class Lepidosauria; order Squamata; family Colubridae; genus Masticophis; species Masticophis lateralis. The sequence continues at coordinate 243,412,770 of JAUDYJ010000001.1, read as the reverse complement.
TCCCAGATTTGGGGGAAAGTCTGATTCTCAAATTCTAGATATGTTCCATGTGTCAGTCTCTTTCTACTCTTCAGTTTGCTTCCCCCCCCCCCACTTTGCAATAATTTCACCTGCCATTCAAATATAGTTTTTGAAGGAGAAAGCAATAAATTCCCTTCCCTGCCTTCTTAATCTCACTAGTGGAACCAGAAGGCAAGCACTGCACTATGCAGGTAAACATGACACATCCTAATTGGAAGAGAGCTCTTCCTGGTAATAAGAATCCAGAGTATATTTGATACATGCAGTTTTATATATGAGAGAAATCAACAGAAAATAAGTTCGATGGATTGATCTTTCAGGCGGTGAAATAAAATAGTTGGCCAAAAGGGTTTTTTTGGGGGGGGGGGTTAAGATACAGTTTCATGAATTTGACCACAATCTGCAAAAGTTTATCTGAGAATAAGTCTTTTAGCCTCTAAAATCCTAAAAGACACTTAATTGTTTCTGCAATAGGATTTTTAGTGCTTTGAACATTTCCAAGTTTAAGAGTTACGGAGGAATGCTCTGCATCTGCTAATCATAAAAATAAAACTTGTTTACATTCCCCAAGTTGCATAACCCTGATGAAGGTTGGTACTGGATTGCTTATTACCTGCAGTATAAGAGTTGCCTGTGGTAATAACACTAGTTGAGTCAAGAATGGCTGTTTGGACAATTCCAAATGATACATTAGGAGAGGAAGGGAATCCTTGTTATTAGAGTGGAGGGTGGGGTGATGCAATCTGGAGGAGAAGTAGGCTGCTGGTGTAATTATTGATACAGCACAATATGTCTACTGAGCAAGACTTGCTATTCTTCATTTAAGGAGACCCAACTCCTGTGGGTTTAGTCTTTTCCCCTTGCCTGCCCCTTGAGAGAATCTCTTAATTTTCATGCTTTTCTCTCTGATGAATTTCCTTCTTGAACGACTGAATTGGATTAGAATGAATCATATTAATAGCTACGATTATTTCTGCTATGTGACAAGTGTACTATTTTTCTTAATGATGGCTATTAATGATTCTATTGAATATGCGCAGGCTAAACTTTTTATATGTTCTTGTTCTTATTCAAACACATTAATGTGCACTGCTTGATAATCTCCAGTCATGGAGCAGGAGTTACACTAAAATTTTAATGTTGGTTGCTTGGTTTTTAAATAGTTTGTGTGAATCACTGTCATTAGTAAACCAGGTTTAATGGTTTAGCAGGATAAGGCAAGCATCGGTCATTCAATAAACCAAGCTTATGCAAACCCTACTTAACATGGACTGCTGGTGTTTCAGAACGAGGTTTTGTTCACCTCCTGAAGCAACACCTGTCCCCCGTCCCCCCCCCCCCCCCCCCCGTGGAAAATCCGAAACGACAGCTGGGCAACTGAAGCGATTTTGAGTTTGTTTTGTTTTGTTGGTTTCTGCTTTTTCACTCTCCCCGCTTTTCCCCTTCCCCCTTCCGGCCCCAGCTTTGCAGCTCCTCTCTGGAACAAGGCCCCCAATGTACTGCAAGGGGCAGCAACCTAGTCTGTTATTCACATCGGATGCGCCTCGGGTCCTCATCCCCCTCGGAGCCGCTTGGAAGCTTTTATCTGCCGCGGCTCCTCTTCGGTCCAGACGGGAAAGTAGCCCAGGGAGGGGAAAAGGGAGGAGGGGACATTCCACATGCCAGATGTGGAAAAGGGAGACTCCTAAAAAAAATGGGGGGGGGGGGTTTCTTAGTGCAGTAACAAAGCTGCTGTTTTTTGAAGGGGCCTCCCCGGTTCCTTTGCTCTGCGCCTCCTCGCCCCCCCCCCCTCGGAAGGTGGGGCGAAGCGAGTACCCTTTTGTACACACGCACGCACGCCCTCGTACACACAGGCAATGCTCCCACCCCCCTACCCTCGGAACACCCGGCTGGGGAGTCCCGCCGCAATCTGAGCCTGCTCGTGGGGAGGAGCTTTCTCCCCACGCCGCCGCTGCTGCCCCCAGCTCGCCAGCGCTGATCCTCGCTCCCTTCCTCTGCCCTGAAAGCGCCCCCGGCCGCCTCTTCGGTGGGAAGAGTCCAGACAGTTCAAGCCATGCTGTAGGGGGCCTGCAGGGAAAGAGAGGGGCGGGGAGGGCAGGGGAAGAGGCTTCGGAGGGAGCAAAGCATCTCTGCGGACTGGGAGACGCTGTCATGTTGGCCGGGCTGCTCTTCCAGGCTGCTTGGGTGGCTGTGCTCCTTCACGGCGCTCAGGGGAGAGTCTACACGGGAAGAAGGAAGCTTGCCAACTTCGCCGTAGAGAGGTACCCCTCCGCTGCCCTGGCCGCCGCCACCAATATCCGTCCACCAAACGGGGACAAGCTTTGTCATAGTAAAGCGACACTTCTCTCCCTCCTTCCAGCCACTGAATTCCCCTGAGGCTGACTGGAGAACGAGACAACGACGTCTCCTCGCCATCTCCCCCTCCCCCCCACCCACCCACGCCACACGAGCTGGGCAGCGAGCGCTTCCAGCGCTTTCGACGGCGAGTGCTGAGGGAGGAGGAGGAGGCGGCGCAGGAGGGAGTCGGGGCCGTTCTGGGAGACGGTGGCGCTTGCCTGGGGAAGCGGGAATTGGCCTTCCTTCCTTCCTTCCTTTCCTATTTACTACTTGGTGTCTCTGTCGGCCATGCCCTCTCCAGCTTGGCAGAGTTCTGGAGGTGACCAAGCTGTTAAGCCTTGTGCTGTCCAAAGTTAAACCAGTCCAGTTAAACCAATTTGCCAAAAAGACAAAAAAAAAAAAAAGTTGGCTACACAACTGAGGGACTGCTTGGAAGCAAGATGGAGGGGGCGGTGGTGTGTTTCCTTCGCTGAACGCCCTGATTTCAGGGTGCCAACTTGTCCCATGTGTTTCTGTGCGTCTGTGGCAATGGGCAGCTTGTTTCCATAGATGCGCTTCTGTTCATGTTAGTGATGATGATTAGTTATTATATTTTAACCTAAGGAAGAACTTCTGCTATCATTATCCATGCCATGTGTCTGGATGTAGCCTTTTCTTCCTTGCATGCTCCAAGTCCTCTTTTGTTTCAACAGTCTTGTCTCATTTTATTAATGCACTTTGTAAGGTGGGTGCTCCGTTTTCTATTGTGTGAGAAGAGAACCTTATCCTGCAAGCCCACCAGGACAGTTTTTTATAGTTCATGAACAACCTGAACGCAGCGCAGGGAATGATTGCATCACTATTCTATGCATGGAGATAGTCTAACCGAGCCTGTGCAATGAGCAAAATAACCATTAGGCAGAGAACTTCTCTGTTCTCTGGCACATCTTATGCAAAGACGGTGACCATCTCTGGTCAACATCCATACTTCTGTATCCCTGTCACACTTGTCACAGTGTAACTTAATTCTTTTAGAGCTGGAGGTGTATTATAAAGATAGCAATTGGCACAAAAATAAGCAGGGGTGGGGGAGTGGGGAAGGAATGTGCTGGATTTTTTTTCTGGTATGCTTAGCACCGGTCACCTTCCCCTCCATTGGGGAATCTCTTCAGGGTCTTCTGACTAATTATCCCCCATGGCTTTGTGAGCACAGCTGCCTCTTTCTTCCCTTTTTTTTTTTTTTTGAAATTTAATTTATATGCCGCCCTTCTATGGAGACTCAGGGTGGTTTACAATGCATTAAGCAATAGCCTTCATACTTTTGTATATACCTGCTTAGTAGGGCTTTTGCCCCCCCCCAAGCGGTGTTCTTTTTTATACAAAGTCAGCTTATTGCCCCCACAATCTGAGGTCCTCATTTTACCTACCTTGAAAGGATGGAAGGCTGAGTCAACCTTGAGCCTAGTGAGATTCAAACTTGCAGTAATTGCAGGCAGATGGTGTCACTTTAACACCACTTCCAGCTGCTGCGCCACCAAGGCTCTTATTCCTGTCTTGGGTCATATATTGAGGATGTTATCATTTCCCTTCCTTTCTTCCACAAAAGCCGCCTGTAGACTTTTTTTTCCCATCCCCCTACTGGGAATTGACAGCTGCTCCTCACATTCATGTATTTTCACTCTCCACCTTTTCTCTCCAGCCACTCTGTTTTGCAGCCCCTTTTTTCCTCTTTCTTTCCTCTTCAGCAAGCTTTCTCCCCAACTTTGGGTCATATTGGCAGCAGTATCCAAGCAATTGAGGAGATGGGGGTTGTTCCTCCCCCCCACCCACCCAGAGCTCTAGTCCACAATACCTATATAGTAGCCTGAACCAATAGGACTGCTGTCTCAACATTTCCCTACAACAGCCCTGGCTGGCAGCGGATCATCCTGTCTGACAGTGCAGCTACACTTTAAGGCTAGAAAATGAGCTGCTTCTCCCCTGTTCTGTCTCCATTTGTTGGACTTACGCCAGCCCAACAGCAGCCATGGCAGGTCAATAAAAAAACACATGCCCCAGTCTCCACGATGCTGGCAACTTTCCCCAACTCTTCAGCATTGAACAGATGAACTTCCATTTTAGCTCTTACTCCAGAGGGAACTCAATGAAGACAGTTTGTAGCATTTATTCTGGTGTTGCAGGGTAAGAAATTTTGGATTGGTGAGAATTCTTGCCTTATCTCCCTCTTGGAATTTCTCCTACTCTCTCTGAAACCAAGGCACCATAAAGCCTTGCATTCAGTCCCTTTCACAGTGATCAAAGGAGCAGCTGCTTTCCTATATATGCCGCCCCCCTGCATAATTCTATAAACTGCAAATGCAGTCAGGAAATGATGAGATGGGGTGCTTACTGAAAGACTGATTTGTTTGTTCCCCCAGCTTTTCTGTCCTTTTTTCCACTCTGTCCTCATCCTCTATCGTCCCGGAGAATAGACACTTGCACAACAACCAGAGTAAGAAGGGTGAGGCTGGCGTGCAGGGGTTGAAGTTTAATTTCTTAATTACTTAAGATCTTACTACTAAGGATGAAGAGAGATGCTTACAATGTTTTCCCTCTTGTGTAAAAATCGCTTGTCTGGCTTTGGCTACTGTGGTCCTCTGACTAGGCTGGATAGGATATTATCTTTTGTTCTCCAAAATGTTTTGGACAGCCACCAAATCTAGCTACTATAAACTATTAAATTGATAACTTCTGCAAGTCTCTGTTCTTTCCTGCCAAGAAAGAATGGTTTCTCTGTGTAATTTGATCCACTATACCTTTCATCCAAATAATTTTGTTGTGTCTTGAGCACAGTATCAGTTAAATTTTTAGTCCAACATGCTGTTATGTTTTGCTTTGTGCCAGCACTGTGTGTCCTGCTAGAGAAGCTCTGTGGCTGGCTTAAACAGTTGCAAATCAGATTGCAGTTTGCACTTTATCCACAGTATTTAAATCCCTTTCTACATACATAATGCTCAATTACTATGTACAAACAAAAAGGGAAAAAGAGAAGGCAGGCAGGCAGGAAGGCAGGGAGGGAGGGAGAGAGGGAGGGAGGTTGGATTTCAAACTGCTTCTTCCATTGTAGGCGTCGCAATGGACCACATATTTGTCTCTCTGGTTTTGGAAGTGGATGCTGTCCTGGATGGATACCATCTCCAGGGAGTGGACAATGCACACTGCGTAAGTTTCTAGAACCTGTGGCAAAATCAGCCAGCACTACATTATTATTACTTTTAATCCTTATTAGCAAACTGATGCTCATTAATGTTTTGCTGCAAGGGTTATCATAATCTTAAGAGAACACACAAAGGTTCCAAAGGAAGGCAGCCAGGGAACAACAGCAACAGATAATCCTGCAATTGATTTTTTTTATTTTTTTTTATTTTTTTTATTTTATTTTTTTATTGTATTGTATTATTTATTTTATTTTATTTTATTTTATTTTATTTTATTTTATTTTATTTTATTATTTTATTTTATTTTATTTTATTTTATTTTATTTTATTTTATTTTATTTTATTTTATTACCGCCCTTCTCCCGAAGGACTCAGGGTGGTGCACGGTGGAAGGTACGCAGGTCAGGGATCATGCGTATCCCCGGGGGCAGTTCATTCCAGAGGACGGGTGCCCCCACAGAGAAGGCTCTCCCCCTAGGGGTCGCCAGTTGACATTGCTTGGCCGGCGGCACCCTGAGGAGCACCCTCCCCTCTGTGGGAGCGTATTGGTCGGTGGGAGGCTGTCATTGGCAGAAGGCAGTCTTGTAAATATCCGGGTCCTAAGCCATGGAGTGCTTTAAAGGTGGTGACCAACACCTTGATTGCACCCGGAAGACCACTGAGAGCCAGTGCAGCTTGCGCAGGAGAGGTGTCACATGGGTGCGACGAGTTGCTCCCATAATCACCCTCGTGGCCGCATTCTGGACCAGTTGGAGCCTCCGAGTGCTCTTCAAGGGGAGCCCCATGTAGAGAGTGTTACAGTTATATGAATAGTGATCAGCAGAGCTGCCCTGTATGAAACAAGTAGGGCCAATGTCCCACCATGCTATAGATGATTGCATTCTAGTAAAGCACTTAGAACTGAAGCTCAGCTTATAGATTTGCTTTTAGGGCATTTTCTTCTTCCAATTCATCTGGGAACTCTTTTTTACAATTACTCTATGGATAGTCTTACCTACTTTTGATGAAGTGTTGCTTACTTTAGACCTAGAAAACTACAGTCCTCCAAATATTGCTGAACTATAACTACAAGCATCCCTTACCACAGCCATTCTGTCTGCATTTCTACACACCTATACACACACACACACACACACAGAGAATTCTTGCCAAGCCTAATGGATGTTTTCTTGGTTCTCCTCCTAGCACTGTGTTCCTTTGGCTGTGGCAGTGGATTCTGCATAGCTCCCAATGTCTGTGCTTGCCGGGATGGAAGGCAGGGCATCACCTGTCAAGGTAAGCTGCATTACAGGGAGATGCTCAGTGTGTGGTTTTAGGATGTATTTTAAAATCTGGGAGCTATAACAGAGAGTCTATGGAGTGGATTGCAAACTTTTTATTTCATTCTATATCTTAGTTATACTTCATTATTCCATAATAACAAAGCCAAAAACACCCTGTGATGCAATCCCTCCATCATTATAACTCTCTAAAGGGAGAACTATATTAGGCAAAGATGACTGAACTGAAAAACTAGGAAGTGGGGAACAGTTTTCTGAGATAGGATGAAATCATCTGTAGTACAAAGTGACTGGGAAAAAGTTCTGCTCTATGTGTGTAGGAACATTTATCTAGGTTGCCATGGTGTAGGACTACCAAGGATCCTGTACTTCTTCTACACCTCAGTATGTACGGCTCCTATGGGCTCTTGGACACTTTAGACAGGAGGGAAAAACTTGTGCTTGTCCAGATACTGTTAAACTATAATCTTCATCAGTCTTAGTTAAATGATTAATAATTGTGGACGTACTTTATTTTACTGGTTAATATTGTGATTATATCTTATAATAATAAAAATAAAATAAAATAAAATAAAAAATAATAAAAGTTGTTATAACTTTTAAGTTTATATCTTGCCTTTCTCTTTATGTGTTTAGAAAAGTAAAATATATAAAACTTACCAATAACATCAGTGCATTTAAATCAAATTTAAAGACTAAAAAACTAAACTCATTATAACTGAAATCATGTAATTAATTCCTTGATTATGGGAACTACAATTCATAAACATGTGGATATTCCTAGACTAGAGCCAGTGCAATAATGATCCCAGCAAGGGATACATATTCTTAGAATCAAATTCCCACCCTGTCCATTTTCAATGCTTAACATCAGTGATCCAGTTTCATTCATCCTTTAATATGACAACATGTAAACCATCTCTGGAAAGCCATAGACTATTTTGCATTTCCTTACCAATGGAGAGTTTTATATTGTTCACAATTGAGTGATCAATTTCTTATATGTCATTAAGTTGGTGTTGATTCTGGGATGTGTATTGCTTTCTTTCATTTTGGTAATCTATGTTAACAGTGTAAGAGCCAAATAGTGCTTGTTGTTTTCTCTAAAAGCAGACCCAAGAACAGCTGAATGAAAATAATGCTGGAGCTCTTGGACTTGGGGGTTTCTCCTTTCTATGGGCTCTGCCAGTGAATCAAGCCTTTTCCATAAGATCTTTTCCAGGACTGCTGGTTCTGGGCTGCCAAACTCCAGAGGACCAAAGGATATCAGCAAAAGGATAACAGAAAATCCTCTTGGTGGGCTCCTTGGTGCTCTTTGAGTTTGCTTTTTTCCCTCCAGACATTTCATTACCAAACGAGGTAACATTGTCAATTAGTGCATCATCATCACTGATGATGTTACTTAGTTTGGTAATGAAATGTCTGCCAGAAAACAACCAAGCTTAGAGAGCACCAAGGACCGCATAGTTCAACCTTGAGCTATAAAGATTAACTTCTGTCAAAACCCTTCTTGCTACCTTTCTAGTCATTCCAAGTTTTGCAGCCCTATTCGTCCTGAAGTTGCTGGAATAGACATTTCTGTTCATGCAGCAGTGAAACTGGGGACGTTTTCCTCTGCCTCGTCCCTTCTCACAGTCCTTGCATTCTTATTACCTTACAGATTTTCCTCAGTTGAAATCCCTCTGTGAAACTGTCCCATCTTGTTTTTTTACAGACCCACCTGGAGCCTGTGGGGAGTATGGCTGTGACCTCACCTGCAATCATGGGGGCTGCCAGGAGGTGGCAAGAGTGTGCCCTCTGGGATTCTCTATGACCGAAACAGCTAATGGTGTACGTTGTGTGGGTAAGCCAGAAAATGGGGTAACTCCCTTCCTGGGAGTCAGGAGAAATGGACCTTTAACACAAGAGTCATAGGGAATTTTTACACTTTTACACTGAATAAGTCATTGCTCTTTAGCTATAGCAAGATTGGTCAACATCTGGCCACTCAGCTATGGCTCCAGAACATCCCCAGACCCTGCTGCTGAAATCTGCTATGAGCAATCATTTTCATTCTTTTGCCCCCAAATTTATTTATTTAGTTATTTGGTTATTTAGTTATTGGTTCGATTTATATGCCGCCCTTCTCTGGAGACTCAGGACGGCTTACAATGCGTTAAGCAATACCTGTCATACTTTTGTATATACCTGCTTAGTTGGGCTTTTGCCCCGCCCCCCCAAGCAGTGTTCTTTTTTATACAAAGTCAGCTTATTGCCCCCACAATCCGGGTGGGGGCAAAAATGAGAAACAAGTCACCAGAAAGTCCAAAATTTTCAGTTCTAACCATTCTCTTAACATATGTCATATGAGTCTTACATATTTCAGAGCACTCCCTAAGGGGTGGGGGTGGGGAGGAGGGGAGAGTAGAGTAGAGTAGAGTAAAAGAGTTCATCCTCATCCAAAAGATTCCCTGCACCTTCATTAAAAGCTAGATCAATAATTGTCAGTGGCATATTTTCTTTGAAAGACTTTCTCTGTACACAGACACACAAATACATCAGCAACAATGCTAAACCTGCACTGACCAAAATAATAATATTGAGGTTGTGCTAAGGGGTAAATGTGTGGAAATAGGTTCAGTGTTCTAAAATGATTCAAAATGAAATCAAAAAGTAAAAGGGATCTCTTCTTCAAGTCTATCCAGGCTTCAAGGGTGGATCCTAGATAGCTCAGCAGACTAAAAGCCTTCTGATTAACACCAGTTGTCTGCAATTACTGTAAGTTCAAATCTCACCAGGCTCAAGGTTGACTCGGGTGTTTGAGGATACCCGAAATAAATATAATCTGCATGAAAACCTGTTTGCTAGAGTTTATCTGTCTGTTCCCAGTGGAGCCAGATGCCTGGGGAATAGAAAAGTAAAATGGCGTAGACTGCCTGACCCCCTCCCTTTCTTTCTCTTGGAGCATTGATAGACATTCTGCTTGAGTGAAGAAAACAAAACAAAAGCACACCCACCCCATACCGGGGAAGGAATGGGGGGAATGTCTTTGCTGTCATATTACCTAAGAGATGTCAACTACGATCATTTAGTCCTCCATTTTGTCTTTTGGTGCAGCTCTTCTCCTGTCTTCATATTTGCTGATCCACAATATTTTTTCTGCAGATATTGATGAATGCCTGAGTGCTTCCTGTGAGGGGCTTTGTGTGAACACAGAAGGGGGCTTTGTGTGTGAATGTGGCCCAGGGATGCAACTTGCCACTGACCGGCACAGTTGTCAAGGTGGGTCAGACTGGAATTGCAGGAAGGGAGGTCTAGATGAAAATAAAAAAAAAATGCAGAAGGAACGTTGGTAGAATAGATTGTCATGGGCCAATGATGTTAATCATCTTGATCCCAGATATTGATGAGTGCCTAACAACACCTTGCCAGCAGCACTGCCAAAACAGTATTGGCAGCTATCAATGTTCCTGCCATCCTGGATTCCACCTTCATGGCAACCGACATTCATGTGTGGGTGAGTGATTCTGCTTTTGTTGGAGAATCCAGCAGATATCTTTCTTCTAAAACAAGTGGTTTATCCTAGCCTAAAAGCTCTATGGCAGCTATAGCTTTCTGGAGAACAAATTGGAACTGAATCATTTGAAGGATTTATTTTCTTTTGTTTAAAAAATGAGGTCCAGGTAGGCACTGCTTTAGTTTGGGGGAACAGCCTGTTCTGACTGAGACTCCAGGAGGCTGCAGTGTGGTTTGCTGCTGCAAATCAGAGTGACAACACTATTTGGGCTCCTAAAACTGCACATTTAAAAAGGGACTGATTAGTTTCTTTGAGTTCTTTGTGCTTTGTATCATACCTGACAGTGTCACATATCTAAGTTCAGCAGATGTATTTTCCCAAATTGAGAAATATTGATGGAAAAGTTTTCTTGTTCAGTATTGTGGTGATGTAAGATACCCTCCCTACACACAGATACATAAGCTGCATTCAGTGTCAGAGCTATGAGATGTCCCGTCATGCATATGAACTGCTTAAACAGCAAATGGACTTTCTTGATTTTTCTTGAAGATGTTCAAAAAACTCTAGTTGCTGCTTGAAAAAAGCACTTTTTGGGATAACCATGACCTGGATGAGTGAGAACCTCTATGACATTTTCTCTAAGGTGTCTTTATAAGTAAATCTTAATAGCAAGCTGAATTGGCCCTGAGTGATGACAGGGAAAATAATCAGTCAAGAACTTACAGCTAACTTGTTTCTATTCATTGATCATATCTCTGAAATAGTACAGCTAGCATTCTGACCTAGTAGGAAGGGATATATAGAGACTTAGGTGACATGGCCAGAGAAGTGGCTCACAGGCTTTCAGGAGCAAAGTTGAGGCTAAGAGGAGCCAGGGTGAGGGGAAAATCCAGTGCTACCCCAGCCCTCTCCTTTCCTTGGAAATGGAGTCTTGGGAGGAGAAAACTGCAGCCACAGGCAGGTGGGTATGTCCGTATGTGTATAAAAAGCACAAAGCGAGGGAGCCAGCGGATTAAGGAGCTTTGTGAAACATCATGCCTACACGCAAAGTTTGGCGAGGGAGGGGGAAGAGATATTTCCCTCTCTTGGCAGTGTTTTGCTTGAAAATATTTGAGAATCTGACCAGGGAGAAGGTGTACAGATTTCCATGCCTTCTTTACGGGAGGTCGCTTTACACCTGCAACATCGGAAGGAGTCCTGCAAGGAGATGGATTCTCAAATATTTCAGAAGAAGCAGCAGAGGTCCTGGTCTTTCTTTCTCTCCCCCAAAGTCTGCCAGAAATGAGTCTTTGTGAGACTTGCCGTGCTGGTGTAGCCTCTTGGAGCAGGACATTGCAAAGCTTGTTATGTTGTGTGTGCGAGCGATGGTACTGCTGCGAGTTTTGACATACTGGTGCAGGTGTGAGTGACAGGATGCCACTTGCGCCAGTGTGATGAAGCTCATGGTAGTGCTGCCGTTCATGCGTGCAATGCCACAACAAGCCTTGCAGGATACTGTGCCAAGAGGCTGCGCAGGTATGACAAACCTCACTGTGGTGCTGCTAATCCCGCATGGAGTTTGGGAGAGAGAAAAAAGTCAGAGTCTCTGCTTCATCTGCTTTCCTTGCATGCAGCCAAAAGTTCACAAAAGCCAGGAAGGTGAAATGCCAAGCTCAACTAGTACCCACACTTCATGTATGGGCTGCCCCCAAGCAGTGCCAGGCCTGGGGAGGCCATTGGAGGAGTCCCACACAGCCCCCACCTGCTTCTGCTTTGCCTTTGCCAGGGCAGTGGGCGCTAGAAGGGCAGTGTCCTGAAGCCTCCCAGCCGCTTGGTTTGGGGTGGACAGTGCCCGGCAGGTGCAGGTGCAGTGGGAAGGCAGGCGGGTGGAGTGGCTGCGCAGCTCACTCGAGTTGCGAACAGTTCGGGGATTTGGGCAGCATTAACATGGCTGGGATGCTTACAGGATCCCTGGCTTCTGAAGCTGCTGAGGCCCAGAGAGGAGTTGCTGAGAGGGGGCCCATTTCTCACATTGGCGTTGGCTGTAAGGTTGCCTGGTGCTGTGGGCAGGACTGGGGCTAGTAAGAGTGCACTGGAAACATCTCCAGGCACCCAGAGAGGCAGAACTGGCCCTTGCTGGATAAGCTGATCCGCGGGCTACAGTTAAGGGGTCAAGCAGCTATGAGATGACACGAAAGGGAAGGGCTGCCTCCTGTGCTGGCCACGCCCACCCCATTCACTAGGGCTTATTTTTGGGGTAGGGCATATATTAGGCCCACCCCAAAAATCAGGATAGGACTTAGGGGCTGCCTTTTCCTTTTAGAATTTGCTCCACCCTCTTATCCCTGATGTTTTCTTTGCTTTCCAAGCATTTTCACAAATGGTTGTCTTTAGCCCACATTCTCTCCTTTGATATCAACACAGACCTTTCTCTCCCCTCTCCCCACCACATTTATTGAACCTTTTTTGTTCTGCCTCTACAGTGATTTAAGCAAATGATACAATTTACTGTAAGTTTACAGAAGATTAACTTCCCATTCCTAAGGAAGAATTTAGAAAATTAAAAGAGAGCCACAGTTATTCCTTATGTATATGCTATCTGTTGCATAGTTTGTATGTATATACTATACTTTCTGGCCCTTTATGGCTAAGCAACAAAATCTACACAGCTACAAGCTTGAGCTGACCTAGCTGTGCTGTAAGCCTGTAGCGCCCTGTCTGTCTGGTGCAGATATGAATGAATGCCGCCGACCCAGTGAGAAGCGAACCTGCCAACACTCCTGTCACAATACACTGGGGAGTTTTATGTGCAGCTGTCATCCAGGCTACCGACTGAGTGTGGACAGAATGTCTTGTGAAGGTAAGGACGGCCTACAAGAAAGCCTTCTTGATCCTTTGCATTGCATCAATTATTTGTTTATTGTGATAAAAACTGGTTAACTAGAAAAGTCCTGAGACTATGGGAATATGTATGTGAGCAGTGGGAGAACAAGGAGATGTTGGAAAATGTGTAAATCTAGTCCACATCTGTTTAGTAAGCCAAAGTGATTCAGCCCAGCAGAGACTGGCTTGCTACTGTAAACTGCCTAGGATGGTGACTACATTTGTTCCTCTAAAAATCTACATTTGTTCCTCTAGAAATCTCAGTTAGCATGCTGTTTCCATTTTCTTGCCCATCTCATCTATGTTGGTAAATGTCGTGTTGAGTTTCACTAGTGATAGTGCATTTGCCAAATGTATTGTTCCTATGGAACAGAACTATGACAACTATCAATCAAAATCCCTCTCATTTCGTTACCAAGATCCCCAATGGCCATAGTTATGCCTACTGGTTCTTGCCGAACTTAAAAAATCAAGATCAATTCAAAGAGGCTATTGAAACAGGGCTCTCAGTCTGTTGGAGTAAGTTATCTCCCCATAGTCTGTGGACCTCACCAGATCAGCTTTCTAGGGCAGAGATTTATTTTTCTAAATAGGCAGGTTTTTTTCTAAATTTTTCTAAATTAACAAGGTTTTCATCTTCCGGGATTTTTTCAATGTGCTTTAAAAGATCTGTAAAATAACTTGCAGCAGTTTTAAACAGCATATTTTGTCATGTAGAGTGTTTTATGCAGTCACCCTTGGTTCATATTACATTGATAATCATTTCCAAGAAACATTTTAGTACAAATTTATCTGACCTTGTTTCTTACATAATTTTCCCTAAAGCATAATTTTGCAATACATATTTTTCACTCTATTGGCTTGATTTTTTAAAATAAAAATAAAACTTTTTGTTTGCCTCTTTCAAAAACACCTTTTCTCCTTGAGTGTCTCTTAAATGATGTTTTTTTAATGTGAACTTTTTAGCAGATAAACAGAAATTAGTAACCTCTACTCAAAATTCTACCTGCCCCATAATCAGTTTGTTGTGACAGATGCTCTCAATTTTTTCAAAATGGGATTTTGTTTACTGTCGAGATACAGAATTTAGCAACCCTTTTGGGTTCCATTAACAAGGGTTTTCAAAAGTCTCTGTTATTGTAATCAGATAATACTGGAGTCAAAAGCTGGGTAAAAGGCACAATTGAGAACACAGTGTAAAAGCTCTTATTGATGGAGTAGAAATATCTTCCCAACAGTGATTTGGAAGCTGTGCAAAGGGGGGGGGGGAGGATTTCTGAATATAATTGGCCATTTCTGTAATGGAGTGTGTGAATGACTTTAGGGAATGAAGGGAAGAGATGCTACTTAGAAGCAATCAAACAAGTGAGGAAGGAGCCCGCTATGGATTAACAGTCAGAAGAAGTAATTTAGAAAGGAATCCAGTGGATTAATTTGGATTTGGACTATTAATGTTATCCAACAGAACATTCTACGAGACAAAAAAAGAAAGGTGATAGAAGAAAAGACAAAAGAAGGAAAGTTAAATAAGACTAAAATTTGGACAATTGGGAAGATATATAATTGAAAAACTATAAGGCTGTAAATTACTAAAGAATTTTAACAATCATAAATGTAGGGGTTTTGGAGATATAATTATGGGATTCTATTAAGCAGGAGTGAAATTTTATTAAGCAGGAGTTTTTAAATATTGAGATGTTGGAACAACAGAAATATACTGAGTAATTTTTATTAAATTGTTATAAAATGGATTTACAGGGGATAATAGAGGCATATGAAGAAATATTCTTGATGCGAAAAAGTGTGCATGAAACTATAAAGACCAATAAGGAGACAAGGGTATGGTTTAACGACACAGAAACGAATGTAGAAGTCACTCAACAATTGGGGGGAAAAGAGGAACATGATATTCAAGAAATAGATGAGAAATTAGAAAAAGCAGTGGAAGGAAAAATCAAAATGAGATAAAAGAAGGTAAAAATAAAAAAGAGAAAGGACTAATAAGTAGGAATCAATCAGATAACTCCTTAAAAACTGATAATAGAACCGAGAGAAAAGAGAAAAATCTCTTGAAAAAAAGAGAAAGATCTAGAGAAAAAAAAGAAAAGAAAAATCTCTTTTAAAAAAAGGAAGAGTTGTTGATGGGTGTTCAAATAATACAGCAGAAAGAGACAAAGGATATCCAGAAGGGAATGTTCAGTAGGCACAAAAATATCAAAAAGAGCTACAAGATTCCAAGAAAGAGAGATAAAAGACTGCCTAAAAAGTCAATAAATGATGGAATTTTTAAAAGGTCAAGAGATGATGGATAATGGGAAAATATATTAATAAAATGGGAAAATACAAATGGGGAAAATAGTACTATATATAATAATAGATAATACAACTTATTATAACTACACATAAGTTTAGTAGATAGAAATTTAGGATTAGGTAATTTAATTGTATTACTAACATTAATAGTGTGTTAAAGTATATTGTGAATTTAAAATATTAAGGATTAGAAATTGTGGGGATTTTGAGATACACTCCTGGAATTGATGAAATATTGTTAATATTTGGCTTTAAAATATTAAATATTAGTAATTTAGTAGAGGATAACAAATACATGGCGGAAAGAAATGTTATCTATGTTGAAATGAATTAATGGGGAAAATGATAAAGAATTATGAAGAGAGTATAGTATTGTTGAAGTTGGAAGATTAGGAGTACATATACTTATTTGTATTATTATTGTTTAAAACAAATCTTGTTTAAAAAAGATTTGACCCAGTCAAGACACTGTCCACAAAATATGTATGATGTGAACAGAAAACTGTAAATAAAACATGTTTAAAAAGAAGAAGAAGAAGTAATTTAGGAAGGATCTGCCGTAATTATTTGGGCAGTTTAAAGTGGTGGCAAGAAGTCTGTACTTCAGAATTAGTAAGATTCTGTTAATGTAGCCTTACAATAAAGTAGAATTAGTTTATCTGGTTGTTTCCTGTTTGGTTTAGCAGTGAGGGCTGATAATTTTTCTCTCTAACCAACTCTCTTCCCTGTTCCTCCCTCCTACTTCACAGGTTTCTCAAAGTCCATCCTGGCCCCTTCTCCCATTTTGCAGTCTCTTCAGCAGCCGCAGACTCTGCTACGCCTTTCTCCAGAATCCATAGGGCCTGCCTTGCCCCCCAGGGGTTCCCCAGCACTTATTCCCTCAAGTGTACCTGGAACCCCATTTCCTTTTCTGCTCGTTCCCATTCTCTCTGTGCTTCCATCAACAGCTTCTCCCACCTCCTCATCTCCTCCCCACAGCTCATCTTTTGGCACCTCTTTCTGGCTCAGAACTGCCAGGCCTTCTCTGCCAGTAAGTCCTCTGTCACCATTGTTACCAAAGAAGTTTAGCCCATCCATTCCCCCCATCCCTTTGACTCCTTCAATTCCATCTGCCTGCTGGCATGGAGGGGTTCTTCATGAAGATAACAGCTCCTGGACAGAGCCACCATGTCTGAATTGCTCCTGCAAGGTATATGGCATATTTTGAGTTCTTATCTTATTCTCCAACTTCAAGTGTTACGTTGGTACTGTCTGTATTGTCTTATTACAGGGTGGACAAGTGTTTTGTCAAACAGTAACATGTGAAGTTTCCTGCTCTCACCCAATTCCCCCAGCCCAGGGAGAATGCTGTCCTGCCTGCACAGGTGAGAGAAGTACGCACTAGGGGCTCTATATGCTTGTGTCAGATTGGATCACGTGGGCCTTCCCTTGTTTTAACCATGGAGGATTTTCATCATATACCCCCTTCTCCCGCAACTAATTGGAAGCAGTCCCTAATTTCTGGAACTTGACTTAGTAAGTCCCCATTCCTATTTTTATTAACATTTTTGTTTCCTGGAAATTATATAAAACTTGGTCTAAGTTTCCTGACTTGTCATACTTCATGGATCACTTCATTCACTGGAGCATCTGAAAACTGGGCAGAAGGTTGACACATCTTTATTCACACAGGTGCCATGTCTTGTGCAACCTGACATTTTGTGTATTCTGTATACAGTTAACAAATTGAAGGATAGTCTTTTTTAGACCACTTTTAATTGAAAGCTAAAAATATTGGCACTGTCCCACCAATTTTAAAATTAAAAAGTTTAATTGGTTAAAATCTCATGAGATTTTCAGGTCTTAAAAGATTTCTGTAATATCATCTGTTGATTCTAATATTGTTTGAACCTTGTAAGGTTTGGCAATTTCAGCCATTTTTAATGTAGTGAATTTATTTCTTAATTAGATTTGATATCCCATCTTTTCTTCAGGAGCTCAAGGCAGCTTTCATAGCATTCCCTTCATCTATTTTTCCCCACAGAAAGAATCCTGTGAGGCAGGTTGAGCTGAGAGAGTAACCAGCCCAAAGTTAATTTCTATGGCTAAGGGTGAACTGAGCTGAACTAAATCCAACCACAATGCAACTATAGCTCTCAATCATTATGGACATCATGTGGAGTATCACAGGTCTATCCTGGTACCTATAGACATTCCTTAACCTAGACTTACTTTAACCTAAAAAAAAATAGCTGTGAAGTTTTCAGAAAAGGAATGAATGCAGCAAAGGGAGCAATGTTTCTTAACTTGATGGCCTTCTTTAAGACTTGGGCCTAATAGAAGTGTATAGTGTAATATATAGGGAGCTTTGCATGTTGGACATAACTGAAATAGAACTTTTAACTGGGTTCAACAGCCAAGAGGTACCTTGAATTATCTGTGACTTGCAAATGGGGAAATTGTTACATGTATTTTCATCTATGGAATATTGGAGAGCATCTAGCAAGTTTTTGAAAATATCTACATGCTGACCACTGAAATTTTTCCAGTTAAGAGAAAGTGTAATGGGGCCTATTTCCCTTAGTTCTTGTCCCTTCAGAGAAGAATCTTCTTATTCCTGTTTCCTACAGGCTGTTTCTATTATGGGATGTCCAGAGTTGAAGGGGACGTATTCTCTCTCTCTGAGGATAACTGCACAGTCTGTGTCTGCCTGGTGAGCCTCAGGGAGTTGGGGCTGGTATTTCTTTGAGAACATATAAATTAATACTTGCTAATACTTTAGATGAAAATAAATATAATGACTGTTGCTTTTGCTAGGAGCCATCTAACAACATTGTACTGAAACTTGTAAATGTTTTGATGGGCATCTGTTTTTTTGACCAATGGCCCAGAAAACAGGGTTGAATTAAGAGATGGAATTATTTCTCCTTCTCCTCCATTTTATTTTATAGTACAAATTATTATCCAATTTAACATGAAGTTTCAGACTCACATGATTTTATAATGTAGCCATATCTTGGGTCACTGATTTTCAACTACCATATATACTCGAGTATAAGCTGAGTTTTCTAGCACATTTTTAATGCTGAAAAAAGCCCCTCTCAGCTTATATTCGAGTGAGGAAAAAAATGCTTTTTTCCTGCAACCCATTTTGGCTTCCAGGGGCTGCAGGGAGGCTTGCTAAGGCCAAAATGGGGCATGGGGGGAGGGTGTGGCGCCCCCCCCCACGTCCCCTTTTGGCTTCCAGGGGCTGCAGGGAGGCTTGCTAAGGCCAAAATGGGGCGGAGGGGGGTGCCTAGCAAAACTCCCTGCAGCCCCCTGGAAGCAAAAACGGGCTGGGGATGGGGGCTTCAAGGGAGAAAGAAACAAAGAAATCCTCACTGTTTAGGGAGATCGCCACCTGCACTGAGCTTGAGTTGAGAGCTCATTGTAATAGGCTGGCTGCTAGCTGTCCTCGCTCAGGCTAAGCTAATCAATAGTGGAGCTCTAAGAATATTTATCAAAGATGTCAAGTTTAAAAAAAAACAAAGAGGGGAGAACAATACTACAGTGAAAGACAAAATACTTTCCAGCTTCTATCAAACTTGCATTTTCATGTTGCTTTCGTGCCACCCAAACGCCTTTTCTGAACCTGGCTGTTCAGAGGGTTCAAGGAGGGTTCAAGAAGGGTTCCCTTTGACTTTAAACCTGTACAAAGATCCCGTAGGCAGGAGCAGGATATAGTGTGTTACTATCCTTCTCCCATGGCCCTTACAAACCCCTCACTACAAGCTGTACTCTCTTCCTTTTCAGCCTTCATTGTTAGCACTCTTATCCACATAATCACTGGGATGCCTGTCTCCAGTGGTTGAAGTCTGCTATCCAGGAAGAGTGCATAGAATTGATTGGGTGAGCAGAGTTTTTCCAAGGGGTAATTTTATAGGTGAGATGCACTGAGACTCTTTACCAGCCACATCATGGCTAGGAGAAATACTAATCCTACTGTTAGGCAGTAGATGTCATGAAAGGAGAGCATATTCTCCAGTGTTAATTTAATTGGTATTGTATTTATTGCCAAAGAGAAGCTTGTAGGATGTCTCTGATTCAAAGCTGAAAATAGTGTTGGTGGTCTTGGTAGTAAACTCTTGACGTAGAGCATGTACTGTTTATCTGAGGTGGCAAAATGCACTGAAGTGGTCCAGAGTGAGGAGCATTTGGAATTTAATGGATACAATGGGTGTGAGCATTTGGGAGGCAAAGGATTATGTTCACAACGAGCCATTCATTCTTTGTCATAG
Organism: Masticophis lateralis; assembly: GCA_030761175.1. Taxonomy (NCBI): domain Eukaryota; kingdom Metazoa; phylum Chordata; class Lepidosauria; order Squamata; family Colubridae; genus Masticophis; species Masticophis lateralis. Next base: position 243,393,029 of record JAUDYJ010000001.1, on the reverse strand, counting down.
TTTTTCTTATCTTGTTGCCTAGAAATTATAGTGGCTGAAATCTAAATTATCCTGATGCCACAAGTTTATGGAACACATTCACAAATAAAATCCAGATGTGCCATCAGGCTGAAACTGCATTGTAGAAAATGAAAAATCAAACAAACTGCACTATAATGTTTGTTTTTCATTCCAGGCAGGCAACATTTCCTGTATTTCTCCAGAATGTACACCCAGTCCATGTCCCAGTTCTGCTCAGACTGATTGTTGTCCCTGCCAGCCAGGTAGATCTCTCTCAAATACTTAATTATTGCCATGAAGACATCTTGTTTTTTTAAAGACAGTGTAAAACAAGAAGGGTGGAAATAGTGGGAAGTCACCATTTTATCCAAGCAAGTAAGATATCCTATGAGTTGGTAATGCTAGGATTCACAGTATAAAGACTTTTCAATGCTTCCCTCTATAAGTGAATTGGGGTGGGGGGCACCTTGGGGGAAGAACTTCAAGTGAGGATGCCAAATAAATGAAAATTAAAATCCAAGTGTCTGTGCATTATGACAAGACACCGGAGTATAAATTTACATCATAAGAGCTATGGGCCCAAGATCATTAGAGCTGTACATTTATAAATGTGATACTATAGATTAATTGGCCCTTTATTTGGTCACCAATGCTTCTCTTTTCTATTGAAAGATCACCTGTGCCATGTTACTCTTTCCTGCTATGAATCTTCTATAGCAGGACTGACCTGTTGATTTCCTCTGTAGCAGAATGTCATTTCCGTGGGCAAATATACACAGAAGGGACCGAGTTCAACCCAGATGGTGATAACTGTACCATCTGTGTGTGCAGGGTATGTGTTTTACCTACCTTTACTCATCTACCTTTTTTTTTTTTAAAATGAAGTTTATTGTAATATAAATGCATAAAAACAAAGATAATAAGGGACTAAGGAAGGAAAAAGAAAGAGGAAGAAGGTGCAAGATAAGAGGGAAAGAAAGAAAAGCATTACTTCTAATCTTTTTGCAGTCAAATATAAAATACAGCTACAACCTCAATTTTTTACTTAATATGTTTAGTAAGTACTAGCCGTTTCTATAACAATAGTATAATCTAATTATCAAAAGCCAGGATCAATTTTTTTTCTGTTTTGAGCATAAAGTCCACAAGCGGTTTCAAGTAGAAATAAAACTGTATACATTATTTTCTTTTATTAAAACAATTAATTTTGTCATCTCTCCGTCAATTTTTCCATTCATTCTTCCATTGACGGAATTGACATATCTTTCCATTATTGTGCATATAAAATTCTCGCTTCAGCCAATCTATATAATAACAAAGTTCCAATTGTTTTTCAAGTTCTTTGTCCAATAGTCCAAAAAGGAAAAGTTCTGGTTTCCACTTTGTATTTGTTTTAAGAATCTTCTGAATTAAAATATAAATCTGGCCCCAATATTTCTTTCTTTATCACAAGTCCATCAAAGATGATGAAAAGTATCTTCTTTACAATTATATTTCCAACAATATTTCAGACACCTCTATACATCTTTTACAGTTTCTCAGTCGTACCTTTGCTTATCTCAGAGGATGTTCAAATTAATTTTCTTTCACTTGGTATACACACAGTCTTTCTCTTGATTTCTCTCTCTTACATACACACAAATACACACTGTTATAGGCTTACATTTTTCTCTCTCCCAATGAAAAGCATATGATGAGATATAAATATTGGCAGCAGCTTAAGTCTGTGCTTTACATCATTTTTACCTAAGAAATCATACATTTCAATTATTTAGAAGGATGACTTTGATCTTTTCTTTCTGGTTGTCCTTAAACCCTTGTAATTTTTCTTATCTGTTCAAAAAGAAACATTTTTTCTGCTTCACTGCAGAAACTAAACTATTACATGAGTTTTATTGGTATTCCAGAACTATATGTCAAATGTGAAATTGGCTAAATAAGGCCTCTGAAGGGAAAGTCTATTAATAGCCCTCAAATGCTCTGTGGCAAAGAAGGGGCCAGGTAGAAAATGTGGAAGCATTTTTTAAAAAATCATGCCACATATTTCTTTTGTCATAACACTGAAAGCAGTGACAAATTAAAAATACAAAAACAAACAAACAAACAAATAATTACAGTCAAACTCAGTTTAAAAATATATAACATGTAAAATTACATAAGACAACTCCTAGAGCAAATTTCTGGGGGTTATTTCATCCTTTTTCTAAATATGGAGCTATTCGGACTAGGAATGCTGTCATTTGGGAATGCATTCTATAAACAATATCCCCTGTACGTAATTGAAGTAGTCCTGAATGGTATTAAGAATGATGGTACACAAATAAGACAAATAATAAATAGATGGCACCCTGTTTCATCCAGCTACTGCCAACAGTAGATTGCTTACTAAGGTGACTATGCAATTCTTACTTGTATATTCTAGTTCATGGGTGTCAAAGTCGTGGCCCACGGGCCAGATGCATCACACGCTGGCCATGCCCATGCCTGGTTTAGCAAAGGTGGAAAAAGTCACAATATGTCATGTGATGATGCAAGTTTGACAGCCTGTTCTAGTTGGAAGCCAAATTGAAACAGATCCAGAAAATTTATAGAGAAACTGCATAGCTTGAGAGATTTCCCTAATTTAAAAATATCTGTTAAAAAGAAATTGTGGACACCTGTCTTGATGACTTCCTCTCTGTGTCCTTTTCATTAATAATGGTATCTGGTCCTTCTTCAGCAAGGTGAAGTGGAGTGCTCTTTCATTCCATGCCCCACCCCGGGATGTCCCCGTGAGGACTGGCTGTTGGCTCCAGGACAGTGCTGCTTCACCTGCCGAAAGACTGCACTCATGACAGGTGAAACCCCTGCAGCCAGCATGCAAGAACATATACATCTATGATGCAAAGATTCATGGAATAATGGAAAATCATTTAATCTTTTGGGGAATTATATATTATATATACGTGTATTAATGTGATAATATTAATGTAGTAATGTATACAAAATTCATGTTGCTAAGTGAAAAATTTGTTAAGTGAGCTTTTACGATTTTTCTTGCCACATTTGCTCAGTGAATCACTGCAGTTGGTAAATTAATAACATGGTTGTTAAGTGAATATGGCTTCCCCATTGACTTTGCTTGTCAGAAGGTCTCAAAAGGGGATCCTATGACCCCGGGACACTGCAACTTTCATAAATATGAGTCAGTCATCAAGCATCTGAATGTAAATTATCATGTCATAAGTCACTTTTTTCAGTGTTGTAACTTTGAATGGTCACTAAGCGAACTGTTGCAAGTCTACCTGTATTTAATTAGTATACATTAAGATGTTAATGTAATGTAATGTTAAATGATATACCAAAGCTTTGGAATTTGATTCTTTATTGTGATTGCATTGAGCATTGAGGGAGCCAAACAAAATAATTATACAGTATCAAGAAATTATTTTCTACTAATCAAAGGAGGCAGCACAGCAGTGTGTTTTTCTTATGGGAGAGATTTTGTGAAATCTTACAATAATATCTTCTATTGTTTACACTATAGTAGTGAATTCATTGCTGAACTACCCTGTTTCCCGCAAAATAAGACATCCCCTGATAATAAGCCCAATCAGGCTTTTGAGCGCATGGCAATAAGGCCAAGTGCTTATTTCAGGGTTCAAAAAAATATAAGGCAGGGTCTTATTTTTGAGGAAACACGATAGTAACTATTGATAAATATAATATATAAGATACATATTTCTCCTTCTTAGTTTCATTTAATTTATACTTTTAATTTTTAAGGTTTTTTGTAAGATATATTAAATTTAAAAAAATAGTCCATAAACCAGAAGGAAGACTGACCTGACAGTTTTTCTCTAGATGAAAGGGGATTAAAACACAGGATAATTTTCAAACAACTGATATAGGTTTTCTTTATCTGGTTAGTTTTCACAATGCAAACTTTTATCCCTACTCCATATGGTCCAAAACTGCTTCAACAAGAGCATCCTGTCCTCTTTCTCCTTCCTTAAGGACACAGTAGCATCGCCAACATCCACACCCATGCATTCAATACCTACACAAAATGATAAGATACAAGCATCAATGCATATACAAATATAAAGTCAAAATAAAATTAGTAGGCCATATAATCTTGGCTTCTGATCTCCCTAAGGAAAGCATTCTTTGGAATCACTCATTCAGAAGTGGCCCTTCCACTGTCCTTACCTCAGGAAGAGTTCTTTATAGCTCTGTCTCAATCAGAGCCAGTATAAAAGAAGGCAAGTAGTAAAACATTGGATCATAATCTCTAGAAGCCTCTCTAGGAATTCTAGCAAAAAAAAAAAAAAATTATAGTATATTACTTTCTTCATGGTTAGGACCCAGAGAATACATCAAACCAAATATCAAACTAGCCCTCCATGCAGATCTTGATTCTCTTTTACAACCATGGATATTTTGATGTAAATTGCTGATAATAGCAAGCATGCTGGTAAGAGAGAGCCTTTTGTCTTTTCTGAGATGTCTGAAACAATTTCATTGTTTCTCTTCAAGGTTGCTTTATCGATGACAATGGAATTGAATTTCCAGTGGGACAACTCTGGTCGCCGGGTGATCCCTGTGAGTTATGCATCTGCCAGGTGAATGATAACCTGCTCTATTTCACTTAGTTTTAACCTTCCAGTCTTCTATCGCATGATATTTTACTATTATTATTATCATCAGATTTTTATCCTGTTTTTGCTATAGTAGCTCCTTAATATTCCTCAGTGAAGATTCAGATGGATTCCTTAAGGAATGTTGCTCAAACTCCAGTTGTGTTTACCTGTGTATTCTAGGACACATTCTAGGACACATTGGGCAGAGTCAGATAACATTGGGCAGAGTCAGATAATAATATTAAATTATTCCAGTATCTGAATTGGGCAAAAAAGTATGCTGGTGTATATTGTGTTGCTTTCTTTGACAATCCATAGTCTGCTTCAATAATGAGGCTGCCATTTTACTGTTTTAATGCTGGACAAGTTAAGGAAAGTGAAAGGAAACCACTGAGGCTTTAGTCTAGAATGTGAATGCTAAGATTGTATTCAACTCTCCCAAGATGATACCATCCAACTCTTACCTTATTGGGTGTAAAATAACAGAAGACCTCTATAACCTCTTGAAGACAACTAATAGAAGACTGATACTTCTGTTGGGATGGAGGCAATGGAGGGTCTGTCTGCCCACAACAGACCCGCATTTTGTGCTGTGGGTTTCTGTGAAGTTCTTTTCTGTTACAGGCAGATGGTTCAGTGAGCTGTAAGAGGACAGATTGTTTGGAGGTGTGTCCTCATCCAATCCGAATCCCTGGACAGTGTTGTCCAGATTGCTCAGCAGGTAAAATTCCATTTTTCAGGAAAGCTGTTTTCTTCTTAGAGAAAGCAAATATTTTTCTTCCTAGATCATCCATATTGTAATGAACATGAATACAGCTGTTTTGAAAACCAGTACATACAATTTTTTAAACATTTTGTATCAAAATTGTACAGAAAATGCAGACAGAGGACATACCATTTAGTTCTGCTTCTTGCTTCTGCCTTTTGCTTTTAAAGTAGACAGAATATTGTTCTGTTCATCTATAAATGTGAGAAATCTATCTCAAATGAACATTCCTGTTTTTAAAAAATGTACCCTGATATTCATTATGAGAAGACAGTACTATATGTATAGGCAAAGGCATTGTAAGCCTAGCAAATAATTTCCAAAACTATTGCTTTTTGTGGTAGATTTTTTTCAAGGAATACTTAACAGTGGCAGATGCTGTCTATGTTACACTTCAGTACTTTCAGATGAACATTTCCTAAGATTTTCATCAAAAGGCATTGTGCAATTATTTTGTCCACAAACCCCAGACAAGCATCCATCCATATGATGTCTACCTCTTTTATGCTTTCTTGAAACTTTTATATATGCCATCTGGTTCAAGCTGAACAAGTAAATATTTTTTTCTCTTTCACAACGAAAGGTTGTACCTATGCAGGGAAGATCTTCTATAACAATGAAACCTTCCCCTCTGTCTTGGACCCATGTCTAAGTTGCATTTGTTTGGTAAGTTCTCTAATTCTCTTACCCCAAGCTGAAAAAATATGAAACCCTGGTAATTCTGAGCAAGCAAGAGTCATGAGCAAGTAAATGTTTATATAAATTTTTTAAACCAACCAACCAACCAACCAACCAACCAACCAAACAAACAAACAAACAAACAAACTGTATATGATGTTCTTTGGGTTAAAAGTCCACTTCCCAAGAAGGAATCAGAATAGTATATCTATTCCACCCTCCCATAACCTTTCAGAGAGATGCAGATGTAAATTATGTCATGCTTCTATGCATGGGGTTTTATATGACTTCATGTAGTAACATTCCAGGATATCTTGAATAATTTGAAATTCAAGAAATTTGAAATAATTTGAAAGTGAGCAATTGATAATTGCTCACTTTCTTGACTTTTGAAACAAATCTCGATATATTTGTGAAACATTATTTTGTAATACTACAAGAAGTATATCCCTGACTACAACTATTACTAAGGAGCTATTTGGGTGTGGGGGGAGGGAGGGAAAGAAATAGAAATAAGAGAGGGGTGGAAAGTTAAAAAAATGTGTTAGGAGATGAAGATTTTAAATTGCAGTATAATAATATTGCTTTGCCATTAATATAGGTTTTTGTGTCTGTGTATATGTGTATATGTGTGTCTGTGTCTGCATGTGTGTATGCGTATTCTACTGCATGTGTGTGTACATGTACAACCCTATGTATGTCTGTGCATGGACCTTTTTAGCTGGGCTCTGTAGCCTGTTCTCCTGTGGACTGTGTCGTATCTTGTACATACCCTTTCCATCCAGAAGGCGAGTGCTGTCCAATTTGTCATGGTAAGCATCACAGCAATGTGGCTTTTCTAAAAGACTATTCAAAATGTAATCTATATACTACTAATATATTACTAATTACACTTTTTGCTATTGCTTTTCAAGAGAATTTTGGTTTGCATTTGAAACACAATTATTGACTATAGTTATTTTGCTATTAAGATGAAAATAAAGAAACATGATGGAGAAAATAAATAACCTTATTTTGGCATTGTGGCATTTTCCTTCTCCGAAATGTACATAAATTGGAGGAGAAAATTTAATAGAAATGTCCCTTCCTTATTGAACAGGAAGCAGTAAAAAGAGCAGAAGCTGAAGGGAGGGAATTGCTAGTAAAAGGCACTAAAAAGCCAGACTAATGCTTTGAAACCAATTTTAGTTGGAATGGTGCGGGAATTGAAATTTTTGGCCAGTCCAGAAGTAAGCAATGCTACAAATCAAATTGGGGGAAAATATTATTTAAAAAAAGTGAGCAATCAAAGGACTACAATTCCAATTTTTTTAAAAAAAGTGTTATTCTTTTACGAAACTGTCACAAGTTTTGTTTTCTATGTACTGATGAAGAATTTTGCATAATTTGTGGGTTTCATGTTTTCATGCATTGTAATTTGTTTAAAATAAGCGTGCCTGCGCTTGACATTTATTTATTTATGTATAAACTAAACAGTTATCTGTCCAGTTGGTTGGAATTTACACATGGTCTTTATTGCTTAGATGAGACTAAAAAGTAAAATGTTAGATAAGTTTGTTAGTAGCTGATTTGGTTCTTGAATATTCAGCTTGATATTTGATGGGTTGCTTTCTTGCTATACCTTTCTTGCTATAGGAATTCTCACCTATACAATCATTTGTATAAGAACCTTTATTTATTTAAGAGCCTTAGTGGCGCAGCAGATTAAAGTGGTGTTAAGTGACACCAGCTGCCTGCAATTACTGCAAGTTCGAATGTCACCAGGTTCAAGGTTGACTCAGCCTTCCATCCTTTCGAGGTAGGTAAAATGAGGACCCGGATTGTGGGGGCAATAAGCTGACTTTGCATTAAAAAGAACACCACTTGGGGGGGCCGAAAGCCCTACTAAGCAGATATATACAAAAATATGAAGGCTATTGCTTAACGCATTGTAAGCCACCCTGAGTCTCTGGAGAAGGGCGGCATATAAATTGAATCAATAAATAAATAAATAAATAAAAATTGTGTAGTAATCAGCAACTGGAATGTTCCAATAATCTTGAGTAATATTTAGTATTACAGAAAGTAGCTTCTGAATTTTTATATGACACTATATTCTAATTTGGTCATGTTGCCCCATAAGCAGGTCTGTGGATAGTATGTTCACTGTTGGGACTGTATATCTTATCCATTCTTTTTCGGTAGACTGCAATTACAGGGGAAGAAAAGTAATCAATGGACACAACTTTGTTCCTGAAGATGAACCCTGTGTTTATTGTACCTGCCAGGTGAGATGTGAAGGTTTTGGAAAAGAGAGACTCCATTCCTTTACCTTCTTTCCTATTGTTTCTTTTGAAATCTTAAATAGGCCTCAGCAAAGTTGTGGTTGATAGTCTGTCAGATTCCACTGACAGTATTATTTGTCAATCATTTCTTCTTTGAGTTCTCATAAATTCCTGCTTGTGCCACCAGTTACCTTGTCTTCTGTCAGCCTCTTTCTTGATTACTTCTCATTTTTCCAGCTGTGTGTGGAGGAGGGTCTCCTCTCATAACTTTTGCTTTTCCATTATGTATCCAATAAAATTGCTTTAATTTCTCTTGAATGGTCTGCAGGGTAGATAGCAGAAACTGCATTTATTTAAACAAGCATTTATTCATAGTAAACATAGCAAATAATTGAATTAATCTATAGTAGTCCAAAAGAAAAAAAGCAAAACAAATCAGATCAGTAGCAGTAGAAATCCCACTAAGCAACAACCTTAACTCCTTTTGGCCTAAAAACAACAGAGATCCTGTCTTTGAACAATATAATTGTAACTCTTCCCACAGTACACAACAGCTTCATTATTACTGCTTCCAGCGATCAGTTTGGTATTACTTCTCCCAGTATTAAAGGTAAAGGTTCTCCTCGCACATATGTGCTAGTCGTTCCCGACCCTAGGGGGCGGTGCTCATCTCTGTTTCAAAGCTGAAGAGCCAGTGCTGTCTGAAGAAGTCTCTGTGATCATGTGGCCAGCATGACTAAATGCCGAAGGCACATGGAATGCTGTTACCTTTCCACCAAAGATGATCCCTATTTTTCTACTTGCATTTTTTATGTGCTTTCTAATTGCTAGGTTGGCAGAAGCTGGGATAAGTAACGGGAGCTCACCCCATTATGCGGCACTAGGGATTCGAACCACTGAATTGCCGACCTGTCAAGCTTTCGATTGACAAGCTCAGCGTCTTAGCCACTGAGCCACCACATCCATTCTCCCAGTATTACAAGCCATGATATTCTCATCCCTGCTGCAATCAGTGATTTCTTGCTATTAACACCTCTTTTATTTTCTCTCCCTTTAGCTTGGGGAGGTGAGCTGTGAGAGGAAGACTTGTCCAAAGACTTGTACAGAGCCCTTTGGTCCTCTGACTCATTGCTGCCCGGATTGCCAAAATAATGAAGTTATGAGTAAGTATTTTGTTTTGTCACATCTGTCTGAGGAATCTATTGCTCTTCATTCCATCCTCTCAGATCTACAACAACAAGGATACAACAATTTGGGGAGCAGAAAAAAGTGTGTGATATTATACTACCTCTTTTAAGGAAATATAAAAATATTCTATGCATAGAATTGTTTACAGAAGCTGCATTAAGTTTGTCATGCAAAGCGAAATTGTCTGGGATGGTAATGGAGGTCAGAGCACAGGAGATTATAGGATATTTGAGAGTCTGGGGAAATCTGATGAACAAATTCTAAAAAACTCTGACTTCCATCCTCTGACAGTCACTGGTGTGCAAGCACTTTTCTATTGATTCTGCTGCTTTATCTATAGCAGGCCTATTGGGTTCTGTAACAGCTTTGTTCCTTATGCCATCTGTCTTGAAAACTCACAGGATTCTTTGTCTGTGTGTGTGTGTGTATACATCCGAACTAGACTGTGATGTTTCTCTCTGTTATATATGTGTGTATATGGATATATGCATAATGGTTATCTTTTGAGAGCTGAATGCAACAAAATTTCATTTTAATGTATGCTGATAAGTGTACATTTAAAGTGACAATAAAGTTCTATTCTATTCTATTCTATTCTATTCTATTCTATTCTATTCTATTCTATTCTATTCTATTCTATTCTATTCTATTCTATTCTATTCTATTCTATTCCATTCCATTCCATTCCATTCCATTCCATTCCATTCCATTCCATTCCATTCCATTCCATTCCATAATGCAGGTTTCTTAACATATTCAAAGCTGCAGAATGTGTTACAAGTACTTTCTAGGTTCCCCAATTATGTTCTGTTCAAGCTGTATGAAATAGTCTTTTGTTCGTGAGTGATTGCATCCACTTTTGTGATCCAGAAGGAAGGGGCAATGTTTGAGCATGTTTGTATATGCTCATGCACAGCTAAACACACTATGGATTAAGATTTATACAGTCTAGAATACAGATAATAAGTAGTACATCTGCCACAATGCTTCAGATCAATTAATATTCAATTTAATTTGCTTTTTTCCACATCAGATGATTTGGCTTCCCTGGAGAATAGACTAGCCAATCCTGTCTTGGAAGATGGAGCAGCAGAGAGACCCTTGCAAACTCTTCAAAGAGGCCCCATGGCTCTAGTGTCTGACAGCTCTACCCCTAACCTTGCTTCACTTACTCCAGAAGATCATCTTGAAGCAAGTAATGCAAATGATCAGGAGACTGTATTTAAGAACCCAATTGCACTAGGAAATGTTGGACTCCACCAAAGCAGACCAGGAGAGGCCACTAGGTTGCATCTCAATGAACCATCAAGTATCATTCCTTCTTGGCTAGGCCACTCAGCTATTCCTCAAATAAAGCCAGAGTCCATTGTATCATTTCTAAATAGCCCAGAGAGCTTTGGGGATCGTTCTAGGAAATCAGCTGAGTTCTCCATGACTCATTCCAGCCTGTCCTCTCTTTATTCAAGAACAAGCAGAACCACTGCATCTCCCCCTACTGCTCATATTTCCATTCCATCCACTCCAGCTAACCTCAAAAAGTCCATAACTGCCTTATTTCAGGGTTCAAACACCCACAACCTTCCTTTGCAACCTCTGGCTGAAACATTTTCTTCTTCGGCCAGCTCTACTCTAGATTCTCTTCAAGAGCTTCCTAGCAGCCCAACCCACTTTGCATATTTTTCTTTGGGCCAGCAAAATGCGGGGAACAACTCTAAATTAACCTCTAGTGATGAGAATAGCCTCACTGATATATCTCCATAGATTGGAGAATAAGTGGAACATAATTATTTTGAATAAGAGGAACATAACCACTTTAATCTCATAAAAACAAGAGCATCTGCCTATGTAGTTGCTGTTTGCTAGATTTCTCACTATGTATTCATGGCAATAATCTGCATTATAATTTCTGGTTTCTTAGAAAGCAGGACCTCTTATTGGGAACATCACTTCTGCTCTTGATTGTATTGAGGTTCTTTTTTTTTCTTTTTTTTTTTTAATTAGATTTGTATACCGCCCTTCTCCTTACGGACTCAGGGCGGTGAACAGCCGAAATAAAAATTCAATACATACAAGTTAAAAATTAAAACACATATACGTTAGGCTGAGAATTAAAAACCAAATAGATATTAAAATGCAGCAACGCTACAAACATTAAAAATTTTAAAAATTTTAAATTTTTAAAAATTCTAAAAATGCAGCAGGGATCAGGCTAGACCGGCAAGTTGAAAAAGATGCGTTTTCAGGGCCCGACGAAACGTCCGGAGGTCGGAGATAATTCTCAATTCTGGAGGAAGATCATTCCAGAGGGTAGGGGCTGTCACAGAGAAGGCTCTCCCCCTGGGAGTCGCCAGCCAACATTGTCTGGCTGACGGCACCCTGAGGAGGCCCACTCTGTGGGAGCGAACCGGCCGGTGGGAGGCAATTGGCGGCAGAAGGCGGTCCCGTAAGTACCCTGGTCCTAAGCCATGGAGCGCTTTAAAGGTCATTACCAACACCTTGAAACGCACCCGGAACTCCACCGGCAACCAATGCAGCTCGCGCAGGAGAGGTGTAACGTGGGAGCGCCCCGATGCTCCCATAATCCCCCGCGCGGCCGCATTCTGTACCAGTTGGAGCCTCCGGGTGCACCCCAAGGGGAACCCCATGTAGAGAGCATTGCAGTAGTCCAGGCGAGCGGTGACGAGTGCCTGAGTGACTGTGCGTAGGGAGTCCCGATCTAGAAAGGGCCGCAACTGGCGTATCAGGCGAACCTGATAGAAAGCCCCCCTGGTCACAGCTGTCGTGTGATCCTCCAAGGACAGCCGTGGGTCCAGGAGGACGCCCAGGTTGCGCACCCTTTCCGTGGGGGCCAGTGATTCGCCCCCAATGACCAGCGATGGTGTCAGCTGGCTATATCGGGACGCCGGCAGCCACAGCCACTCGGTCTTGGAGGGGTTGAGTCGAAGCCTGTTTCTCCCCATCCAGACCCGCACGGCTTCAAGGCACTGGGACATCACTTCCACGGCATCGTTGGGGTGATCTGGGGTGGAGATGTACAGCTGAGTATCGTCAGCGTACTGGTGGAACTCCACCCCAAAACCACGGATGATCTCACCCAGCGGCTTTACATAACTGTTGAACAGGAGGTTCTTGCTTAACTAATGCCCCATTGCACTTAGAAATAAGTAGGAAAATGCCTTTTATTTGCAATTTCAGTACAAACATTCTGATAAAGCATAAAGATTTTAGAACAGAAGCATGACAAGTAGTAGAATCATAGGCTAATTCAACCTCTGGTATTTCATGTTGTATGGCTGGCCTAATGCCAGCAAAGGAAGCAAGAATTTGTGCCAGGAATCACATAATAAATTTTCTCACAATATGTCTAATATAGACATTCTGTTGCTGCTTGCTGTCTTATATGGACATTTCAGGACTGATTATACATATTGGAGAAATGTGATTAGCTTTCCATGAAGTCAGAAATGAACTGAGCATTGCTTTACAGACAATGTACTGCATACTGGTATGTATAACACTGATTTTAATAGTGGAAAACATCCACTTTCTTGTTCTGGTGTATATAGAATTCTGCAATTCAGATTATAATATGTTGAAATATATTTTATGAACGCTAAAATCATAGCATCATACCTAAAGGTAAATGTATTTTTCTATGCCACACTTAAAAGTATGTTTCCAAGCTAAACTGATGAGAATTTTGTTTACCATTTCTTGGGTGAAATTTGCCAGCCACTAAAGTCTTTGGGAATATTCAGTTCTTGAAAGGCTTTGAAAGTCATATGCAGCCCATTCATAAAATATGCAGCATGACTGAATTTTGTCAACTACCTCAAAGGGTTGTCTTGTAAGGGCAAATCAACTTTTCATAATTGAAACTAGAAAGACTGCCATTGTTTTCTTCCATTTCGATCTCTGGGAATTCTAATTTTCTGAGATGTCCAATAAATCTTCATTGGATAATCATTTATGTGCTTCCTAAAACTTAATAGCTAGCATCATTATTCCTCAATAGGCTTGAGTCTGATGTAAATGTGCAGGACGATGTATTGTACTAGAGCAGTGCAGTGCTTCTGTTTCAAAGCCAAAAAGATGTTTCAGACAACACAAAAGCAGGAACATATCATCTGATCATGGCTCTATAAAGCAACAGTGTCTTTTCCCTGTATCACATGACTGTGCTTTGCAGCTATAATAGTGTTATTGGAAAAAGGCATTTGTTCTAGGGCACCCTTTTTCCTTTGAATCCAAAGGCAGCACAGCCACATGAAATATAACTTTGGACACATCCAGTGGCAATTTGAAAAGTGATTTCACTTGGCTGGCTGGACTTTTGTGAGGCAGATAGAGCTCGTATATCTTCAACTCTAGCTTTGCTGGCTTCTAAGCCTTAATCATGTACTCAGAATTTTTACAGATGAAAACCCAGAAAGTGCAAAACAGTACTAGTTAGACAGGCAAATCCACATATTACAAAACCAGTGTAGGAGTCCGAAGTGTTTGATACATTATCCCACAGGCATTCTGACTGACTTTGGTAAGGTTCTCATACTGATTCAGTTTATGATATGTCTAAACCACCCTACCTCAGAGGGCATGTAATGGTTTGTGCTGGAAGATCATGGAATCTTGAAAAAATGAAGAGACTAAAAATTCACTGGTCCAGACTTCAATTTTTTGTCATGGAACTACATTTCTGGAAGTGGGAATAAAAACCTGTACAGCCTCGTATATCTATACCTTGAACTAACAACAGTTTATGGCTTAAAGTGACATTGTCTGGTTATCAAGGCAGCTACATCCTTTTCTCTTGCCACTCTTCCCCCTGATTCATAGCAATTCTTGCCAATATTTCCTACTTAGGGCAGATTAGGGCACATCACTTGATGCCATCTATTGAACAATGTGACCAATCTGCATGCAAAGTTTTATTGGTAGATATGGTAAACCCCTTTGAGATTGTCACTTCACATATGCATGTATTCATTTGGGCAGGAATTAAAGGACATTTCTCGGTGAATTTACCTTGGTATATTGCCATGTCAAAATAAATTCCTATATTGTGTTTTTCATATATTGATATAAAAGTTGGTATTACAGTGCTGTGAACATTTCCATTTAAACAAAATGGTTGGTTTTAAAAACAAATATATATTATAATAAAAATTATGGCAAATAAGTTTAATGTGAATATTCTCAAACTGGATTTATTTTAATAACTGAATTTGATACAGTTCATCTTTAAAAGGCTTGTTTTGTATATGGACAAATATAAGCTTTGGAAAGTATGTTTATTGATGTCTAGTTTACTAATTGCAGGAAAGTTAAATGTTTGTTGAATTCTGGAAAAAATTTCCTAAAATTAAGAGTAATTTGACAGTGATATCCATTATGCACAAAGTTGGTGGGTTCCCCTTGGTTGGATGTATTCACTTGGGAAATTTCACTTGGAATGAATTAACTTCAGTTCGTTAATTGACATGCATTCAGTGTGCAGTGAATACAAAGCCATTTATTTTTATATTTATTTATTGTTGCTGACATTGAAGCATGGGGATCAGGAACATAATTACCAAATTTAATTCCAAAGAGTCAAGACCATCCTTTAGGCTATAATATGACCAATAGGATGTTGCTATTACTTTGCCACAGGAGCCAGGCCAATCTGGTTGTTTGCTCGGTCAAAGACAGAATAGTATTTACGAATGAAGATATCACCAAGGATCCAAAGATCATACTGGAAGGCTATATTCTCGAAGCCACTCATGCAATAACTTGGGAACTGAAAGAGAAATTCAAATATATGATGAATTTGAATGGCCTAATTAGAGGGCCTTTGCAAAGCATCAGGAAGCTGACATTCCCCTCCCCCTCCTGTTGAGTTTTCCTTATCCATGTTGGAATAGCAGAAAACCATATTTGTCTTGAATAGGCTGTTTCCATTGTCTACCTCTAACTTGCCTCTTGTTTAAATCTGGAGTCATCTAATTTCCCTTGAAGGTGATGGATGACAAACCCTTACAGATTTTGCATACCTTAAACCTGCTGTTGGGTTATGTTGAAGTAAGGGAAAATGCTATGTTCATCCTAGTACAGCTACCGTAACACTGACTAAAAATGGGAATAAATGTCCCCATTTATTCGTATCTATTTCATATATTCATAATCAATATATAACAGTGAATCAAACATGTTTAACAGCGCTTGCTCTTTAATCGTCTTTTCCTAGAACATTTGTACAATTCAACAATTTGGATTATGGCATAATGAAATAATAATGCCACAAGGAAAGAATCACTTTACATGTATCTTCCATACTACGAACATTAGGTTAATATTGCAATATTTGTGATTAAACATAGTGGTTATTCTTGAGTCCAAAATGATAAGCTGATACAATACTCTTTCTTTCAAATAATCTCCTATAACTTTCCTCATTCTGGTTCTCTTTAAATGTGTTGGGTTTCTATTCTGATAATCCCCCAGATAGTCCAAACTTTGGGAATTGAAGTCTAACATATTAAGGGTGGTCTACTATGGAGAAATGAGATCTGGAAATGAATATGATCTACATGAGAATAATGTGTTGAATTTCATGTTCAGAGTTGCAGAGTTCAATTCTTAATGCATAATGAAAATACTGCTATGCTAAAAATTATCAGAAACATTTCAAACGTTAGAAAATTTCTCCCACTTGAATATAAGTGACTGAGATTGTCTTGCTATAATTCTTTCATGGGTCAGGGATTTTTCTCTCGTGCGGTTTATTGTATGACGTAAATTATTTGAGATAATTTTCTGGATAAACCACAGATCTTACCTGGCGAATGTATGCACTGGCGGGCAGAGGGTATTTAATGCCATTGATGGTGAAGACGATGTCAGGCAGTTTGTTGATAGCATTGCAGTTGACTATATACTGATGTGAAGTAGGATGAACAGAAAACATATATTAGCGGCCCCATAAGATTTGAGAAACAAAACAAACAAAAAAAGCTGGGCTAGAAATTTTCCAGAAAAAAATGCATTAGAATAAACCTGGGCATTTTACACACACAGGTGGGCAAAAAGCCACCTCTGACCCTTTAGACCTCCCTATCTAGGGCAAACGAAGAATCTTGCATAAGAATTGGAATAGAGGGAGAAAATGGATTGTACATAACAATAGCAAAAAACACTAGAAATTAACCTGAAAAACCTCTTATTAAGATTCACAAAATCATTGAACCATAGATCTCTAAAGATCTCCTAGCACAATGCGCTTGATCTGTTTTCCTGTCTCAACCTTTAAGAAGAATTATATACACAATAATGTGGAAATCACAGCTGCCAGTTCCTTAGCTATTGTGTTCTTCATGCACATTGAGTTCTTCTCAAGAACCTAGGATGCCATAATGAATCAGTGTAAGATATGGGTGGATCCAAGTAGTGTGGCCTTTTGCAATTGTCAGATGGAAATTTTGTCAATGCACAAATTTTCTAAATGTCATGCAAGATTTTTTGGTATAGCATAATAACTGGATAACAGATAACACAATAACTGATAACCACTGGAACCATCACAGCTGCTTTATGCTATAGCCTTTCCATTTTGTTTTTCAGATCTTCTTTGTCTTCTATCTCCTGATACTATCGCATAAATTATCCATGCTTTCTTCTTTTCAACAACAATTAAATCTGGTGTGTTGTGAGTTAAGACTTTATCAGTTTGTATTTGGAAACCCGACATTTTAAACTGCTCACTTTTTTACTATTTTTTCAACACTATGTTCCCAGCAATTTTTCCTTACTGTTAATGATTATTTATTTATGTATATTAATTATAGTTGCATATCATTATTAACAAGCTCACCTGACCATTGGAATATTGGCTACCAATGAACTTCTGAATGCTAGCAATGGCATTGGGGGGACCTGCCAGGAGGGAGGTACCAGTGTCAACTATAGCTTGGCAGCCACCGGAACAAGCAATGGCTTGACCATTGACGGTGATACTGAAAAGAAATATTTTGATAAAGATGAGAGAAAGAAAACTACCAATAACCTTTTGCCTGCAGATCTTTTGAAATTATAAAACATCTTGGGAAAGGAAGAAGAATGAGAAAGATTCAAAATAATCCACCTTGACTTTTTTTCTCCCTATAAGAGGGAGCAGAAGGGAATTTTTGCAAGTTTTCAAGAGTCTTTATCACAACGCTAAACTATATTCCTATAGTTGTTAAAGTGTCTTATTTCCTAATCTGTCCTACATCGTAAAACTGATGGGCATCTTCTTTTGCCATTATTCTGCATTTGGTTTTTGATTGCATCTTTGTGAAGCAGGGATGTGAAGGCTGAAAGTGTAGGAGTTGGGTTACCTGTCCATAGTGATCTGCCAATAGTATTCAGAAGAAAGGGGCACCCAGTTGAGACTTCCAGTATAGTAGGAATCATCAATGCCACCAAACATTATAAAACTCCCTCTCTGGCCATCACTAAAAAATGAACATACAAGAACATGAAAATTAGAGGAATTGCAAATATTTTTTTCATTTATTTTTTTGTTTCCTTTTATATTATTGGCCTATTGCAACTTTTTAAAATTAATACCCTTAAAACAATGGGTTAATTAGTTGATTGTTTCACTTATAAGCTAACGGTAGTAGCAAAGAGTTAGAGAGTTGTATCTCTTGGCTGCTATCTAGTGATTAAATGGGGAAGGGATAAATGCTGTTGAAGAAATGGAATTTGGCTGTGTGAATTGGTGTATGAGCTGTAAAACTAGAGATTGGTTGTTAAGTGAACCTGCTTCCCCCATTTGCTTGGTTGATCATAAGTCTCCTGGGAAGATCACTAATGGCAATCACATGGCTCTAGGATGCTGCAACTGTCATAAATACATGCCAGTTGCCAAACGCCTGGATTTTGATCATGTGACCATGGGGATGCAGCAAACGTTGTAAGTCATAAATCACTCTTTTTGGCCCCTCAAAACTTGTTGTTAAACTAATGGTTGTAAGTGGAGGACTGTCTGTAGTATATATACTCCTGGAATATACTAGTATTCTTCACTCATCCCTCTCAGGAATATCCCTGCTGCTACGATGACTCAATCTAGCAGAACTCAAAGGGATAAAAGTAATTTACCATTGACTTGTTCCAGGAATTTTGTTTTAAAAAGTTCCTATTCTACCCAACAGTCCTGCCGCCAGCTGCTATTCATGGTGAAGAGTTATATGCATACTACTTTATAGGGATATTGTTATTGTATGTGCATGCTTTTAAAAAAAAACCCTCACTGGGGATTTTTCATAATATTTGAAATCTTGCAGTAATGCACTGAAAACTTGTAAAACTGGAAAGAATTGTCTATTGCGGAGTTTCTCCAGAAATAATATGGTCGGCATCCATGCCCTCTCCCTTCTACTAACAGATAGTCATTAGTTCCTTCAGAAAAACGTGCCCAAATCATTATTACTTACGAACTCAGGAAGACGGAAAAGAGATCCTGAGATACCAATTTTTCACTCATCATGTTGTCAAAGACAGGAGTGGCGCCAGAGGCAGACAGGCTAGGGAAAGCCAGACCCAGGAAGCCATCAAAGGGAGAATAATAAAGGAAGCTGCCTGGCTCGGTCTGACTCAGACCAAAGATTTGGTTCCTGACCTGAATATTTGCAACCTGTGCAGAAGAACAGGGAGAAATGGTTATAAAATTCCTTTTTAATTTCAAGAAGTGGTACTACAGTTGCATCGGAAGCACATACCAAGGCATTTTAATTTCAATTTCAAGCAGATTTATTCATTGATACAGACATGTGTGTTTGCAAACAGACCTTGAATGATTCATATAATTCACTTGATTCTAGTTGATTCACAACTTTTAAATAAACTGCTTTGCAGTTTAATGTCTATCTCATAAAATAGCCTCAAAGGAAATCTCTGTGTATGTCCTATTAGTTTACCATCTGCAATTATTTTTCTCTGCCCAATCTAAATTTTGAAAGGAGTGTAATTGACGCAGAATCAAGATTAATGTCCTGACAAAGAATTGGCAATGATTCTCAAAAAAGACATTCTTGAATATAGATTGAGCTATAATCCAATAAATGACTGGATCTTATTCCTTAAAATTAGTGGATATCCATTGATATCAACATTATATACCAGTATATACATCTCCTACAGATTCAATAGCGGACATGGAGGAATTGTATGGATAATACAAGAAGTGCTAAATGTAGCATCAGGAAAGCACATAAATATTACAAATGGGTGTTTTGAATGCAAAAATGTGAAGAAGCCTGGAAATATAGAATAATTGGCCTGGCTAAATTAACATAATAAAGCAAAAAATAGAATTTGGTAAAGATAATTATTTGTTTATTTACAAAAACTACTTTGAATACAGATACTATACTTGGATTTCACTTGAGATATAAGCCTTGAATCCAGTCAATTACACAACAGGAAAGAAACAATTGAAAAATGAAATCCCGTAAACCTGCAATTATTGGTGTTTAATATATGAGTTAAACTCAGAAAAACAAAGAGAGCAGGCATGCCAACAAGATTTGATCAGAAGAGGGCACTAGAGGGGGAGGTATGACCAGTGTTGCAGCGGTACGACGGGCTCTTTGAAGACCCACTGATATCTCTGCTATCTGAGAGTCCCCAGGGACCTAAGTCATCCTGTAGGGATGACAAACGAGGAGCACAAACTGGTCAGCACAGGGAGTCCACAAACTCCCTGGTTGGACTGGAAGAAGCTCCTCAATTAGGACAGTGCAGAAAGCAACCTAGAAGTTGCTAAGAAGCTGTGGTGGCTACAACAAAAGGGGATGAAGAAAGACTGCATGTGACATGGAGGTAAGAGAGATTTGATTTTTTTACCAAGCGTTTCTCTTCAAATCTACCTGAAAATTTCACAGGGTGGAAAACATTAGCTGAAAGTGAGGAATGACAGCGGGTGTGTATCTGCTCTCACATCTTGATATTTGGCGATGAGGAAAGCACAATTGGAAGCCTTTTTACTATTTTTCTATTTGAAAAAAAAGAATTTGGGGAATTTTCAACCTTTTAAAAAAATGATATTAAGAACTGGGACAATGGATTGAATCGAAGATGGATCCCATTTGAATGTTTTATCATGGAATGGTGATGATTGCTAAAGGAAATTTGAAATAACAAAGCCTAAAGTCTTCCATCGGGAGCTGAAGACTTGGCTCTTCAAGCGAATAGGCTGACTCTGATTCTGGGTTTATTATTTATCATTAATTAGTTATTTGATTTAAAGTGCAATTTTATTGTACATGTTTCTTAACTTGTGTTCGCCGCCCTGAGTCTTACGGGAGAAGGGTGGCATATAAATACATGTAATAAATAAATAAATAATAAAGGAGTGAAAGTGCTGTTAAAAGTTAATTTGCAGTGCCATCTAGTGGTGAAAGGAAAAGAAAAAAAAGACATTCACTTTGAAGAAACTCTTAACAAATAACTGACCTTGACATATTGGTTGAATGATAACTGAACAACTGTGGAAGAGAAAAGATTAGACTTTGAACTTGCTTTTGAACTCTTATTTTTCTTTTGGCTTTGAATCTTTTACAATTTCTTTCTTTCTTCCTAGGATGATTAGTTTGTACACTTTTCAACACATTTTTGAAGTACTTTATTTTGAGATTTGCTGGTGGAAAGTGAAAAGGCTTTATTTTTGACTTTTTTTGTACCCAGATGTTTTTTTTTCTTTTCTTTTTCTTGGTTACCGTTTCTTGGATTCTTATTTTTTCTTTTTTCTTTCTTTTTTCCCTTGAATTCTTGCTTTTTGGACAGCTGGATTAATTTTTTCCCTTTCCCCCCTACTTTTTCTTTTTAAATTCTATATGGGAGATTTGGAACCTTAAATTTTTGGAGGGAGGTGGTTGATTGGGATTTTTCTTTTTAACTTTTTGCTAATCTAACCATTGGGTGGATTAGAAATTTGGATTATAATTAAACCACAAGTGGATTATAAAATATTAAAATGCATCCTACATCAAGTCTCTCAGCTTCAGAAATACAGAAAATGTCAGAGATGATGGAACTAAGAAATCTTATGCAATCATGATGATATAAAATAGGAATTAAAAGAAATGAAAGAGATGATGGGGAAAAATGAAGAGAGAATTCAGAAAGTAGAAGAAAAAGCAGAAATTACAGAGAAGAAAGTTGAGGAATTAGAAGAAAAATTAGTGTTAACAGACAAATTACAAGAAGAAACAGTTATTTCACTCGAAATGGAACATTCTGAATTCAATTTAAGATTTCAAAATATAGAGGAAGAAAAAGGAGAAGATCTACCTGAGGTGATTGCTGAGATTTTGTCAGAAGCTTTGGAACAACCCAAGGAAAATATATTAAATGAGATTGATGAAGCATTTAGAGTATATAGAAGATATGCAATGAGAAATACATTTTCAAGAGAAGTACACATAAGATTTACAAAGAAGGCGGTGAAAGCAGAGATTTTACAAGCAGCAAGAATTACAGCACTGAAACATAAAATAAAGGACTTGTGGTCTTATGACAAATACCCAGAAGACTTAGGGATTTGAGAAGGGAATATCAAATTTTAACAAAATTTTTAATATTTAAAGGAGTGAGTTTTAGATGGTTAATACCCGAAGGAATTGGGTGAAGGTGACATGGCAAGAACAAAGACATAGGCTTGATTCTATTGAAAAAGCAAAACTATTTTATCAACAATTTTGTGGACTATTAGAGGAAGATTTGGGAGCAGTAGGCGAGACAAAACAGAGAGGTGAAGAGAAAGATATAGATGAAAAAACAAAAGAAGAAAGAGCATTCCGGGTAGGGGCAAGATTTAAAGAGCCAATGGAACAAAGAAAGACAAGGGTGATGAAGTTTAAAACTAGTAACAAGTAAACTATGGAAGAACAAATTAAAGCAATATCACAAACAGAATTTTTTTGAAAATGCAAATAAACCAGGAAGGTGGTTAGCATATAAATTGAAAAAAGAGAAGGAAAAGAAGATAATAAAATATTTGCAAGATGAAGAGGGGATATTATACTACAGAAATGAGGAAAAGAAGATGATAATTCAAAAATATTATAAAAAACTTTACTCTCAAGAGAAAATTCCAGAGGAAGAGATATTAAATTATTTGGAAAATTCAGACCTACCTAAAATAGATCAATATAAGGAAATGTTGGAAGAAAGAATAACAATGATGGAATTAACAGAAGCAATAAAAAGACAAAAAAATGGGAAAGCACCCGGACTGGATGGTCTACCAGTAGAACTATACAAAACATTACAAGAAGTGATGAGCAACTTAATGCTGGAACTATTCAATGAACTTCTAATGAAGGCTAGAATGCCAGACTCATGGAGGGAGGCTTATGTAACACTTATTCCTAAAGAAGATAAAGAATTACAATTAATAAGAAACTACAGACCTATTTCACTGCTAAACGTGGATTATAAGATTTTTGCTTCAATAATGGCAAACAGATTAAAAAGACTAAATCAACTTATTCATATGGATCAAAATGTATTCTTACCTAAAAGGAAAATCAGACACAATATGAGGGTAATCTTGGACATTTGGAGTATTATGAGATACATTCACAAAATCAAATGGCGATGATGTTTTTAGATGCGCAAAAAGCCTTTGATAATATGAATTGGCAATTTGTGGTAGAACAATTGCAGAGAAGGATTTGGGGAGAGATTTATAAAGACTGTAAAAACGATTTATGATAACCAATCTGCTAAAATAATGATGAATGGAGAAATGACAGAGAGTGTTGGCATTATGAAGGGTACTAGACAAGGATGTCCCCTATCAACGTTATTGTTCATTTTGACTCTAGAACTGTTAACTAGAAATATTAGGCAAGATAAAGACATAAAGGGAATGAAAATTAAAAAAGAGGAATACAAATTGCAAGCATTTGCGGATGACTTAATATTCATTTTAGAGGAACCACAAGTTACAGGACCAAAATTATTAGCACAAATAGAGAATTATGGAAAGGTGTCTGGATTAAAAATAAATAAAGAAAAAACAAAAATGATGAAAAAATTACAGAAAAACAAAAAAGATAGAAGAAAAATTAAACATACAAGTAGTGAGAAAAGTTAAATACTTAGGAATATATTTGACCTCAAGATGTATAACGATAAAAGAACCCAATTATTATAAATTTAAAAGAACAAATTGAGAGAGATTTGGAGAAATGGAAGAATCTTCAATTGTCATTTATGGGAAGGATAGCAGTAATAAAGATGAATGTATTACCAAGATTATTATTCTTATTTCAGACTATACCGATAAAAATTGAAAAGACTTTTATTTTCAATATCTAAATAAGACAATAAGGAAATTTATATGGCAAGGCAATAAAGCAAGAATAAGTTTAAAAATTCTTTAATTAAAAATTAAAGGATACGAGATTATGAGGAGGATTTGGATTTCTGAATTGGGAATTTTATTATCAAGCAGCAGCATTGACATGGCTGAAAGAGTGAACTGAATTAACAAAATACAAGGTTAACACTGGAAGGCCATGATTTATAACTGGGCTGGCATGCTTTTTTATGGTATGGCAGAAACAAGATACATACGTACTTTCATAGACACTATATAAGAAATACAGTGTTATTGGTATGGGAAAAAGAGATAAATATTATGTGAAAATACCAATATGATTATCAACAATGGAAGCTTTAATTCACCCAAATGTTTTTAACTTTGGAAATATTGTTAGATATAAGGATTTGTTAACAGATAAGGCGGAATTGAAAAGGAAACAGGAATTGGAAGAACAGGGAATTGAAATGGATTGGTATATGTATATGCAAATTCAAACAAGATATGAAAAAGATGTCAAATTACATGGTTTTTACTCGGAAAATACTGAGCTGGATAAGATACAGGAACAGAGGATAAATTAATTTAAATATGTTACAATTTTTTGTTGAGTATAGAATTAGAGGAAAAACAAGTGAAAGAAACAATGATCGCTTAGGCAAAAAAAATTGGTTATTCAATTGATTTAGATAAATGGCAACAGTTATGGGAAAGAAATTATGATTAATTTCTTTAATTATATAATTAAATTGTTATATAAATTAACAATGTCCACTGCATATAAGGAAAATCAATATAAAATATTTTACAGATGGCATATGCCCCCTGAGAAACTGGCCAAAATGTTTAAAGATAGATCAGCTAAATGTTGGAGATATCACCAGTTAGCAGGCTCTTATTACCATATGTGCTGGACATGCCCTGAAGCAAAGATTTATTGGAATAGAATTAAGTTATGGTTGGAGGAAATGATACAACAACGTATGGATTCAAAACCAGAGCTGTTCCTATTGAGTATTTTACCAGAGAAAATGAGTAAAGATAATATATATTTGATTATACATGTAATAACAGCGGCAAGGATTGTTTATGCACAAAATTGGAAAGCAGAGAATATACCATCAGAGGGAGAAGTAATTAAAAAAAATTTAGACTGTGCAGAAATGAACAGATTAACTATGATGATAAACGAAAGAGAAGATTCAGAATACTTTAAGATATGGAATCAATTTTATTGTTGGTTAGAAAAGAGATATAAATAAGCTTTAAAAGAGATTGATAAAAATGTTATAACTAGAATACCGTATTACTGGAAAATTAAATGTTTGTCTTAAAAAATTAAAAAATTAAAAAAAAAAGATTTGATCAGAAAAACAAAGAAACAGAATCTGGGGCCAATATGAGGCATTTTTTTAATACTTTTAACTTAGATGACAGGCAACCTGAAGTATTCTAAGAAGGAGACCAGAAGCAACAGAAAACTGAAGGAAAACCAATACAAAGAGGGAAAAAATCCTCATAGTTTTCAAAGAAAGCCAGAGAAAGATAGGTAAATTAAAGCTTTGAGCAACATAAGATGACTGAAATTGACATTATTGTTAAGCAAAAAAGTACAGGAAAAACTCTTTAAACAGAGGAAAATAACTAGAAAAACAAACAAATATATATATATATATATATATATATATATATATATATATATATATATATATATATATATATATATATATATTCCTACTTTTTCATAGGATTTATGTGTATTTTTCTTTAGTCAGGTTTTTCCTACATAAACCAAAATTTTTCTGCAGCCCTAGTTCATTCAGAAAACATTCATATATATGTTTTCTGAGGTTTTTGCAGGTGTTTGTATGTAGGTCTTTGGTTATTTGGGTCTTCTCTTGCGTAAAATTGGAAGTGTCTTGGAGACATTTCGATGAAATCTCATTCGTCATCTTCAGGCTGGTGTTTTCGGCTTCGTGCTTCTAGCCAAGACATTTTTACACAGGAGAAGACCTGAATAACCAAAGACCTACATTCTTTTATATATATATATATATATATATATATATATATATATATATATATATATATATATATATATATATATATATATATATATATATATAATTAAGAGCACTCAAAGGATATCTTATTGCTAACGGAAGGATAATTATGAAAGAGATCTAATAGAAAAAAATAGAAGCTGCCAATGTTATAATAAAACCTTTTACAATGGGATTATAGAATAACAGGAACATTTGCAGAGAAAGGGAATATATTCAGAAACCAACTCAAATAGCATTTGAGATTGAAGAGACAGTTGTCAGATAGGACAGCACCAGGGACAGATGAAAAATCCACAGAATTGTTCAAAACTGCAAGACAAGAAGCAAATGTAATTTTATTTACAGCTTTATTGTCAGGAAATATTGTGTGAAAAAGATAAGTGTTTATGCCCAAGAAGGAAGAGCCACGACAATATGCAATTATCAAACCACTGGATTAATTTCTCACACAAGCAGTGTTATTTAATATCTCACAAAAAAAGCCAGAGCATGCATGCAGAAAGAAATGCCAAAAATGAACAGGTAAATGGCAGTAAAGGTAAATTTGTGTGTGGGGTGTAGCTAGCTGATATCTGATGAATAATGAAGAGCACAAGAAAACAGAAAGAGATACAGCTTCACTGATTTCAGCAAAGCCTTTATGGGTCATGCCAGAATGTGGTATATATTACTAATGGGTCATTATTCTTTTGGTAAGCCTTTATAGTGAAGAAGTTACTATAGGAAGTGAATCTGGACAGTCAGAACAGTGAATCATGCACAATAAACACCAAATGCGCGCTTCGCATCAAAAAAAGAGGCCCAACAAGTAGAATGGGGGGGGGGGGAGGGACACAGCTGTGCCGCACGATTTAGATCGATTTAAATCCTGCTAGAAAGCAGGATTTCCTAAACTTTTTTGAACTTCCTTAAAGTTCAATATTAAGAAAAGAAACATAAGCTCAATCAGCAAGTTTCATAAACTGACAGCTGATGGCAAAGAAAAGAAAGTGGTACATGGTTTTGTTTTTTTGGCCTCCAGAATAGATAAAAGTAGACAGAATGCTATTATTTCCAGGGAAAATAGTTGTAAGCATTATTAAAGAGAAAACAAGTTGATTGGGGGGAAAAAGAGTTTTGGTGAAAACAAACTAAGATGGTTTCTGAAAATAACTCCCTAAGTTTCCAAACTTTTTGGAAGGTGTTAATGAGCATGTAAGCCAGGTGGCTCAATAGAAGCTGTATTCTTGGACTCGGAAAAAAATCCTCAAAAAAGTCTCCCTGTTAAAGCCAGTTGGCATGGAATCAGGAGCCCCATTGGACAGGCAAATGGCTAAAAGACAGGAATAAATGAGCAATTCTTGCATTAGCAAGATGTACACAATTGGGTCTCCAAAGATCAGCATTTGAACTAGTGGTTTTCACCTGGATATGAATGATCTGACAAAAGGGTTGAGCAATGAGATGACCCTATTTGCTGTTGAGAGTGGTAAAAGCAAAAAGGGACTATGAAGGATCTCTGCCAATTGAATGATACTTATGTACATGTCAAAAATATTACGTAGCCTGCCCTACAGTGGTGAGTTGCTCCCGGTTCGGTCTGGTTCTTGTGAACCGATAGTAAAAGTGGCAGGAGGCTCCGCCCATGAACCTAGATGTCATAATGGATGATCTGTGCATGTGCAGAAGCGCATATGCGCGCTCCCGTTGCAAACTGGTAGTAAAGGTAAGTAGAACCCACCCCTGCTGCCCTAGTATACATGCTGTGAGCTGTCACACATAATTAGATCTAGGTCTGTTGAAATGAAATGCATAGTGCCCATATATCCTCATATTTGAAAATATAACATCTATTATTATCTTGTGAAAACAACGTTGCATCACTACAGTACTGTGGTTCCCCCCCACAATTTGTTCTATGAATAGTTTGAACAGAGAGCCAGTTTAGAGTTGTGGTTATAGCATCATTCTAAAAACAGGGAGACCGTGAGTTCTAATCCTATTTTAGAAGCAAAATCAGGTGGATGACTTTGGACCAATCATTTTCTTTCAGCCCTAGGAAAGAAGAAATGGCAAACCATTTCTGAAAAACCTTACCAAGAAAACGGCAAGACTTCTCCAGTCAGCCTCTGAATATTGGCCATGAGTAAATGGAAAACATGTTCAAATCATAACTAAAGAAGAATTAGGCACAACTTTCCAAGAGAAATGCTTATTGATAATTTGAATTTCTTAGATCTTCTAGAACAGTAGTGTCAAACTCAAGACCAGGGGGGCCAGATGTGGCCCACGGGGTACTTAGATCTGGCCTGCAGGGCCATCCTGGAAACAGCAAAGAACTGGTCTGCCAGTGAAAATGGAGCTTGGGAGGGCCCTGGGCAGCCCTCGGGAGCCCTTTTTCGCTGGCATATTTTTCAGGCCACCACAGCAGAGGTGGATTTCAGCAGGTTCTAACCAATTCTGGAGAACTGGTAGTGGAAATTTTGAACAGTTCGGAGAACCGGTAATAAAAATTCTGACTGGCCCTGCCCTCATCTATTCTCTGCCACCTAAATCTAAGCTGATTGGAAGGAAATGAGGATTTTGCAGTAAACTTCCCCTCTACTGGGGTGGGAATGGAGATTTTACAGTATCCTTCCCCTGGAGTGGGGTGGGAATGGAGATTTTACAGTATCCTTCCCCTGCCATGCCCACCAAGCCACACCCACCAAGCCATGCCACGCCCACCAAGCCACACCCACAGAACCGGTAGTAAAAAATTTTGAAACCCACCACTGCACCACAGGTGCCCCTGACATGAGTGACTCAAACTGATCATACTCCCCTAGCCCCCCTGAGGTCAAACACAACTCTGATGCAGCCCTCAATGAAATCGAATTTGACACCCCTGTTCTAGGATATTACTGAATTTCTTAATTATTTAGTCATGAGTGCATACATAATAGGGCTTGTTAAAGTTCCTTGTTCTTAATGACTACGAAAATTCCCAAAACAAACACCATAGTCTTGGCTGCCTCTGAGATTAACAAGGATCAGAAGTTGGAAA
Organism: Masticophis lateralis; assembly: GCA_030761175.1. Classification (NCBI taxonomy): domain Eukaryota; kingdom Metazoa; phylum Chordata; class Lepidosauria; order Squamata; family Colubridae; genus Masticophis; species Masticophis lateralis. Next base: position 243,364,064 of record JAUDYJ010000001.1, on the reverse strand, counting down.
GAGCCAAAAAGCTTTTGCCATAAATAAGATCTATACAGAATTCAATTAGGTCTTCCCTGTTTGTCCACTCAGAACCAGGCTGACTCAATTTCCCAAGGATAGCTTCTCAATCTAATTTCTTTGGTAGTTTACCTCAACAGTATCATAGCCTAGGAATCCAGTCATGCTTCCGGTGCCATAGGTGATGGATACTGTCTGGCTGGTTGGCTTGAAAGTGGACGACTGTTTTGGATTGAATTTACGATGGTCAGCTGCAAAGATAAGTAATTGTAGTATGATGTGGGCATATTGAATATGTAACAGAACAGAAAGAGCAATAGAGAGTAAGAGAGATCTTGGCATTTAGCTCATCCCAGTGCAATATTCTCTAATATGTGAAGTCTGTCCTCAGTCATAGCTAACCTGAAAGCTGGTTTATAATTTGGGGGAAAATAGTTACATTTCCCCTTTATCTCATGTGGAAAATAAAATAATAATTTTATTGTTAGACATTTTACTGTATCTGACTTTATGGCTGTAATAAACTGATTTGATTATCCCTTACATTACATCCCACACTTCTATATCCAAGCTCATGCTTGTTGTGGCCCGCCAGTGGCTTGCGCGGATTGTTGCTGATCCCGACGATAAGGAGGCTGGTGTGGTGTCCTGCCAGCAGCCTGTGCAGCTGGCGCTTGAGTCAGACAGCGAGGAGGCTGAAGAAGATGTGGTGCTAGAGGCAGGGATTCAGCCAGGGCCTTCAGAACCTCCAGAGGCTCCTTTAAGTGAAGAGGATGAAGTGGAGGAGTCTCTTCTCAATGCATGAGCACGCAGAGCTGTCAAAAGGCAGGAGTGGTTACTCGGCAGGAGGTCTCCTCGAGAGTAAGGCTTGTGGCTATTTGGCCACACCCTTAGCCTATTTAAGTTTGCACACAGCTTGTAAAAAGCTGCAGGAAACAACGTGTGTTCATCTGTTCGTTCGTTGATCATTGAGCTTGAATTTTCTTTGCAAACCTGACTTCTGGGCTTTCTGCCAACTCTAGTAAGACTTTATCTTATCTGTGGAATTTCTGGCAGGTTGTTAAGAATGTTTTATTAACAGCCTGTATTTGCAAAAGACTGTGTTTTGAAGTAAACTGAGTTTCGTTCGGAGTTTGAGTGTGCCACATTCTTTGGGATGCGTAACTGGAGCAGAACAATGCTTCAACATTTGCTATGTGGGAGCATGTTTTGTTATTCCATAATAATCCCCTTGAGTAGCAGCTCCCCAAAGCTGTCTCTAGCAGTCAATATACCTGATATTAGTATGATCCATGTTGAACACATTGGAAAAATTGATGGACACGAGAATCAGGAATTCTCCCTGATTTGGTCCTTTTCAAATGTATTTGGATTGGAGTTCTGAGGATTCCCAGTCAACATGCCAACAGAGATACTGTGATGGAACATTTGGTCTATTACATTTGGAAGGTACTAGCTTGAGGATGGCTTGAATAAAGAGTAGCCTCTTTCTGAAGGCATCAGTTATGTAGACTACTTACAACAAGCTTCACTGGAGCAGTACACAGAAGGGACCCACAAGTTAGAAGAACCAGTGTCAAAGAGGACTAGGAACTCTTGTGGTGGAGTGCCAATGGAGATAATGCCAGTGTACTCGATCTGTGGAGGCAGAAAACAGAACATAATTAAGAAAATCCATCCCTGATATCTCCATAACATTTTTGAAGTAAGAGAAATGAACACTTCTTTGTAGACAAAAGCAAGTATGACAACCTTTTTAAACAATACAAATCTCCTCAATTTGTTACAATAGAATCTCGTTTATTTTCCATGATCTCAAATTGCTTTCAAACATTCAAAAGTATAACTTTCTAAATCCATATGTCTCTTTTATTGCTCTCCAGAGCCAGGGGCAATTGATTTAAATCAACAGGTGTTGAGATCTCTATTCTTGTCCATAGGCTAAATGCTGAGTATCTCCTTCTAATATGGAATACTTACATCCATATAATTTTGCATGGGTTCAGAACCAGTGGCAAATGTATTTTGCAGCTCAGGGAAATATTTTGCACCAGGGTTATATGGATGCTTCTTCAGAAAATCATCTAGCAGCCCACGCTCTTGAAGGATTTGCCTCACAGATTTTGTTTTCTTTAGGTGAACCCTAAGCATTGAATAATGGAGAGGAAAAGATTAATAATTGAGAGATAGTGCTTGTAGCATTAAAGATTTTTTAAAAGCATTTTGGACACTCTCTGATTCAGCACTCTTAAGAGGGCTACAACCTTCAGAATTCCCAGCTAGAATGAAAGATAATTGGAACATATCTGGAGGCCCTCAGGATGGGAAAAGTTAGGTTCAGATTTATTTCTGCTGAGGAAGAAGGACTTGAAATCTAGGTATACTCTTTAGAGAACGAAGCATGTTCTACTTGATGAACACACAGTGCATTTGCAGATATGGGTACATAAAATATTACTGTGAGTGGAAAACCTAGGCAAATTACGGCTTTGTGGCTTGCCCACCAATCACAATAGAAAGTTTGCTGGAAGAGTTTGTGGAACATAATTTAGAAAGAAAATTAGATCTTTGTGAAGAAAATGGTACATGATGTTTTCTTTGAAGAAAGCACAATGCTCAATACTTACTTTGATGTCAGACACTGGGAAAGTGCCACCAGGCTCAGAACTAAGAGGAACTTCATGATTACTCCTTTATCCCCAAGTTGTTGATTCAAATGAAGTGTGGGACCCAGCTTCTAAGCAACACCCTTAGGTCTGCTACACACACATATATATAGCTCCAAGACTCTCTTATCATATTTGCATATCATACAAAAAGGCAGACATTCCTGATATGATTATCTTTTTTAAAAATGTCCTTAAGAAGAACTTTCCATGTTATTCTTTTCATTTGCATTAAGTTCTTGACCTAAAAAACAGGCTCAGGTGACATTGGCAACCATTTCAAAGACTTTGGTACATCCCAAGAGCACTAAAGCAATGTTTTCCATAACTTTTCAACATGTGAACCAACGGTAAAAATGTACATTTTCTTTTTAAAGTAATCTGGATGGAATTTTATTTTTTAGAAAATAAACTATATAATGAATTAAATATAAATTTAATGATTACAATTGAGGGCTTCAGCTATAGTATACCCAGCATCGTTCAATTTCTGGAAAGATATTTTAGACAAGTTGGTAGCCTTTGCAACACTGCAACATTCTGCAAAATCCAAAAGTTGCAGCTGGTGCAAAATGCAGAGGTGTGGGCTGATCAATGTATGTTACATCTGTCCTCTACAAGCTGCTTTATCAGTTTGCTTCTGATTTCAATTCAAAATGCTGGTAATTACCTATAAAGCCCTATATGAAATAGGACCAGTTTATTTGAGGGATCACCTCTACTCAGATACATCTGCCTATGTCAACTATTGCCTGTATGTGATGCACCAGAGATTAGAAGGGTTAAGTCTCCACTCCTTACCCTTACCCCCCCCCCCCCCACATGTACACTGTTGCTGAAATCAAATCCAAATTAATAGATGAAGATAGAAGACTCTATCATACTGATAGATACCCTATTTCTTTTGACCACCCTCTTTACCCTAAACATGATTCCCATCCTTCACATTTTTCACACAAACCCTTCTACCAAAACTGACAGAAACACTCCTCTCAATATCAAAATAATTTTAATTCTTGTAACTATAGAGGGCATTATCATACCTACAACTCCCATCCTCCACACAGTGACAACATCACCCACACTCATGATACAACGGGATACACCCCTTCAGGCAAGACTAACAAAAGAAATCATACTATCAAAGAACATATTGAAACTAAAAGATCCATGGCCACTGAATTTTACATTAGAAAGGGTCCCACACACAAAAATTATAAAGACAGAAGGGGACAACATACTGAACAATCTATATATTCTAATTCTGAATCCCAAACTTTCGGCATCTTTCCCAACACCCAACAATACCTGACACCACGCACCTATGGGTCATCGATTCTGGAAGCATACACCATACCACCAATAACAAATCCATATTATATGATATTCACCCAACCAATATTTCTATTACAGCAGCAAATGGTACTTCTAATACAGTTGAATATGAAGGATCTATCTTTATACCCCATATAGGGGAAATTAATCAAGTGCTCTATACACTTACCTTTGGCCACAATATTTTGAGTACTTCAAAATTAGGTAAAATCGGTTTTAAAGTATCCCTTGATGATCAACATAGTTTCATAAAATCCAAATATGATAACACTATTATTGCTAATATTTCTGTCATTAATGATTTATCTTTTCTTATTCCAGGTTCCTTTACATCATCCTCACCCACGACTCAACTACCTCAATCCTCATCAAGTCCTGACCCTGACAATCATCCCGACCATACCCCTGACACCCACCATGAAGGTACCATACCTCACCATACCAATACACATTACACTTCCAAATCACATAACGACCAACACACCACACCACACCTCTCTCCAACTTTACCCACATCACAAAACCTACGAACCTCAAAAACAAAAATTCATACACTTATAGGTGAACCTTTACATGATAATTGTGCCCATTTATTACACAGACATTTAGCACATGCCAATACCGTTGCTATAGACAATACTCAAAATTTTTCACAAGGCATATCCACTAAAGATTGCCCTATCCAACTTGACTGTGAGATTTGTAAAGCTGCATATACACATATATGAATTAGTACATGTTGACATTGTAGGCCCTTTTCCACTTTCTTTGGGCAAATGCAAATATTTTTTGAACTTAGTCGATGATTTCAGTCGTTTCGGACATATCTATACCCTTACTGAAAAATCCCAAGCATTCCAAAAAATTAAAAAATTTTACACTCTCATACAAAACCAACACAACATCAAATTAAAGAAAATTCAAACAGATTGTGGAGTCGAATTCACATCTGTACAATTTCAAAACTGGATTGATTCCAAAGACATTATACACTACAAAACATCTCCTTTTACCCCCCAGCAGAATGGGATTTGTGAAAGAAAAAATGGAACATTACAAACCATGATGGGCAGCGTCATGTTAAATGCTGATATACCCCCTAGCTATTGGGCAGAAGCCCTTGCATATGTCAGTTACACTTTTAACCGCACATGGAATAAGGTTATTAACCAAACGCCCTATTTTCTTGTATATGGCACTCAACCACATCTCACACATCTTCGCGTTTTTGGCTGCTATGCATACATCAATATCCCCAAACCACTCAGACAGAAGGGGAATGAGATGTCCAAAAAATTGCGTTTCATAGGATATGCACCAGGTTCGAAAGCATATCAATTCATAGAAAACAACAACACAGTAATAATTTCCTGTTCAGCCACATTCATAGAAAACCACAACTGGACCAAAATACACTCAAATGACTCATACCTATTAACCCAAGAAACAAATACATCAGATACACCACAGAGAATTCAACATGTACAAACACCAACACCAAAAGCTACACCACGAACAAACAACACAGATACACAACTACCAATCAGAAAATCCAAATGAATTACACAAGGCATCCCACCTAAAAGATTTGATGTGAACAATGTAACACAGACAAACCAAATACCCATCACACCAAAAATTTTTAAACACATGCTCCAATTACCGGAATCAGAACAATTAAAATGGTGGGACGCTATGTCCAAAGAAATGGACTGTTTAATAAATTTAAAAGTATTCACAAAAACAACACCTCCACAACACAAACACCCAATTGGCACTCGATGGGTTTACAAAATTAAAACACTCCCTGACAACACATATCTATACAATGCACGCCTAGTAGCCCAAGGTTTTCTCCAACGCTTTCCTGAAGATTACGATGAAACTTACTCCCCCACAGTAAAACCAAAAAGTGTAAAAATGGCACTGACTTCAGCCATTGTCTCAAATCAAGAAGTCTACCAATTTTGATGTCCAGACCGCATACCTCCATGCACCATTAGAGGAGGAAATTTATGTCAATGGGGCACCAGGATTCCAAATTGAATTCGGCAAAACATGGAGGCTACACAAAGGGTTATATGGCTTAAAACAATTGGGCAAACTATGGTTTGACTGCCTTACCAAAATTTTAAATCAATGGGATATAATCAAATTCAATCAGACCAGTGCGTAATGACAAAACCTTATGAAGAAGGAAAGGAAATTATTTTAATCTAAGTTGATGATTTGATTTATATCGGGCCCAACATACAATCCAGTGAACAATTTGCAAACAAATTAAGGGAACACGTTAATTTAAAGACCTTAGGTCATATAGACCAATATTTGGGCGTACAATTTTTAAAACTGATAGAGGTTTTTGCTTCTCACAAAAAGATAAGATTGAAGACCTGTTATAAAGACGTGGCATGGAAGACTGCAACCCCACAGATACACCCATGCGCACTGACTATAATAAAATTACTTATCTAGATGGTAAAAAGCATCACAATAAAACTCAGTATCAATCCATCATAGGATCACTCCTTTATATCAGCAGATGGAGTAGACCCGATATATCATTAAGTACAAATCTCTTATCTAGACAAGTAGATGAGCCTAAAGAACAACATTGGGTTGCCATGAAAAGGTTACTCAGATATTTGCATAACACAAAAGATATGGTCTTATTATTAGAACCTGATGAAGGAGTCACCCCAGAACTTACCTGTTATTCAGATGCCGATTGGGCAGGGGATGAAAAATCAAGAAAAAGCACATCAGGCTTTATATACTTCCTAAATGGTTGTCCCATAGACTGGCACGTTTGTCGCCAAAACTTCATTGCTAATTCCACGGCTGAAGCTGAATACGCCAGTGCTTCTGACGCTTGCACACTTCTCACATGGATATACGAATTAGTTTCAGTTATTTGGACACAACCTTCACTACCTATCACTCTCCACGAGGACAATGAGTCCATCATAGCCTCTTCGGTCAGGGATGATGTCAGCTTCAGATCTCGCCATATTGATATACATTATAAAAATGTGAGAGACCCAGTTAAAAAGGGTTTTGTTGAATTTGTTCATTGTGATACCAAGGACCAAATTGCTGATTTCTTAACTAAACCTGTACCTCGTGAAACACATTGGAACCACTGTAAATCAGTTGGATTGTACTTATAATTTATTTTTCTTATACTTGTGTTTGCTATTATTTTTAACACTGTTCCATCACACTTGGCAATAGAAGGGGTCTGTCAGATATTGCCTGTATGTGATGCACCAGAGACTAGAAGGGGTTAAGTCTTTACAGACATCAGATGTGACTATATCAGCCAATGAACTCTCTTATTGGACTCTTACCCAGAGATCCCTTGCATATCTTCATCTCTCTCTCATCTATCAGCAAGACAGCCAGTGAAGTTCTCTCTCCTCTCAACTTCTGAGTAATACAGTTAGGGTAAATGCGACAGGAAACCCTGTTCATGCATGTATATATTTTGTAAATATTAAAACAACCTTTTTTGAACCTGAAGCTGTATTGACCAAATAACTTCTCATAGAACCGAATGAGCACGACCATCAATATATATATCTGACAGCCTATCCCAGGGGCCTGCAACCTTAAACACTCAAAGAACCGTTTGGACCTGTTTCCCACAGAAAAGAAAATACCGGGAGCCATAAAACCCTTCCTGTTCCTGACTATTTCTTGAGCAGCTACAAAACTAGCATATGTAGTTGAATTAAATGTTCTGTTTTCTTCTGAAACTTTTCTTTTCTTGGGTTTATCCATGGTTGGCCTACCGGGGGTTGAAAAGCTCAATTAATTGTGTGCCAGTGGATGTCACACATTGGCGATGGGGCACATATTTTGAGTGACAAGGAGCCACGGCAGAGGGGTGAAATAGCCACATGCGGCTCCAGAGCCACATGTTGCTGACTCTTGGCCTATCCCATTAGGTAGAGACATGTTTTGGGTCCCATCTACTCAGGAGCCTCATCTGAGGGGCGGGACCCTTTCTGCCATGGCACCCACCTTTTGGGGCATCATTCCTTGGAGATGAGCCAGGCCGTGACTCTATTGGCCTTTCAGAAGATTCTGAAAGCATGACTTTATTTAGGGATTCAGGTGTGATGTGAAACCTACCCAGTGGTTCTCCTGAATGTTATGTCTGGTTTGTACTAAATTTGGTGCAGCCCTTCTGTCTTTTTCACCAGAACAGATATTTGGAAGGAAAATTGCCACAGGAAATGGCTGGAACAGATAGTTACCGCACAAAGTTTCAGTCCTGGTTTTGACAAGAGACAAATCCTCTGGTGTTCCAGAATCTTATGTCTGAAGCCAATTCTTTTCTCTAAACCCACAATTTGTTTTCATTATAGCCTGCTCAGGAAAATGAAACCAAATCAGAAAAGTTCTGATCAAATTTACTTGGATTTACGTTTCCCCGATAAAAGTTTGCTTGGGAAAAGTAGACAGAAAAGTAAGGTGAGGAATGGATGAAAATAGCACAAATCAGTCCTAGATGCATTTTACTTTGGGATCAAATGAGTTGGAAGACATAGGGGCTGGGTGTCTGAAAATTCCTGAAGCCATTTGGGGTAGGAAATAAAAAAGAGGTTGCAATCGTCTATCCTTTGTAAAACGTTGTGCAACTTTTCTTTCAACAAGCACAAGCCTAATATTCTCAGCTTCCCTCTGGTCCAGTTTAAATTCTGTCTAACAAGAAGTAGCTCACCCTCAATGTTTTGTTAAGATGTTCTTTCACTAGAACATCTTGTGAAACACAATGATAGTTGCATGAGCAATGGCCCAGATATACAATACACTAGAAATTTGATGTGCGTAACTATTAAAATCCAGTTGCATAGGTAATCAGAGCAGTCAGACTGTGGGTTACAGTCAAGATGCTATTGAATCTGGATGGACAACTGCCAAACAAGTAGCTTTATTGTATCGAAACCCAAAGTTATCATTAGTATCCTATTAAGTTTAGACAAGAGAATTTAATTTCTATTTAGGACAATTGGGAACTTGCTAAGACCCAGCAAATGCTAAGTAATGTCAATTTCTGTGTGACTCCTTGTAGTGGAAATTTCCAACATCTGAAAACAACCTTTATTAAAAGTCCTTTTGAAGTGTTATCTTCACATCTTGTGCTGGCCATGGAAGCATATCTGCCCTCCTTTATCCTATTGTATGAATACAGCATTTCAAATAACACTCATCAGTTGCTGCTTAGCACTCTGTATTTGCTATTGGGTGGAATCCAATTTTAACTTTTTTTTCCCCCAGAGAACTTTTTTTTTTAACAGAGAGCCTGAATTACCAAGCACAAAAGGGCAAATCTGGGTCAGGGCTAATTTGTGCTTTTCGTAGCGTTCTGAAGTGACAACTATTAACCTTCCCCTACAAAACAGCAGCATAAGTTGTGCATCTCACAGGTATTCAAAGACACAGAAAACTATGCACCTGAATCAATTCCATTTTAGACTGCCAAAGGTTCCTGCACATACTCCTGGATTCTTCAACAAGACTTTTGCAAAAGAAAATGGTCATAACGTAGTCACTTTTATGATAATGCCATTTTTAAGATGATTGTATCTTCAATTTGCAATGAAGGGCAAATGATGCAGACGTTTCTCTTAATGTCAGTAGGAATATATTAGCGTTCTTGTTTTTATTAACGACTCACCGCAAGTTTATGTATGCAAATTCTTACACCTCATTAGAAAGAAATATCTTTACTTTTGTTTATGTAATCTCTCTCAGAAGATTACCTGGAGAAATGATATTAGGAAAACTATATTTTTCTGTAATAAATGTTGGAGCTTTTCTCTTAATATCTCAAGACACTCCCTAAATGTTTTGTACCAATTTATCTTTATAGGTTATTTGAATGACTTTGCAGAACAAAAACGGTTACTATTGACCTTTTTTATTGTTGTACCTTCAATTTGAACAATTAATCACCTGCATCCAGAAGTCATGTGTGCTGCAACACTAAAGGGAGAAGTATATACGGCAAAGTCAAAGATGACAGAACTGAAAAACTGGGAAGTGGGGAACAGTTTTCTGAGATAGGATGAGATCATCTGTAGTACAAAATGACTGGGAAAAAGTTCTGCTCTATATGTGTAGGAACATTTATCTAGGTTGCCATGGTGTAGGACTACCAAGGATCCTGTTTATATCTTGCCTTTCTCTTTATGTGTTTAGAAAAGTAAAATATATAAAACGTACCAATAACATCAGTGCATTTAAATCGAATTTAAAGACTAAAAAACTAAACTCATTATAACTGAAATCATGAAAAGTGAAATCATTCACTTTTTTGCCCCCAAATGAGAAACAAGTCACCACCAGACACTAGAAGGGGTTAAGTCTTTACAGACATCACATGTGACTATATCAGCCAAAGAACTCTCTTACTGGACTCTTACCTAGAAACCACTTGGATATCTTCCTTTCTCTCTCTCTCTCTCTCTCTCTCTCATCTATCTCTCAGCGAGACAACACGTGAACTTCTCTCTCCTCTCAACATCTGAGTCATACAGTTAGGGTAAAAATACAAAGGACACCCTGTTCATTATTTTATGCATGTATACATTTGTAAATAATAAAACAACCTTTTGAACCTGAAGCTGTATTGACCAAATAACTTCCTCATAGAACCAAATGAGCATGACCATCAATATATCTCCAACAAATGGTAGCAGAGGATGAAAAATTATTGCTCAGGTCTATGAATTTTTTTGTAAAGTTTAAAATCATAGAACAATTTTTTCTAACATGGAATCCTTGAACCTGAACGAATTATCTTTACAAGAGATTGATGCATTAACCGTATCCTTAACAAAACAGCACCAATCATTATCCAAAAGACTAAAAAAACTTTCTATTGAAGCTACGCAGCAAGTACAAACCTCTTCATGAAAGGACCCAATTTTTTTTCTCCTCTTCACCCGAACACCGACAGTACAGACCCACACTTACAACAACCTTGCTTCGATCTCAATTCTACTCCACCTCATGACTATCATCAAGGACTTCAACTTTCTGAATCCCTTGTATGTTCCAACCCTGTAACTTCAGACCAACTTTTATTTTCTCAAGCTTCTCCAAAACAACATTTATATCAAGCTTTATATGCGACAGGCCTGCTAAATGCAGGCCCGGACTCCTCAAAGAACTCTTGAACTGTTAAACACACTTTCAACATCACCAGAACTGGTAAGCGACAAATTTTTGCCTCAACCCATAGATTCCCAGACTGACTTTTCAAACACCCATTATATTAAAAATCCTTCCTCCCCACCTATTGACTTTATTGCTTCCAATATGGCTTCCACCTTCCCCAAAAGCATGGCTTCAAAAATGGCCGACAAAATGGCTGCCCCCACACTCCACCATGCGGTCCAAGAAATGGCCGACAATTTATATGACCACAGTTTAAACAAAATGACGTCTACCACTTCAGACCACAAGGTCTCAACCAACCCCCTTACCCCCATACATCCTACTATCCATCCCACAGCTGGAGATATTCAGACTGATTCCCTACCTTCTTCATCCAGAGCACCGAGTTCGAATCCTCTCAATTTTTTTTCAATTTTCAGAATTTTTCTATTTTTGCCGCTGCTGCAGACCTCCCCATCTATACCGCTGCAGCTGCCGCAGCAGCAATTATTTCTACTGATACCAATATTGTCTCCAATGTAAAAATATCCTTTTCAGTCTTTGCAGCCACCTCCTCGCTTCCCCCTTATCGCCGAAGATGCTGCCACCGCCGCTGCCGCTGCCGCTACCGCCTCCAACACTACAGATGCCCCGTCCAAACTACAAATTCACATGATTTTTGCAGCCTTTGCATCAAAAGCCAACCTACCTTCTACAGCAAACTGTAATGATTTAAATATTGAAACTAAAAATTCTTTGTCTTTATCTACTCATGTAAATTTATCTTTAGAAATTGAAACTGTTTTGCAACATTTTAAACAACATGGCCCATTACCTTTATCACCTAACTTCAAAAAATTACAAACCTCAGGTAATAATTTCCCTACTTGGGAACAAGAAACTCATTTGCATCTTTTAAGAGAAGGCACATTTCTTATAATTGAATCTCCCCCTAATAAACCTTGGTCATCTGACTTAACTTTTCTTCACAATAGTGTTTATGCCACTTTTATGTCAACTTTAGAAAGTGATATTGTTCATTCTATATCTACAGGTTTTACTGCATAAGAAGTATGGCAATACTTACAAAAACATTGCAACAAATCCTCACCTGCAACTATCGCTACTCTTGCCGGTAACTTTTATAGCACCATATATAAACCTTGCACATCTATGGCCAAACATCTTTTCCACCTCGAATCCATGCGAAAACAACTGATTCAACACAATCATCCTGTACCTGAAACTGCCATGATTGGTATCATTTTCAATTCTATCAAACACATCCCTGGTTGGTCAGGATTCATTAATAGTCTCCACTCCTTACCCTTACCCCCCACCCCCACATGTACACTGTTGCTGAAATCAAATCCAAATTAACAGATGAAGATAGAAGACTCTATCACACTGATAGATACCCTGCTTCTTTTGACCACCCTTTTTACCCTAAACATGATTCCCATTCTTCACACAAATCCTTCTACCAAAACTGGCAGAAACACCCCTCTCAATATCAAAATAATTTTAATTATTGTAACTATAGAGGACATTATCATACCTACAACTCCCATCCTCCACACAGTGACAACATCACCCACACTCATGATACAAGGGGATACACCCCTTCAGGCAAGACTAACAAAAGAAATCACACTATCAAAGAACATATTGAAACTAAAAGATCCATGGCCACTTAATTTTACATTACAAAGGGTCCCACACACAAAAATTATAAAGACAGAAGGGGACAACATACTGAACAATCTATATATTCTAATTCCGAATCCCAAACATTTGACATCTTTCCCAACACCCAACAATACCTGCGTGACACCACGCACCTGTGGGTCATCGATTCTGGAAGCATACACCATACTACCAATAACAAATCCATATTATATGATATTCACCCAACCAATATTTCTATTACAGCAGCAAATGGTACTTCCAATACAGTTGAATATGAAGGATCTATCGTTATACCCGGTATAGGCGACGTTAGTCAAGTACTCTATACACCTACCTTTGGCTACAATATTTTGAGTACTTCAAAATTAGGTAAAATCGGTTTTAAAGTATCTCTTGATGATCAACATGGTTTTATAAAATCCAAACATAACTCTATTGTTGCTAATATTTCTGTCATTAATGATTTACCTTTTCTTACTCCAGATTCCGTTACATCATCCTCACCCACGACTCAACTACCTCAATCCTCATTGAGACCTGACCCTGACAATCATCCTGACCATACCCCTGACACCCACCATAAAGGTACCACACCTCACCGTACCAATACACATGACACTTCCCACTCACATAATGACCAACATACCACACCACACCTCTCTCTAACTTCACCCACATCACAAAACCTACGAAAGTTGAAAACAAAAATTCAAACTCATATAGGTGAACCGTTAGACAATAATTGTGCCCATTTATTACTCAGACGTTTAGTACATGCCAATACCGTTGCTATAAACAATACTCAAAATTTCTCCCAAGGCATATGCACTAAGGATTGTCCTATCCAACTTGACTGTGAGATTTGTAAAGCTGCAAAATCAAAGGCTGCCCCAATTCCCCACACCAGCACCAGACGATCAAAACACATATAAAAATTGGTAAACGTTAACATTGTAGGCCCTTTTCCACTTTCTTTGGGCAAATGCAAATATTTTTTTGAACTTAGTCAATGATTTCAGTCCTTTCGGAAATATCTATACCCTTACTGAAAAATCTCAAGCCTTTCAAAAAATAAAAATTTTTTACACTCTCATACAAAACCAACACAACATCAAATTAAAGAAAATTCAACAGATTGTGGAGCCGAATTCACATCTGTACAATTTCAAAACTGGAGTGACTCCAAAGGCATTATACACTAAAAAACGTTTCCTTTTACCCCGCAGCAAAATGGGATGTGTGAAAGAAAAAATGGATTATTACAGGCCATGATGTGCAGCGTCATGTTAGATGCTGATATACCCCCTAGCTATTGGGCAGAAGCCCTTGCATATGTCAATTACACTTTTAACCGCACATGGAATAAGGTTATTAACCAAAAGCCCTATTTTCTTGTATATGGCACTCAACCACACCACACACATCTTCGCGTTTTTGGCTGCTATGCATACGTCAATATCCCCAAACCACTCAGACGGAAGGGGAATGAGTTTTCCAAAAAATTACGTTTCGTAGGATATGCACCAGGTTCGAAAGCATATCAATTCATAAAAAACAACAACACAGTAATAATTTCCCATTCAGCCACATTCATAGAAAACCACAACTGGACCAAAATACACTCGAAGACTGCAACCCGACAGATACACCCATGCGCACTGACTATAATAAAATTGCTTATCTAGATGGTAATAAGCATTACGATAAAACTCAATCAGTCCATCATAGGATCACTTTTTTATATCAGCAGATGGAGTAGACCCGATATATCATTAAGTACAAATCTCTTATCTAGACAAGTAGATGAGCCTAAAGAATAACATTGGGTTGCTATGAAAAGCTTACTCAGATATTTGCATAACACAAAAGATATGGTCTTATTATTAGAACCTGATGAAAGGGCCACTCCAGAACTTATCTGTTATTCAGATGCCGATTGCGCAGGGGATGAAAAATCAAGAAAAAGCACATCAGGCTTTATATACTTCCTAAATGGTTGTCCCATAGACTGGCACGTTTGTCGCCAAAACTTCATTGCTAATTCCACGGCAGAAGCTTAATATGCCAGTGCTTCTGACGCTTGCACACTTCTCACATGGATATACGAATTAGTTTCAGTTATTTGGACGCAACCTTCACTACCTATCACTCTCCACAAGGACAATGTCCGTCATAGCCTCTTCGGTCAGGGATGATGTCAGCTTCAGATCTCACCATATTGATATACATTATAAAAATGTGAGAGACCTAGTTAAAAAGGGTTTTGTTGAATTTGTTCATTGCGATACCAAGGACCAAATTGCTGATTTCTTAACTAAACCCTTTACCTCGTGAAATACATTGGAACCACTGTAAATCAGTTGGACTGTACTTATAATTTATTTTTCTTATACTTATGTTTGCTATTATTTTTAACACTGTTCCATCACACTTGGCAATAGAAGGGGTCTGTCAGATATTGCCTGCATATGATGCACCAGAGACTAGAAGGGGTTAAGTCTTTACAGACATCGCATGTGACTATATCAGCCAGTGAACTCTCTTATTGGACTCTTACCTAGAAACCACTTGGATATCTCCCTTTTTTCTCTCTCTCTCCCTCATCTATCTCTCAGCGAGACAACACGTGAACTCTCCTCTCCTCTCAACATCTGAGTCATACAGTTAGGGTAAAAATACAAAGGACACCCTGTTCATTATTTTATGCATGTATATATTTGTAAATAATAAACAACCTTTTGAACCTGAAGCTGTATTGACCAAATAACTTCCTCATAGAACCAAATGAGCACGACCATCAATATATATCCGACATGTCCAGTGGTGGGTTGCCCCCGGTTCGGACCGGTTCACAAGAACCTGTAGTAAAATCGGCAGGAGGTTCCACCCACTGATCTGGACATCATAGGTGATCTGCGTATGCATAGAAGCGCGCACGTGCAAACACGATGTGAACCAGTAGTAAAGGTAAGTTGAACCCACCCCTGCATATGTCATATGAGTCTTACATATTTCAGAGAACTCCCTAAGGGTGGGGGTGGAGAAGAAAGGAGGGGAGAGGAAAGGAGAGGAAAAGGGGTCACCTTCATACAAAAGTTTACCTGCGCCTTTATTAAAAGCTGGATCAATAATTATAATATATGTCGGCTGGTCCAGCATTTCAGTATCCTGAAATATATTTTTGAGCATAAGACTTGTGACTTGAGGGAAAGATAATGGATTTGGCATTTGTTCAGTGGCATGTTTTCATTGAAATACTTTCTCTGTACCCAGACACACAAATACATCAGCAACAATGCTAAACCTGCACTGACCAAAATAATAATATTGAGGTTATGTTAAGGGGAAAATGTTTTCCCCAGAATAAGACATCCCCTGATAATAAGTCCAATCAGGCTTTTGAGCTCATGCCAATAAGGCCAAGCGTTTATTTCAGGGTTCAAAATATATAAGACAGGGTCTTATTTTCAAGGAAACACGGTAATAGTTCTAAAATCAGGGCTGTGGAGTCGGGAGAATTGGGACATTTAAACTTGCTTTTTTTAAAATTCCAATCTAAATTTAGTAGGAGTCGGAGTCGGTGCATTCCTCCGACTCCAGGTACCCAAAATTTCCTTCAACTCCGGCTCCTCGACTTCGACTCTGGCTCCACAGCCCTGTGTAAAATGATTCAAAATGAAATCAAAAAGTAAAAGGGATCTCTTCTTCAAGTCAAGCTCAACTGCTGACATCACAAACATCACAGAAGGAAAGTGATTTGCGCTGCCTTCTTCTGAAATGTTTTTGCAAGTTCTCCATCCCACTCACTACCCTGTTACACCTAGCCCATCTTCTGATCACTCAGTAGTGTCCTCCTTGGGCACTTTGACTTGTGCCATTGGAGAGACTGGATGCCTGATTTCCACAGGCTACAGCACTGGAAAATCACTAAATAGGTGACTTGTATGCATGACTTTAACACTTTTTGAAAGAGCATTAAATCTATCTTTTAAAATAATGGTTTGGCATTCTTTGCAAAAAAAACCCTCTAGCCCTACGTCCAATAAGCAGAACTAGTATTCTCTTTTTCTACATGGCACAGAAGTTTGGTTTACACCAGATGGTCTCCTGCCAGCTCTAAGTTGTTGGTTCTGTCCTATATGAATACTTAATAGGTTTTCCACTGATTCTGGAAAACCCCACCGCATACCGGGGAAGGAATAGGGGGAATCTCTTTAAATGCATTGTTGTCATATTACTTAAGAGATGTCTTATTCTTCAACTATGATCATTTAGCCCTTCATTTTTCTCTTTTGGTGCAGCTGATCTCTTCTCCTGTCTTCATATTTGCTGATCCACAATATTTTTTCTGCAGATATTGATGAATGCCTGAGTGCTTCCTGTGAGGGGCTTTGTGTGAACACAGAAGGGGGCTTTGTGTGTGAATGTGGCCCAGGGATGCAACTTTCCACTGACCGGCACAGTTGTCAAGGTGGGTCAGACTGGAATTGCAGGAAGGGAGGTCTAGATGAAAATTTAAAAAATAAAAAAATTGCAGAAGGAACGTTGGTAGGATAGATTGTCATGGGCCAATGATGTTAATCATCTTGATCCCAGATATTGATGAGTGCCTAACAACACCTTGCCAGCAGCACTGCCAAAACAGTATTGGCAGCTATCAATGTTCCTGCCATCCTGGATTCCACCTTCATGGCAACCGACATTCATGTGTGGGTGAGTGATTCTGCTTTTGTTGGAGAATCCAGCAGATATCTTTCTTCTAAAACAAATGGTTCATCCTAGCCTACAAACTCTATGGCAGCTATAGCTTTCTGGAGAACAAATTGGAACTGAATCATTTGAAGGATTTATTTTCTTTTGTTTAAAAAATGAGGTCCAGGTAGGTATGTTATCATCACTGTTTTAGTTTAGCCTGTTCTGATTGAGACTCCAGGAGGCTGCAGTGTGGTTTGCTGCTGCAAATCAGAGTGACAACACTATTTGGGCTCCTAAAACTGCACATTTAAAAAGGGACGGACTGATTAGTTTCTTTGAGTTCTTTGTGCTTTGTATCATACCTGACAGTGTCACATATCTAAGTTCAGCAGATATATTTTCCCAAATTGTGAAATATTGATGGAAAAGGTTTCTTGTTCAGTATTGTGGTGGTGCAAGATACATAAGCTGCATTTAATGTCAGAGCTATGAGATGTCCCCTCATGCATATAAACTGCTTAAACAGCAACTGGACTTTCTTGATTTTTCTTGAAGATGTTCAAAAAACTCTAGTTGCTGCTTGAAAAAAGCACTTTTTGGGATAACCATGACCTGGATGAGTGAGAACCTCTATGACATTTTCTCTATTGTGTCCTTATAAGAAAATCTTAATAGCAAGCTGAATTGGCCCTGAATGATGACAGGGGAAATAATCAGTCAAGAATTTACAGCTAATTTATTTCTATTCACTGATCATATCTCTGAAATAGTACAGCTAGCATTCTGACCTAGTAGGAAGGGATATATAGAGACTTAGGTGACATGGCCAGTATAGAACCTTGATAAAATAATAAACAAAGAAATACTAAATGATAAAGTCACTCAGATGGGCTTATAAAAATATTTATCAATGTCATGCTGCAATTTCTCCTATGTCTGACTTTTATTTGCAATGTAGTAGGCCTAGAGTATATACCGTATTTTTTGGACTATAAGACACACCTTTCACCCCCCTCAAAAGAGAGTAAAAATTTGGGGGCGTCTTATACATTGAATGTAGCTCCACCTACCTGCCGGCCCCCACCCTTTGGCCTCCGCGCGTCCTCTCAAACTGAGTTTTTGGAGGGTGCAAATGGAGAGCCTCTCAAACAGCCACCAAAAGCTCCATTTGAGAGGTACTGTAGCAGCAGCTATCCACAATTTTTTTATTGTTATTTCATCCCGAACCACATGGCCCAGTGTGGTGTTAAAAGTTAACATTTCAAAAATGTTACCGTAGCTGCAAAGGTCTTCTTATGCAACCCTCTGCTGTAGCTGCGGGACAAATTTCTGCTTTCCCTGCACAGGATTGCAAGACATGGAGGGGACATTTTTGGCTGTGCATCTGTGCAAGGCTCCTCTTTGAAAGAATGATCAGCAGGTGGTGGCGGTGGTGGGGTGGAGATTTTCCTGCACATAGTCCTTTCCTCCGCAACAATGGTAATAATTCTGAAAGGTTAACACCATACTGGGCCATGTGGATTGTGATGAAATAACGGCAAAAAAATGTGGATACCAGTAGCTGCTCATACAGAACCCTTCGGAAGGCCAGCAGAGGGCAGGAGGCACGAGGGGCGCATCTGCTGCTGCTGAAGTGGCCATGCCTGAGGAGCACTTTTGGGAGAGAAAGCAAAGGGGAAGTGATCAGCTTCACCTCGTCCTTTGCCCTCAGCCCCCTTTCAGCTCTCCAAGGATCTCTCCCAGAACCAAGGTCTGGCAGAGCTCAACCAGAGAAATCTTCCACAGGCTTTCAGGAGCAAAGTTGAGGCTGAGAGGAGCCAGGGTTGGGTGGGAAATCCTGTGCCGTCCCAGCACTCTCTTTTCCTTGGAAATGGAGTCTTGGGAGGGGAAAACTGCAGCCACAGGCAGGGTGGGTATGTCTTTATGTGTATAGAAAGCACAAAGTGAGGGAGCCAGCAGCTATGGATTAAGGAGCTTTGTAAAACTTCATGCCTAAAAGCAAAGTTTGGTGAGGGAGGGGGAACAGATACTTCCCTCTCTCAGCAGTGTTTTGCTTGAAAATATTTGAGAATCTGACCAGGGAGAAGGTGTACAGATTTCCATGCCTTCTTTACGGGAGGTCGCTTTACACCTGCAATATTGGAAGGAGTCCTGCAAGGAGACGGATTCTCAAATATTTCAGAAGAAGCAGCAGAGGTCCTGGTCTTTCTTTCTTTCCCTCAAAGTCTGCCAGAAATGAGTCTTTGTGAGACTTGTCGCGCTGGTTTAGTTTAGTTTAGTTTTATTGCATTTATATACCGCCCTTCTCCCCGAGGGGACTCAGGGCGGTTTACAGCCATATTAAAACAATCATGTATAAAAATTAAAACTAATAAAATAATTAAACTATTTGGCTGTAAAATTTAAAACCCCTAAAAACCCCTATTAAAATTGACACAAATTTAAGTCAGACCGGCTTGATGAAATAGTAGGGTCTTCAGGGCTCGTCGGAAGGCACGGAGGTCAGGAATCTTTCTTATATCCGGGGGTAGTTCATTCCATAGGGCTGGGGCTCCCACAGAGAATGCTCTCCCCCTGGGGGCCGCCGGTTGGCACTGTCTGACAGATGGCACTCTGAGGAGGCCCTCCCTGTGAGAGCGTATCGGGCGGTGGGAGGTATTCATTGGCAGAAGATGGTCCTGTAAATATCCCGGTCCTAAGCCATGGAGTGCTTTGAAGATGGTAACTAACACCTTGAAACGCACTCGGAAGACCACCGGAAGCCAGTGCAGCTCGCGCAAGAGGGGAGTTACCCGGGAGCGACGAGTCGCTCCTATAACCACTCGTGCGGCCGCATTCTGGACCAGCTGAAATCTCCGGGTGCTCCTCAAGGGGAGCCCCATGTAGAGAGCATTACAGTAGTCCAAACGGGAAGTGACGAGAGCGTGACTGACTGTGCGTAGGGCGTCCCGATCCAGAAAGGGACGCAACTGGGCAATCAGGCGGACCTGATAAAAAGCCCCCCTGGCCACGGCCATCATATGATCGTCTAAAGACAGCCGTGCATCCAGGAGGACGCCCAAGTTGCGAGCCCTCTCTGAGGGGGGCAAGATCTCATCCCCAAAAGCCAGTGATGGCACCAACTGGCTATATCGGTGCGCCGGCAGCCACAGCCACTCTGTCTTGGAGGGATTGAGTCTGAGCCTGTTCCTCCCCATCCAGATCCGTACGGCTTCCAGGCAGCGGGACATCACGGCAAGAGCATCATTGGGGTGATCCGGGGTAGAAATGTACAACTGCGTGTCGTCAGCATACAGTTGACACTTCACCCCGAAACCACGGATGATCTCACCCAGCGGCTTCACATAAATGTTGAACAGGAGGGGCGAGAGGACAGACCCCTGTGGCACCCCACAAGTGAGGTGTCTCGAGGTCGACCTCTGCCCCCCTGCCAACACAGACTGCGTACGGTCAGTGAGAAAGGAGGAGAACCACCGCATAACAGTGCCTCCCACTCCCAAACCCCCTAACTGACGCAGCATGATACCATGATCGATGGTATCAAAAGCCGCTGAGAGATCAAGAAGGACCAGGACCGAGGAAGATCCTCTGTCCCAAGCCCTCCAGAGATCATCAACCAACGCGATCAATGCCGTTTCCGTGCTGTAACCCGCCCTGAAACCCGACTGGCACGGATCCAGATAGACAGCTTCATCCAGGTAACAAGGGAGCTGTTGCGCCACCACACTCTCAACAACCTTCGCCGTGAAGCGAAGGTTGGAGACCGGACGATAGTTACCTAATATAGCTGGGTCCAGGGAAGGCTTCTTGAGGAGGGGCCTCACCACCGCCTCTTTCAAGGCGGCCGGGAAGACACCCTCACTCAGAGAAGCATTAATAATGCCCTGGAGCCAGCCTTGTGTAACCTCCCGGGAGGCCAGTACCAGCCAAGAGGGACACGGGTCCAATAAACATGTGGTAGCGTTCAGCCTCCCTAGAATCCTGTCCACCACGTGGTGTAGCCTCTTGGAGCAGGACATTGCAAAGCTTGTTGTATTGTGTGTGCGAGAGATGGTACTGCTGCGAGGTTTGACATACTGGTGTTGCCATGAGCGGCAGGATGCCACCTGCCCCCGTGTGATGAAGCTTGCAGTGGTGCTGCCATTCATGCATGCAATGCCACAACAAGCCTTGCAGAGTCCTGCGCCAATAGCTACACAGGTATGGTAAACCTCATGGTGGTGCCACCACTCCTGCATGGAGTTTGGAGGAGAGAAACAAGTCAGGGGGTCTGCTGCTTCTGCTTTCCTTGCGTGCAGCCAAAAGTTCACAAAAGGCAGGAAGGTGAAATGCCAAGCTCAACCTGTACTCACACTTCATGTATGGGCTGCCACCAATCAGCACCAGGCCTGGGGAGACCATCAGAGGAGTCCCATATGGCCCCCGCCTGCTTCTGCTTTGCCTTTGCCAGGGCAGTTGGTGCTAGAAGGGTAGTGTCACAAAGTTTCCCAGCCACTTGGTTTGGGGCAGATGGTGCCCGGCAGTGGCTGCGTACCTTGCTCAAGTTGCAAACAACCCAGGGATTTGGGCAGCATTTACATGGCTGGGATGCCTACAGGATCCCTAGCTTCTGAGGCAGGTGAGGCCCAGAGTGGAGGTGCTGTGAGGGAGCCCATTTCTCACATTGGCCTCGGCTGCAAGGTTGCCTGGCATCGTGGGCAGGACTGGGGCTAGTAAGAGTGCACTGGAAACATCTTCAGGCACCCGGAGAGACAGGCCCTTGCTGGATAAGCTGATCCGCGGGCTGCGGTTAAGGGGCCAAGCAACCGTGAGGTGACAGGGAAGGGAAGGGCTGCCTCCTGTGCTGGCCACACCCACCCCATTCACTAGGGCTTATTTTTGGGGTAGGTCATATTTTCAGGGAAATAGGTAGTGCTTTGCTGGAAGCCTGTTTTATTGTTTGCATGCTAATAAAATGATCTTGTACTTTTGCAATACATATTTTTCATTCCATGCGCTTGATTTTTTAAAATAAAAATAAAATTTTTTGTTTGCCACTTTCAAAAACACCCTTTTTCCTTGAGTGTCTCTTAAATGATGTTTTTTTATGTGAACTTTTTAGCAGATAAACAGAAATTAGTAATCTCTACTCAAAATTCTACCTGCCCCATAATCAGTTTGTTTTGACAGATGCTTTCTGTTTTTTCAAAATGGGATTTCGTTTACTGTCAAGATACAGAATTTAGCAACCCTTTTGGGTTCCATTAACAAGGGTTTTCCAAAGTCTCTGTTATTGTAATCAGATAAGGCTGGAGTCAAAAGCTGGGTAAAAGGCACAATTGAGAGCACAGTGTAAAAGGTCTTATTGATGGAGTAGAAATATCTTCCCAACAGTGATTTGGAAGCTGTGCAAAAGGGGTGGGGGTAAGGATTTCTGAATATAATTGGCCATTTCTGTAATGGAGTGTGTGAATGACTTTGGGGAATGAAGGGAAGAGTTGCTGCTTAGAAGCAATAAGACAAGTGAGGAAGGAGCCCGCTATGGATTAACAGTCAGAAGAAGTAATTTAGAAAGGAATCCAGTGGATTAACTTGGATTTGGACTATTAATGTTATCCAACAGAACATTCTATGAGACAAAAGAAGAAAGGTGATAAAAGAAAAGACAAAAGAAGGAACGTTAAATAAGACTAAAATTTGGACAATTGGGAAGATATATAATTGAAAAACTATAAGGCTGTAAATTACTAAAGAATTTTAACAATCATAAATGTAGGGGTTTTGGAGATATAATTATGGGATTGATGAAATTTTATTAAGCAGGAGTTTTTAAATATTGAGATGTTGGAACTATAGAAATATACTGAGTAATTTTTATTAAATTGTTATAAAATGGATTTACAGGGGATAATAGAGGCATATGAAGAAATATTCTTGATGCGAAAAAGTGTGCATGAAACTATAAAGACCACTAAGGAGACACAGAAACGAATGTAGAAGTCACTCAACAATTGGGGGGAAAAGAGGAATACAATACTCAAGAAATAGATGAGAAATTAGAAGAAGCAGTAGAAGGGAAAAATCAAAATGAGATGCAAGGAGGTAAAAATAAAAAAGAGAAAGGATTAATAAATAGGAATCAATCAGATAACTCCTTAAAAGCTTATAATAGAACAGAGAGAAAAGAGAAAAATCTCTTCAAAAAAAAAAAAAAGATCTAGAGAAAAAAAGAAAAGAAAAATCTCTTTTAAAAAAAGGGAGTATTGTTGATGGGTGTTCAAATAGCCATCGGAAAGAGATAGAGCAAAGGGTATCCAGAAGGGAATGTTCAGTAGGCACAAAAATATCAAAAAGAGGTCCAAAATGCCAAGAGAGAGAGATGAAAGGCTGACTAAAAAGTCAATAAATGATGGAATTTTAAAAAAATCAAGAGATGATGGATAATGAGAAAATATATTAATAAAATGGGAAAATACAAATAGGGAAAACAGTAGTATATATAATAATAGATAATACAACTTATTATAACTAAACATAAGTTTAGTAGATGAAAATTTAGGATTAGATAATTTAATTAATAGTGTGTTAAAGTATATTGTGAATTTAAAATATTAAGGATTAGAAATTGTGGAGATTTTGTGATACACTCCTGGGACTGATTAAATATTGTTAATATTTTGTTTCATTAGTAATCCTACACATTTGGAATATGGGAGTTATGATGGAATAATGAGTAATTCTTAAAATATTAAATATTAGTAATTTAGTAGAGGATAACAAATACGTGGCGGAAAGAAATGTTATCGATGTTGAAATGAATTAATGGGGAAAATGATAAAGAATTATGAAGAGAGAATAGTATTGTTGTTAAATTGGAAGATTAGGAGTACACATACTTATTTGTATTATTATTGTTTGCATTGTTTTAAAAAAGATTTGATTCAGTGTATTGACTGTTTAAAAAAAGATTTGATTCAGTCAATACACCATCCAGAAAATATGTATGGTGTGAATAGAAAACTGTAAATAAAACATGTTTAAAAATAAAGAAGAAGAAGTAGTAATTTAGGAAGGATCTACCCTAATTCTTTGGACAGTTAAAAGTGGTGGCAAGAAGTCTGTACTTCAGAATTAGCAAGATTCTGTTTACGTAGCATTACAATAAAGTAAAATTAGTTGTTGTCGAGCTCAACAATGCACCATAAAACCTGAGCCATGGACCCCGTTTCTACCAGAGGGCGAGGGGGGCTTTTTGCGCGCTTCGGGTATCATGGGCGGTGGTGCTAGGGTTAGCCACTGTGTCTAGGAGTTCTAAAGCACAAATGATGGTTGGCAAGTACTTTGGGACACGTGGGAGTAGCAACAGCGATGATGGAAATGAACCAGCGGCAAAGAGGGTTCCCGGCGACAATGGAGCCGACTCCATGAGTGACGACATCACAGCGTGCCCACGCTGCAGTGGCGGGAGATATAAATAAGGACCTTCAGCTGGCAGCATACCCTCAATTAGGGCTTCTATAAATAGTGTCAAATCAGGGCACTCACTAGCCGCGTCTTTAATTTGTTTCTGCATCCTGGCTTTCACGAAAGAGCTGTTGTCACAAATAAACCAAGTTGCTAACCTGCTGAATCAAGTGAAGCCTTGTGTGCTTGTGCTCGCACACCAACCGAGAGCCAAGAGTTGTGTTTCCTGTCTGGTTTAGCAACGATGGCTGACAATTTCTCTCTCTGATCGACTCTCTTCCCTGTTCCTCCCTCTTACCTCACAGATTTCTCAATATCCAGCCTGGCCCCTTCTCCCATTTGCAGTCTCTTCAGCAACCACAGACTCCTATGCCTTTCTCCAGAATCCATAGGACCTGTTTTGCCACCTGGGGGTTCCCCAGCACTTATTCCCTCAAGTGTACCTCGAACCCCATTTCCTTTTCTGCTCATTCCCATTCTCTCTGTGCTTCCATCAACAGCTTCTCCCACCTCCTCATCTCCTCCCCACAGCTCATCTTTTGGCACCTCTTGGAGGGGTTCTTCATGAAGATAACAGCTCCTGGACAGAGCCACCATGTCTGAATTGCTCCTGCAATTATATTATATGCAGGTATATGGCATATTTTGAGTTCTTATCTTACTCTTCAACATCACGTGTTACGTTGGTACTGTCTGTATTATCTTATTTCAGGTGGACAAGATTTGCCATGTCAAAATAAATGCCTATATTGTGTTTTTCATATATTTATATAAAAATTGGTATTACAGTGCTGTGAACATTTCCATTTAAACAAAATGGTGGTTTTAAAACATAAGTATATATTATAATAAAAATTATGGCAAATAAGTTTAATGTGAATATTCTCAAACTGGATTTTTTTTTAATAACTGAATTTGATACAGTTCATCTTTAAAAGACTTGTTTTGTATATAGACAAATATAAGCTTTGGAAAATATATTTATTGATGTCTTCTTTACTAATTGCAGGAAAGTTAAATGTTTGTTGAATACTGGAAAAAACTTCCTAAAATTAAGAGTAGTTTGACAGTGATATCCATTATGCACAAAGTTCATGGGTTCCCCTTGGTTGGATGTATTCACTTGGGAAATTTCACTTGGAATGAATTAACTTCAGTTCGTTAATTGACATGCATTCAGTGTGCAGTGAATACAAAGGCATTTATTTTGATATTTATTTATTGTTGCTGACATTGAAGCATGGGGATCAGGAGCATAATTACCAAATTTAATTCCAAAGAGTCAAGACCATCCTTAGGCTATAATATGACCAATAAGCTGTGCTATTACTGTGCCACAGGAGCCAGGCCAATCTGGTTGTTTGCTCGGTCAAAGACACAATAATATTGACGAATGAAGATATCACCAAGGATCCAAAAATCATATTGGAAGGGTATATTCTCAAAGCCACTCGTGCAATAATCTGGGAACTGAAAGAGAAGTTCAAATATATGATGACTTTGAATGGCCTAATTAGAGGGCCTTTGCAAAGCATCAGGAAGCTGACATTCCCCTCCCTCTCCTGTTGAGTTTTCCTTATCCATGTTGGAGTAGCAGAAAATCATATTTGCATTGAATAGGCTGTTTCCATTGTCTATCTCTAACTTGCCTCTTGCTTAAATCTGGAGTCATCTGATTTCTCTCGAAGGTGATGGATGACAAACCCTTACAGATTTTGCATACCTTAAGCCTGCTGTTGGGTTATGTTGAAGTAAGGGAAAATGCTATGTTCATCCTAGTACAGCTACTGTAACACTGACTAAAATGGGAATAAATGTCCCCATTTATTCGTATCCATTTCATGTATTCATAATCAATATATAACAGTGAATCAAACATGTTTAACAGTGCTTGCTCTTTAATCGTCTTTTCCTAGAACATTTGTACAATTCAACAATTTGGATTATGGCATAATGAAATAATAATGCCACAAGGAAAGAATCACTTTACATGTATCTTCCATACTATGAAAGTTAGGTTAATATTGCAATATTTGTGATTAAACATAGTGGTTTTTCTTGAGTCCAAAATGATAAGCTGATACAATACTCTTTCTTTCAAATAATCTCCTATAGCTTTCCTCATTCTGGTTCTCTTTAAATATGTTGGCTTTCTATTCTGATAATCCCCCAGATAGCCCAAACACTGGGAATTGAAGTCTAACATATTAAGGATGGTCCACTATGGAGAAATGTGATCTATTAGAAATGAATATTGTGTATATGAGAATAATGTGTTGAATTTCATGTTCAGAGTTGCAGAATTCAATTCTTAATGCATAGTGAAAATACTGCTATGCTAAAAATTATTAAAAACATTTCAAATGTTAGAAAATTTCTCCCACTTGAATATAAGTGACTGAGATTGTCTTGGTATAATTCTTTCATGGGTCAGAGTTTTTTTCTCTCTCAGGGTTTATTATATGACGTAAATTATTTGAGATAATTTTCTGGATAAACCACAGATCTTACCTGGCGAATGTAGGCACTGGCGGGCACTGGGTATTGAATGCCATTAATGGTGAAGACGATGTCAGGCAGTTTGTTGATAGCATTGCAGTTGACTATATACTGATGTGAAGTAGAATGAACAGAAAACATATATTAGCAGCCCCATAAGATTTGAGAAAGAAAAGAGAAAAGAAAAGAAAAGAAAAAAACAAAACAAAACAAAACGCTGGGCTAGAAATTTTCCAGAAAAAAATACATTAGAACAAACCTGGGCATTTTACACACACAGGTGGGCAAAAGCCACCTCTGACCCTTTGGCCCTCTCTATCTAGGGCAAACCAAGAATCTTGCATAAGAATTGGAATAGGAGGAGAAAATGGATTGTACATAACAATAGCAAAAAACTCTAGAAATTAACCTGAAAAACCTCTTATTAAAATTCACAAAATCATTGAACCATAGATCTCTAAAGATCTCCTAGCACAATGCGCTTGGTCTGTTTTCCTGTCTCAACCTTTAAGAAGAATTATATACACAATAATGTGGAAATCACAGCTGCCAGTTCCTTAGCTATTGAGTTCTTCATGCGCATTGAGTTCTTCTCAAGAACCTAGGATGCCATAAGGTATCAGTGTAACATATGGGTGGATCCAAATAATGTGACCTTTTGCAATTGTCAGATGGAAATTTTGTCAATGCACAAATTTTCTAAATATCATGCAAGATTTTTTGGTATAGCATAATAACTGGATAACTGATAACATAATAACTGATAACCACTGGAACCATCACAGCTGCTTTATGCTATAGCCTTTCCATTTTGTTTTTCAGATCTTCTTTGTCTTCTCTTATCTCCTGATACTACCGCATAAATTATCCATGCTTTCTTCTTTTCAACAACAGTTAAATCTGGTGTGTTGTTAGTCAATATTTTATCAGTTTCTATTCGGAAATCTGACATTTTAACCTGCTCACTTCTTTACTACTTTTTCAACACCATGTTTCCAGCAATTTTTCATTACTAGTAATGATTATTTATTTATGTATATTAATTACAGTCACATATCATTATTATCAAGCTCACCTGACCATCGGAATTTTGGCCACCAATGAACTTCTGAATGCTAGCAATGCCATTGGGGGGACCTGCCAGGAGGGAGGTACCAGTGTCAACAACAGCTTGGCAACCACCGGAACAAGCAATGGCTTGACCATTGACGGTGATACTGAAAAGAAATATTTAGGTAAAGATGAGAGAAAGAAAACTACCATAACCTTTTACCTGCAGATCTTTTGAAATTATAAAACATCTTGGGAAAGGAAGAAGAATGAGAAAGATTCAAAATAATCCACCTTGACTTTTTTTCTCCCTATAAGAGGGAGCAGAAGGGAATTTTTGCAAGTTTTCAAGAGTCTATTTTATCACAATGCTAAATAATATTCCTATATTTGTTAAAGTGTCTTATTTCCTAATCTGTCCTATTTCATAGAACTGATGGGCATCTTCTTTTGCCATTATTCTGCATTTCATTTTTGATTGCATCTTTTTGAAGCAGGGATGTGAAGGCTGAAGGTGTAGGAGTTGGGTTACCTGTCCACAGTGATCTGCCAAAAGTATTCAGAAGAAAGGGGCACCCAGTTGAGACTTCCAGTATAGTAGGAATCGTCAATGCCACCAAACATTACAAAACTCCCTCTCTGGCCATCACTAAAAAATGAACATACAAGAACATGAAAATTAGAGGAATTGCAAATATTTTTTCATTTCTTTTTTTGTTTCCTTTTATATTATTGCAACTTTTTAAAAATAATACCCTTAAAACAATGGGTTAATTAGTTGATTGTTTCACCTGTAAGCTACCGGTAGTAGCAAAGAGTTAGAGAGTTATATCTCTTGGCTGCTATCTAGTGATTATATGGGGAAGGGATAAATGCTGTTGAAGAAATGGAATTTGGCTGTGTGAATTGGTGTATGAGCTGTAAAACTAGAGATTGGTTGTTAAGTGAACCTGCTTCCCCCATTTGCTTGGTTGATCATAAGTCTCCTGGGAAGGTCACTAATGGCAATCACATGGCTCTAGGATGCTGCAACTGTCATAAATACATGCCAGTTGCCAAACGCCTGATTTTGATCATGTGACCATGGGGATGCAGCAAACGTTGTAAGTCATGAATCACTCTTTCTGGCCCCTCAAAACTTGTTGTTTAACTAATGGTTGTAAGAGGAAGACTACCTGTAGTGTATATACTCCTGGAATATACTCCTAGTATTCTTCACTCATCCCTTTCAGGAATATCCCTGCTGTTACGATGACGCAATCTAGCAGAACTCAAAGGGATAAAAGTAATTTACCATTGACTTGTTCCAGGAATTTTGTTTTAAAAAGTTCCTATTCTACCCAACAGTCCTGCCGCCAGCTGCTATTCATGGTGAAGAGTTATATGCATACTACTTTATAGGGATATTGTTATTGTATGTGCATGCTTTTAAAAAAAAACCCTTCACTGCGGATTTTTCATAATATTTGAAATCTTGCAGTAATGCACTGAAAACTTGTAAAACTGGAAAGGATTGTCTATTGCGGAGTTTCTCCAGAAATAATATGGTCGGCATCCATGCCTTCTCCCTTCTACTAACAGATAGTCATTAGCCCCTTCAGAAAAACGTGCCCAAATCATTATTACTTACGAACTCAGGAAGACGGAAAAGAGATCCTGAGATACCAAATTTTGACTCATCATGTTGTCAAAGACAGGAGTGGCGCCAGAGGCAGACAGGCTAGGGAAAGCCAGACCCAGGATGCCATCATAGGGGGCATAATAAAGAAAGCTGCCTGGCTCGGTCTGACTCAGACCAAAGATTTGGTTCCTGACCTGAATATTTGCAACCTGTGCAGAAGAACAGGGAGAAATGGTTATAAAATTCCTTTTTAATTTCAAGAAGTAGTACTACAGTTGCATCGGAAGCACATACCGAGGCATTTTAATTTCAATTTCAAGCAGTTTTATGCATAGATACACACATGTATGTTTGCAAACAGACCTTGAATGATTCATATAATTAACTTGATTCTAGTTGATTCACCACTTTTAAATAAACTGCTTTGCAGTTTAATGTCTATCTCATAAAATAGCCTCAAAGGAAATCTCTGTGTATGTCCAATTAGTTTATCATCTGCAATTATTTTTCTCTGCCCAATCTAAATTTTGAAAGGAGTGTAATTGACGCAGAGTTGAGATTAATCTCCTGGCAAGGAATTGGCAATGATTCTCAAAAAAGACATTCTTGAATATAGATTGAGCTGTAATCCAATAAATGACTTGATCTTATTCCTTAAAATTAGTGGATATCCATTGATATCAACATTATATACCAGTATATACATCTCCTACAAATTCAATAGTGGACATGGAGGAATTCTATGGATAATACAAGAAGTGCTAAATGTAGCATCAGGAAAGGACATAAATATTACAAATGGGTGTTTGGAATGCAAAAATGTGAAGAAGCCTGGAAATATAGAATAATCGGCCTAGCTAAATTAACACAATAAAGCAAAAAACAGAATTTGGTAAAGATAATTATTTGTTTATTTACAAAAACTACTTCGAATACAGATACTATACTTGGATTTCAGTTGAGAAATAAGCCTTGAATCCAGTCAATTACACAACAGGAAACAAACAATTGAAAAATGAAATCCCGTAAACCTGCAATTATTGGTGTTTAATATATGAGTTAGAAAAACAAAGAGAGCAGGCATGTGAACAAGATTTGATCAGAAGAGGGCACTAGAGGGGGAGGTATGACCAGCGTTGCAGCGGTACGATGGGCTCTCAAAGACCCGCCGATATCTCCACTGTCTGAGGGTCCCCAGGGATCAAAATCATCCTGTAGGGACAACAAACAAGAGGAGCACATACTGGTCACATACAGGGCATCCACAAACTCCCTGGTTGGACTGGAAGAAGCTCCTCAATTCGGACAGTGCAGAAAGCAACCTACAACTTGCTAAGAAGCTGTGGTGGCTACAACAAAAGGGGATGACATGGAGGGATGCATGTGACATGGAGGTAAGAGAGATTTGATTTTTTTAACTAAGAGTTTCTCTTCAAATCTACCTAGAAATTTCACAGGGTGGAAAACATTAGCTGAAAGTGAGGAATGACAGCAGGTGTGTATCTGCTCTCACATCCGGAAATTTGGCAATGAGAAAAGCGCAATTAGAAGCCTTTTTACTATTTTTCTATTTGAAAAAAAAATGAAAGAATTTGGGGAATTTTCAACCTTTAAAAAAAATTGATAATAAGAACTGGGACAATGAATTGAATCGAAGATGGATCCCATTTGAATGATTTATCATAGAATGATGATGATTGCTAAAGGAAATTTGAAACAACAAAGCTTAAAGAAGTGAAAGTGCTGTTAATGTTAAAAGTTAACTTGCAGTGCCATCTAGTGGCGAAAGGAAAAGAAAAGAAAGAAACTCTTAACAAACAACTGACCTTGACATTTTGGTTGAATGATAACTGAATAGCTGTGGAAGAGAAAAGATTAGACTTTGAACTTTCTTTTGAACTCTTATTTTTCTTTTGGCTTTGAATCTTTTACAATTGCTTTCTTCCTAGGATGATTAGTTTGTACACTTTTCAACAAATTTTTTTGAAGTACTTTGTTTTGAGATTTACTGGTGGAAAGTGAAAAGGCTTTATTTTTGACTTGTTTTGTACCCAGATTTTTTTTTCTTTTTCTTGGTTACCTTTTCTTGGATTCCTATTTTTTCTTTTTTCTTTCTTTTTTCCCATGAATTCTTGTTTTTTGGACAGCTGGATTAATTTTTTCCCCCTTTCCCCCTACTTTTTCTTTTTAAACTTCTATATGTGAGATTTGGAACCTTAAATTTTTGGAGAGAGGTGGATGATTGGGATTTTTCTTTTTTCTTTTTAACTTTTTGCTAATCTAACCATTGGGTGGATTAGAGATTTGGATTATAATTAAACCACAAGTGGATTATAAAATATTAAAATGAAGACATTTACGGCCCATTTGCATCCTGCATCAAGTCCCTCAGGGGCAGAAATACAGAAAACGTTAGAGATGATGGAACTAATAAATTTTATGCAATCACTTCATGATGATATAAAACAGGAATTAAAAGAAATGAAAGAGATGATGGGGAAAAATGAAGAGAGAATTCAGAAAGTAGAAGAAAAAGCAGAAATTACAGAAAAGAAAGTTGAGGAATTAGAAGAAAAATTAGTGTTAACAGACAAATTACAAGAAGAAACAATTATTTCACTCGAAATGGAATGTTCTGAATTCTATTTAAGGTTTCAAAATCTAGAGGAAGAAAAAGGAGAAAATCTACCTGAGGTGATGGCTGAGATTTTGTGAGAAGCTTTGGAACAACCCAAGGAAAATATACTAAACGAGATTGATGAAGCGTTTAGAGTATATAGAAGATATGCAATGAGGAATAAATTATCAACAGAAGTACACATAAGATTTACAAAGAAGGCGGTGAAAGCAGAGATTTTACAAGCAGCAAGAATTACAGCACTGAAACATAAAGATAAAGAACTTGTGGTCTTATGACAAATACCCAGAAGAGTTAGGGATTGAGAAAGGAATATCAATTTTTAACAAAATTTTTAATATTTAAAGGAGTGAGTTTTAGATGGTTAATACCTGAAGGAACTATGGTGACATGGCAAGAACAAAGACATAGGCGTGATTCTATTGAAAAAGCAAAACTATTTTATCAACAATTTTGTGGACCATTAGAGGAAGATTTGGGAGCAGTAGGCGAGACAAAACAGAGAGGTGAAGAGAAAGATAAAGATGAAAAAACAAAAGAAGAAAGAGCATTACGGGTAGGGGCAAGATCTAAAGAGCCAATGGAACAAAGAAAGACAAGGGTGATGAAGTTTAAAACTAGTAACAAGTAAACTATGGAAGAACAAATTAAAGCAATATCACAAACAGAATTTTTTTGAAAATGCAAATAAACCAGGAAGGTGGTTAGCATATAAATTGAAAAAAGAGAAGGAAAAGAAGATAATAAAATATTTGCAAGATGAAGAGAGGATATTATACTACAGAAATGAGGAAAAGAAGATGATAATTCAAAAATATTATAAAAAACTTTACTCTCAAGAGAAAATTCCAGAGGAAGAGATATTAAAATATTTGGAAAATTCAGGCCTACCTAAAATAGATCAATATAAGGAAATGTTGGAAGAAAGAATAACAATGATGGAATTAACAGAAGCAATAAAAAGACAAAAAAATGGGAAAGCACCTGGACTGGATGGTCTACCAGCAGAACTATACAAAACATTACAAGAAGTGATGAGCAACTTAATGCTGGAACTATTCAATGAACTTCTAATGAAGGCTAGAATGCCAGACTCATGGAGGGAGGCTTATGTAACACTTATTCCTAAAGAAGATAAAGAATTACAATTAATAAGAAACTACAGACCTATTTCACTGCTAAATGTGGATTATAAGATTTTTGCTTCAATAATGGCAAACAGATTAAAAAGACTAAATGAACTTATTCATATGGATCAAAATGTATTCTTATCTAAAAGGCAAATCAGACACAATATGAGGGTAATCTTGGACATTTGGAGTATTATGAGATACATTCACAAAATCAAATGGCGATGATGTTTTTAGATGCGCAAAAAGCCTTTGATAATATGAATTGGCAATTTGTGGTAGAACAATTGCAGAGAAGGATTTGGGGAGAGATTTATAAAGACTGTAAAAACGATTTATGATAACCAATCTGCTAAAATAATGATGAATGGAGAAATGACAGAGAGTGTTAGCATTATGAAGGGTACTAGACAAGGATGTCCCCTATCACTATTATTGTTCATTTTGACTCTAGAACTGTTAACTAGAAATATTAGGCAAGATAAAGACATAAAGGGAATGAAAATTAAAAAAGAGGAATACAAATTGCAAGCATTTGCAGATGACTTAATATTCATTTTAGAGGAACCACAAGTTACAGGACCAAAATTATTAGCACAAATAGAGAATTATGGAAAGGTGTCTGGATTAAAAATAAATAAAGAAAAAACAAAAATGTTGATGAAAAAATTACAGAAGAACAAAAAAGATAGAAGAAAAATTAAACATACAAGTGGTGAGAAAAGTTAAATACGTAGGAATATATTTGACCTCAAGATGTACAATGATAAAAGAACCCATTTATTATAAACTTAAAAGAACAAATTGAGAGAGATTTGGAGAAATGGAAGAATTTTCAATTGTCATTTATGGGAAGGATAGCAGTAATAAAGATGAATGTATTACCAAGATTATTATTCTTATTTCAGACTATACCGATAAAAATTGAAAAGACTTTTATTTTCAATATCTAAATAAGACAATAAGGAAATTTACATGGCAAGGCAATAAAGCAAGAATAAGTTTAAAAATTCTTTAATTAAAAATTAAAGGATACGAGATTATGAGGAGGATTTGGATTTCCGAATTGGGAATTTTATTATCAAGCAGCAGCATTGACATGGCTGAAAGAATAAACTGAATTCACAAAATACAACACTGGAAGGCCATGATTTATAACTGGGCTGGCATGCTTTTTTATGGTATGGCAGAAACAAGATACATACGTACTTTCATAGACACTATATAAGAAATACAGTGTTATTGTTATGGGAAAAAGAGATAAATATTATGTGAAAATACTAATATGGTTATCAACAATGGAAGCTTTAATTCACCCAAATGTTTTTAACTTTGGAAATATTGTTAGATATAAGGATTTGTTAACAGATAAGGCGGAATTGAAAAGGAAACAGGAATTGGAAGAACAGGGAATTGAAATGGATTGGTATATGTATATGCAAATTCAAACAAGATATGAAAAAGATGTCAAATTACATGGTTTTTACTCGGAAAATACTGAGCTGGATAAGATACTCACAGGAACAGAGGATAAATTAATTTAAATATGTTACAATTTTTTGTTGAGTATAGAATTAGAGGAAAAACAAGTGAAAGAAACAATGATCACTTGGGCAAAAAAAATTGGTTATTCAACTGATTTAGATAAATGGCAACAGTTATGGGAAAGAAATTATAATTACTTTCTTTAATTATATAATTAAATTGTTATATAAATTAACAATGTCCACTGCATATAAGGAAAATCAATATAAAATATTTTACAGATGGCATATGCCCCCTGAGAAACTGGCCAAAATGTTTAAAGATAGATCAGCTAAATGTTGGAGATATCACCAGTTAGCAGGCTCTTATTACCATATGTGCTGGACATGCCCTGAAGCAAAGATTTATTGGAATAGAATTAAGTTATGGTTGGAGGAAATGATACAACAACGTATGGATTCAAAACCAGAGCTGTTCCTATTGGGTATTTTACCAGAGAAAATTAGTAAAGATAATATATATTTGATTATATATGTAATAACAGCGGCAAGGATTGTTTATGCACAAAATTGGAAAGCAGAGAATATACCATCAGAATGAGAAGTAATTAAAAAATTTAGACTGTGCAGAAATGAACAGATTAACTATGATGATAAACGAAAGAGAAGATTCAGAATACTTTAAGATATAGAATCAATTTTATTGTTGGTTAGAAAAGAGATATAAATAAGCTTTAAAAGAGATTGATAAAAAATGTTATAACTAGAAGACCGTATTACTGAAAAATTTTTGTAATGGACTTGGTGAGAATGAAGATAGAAGAGATAAGAGAAGAGAAGAACTCTTTGGAGATAACACTGAGATGTCACATGGAAGAAATGAATGATGTATTAAATGTTTGTTTGTCTTAAAAAAATTAAAAAATTAAAAAAAAAGATTTGATCAGAAAAACAAAGAAACAGAATCTGGGGCCAATATGCGGCATTTATTTAATACTTTTAACTTAAATGACAGGCAACCTGAGGTATTCTAAGAAGGAGACCAGAA
This sequence comes from Masticophis lateralis, assembly GCA_030761175.1. NCBI lineage: Eukaryota > Metazoa > Chordata > Lepidosauria > Squamata > Colubridae > Masticophis > Masticophis lateralis. The sequence continues at coordinate 243,327,596 of JAUDYJ010000001.1, read as the reverse complement.
GCAACAGAAAACTGAAGGAAAATCAATACAAAGAGGAAAAAAATCTGCATAGTTTTCAAAACAAGCCAGAGAAAGATAGGTAAATTAAAGCTTTGAGCAACATAAGATGACTGAAATTGACATTATTGTTAAGCAAAAAAGAAGCAAGAAAAACTCTCTAGACAGAGGAAAATAACTAGAAATAGTTATATAAATTAAGAGCACTCAAAGGATATCTTATTGCTAACAGAAGGATGCCCAACAATAATTGTGGAAGAGATCTAATACAAAAAAAAGATTGAAGAAAATTGCCAATGTTATAATGAAGTAACAGGAACATTTGCAGAGAAAGGGAATATATTCAGAAACCAACTCAAATAGCATTTGAGATTGAAGAGGCAGTTGTCAAATAGGAAAGCACCAGGGAGAGATGAAAAATCCACTGAATTGTTCACAACTGCAAGACAAGAAGCAAATCTAATTTTATTTACAGCTTTATTGTCAGGAAATATTGTGTGAAAAAAGTAAGTGTTTATGCCCAAGAATGGAAAGCCACGACAATATGCAATTATCAAACCACTGGATTAATTTCTCACACAGGCAGTGTTATTTAATATCTCACCAAAAAAGCCAGAGCATGCATGCAGAAAGAAATGCCAAATGAACAGGTAAATGCAAAAGCCTTTATAGTGAAGACGTTACTATAGGAAGTGAATCTGGACAGTCAGAATGATTCAGAACAGTGAATAATGCACAATGAACAGCAAATGCGCGCTTCGCGTGGAAAAAAGAGGCCTAACAAGTAGAACAGTGGGGGTGGGGTGGGGGGACACAGCTGTGCCGCATGATTTAAATTCTGCTAGAAAGCAGGATTTCCTAAACTTTTTTGAACTTCCTTAAAGTTCAATATTAAGAAAAGAAATAAGCTCTATCAGCAAGTTTCATGAACTTACAGCTAATGGCAAAGAAAAGAAAGTGGTACATGGTTTTGTTTTCTTGGGCTCCAGAATAGATAAAAGTAGACAGAATGCTATTATTTCCAGGGAAAATGGTTGTAAGCATTATTAAAGAGAAAACAAGTTGATTGGGGAAAAAAAAAGAGTTTTGGTGAAAACAAACCAAGATAGTTTCTGAAAATAACTCCCTAAGTTTCCAAACTTTTTGGAAGGTGTTAATGAGCATGTAAGTCAGGTGGCTCAATAGAAGCTGTATTCTTGGACTTGGAAAAAAATCCTCAAAAAAGTCTCCCTGTTAAAGCCAGTTGGCATGGAATCAGGAGCCCCATTGGACAGGCAAATGGCTAAAAGACAAGAATAAATGAGCAATTCTTGCATTAGCAAGATGTGCACAATTGGGCCTCCAAAGATCAGCATTTGAACTAGTGGTTTTCACCTGGATATGAATGATCTGACAAAAGGGTTGAGCAATGAGATGACCCTATTTGCTGTTGAGAGTGGTAAAAGCAAAAAGGGACTATGAAGGATCTCTGCCAATTGAATGATATTTACGTACATGTCAAAAATACTACGTAGCCTGCCCTACAGTGGTGGGTTGCTCCCGGTTCGGTCCGGTTCTTGTGAACCGATAGTAAAAGTGGCAGGAGGCTCCGTCCAAGCACCTGGACGTCATAATGGATGATCTGTGCATGAGCAGAAGCGCATATGCGCGCTCCCGTTGCAAACCGGTAGTAAAGGTAAGTAGAGCCCACCCCTGCTGCCCTAGTATACATGCTGTGAGCTGTCACACATAATTACATCTAGGACTGTTGAAATGAAATGCATAGTTCCCATATATCCTCATATTTGAAAATATAAAATCTATTATTATCTTGTGAAAACAACGTTGCATCACTACAGTACTGTGGTTCCCCCCCACAATTTGTTCTATGAATAGTTTGAACAGAGAGCCAGTTTAGAGTTGTGGTTATTGCATCATGCTAAAAACAGGGAGACCGTGAGTTCTAATCCTATTTTAGAAGCAAAATCAGGTGGATGACTTTGGACCAATCATTTTCTTTCAGCCCTAGGAAAGAAGAAATGGCAAACCATTTCTGAAAAACCTTACCAAGAAAACGGCAAGACTTCTCCAGTCAGCCTCTGAATATTGGCCATGAGTAAATGGAAAACATGTTCAAATCATAACTAAAGAAGAATTAGGCACAACTTTCCAAGAGAAATGCTTATTGATAATTTGAATTTCTTAGATCTTCTAGAACAGTAGTGTCAAACTCAAGACCAGGGGGGCCAGATGTGGTCCACGGGGTACTTAGATCTGGCTCGCAGGGCCATCCTGGAAACAGCAAAGAACTGGTCTGCCAGTGAAAATGGAATTCGGGAGGGCCCTGGGCAGCCCTCGGGAGCCCTTTTTCGCTGGCATATTGTTCAGGCCACCACAGCAGAGGTGGATTTCAGCAGGTTCTAACCAATTCTGGAGAACCGGTAGTGGAAATTTTGAGCAGTTCGGAGAACCGGTAATAAAAATTCTGACTGGCCTCATCTATTCTCTGCCACCTAAATCTAAGCTGATTGGAAGGAAATGAGGATTTTGCAGTAAACTTTCCCTCTACTGGGGTGGGAATGGAGATTTTACAGTATCCTTTCCCTGCCATGCCCACCAAGTCACACCCACGAAGCCATGCCACACCCACCAAGGCACGTCCACAGAACCAGTAGTAAAATTTTTTGAAACCCACCACTGCACCACAGATGCCCCCGACATGAGTGACTCATACTGATCATGCCCCCCTAGCCCCCCTGAAATCAAACTCAACTATGATGTGGCCCTCAATGAAATCGAGTTTGACACCCCTGTTCTAGGATATTACTGAATTTCTTAATTATTTAGTCATGAGTGCATACATAACAAGGCTTGATAAAGTTCCTTGTTCTTCTTGACTATGAACATTCCCAAAACAAACACCATAGTCTTGGCTGCCTTTGAGATTAACAAGGACCAGAAGTTGGAAAGAGCCAAAAAGCTTTTGCCATAAATAAGATCTATACAGAATTCAGTTAGGTCTTCCCTGTTTGTCCACCCAGAACCAAGCTGACTCAATTTCCCAAGGATAGCTTCTCAGTCTATTTTCTTTGGCAGTTTACCTGGACAGTATCATAGCCTAGGAATCCAGTCATGCTTCCGGTGCCATAGGTGATGGCTATGGTCTGGCTGGTGGCCTTGAAAGTGGACGACTGTTGTGGATTGAATTTACGATGGTCAGCTGCAAAGATAAGTAATTGTAGTATGATGTGGGCATATTGAATATGTAACAGAACAGAAAGAGCAATAGAGAGTAAGAGAAATCTTGGCATTTAACTCATCCCAGTGCAATATTCTCTAATATGTGAACTCTGTCCTCAGTCATAACCAATCTGCTTTATAATTTGGGGGAAAATAGTTACATTTCCCCTTTATCTCATGTGGAAAATAAAATATGTAATAGTTCTATTGTTAGACATTTTACTGTATCTGGCTGTATGGCTGTAATTAACTGATTTGATTATCCCTTACATTACATCCCACACTTCTATATCCAAGCTCATGCTTGTTGTGGCCCGCCAGCAGCCTATGCGTGTTGTTGCTGATCCCGATGATGAGGAGGTTGGCATGGTGTCGCGCCAGCAGCCTGTGCAGCTGGTGCTCGAGTCAGACAGGAAGGAGGCTGAAGAAGATGTGGTGCCAGAGGCAGGGATTCAGCCAGGGCCTTCAGAACCTCCAGAGGCTCCTTTAAGTGAAGAGGATGAAGTGGAGGAGTCTCTTCTCAATGCATGAGCACGCAGAGCTGTCAAAAGGCAGGAGTGGTTACTCGGCAGGAGGTCTCCTCAAGAGTAAGGCTTGTGGCTATTTGGCCACTCCCTTAGCCTTTTTAACTTTGCACACAGCTTGTAAAAAGGTGCAGGAAACAACGTGTGTTCATTCATTCATTCGCTGATCATTGAGTTTGAATTTTCTCTGCAAACCTGACTTCTGGGCTTTCTGCCAACTTAGTAAGACTCTATGTTATCTGTGGAATTTCTGGCAGGTTGTTAAGAACGTTTTATTGCAAAACACAGTCTTTTGCTCGAAGTTTGTGTGTGCTATATTCTTTGGGATCTGTAGCTGGGGCAGAACAATGCTTAAACATTTGCTATGTGGGAGCATGTTTTGTTATTCCATAATAATCCCCTTGAGTAGCAGCTCCCCATAGCTGTCTCTAGCAATCAATATACCTGATATTAGTATGATCCATGTTGAACACATTGGAAAAATAGATGGACACGAGAATAAAGAATTCTCCCTGATTTGGTCGTTTTTAAATGTATTGGGATTGGAGTTCTGAGGATTCCCAGTCAACATGCCAACACAGATACTGTGATGGGACTTGTGGTCTATTACATAGAAGGAACTAGCCTGAGGATGGCTTGAATAAAGAGGAGCCTCTTTCTGAAGGCATCAGTTATGGAGACTACTTACAACAAGCTTCACTGGAGCAGGACACAGAAGGGACCCACAAGTTAGAAGAACCAGTGTCAAAGAGGACTATGAACTCTTGTGGTGGAGTGCCAATGGAGATAGTGCCAGTATACTCGATCTGTGGAGGCAGAAAACAGAACATAATTAAGAAAATCCATCCCTGATATCTCCATAACATTTTTGAAGCAAGAGAAATGAACACTTCTTTGTAGACAAAAACAAGTTTGACAAGCTTTTTAAACTGTACGAATCTGCTCTATTTGTTACAGTAGAATCTCATTTATGTTCCATGATCTCAAATTGCTTTCAAACATTTAAAAGTATAACTTCCTAAATCCGTATGTCTCTTTTTTTGCTCTCCAGAGCCAGGGGCTATTGATTTAAATCAACAGATGTTAATATTCTCTATTGTCCATTGGCTAAATGCTGAGTATCTCCTCCTAATATGGAATACTTACATCCATATAATTTTGCATGGGTTCAGAACCAGTGGCAAATGTATTTTGCAGCTCGGGGAAATATTTTGTGCCAGGGTTATAAGGATGCTTCTTCAGAAAATCATCTAGCAGCCCATGCTCTTGAAGGATTTGCCTCACGGATTTTGTTTTCTTTAGGTGAACCCTAAGCATTGAATAATGGAAAGGAAAAGATTAATAAGTGAGAGATAGTGCTCATAGCATTAAAGATTTTTTAAAAAGCATTTTGGACATTCTCTGATTCAATACTCTTAAGAGGGCTACAACCTTCAGAATTCCCAGCTAGAATGAAAGATAATTGCAACATATCTGGAGGCCTTCAAGATGGGAAAAGTTAGGTTCAGATTTATTTCGGCTGAGGAAGAAGGACTTGAAATCTAGGTATACTCTTTAGAGAAAGAAACATGTTCTACTTGATGAACACACAGTGCATTTTCAGATATTTGCAAATAAAATATTACTGTGAGTGGAAAACCTAGGCAAATTACGGTTTTGTGGCTTGCCCACCAATCACAATAGAAAGTTTGCTGGAAGTGTTTGTGGAACATAATTTAGAAAGAAAATTAGATCTTTGTGAAGAAAATGGTACATGATGTTTTCTTTGAAGAAAGCACAATGCTCAATACTTACTTTGATGTCAGACACTGGGAAAGTGCCACCAGGCTCAGAACTAAGAGGAACTTCATGATTACTCCTTTATCCCTGAGTTGTTGATCAAATGAAATGTGGGTCCCAGCTTCTAAGCAACACCCTTAGGTTTGCTACACACACATATATATAGCTCCAAGACTCTCTTATCATATTTGCATATCATACAAAAAGGCAGACATTCCTGATATGATTATCTTTTTAAAAAATGTCCTTAAGAAGAACTTTCCATGTTATTCTTTTCATTTGCATTAAGTTCTTGACCTAAAAAACAGGCTCAGGTGACATTGGCAACCATTTCAAAGACTTTGGTACATCCCAAGAGCACTAATGCAATGTTTTCCATAACTTTTCAACATGTGAACCAACGGTAAAAATGTACATTTTCTTTTTAAAGTACTCTGGATGGAATTTTATTTTTTAGAAAATAAACTATATAATGAATTAAATATAAATTTAATGTTTAGAATCGAGGGTTTCAGATATAGTATACCCAGCATCGTTCAATTTCTGGAAAGATATTTTAGACAAGTTGGTAGCCTTTGCAACACTGCAACATTCTGCAAAATCCAAAAGTTGCAGCTGGTGCAAAATGCAGAGGTGTGGGCCGATCAATGTATATTACATCTGTCCTCTACAAGCTGTTTTATCAGTTTGCTTCTGATTTCAATTCAAAATGCTGGTAATTACATGACATGGGACTGGATTATTTGAGGGATCACCTCTACTCAGGTACATCTGCCTATCCCAGGGGCCTGCAACCTTAAACACTCAAAGAGCTGTTTGGACCTGTTTCCCACAGAAAAGAAAATACCAGGAGCCACAAAACCCTTCCCGTGCCTGACTATTTCTTGAGCGGCTACAAAACTAGCATATGTAGTTGAATTAAATGTTCTGTTTTCTTCTGAAACTTTTCTTTTCTTGGGTTTATCCATGGTTGGCCTACCGGGGGTTGAAAAGCTCAATAAATTGCGTGCCACTGGGTATTGCACATTGGTGATGGGGCACATATTTTGAGTGACAGGGAGCCACGGCAGAGGGGTGAAATAGCCACATGCAGCTCCAGAGCCACAGGTTGGTGACTCTTGGCCTATCCCATTAGGTAGAGGCATGTTTTGGGTCCCATCTACTCAGGAGCCTCATCTGAGGGGCGGGACCCTTTCTGCCATGGCACCCACCTTTTGGGGCATCATTCCTTGGAGATGAGACAGGCCCTGACTCTATTGGCTTTTCAGAAGATTCTGAAAGCATGACTTTATTTAGGGATTCAGGTGTGATGTGATACCTGCCCAGTGGTTCTCCTGAATGTTATGACTGGTTTGTACTACTAATTATACGTATGTTTTAACAAGGTGTTCAATATTGATTTTTTACTTAGGTTTTTATGTTATTTTTTGAGAGTTGATTGATATAGATAAAACTTACCGTTCTCACTTTTCCCCATGATACCAATTTCCACAATTAGACAACTTTTCCAATGGAGGGTTTCTAGTACTAATACTACCAGAGAAAAGATTTGGTGCAGCCCTTCTGTCTTTTTCACCAGAACAGATATTTGGAAGGAAAAATGCCACAGGAAATGGCTGGAACAGATAGTTACTGCACAAAGTTTCAGTCCTGGTTTTGACAAGAGACGAATCCTCTGGTGATCCAGAATCTTATGTCTGAAGCCAATAATTTTCTCTAAAACTCACAATTTGTTTTCATTATAGCCAGCTCAGGAAAATGAAACCAAATCAGAAAAGTTCTGATCAAATTTACTTGGATTTATGTTTTCCCGATAAAAGTTTGCTTGGGAAAAGTAGAAAGGAAAGTAAGGTGAGGAATGGATGAAAATAACACAAATCAGTCCTAGATGCATTTTACTTTGGGATCAAATGAGTTGGAAGACATAGGGGCTGGGTGTCTGAAAATTCCTGAAGCCATTTGGGGTAGGAAATAAAAAAGAGGTTGCAATCGTCTATCCTTTGTAAAATGTTGTGCAATACAAGTTTTCTTTCAACAAGCACAAGCCTAATATTCTCAGCTTCCCTCTGGTCCAGTTTAAATTCTGTCTAACAAGAAGTAGCTCACCCTCAATGTTTTGTTAAGATGTTCTTTCACTAGACCATCTTGTGAAACACGATGATAGTTGCATGAGCAATGGCCCAGATATACAATACGCTTGAAATTTGATGTGCGTAACTATTAAAATCCAGTTGCAGAGGTAATCAGAGCAGTCAGACTGTGGGTTACAGTCAAGATCCTATTGAATCTGGATGGATAACTGCCAAACAAGTAGCTTTATTGTATCCAAACCCAAAGTCATCACTAGTATCTATTAAGTTTAGACAAGAGAATTTAATTTCTATTTAGGACAATTGGGAACTTGCTAAGACCCAGCAAATGCTAAGTAATGTCAATTTCTGTGTGACTCCTTGTAGTGGAAATTTCCAACATCTGAAAACAACCTTTATTAAAAGTCTTTTTGCAATGTTATCTTCACATCTTGTGCTGGCCATGGAAGCATATCTGCCCTCCTTTATCCTACTGTATGAATACAGCATTTCAAATAACACTCATCAGTTGCTGCTTAGCACTCTGTATTTGCTATTGGGTGGAATCCAATTTTAACTTTTTTTCCCCTCCCAGAGAACTTTTTTTTTAACAGAGAGCCTGAATTACCAAGCACAAAAGGGCAAATCTGGGTCAGGGCTAATTTGTGCTATTGGTAGCATTCTGAAGTGACAACTATTAACCTTCCCCTACAGAACAGCAGCATAAATTGTGCATCTCACAGGTATTCAAAGACACAGTAAATTATGTACCTGGATCAATTCCATTTTAGACTGCCAAAGGTTCCTGCACATACTCCTGGATTCTTCAACAAAACTTTTGCAAAAGAAAACGGTCATAATATAGTCACCTTTATGATGTCATTTTTTAAGATGATTATATCTTAAATTTGCAATGAAGGGCAAATGATGCAGACGTTTCTTTTAATGTCATTTGGAATATATTAGCATTCTTGTTTTTATTAACTACTCATTGCAAGTTTATGTATGCAAATTCTTACACCTCGTTAGAAAGAAATATCTTTTACTTTTGTTTATGTAATCTCTCTCAGAAGATTATCTGGAGAAATGATATTAGGAAAAATATATTTTTCAGTAATAAATGTGGCAGATTTTTTCTTAATATCTCAAGACACTCCCTAAATGTTTTGTACCAATTTATCTTTATAGGTTATTTGAATGACCTTTTCATTCAAATATTGACCTTTTTTGTTGTTCTACCTTCAATTTGAACAATTAATCACCTGCATCCAGAAGTCATGTGTGTTGCAACACTAAAGGGAGAAGTATATACGGCAAAGTCAAAGATGACAGAACTGAAAAACTGGGAAGTTGGGAACATGTCCACCAAATATGGAAATATGTTGCATCCAAACAATCACAACTCCAACATTTAGGTTGAACATTTGGATACATACATGATAGCTTTTTGGGATCTAAATGCCACCTATAAAACATCTTATAAAAATTTTCCCTCAAGTTCTGTGCTTGTGTAAATTTAACATTCTGGACCCAAATCTTTTCCCATGTTTCCAACATCACTGGTTCTGCAAAATTCTGTGCCCATTTTATCATACAGTCTTTAACTAATTCACCCTCTGAATCTCTTTCTAACAATAAATTATACACTCGTTTAATATGCATCGGCCCTTTACATTTTATCTGAGTCACCAAATCTTCTTCATGTAGCATCAATCCAATTTTCTGATCTTCTCTCCATCTTGCTTGAAGTTGAAAATACTGCAACCAGGTTAGATTGACTCCTTCTTCCAACAGGGTGTTCAAAGATTTCAAACACCATCTGCCCCCATTATTAAAAAGTATCTCTTTGTACAACAACCCCCCGAGTGACTTTATATTTGGCATAATATGCCCAAGATCCAACCACAAAGGTATTTTGTAATCCAATTGAAGCTGGTGCTTCTTCCAAACTCTCAGCCAGGCGTGTCTTAAGATATGCCTATTAAATACACTGTCTCTCTTATCTTCATAAAGTAAGTATGCATGCCATCCAAATTGCAAATCATGGCCTTCTATGTTCAAAATTTCTCTTTTAGTTGTTCCAATCCAATCTCCAACTTGTGTCAACACTGCAGCTTCATAATATAAACGTAGATTTGGAACTTTAAGGCCACCTCTTTCTCGAACATCTTGCATAATCTTAAGTTTAACTCTTGGTTTTTTCCCATTCCAAATAAATTTATTTAAACCTGCTTGCCATTCCATCAAGAACTTATCATTTTTAAGCACCGGAATCATTTGAAACAAAAACAGAAATCTAGGTAGAACGTTCATCTTAACCGCTGCTATTCTACCAAGCAAAGATAGTTGCAGCTTCTTCCATATATCAAGATCCTTTTGAATCTTATGCCAAAGTTCTTCATAATTATTTTGAAAAAGTTTTATATTAGATGCTGCAACTTGTACCCCTAGATATTTCACCTTTGTAGCTATTTCAAAGCCTGCCACCCTTTCAAGTTCATTCCTTTGTGGTTCCAACATATTTTTAACTATCATCTTAGTCTTTTTCTGGTTCAGGCTAAAACCTGAAACCAGACCATATTCCTCTATAATGATTTTCATCTGGATGATTGATTCCAAAGGTCGTGTTAGGGTAACAATCAGATCATCTGCGAATGCCTTTGTTCTATAGTCTCTTTGCCTTATAACTATTCCCTTCAGTTTGTCCGAGTCCCGTAGAGCATTCAACAGCACTTCCAGAGTCAAAATAAACAGTAATGGAGATAATGGACAGCCTTGTCTTGTTCCTTTCTGTATGTTGAAATTGGTAGTCAAACAAGCGTACTTGTTTTTATTAACTACTCACTGCAAGTTTATGTATGCAAATTCTTACACCTCGTTAGAAAGAAATATCTTTACTTTTGTTTATGTAATCTCTCTCAGAAGATTATCTGGAGAAATGATATTAGGAAAAATATATTTTTCAGTAATAAATGTGGCAGATTTTTTCTTAATATCTCAAGACACTCCCTAAATGTTTTGTACCAATTTATCTTTATAGGTTATTTGAATGATCTTTTCATTCAAATATTGACCTTTTTTGTTGTTCTACCTTCAATTTGAACAATTAATCACCTGCATCCAGAAGTCATGTGTGTTGCAACACTAAAGGGAGAAGTATATACGGCAAAGTCAAAGATGACAGAACTGAAAAACTGGGAAGTTGGGAACAGTTTTCTGAGATAGGATGAGATCATCTGTAGTACAAAATGACTGGGAAAAAGTTCTGCTCTGTATGTGTAGGAACATTTATCTAGGTTGCCATGGTGTAGGACTACCAAGGATCCTGTTTATATCTTGCCTTTCTCTTTATGTAAAATGCATAAAACGTACCAATAAATCAGTGCATTTAAATCGAATTTAAAGACTAAAAAACTAAACTCATTATAACTGAAATCATGAAAAGTGAAATCATTCACTTTTTTGCCCCCAAATGAGAAACAAGTCACCAGAAGTTTCAAAATTTTCAGTTTTAACCATTCTCTTAACATCATATGTCCTGTCAGATATTGCCTGCATATGATGCACCAGACACTAGAAGGGGTTAAGTCTTTACAGACATCACATGTGACTATATCAGCCAGTGAACTCTCTTATTGGACTCTTACCTAGAAACCACTTGGATATCTTCCTTTTTCTCTCTCTCTCTCTCTCTCATCTATCTCTCAGCGAGACAACACATGAACTTCTCTCTCCTCTCAACATCTGAGTCATACAGTTAGGGTAAAAATACAAGGGACACCCTGTTCATTATTTTATGCAGGCATATATTTGTAAATAATAAAACAACCTTTTGAACCTGAAGCTGTATTGACCAAATAACTTCCTCATAGAACCAAATGAGCACGACCATCAATATATATCCGACATGTCCAGTGGTGGGTTGCCCCCGGTTCGGACCAGTTCACAAGAACCGGTAGTAAAATTGGGAGGAGGTTCCGCCCACTGATCTGGACATCATAGGTGATCTGCGTATGCATAGAAGCGCGCACGTGCAAACACGATGTGAACCAGTAGTAAAGGTAAGTTGAACCCACCCCTGCATATGTCATATGAGTCTTACATATTTCAGAGAACTCCCTAAGGGTGGGGGTGGAGAAGAAAGGAGGGGAGAGGAAAGGAGAGGAAAAGGGGTCACCCTCATACAAAAGTTTACCTGCGCCTTCATTAAAAGCTGGATCAATAATTATAATATATGTCGGCTGGTCCAGCATTTCAGTATCCTGAAATATATTTTTGAGCATAAGACTTGTGACTTGAGGGAAAGATAATGGATTTGGCATTTGTTCAGTGGCATGTTTTCATTGAAATACTTTCTCTGTACCCAGACACACAAATACATCAGCAACAATGCTAAACCTGCACTGACCAAAATAATAATATTGAGGTTATGTTAAGGGGAAAATGTTTTCCCCAGAATAAGACATCCCCTGATAATAAGTCCAATCAGGCTTTTGAGCTCATGCCAATAAGGCCAAGCGTTTATTTCAGGGTTCAAAATATATAAGACAGGGTCTTATTTTCGAGGAAATATGGTAATAGTTCTAAAATGATTCAAAATGAAATCAAAAAGTAAAAGGGATCTCTTCTTCAAGTCAAGCTCAACTGCTGACATCGCAAACATCACAGAAGGAAAGTGATTTGCGCTGCCTTCTTCTGAAATGTTTTTGCAAGTTCTCCATCCCACTCACTACCCTGTTATACCTAGCCCACCTTCTGATCACTCAGTAGTGTCCTCCTTGGGCACTTTGACTTGTGCCATTGGAGAGACTGGATGCCTGATTTCCACAGGCTACAGCACTGGAAAATCACTAAATAGGTGACTTGTATGCATGACTTTAACACTTTTTGAAAGAGCATTAAATCTATCTTTTAAAATAATGGTTTGGCATTCTTTGCAAAAAAACAAACAAACAAAAAAAAAACAACCCTCTAGCCCTACGTCTAATAAGCAGAACTAGTATTCTCTTTTTCTACATGGCACAGAAGTTTGGTTTACACCAGATGGTCTCCTGCCAGCTCTAAGTTGTTGGTTCTGTCCTATATGAATACTTAATAGGTTTTCCACTGATTCTGGAAAACCCCACCGCATACCGGGGAAGGAATGGGGGGAATCTCTTTAAATGCATTGTTGTCATATTACCTAAGAGATGTCTTATTCTTCAACTATGATCATTTAGCCCTTCATTTTTCTTTTTTGGTGCAGCTCATCTCTTCTCCTGTCTTCATATTTGCTGATCCACAATATTTTTTCTGCAGATATTGATGAGTTCCTGAGTACTTCCTGTGAGGGGCTTTGTGTGAACACAGAAGGGATCTTTGTGTGTGAATGTGGCCCAGGGATGCAACTTGCCACTGACCGGCACAGTTGTCAAGGTGGGTCAGACTGGAATTGCTGGAAGGGAGGTCTAGATGAAATTTTTTAAAAAATGAAAAAGAAACATTAGTAGGATAGTAGGACATCGGAAGGAGTCCTGTGAGGAGATGGATTCTCAAATATTTCACAAGAAGCAGCAGAGGTTTTGGTCTTTCTTTCTCTCCCCCATAGTCTGCCAGAAATGAGTCTTTGTGAGACTTGTCGTGCTGGTGTAGCTTCTTGAAGCAGGACATTGCAAAGCTTTTTGTGTTGTGTGCGCGAGCGATGGCACTGCCACAAGGTTTGACATACTGGTGCAGCCGTGAGTGACAGGATGCCACTTTGCCAGCATGATGAAGCTTGCAGTGGTGCTGCCATTTATGCATGCAATGCCACAAAAGCCTTGCAGAGTCCTGCGCCAAGAGCTACACAGGTATGGTAAACCTCACGGTGGTGCCACCGCTCCCGCGTGGAGTTTGGGGGAGAGAAACAAGTCAGGGGGTCTGCTGCTTCTGCTTTCCTTGCATGCAGCCAAAAGTTCACAAAAGGCAGGAAGGTGAAATGCCAAGCTCAACCTGTACTCACACTTCATGTATGGGCTGCCACCAAGCAATGCCAGGCCTGGGGAGGCCATCAGAGGAGCCCCATAAGGCCCCCGCCTGCTTCCGCTTTGCCTTTGCCAGGGCAGTGGGCGCTAGAAGGATAGTGTCACGAAGTTTCCCAGCCACTTGGTTTGGGGCAGACAGTGCCCAGCAGTGGCTGCGCAGCTTCCTCGACTTGCAAACAACCCAGGGATTTGGGCAGCATTTCATGGCTGGGATGCCTAGAGGATCCCTAGCTTCTGAGGCAGGTGAGTCCCAGAGAGGAGGTGCTGTGAGGGAGCCCATTTCTCACATTGGCCTCGGCTGCAAGGTTGCCTGGCATCGTGGGCAGGACTGGGGCTAGTAAGAGTGCACTGGAAACATCTTCAGGCACCCGGAGAGACAGGCCCTTGCTGGATAAGCTGATCCGCGGGCTGCGGTTAAGGGGCCAAGCAAACATGAGGTGACAGGGAAGGGAAGGGCTGCCTCTTGTGCTGGCCACACCCACTCCATTCACTAGGACTTATTTTTGGAGTAGAGCATATATTAGGCCCACCCCAAAAATCAGGATAGGACTTATTTTTGGAGTAGGTCATATTTTCAGGGAAATATGGTAGTGCTTTGCTGGAAGCCTGTTTTATTGTTTGCTAATAAAATGATCTTGTACCTTCAGAGTGATTTTGATTGCTTTAGGTGACCCAGGTTTTGGCTACCACAATATGGTTGAGCAGTTTTGCCTGGTAGCCTATTTTTTCCCCTTTTTCTTATGCTGTTCCTGGCTATGTCTGGGCTATGCTGGACTAAGGCTAATGTAGGAGCAGATTGGTACTTTGTGGGTCAGCTTGCCAATGGCTGCCTTTTTCTTTTAGAATTTGCTCCTCCCTCTTATCCCTGATCTTTTCTTTTGCTTTCCAAGCATTTGCACAAATGCATGTCTTCAGTCCACATTCTCTCCTTTGATATCAACACAAACCTTTTCTCTCCCCTCTCCCCACCACATTTTTTGAACCTTTTTTGTTCTGCCTCTACAGTGATTTAAGCAAATGATACAATTTACTGTAAGTTCACAGAAGATTAACTTCCCATTCCTAAGGAAGAATTTAGAAAATTAAAAGAGAGCCACAGTTATTCCTTATGTATATGTGATCTGTTGCATAGTTTGTATGTATATACTATACTTTCTGGCCCTTTATGGCTAAGCAACAAAATCTACACAGCTACAAGCTTGAGCTGACCTAGCTGTGCTGTAAGCCTGTAGCGCCCTGTCTGTCTGGTGCAGATATGAATGAATGCCGCCGACCCAGTGAGAAGCGAACCTGCCAACACTCCTGTCACAATACACTGGGGAGTTTTATGTGCAGCTGTCATCCAGGCTACTGACTGAGTGTGGACAGAAGGTAAGGACGGCCATATAGTTCATCCTACAAGAAAGCCTTCTTGATCCTTTGCATTGCATCAATTATTTGTTTATTGTGATAAAAACTGATCAATTAGAAAAGTCCTGAGACTATGGGAATATGTATGTGAGCAGTGGGAGAACAAGGAGATGTTGGAAAATGTGTAAATCTAGTCCACATCTGTTTAGTAAGCCAAAGTGATTCAGCCCAGCAGAGACTGGCTTACTACTGTAAACTACCTAGGATGGTGACTACATTTGTTCCTCTAGTAATCTACATTTGTTCCTCTAGAAATCTCAGTTAGGGGGCTTCCGGTGATGTCAGCATAAGAAGAAGAAGGATAGGAAAAGACCTCCTGATCTGATCTTCTTTTCCTTGACTCAGACGCCTTTTTTTTCCTGCCGAAACTGCTCCTGGAGGGAGCAGAGTGAGGAGTGCAGGGCGTGCATGGATGTGGCGATCCTGTGCGCTGAAGGCTTGATCCTCCTTCGGTCTCTGAAGTCAAGGAGAGGGCCCCAAGGAATGGCGGCCCCGAAAGAATGACTCATCGTGTTGGATAGGAAGCCGATTGCAGAGAGTTGGAGAGTTGGAGAACTTGGATTTATGAACTCGGAGGTGAGGAGCATGGAGAGAGGGAGTGTGAAGATCTAATTGCCGGGACAAGCTGGGAGGTGAAATAGCCTCGTTTGGTCAGCGGCTGAGAGAGAGTAACCCAGACAGAGAAGAAATTTGCCTAATTAATAGTGGAAGAGCTGGCAGTGGAGTGTAATCTTTTTCTCTTTTGCCTTCGTTAGCTCCTTGATTGGATTATTGGATTTTGCTGTGGACTTTTTTTTTCTATCATAAACTTATAAATCCAGGACAAACTATTAATAATCTCCCTTATTAAGCTGAATTATTAGCTTTCTGATATTATATGTTTGTAGCTGGAAACGTCTCTGCCTGGAACTGTCGGCAATATAAGATCAGCAACTCCATCTAGTGGCAGACTTGGAAACTCCAAAAGAACATCGTGGTTGTACTCGGAAGAAGTCTAAAATCTAAAGACTTGGTCCTTCCCATTTTCTTTTTCCCCTCCTTTTTGGTTACTCTGTGACAGTATTCTCCCGCCTTCCCTCAATCCATATTAACTGATCAGACCAGAGTGATATAATAGGCTGAATAGAAACTTAAACAGATTTATACTAGATTTATACTATATATAGAGGGTACTGAATTACTATTGTTATTGTTATATCTTTATACTTAATAGATCGGCTAAAAATTGCATAATTTATATATCTATATACTTAATAGATCGGCTAAAAATTGTAGATTAATCATATATATTGGGTTGATTTAAATTAATTGATAAATTGATAAATAGAGAATTAGAGGAAGAGAAAGACCAAGTAAGTTGAAAAGTGGAGAGAACTTAGTGTGTATGCTGGGCCGGAAGAAAGTTTGGTCTCCAAATAAAAATCAGGGAGGACCTCAAGGAGAGATGTCCATTGCAGCAGCTACAAAGGTTACTAAAGGGAGCAAGAAAGCTTTAATGCCCCCCTTGGTGTCATCACGGGATTATCACTCCAAATGTCATCTAAATCTATAGAAGAGACAAATACATTGGGAAAGTCCCCCTCATTACAGAATCTACAGGGAATGATGCAGATGATGCAAGAGGTAATGATGAAGAATTTTGAGGACTTAATGATGAATTTGAGAAGTGAAATGGGAGCGGTGCGGGGAGACATTAAAATATTAAATGAACAATTGACAGAAGTGTGAGAGGTAATGGTAAAACAAAAGGGAAGACTTCACGAAGTGGAAGTCCGTACCAACAGATATGAAGAACGCTTGGCGGGATTGGAACATGAGCAGGCCGCAACTACAAGGACTATGGAAGAAGAAATAATCTTCTTACAGATGGAATGCTCCTCCTTTTTCCTAAGAATGCAGAACATGGTTCAAGATAAAGAAGAATGTGTGAGAGAAGTAGTTGGAAGTATCTTAACTGAAATCCTGGAAAAAGATAGAGTTAATAAGAAAAGACATTGATGAGGCCTATAGGGTATTTACGGGATATGCAAAATGACATAATTTGCCTCAAGAAATTCATATTCGATTTTGTAAGAAGGACATACGGGAGGAAGTTTATAGGAAGGCAAGGGACCAGGTGATATCATATAAAGGACAACAAATTATCATTTTAAAGCAAATCACTAGGAAAGTTAGAGAACAGCGGCGAAGATACCAATTTCTGACATTGCAGTTAAGGAAAAATGCAATTCTATATAGATGGTTGATACCGAAAGGTTTATTGATAACTTTGCAAGACAAGAGGATTAAAATTGAGAATTTGAGAGATGCATGAGAGTTCTATGAACGAAACTTTAAGGCAAATGACTTGGAGACTGAGGGGGAAGCGGAAAATGAAAGCTTAGAAGACCTACAGGAGGATGAAGAATTTAAGGAAAGAACAGATGAGAAGGGGAGAAAGATAGAGAGGGAAGGAGCTGGTGGAAGGAAAGAACCCCTTTCCCCGAGGAAATTGAGATTAACGACTGGGCAGACCATAGCCCGTTGAAAATATTATGGAGAGGAACCCACAGAAGAAAGAGATGGAAGATGGATGTAGGAGTATTAAAAGACAATGATCTACTTCAAAAGCTAAAGGAGGAGATGGCTTTTTTCTTTAAGGTCAATGGGAAGGAAGATACTAGTCCCCAGATTATTTGGGATACGGCAAAGGAGGTGATCAGGGGAGTAGTATCATCCCATATAATTGGAAAAGGGAAGACCCAGAGACTGAAACGGAGTAAACTGATGGGTGAATTGGAGAAAGTGGAAGCGAGGTTGCAAGCAGACCCAGGGGACATAAAACTAGTTGAGGAGAAGAAAATAACCCAACACCAGTTTAATTTATTAGATCAGGAAGAATTGGCTACTAAAATTAGATGGGCAAAACAAAGGCACTTTGAACATGCAAATAAAGCGGGAAAATGGCTTACTTATAGACTGAAGAAGCAACAGGAGAGAAATAGGATAGTTTGCCTGAAGGACCAAATGGGAAGATGTGTCTCGGATAAGGAAGGGAAAGGAAAAATAATACAAGAATATTTTGCTATATGCCTTGTATATAGCTGGAGATGAACAGGACCAGGAGATTACAGAGTATTTGGCTAGAGCGGACTCCCGGAAGGTCCCACTCCCAATGAAAGAAATATTGAATGCAGAGATTACCTTGAAGGAAGTGGAGTTAGTATTAAAGGAACAAAAGGGGGGAAAGACCCCAGGTATGGATGGTCTTCCAGTAGAAATTCACAAGGCCCTCTTTGAGACTTTGGGGGAATTTTTGAGTGAAGTGTTTAATGAGGTTCTGGTCTTTGGTCAAATGCCACCCTCCTGGTCTGAAGCGTATATTACATTAATTCCAAAGGAAGGCACTGATCCGCTTCTGATCAAAAATTACAGGCCGATCTCCCTGCTTAATTCCGATTATAAATAATTTTCCGTGATTTTAGTGAAGAGACTAAATTTTTTTTTGAATGAGTACATCCACGGAGACCAGAATGGCTTCCTACCTCATAGACAATTGAAAGATAATATGAGAACTATACTGAATATATTAGAATATTATGAGTGTAATTCTGATAAACAGATGGCCCTGGTCTCTGTGGATGCACAAAAAGCCTTTGACAGAGTGAGCTGGAACTTTCTCTTTGCACAATTGAGCGAAATGGAATTCAGGGAAAGATTAATCAGGGTGATCTGGACAGTATACGCAAAACAGACAGCGAAAATACTTATTAATGGGGAGGAATCTGAAAAGATTGATATAAGTAAAGGTACTAGAAAGGGATGCCCATTATCTCCACTTTTATTTATCTTAACCCTAGAGTTATTATTGAATGTGGTCAGAAGGAATCAAGGAATTAGAGGAGTAAGAATCAGAGGTGAAGAGTTTAAACTCCAAGCCTTTGCGGGGGATTTGATATTTGCCTTGGAAGAACCTTTGGAATCGGGACCAATCTTGCTCCAGGAGTTGGAGGCTTACGGGAAAGTAGCAGGATTTAAATTAAATAAAGATAAAATCAAGATCCTAATTAAGAATATGACAAAGAATCAAAAACTGCAGTTAGAGGAAGAACTAGGGATTCAGATAGTTAAAAGACTAAAATACTTAGGAAATTGGCTTTCATCCAAATGCTTGACTATTAAAGAAGACAACTACCAGAAACTACTGGGTCGAATTAAAGAAATGCTGGAAGGACGGAAAGGTCTACAATTATCATTATTAGGTAGAATTGCAGTAGTTAAGACATATATCCTGCCTAAGTGGATTTTTCTCTTTCAGACAGCCCCAGTTTTATTAGATACAATTTTTTTTCAATCTTTAGATCAATGTATACATAGATTTGTATGGCAGAACAAAAAACCAAGGATTAAATTGAAAATGCTTCAAGAATCCCCTTCCAAGGGAGGATTTGGCCTACCTAAATGGGAGCTTTATCATCAAGCAGCTGTCTTAAATTGGATTAGAGACTGGATTGCTTTGAGGAGGAGGAGAATCCTTAGCTTGGAAGGCCACAATTTGCAACAGGGGTGGCATTATTATTTGAGTCAGGAAAGGCCAAAAAAACATAAATACTTTATGGACCACTTTATCCGAAAGGTTTTGATGACTATTTGGGATCGAATAAGAAATAAATATTACCTGATGACTCCGATTTGGTTTTCCCCTTTAGAGGCGATGATACACCTGACTCTTTATAACAGAAACAAACCAACCATTAATCTACCAAGCTCTGTTGGATCCCTTAGGCAAAGTAAAATCTTGAAATATGCTGGTAGAATTAGGATATGAGCTAGATTGGTGGACATACAATCAGATCCAATCTAGGACAGCTCAGGACAAAAACAAGGGAGGAATCTATAATTCCCTACAGGAACTTGATAATATTTGTTGGGGAAGGATAAGAAGGTATTATCCAAACTGTATCAATTCCTCTTAATGGATTGGATTGGAGAGGAGGTTATCAAGGACTCAATGATTGCCTGGGGGAGAAATTTGGGATATTCGATTGAACTTGAAAAATGGGAAGAAATTTGGGAGAAAACCTTAAAATTAACAATGTCGGTTTCCTATAAGGAAAATATATACAAAATGCTGTATAGATGGCACCTGCCCCCAGCTAGATGATCGAGGATGTTCCCAGGAACCTCTCCAGTGTGTTGGAAATGTAATGCTGCTATGGGAACTTATTTTCATAGCTGGTGGACCTGTCCCTGAGCAAAAGAATATTGGGCTAGAATTCAAAAATGGATTTTAGAAATCATAGGATGTAGGATAGATTTGAACCCGAAATGTTTTTACTAGGCATGAAACCAGAGAATTTAAACAAATCTAGTTGGTATCTCACTCTACACATCATCATTGCAGCCAGGATCTCATTTGTGCAAGAATGGAAATCCAAAAATATTCCATCGGAGGCTATGTTAACCGCAAAGATCATGGACTCTGCAGAAGCTTACTGGACTTTTGCGAGATAGACAAGAAACAGGGTTATATAGAAGCTGGAACAAGTGGTATGCTTGGCTGCAAAAAAAGAAATCTTAAGAAGAATGAAAATATTAAATTTAATGTGAACGTGGGTAAATATTTATAGGAGCATTGTATGGCAGTTGAGAATTCTTTCTTTTGATCAACTTTTCTTTCTTTTGATGAGTTGGTTTAATAGAAGTTTGTACTTTCTCTAGTCGAAAATCGATACTTTAAAAATCTATATGTATTATATTACTCTCTGCAATTCTATCCATATTGTTATACTTTTTTTCCGTATTTTTTAATAATTTTCAATAAAAATTAAAAAAAAATAGAAATCTCAGTTAGTGTGCTGTTTCCATTTTCTTGCTCATCTCGTCTATGTTGGTAAATGTCCTGTCGCGTTTCACCAGCAATAGTGCATTTGCCAAATGTATTGTTCCTATGGAACAGAACTATGACAACTATCAATCAAAATCCCTTTCATTTTGTTACCAAGATCCCCAATGGCCATAGTTATGCCTACTGGTTCTTGCCGAACTTAAAAAATCAAGATCAATTCAAAGAGGCTATTGAAACAGGGCTCTCAGTCTGTTGGATTAAGTTATCTCCCCTCAGCATGTGGAAATCACTAGATCAGCTTTCTGGGCGGAGTTTTATTTTTCTAAATAGGCAGGCAGGCAGGCTGGTGTCTGGCAGATAGGCAGGCAGGCACATTTCATCTTCAGGGATTTTTAAATGCGCTTTAAAAGATCTGTAAAATAACTTGCAGCAGTTTTAAATAGTATATTTTGCAATCACCCTTGGTTCATATTACATTGATAATCATTTCCAAGAAACATTTTAGTACAAATTTATCTGACCTTGTTTCTTACATAATTTTAGATCTTACATAGGCACAAAAATATCAAAAAGAGGTCCAAAATGCCAAGAGAGAGAGATAAAAGGCTGACTAAAAAGTCAGTAAATGATGGAATTTTAAGAAAGTCAAGAAATGATGGATAATGAGAAAATATATTAATAAAATGGGAAAATACAAATAGGGAAAATAGTAGTATATATAATAATAGATAATACAACTTATCATAACTAAACATAAGTTTAATAGATGGAAATTTAGGTTTAGATATTTTAATTGTATTACTAACATTAATAGTGTGTTAAAGTATATTGTGAATTTAAAATATTAAGGATTAGAAATTGTGGGGATTTTGAGATACACTCCTGGGACTGATTAAATATTGTTAATATTTGGCTTCATTAGTAATCCTACAAATTTGGAATATGGGAGTTGTGGTGGAATAATGAGTAATTCTTAAAATATTAAATATTAGTAATTTAGTAGAGGATAACAAATACATTGCGCAAAGAAATGTTATCTATATTGAAATGAATTAATGGGGAAAATGATAAAGAATTATGAAGAGAGAATAGTATTGCTGAAGTTGGAAGATTAGGAGTACACATACTTATTTGTATTATTATTGTCAGAGTTGTTTAAAAAAAGATTTGACCCAGTCAATACACTGTCCACAAAATATGTATGGTGTGAATAGAAAACTGTAAATAAAACATGTTTAAAAATAAAGAAGAAGAAGTAGTAATTTAGGAAGGATCGACCCTAATTCTTTGGACAGTTAAAAGTGGTGGCAAGAAGTCTGTACTTCAGAATTAGCAAGATTCTGTTTATGTAGCCTTACAATAAAGTAGAATTAGTTTATCTAGTTGTGTTTCCTGTCTGGTTTAGCAGCAAGGGCTGACAATTTCTCTCTCTGACTGATTCTCTTCCCTGTTCCTCCCTCCTACCTCACAGGTTTCTCAATGTCCAACCTGGCCCCTTCTCCCATTTTGCAGTCTCTTCAGCAACCACAGACTCTGCTATGCCTTTCTCCAGAATCCATAGGACCTGTTTTGCCGCCCAGGGGTTCCCCAGCACTTGCTCCCTCGAGTGTACCTCGAACCCCATTTCCTTTTCTTGCTCATTCCCATTCTCTCTGTGCTTCCATCAACAGCTTCTCCCACCTCTTCATCTCCTCCCCACAGCTCATCTTTTGGCACCTCTTGGAGGGGTTCTTCATGAAGATAACAGCTCCTGGACAGAGCCACCATGTCTGAATTGCTCCTGCGAGGTATATGTTGTTGGTGTTACGTTGGTACTGTCTGTATTGTCTTATTTCAGGGTGGACAAGATTTGCCATGTCAAAATAAATGCCTATGTTGTGTTTTTCATATATGTATATAAAAATTGGTATTACAGTGCTGTGAACATTTCCATTTAAACAAAATGGTGGTTTTAAAAACTACAGTATGTATTATAATAAAAATTATGGCAAATAAATTTAATCTGAATATTCTCAAACTGGATTTTTTTAATAATTGAATTTGATAATGCTCATCTTTAAAAGGCTTGTTTTGTATATAGACAAATATAAGCCTTGGAAAATATATTTATTGATGTCTTCTTTACTAATTGCAGGAAAGTTAAATGTTTGTTGAATGCTGGAAAAAACTTCCTAAAATTAAGAGTAGTTTGACAGTGATATCCATTATGCACAAAGTTGGTGGGTTCCCCTTGGTTGGATGTATTCACTTGGGAAATTTCATTTGGAGTGAATTAACTTCAGTTCGTTACTTGAGATGCATTCAGTGTGCAGTGAATACAAAGCCATTTATTTTTATATTTATTTATTGTTGCTGACATTGAAGCATGGGGATCAGGAGCATAATTACCAAATTTAATTCCAAAGAGTCAAGACCATCCTTTAGGCTATAATATGACCAATAGGATGTTGCTATTACTGTGCCACAGGAGCCAGGCCAATCTGGTTGTTCGCTCGGTCAAAGACACAATAATATTGACGAATGAAGATATCACCAAGGATCCAAAGATCAGAATGGAAGAACATATTCTCGAAGCCACTCATGCAATAACTTGGGAACTGAAAGAGAAATTCAAATATATGATGAATTTGAATGGCCTAATTAAAGGGCCTTTGCAAAGCATCAGGAAGCTGACATTCCCCTCCCCCTCCTGTTGAGTTTTCCTTATCCATGTTGGAGTAGCAGAAAATCATATTTGCATTGAATAGGCTGTTTCTATTGTCTATCTCTAACTTGCCTCTTATTTAAATCTGGAGTCATCTAATTTCCCTTGAAGGTGATAGGTGACAAACCCTTACAGATTTTGCATACCTTAAGCCTGCTGTTGGGTTACATTGGAGTAAGGGAAAATGCTATGTTCATCCTAGTACAGCTACTGTAACACTGACTAAAACATGGGCTGGGGAGAAAATGAAGGCAATGCCATGGAGGAAAGACCAGGATGCTGAGAATCATGTTCGGATGCTGTATGAAACTTTCTGAAGAGCCCCATGGACAATATATAGCAGTGAATCATACACGTTTAACCATGCTTGCTCTTTAACCATGTTTTCCTAGAACATTTGTACAATCAGACAATTTGGATTATGGCATAATGAAAGCTTTAGGTATGATGCTATGATAAAATCATAGCTTCATACCTAAAGGTAAATGTATTTTTCTATGCCACAGTTAAAAGTATGTTTCCAAACTAAGCTGATGAGAATTTTGTTTACCATTTCTTGGGTGAAATTTTCCAGCCACTAAATTCTTCGGGAATATTCAATTTTTGAAAGGCTTTGAAAGTCATGTGCAGCCCATTCATAAAATATGCAGCATGACAGAATTTTGTCCACTAGCTCAAAGGGGTGGCATATCAACTTTTCATAATTGAAGTTTCCTTATGCAGCCATAAGGAAAGAATCACTTTACTTATATCTTCCATACTATGAACATTAGGTTAATATTGCAATATTTGTGATTAAACACATTGGTTTTTCTTGAGTCCAAAATGATAAACTGATACAATACTCTTTCTTTAAAATAAACTCCTATAGCTTTCCTCATTCTGGTTCTCTTTAAATGTGTTGGGTTTCTATTCTGATAATCCCCCAGATAGCCCAAACACTGGGAATTGAAGTCTAATATATTAAGAGTGGTCTACTATGGAGAAATGAGATCTACTAGAAATGAACATGATCAACATGAGAATAATCTTATCACTAAATAAGTTGCATAATGAAAATACTGCTATGCTAAAAATTATCAAAAACATTTCAAATGTTAGAAATTTCTCCCACTTGAATATAAGTGACTGAGATTGTCTTGCTATAATTCTTTCATGGGTCAGGTTTTCTCTCTCTCTCGGGGTTTATTGTACGACCTAAATTATTTGAGATAATTTTCTGGATAAACCATAGATCTTACCTGGCGAATGTAGGCACTGGCAGGCACTGGGTATTGAATGCCATTGATGGTGAAGACGATGTCAGGCAGTTGGTTGATAGCATTGCAGTTGACTATATACTGATTTGAAGTAGGATGAACAGAAAACATATATTAGCAGCCCCATAAGATTTGAGAAACCAAAAAAAAAAAAAAAAAAAAAAGCTGGGCTAGAAATTGTCCCCCAAAAAATTCATTAGAACAAACCTGGGCATTTTTTTTTAATTGAAAAAGTTTTACAATACAATTTTTATCCCCCTTTCCCCCCACCAATCCCCCCACCCAACTACCACCCCCTCCCTTTCCCTTCCTTTCCCTCCCCCCTCCCCCCCTGACTTCCTTTACTAACCAAACATCAGTCATGTATATCAATCCACATCAAACAAAAAAATAGGTGAGATCCAGATAAAATATTATAAATTTAACATTAAGTAATAAAGAACTAGTCTAATCTTCTAACACCCTCTTTTGCAGAATTTTGCAGAAATGGCTAAGATTTCTGCATACTTAAAAGACAGGACCCATGAAGCCTTTGTAAGGGAGTGGAAGAAATGGATAGGGTATGTGCGGAATAAATATCAAATTAAGAAGTTTCAACTAGCATTTGATTCATAATTATTTTTATTATAATTATTTTATTAAATATTTGAATGTATATTGATATTATGTTATATATTTATACTTACTATATTAATATTTAGATAAATTATAATGTTAAAAATAAGTTTATATATCTGGTAGACAAGCTTTATCTTATCTAAGGTTAAAAATTTACGGTGTATTATCTGGATTTTATATTTTTTTATATAACATTATTTAGACTGAATATTTGGAATTATATTTAATATCATATATATATACTTATTGTTATTTAGAAAAATAATGATGCTTAAAATTAGTTTTTACATATTTGTTATATTTGCTATACTGCTGTAAGTTTCTATAAATGATTTATGGTTACCATATATTTGAATTAAGGGGGTAAAATCTGGGCATTTTACATGCACATGCGGCCAAAAGCCACCTCTGACCCTTTGGCCCTCCCTATCTGTCCCATGTGGATTGCTTTTATTTTGAAAGTGGCTGCTATTTTTTTTCCCAATTTACGTATGTGTGTGTGTGTGTATGCCTTTGCACCTTCACAGCCCTACTGGTTCAGCCCTTCTGATGTAGCTCCTTGAGAAAATTAATTGCTCAGTCCTGCATTAGAATGATGCTTCCTGAAACAAGAATCAGCAATGATGACTTGAGATCAGAATTATATTCCAAGCAATAGCTGTTTGCGGTGTGGAAGGCATACCACATGTCAGCAGAACAATATCGGGAGGGGAAGAAGGAAGCCTGGCTAGTAATAGCCAATTTGTATCTGTGCAGGTTTTGTTTTCTTTCATTTTTATGTGTAATTTTGGTCTAGTAGAGGAATCTAAGGAACTTGGAAGTGAGGGCTTGGTGGAGGATACATGGTCCATGATGAGGGTCTGGTGTAATGGACTTTGCAATCATTGACCTCACCAGCACTGTCTTCCATAATGCACCACTCTATTCTGCATGGCAATTATATGAGATTGCTGATTAACTAGGACTGAACATGGCATTTCCTTAGCTAAATCACATTAGGAAGCTAAGGCAAACCAAGAATCTTGCATAAGAATTGGAATAGAGGGAGAAAATGGATTGTACATAACAATAGCAAAGAACACTAGAAATTAACCTGAAAAACCTCTTATTAAGATTCACAAAATCATTGAACTATAGATCTCTAAAGATCTCCTAGCACAATGCACTTGGTCTGTTTTCCTGTCTCAACCTTTAAGAAGAATTATATACACAATAATATGGAAACCACAGCTGTCAGTTCCTTAGCTAGTATTGGCCTTCATGCACATTGAGTTCTTCTCAAGAACCTAGGATGCCATAAGGTATCAGTGTAACATACAGTATGGGTGGATCCAAGTAATGTGACCTTTTGCAACTGTCAGATGGAAATATTGTCAATGCACAAATTTTCTAAATATCATGCAAGATTTTTTGGTATAGCATAATAACTGGATAACTGATAACATAGTAACTGATAACCACTGGAACCATCACAGCTGCTTTATGCTATAGCCTTTCCATTTTGTTTTTCAGATCTTCTTTGTCTTCTCCTGTCTCCTGATACTACCGCATAAATTATCCATGCTTTCTTCTTTTCAACAACAGTTAAATCTGGTGTGTTGTTAGTCAATATTTTATCAGTTTCTATTCGGAAATCTGACATTTTAACCTGCTCACTATATTAATTATAGTTGCATATCATTATTATCAAGCTTACCTGACCATTGTAATTTTGACCACCAATGAACTTCTGAATGCTAGCAATGGCATTGGGGGGACCTGCCAGGAGGGAGGTACCAGTGTCAACAATAGCTTGGCAGCCACCGGAACAAGCAATGGCTTGACCATTGACGGTGATACTGAAAAGAAATATTTAGGTAAAGATGAGAGAAAGAAAACTACCGTAACCTTTTGTCTGCAGATCTTTTGAAATTATAAAACAACGTGGGCCATGGGAAAGGAAGAAGAATGAGAAAGATTCAAAATAATCCACCTTGACTTTTTTTCTCCCTATAAGAGGAAACAGAAGTAAATTTTGGCAAGTTTTCAAGAATCTATTTTATCACAATGCTAAACAATATTCCTATAGTTGTTAAAGTGTCTTTTTCCTAATCTGGCCTACTTCGTAGAACTGACCGGCATCTTCTTTTGCCATTATTCTGCATTTGGTTTTTGATTGCATCTTTGTGAAGCAGGGATGTGAAGGCTGAAGGTGTAGGAGTTGGGTTACCTGTCCACAGTGATCTGCCAATAGTATTCAACAGAAAGGGGCACCCAGTTGAGACTTCCAGTATAGTAGGAGGAGTCAATGCCACCAAACATAACAAAACTCCCTCTCTGGCCATCTCTGAAAAATGAACATACAAGAACATGCCAATTAGAGGATATTTTTTCATTTCCTATTTGCTTCTATTTTTCTATTTGCAAATATTTTTTCATTTCCTATTTGCTTCCTATTATATTGTTGACCCATTGCAAACTTTAAAAAATAATACCCTTGAAACAATGGGTTAATTACTTGATTGTGTCACATATAAGCTACTGGTAGTAGCAAAGAGTTAGAGAGTTGTATCTCTTAGCTGCTATCTAGTGATTATATGTAGAAGGGGAAAATGCTGTTGAAGAAATGGAATTTAGCTCTGGGAATTGGTGTATGATCTGTAAAACTACAGATTCTTTCAGTCCATTCCCTTTCCTATATATTCAGCATATGCCCTAACCGTTTAATAAATAAGAGGGTGTATGGCTTATCTGAATCACTCACTGACCTGGCACCCATCTGTTCCACTATGTTCCCTCTGGACTACTGATTTCTGCTCCATGTATAAGTTTCATGAAAGGAGATAAGATGCTCTGTGGTTCCAAATTTCTCAAAGACATTCTTCTCATGGTCAACACAGTCAGTGGGGTTTCTATAATCTACAGAAGCTCATATAAACTCTTTTCTGCATTTTTCTCAATTATCCAGCATGCATCAGCAATAGCATTTCTTATTCCTAAATCTTTTCTAAAGCCAGCTTCAACATCTGGCATTTCCTCTTCCAAATAACATGCCTTGGTTGATCCTAAATTTAATTTTGCTAGGATGTGAAATTATGGATATGGTATTATAATTTCCATTCGGTGCTAAACTTTCTTTCTTTGTGTTGGTATGATCTGGGTTATATTGCAGATTTGCTGGCAGAATTTATTTTCCTCCCTGGCAAGATCAGCAGCTAGAAATCCCTGCGTATTTAATCTAGTTGTGTCATAAATATTAGCTGTACTCTGAACGATCCTGAGCTTTTCCTCAGTAGCATGTTGAGTTTAATCCAACATAAAAGGTTTATTATTGAGCACTCTATTGTCAGTCACTTTCCACAGTTAAACAAATGGTATGGTTGTTAAGTGAACCTGCTTCCCCCATTTGCTTGGTTGATCAGAAGTCTCCTGGGAAGATCACTAATGGCAATCACATGGCTCTAGGATGCTGCAACTGTCATAAGTACATGCCAGTTGCCAAACGCCTGATTTTGATCATGTGACCATGGGGATGCAGCAATAGTTGTAAGTCATGAATCACACTTTTTGGCCCCTCAAAACTTGTTGTTAAACTAATGGTTGTAAGTGGAGGACTGCCTGTAGTATATATACTCCTGGAATATACTCCTAGTATTCTTCACTCATCCCTCTCAGGAATATCCCTGCTGCTACGATGACACAATCTAGCAGAACTCAAAGGGATAAAAGTAATTTACTATTGACTTGTTCCAGGAATTTTGTTTTAAAAAGTTCCTATTCTACCCAACAGTCCTGCCGCCTGCTGTTATTCATGGTGAAGAGTTATATGCATACTACTTTATAAGGATATTGTTATTGTATGTGCATGCTTGAAAAAAAAACTTTCACTGTGTATTTTTCATAATATTTGAAATCTTGCAGTAATGCACTGAAAACTTGTAAAACTGGAAAGGATTGTCTATTGCTGAGTTTCTCCAGGAATAATATGGTCGGCATCCATGCCCTCTCCCTTCTACTAACAGATAGTCATTAGTCCCTTCAGAAAAACGTGCCCAAATCATTATTACTTACGAACTCAGGAAGACGGAAAAGAGATCCTGAGATACCAATTTTTCACTCATCATGTTGTCAAAGACAGGAGTGGCGCCAGAGGAAGACAGGCTAGGGTAAGCCAGACCCAGGATGCCATCAAAGGGGGAATAATAAAGGAAGCTGCCTGGCTCGGTCTGACTCAGACCAAAGATTTGGTTCCTGACCTGAATATTTGCAACCTGTGCAGAAGAACAGGGAGAAATGGTTATAAAATTCCTTTTTAATTTCAAGAAGTACTACTACACTTGTACTACTTTTGCGTCGGAAGCACATACCGAGGCATTTTAATTTCAATTTCAAGCAGATTTATGCATAGATACATACATGTGTGTTTGCAAACAGACCTTGAATGATTCATATAATTCACTTGATTCTAGTTGATTCACCACTTTTAAATAAACTGCTTTGCAGTTTAATGTCTATCTCATAAAATAGCCTCAAAGAAAATCTCTGTGTATGTCCTATTAGTTTACCATCTGCAATTATTTTTCTCTGCCCAATCTAAATTTTGAAAGGAGTGTAATTGACGCAGAGTCAAGATTAATTTCCTCGCAAAGAATTGGCAATGATTCTCAAAAAAGACATTGTTGAATATAGATTGAGCTATAATCCAATAAATGACTGGATCTGATCCATTAGAATTAGTGGATATTCATTGATATCAACATTATATATCAGTATATACATCTTCTATAGATTCAATAGTAGACATGGAGGAATTTTATAGATAATAGAAGAGGTGCTAAATGCAGGATCAGGAAAGGACATAAATATTACAAACGGGTATTTGGAATGCAAAAATGTGAAGAAGCCTGGAAATATAGAAAAATCGGCCTGGCTAAACTGACACAATAAAGCAAAAAATAGAATTTGGTAAAGATAATTATTTGTTTATTTACAAAAACTACTTCAAATACAGATACTATACTTGGATTTCACTTGAGATATAAGCCTTGAATCCAGTCAATTACACAACAGGAAACAAACAATTGAAAAATGAAATCCTGTAAACCAGGATACTTCCAGCTGCAGATTATGGAGCAGAGACCATGAATTATTGCTGTTTAATATATGGGTTAAACTCAGAAAAACAAAGAGAGCAGATATGCCAACAAGATCTGATCAGAAGAACAAAGAAACAGAATCTGGGGCAAATATGAAGCATTTATTTAATACTTTTAACTTAAATGACAGGCAACCTGAGGTGTTCTAAGTAAGAGACCAGAAGCAATGGAAAACTGAAGGAAAACCAATACAAAGAGGAAAAAAAATCCTCATAGTTTTCAAAACAAGCCAGAGAAACAAAGGTAAATTAAAGCTTTGAGCAACATATGATGACTGAAATTGACATTATTGTTAAGCAAAAAAGTACAGGAAAAACTCTCTAAACAGAGGTAAATAACTAGAAAAACAATATATATATATATATGTATGTATGTATGTATGTATGTATGTATGTATGTATGTAAGTTTTCATGGATATATATATGTGTGTACAGGTAATATCTTGGGTTTCTTCCCGTGTAATTGTAAACATATCCTTCTAAAGATGTGTGTATTACCTGTACACACACACACACACACGCACACACACACACACACACACACATAAATTAAGAGCACTCAAAAGATATCTTATATCCTAATGGAAGGATGTCCAACAGTAATTGGGGAAGAGATCTAATAGAAAAAAATAGATTGAAGGAAGTTGCTAATGTTATAATGAAACCTTTTACATTGGGATTATAGGGTAACAGGAACATTTTCAGAGAAAGGGAATATATTCAGAAACCAACTCAAATATCATTTGAGATCAAAGAGGCAGTTGTCAGATAGGAAAGCACCAGGGACAGATGAAAAATCCACTGAATTGTTCAAAACTGCAAGACAAGAAGCAAATCTAATTTTATTTACAGCTTTATTGTCAGGAACTATTGTGTGAAAAAGATTAGTGTGTATGCCCAAGAAGGGAGAGCCAGGACAATATACAATTATCAAACCACTGGATTAATTTCTCACACAAGCAGTGTTATTTAATATCTCACAAAAAAAGCCAGAGCATGCATGCAGAAAGAAATGCCAAATGAACAGGTAAATGGCAGTAAAGGCAAATTTGTGTGTGGGGTGTAGCTAGCTGATATCTGATGAATAATGAAGAGCACAAGAAAACAGAAAGAGATACAGCTTCACTGATTTCAGCAAAGCCTTTATGGGTCATGCCAGAATGTGGTATATATTACTAATGGGTCATTATTCTTTTGGAAAGCCTTTATAGTGAAGAAGTTACTATAGAAGTGAATCTGGACAGTCAGAATGATTCAGAACAGTGAATCATGTGCAATGAACACCAAATGCACGCTTCACGTGGAAAAAAGAGGCCTAACAAGTAGAACAGTGGGGGTGGGGGTGGGGGACACAGCTGTGCCGCATGATTTAAATTCGCTAGAAAGCAGGATTTCCTAAACTTTTTTGAACTTCCTTAAAGTTCAATATTAAGAAAAGAAACATAAGCTCAATCAGCAAGTTTCATGAACTGACAGCTGATGGCAAAGAAAAGAAAGTGGTACATGGTTTCGTTTTCTTGGGCTCCAGAATAGATAAAAGTAGACTGAATGCTATTATTTCCAGGGAAAATAGTTATAAGCATTATTAAAGAGAAAACAAGTTGATTGGGGGAAAAAAGAGTTTTGGTGAAAACAAACCAAGATGATTTCTGAAAATAACTCCCTAAGTTCCCAAACTTTTTGGAAGGTGGTAATGAGCATGTAAGCCAGGTGGCTCAATAGAAGCTGTATTCTTGGACTCGGAAAAAAATCCTCAAAAAAGTCTCCCTGTTAAAGCCAGTTGGCATGGAATCAGGAGCCGCATTGGACAGGCAAATGGCTAAAAGACAGGAATAAATGAGCAATTCTTGCATTAGCAAGATGTGCACAATTGAGCCTCCAAAGATCAGCATTTGAACTAGTGGTTTTCACCTGGATATGAATGATCTGACAAAAGGGTTGAGCAATGAGATGACCCTATTTGCTGTTGAGAGTGATAAAAGCAAAAAGGGACTATGAAGGATCTCTGCCAATTGAATGATATTTATGTACATGTCAAAAATATTACGTAGCCTGACCTACAGTGGTGGGTTGCTCCCAGTTCTGTCCAGTTCTTGTGAACCGATAGTAAAAGTGGCAGGAGGCTCCCTCCACGCACCTGGACATCATAATGGACGATCTGTGCATGTGCAGAAGCGCATATGCGCGCTCCCATTGCAAACCGGTAGTAAAGGTAAGTAGAGCCCACCCCTGCTGCCCTAGTATACATGCTGTGAGCTGTCACACATAATTAGATCTAGGTCTGTTGAAATGAAATTCATAGTGCCCATATAGTCTCATATTTGAAAATATAAAATCTATTATTATCTTGTGAAAACGATGTTTTGTCACTACAGTACTGTGGTTCCCTCCCCCCAATTTGTTCTATGAACAGTTTGAACAGAGAGCCAGTTTAGAGTTGTGGTTATTGCATCATGCTAAAAACAGGGAGACCGTGAATTCTAACCTTATTTTAGAAGCAAAATCAGGCGGATGACTTTGGACCAGTCATTTTCTTTCAGCCCTAGGAAAGAAGAAATGGCAAACCATTTCTGAAAAATCTTACCAAAAAAGCGGCAAGACTTCTCCAGTCAGCCTCTGAATATTGGCCATGAGTAAATGGAAAACATGTTCAAATCATTACTAAAGAAGAATTAGGCACAACTTTCCAAGATAAATGCTTATTGATAATTTGAATTTCTTAGATCTTCTAGAACAGTAGTGTCAAACTCAAGACCAGGGGGCTCTGGAAACAGGAAAGACTGGCCTGCAGTGCCTCTGCCAGCGAAACTGGACCTTGGGAGGGCCCCGGGCAGCCCGTGGGAGCCCATTTTCACTGGCATATTGTTCAGGCCACCACAGCAGAGGTGGGGATTTTGCAGTAACCTTCCCCTGGAGTGGGGTGGGAATGGAGATTTTACAGTATCCTTCTCCTGCCATGCCCACAAAGCCACACTCACCAAGCCACACCCACAGAACCAGTAGTAAAAGGTGCTCCCGACATGAGTGACTTAGACTGGTCACGCCCCGCCTAGCCCTCCCGAGGTCAAACACAACCCTGATGCAGCCCTCAATAAAATCGAGTTTGACACCCCTGTTCTAGGATATTATGGAATTTCTTAATTATTTAGTCATGAGTGCATACATAACAAGGCTTGATAAAGTTCCTTGTTCTTCTTGACTATGAACATTCCCAAAACAAACGCCATAATCTTGGCTGCCTCTGAGATTAACAAGGACCAGAAGTTGGAAAGAGCCAAAAAGCTTTTGCCATAAATAAGATCTATACAGAATTTAATTAGGTCTTCCCTGTTTGTCCACCCAGAAGCAAGCTGACTCAATTTCCCAAGGATAGCTTCTCAGTCTATTTTCTTTGGCAGTTTACCTCAACAGTATCATAGCCTAGGAATCCAGTCATGCTTCCGGTGCCATAGGTGATGGCTATGGTCTGGCTGGTGGACTTGAAAGTGGATGACTCTTGTGGATTAAATTTACGATGGTCAGCTGTAAAGATAAGTAACTGTAGTATGATGTGGGCATATTGAATATGTAACAGAACAGAAAGAGCAATAGAGAGTAAGAGAGATCTTGGCATTTAACTCATCCCAGTGCAATATTCTCTAATATGTGAACTCTGTCCTCAGTCATAGCCAATCTGGTTTATAATTTGGGGGTAAATAGTTACATTTCCTCATTATCTCATGTGGAAAATAAAATATGTAATAATTCTATTTTTAGACATTTTACTGTATCTGACTTTATGGCTGTAATAAACTGATTTGATTATCCCTTACATTACATCCCACACTTCTATATCCAAGCTCATGCTTAAACATTTGCTATGTGGGAGCATGTTTTGTTATTCCATAATAATCCCCTTGAATAGCAGCTCCCCAAACCTGTCCCTAGCAGGCAATATACCTGATATTAGTATGATCCATGTTGAACACATTGGAAAAATAGATGGACACGAGAATAAAGAATTCTCCCTGATTTGGTCGTTTTTAAATGTATTGGGATTGGAGTTCTGAGGATTCCCAGTCAACATGCCAACACAGATACTGTGATGGGACTTGTGGTCTATTACATTTAGAAGGAACTAGCCTGAGGATGGCTTGAATAAAGAAGAGCCTCTTTCTGAAGGCATCAGTTATGTAGACTACTTACAACAAGCTTCACTGGAGCAGTACACAGAAGGGACCCACAAGTTGGAAGAACCAGTGTCAAAGATGACTATGAACTCTTGTGGTGGAGTGCCAATGGAGATAGTGCCAGTGTACTCGATCTGTGGAGGCAGAAAACAGAACATAATTAAGAAAATCCATCCCTGATATCTCCATAACATTTTTGAAGCAAGAGAAATGAACACTTCTTTGTAGACAAAAGCAAGTTTGACAAGCTTTTTAAATAATACAAATCTCCTCAATTTGTTAGGGTAGAATCTCATTTATGTTCCATGATTTCAAATTGCTTTCAAACATTTAAAAGTATAACTTCCTAAATCCGTATGTCTCTTTTTTTGCTCTCCAGAGCCAGGGGCTATTGATTTAAATCAACAGATGTTAATATTCTCTATTGTCCATTGGCTAAATGCTGAGTATCTCCTCCTAATATGGAATACTTACATCCATATAATTTTGCATGGGTTCAGAATCAGTGGCAAATGTATTTTGCAGCCCCGAGAAATATTTTGTGCCAGGTTTATATGGATGCTTCTTCAAAAAATCATCTAGCAGCCCATGCTCTTGAAGGATTTGCCTCACGGATTTTGTTTTCTTTAGGTGAACCCTAAGCATTGAATAATGGAAAGGAAAAGATTAATAATTGGGAGTTAGTGCTTGTAGAGTTAAAGATTTTTTAAAAACCATTTTGGACATTCTCTGATTCAATACTCTTAAGAGGGCTACAACCTTCAGAATTCCCAGCTAGAATGAAAGATAATTGGAACATATCTGGAGGCCCTCAGGATGGGAAAAGTTAGGTTCAGATTTATTTCTGCTGAGGAAGAAGGACTTGAACTCTAGGTATACTCCTTAGAGAAAGAAGCATGTTCTACTTGATGAACACACACTGCATTTTCAGATATTTGCAAATAAAATACTGTCAGTGGAAAACCTAGGCAAATTACGGCTTTGTGGCTTGCCCACCAATCACAATAGAAAGTTTGCTGGAAGAGTTTGTGGAACATAATTTAGAAAGAAAATTAGATCTTTGTGAAGAAAATGGTACATGATGTTTTCTTTGAAGAAAGCACAATGCTCAATACTTACTTTGATGTCAGACACCGGGAAAGTGCCACCAGGCTCAGAATTAAGAGGCACTTCATGATTACTCCTTTATCCCCAAGTTGTTGATCAAATGAAATGTGGGTCCCAGCTTCTAAGCAACAGGTCTTAGGTCTGCTACACACACACATATATAGCTCCAAGACTCTCTTATCATATTTGCATATCATACAAAAAGGCAGACATTCCTGATATGATTATCTTTTTAAAAAATGTCCTTAAGAAGAACTTTCCATGTTATTCTTTTCATTTGCATTAAGTTCTTGACCTAAAAAACAGGCTCAGGTGACATTGGCAACCATTTCAAAGACTTTGGTACATCCCAAGAGCACTAAAGCAATGTTTTCCATAACTTTTCAACATGTGAACCAACGGTAAAAATGTACATTTTCTTTTTAAAGTACTCTGGATGGAATTTTATTTTTTAGAAAATAAACTATATAATGAATTAAATATAAATTTAATGATTACAATTGAGGGCTTCAGCTATAGTATACCCAGCATCGTTCAATTTCTGGAAAGATATTTTAGACAAGTTGGTAGTCTTTGCAACACTGCAATGTTCTGCAAAATCCAGAAGTTGCAGCTGGTGCAAAATGCAGAGGTGTGGGCTGATCAATGTATGTTACATCTGTCCTCTACAAGCTGCTCTATCAGTTTGCTTCTGATTTCAATTCAAAATGCTGGTAATTACATGACATGGGGCTGGATTATTTGAGGGATCACCTCTACTCAGGTACATCTGCCTATGTCAGATATGAAGCTGTATTGACCAAATAACTTCTCATAGAACCGAATGAGCACAACCATCAATATATATATGACAGCCTATCCCAGGGGCCTGCAACCTTAAACACTCAAAGAGCCATTTGGATCTGTTTCCCACAGAAAAGAAAATACCGGGAGCCACAAAACCCTTCCCGTGCCTGACTATTTCTTGAGCGGTTACAAAACTAGCATATGTAGTTGAATTAAATGTTCTGTTTTCTTCTGAAACTTTTCTTTTTTGGGGTTTATCCATGGTTGGCCTACCGGGGGTTGAAAAGCTCAATAAACTGCGTGCCAGTGGGTATTGCACATTGGCGATGGGGCACATATTTTGAGTGACAGGGAGCCACGGCAGAGGGGTGAAATAGCCACACGCGACTCCAGAGCCACAGGTTGGTGACTCTTGGCCTATCCCATTAGGTAGAGACATGTTTTGGGTCCCGTCTACTCAGGAGCCTCATCTGAGGGGAGGGACCCTTTCTGCCATGGCACCCACCTTTTGGGGCATCATTCCTTAGAGATGAGACAGGCCGTGACTCTATTGGCCTTTCAGAAGATTCTGAAAGCATGATTTTATTTAGGGATTCAGGTGTGATGTGATACCTGCCACGTGGTTCTCCTGAATGTTATGACTGGTTTGTACTACTAATTACACGTATGTTTTAACAAGGTGTTCAATATTGATTTTTTACTTAGGTTTTTATGTTATTTTTTGAGAGTTGATTGATAAAGATATGACTTACTGTTCTCACTTTTCCCCATGATACCAATTTCCACAATTAGAGAACTTTTCCAATGGAGGGTTTCTAGTACTAACACTACCAGAGAAAAGATTTGGTGCAGCCCTTCTGTCTTTTTCACCAGAACAGATATTTGGAAGGAAAAATGCCACAGGAAATGGCTGGAACAGATAGTTACCGCACAAAGTTTCAGTCCTGGTTTTGACAAGAGACAAATCCTCTGGTGATCCAGAACCTTATGTCTGAAGCCAATAATTTTCTCTAAAACCCACAATTTGCTTTCTTTATAAGCTGCTCAGGAAAATGAAACCAAACCAGAAAAATTCTGATCAAATTTACTTAGGTTTACGTTTCCCCAATAAAAGTTTGCTTGGGAAAAGTAAAAAGGAAAGTAAGGTGAGGAATGGATGAAAATAGCACAAATCAGTCCTAGATGCATTTTACTTTGGGATCAAATGAGTTGGAAGACATAGGGGCTGGGTGTCTGAAAATTCCTGAAGCCATTTGGGGTAGGAAATAAAAAAGAGGTTGCAATCATCTATCCTTTGTAAAATGTTGTGCAATACAACTTTTCTTTCAACAAGCACAAGCCTAATATTCTCAGCTTCCCTCTGGTCCAGTTTAAATTCTGTCTAACAAGAAGTAGCTCACCCTCAATGTTTTGTTAAGATGTTCTTTCACTAGACCTTCTTGTGAAACACGATGATAGTTGCATGAGCAGTGGCCCAGATATACAATACACTAGAAATTTGATGTGCGTAACTATTAAAATCCAGTTGCAGAGGTAATCAGAGCAGTCAGACTGTGGGTTACAGTCAAGATCCTATT
Organism: Masticophis lateralis; assembly: GCA_030761175.1. Lineage (NCBI taxonomy): Eukaryota > Metazoa > Chordata > Lepidosauria > Squamata > Colubridae > Masticophis > Masticophis lateralis. The sequence goes on along the minus strand of JAUDYJ010000001.1, from coordinate 243,289,414 downwards.
GAATCTGGATGGACAACTGCCAAACAAGTAACTTTATTGTATCCAAACCCAAAGTTATCATTAGTATCCTATTAAGTTTAGACAAGAGAATTTAATTTCTATGTAGGACAATTGGGAACTTGCTAAGACCCAGCAAATGCTAAGTAATGTCAATTTCTGTGTGACTTCTTGTAGTGGAAATTTCCAACATCTGAAAACAACCTTTATTAAAAGTCCTTTTGCAGTGTTATCTTCACATTCTTGTGCTGGCCATGGAAGCATATCTGCCCTCCTTTATCCTATTGTATGAATACAGCATTTCAAATAACACTCATCAGTTGCTGCTTAGCACTCTGTATTTGCTATTGGGTGGAATCCAATTTTAACTTTTGTTTCCCCCAGAGAACTTTTTTTTTAACAGAGAGCCTGAATTACCAAGCACAAAAGGGCAAATCTCGGTCAGGGCTAATTTGTGCTTTTCGTAGCGTTCTGAAGTGAGAACTATTAACCTTCCCCTACAGAACAGCAGCATAAATTGTGCATCTCACAGGTATTCAAAGACACAGTAAATTATGTACCTGGATCAATTCCATCTTAGACTGCCAAAGGTTCCTGCACCTTCTTTTGATTTTCTTTCTTTGCAAAAGAAAATGGTCATAATGTAGTCACCTTTATGATAATGCCATTTTTAAAGATGATTATTTCTTAAATTTGCAATGAAGGGCAAATGATGCAGACGTTTCTCTTAATGTCAGTTGGAATATATTAGTGTACTTGTTTTTATTAACTATTCACTGCAAGTTTATGTATGCAAATTCTTACACCTCGTTAGAAAGAAATATCTTTACTTTTGTTTATGTAATCTCTCTCAGAAGATTACCTGGAGAAATGATATTAGGAAAAATATATTTTTCTGTAATAAATGTGGCAGCTTTTCTCTTAATATCTCAAGACACTCCCTAAATGTTTGGAACCAATTTATCTTTATAGGTTATTTGAATGACTTTGCAGAACAAAAATGGTTACTATTGAGCTTTTTTCTTGTTGTTCCTTCAATTTGAACAATTAATCAGTGAAACCACCTGCCTCCAGAAGTTGTGGGAGCTCCAACACTAAAGGGAGAAGTATATTCGGCAAAGTCAAAGATGACAGAACTGAAAAACTGGGAAATGGGGAACAGTTTTCTGACATAGGAACAAAGATGTGAACACAGAAGGGGGCTTTGTGTGTGAATGTGGCCCAGGGATGCAACTTGCCACTGACCGGCACAGTTGTCAAGGTGGGTCAGACTGGAATTGCAGGAAGGGAGGTCTAGATGAAATTTAAAAAATAAAAAAATTGCAGAAGAACGTTGGTAGGATAGATTGTCATGGGCCAATGATGTTAAACATATTGATCCCAGATATTGATGAGTGCCTAACAACACCTTGCCAGCAGCACTGCCAAAACAGTATTGGCAGCTATCAATGTTCCTGCCATCCTGGATTCCACCTTCATGGCAACCGACATTCATGTGTGGGTGAGTGATTCTGCTTTTGTTGGAGAATCCAGCAGATACCTTTCTTCTAAAACAAGTGGTTCATCCTAGCCTAAAAGCTCTATGGCAGCTATAGCTTTCTGGAGAACAAATTGGAACTGAATCATTTGAAGGATTTATTTTCTTTTGTTTAAAAAATGAGGTCCAGATAAGTATGTTATCATCACTGTTTTAGTTTCAGCCTGTTCTGACTGAGACTCCAGGAGGCTGCAGTGTGGTTTGCTGCTGCAAATCAGAGTGACAACACTATTTGAGCTCCTAAAACTGCACATTTAAAAAGGGGCTAATTAGTTTCTTTGAGTTCTTTGTGCTTTGTATCATACCTGACAGTGTCACATATCTAAGTTCAGCAGATGTATTTTCCCAAATTGAGAAATATTGATGGAAAAGTTTTCTTGTTCAGTATTGTGGTGGTGTAAGATACCCTCCCTACACACAGATACATAAGCTGCATTCAGTGTCAGAGCTATGAGATGTCCCGTCATGCATATGAACTGCTTAAAAGGGCAAATGGACTTTCTTGATTTTTCTTGAAGATGTTCAAAAAACTCTAGTTGCTGCTTGAAAAAAGTACTTTTTGGGATAACCATGACCTGGATGAGTGAGAACCTCTATGACATTTTCTCTATTGTGTCCTTATAAGAAAATCTTACTAGCAAGCTGAATTGGCCCTGAGTGATGACAGGGGAAATAATCAGTCAAGAACTTACAGCTAATTTATTTCTATTCATTGACCATATCTCTGAAATAGTACAGCTAGCATTCTGACCTAGTAGGAAGGGATATATAGAGACTTAGGTGGCACGGCCAGCATAGAACCTTGATAAAATAATAAACAAAGAAATACTAAATAATAAAGTCACTCAGATGGGCTTATAAAAATATTTATCAATGTCATGCTGCAATTTCTCCTGTGTCTGACTTTTATTTGCAATGTAGTAGGCCTAGAATATATACCGTATTTTTGGACTATAAGACACACCTTTCACCCCCCCCCCCAAAAGAGAGTGAAAATTTGGGGGCGTCTTATACATTGAATGTAGCTCCTCCTACCCGCCGGCCCCACACTTTGGCCTCAGCGCGTCCTCTCAAACTGAGTTTTTGGAGGGTGCAAATGGAGAGCCTCTCAAACAGCCACCAAAAGCTCCGTTTGAGAGGTACTGTAGCAGCAGCTATCCACAATTTTTTTATTGTTATTTCATCCCGAACCACATGGCCCAGTGTGGTGTTAAAAGTTAACATTTCAAAAATGTTACCGTAGCTGCAAAGGTCTTCTTATGCAACCCACTGCTGCAGCTGCGGGACAAATTTCTGCTTTCCCTGCACAGGATTGCAAGACATGGAGGGGACATTTTTGGCTGTGCATCTGTGCAAGGCTCCTCTTTGAAAGAATGATCAGCAGGTGGTGGGGGAGATTTTCCTGCACATAGTCCTTTCCTCCGCAACAATGGTAACATTTCTGAAAGGTTAACACCATACTGGGCCATGTGGATTGTGATGAAATAACGGCAAAAAAATGTGGATACCAGTAGCTGCTCATACAGAACCCTTCGGAAGGCCAGCAGAGGGCAGGAGGCATGAGGGGCGCATCTGCTGCTGCTGAAGTGGCCATGCCTGAGGAGCACTTTTGGGAGAGAAAGCAAAGGGGAAGTGATCAGCTTCACCTCGCCCCTTGCCCTCAGCCCCCTTTCAGCTCTCCAAGGGTCTCTCCCAGAACCAAGGTCTGGCAGAGCTCAACCAGAGAAATCTTCCACAGGCTTTCAGGAGCAAAGTTGAGGCTGAGAGGAGCCAGGGTTGGGTGGGAAATCCTGTGCCATCCCAGCACTCTCTTTTCCTTGGAAATGGAGTTTTGGGAGGGGAAAACTGCAGCCACAGGCAGGGCGGGTATGTCTATATGTGTATAGAAAGCACAAAGTGAGGGAGCCAGCAGCTACAGATTAAGGAGCTTTGTGAAACTTCATGCCTACACGCAAAGTTTGGCGAGGGAGGGGGAACAGATATTTCCTTCTCTCAGCACTGTTTTGCTTGAAAATATTTCCGAATCTGACCAGAGAGAAGGCGTACAGATTTCCATGCCTTCTTTACAGGAGGTCACTTTACACCTGCAACATCTGAAGTCCTGCAAGGAGATGGATTCTCAAATATTGCATTAGAAGCAGCAGAGATCCTGGTCTTTCTCTTCCCCAAACCCAAACTTTGTGAGACTCGTCGCGCTGGTGCAGCCTCTTGGAGCAGGACATTGGAAGGCTTGTTGTGTTACAGTGTGCGCGAGCGGTGACACTGCCATGAGGTTCGACATACCGGTGCAGCTGTGAGCGGCAGGATGCTAGCTGCGCCGGTGTGATAAAGCTCCTGGTGGTGTTGCCGTTCATGTGTGCAATGCCACAACAATCTTTGCAGAGTCCTGCACCAAGAGGCTACACAGGTATGACAAACCTCACAGTGGTGCTGCCACTCCCATGTGGAGTTTGGGGGAGAGAACAACTCAGGGTCTCTACTGCTTCTACTTTCATTGCATGCAGCCAAAAGTTCACAAAAGGTAGGGAGGTGAAATGCCAAGCTCAATCTGTACCCACACTTCATGTATGGGCTGTGCTCGAGTTGCAAACAACTCGGGATTTGGGCAGCATTTACATGGCCAGGATGCCTACAGGATCCCTGGCTTCTGAGGCAGGTGAAGCCCAGAGAAGAGGTGCTGTGAGGGAGCCCATTTCTCACTTTGGCCTCGCTGCAAGGTTGCCTGGTGCCATGAGCAGGGCTGGGACTAGTAAGAGTGCACTGGAATCATCTCCAGGCATTCGGAGAGACAGAACTCCCGGCCAGGGGTGAAATCTATTTACCTTCCTTATCAATTCAGTAATGGTCCTTCTTCAGCAAGTGAAGTGGAGTGCTCTTTCATTCCATGCCCCACCCCAGGATGTCCCCGTGAGGACTGGCTGTTGGCTCCAGGACAGTGCTGCTTCACCTGCCGAAAGACTGCACTCATGACAGGTGAGATCCCTGCAGCCAGTATGCAAGAACATACACATCTATGATGCAAAGATTCATGGAATAATGGAAAATCATTTAATCTTTTGGGGAATTGTATATTAATGTGTATTAATGTAATAATATTAATGTAGTAATAATGTATACAAAATTTATGTTGGTAAGTGCAAAATTTGTTAAGTGAGTTTTTATGACTTTTCTTGCCACATTTGCTCCGTGAATCACTGCAGTTGGTAAATTAGTAACATGGTTGTTAAGTGAATATGGCTTCCCCATTGACTTTGCTTGTCAGAAGGTCTCAAAAGGATATCCTATAACCCCGCGGAACTGCAACCATCATAAATATGAGTCAATCGTCAAGCATCTGAATATAACTTATCATGTCATAAGTCACTTTTTTCAGTGTTGTAACTTTGAATGGTCACTAAGCGAACTGTTGCAAGTCTACCTGTAGTTAATTAATATACATTAAGATGTTAATGTAATGTAATGTTAAACGATATACCAAAGCTTTGGAATTTGATTCTTTATTATGATTGCATCAAGCATTGAGGGAGCCAAACAAAATAATTATACAGTATCAAGAAACTGGAAAAGTGATATTATTCCAGATGCCAAAAAATGGTTGTCAGAAATGCACATCTATGTTTTTTGGAAAAAGCAATATTTTCTACTAATCAAAGGAGGCAGCACAGCAGTGTTTTTCTTATGGGAGAGATTTTGTGAAATCTTACAATAATATCTTCTATTGTTTACACTATAGTAGTGAATTCATTGTTGAGCTACCCTGTTTCCCCAAAATAAGACATCCCCTGATAATAAGCCCAATCAGGCTTTTGAGCGCATGGCAATAAGGCCAAGTGCTTATTTCAGGGTTCAAAAAAATATAAGGCAGGCTCTTATTTTTGGGAAAACATGGTAGTAACTATTCATAAATATAATATATAAGATACATATTTTTCCTTCTTGGTTTCATTTAGTTTACATTTTTAATTTTTAAGCTTTTTTGTAAGATACATTAAATTTTAAAAAGTAGTCGATATACCAGAAGGCAGACTGATCTGACAGTTTTTCTCTAGATGAAAGGGGATTAAAATACAGGATAATTTTTTCAAACAACTAATATAAGTTTAGTTTAGTTTAGTTTACGTTATTGTCATTGCACATGGTACAACAAAATTAAATGCTGTCTTCGGTGTACATTATAACTATAAAAATAAAAACATAAACATACATCCTTTACTTTCTATGTAACTGAAATTGAAAACCCGATATTGCACTATACTGTAGAATTCAATATGGTTATTGTCCTGGGATAAAAACTGTTTTTCAGCCTATTTTCCCTTGTTTTTAAATTTTCTTTATCTGGTTAGTTTTCACAATGCAACTTTATCCCTACTTCATATGGCCCAAAATTGCCTCAACAAGAGCATCCTATTCTCTTTCTCCTCCCTTTAATTTCTATTGAATAGTCTGCAGGGTAGGTAGCAGAAACTGCAGTCTCTAAACAAACATTTATTCATAGTAAACATAGCAAATAATTGAATTAATCTATAGTAGTCCAAAAGAAAAAAAAGCAAAACAAATCTGATCAGTAGCAGTAGAAATCCCACTAAGCAACAACCCTAACTCCTTCTGGCCTAAAAACAACAGAGATCCTGTCTTTGAACAATATAATTGTAACTCTTCCTACAATACACAACAGCTTCATTATTACTGCTTCCAGCGATCAGTTTGGTATTATTTCTCCCAGTATTAAAGATAAAGGTTCCCCTCATACATATGTGCTAGTTGTCCCCGACTCTAGGGGGCTGTGCTCATCTCCGTTTCAAAGCCGAAGAAACAGCGCTGTCCGAAGACGTCTCTGTGGTCATGTGGCCGGCATGACTAAATACCAAAGGTCCACAGAACGCTGTTACCTTTCCACTATAGGTGGTCCCTATTTTTCTACTTGCATTTTTTACGTGCTGGGACAAGTAATGGGAGCTCATCCTATTACGCAGCACTAGGGATTCGAACTACTGAACTGCCAACCTTTTGATCAACAAGCTCAGCATTTTAGCCTCTGAGCTACTGCGTCCCTTCTCCCAGTATTACAATCCATGATATTCTCATCCATTTTCTCCAGCATGATATCTCAAGAGCATAATTTCTTCTTTGTTCAGCCTTTTTGAGGATCCAGCTTTCACAGCCATGTACAACAAAGAGAGCATACTGTATTCAAGCTTCCAACTATGCCATCCAATAAGAAATACTAGAAAATATAATAGAACTTCCCAAGGACAGAAGGCAATGGATTTACCTGCTCCAATCAGTGATTTCTTGCTGGGTTTTATTGACACCTCTTTTATTTTCTCTCCCTTCAGCTTGGGGAGGTGAGCTGTGAGAGGAAGACTTGTCCAAAGACTTGTACAGAGCCCTTTGGTTCTCTGACTCATTGCTGCCCGGATTGCCAAAATAATGAAGTTATGGGTAAGTATTTTTTTGTTTGTCACATCTGTCTGAGGAATCTATTGCTCTTCATTCCATCCTCTCAGATCTACAATAACAAGTAGCAACAATTTGGGGAGCAGAAAAAAGTGTGTGATATTATACTACCTCTTTTAAGGAAATATAAAAGTATTCTATGCATAGAATTGCTTACAGAAGCTGCATTAAGTTTGTCATAGAAAGCGAAATTGTCTGGGATGGTAATGGAGGTCAGAACACAGGAGACATTGTATTTGCAATTATAGGATATTTGAGAGTCTGTGGGGAAATCTGATGAACAAATTCTAAAAAACTCTGACTTCCATCTTCTGATAGCCACTAGTGTCCAAGCATTTTTCTATAGATTCTGCTTGTCTACCTATGCAAGGCCTATTAGGTTCTGTAACAGCTTTATTCCTTACGCCATCCATCTTGTAAACTCACAGGATTCTCTCTTCTCTCTCTCTCTCTCTCTCTCTCTCTCTCTCTCTCTCTCTCTCTCTCTCTCTCTCTCTGTGTGAGTGTGTGTGTACATCTGAACTAGACTGTGATGTTTCTCTGTGTTATATATGTGTGTGTATGGATATATGCATAATGGTTATCTTTTGAAAGCTGAATGCAACAAAATTTCATTTTAATTTATGCTGATTAGTGTACATTTAAAGTGACAATAAAATTCTATTCTATTCTATTCTATTCTATTCTATTCTATTCTATTCTATTCTATTCTATTCTATTCTATTCTATTCTATTCTATTCCATTCCATTCCATTCCATTCCATAATGCAGGTTTCTTAACATATTCAAAGCTGGAGAATGGGTTACAATGTACTTTCTAGGTTCCCCAATAATGCTTTGTTCAAACTGTATGAAATAGTCTTTTGTTCGTGAGTGATTGCATCCACTTTTGTGATCCAGAAGGAAGGGGCAATGTTTGAGCATGTTTGTATATGCTCATGCACAGCTAAATTCACTATGGATTAAGATTTGTACAGTCTAGAATACAGATAATAAGTAGTACATCTGCAACAATGCTTCAGATCAATTAATATTCAGTCTAATTTGCTTTTTTCCACATCAGGTGATTTGGCTTCCCTGGAGAATAGACTAGCCAATCCTGTCTTGGAAGATGGAGCAGCAGAGACACCCTTGCAAACTCTTCAAAGAGGCCCCATGGCTCTAGTGTCTGACAGCTCTACCCCTAACCTTGCTTCACTTACTCCAGAGGATCATCTTGAAGCAATAAATGCAAATGATCAGGAGACCGTACTTAAGAACCCAGTTACACTAGAAAATGTTGGACTCCACCAAAGCAGACCAGAAGAGGCCACTAGGTTGCATCTCAATGAACCACCAAGTATCATTCTTTCTTTTTGGCTAGGCCACTCAGCCATTCCTCAGATAAAGACAGGGTCCATTGTATCATTTCTAAATAACCTAGAGAGCTTTGGGGATCCTTCTAGGAAATCAACTGGGTTCTCCATGACTCATTCCAGCCTGTCCTCTCTTTATTCAAGAACAAGCAGAACCACTACATCTCCCCCTACTGCTCATATTTCCATTCCATCCACTCCAGCTAACCTCAAAAACTCTATAGGTGCCTTATTTCAGGGTTCAAACACCCACAACCTTCCTTTGCAACCTCTGGCTGAAACATTTTCTTCTTCGGCCAGCTCTGCTCTAGATTCTCTTCAAGAGCTTCCTAGCAGCCCAACCCACTTTGCATATTTTTCTTTGGGCCAGCAAAATGCGGGGAACAACTCTAAATTAACCTCTAGTGATGAGAATAGCCTCACTGATATATCTCCATAGATTGGAGAATAAGAGGAACATAATTATTCTGAATAAGAGGAACATAACCACTTTAAACTCATAAAAACAAGAGCATCTGCCTATGTGGTTGCTGTTTGCTAGATTTCTCACTATGTATTCATGGCAATAATCTCCATTATAATTTCTGGTTTCTTAGAAAGCAGGACCTCTTATTGGGGACAACACTTCTGCTCTTGATTGTATTGAGGTTCTTGCTTAACTAATGCCCCATTGCACTTAGAAATAAGTAGGAAAATGCCTTTTATTTGCAATATCAGTGCAAACATTCTGATAAAGCATAAAGATTTCAGAACAGAAGCATGACAAGTAGTAAAATCATAGGCTAATCCAACCTCTTGTATTTCATGTTGTATGGCTGGCCTAATGCCAGCAAAGGAAGCAACAATTTGTGCCAGGAATCACATAATAAATTTTCTCACAATATGTCTAATATAGACATTCTGTTGCTGCTTGCTGTCTTATATGGACATTTCAGGACTGATTATACATATTGAAGAAATGTGATTAGCTTTTCATGAAGTCAGAAATGAACTGAGCATTGCTTTACAGACAATGTACTGCATACTGGTATGTATAACACTGATTTTAATAGTGGAAAACATCCACTTTCTTGTTCTGGTGTATATAGAATTCTGCAATTCAGATTATAATATGTTGAAATATATTTTATGAACGTTAAAATCATAGCATCATACCTAAAGGTAAATATATTTTTCTATGCCACACTTAAAAGTATGTTTCCAAGCTAAATTGATGAGAATTTTGTTTACCATTTCTTGGGTGAAATTTGCCAGCCGTTAAAGTCTTCGGGAATATTCAATTCTTGAAAGGCTTTGAAAGTCATGTGCAACCCATTCATAAAATATACAGCATGACTGAATTTTGTCAACTATCTCAAAGGGGTGTGTCTTGTAAGGGCAAATCAACCTTTCATAATCAAAACTAGAAAGACTGCTGTTGTTTTCTTCCATTTCGATCTCTGGGAATTCTAATTTTCTGAGATGTCCAATAAATCTTTATTGGATAATCATTTATGTAACTTATGTGCTTCCTAAAACTTAATAGCTAGCATCATTATTCCTCAATAGGCTTGAATCTGATGTAAATGTGCAGGACGATGTATTGTACTAGAGCAGTGCAGTGCTTCTGTTTCAAAGCCAAAAAGATGCTTCAGACAACACAAAAGCAGGAACATATCATCTGATCATGGCTCTATAAAGCAACAGTGTCTTTTCCCTGTATCACATGACTGTGCTTTGCAGCTATAATAGTGTTATTGGAAAAAGGCATTTGTTCTAGGGCACCCTTTTTCCTTTGAATCCAAAGGCAGCACAGCCACATGAAATATAACTTTGGACACATCCAGGGGCAATTTGAAAAGTGATTTCACTTGGCTGGCTGGCTGACTGGCTGGACTTCTGTGAGGCAGATAGAGCTCATTTATCTTCAACTCTAGCTTTGCTGGCTTCTAAGCCTTAATCATGTACTCAGAATTTTTACAGGTGAAAACCCAGAAAGTGCAAAACAGTACTAGCTAGACAGGCAAATCTACATATTATGAAGCCAGTGTAGGAGTCCGAAGTGTTTGATACATTATCCCACAGGCATTCTGACTGACTTTGGTAAGGTTCTCATACTGATTCAGTTTATGATATGTCTAAACCACCCTACCTCAGAGGGCATGTAATGGTTTATGCTGGAAGATCATGGAATCTTGAAAAATGAGGAGACTAAAAATTCACTGGTCCAGATTTCAATTTTTTGTCATGGAACTACATTTCTGGAAGTGGGAATAAAAACCTGTACAGCCTTGTATATCTATACCTTGAACTAACAACAGTTTATGGCTTAAAGTGACATTGTCTGGTTATCAAGGCAGCTACATCCTTTTCTCTTGCCACTCTCCCCCCTGATTCATAGCAATTCTTGCCAATATTTCCTACTTAGGGCAGATTAGGGCACATCACTTGATGCCATCTGTTGAACAATGTGACCAATCTGCATGCAAAGTTTTATTGGTAGATATGATAAACCCCTTTGAGATTTTCACTTCACACATGCATGTATTCATTTGGGCAGAAATTAAAGGACATTTCTAGGTGAATTTACCTTGGTATATTGCCATGTCAAAATAAATTCCTATATTGTGTTTTTCATATATTGATATAAAAGTTGGTATTACAGTGTTGGGAACATATTCTTTGTTGTTAGCTGCCCAGAGTGCCTCGGGAGTTGGGCGGCATAAAAATGAGACTAATAAATAAATAAATAAATTTACATTTAAACAAAATGGTTGGTTTTAAAAACTAATATATATATTATAATAAAAATAATGGCAAATGGCTTCCGGGTGGCATCTCCGTCGTTGTCAGCGGTCTTTTATGACCGCCGGCCTCCCGGCGCGTAAAGAGCCGCCTTACAGCTGGCAGGCAGCTCGCAAAACCCGCTCTTCGATTGGAAGAGCGGGCAGAGCATCTGGGGGTGTGGTTGAGCCCCCTGAATCACCCCAGGACTTTTTCCTTGTCCGGGGGAAGGCTCAGGGTGATGGCTCCCTATCCACCCCCAGAGAGGCTTCGCGCCGAGAGGGAAGCCAGACGTTGTGAGGAACACCACGATTGATGGACAATCTAAGCAAGTTGAACAAGGAGTTTTTAAAAAGGAAAAACGCAAGTATGGCTTTTATATTAATTTTCTAGAAGAAGAAGGAAAGAAAAGGAAAAAAGAGTGTGATTAGTGAAAGTGCTTGAAAATGGCGACTGGCTTTGCTCGGAGAAAATGGAGAGTGGAAAGTGAAAGAAGAGCCTAGCCAGCGCTGAGGTATTTTAAAAGAAATATTTTAGTAGGGAAAAGAAATAAAGAAATAAGGGCTGATTTAAACAGAATTTTTCTGTGGTTTTTTTTGAAAAAAGAGAAAAAGAAGAATTTTTTTGTTTTTTTTGGAAAAAGAAAAATTAAAATCCCCCCCCCTTTTTTAGAAGTATGACTCCCAAACCAAAAGGAAGGGGGAGCTCCCTTACAACCCAGATAAAGGACAAAGCAGAAATGGCTCATCTGCAGGGAACTGCAGATGAGGTTTTAAAAGATTTTATAACAAGGTCTTTAGGGAGTATTGTTGAGAAGATAAAAAGTTCACAGAAGAATCTTGAGGACTTGGTTCAAGGAAAATATGACCAATTGAATCAAACTATTATCAAAGTAGTTTCGGATCTTTCAAGTGCAGTGGTGGAAATGGGGAGGAAAGTGACTGAAATCAGCAGTAAGTTTGACTCCTAGATGAAAGAAATACAAGAAAAATTTACGGAAGCTGAGGCTAAAAATCAGAATATAGAGAATGATGTCATCATGCTTCAAATTAAAGCTATGGAATCAGCAATTAGATTAAGAGGCATAAGAGAAAATAAGAGAGAAAATTTAAGAACAGTTTGTGCAAAGGCTTTTGCGGAATTATTAAAGTTAGAAGATGAGCTAATTCTTGGTTGTATGGAGAAAGTTTACAGAGTCAACTCACGTGTAGCTAAACAAAGGAATTTGCCTACTTTGTCTACTTTACTGATAGAGGATTGAGAGATGATATTTTACAAAAATCCTACTCTGCTAGAGTGCAGGTAGAAGGTATACAAATTAGCATTTTTAAAGAGCTACCACCGAAGGTTTTAAAGGACAGAAAAGATTTTGGTTTTTTGGTCAAGGAACTGAAGAGAAGCAATATCCCATTTAGATGGGATTTACCAGTTGGTATAACTTTCAGATACGATGGCATGAGACATTGCTTGAATACTATTGAAAAAGCGGAATATTTTTATAAAAATATTTTCAAGGGAGCCCCGGAATGTGTTAAGAATAAAAAACGTGAAAGAGAGTCTGCGAAATGTAAGCAGAACGAAGAATCTCAAAGTGTGTTAGAAGAAAAAGGAGCACCAGGTGGGTGTCCAGAGGATTCTATTATGGATTTTCCAGATGAGAAAATTGAGCATCCCAGTGACCCTAGAGGGGGAGTACTGGACCTTGAACTGTTGGAGCAAGAATCAAAAAATAAAATTATAACTCGAGATGAGCAACAGCAGAGGCCCAGTGCTCTTCAAGAGAAAGGGGGTGATGCCAATCAACAGGAAGTAGACGTTAATGAGGAAACTCGACTGGAAACCACTGATGGGCAATATAAGGAGATTTATGAAATGATCCAAGCTATTGTAGATAGGTCTCAAAACTTTGGAGATGCATTATAAATTTTCAAAAGTTCATCCTGAGTTGGATTGATATTAGACTTATATATCAAAATGGATTATAAAAATTTTCTACAAAATTTATCCTGAATTGGACTTAACATCCTAAGAAAGGTAAACAGATTGCTGCAAAACTAGCAGCGATCTGTGGTTACCCTATTATAGTTTTTTTTTTGGAATTCATTATCTAGAAGAAGAGAATAAAGATGAAAACATCTCGCAACCCGAAGGAAGGAAGTGCAAAGGGTGACAGGATTTGAAAGAACTTTAAAGGAACATCTGGGAATGCGGTTTGTAGTTGTTGTTTTTTTAAAGGTTTGAAATTTAGGAGGAGCTGCATTTGTTTTTTCCCTTTTTTTAGGTGGTACAGTATAAGCTAGTTTGAATGTTCTACCTAGAGGAATATAAAATACCTTCGTGGTTGGATATTATTTATACAAAGTCACTCGGGGGGATTTTTTGTGTGGAGAGATGTTTTTTTGCTGATGGGAGCTGGAAGATGAAGCTTATTGGAATTGGATTTACATTGGAAGAAAGTATATTTAACTTCAATCAAGACGAAGAGAAGATTGAAACATGGATTATTGAGATAGAAAAAAAATTTTTTTGGACATAATTGTATAATTATAATTATATATGTATAATCATGTATATTATATTTTATTAGAATAGAGATATGTTTTATGTTTTTGTTTTTTAGTTAAGGGGTGTAGTTGGGATAAAATTATTTGATATGGATATTGATGTCATATATTATATTTTATTATAAGGGGGATTGACTTTGGTAAATGATTAGTAATGTTAATATTAATGGATTACAGAAAGGTATGATATTTTTAATTGGGTTTGAATATTATAAGTATTTTATTGATTGATAAATGAATATTGATGGTTGGTTAATGAGGTAAATTTTATTATTATTAGTTCTTTTTATTACAATATTGTTAACTTTAGAAAAATCTTATTATTTATAGGTTTATTTGTTATATTACTTTGTTATATCTACTGGGGTTTTTTTTTCTTCTTTTTAAATTTTTTCCAACTTTAAAATTTGAATACTTTAAAATTTTTTCCTTTTTGTTTTAAACTTTTTTTAAAAAATCTATAGCGGAAGTCAAGGGGGGGATGGGGAGGGGAAAGGTGTTGGGGTGGAGGGAGGTAGGGGGGAGGGGGGAGGGGGGTTTGGGGGGGAAATGAAAAAAATTTGTATTGTAAAACTTTTTCAATAAAAAAAAATTATGGCAAATAAATTTAATCTGAATATTCTCAAACTGGATTTTTTTAATAATTGAATTTGATACTGTTCATCTTTAAAAGGCTTGTTTTGTATATAGACAAATATAAGCCTTGGAAAATATATTTATTGATGTCTTCTTTACTAATTGCAGGAAAGTTAAATGTTTGTTGAATGCTGAAAAAAACTTCCTAAAATTAAGAGTAGTTTGACAGTGATATCCATTATGCACAAAGTTGGTGGGTTCCCCTTGGTTGGATGTATTCACTTGGGAAATTTCACTTGGAATGAATTAACTTCAGTTCGTTACTTGACATGCATTCAGTGTGCAGTAAATACAAAGCCATTTTTTTGATATTTATTTATTGTTGCTGACATTGAAGCATGGGGATCAGGAGCATAATTATCAAATTTAATTCCAAAGAGTCAAGACCATCCTTAAGCTATAATATGACCAATAAGATGTTGCTATTACTGTGCCACAGGAGCCAGGCCAATCTGGTTGTTTGCTCGGTCAAAGACACAATAATATTGACGAATGAAGATATCACCAAGGATCCAAAGATCAGACTGGAAGGGCATATTCTGGAAGCCGCTCGCACAATAACTTTGGTACTGAAAGAGAAGTTCAAATATATGATGAATTTGAATGGCCTAATTAGAGGGCCTTTGCAAAGCATCAGAAAGCTGACATTCCCCTCCCCCTCCTGTTGAGTGTTTCTTATCCATGTTGGAGTAGCAGAAAATCATATTTGCATTGAATAGGCTGTTTCCATTGTCTATCTCTGACTTGCCCCTTATTTAAATCTGGAGTCATCTAATTTCCCTTGAAGGTGATAGGTGACAAACCCTTACAGATTTTGCATACCTTAAGCCTGCTGTTGGGTTACATTGGAGTAAGGGAAAATGCTATGTTCATCCTAGTCAGTAACACTGACTAGGTGACTTTAGTCAGTAACACTGACTAAAACATGGGCTGGGGAGAAAATGAAGGCAATGCCATGGAGGAAAGACCAGGATGCTGAGAATCATGTTTGGATGCTGTATGAAACTTTCTGAAGAGCCCCATGGACAATATATAGCAGTGAATCATACACGTTTAACCATGCTTGTTCTTTAACCATGTTTTCCTAGAACATTTGTACAATCAGACAATTTGGATTATGGCATAATGAAAGCTTTAGTTTGGAAACATACTTTTAACTGTGGCATAGAAAAATACATTTACCTTTAGGTATGATGCTATGATTTTATCATAGCATCATACCTAAAGGTAAATGTATTTTTCTATGCCACAGTTAAAAGTATGTTTCCAAACTAAGCTGATGAGAATTTTGTTTACATTTCTTGGGTGATATTTTCTAGCCACTAAAGTCTTTGGGAATATTCAATTCTTGAAAGGCTTTGAAAGTCATGTGCAGCCCATTCATAAAATATGCAGCATGACGGAATTTTGTCCACTAGCTCAAAGGGGTGGCATATCAACTTTTCATAATTGAAAAGTTTCCTTACGCAGCCATAAAGAAAGAATCACTTTACCTCTGTCTTCCATACTATGAACATTAGGTTAATATTGCAATATTTGTGATTAAATATAGTGGTTATTCTTGAGTCCACAATGATAAACTGATACAATACTCTTTCTTTCAAATAATCTTGTATAGCTTTCCTCATTCTGGTTCTCTTTAAATGTGTTGGGTTTCTATTCTGATAATCCCCCAGATAGTCCAAACATTGGGAATTGAAGTCTAACATATTAAGGGTGGTCTACTATGGAGAAATGAGATTTAGAAAGGAATATGATCTACATGAGAATAATGTGTTGAATTTCATGTTCAGAGTTGCAGAGTTCAATTCTTAATGCATAATGAAAATACTGCTATGCTAAAAATTATCAAAAACATTTCAAATGTTAGAAAATTTCTCCCACTTGAATATAAGTGACTGAGATTGTCTTACTATAATTCTTTCATGGGTGAGGGTTTTTTTCTCTCTCGGGGTTCATTGTATGACCTAAATTATTTGAGATAATTTTCTGGATAAACCACAGATCTTACCTGGCGAATGTAGGCACTGGCGGGCACTGGGTATTGAATGCCATTGATGGTGAAGACGATGTCAGGCAGTTGGTTGATAGCATTGCAGTTGACTATATACTGATGTGAAGTAGGATGAACAGAAAACATATATTAGCAGCCCCATAAGATTTGAGAAACCAAAAAAATAAAAATAAAATAAAAGCTGGGCTAGAAATTGACCAGAAAAAAATGCATTAGAACAAGCCTGGGCATTTTACATACAGGCGCGGGCAAAAGCCACCACTGACCCTTTGGCCCTCCCTATCTGTCCCATGTGGATTGCTTTTAATTTGAAGGTGGCTGCTATTTTTTCTTCCAATTTACGTATGTGTGTGTGTGTGTATGCCTTTGCACCTTCACAGCCCTACTGGTTCAGCCCTTCTGATGTAGCTCCTTGAGAAAATTAATTGCTCAGTCCTGCATTAGAATGATGCTTCCTGAAACAAGAATCAGCAATGATGACTTGAGATCAGAATTATATTCCAAGCAATAGCTGTTTGCGGTGTGGAAGGCATACCACATGTCAGCAGAACAATATCGGGAGGGGAAGAAGGAAGCCTGGCTAGTAATAGCCAATTTGTATCTGTGCAGGTTTTGTTTTCTTTCATTTTTATGCATAATTTTGGTCTAGTAGAGGAATCTAAGGAACTTGGAAGTGAGGGCTTGGTGGAGGATACATGGTCCATGATGAGGGTCTGGTGTAATGGACTTTGCAATCATTGACCTGACCAGCACTGTCTTCCATAATGCGCCACTCTATTCTGCATGGCAATTATATGAGACTGCTGATTAACTAGGACTGAAAATGGCATTTCCTTAGCTAAATCATATTAGGAAGCTAAGGCAAACCAAGAATCTTGCATAAGAATTGGAATAGAGGGAGAAAATGGATTGTACATAAATATAGCAAAAAACACTAGAAATTAACCTGAAAAACCTCTTATTAAGATTCACAAAATCATTGAACCATAGATCTCTAAAGATCTCCTAGCACAATGCACTTGATCTGTTTTCCTGTCTCAACCTTTAAGAAGAATTATATACACAATAATGTGGAAATCACAGCTGCCAGTTCCTTAGCTAGTATTGGCCTTCATGCGCATTGAGTTCTTCTCAAGAACCTAGGATGCCATAAGGTATCAGTGTAACATATGGGTGGATCCAAGTAGTGTGGCCTTTTGCAATTGACAGATGGAAATTTTGTCAATGCACAAATTTTCTAAATGTCATGCAAGATTTTTTGGTATAGCATAATAATTGAATAACTGATAACATAATAACTAATAACTACTGGAACCATCACAGTTGCTTTATGTTATAGCCTTTCCATTTTGATTTTCAGATCTTCGTTGTCTTCTCCTATCTCCTGATACTACCGCATAAATTATCCATGCTTTCTTCTTTTCAACAACAGTTAAATCTGGTGTGTTTTGAGTCAAGACTTTATCAGTTTGTATTTGGAAATCCGACATTTTAACTACTTTTTCAATACTATGTTCCCAGCAATTTTTCATTACTAGTAATGATTACTTATTTATGTATATTAATTATAGTCGCATATCATTATTATCAAGCTCACCTGACCATTGGAATATTGGCCACCAATGAAGTTCTGAATGTTAGCAATGGGATTGGGGGGGCCTGCCAGGAGGGAGGTACCAGTGTCAACAATAGCTTGGCAGCCACCGGAACAAGCAATGGCTTGACCATTGACTGTGATACTGAAAAGAAATATTTAGGTAAAGATGAGAGAAAGAAAACTACCAATAACCTTTTGCCTGCAGTTCTTTTGGAATTAGAAAACAACTTGGGCCATGGGAAAGGAAGAAGAATGAAAAAGATTCAAAATAATCCACCTTGACTTTTTTTCCCCTATAAGAGGGAGCAGAAGGAAATTTTTGCAAGTTTTCAAGAGTCTATTTTATCACAAAGCTAAACTGTATTCCTATAATTGTTGAAGTATCTATTTCCTAATCTGACCTACTTCGTAGAACTGACGGGCATCTTCTTTTGCCATTATTCTGCGTTTGGTTTTTGATTGCATCTTTGTGAAGCAGGGATGTGAAGGCTGAAAATGTAGGAGTTGGGTTACCTGT
The DNA here is from genome assembly GCA_030761175.1 of Masticophis lateralis. Classification (NCBI taxonomy): domain Eukaryota; kingdom Metazoa; phylum Chordata; class Lepidosauria; order Squamata; family Colubridae; genus Masticophis; species Masticophis lateralis. The sequence goes on along the minus strand of JAUDYJ010000001.1, from coordinate 243,270,977 downwards.
CCACAGTGATCTGCCAATAGAGTTCAGCAGAAAGGGGCACCCAGTTGAGACTTCCAGTATAGTAGGAGGAGTCAATGCCACCAAACATTACAAAACTCCCACTCTGGCCATCTCTGAAAAATAAAAATACAAGAACATGCCAATTAGAGGAATTGCAAATATTTTTTCATTTCCTTTTTGTTTCCTATTATATTGTTTACCCATTGCAACTTTTTAAAAATAATATCCATAAAATGATGGGTTAATTAGTTGATTGTTTCACCTATAAGCTACTGGTAATACCACAGAATTAGAGAGTTGTATCACAGAAACTCTTTTCTGCGGTTTTCTCAATTATCCAGCATGCATCAGCAATAGCATTTCTTATTCCTAAATCTTTTCTAAAGCCAGCTTGAACATCTGGCATTTCCTCTTCCAAATAACCTGCCTTGGTTGATCCTAAATTTAATTTTGCTAGGATGTGAAATTATGGATATGGTATTATAATTTCCATTCGGTGCTAAACTTTCTTTCTTTGTGTTGGTATGATCTCGGTTATATTGCAGATTTGCTGGCAGAATTTATTTTCCTCCCTGGCAAAATCAGCAGCTAGAAATCCCTGCGTATTTAATCTAGTTGTGTCATAAATATTAGCTGTACTCTGAAAGATCCTGAGTTTTTCCTCAGTAGCATGTTGAGTTTAATCCAACATAAAAGGTTTATTATTGAGCACTCTATTGTCAGTCACTTTCCACAGTTAAACAAATGGTATGGTTGTTAAGTGAACCTGCTTCCCCCATTTGCTTGGTTGATCAGAAGTCTCCTGGGAAGATAACTAATGGCAATCGCATGGCTCTAGGATGCTGCAACTGTCATAAGTACATGCCAGTTGCCAAACGCCTGGATTTTGATCATGTGACCATGGGGATGCAGCAATAGTTGTAAGTCATGAATCACTCTTTTTGGCCCCTCAAAACTTGTTGTTTAACTAATGGTTGTAAGTGAAAGACTACCTGTAGTGTATATACTCCTGGAATATACTCCTAGTATTCTTCACTCATCCCTCTCAGGAATATCCCTGCTGCTACGATGACTCAATCTAGCAGAACTCAAAGGGATAAAAGTAATTTACCATTGACTTGTTCCAGGAATTTTGTTTTAAAAAGTTCCTATTCTACCCAACAGTCCTGGAATTTTTTTATAGTTCCCAATCCAAATACTAAACAGGTCTAACCCTGCTTAGTCTTTTGAGGATCACCTACATGCCACCACCATTCATGGTGAAGAGTTATATACATACTACTTTATAGGGATATTGTTATTGTATGTACATGCTTTTTTTAAAAAAAAACCTTCCCTGTGGATTTTTCATAATATTTGAAATCTTGCAGTAATGCACTGAAAACTTGTAAAACTCTGGAAGGGATTGTCTGTTGCGGAGATTCTCCAGAAATAATATGGTTGGCATCCATGCCCTCTCCCTTCTACTAACAGTCATTAGTCCCTTCAGAAAAACGTGCCCAAATCATTATTACTTACGAACTCAGGAAGACGGAAAAGAGATCCTGAGATACCAAATTTTCACTCATCATGTTGTCAAAGACAGGAGTGGCGCCAGAGGCAGACAGTCTAGGGAAAGCCAGACCCAGGATGCCATCAAAGGGGGCATAATAAAGGAAGCTGCCAGGCTCGCTCTGACTCAGACCAAAGATTTGGTTGTTGACCTGAATATTTGCAACCTGTGCAGAAGAACAGGGAGAAATGGTTATAAAATTCCTTTTTAATTTCAAGAAGTACTACTACACTTGTACTACATTTGCATCGGAAGCACATACCGAGGCATTTTAATTTCAATTTCAAGCAGATTTATGCATAGATACATACATGTGTGTTTCCAAACAGACCTTGAATGATTCATATAATTCACTTGATCCTAGTTGATTCACAACTTTTAAATAAACTGCTTTGCAGTTTAATGTCTATCTCATAAAATAGCCTCAAAGGAAATCTCTGTGTATGTCCTATTAGTTTACCATCTGCAATTTTTTCTCTCTGCCCAATCTAAATTTTGAAAGGAGTGTAATTGACGCAGAGTCGAGATTAATCTCCTGGCAAAGAATTGGCAATGATTCTCAAAAAAGACATTGTTGAATATAGATTGAGCTATAATCCAATGAATGACTGAATGCAAAAATGTGAAGAACCCTGGAAATATAGAATAATTGGCCTAGCTAAATTAACCCAATAAAGCAAAAAATAGAATTTGGTAAAGATAATTATTTGTTTATTTACAAAAACTACTTCAAATACAGATACTATAGTTGGATTTCACTTGAGATATAAGCCTGGAAGACACATAACATCCTTCAGGAAGAAATTGGAAACATGGAAAGGAAACTCCAACTAAGCCCAGGAGACAAAGTGGTTGATGAGAAATTGACAGTACTGAGGGATAAAATGAATATATTAGACTAGGAGGAAATGGCCAATAAACTTAGACAATCCAAACAATACTATTTGGAGAACGCAAACAAGACGGGCAGATGGTTGGCCTATAAATTAAAGAAAGAATATGAAAGGTGGATCATCCAACAATTGGAAGATATGAAGGGAAATCTACAGAATAGAGAAGAGGACAAACTCAAAATTGCCCAAGAATACTACACAGAGCTTTATAATAAGGAGGATGTATTAATAGAAAAGATTGAAGAATATTTACAGGAGGAAGAGTCCCCACTAGTAGGAGAGGAGGAGAGAGAAAGGCTAAATAAAGAAATTAATATTTGAAGAACTAAAATTTGGCAATTTCAAAACTTAAAAACAACAAAACACCAGGCCCATATGGTCTCCCAGGAGAAATCTACAAAAAAATTGACAAAATAATAACAACAAAATTATGGTGTTATGGTACAAAAGCTATGTAATGAGGCCCTATTGGAAGCAAAAATACCAGATTCGTGGAGGGAATCATATATCATACTACTTCCGAAAGAAGGTACAGACCAAAAACAAATTAAAAACTACAGACCAATCTCCCTTTTAAACACAGATTATAAAATTTTAATGAACATAATTGTGGGAAGACTGAAAAGAATATTAAATTCCATGATACACCTGGACCAGAACGGCTTCTTACCTGATAGACAAATCAGAAATAACGTAAGAATAGATGTGGTTACTCTCAAATATTATGAAGCCCATCCGGAGAAGCAAATGGTTCTTGTATTTTTGGACGCCCAAAAGGCTTTTGATAACCTTAATTGAAAATTCGTGATTGAACAAATTAAAATAATGAAATTTGGAACCAATTTTGAGAAAATGATAGAAACAATTTATAAATTACAAAGGGCAAGAATAATAATAAATGGGGACATGACAAATACATTTCAAATTAAGAAAGGTGTAAAACAAGGGTGCCTATTATTACCACTGCTATTCATCTTGACAGTAGAAACCTTGTTAAATAGAATTACGAAAAACAGCGAAATAAAAGGACTAAAGATTAGGGGAGAGGAGTATAAGATACAGGCTTTTGCGGATGAGGTAGTGTTCATCATAGAGGAACCTTTAGAAACGGGCCCAAGAATTTTGGAGGAAATAGGAAGGTATGGGGAGGTAGCTGGATTTAAAAGGGAAAACCAAAATGTTGGTCGAAAATTTGACAGAAACGCAAAAGAAAGAATTAGAAAAGGAATTAGACTTACAAATTGTAAAAAAATTTGAATATTTAGGGATATGGATATCAGCAAGATGCTCAGCCTTGAAAGAAGATAACTATACACCTCTGATTAAAAAAATAAATCAGGATTTGGAAAAAATGGGGAAAATTGCAACTATGACTTTTGGGCAGGATAGCATCGATTAAGATGAATATCCTGCCCAAATTATTATATCTATTCCAAATGATACCCGTCATCTTAGATAAAAATTTTTTCACAGAAATTAACAAAACTATTAGGAAATTCATTTGGGCCGGGAAAAAACCAAGAATTAATTTGCGATTGCTATAAGACAATAGAAGCAGGGGAGACTTTGGACTCCCAGCATGGGAAGTATACTATAAAGCGGCCAACCTAGTATGGATAAGGGAATGGATTAATCTAAGAAACAAAAGAATTCTAACTTTGGAAGGGCACGACCTACAAAAAGGGTGGTATGCCTTTTTGTGGGACAAAAAGAAAAAGACCAAAACATATTTCCATAGACACAGGATAAGAGAAGTATTAATACACGTATGAAACGAAATTAAAAGAAAACAATACATGAAAATCCCGAACTGGCTATCAACAATGGAAGCCATGATTTAGCCAAATACATTACGGATTAATAAAATCATTAATTATAAAGAGCTTCTAGATAACCAAGGAAATCTCAAAACTAATCAATCCCTAGGTGAGCAGGGATATATGTTGATTGGTGGCCATACTTGCAGATCCAATCTAGGTACAAAAAAGATAAGGAAGAATTTGGCATTGAAGTGGAAACAAATAGATTAGACAAATTACTGATAGGCCCAGAAAAAAAAGTATTATCCAGACTATATAACTATCTATTAGAATTCGATAGGGTGGAAGAGGTCGTAAAAGAGCCAATGATAGCATGGACCAAAAATATTGGACATAATATAAATTTGGATGAATGGGAGACGATCTGGAACAGAAACTATAAATTAAGAAAAGCTGCAACATACAAAGAAAATCAATATAAAATGTTATATAGATGGCATTTAGCGCCCGTGAGATTAGCAAAAATGTATCCAAATGTAAGCCCCAAGTGTGGATGTCACCAAGGTACCTTCTTTCATATGTGGTGGTGGTCCTGTCCTGAAGCGAAAAGGTATTGGAGAAAAATTCAGAATTGGCTACCAGAAGTAATTAATAAAAAAATTGAATTGATACATGAAACATTTCTCCTGGGAATACTAAAGATGAAATATGGGGAAAATAGAAGATATTTAATCATACATATACACACTGCAGGAAGAATAGCCTATGCCCAGTATTGGAAAGGAAAGGATATACCACCAGAGGAACATATTATTCAGAAAGTTCTAGAATGTGCTGAAATGAATGTTAGAATTAAACGAGAAAGAAGATTCAAAATATTATACGGTGTGGGATGACTGGTTCAGGTGGATTGATAACCGAATAAAGAATAGATAAAAGTTAATACAAATTTTAAGATGTATATAGGAATGTGGAATGATGAAATGTAAAGGTAGAATCAATCTAACCTGTGTATAAAAATAACACGTCTGACTGATTGTATTGTAATATAATAAATTTCAAATTAAAAAAAAATTATTGCTGTTTAATACATGGGTTAAACTCAGAAAAACAAAGACAGCAAGTATGCCAACAAGATCTGATCAGAAGAACAAAGAAACAGAATCTGGGGCCAATATGAGGCATTTATTTAATACTTTTAACTTAAATGACAGGCAACCTGAGGTGTTCTAAGAAGGAGATCAGAAAGAACGGAAAACTGAAAAAAAAATTAAGAGCACTCAAAGGATATCTTATTGCTAACAGAAGGATGCCCAACAGTAATTGTGGAAGAGATCTAATGGAAAAAAATAGATTGAAGAAAGTTGCCGATGTTATAATGAAGTAACAGGAACATTTGTAGAGAAAGAGAATATATTCAGAAACCAACTGTGTGTGTGTGTGCGCATGCACAATGAACACCAAATGCATGCTTCACGCAGAAAAAGGAGGCCTAACAGGGTAAGTAGAATAGCGAGGGCGGGGGGGAACAGTTGTGCCGCCCGGTTTAGATTTTAAGAAACTTAAATTGCTCTGCACAGCTGATCGTCAGAAATACTGGTTCGGATGACCCAGTAGCTATTTTTTTACTACCGGTTCACATGAAACGTTGCAAACCGATAGTATTTCACCTCGATTCAGAACTAAAAAGAGAATGTGACAGAATACATTTTTATCAGATGTGCTTTCACTGCAATCTACGCTGGAAATAGTCTATGCATCTAGAATCTAAAAGCTCAGATTAATACTATATATTAGAGGAAAAATTAATCTTGTGTCACAAGAATCTCAAGAAATATTCTACTGTGAATATAGGCAATTTCAGGCTGCAAATGTTGCATCTGTTTCCTTCTGCTTTTTTTGTACGAGGTGAACATTTGCCTCTTTTATGAAGACAAAACAGAAAGCACCTCTTGTCTGTTGTCACAACTGTCAGCCCTGTTCTTAGTTTTCACAATAGTGTGAAAAGAACCTCCCACAGTATTGACCCTGTACCCATTTAACTTTTACAGCAATATGTTAACAGAATGGATGGAATGAGATGACAACTGGAATCAAAATAAGTAGTACTGCTTCTGAAATATGCTAATGACCTTGTTTTGCTAGTTCATGGTAAAAGAAATCTTATTATAAAAGTAAAAATAGAAAGTGAAACATCTGTGCTAATGTTCCAAATTTGTTAAAGTTCAATATTAAGAAAAGAAATAAGCTCAATCAGCAAGTTTCATGAACTGACAGCTGATGGCAAAGAAAAGAAAGTGGTACATGGTTATGTTTTCTTGGGCTCCAGAATAGATAAAAGTAGACAGAATGCTATTATTTCCAGGGAAAATAGTTATAAGCATTATTAAAGAGAAAACAAGTTGATTGGGGGAAAAAAGACTTTTGGTGAAAACAAACCAAGATGATTTCTGAAAATAACTCTCTAAGTTTCCAAACTTTTTGGAAGGTGTTAATGAGCATGTAAGTCAGGTGGCTCAATAGAAGCTGTATTCTTGGACTTGGAAAAAAATCCTCAAAAAAGTCTCCATGTTAAAGCCAATTGGCATGGAATCAGGAGCCCCATTGGACAGGCAAATGGCTAAAAGACAGGAATAAATGAGTAATTCTTGCATTAGCAAGATGTACACAATTGGGTCTCCAAGATCAGCATTTGAACTAGTGGTTTTCACCTGGATATGAATGATCTGACAAAAGGGTTGAGCAATGAGATGACCCTATTTGCTGTTGAGAGTGGTAAAAGCAAAAAGGGACTATGAAGGATCTCTGCCAATTGAATGATATTTATGTACATGTCAAAAATATTACGTAGCCTGTCCTATAGTGGTGGGTTGCTCCCGTTTCGGTCCGGTTCTTGTGAACCGATAGTAAAAGTGGCAGGAGGCTCCATCCACGCACCTGGACATCATAATGGATGATCTGTGCATGTGCAGAAGCGTGTATGCGTGCTCCCGTTGCAAACCAGTAGTAAAGGTAAGTAGAACCCACCCCTGCTGCCCTAGTATACATGCTGTGAACTGTCACACATAATTAGATCTAGGTCTGTTGAAATGAAATGCATAGTGCCCATATATTCTCATATTTGAAAATACAAAATCTATTATTATCTTGTGAAAACGATGTTGTGTCACTACAGTACTGTGGTTCCCTCACCTCCCAATTTGTTCTATGAATAGTTTGAACAGAGAGCCAGTTTAGAGTTGTGGTTATTGCATCATGCTAAAAACAGGGAGACCGTGAGTTCTAATCCTATTTTAGAAGCAAAATCAGGTGGATGACTTTGGACCAGTCATTTTCTTTCAGCCCTAGGAAAGAAGAAATGGCAAACCATTTCTGAAAAATCTTACCAAGAAAACGGCAAGACTTCTCCAGTCAGCCTCTGAAAATTGGCCATGAGTAAATGGAAAAAATGTTCAAATCATAAATAAAGAACAATTATGGCACAACTTTCCAAGAGAAATGCTTATTGATAATTTGAATTTCTTAGATCTTCTAGAACAGTGGTATCAAATTCAAGATCAGGGGGCCAGATCTGGCCCGCGGGGTGCTTAGATCTGGCCCTTGGGGCCACCCTGGAAACAGCAAAGAACTGACCTGCAGTGCCTCCGCCAGCAAAAATAGAGCTCAGGAGGGCCCTGGGCAGCCCTCATGAGCTCCATTTTCACTGGCAGAGGATTGCAGGAGACCGTTGCAGCCAAAAACAAAGCTCCGGAGCCCATTTTCACTGGCAGATTGCTTGGGCCACTACAGGTGCCCCTGACATGAATGACGTCAAACTGGTCATGCCTCCCTAGCCCCCCTGAGGTCAAACACAACCCTGATGCTGCCCTCAATGAAATCGAGTTTGACAGCCCTGTTCTAGGATATTACTGAATTTCTTAATTATTTACTCATGAGTGCATACATAACAAGGCTTGATAAAGTTCCTTGTTCTTCTTGACTATGAACATTCCCAAAACAAACACCATAATCTTGGCTGCCTCTGAGATTAACAAGGATCAGAAGTTGGAAAGAGCTAAAAAGCTTTTGCCGTATGCAAGATCTATACAGAATTCAATTAGGTCTTCCCTGTTTGTCCACCCAGAACCAGGCTGACTCAATTTCCTAAGGATAGCTTCTCAGTCTATTTTCTTTGGCAGTTTACCTGGACAGTATCATAGCCTAGGAATCCAGTCATGCTTCCTGTGCCATAGGTGATGGATACGCTCTGGCTGGTGGCCTGGAAAGTGGACGACTGTTGTGGATTGAATTTATGATGGTCAGCTGTAAAGATAAGTAATTGTAGTATGATGTGGGTATATTGAATATGTAACAGAACAGAAAGAGCCATAGAGAGCCTGGATAGCTCATCAGACTAAAAGCATTGTGATTAGCACCAGCTGTCTGCAATTACTGTAAGTTTGAATCTCCCCAGGCTCAAGGTTGACTCAGCCTTCCATCCTTTCTAAGGTAGGTAAATTGAGGACCCAGTTTGTGGGGGCAATAAGCTGACTTTGTATAAATATACAAAAGTACGAAGGCTATTGCTTAATGCATTGTAAGCTGCCCTGAGTCTCCCGAGAAGGGCGGCATATAAATCAAATTAAAAGAGAGAGAGAGTGAGAGAGAGAGAAAGAGAGAGAGAAAGAGTAAGAGAGATCTTGGCATTTAACTCATCCCAGTACAATATTCTCTAATATGTGAACGCTGTCCTCAGTCATAGCTAACCTGAAAGCTGGTTTATAATTTGGGGGTAAATAGTTACATTTCCCCTTTATGTCATGTGGAAAATAAAATATGTAATAGTTCTATTGTTAGACTTTTTACTGTATCTGGCTTTATGGCTGTAATAAACTGATTTGATTATCACTTACATTACATCCCACACTTCTATATCCAAGCTCATACTTAAACATTTGTTATGTGGGAGCATGTTTTGTTATTCCATAATAATCCCCTTGAGTAGCAGCTCCCCAAAGCTTTCTCTAGCAGTCAATATACCTGACATTAGTATGATCCATGTTGAACACATTGGAAAAATAGATGGACACGGGAATAAGGAATTCTGCCTGATTTTGTCCTTTTCAAATGTGTTGGGATTGGAGTTCTGAGGATTCCAAGTCAACATTGCAACACATATAGTGTGTTGGAACTTGTGGTCTATTACATTTGGAAGGTACCATCTTGAGAATGGCTTGAATAAAGAGTAGCCTCTTTCTGAAGGCATCAGTTATGGAGACTACTTACAACAAGCTCCACTGGAGCAGTACACAGAAGGGACCCACAAGTTGGAAGAACCAGTGTCAAAGATGACTGTGAACTCTTGTGGTGGAGTGCCAATGGAGATAGTGCCAATGTACTCGATCTGTGGAGGCAGAAAACAGAACATAATAAAGAAAATCCATCCCTGATATCTCCATAACATTCTTGAAGCCAAAGAAATGAACACTTCTTTGTAGACAAAAGCAAGTTTGACAAGCTTTTTAAACAATACAAATCTGTTCAATTTGTTACAATAGAATCTCTTTTATGTTCCATGATCTCAGATTGCTTTCAAACATTTAAAAGTATAACTTTCTAAATCCATATGTCTCTTGTATAGTTCTCCAGAGCCAGGGGCTATTGATTTAAATCAACAGGTGTTGAGATATCTATTCTTATCCATAGGCTAAATGCTGAGTATCTCCTCCTAATATGGAATACTTACATCCATATAATTTTGCATGGGTTCAGAACCAGTGGCAAATGTATTTTGCAGCCCGGGGAAATATTTTGTGCCAGGGTTATACGGATGCTTCTTCAGAAAATCATCTAGCAGCCCATGCTCTTGAAGGATTTGCCTCACGGATTTTGTTTTCTTTAGATGAACCCTAAGCATTGAATAATGGAAAAAAAAAGATTAATAAGTGAGAGATAGTGCTCACAGCGTTAAAAGATTTTTTAAAAAGCATTTTGAACATTCTCTGATTCAACACTCTTAAGAGGGCTACAACCTTCAGAATTCCCAGCTAGAATGAAAGATAATTGGAACATATCTGGAAGCCCTCAGGATGGGAAAAGTTAGGTTCAGATTTATTTCTATGCTGAGGAAGAAGGACTTGAACTCTAGGTATACTCTTTAGAGAAAGAAGCATGTTCTACTTGATGAACACACAGTGCATTTTCAGATATTTGCAAATAAAATTTTACTGTCAGTGGAAAACCTAGGCAAATTACGGTTTTGTGGCTTGCCCACCAATCACAATAGAAAGTTTGCTGGAAGAGTTTGTGGAACATAACTTGGAAAGAAAATTAGATCTTTGTGAAGAAAATGGTACATGATGTTTTCTTTGAAGAAAGCACAATGCTCAATACTTACTTTGATGTCAGACACTGGGATAGTGCCACCAGGCTCAGAACTAAGAGGAACTTCATGATAATTCCTTTATCCCCAAGTTGTTGATTCAAATGAAGTGTGGGACCCAGCTTCTAAGCAACATACTTAGGTTTGCTACACATATATATAGCTCCAAGACCCTCTTATCATATTTGCATATCATACAAAAAGGCAGACATTCCTGATATGATTATCTTTTTTAAAAATGTCCTTAAGAACTTTCCATGTTATTCTTTTCATTTGCATTAAGTTCTTGACCTAAAAAACAGGCTCAGGTGACATTGGCAACCATTTCAAAGACTTTGGTATATCCCAAAGCACTAAAGCAATGTTTTCCATAACTTTTCAACATGAACCAATGGTAAAAATGTACATTTTCTTTTTAAAGTAATCTGGATGGATTTTTATTTTTTAGAAAATAAACTATATAATGAATTAAATATAAATTTAATGATTACAATTGAGGGCTTCAGCTATAGTATACCCAGCATCGTTCAATTTCTGGAAAGATATTTTAGACAAGTTGGTAGCCTTTGCAACACTGCAATGTTCTGAAAAATCCAGGAGTCGCAGCTGGTGCAAAATGCAGAGGTGTGGGCTGATCAATGTATGTTACATCTGTCCTCTACAAGCTGCTCTATCAGTTTGCTTCTGATTTCAATTCAAAATGCTGGTAATTACCCTACATGACATGGGACAGCATTATTTGAGGGATCACCTCTATTCAGATACATCTGCCTATCCCAGGGGCCTGCAACCTTAAACACTCAAAGAGCCATTTGGATCTGTTTCCCACAGAAAAGAAAATACCGGGAGCCACAAAACCCTTCCCGTGCCTGACTATTTCTTGAGCGGTTACAAAACTAGCATATGTAGTTGAATTAAATGTTCTGTTTTCTTCTGAAACTTTTCTTTTCTTGGGTTTATCCATGGTTGGCCTACCGGGGGTTGAAAAGCTCAATAAACTGCGTGCCAGTGGGTATTGCACATTGGTGATGGGGCACATATTTTGAGTGACAGGGAGCCATGGCAGAGGGGTGAAATAGCCACATGCGACTCCAGAGCCACAGGTTGGTGACTCTTGGCCTATCCCATTAGGTAGAGGCATGTTTTGGGTCCCGTCTACTCAGGAGCCTCATCTGAGGGGAGGGACCCTTTCTGCCATGGCACCCACCTTTTGGGGCATCATTCCTTAAAGATGAGACAGGCCGTGACTCTATTGGCCTTTCAGAAGATTCTGAAAGCATGACTTTATTTAGGGATTCAGGTGTGATGTGATACCTGCCACGTGGTTCTCCTGAATGTTATGACTGGTTTGTACTACTAATTACACGTATGTTTTAACAAGGTGTTCACTATTGATTTTTTACTTAGGTTTTTATGTTATTTTTTGAGAGTTGATTGATATAGATATGACTTACCATTCTCACTTTTCCCCATGATACCAATTTCCACAATTAGAGAACTTTTCCAATGGAGGGTTTCTAGTACTAACACTACCAGAGAAAAGATTTGGTGCAGCCCTTCTGTCTTTTTCACCAGAACAGATATTTGGAAGGAAAAATGCCACAGGAAATGGCTGGAACAGATAGTTACCGCACAAAGTTTCAGTCCTGGTTTTGACAAGAGACAAATCCTCTGGTGATCCAGAATCTTATGTCTGAAGCCAATAATTTTCTCTAAAACCCACAATTTGCTTTCTTTATAAGCTGCTCAGGAAAATGAAACCAAACCAGAAAAATTCTGATCAAATTTACTTAGGTTTACGTTTCCCCGATAAAAGTTTGCTTGGGAAAAGTAAACAGAAAAGTAAGGTGAGGAATGGATGAAAATAGCACAAATCAGTCCTAGATGCATTTTACTTTGGGATCAAATGAGTTGGAAGACATAGGGGCTGGGTGTCTGAAAATTCCTGAAGCCATTTGGGGTAGGAAATAAAAAAGAGGTTGCAATCATCTATCCTTTGTAAAACGTTGTGCAATACAAGTTTTCTTTCAACAAGCACAAGCCTAATATTCTCAGCTTCCCTCTAGTCCAGTTTAAATTCTGTCTAACAAGAAGTAGCTCACCCTCAATGTTTCGTTAAGATGTTCTTTCACTAGACCATCTTGTGAAACACGATGATAGTTGCATGAGCAATGGCCCAGATATACAATACACTAGAAATCTGATGTGCGTAACTATTAAAACCGAGTTGCAGAGGCCAGTCAGACTGTGGGTTACAGTCAAGATCCTATTGAATCTGGATGGACAACTGCCAAACAAGTAGCTTTATTGTATCCAAACCCAAAGTTATCATTAGTATCCTATTAAGTTTAGACAAGAGAATTTAATTTCTATTTAGGACAATTGGGAACTTGCTAAGACCCAGCAAATGCTAAGTAATGTCAATTTCTGTGTGCCTCCTTGTAGTGGAAATTTCCAACATCTGAAAACAACCTTTATTAAAAGTCCTTTTGCAGTGTTATCTTCACATTCTTGTGCTGGCCATGGAAGCATATCTGCCCCCCTTTATCCTATTGTATGAATACAGCATTTCAAATAACACTCATCAGTTGCTGCTTAGCACTCTGTATTTGCTATTGGGTGGAATCCAATTTTAACTTTTTTCCCCTCCCAGAGAACTTTTGTTTTTAACAGAGAGCCTGAATTACCAAGCACAAAAGGGCAAATCTGGGTCAGGGCTAATTTGTGCTATTGGTAGCATTCTGAAGTGACAACTATTAACCTTCCCCTACAAAACAGCAGCATAAGTTATGCATCTCAGAAGTATTCAAAGACACAGAAAATTATGTACCTGCATCAATTCCATCTTAGACTGCCAAAGGTTCCTGCACATAATCCTGGATTCTTCAACAAAACTTTTGCAAAAGAAAACGGTCATAATGTAGTCACCTTTATGATAATGCCATTTTTAAAGATGATTATTTCTTAAATTTGCAATGAAGGGCAAATGATGCAGACGTTTCTCTTAATGTCAGTTGGAATATATTAGTGTACTTGTTTTTATTAACTACTCACTGCAAGTTTATGTATGCAAATTCTTACACCTCGTTAGAAAGAAATATCTTTTACTTTTGTTTATGTAATCTCTCTTAGAAGATTACCTGGAGAAATGATATTAGGAAAAATATATTTTTCAGTAATAAATGTGGCAGCTTTTCTCTTAATATCTCAAGACACTCCCTAAATGTTTGGAACCAATTTATCTTTATAGGTTATTTGAATGACTTTGCAGAACAAAAATGGTTACTATTGAGCTTTTTTCTTGTTGTTCCTTCAATTTGAACAATTAATCAGTGAAACCACCTGCCTCCAGAAGTTGTGGGAGCTCCAACACTAAAGGGAGAAGTATATTCGGCAAAGTCAAAGATGACAGAACTGAAAAACTGGGAAATGGGGAACAGTTTTCTGACATAGGAACAAAGATGTGAACACAGAAGGGGGCTTTGTGTGTGAATGTGGCCCAGGGATGCAACTTGCCACTGACCAGCACAGTTGTCAAGGTGGGTCAGACTGGAATTGCAGGAAGGGAGGTCTAGATGAAATTTAAAAAATAAAAAAATTGCAGAAGAACGTTGGTAGGATAGATTGTCATGGGCCAATGATGTTAATCATCTTGATCCCAGATATTGATGAGTGCCTAACAACACCTTGCCAGCAGCACTGCCAAAACAGTATTGGCAGCTATCAATGTTCCTGCCATCCTGGATTCCACCTTCATGGCAACCAACATTCATGTGTGGGTGAGTGATTCTGCTTTTGTTGAAGAATCCAGCAGATACCTTTCTTCTAAAACAAGTGGTTCATCCTAGCCTAAAAGCTCTATGGCAGCTATAGCTTTCTGGAGAACAAATTGGAACTGAATCATTTGAAGGATTTATTTTCTTTTGTTTAAAAAATGAGGTCCAGGTAGGCACTGCTTTAGTTTGGGGGAACAGCCTGTTCTGACTGAGACTCCAGGAGGCTGCAGTGTGGTTTGCTGCTGCAAATCAGAGTGACAACACTATTTGGGCTCCTAAAACTGCACATTTAAAAAGGGGCTAATTAGTTTCTTTGAGTTCTTTGTGCTTTGTATCATACCTGACAGTGTCACATATCTAAGTTCAGCAGATGTATTTTCCCAAATTGAGAAATATTGATGGAAAAGTTTTCTTGTTCAGTATTGTGATGGTGCAAGATACATAAGCTGCATTTAATGTCAGAGCTATGAGATGTCCCCTCATGCATATAAACTGCTTAAATAGCAACTGGACTTTCTTGATTTTTCTTGAAGATGTTAAAAAAACTCCAGTTGCTGCTTGAAAAAAGCACTTTTTGGGATAACCATGACCTGGATGAGTGAGAACCTCTATGACATTTTCTCTAAGGTGTCCTTATAAGAAAATCTTAATAGCAAGCTGAATTGGCCCTGAGTGATGACAGGGGAAATAATCAGTCAAGAACTTACAGCTAATTTATTTCTATTCACTGATCATATCTCTGAAATAGTACAGCTAGCATTCTGACCTAGTAGGAAGGGATATATAGAGACTTAGGTGACACGGCCAGCATAGAACCTTGGTAAAATAATAAACAACGAAATACTAAATAATAAAGTCACTCAGATGGGCTTATAAAAATATTTATCAATGTCATGCTGCAATTTCTCCTGTGTCTGACTTTTATTTGCAATGTAATAGGCCTAGAATATATACTATTTTTGGACTATAAGACACACCTTTCACCCCCCCCCCCAAAAGAGAGTGAATCTTATACATTGAATGTAGCTCCACCTACCTGCCGGCCCCCACATTTTGGCCTCCGCGCGTCCTCTCAAACTGAGTTTTTGGAGGGTGCAAATGGAGAGCCTCTCAAACAGCCACCAAAAGCTCCGTTTGAGAGGTACTGTAGCAGCAGCTATCCACAATTTTTTTATTGTTATTTCATCCCGAACCACATGGCCCAGTGTGGTGTTAAAAGTTAACATTTCAAAAATGTTACCATAGCTGCAAAGGTCTTCTGATGCAACCCTCTGCTGCAGCTGCGGGACAAATTTCTGCCTTCCTTGCACAGGATTGCAAGACATGGAGGGGACATTTTTGGCTGTGCATCTGTGCAAGGCTCCTCTTTGAAAGAATGATCAGCAGGTGGTGGGTGGGGGGTGGGGATGGAGATTTTCCTGCACATAGTCCTTTCCTCTGCAACAATGGTAACATTTCTGAAAGGTTAACACCATACTGGGCCATGTGGATTGTGATGAAATAACGGCCAAAAAAAAAAAATGTGGATACCAGTAGCTGCTGCTACAGAATCCTTTGGAAGGCCAGCAGAGGGCAGGAGGCATGAGGGGCGCATCTGCTGCTGCTGAAGTGGCCATGCCTGAGGAGCACTTTTGGGAGAGAAAGCAAAGGGGAAGTGATCAGCTTCACCTCGTCCTTTGCCCTCAGCCCCCCTTCAGCTCTCCAAGGGTCTCTCCCAGAACCAAGGTCTGGCAGAGCTCAACCAGAGAAATCTTCCACAGGCTTTCAGGAGCAAAGTTGAGGCTGAGAGGAGCCAGGGTTGGGTGGGAAATCCAGTGCCATCCCAGCACTCTCTTTTCCTTGGAAATGGAGTCTTGGGAGGGGAAAACTGCAGCCACAGGCAGGGCGGGTATGTCTATATGTGTATAGAAAGCACAAAGTGAGGGAGCCAGCAGCTACGGATTAAGGAGCTTTGTGAAACTTCATGCCTACACGCAATGTTTGGCGAGGGAGGGGGAACAGATACTTCCTTCTCTTGGCAGTGTTTTGCTTGAAAACATTTCAGAATCTGACCAGAGAGAAGGCGTACAGATTTCCATGCCTTCTTTACGGGAGGTCGCTTTACACCTGCAACATCTGAAGGAGTCCTGCAAGGAGACGGATTCTCAAATATTTCATAAGAAGCAGCAGAGATCCTGGTTTTTCTTTCTCTTCCCCAAACCCAAACTTTGTGAGACTCGTCGCACTGGTGCAGCCTCTTGGACAGGACATTGGAAGGCTTGTTGTGTTACAGTGTGCGCGAGCGGTGACACTGTCATGAGGTTCGACATACCAGTGCAGCCGTGAGCGGCAGGATGCTAGCTGCGCTGGTGTGATAAAGCTCCTGGTGGTGTTGCCGTTCATGTGTGCAATGCCACAACAATCTTTGCAGAGTCCTGCGCCAAGAGGCTACACAGGTATGACAAACCTCACAGTGGTGCTGCCACTCCCACGTGGAGTTTGGGGGAGAGAACAACTCAGGGTCTCTGCTGCTTCTACTTTCATTGCATGCTGCCAAAAGTTCACAAAAGGTAGGGAGGTGAAATGCCAAGCTCAATCTGTACCCACACTTCATGTATGGGCTGTGCTCGAGTTGCAAACAACTCGGGATTTGGGCAGCATTTACATGGCCAGGATGCCTACAGGATCCCTGGCTTCTGAGGCAGGTGAAGCCCAGAGAAGAGGTGCTGTGAGGGAGCCCATTTCTCACTTTGGCCTCGCTGCAAGGTTGCCTGATGCCATGAGCAGGGCTGGGACTAGTAAGAGTGCACTGGAATCATCTCCAGGCATTCGGAGAGACAGAACTCCCGACCAGGGGTGAAATCTACTTACCTTCCTTATCAGTTCAGTAATGATATTGTTACCTGGTCCTTCTTCAGCAAGTGAAGTGGAGTGCTCTTTCATTCCATGCCCCACCCCAGGATGTCCCCGTGAGGACTGGCTGTTGGCTCCAGGACAGTGCTGCTTCACCTGCCGAAAGACTGCACTCATGACAGGTGAAACCCCTGCAGCCAGTATGCAAGAACATACACATCTATGATGCAAAGATTCATGGAATAATGGAAAATCATTTAATCTTTTGGGGAATTATATATTAAATATACGTGTATTAATGTGATAATATTAATGTAGTAATGTATACAAAATTTATGTTGGTAAGTGCAAAATTTGTTAAGTGAGTTTTTATGACTTTTCTTGCCACATTTGCTCAGTGAATCACTGCAGTTGGTAAATTAGTAACATGGTTGTTAAGTGAATATGGCTTCCCCATTGACTTTGCTTGTCAGAAGGTCTCAAAAGGATATCCTATAACCCCGCGGAACTGCAACCATCATAAATATGAGTCAATCATCAAGCATCTGAATATAAATTATCATGTCATAAGTCACTTTTTTCAGTGTTGTAACTTTGAATGGTCACTAAGCGAACTATTGCAAGTCTACCTGTAGTTAATTAATATACATTAAGATGTTATTGTAATGTAATGTTAAACGATATACCAAAGCTTTGGAATTTGATTCTTTATTATGATTGCATCAAGCATTGAGGGAGCCAAACAAAATAATTATACAGTATCAAGAAACTGGAAAAGTGATATTATTCCAGATGCCAAAAAATGGTTGTCAGAAATGCACATCTATGTTTTTTGGAAAAAGCAATATTTTCTACTAATCAAAGGAGGCAGCACAGCAGTGTTTTTCTTATGGGAGAGATTTTGTGATATCTTACAATAATATATTCTATTGTTTACACTATAGTAGTGAATTCATTGTTGAGCTACCCTGTTTCCCCAAAATAAGACATCCCCTGATAATAAGCCCAATCAGTCTTTCGAGCGCATGGCAATAAGGCCAAGTGCTTTTTTCAGGGTTCAAAAAAATATAAGACAGGGTCTTATTTTTGGGGAAACATGGTAGTAACTATTCATAAATATAATATATAAGATACATATTTTTCCTTCTTAGTTTCATTTAGTTTACATTTTTTAATTTTTAAGCTTTTTTGTAAGATACATTAAATTTTAAAAAGTAGTCGATATACCAGAAGGCAGACTAATCTGACAGTTTTTCTCTAGATGAAAGGGGATTAAAATACAGGATAATTTTTTCAAACTACTAATATAAGTTTAGTTTAGTTTAGTTTACGTTATTGTCATTGCACATGGTACAACAAAATTAAATGCTGTCTTCGGTGTACATTATAACTATAAAAATAAAAACATAAACATACATCCTTTACTTTCTATGTAACTGAAATTGAAAACCCGATATTGCACTATACTGTAGAATTCAATATGGTTATTGTCCTGGGATAAAAACTGTTTTTCAGCCTATTTTCCCTTGTTTTTAAATTTTCTTTATCTGGTTAGTTTTCACAATGCAACTTTATCCCTACTTCATATGGCCCAAAATTGCCTCAAGAGCATCCTATTCTCTTTCTCCTCCCTTTAATTTCTATTGAATAGTCTGCAGGGTAGGTAGCAGAAACTGCAGTCTCTAAACAAACATTTATTCATAGTAAACACAGCAAATAATTGAATTAATCTATAGTAGTCCAAAAGAAAAAAAAAGCAAAACAAATCTGATCAGCAGCAGTAGAAATCCCACTAAGCAACAACCCTAACTCCTTCTGGCCTAAAAACAACAGAGATCCTGTCTTTGAACAATATAATTGTAACTCTTCCTACAATACACAACAGCTTCATTATTACTGCTTCCAGCGATCAGTTTGGTATTATTTCTCCCAGTATTAAAGATAAAGGTTCCCCTCATACATATGTGCTAGTTGTTCCCGTCTCTAGGGGGCTGTGCTCATCTCCGTTTCAAAGCCGAAGAAACAACGCTGTCCGAAGACGTCTCTGTGGTCATGTGGCCGGCATGACTAAATACCAAAGGTCCACAGAACGCTGTTACCTTTCCACTATAGGTGGTCCCTATTTTTCTACTTGCATTTTTTACGTGCTGGGACAAGTAATGGGAGCTCATCCCATTACGCAGCACTAGGGATTCGAACCACTGAACTGCCAACCTTTTGATCAACAAGCTCAGCATTTTAGCCTCTGAGCTACTGCGTCCCTTCTCCCAGTATTACAATCCATGATATTCTCATCCATTTTCTCCAGCATGATATCTCAAGAGCATAATTTCTTCTTTGTTCAGCCTTTTTGAGGATCCAGCTTTCACAGCCGTGTACAACAAAGAGAGCATACTGTATTCAAGCTTCCAACTATGCCATCCAATAAGAAATACTAGAAAATATAATAGAACTTCCCAGGGACAGAAGGCAATGGATTTACCTGCTCCAATCAGTGATTTCTTGCTGGGTTTTATTGACACCTCTTTTATTTTCTCTCCCTTCAGCTTGGGGAGGTGAGCTGTGAGAGGAAGACTTGTCCAAAGACTTGTACAGAGCCCTTTGGTTCTCTGACTCATTGCTGCCCGGATTGCCAAAATAATGAAGTTATGGGTAAGTATTTTTTTGTTTGTCACATCTGTCTGAGGAATCTATTGCTCTTCATTCCATCCTCTCAGATCTACAATAACAAGTAGCAACAATTTGGGGAGCAGAAAAAAGTGTATAATATTATACTACCTCTTTTAAGGAAATATAAAAGTATTCTATGCATAGAATTGTTTACAGAAGCTGCATTAAGTTTGTCATAGAAAGCGAAATTGTCTGGGATGGTAATGGAGGTCAGAACACAGGAGACATTGTATTTGCAATTATAGGATATTTGAGAGTCTGTGGGGAAATCTGATGAACAAATTCTAAAAAACTCTGACTTCCATCTTCTGATAGCCACTAGTGTCCAAGCATTTTTCTATAGATTCTGCTTGTCTACCTATGCAAGGCCTATTAGGTTCTGTAACAGCTTTATTCCTTATGCCATCCATCTTGTAAACTCACAGGATTCTTTGTATGTGTGTGTGTGTGTGTGTGTGTGTGTGTGTATACATCTGAACTAGACTGTGATGTTTCTCTGTGTTATATATGTGTGTGTATGGATATATGCATAATGGTTATCTTTTGAAAGCTGAATGCAACAAAATTTCATTTTAATTTATGCTGATTAGTGTACATTTAAAGTGACAATAAAGTTCTATTCTATTCTATTCTATTCTATTCTATTCTATTCTATTCTATTCTATTCTATTCTATTCCATTCCATTCCATTCCATTCCATCCCATTCCATTCCATTCCATTCCATTCCATCCCATTCCATTCCATTTCATTCCATTCCATAATGCAGGTTTCTTAACATATTCAAAGCTGCAGAATGGGTTACAATGTACTTTCTAGGTTCCCCAATAATGCTTTGTTCAAGCTGTATGAAATAGTCTTTTGTTCATGAGTGATTGCATCCATTTTTGTGATCCAGAAGGAAGGGCAATGTTTGAGCATGTTTGTATATGCTCATGCACAGCTAAATTCACTATGGATTAAGATTTGTACAGTCTAGAATACAGATAATAAGTAGTACATCTGCCACAATGCTTCAGATCAATTAATATTCAATCTCATTTGCTTTTTTCCACATCAGATGATTTGGCTTCCCTGGAGAATAGACTAGCCAATCCTGTCTTGGAAGATGGAGCAGCAGAGACACCCTTGCAAACTCTTCAAAGAGGCCCCATGGCTCTAGTGTCTGTCAGCTCTACCCCTAACCTTGCTTCACTTACTCCAGAGGATCATCTTGAAGCAAGAAATGCAAATGATCAGGAGACCGTACTTAAGAACCCAGTTACACTAGAAAATGTTGGACTCCACCAAAGCAGACCAGAAGAGGCCACTAGGTTGCATCTCAATGAACACCAAGTATCATTCTTTCTTTTTGGCTAGGCCACTCAGCCATTCCTCAAATAAAGACAGGGTCCATTGTATCATTTCTAAATAACCCAGAGAGCTTTGGGGATCCTTCTAGGAAATCAACTGGGTTCTCCATGACTCATTCCAGCCTGTCCTCTCTTTATTCAAGAACAAGCAGAACCACTGCATCTCCCCCTACTGCTCATATTTCCATTCCATCCTCAAAAAGTCCATAGCTGCCTTATTTCAGAGTTCAAACACCCACAACCTTCCTTTGCAGCCTCTGGCTGAAACATTTTCTTCTTTGGCCAGCTCTACTCTAGATTCTCTTCAAGAGCTTCCTAGCAGCCCAACCCACTTTGCATATTTTTCTTTGGGCCAGCAAAATGCGGGGAACAACTCTAAATTAACCTCTAGTGATGAGAATAGCCTCACTGATATATCTCCATAGATTGGAGAATAAGTGGAACATAATTATTTTGAATAAGAGGAACATAACCACTTTAAACTCATAAAAACAAGAGCATCTGCCTATGTGGTTGCTGTTTGCTAGATTTCTCACTATGTATTCATGGCAATAATCTCCATTATAATTTCTGGTTTCTTAGAAAGCAGGACTTCTTATTGGGGACATCACTTCTGCTCTTGATTGTATTGAGGTTCTTGCTTAACTAATGCCCCATTGGACTTAGAAGATAGTAGAAAAATGCCTTTTATTTGCAATATCAGTACAAACATTCTGATAAAGCATAAAGATTTCAGAACAGAAGCATGACAAGTAGTGGAATCATCGGCTAATCCAACCTCTTGTATTTCATGTTGTATGGCTGGCCTAATGCCAGCAAAGGAAGCAACAATTTGTGCCAGGAATCACATAATACATTTTCTCACAATATGTCTAATATAGACATTCTGTTGCTGCTTGCTGTTTTATATGGACATTTCAGGACTGATTATACATATTGAAGAAATGTGATTAGCTTTTCATGAAGTCAGAAATGAACTGAGCATTGCTTTACAGACAATGTACTGCATACTGGTATGTATAACACTGATTTTAATAGTGGAAAACATCCACTTTCTTGTTCTGGTGTATATAGAATTCTGCAATTCAGATTATAATATGTTGAAATATATTTTATGAACGCTAAAATCATAGCATCATACCTAAAGGTAGATGTATTTTTCTATGCCACACTTAAAAGTATGTTTCCAAGCTAAACTGATGAGAATTTTGTTTACCATTTCTTGGGTGAAATTTGCCAGCCACTAAAGTCTTCGGGAATATTCAATTCTTGAAAAGCTTTGAAAGTCATGTGCAGCCCATTCATGAAATATGCAGCATGACTGAATTTTGTCAACTACCTCAAAGGGGTGTCTTGTAAGGGCAAATCAGCTTTTCATAATCGAAATTAGAAAGACTGCCGTTGTTTTCTTCCATTTCGATCTCTGGGAATTCTAATTTTCTGAGATGTCCAATAAATCTTCATTGGATAATCATTTATGTAACTTATGTACTTCCTAAGACTTAATAGCTAGCATCATTATTCCTCAATAGGCTTGAATCTGATGTAAATGTGCAGGACGATGTATTGTACTAGAGCAGTGCAGTGCTTCTGTTTCAAAGCCAAAAAGATGCTTCAGACAACACAAAAGCAGGAACATATCATCTGATCATGGCTCTATAAAGCAACAGTGTCTTTTCCCTGTATCACATGACTGTGCTTTGCAGCTATAATAGTGTTATTGGAAAAAGGCATTTGTTCTAGGGCACCCTTTTTCCTTTGAATCCAAAGGCAGCACAGCCACATGAAATATAACTTTGGACACATCCAGTGGCAATTTGAAAAGTGATTTCACTTGGCTGGCTGGCTGACTGGCTGGACTTCTGTGAGGCAGATAAAGCTCGTATATCTTCAACTCTAGCTTTGCTGGCTTCTAAGCCTTAATCATATACTCAGAATTTTTACAGGTGAAAACCCAGAAAGTGCAAAACAGTACTAGCTAGACAGGCAAATCTACATATTACGAAGCCAGTGTAGGAGTCCGAAGTGTTTGATACATTATCCCACAGGCATTCTGACTGACTTTGGTAAGGTTCTCATACTGATTCAGTTTACGATCTGTCTAAACCACCCTACCTCAGAGGGCATGTAATGGTTTATGCTGGAAGATCATGGAATCTTGAAAAATGAGGAGACTAAAAATTCACTGGTCCAGATTTCAATTTTTTGTCATGGAACTACATTTCTGGAAGTGGGAATAAAAACCTGTACAGCCTCGTATATCTATACCTTGAACTAACAACAGTTTATGGCTTAAAGTGACATTGTCTGGTTATCAAGGCAGCTACATCCTTTTCTCTTGCCACTCTCCCCCCTGATTCATAGCAATTCTTGCCAATATTTCCTACTTAGGGCAGATTAGGGCACATCACTTGATGCCATCTGTTGAACAATGTGACCAATCTGCATGCAAAGTTTTATTGGTAGATATGATAAACCCCTTTGAGATTGTCACTTCACATATGCATGTATTCATTTGGGCAGGAATTAAAGGACATTTCTAGGTGAATTTATCTTGGTATGTTGCCATGTCAAAATAAATTCCTATATTGTGTTTTTCATATATTGATATAAAAGTTGGTATTACAGTGTTGGGAACATATTCTTTGTTGTTAGCTGCCCAGAGTGCCTCGGGAGTTGGGCGGCATAAAAATCAGACTAATAAATAAATAAATAAATTTGGATTTAAACAAAATGGTTGGTTTTAAAAACTAAAATATATATTATAATAAAAATTATGGCAAATAAATTTAATCTGAATATTCTCAAACTGGATTTTTTTAATAATTGAATTTGATACTGTTCATCTTTAAAAGGCTTGTTTTGTATATAGACAAATATAAGCTTTGGAAAATATATTTATTGATGTCTTCTTTACTAATTGCAGGAAAGTTAAATGTTTGTTGAATGCTGGAAAAAACTTCCTAAAATTAAGAGTAGTTTGACAGTGATATCCATTATGCACAAAGTTGGTGGGTTCCCCTTGGTTGGATGTATTCACTTGGGAAATTTCACTTGGAATGAATTAACTTCAGTTCGTTACTTGACATGCATTCAGTGTGCAGTAAATACAAAGCCATTTTTTTGATATTTATTTATTGTTGCTGACATTGAAGCATGGGGATCAGGAGCATAATTATCAAATTTAATTCCAAAGAGTCAAGACCATCCTTAAACTATAATATGACCAATAAGATGTTGCTATTACTGTGCCACAGGAGCCAGGCCAATCTGGTTGTTTGCTCGGTCAAAGACACAATAATATTGACGAATGAAGATATCACCAAGGATCCAAAGATCAGACTGGAAGGGCATATTCTGGAAGCCGCTCGCACAATAACTTTGGAACTGAAAGAGAAGTTCAAATATATGATGAATTTGAATGGCCTAATTAGAGGGCCTTTGCAAAGCATCAGAAAGCTGACATTCCCCTCCCCCTCCTGTTGAGTGTTTCTTATCCATGTTGGAGTAGCAGAAAATCATATTTGCATTGAATAGGCTGTTTCTATTGTCTACCTCTAACTTGCCTCTTATTTAAATCTGGAGTCATCTAATTTCCCTTGAAGGTGATAGGTGACAAACCCTTACAGATTTTGCATACCTTAAGCCTGCTGTTGGGTTACATCGGAGTAAGGGAAAATGCTATGTTCATCCTAGTACAGCTACTGTAACACTGACTAAAACATGGGCTGGGGAGAAAATGAAGGCAATGCCATGGAGGAAAGACCAGGATGCTGAGAATCATGTTCGGATGCTGTATGAAACTTTCTGAAGAGCCCCATGGACAATATATAGCAGTGAATCATACACGTTTAACCGTGCTTGCTCTTTAACCATGTTTTCCTAGAACATTTGTACAATCAGACAATTTGGATTATGGCATAATGAAAGCTTTAGGTATGATGCTATGATAAAATCATAGCATCATACCTAAAGGTAAATGTATTTTTCTATGTCACAGTTAAAAGTATGTTTCCAAACTAAGCTGATGAGAACTTTGTTTACCATTTCTTGGGTGAAATTTTCTAGCCACTAAAGAATATTCAATTCTTGAAAGGCTTTGAAAGTCATGTGCAGCCCATTCATAAAATATGCAGCATGATGGAATTTTGTCCACTAGCTCAAAGGGGTAGCATATCAACTTTTCATAATTGAAAAGTTTCCTTATGCATCCATAAGGAAAGAATCACTTTACCTCTATCTTCCATACTATGAACATTAGGTTAATATTGCAATATTTGTGATTAAATATAGTGGTTATTCTTGAGTCCAAAATGATAAACTGATACAATACTCTTTCTTTCAAATAATCTTGTATAGCTTTCCTCATTCTGGTTCTCTTTAAATGTGTTGGGTTTCTATTCTGATAATCCCCCAGATAGTCCAAACATTGGGAATTGAAGTCTAACATATTAAGGGTGGTCTACTATGGAGAAATGAGATTTAGAAAGGAATATGATCTACATGAGAATAATGTGTTGAATTTCATGTTCAGAGTTGCAGAGTTCAATTCTTAATGCATAATGAAAATACTGCTATGCTAAAAATTATCAAAAACATTTCAAATGTTAGAAAATTTCTCCCACTTGAATATAAGTGACTGAGATTGTCTTACTATAATTCTTTCATGGGTGAGGGTTTTTTTCTCTCTCGGGGTTCATTGTATGACCTAAATTATTTGAGATAATTTTCTGGATAAACCACAGATCTTACCTGGCGAATGTAGGCACTGGCGGGCACTGGGTATTGAATGCCATTGATGGTGAAGACGATGTCAGGCAGTTGGTTGATAGCATTGCAGTTGACTATATACTGTTGTGAAGTAGGATGAACAGAAAACATATATTAGCAGCCCCATAAGATTTGAGAAACCAAAAAAATAAAAATAAAATAAAAGCTGGGCTAGAAATTGTCCAGAAAAAAATGCATTAGAACAAGCCTGGGCATTTTACATACAGGCGCGGGCAAAAGCCACCACTGACCCTTTGGCCCTCCCTATCTGTCCCATGTGGATTGCTTTTAATTTGAAGGTGGCTGCTATTTTTTCTTCCAATTTACGTATGTGTGTGTGTGTGTATGCCTTTGCACCTTCACAGCCCTACTGGTTCAGCCCTTCTGATGTAGCTCCTTGAGAAAATTAATTGCTCAGTCCTGCATTAGAATGATGCTTCCTGAAACAAGAATCAGCAATGATGACTTGAGATCAGAATTATATTCCAAGCAATAGCTGTTTGCGGTGTGGAAGGCATACCACATGTCAGCAGAAAAATATCGGGAGGGGAAGAAGGAAGCCTGGCTAGTAATAGCCAATTTGTATCTGTGCAGGTTTTGTTTTCTTTCATTTTTATGCATAATTTTGGTCTAGTAGAGGAATCTAAGGAACTTGGAAGTGAGGGCTTGGTGGAGGATACATGGTCCATGATGAGGGTCTGGTGTAATGGACTTTGCAATCATTGACCTCACCAGCACTGTCTTCCATAATGCACCACTCTATTCTGCATGGCAATTATATGAGACTGCTGATTAACTAGGACTGAAAATGGCATTTCCTTAGCTAAATCACATTAGGAAGCTAGGGCAAACCAAGAATCTTGCATAAGAATTGGAATAGAGGGAGAAAATGGATTGTACATAAATATAGCAAAAAACACTAGAAATTAACCTGAAAAACCTCTTATTAAGATTCACAAAATCATTGAACCATAAATCTCTAAAGATCTCCTAGCACAATGCACTTGGTCTGTTTTCCTGTCTCAACCTTTAAGAAGTTCCTTAGCTAGTATTGGCCTTCATGCGCATTGAGTTCTTCTCAAGAACCTAGGATGCCATAAGGTATCAGTGTAACAGATGGGTGGATCCAAATAGTGTGGCCTTTTGGAATTGTCAAATGGAAATTTTGTCAATGCACAAATTTTCTAAATGTCATGCAAGATTTTTTGGTATAGCATAATAACTGAATAACTGATAACATAATAACTGATAACCACTGGAACCATCACAGCTGCTTTATGCTATAGCCTTTCCATTTTGATTTTCAGATCTTCGTTGTCTTCTCCTATCTCCTGATACTACCGCATAAATTATCCATGCTTTCTTCTTTTCAACAACAGTTAAATCTGGTGTGTTGTGAGTCAAGACTTTATCAGTTTGTATTTGGAAATCTGACATTTTAACTTGTTCATTTTTTACTACTTTTTCAATACTATGTTCCCAGCAATTTTTCATTACTAGTAATGATTACTTATTTATGTATATTAATTATAGTCGCATATCATTATTATCAAGCTCACCTGACCATTGGAATATTGGCCACCAATGAAGTTCTGAATGTTAGCAATGGGATTGGGGGGACCTGCCAGGAGGGAGGTACCAGTGTCAACAATAGCTTGGCAGCCACCGGAACAAGCAATGGCTTGACCATTGACGGTGATACTGAAAAGAAATATTTAGGTAAAGATGAGAGAAAGAAAACTACCAATAACCTTTTGCCTGCAGTTCTTTTGGAATTAGAAAACAACTTGGGCCATGGGAAAGGAAGAAGAATGGAAAAGATTCAAAATAATCCACCTTGACTTTTTTTCCCCTATAAGAGGGAGCAGAAGGAAATTTTTGCAAGTTTTCAAGAGTCTATTTTATCACAAAGCTAAACTGTATTCCTATAATTGTTGAAGTATCTATTTCCTAATCTGACCTACTTCGTAGAACTGATGGGCATCTTCTTTTGCCATTATTCTGTGTTTGGTTTTTGATTGCATCTTTGTGAAGCAGGATGTGAAGGCTGAAAGTGTAGGAGTTGGGTTACCTGTCCACAGTGATCTGCCAATAGAGTTCAGCAGAAAGGGGCACCCAGTTGAGACTTCCAATATAGTAGGAGGAGTCAATGCCACCAAACATTACAAAACTCCCATTCTGGCCATCTCTGAAAAATAAAAATACAAGAACATGCCAATTAGAGGAATTGCAAATATTTTTTCATTTCCTTTTTGTTTCCTATTATATTGTTTACCCATTGCAACCTTTTAAAAATAATATCCATAAAATGATGGGTTAATTAGTTGATTGTTTCACCTATAAGCTACTGGTAGTAGCACAGAATTAGAGAGTTGTATCACAGAAACTCTTTTCTGCGGTTTTCTCAATTATCCAGCATGCATCAGCAATAGCATTTCTTATTCCTAAATCTTTTCTAAAGCCAGCTTGAACATCTGGCATTTCCTCTTCCAAATAACATGCCTTGGTTGATCCTAAATTTAATTTTGCTAGGATGTGAAATTATGGATATGGTATTATAATTTCCATTCGGTGCTAAACTTTCTTTCTTTGTGTTGGTATGATCTGGGTTATATTGCAGATTTGCTGGCAGAATTTATTTTCCTCCCTGGCAAGATCAGCAGCTAGAAATCCCTGCTTATTTAATCTAGTTGTGTCATAAATATTAGCTGTACTCTGAACGATCCTGACCTTTTCCTCAGTAGCATGTTGAGTTTAATCCAACATAAAAGGTTTATTATTGAGCACTCTATTGTCAGTCACTTTCCACAGTTAAATGAATGGTATGGTTGTTAAGGGAACCTGCTTCCCCCATTTGCTTGGTTGATCAGAAGTCTCCTGGGAAGATCACTAATGGCAATCATATGACTCTAGGATGCTGTAACTGTCATAAATACATGCCATTTGCCAAACACCTGGATTTTGATCATGTGACCATGGGGATGCAGCAATAGTTGTAAGTCATGAATCACTCTTTTTGGCCCCTCAAAACTTGTTGTTTAACTAATGGTTGTAAGTGAAAGACTACCTGTAGTGTATATACTCCTGGAATATACTCCTAGTATTCTTCACTCATCCCTCTCAGGAATATCCCTGCTGTTACGATGACACAATCTAGCAGAACTCAAAGGGATAAAAGTAATTTACCATTGACTTGTTCCAGGAATTTTGTTTTAAAAAGTTCCTATTCTAGCCAACAGTCCTGGAATTTTTTTATAGTTCCCAATCCAAATACTAAACAGGTCTAACCCTGCTTAGTCTTTTGAGGATCACCTACATGCCACCACCATTCATGGTGAAGAGTTATATGCATACTACTTTATAGGGATATTGTTATTGTATGTACATGCTTTTTTTTAAAAAAAAACCTTCCCTGTGGATTTTTCATAATATTTGAAATCTTGCAGTAATGCACTGAAAACTTGTAAAACTGGAAAGGATTGTCTATTGCTGAGTTTCTCCAGGAATAATATGGTCGGCATCCATGCCCTCTCCCTTCTACTAACAGATAGTCATTAGTCCCTTCAGAAAAACGTGCCCAAATCATTATTACTTACGAACTCAGGAAGACGGAAAAGAGATCCTGAGATACCAAATTTTCACTCATCATGTTGTCAAAGACAGGAGTGGCGCCAGAGGCAGACAGGCTAGGGAAAGCCAGACCCAGGATGCCATCAAAGGGGGCATAATAAAGGAAGCTGCCAGGCTCGGTCTGACTCAGACCAAAGATTTGGTTGCTGACCTGAATATTTGCAACCTGTGCAGAAGAACAGGAGAAATGGTTATAAAATTCCTTTTTAATTTCAAGAAGTACTACTACACTTGTACTACTTTTGCGTCGGAAGCACATACCGAGGCATTTTAATTTCAATTTCAAGCAGATTTATGCATAGATACATACATGTGTGTTTGCAAACAGACCTTGAATGATTCATATAATTCACTTGATCCTAGCTGATTCACCACTTTTAAATAAACTGCTTTGCAGTTTAATGTCTATCTCATAAAATAGCCTCAAAGGAAATCTCTGTGTATGTCCTATTAGTTTACCATCTGCAATTTTTTCTCTCTGCCCAATCTAAATTTTGAAAGGAGTGTAATTGACGCAGAGTCGAGATTAATCTCCTGGCAAAGAATTGGCAATGATTCTCAAAAAAGACATTGTTGAATATAGATAGAGCTATAATCCAATGAATGACTGAATGCAAAAATGTGAAGAACCTTGGAAATATAGAATAATTGGCCTAGCTAAATTAACCCAATAAAACAAAAAATAGAATTTGGTAAAGATAATTATTTGTTTATTTACAAAAACTACTTCAAATAAGATACTATACTTGGATTTCACTTGAGATATAAGCCTGGAAGACACATAATATCCTTCAGGAAGAAATTGGAAACATGGAAAAGAAACTCCAACTAAGCCCAGGAGACAAAGTGGTTGAAGAGAAATTGACACTACTGAGGCATAAAATGAATATATTAGACCAGGAGGAAATGGCCAATAAACTTAGACAATCCAAACAATACTATTTGGAGAACGCAAACAAGACGGGCAGATGGTTGGCCTATAAATTAAAAAAAGAATATGAAAGGCGGATCATCCAACAATTGGAAGATATGAAGGGAAATCTACAGAATAGAGAAGAGGACAAACTCGAAATTGCCCAAGAATACTACACAGAGCTTTATAATAAGGAGGATGTATTAATAGAAAAGATTGAAGAATATTTACAGGAGGAAGAGTCCCCACTAGTAGAAGAGGAGGAGAGAGAAAGGCTAAATAAAGAAATTAACAATTGAAGAACTAAAATTTGGCAATTTCAAAACGTAAAAACAACAAAACACCAGGCCCATATGGTCTCCCAGGAGAAATCTACAAAAAAATTGACAAAATAATAACAACAAAATTATGGTGTTATGGTACAAAAGCTATGTAATGAGGCCCTATTGGAAGCAAAAATACCAGATTCGTGGAGGGAATCATATATCATACTACTTCCGAAAGAAGGTACAGACCAAAAACAAATTAAAAACTACAGACCAATCTCCCTTTTAAACACAGATTATAAAATTTTAATGAACATAATTGTGGGAAGACTGAAAAGAATATTAAATTCCATGATACACCTGGACCAGAACGGCTTCTTACCTGATAGACAAATCAGAAATAACATAAGAATAGATGTGGTTACTCTCAAATATTATGAAGCCCATCCGGAGAAGCAAATGGCTCTTGTATTTTTGGACGCCCAAAAGGCTTTTGATAATCTTAATTGAAAATTCATGATTGAACAAATTAAAATAATGAAATTTGGAACCAATTTTGAGAAAATGATAGAAACAATTTATAAATTACAAAGGGCAAGAATAATAATAAATGGGGACATGACGAACACATTTCAAATTAAGAAAGGTGTAAAACAAGGGTGCCCATTATCACCACTGCTATTTATCTTGACAGTAGAAACCTTGTTAAATAGAATTAGGAAAAACAGCAAAATAAAAGGACTAAAGATTAGGGGAGAGGAGTATAAGATACAGGCTTTTGCGGATGAGGTAGTGTTCATCATAGAGGAACCTTTAGAAACGGGCCCAAGAATTTTGGAGGAAATAGGAAGGTATGGGGAGGTAGCTGGATTTAAAAGGGAAAACCAAAATGTTGGTCGAAAATTTGACAGAAACGCAAAAGAAAGAATTAGAAAAGGAATTAGACTTACAAATTGTAAAAAAAATTGAATATTTAGGGATATGGATATCAGCAAGATGCTCAGCCTTGAAAGAAGATAACTATACACCTCTGATTAAAAAAATAAATCAGGATTTGGAAAAAATGGGGAAAATTGCAACTATGACTTTTGGGCAGGATAGCATCGATTAAGATGAATATCCTGCCCAAATTATTATATCTATTCCAAATGATACCCGTCATCTTAGATAAAAATTTTTTCACAGAAATTAACAAAACTATTAGGAAATTCATTTGGGCCGGGAAAAAACCAAGAATTAATTTGCGATTGCTATAAGACAATAGAAGCAGGGGAGACTTTGGACTCCCAGCATGGGAAGTATACTATAAAGCGGCCACCCTAGTATGGATAAGGGAATGGATTAATCTAAGAAACAAAAGAATTCTAACTTTGGAAGGGCACGACCTACAAAAAGGGTGGTACGCCTTTTTGTGGGACAAAAAGAAAAAGACCAAAACATATTTCCATAGACACAGGATAAGAGAAGTATTAATACACGTATGAGACGAAATTAAAAGAAAACAATACATGAAAATCCCAAACTGGCTATCAACGATGGAAGCCATGATTTACCCAAATACATTATGGATTAATAAAATGATTAATTATAAAGAGCTTCTAGATAACCAAGGAAATCTCAAAACTAATCAATCCCTAGGTGAGCAGGGGATATATGTTGATTGGTGGCCATACTTGCAGATCCAGTCTAGGTACAAAAAAGATAAGGAAGAATTTGGCATTGAAGTGGAAACAAATAGATTAGACAAATTACTGATAGGCCCAGAAAAAAAAGTATTATCCAGACTATATAACTATCTATTAGAAGTTGATAGGGTGGAAGAGGTCGTAAAAGAGCCAATGATAGCAGGGGCCAAAAATATTGGACATAATATAAATTTGGATGAATGGGAGACGATCTGGAATAGAAACTATAAATTAAGAAAAGCTGCAACATACAAAGAAAATCAATATAAAATGTTATATAGATGGCATTTAGTCCCCGTGAGATTAGCAAAAATGTATCCAAATGTAAGCCCCAAGTGTGGATGTCACCAAGGTACCTTCTTTCATATGTGGTGGTGGTCCTGTCCTAAAGCGAAAAGGTATTGGAGAAAAATTCAGAATTGGCTACCAGAAGTAATTAATAAAAAAATTGAATTGATACATGAAACATTTCTCCTGGGAATACTAAAGATGAAATATGGGGAAAATAGAAGATATTTAATCATACATATACGCACTGCAGCAAGAATAGGCTATGCCCAGTATTGGAAAGGAAAGGATATACCACCAGAGGAACATATTATTCAGAAAGTTCTAGAATGTGCTGAAATGAATGTTAGAATTAAACGAGAAAGAAGATTCAAAATATTATACGGTGTGGGATTACTGGTACAGGTGGATTGATAACCGAATAAAGAATAGATAAAAGTTAATACAAATTTTAAGATGTATATAGGAATGTGGAATGATGAAATGTAAAGGCAGAATCAATCTAACCTGTGTATAAAAATAACACTGTCTGACTGATTGTATTGTAATATAATAAATTTCAATTAAAAAAAGAATTATTGCTGTTTAATACATGGGTTAAACTCAGAAAAACTAAGACAGCAAGTATGCCAACAAGATCTGATCAGAAGAACAAAGAACAGAATCTGGGGCCAATATGAGGCATTTATTTAATACTTTTAACTTAAATGACAGGCAACCTGAGGTGTTCTAAGAAGGAGATCAGAAACAATGGAAAACTGAAAAAAAAAATAAGAGCACTCAAAGGATATCTTATTGCTAACGGAAGGATGCCCAACAGTAATTGTGGAAGAGATCTAATGGAAAAAAATAGATTGAAGAAAGTTGCCGATGTTATAATGAAGTAACAGGAACATTTGTAGAGAAAGGGAATATATTCAGAAACCAACTCAAATAGCATTTGAGATCCAAGATAGGAAAGATAGGAAAGCACCAGGGACAGATGAAAAATCCACTGAACTGTTCAAAACTGCAAGACAAGAAGCAAATCCAATTTTATTTACAGCTTTATTGTCAGGAAATATTGTGTGAAAAAGATAAGTGTTTATGCCCAAGAAGGGAGAGCCACGACAATATGCAATTATCAAACCACTGGATTAATTTCTCACACAGGCAGTGTTATTTAATATCTCACAAAAAAAGCCAGAGCATGCATGCAAAAAGAAATGCCAAATGAACAGGTAAATGGCAGTAAAGGCAAATTTGTGTGCGGGGTATAGCTAGTTGACATCTGATGAATAATGAAGAGCACAAGAAAACAGAAAGAGATACAGCTTCACTGATTTCGGCAAAGCCTTTACAGGTTATGCCAGAATGTGGTATATATTACTAACGGGTCATTATTCTTTTGACAAGCCTTTATAGTGAAGAAGTTACTATAGGAAGTGAATCTGGACAGTCAGAATGATTTAGAACAGTGATGAAATCCTCCACGGATTGCCACCGGTTCGTTGTCCGCAAATGCACGATGCGCACCAAACACATGCTGTGTATGCATGCATGCAGTGCGTGCTAAATGCACGTTGTGTGCGCATGCACAATGAACTCCAAAAGCACGTTTCATGCAGAAAAAGGAGGCCTAACAGGGTAAGTAGAATAGCGAGGGAGGGGGGACAGCTGTGCCGCCCGGTTTAGATTTTAAGAAACTTAAATTGCTCTGCACAGCTGATCGTCAGAAATACTGGTTCGGATGACCCAGTAGCTATTTTTTTACTACCGGTTCACATGAAACGTTGCAAACCGATAGTATTTCACCCCGATTCAGAACTAAAAAGAGAATGTGACAGAATACATTTTTATCAGATGTGCTTTCACTGCAATCTACGCTGGAAATAGTCTATGCATCTAGAATCTAAAAGCTCAGATTAATACTATATATTAGAGGAAAAATTAATCTTGTGTCACAAGAATCTCAAGAAATATTCTACTGTGAATATAGGCAATTTCAGGCTGCAAATGTTGCATCTGTTTCCTTCTGCTTTTTTTGTAGGAGGTGAACATTTGCCTCTTTTATGAAGACAAAACAGAAAGCACCTCTTGTCTGTTGTCACAACTGTCAGCCCTGTTTTTAGTTTTCACAATAGTGTGAAAAGAACCTCCCACAGTATTGACCCTGTACCCATTTAACTTTTACAGCAATGTGTTAACAGAATAATAGGATGGAATGAGATGACAACTGGAATCAAAATAAGTAGTACTGCTTCTGAAATATGCTAATGACCTTGTTTTGCTAGTTCATAGTAAAAGAAATCTTATTATAAAAGTAAAAATATAAAGTGAAACATCTGTGCTAATGTTCCAAATTTGTTAAAGTTCAATATTAAGAAAAGAAATAAGCTCAATCAGCAAGTTTCATGAACTGACAGCTGATGGCAAAGAAAAGAAAGTGGTACATGGTTTTGTTTTCTTGGCCTCCAGAATAGATAAAAGTAGACAGAATGCTATTATTTCCAGGGAAAATAGTTGTAAGCATTATTAAACAGAAAACAAGTTGATTGGGGAAAAAAAAAGAGTTTTGGTGAAAACAAACCAAGATGATTTCTGAAAATAACTCTCTAAGTTTCCAAACTTTTTGGAAGGTGTTAATGAGCATGTAAGTCAGGTGGCTCAATAGAAGCTGTATTCCTGGACTTGGAAAAAAATCCTCAAAAAAGTCTCCATGTTAAAGCCAGTTGGCATGGAATCAGGAGCCCCATTGGACAGGCAAATGGCTAAAAGACAGGAATAAATGAGCAATTCTTGCATTAGCAAGATGTGCACAATTGGGTCTCCAAGATCAGCATTTGAACTAGTGGTTTTCACCTGGATATGACTGATCTGACAAAAGGGTTGAACAAAGAGATGACCCTATTTGCTGTTGAGAGTGATAAAAGCAAAAAGGGACTATGAAGGATCTCTGCCAATTGAATGATACTTATGTACATGTCAAAAATATTAGGTTGCCTGCCCTACAGTGGTGGGTTGCTCCCGGTTCTGTCCAGTTCTTGTGAACCGATAGCAAAAGTGGCGGGAGGCTCCGTCCAAGCACCTGGACGTCATAATGGATGATCTGTGCATGAGCAGAAGCGCATATGCGCGCTCCCGTTGCAAACTGGTAGTAAAAGTAAGTAGAACCCACCCCTGCTGCCCTAGTATACATGCTGTGAACTGTCACACATAATTAGATCTAGGTCTGTTGAAATGAAATGCATAGTGCCCATATATTCTCATATTTGAAAATATAAAATCTATTATTATCTTGTGAAAACAATGTTGTGTCACTACAGTATTGTGGTTCCCCCCCCCAGTTTGTTCTATGAATAGTTTGAACAGAGAGCCAGTTTAGAGTTGTGGTTATTGCATCATGCTAAAAACAGGGAGACCGTGAGTTCTAATCCTATTTTAGAAGCAAAATCAGGTGGATGACTTTGGACGAGTCATTTTCTTTCAGCCCTAGGAAAGAAGAAATGGCAAACCATTTCTGAAAAATCTTACCAAGAAAATGGCAAGACTTCTCCAGTCAGCCTCTGAAAATTGGCCATGAGTAAATGGAAAAAATGTTCAAATCATAAATAAAGAACAATTATGGCACAACTTTCCAAGAGAAATGCTTATTGATAATTTGAATTTCTTAGATCTTCTAGAACAGTGGTATCAAATTCAAGATCAGGGGGCCAGATCTGGCCCGCGGGGTGCTTAGATCTGGCCCTTGGGGCCACCCTGGAAA
This sequence comes from Masticophis lateralis, assembly GCA_030761175.1. NCBI lineage: Eukaryota > Metazoa > Chordata > Lepidosauria > Squamata > Colubridae > Masticophis > Masticophis lateralis. Next base: position 243,234,486 of record JAUDYJ010000001.1, on the reverse strand, counting down.
CAGCAAAGAACTGGCCTGCAGTGCCTCTACCAGCGAAAATGGAACTCAGGAGAGCCCTGGGCAGCCCTCATGAGCTCCATTTTCACTGGCAGAGGGTTGCAGGAGACCGTTGCAGCCAAAAACAAAGCTCCGGAGCCCATTTTCACTGGCAGATTGCTTGGGCCACCACAGGTGCCCCTGACATGAATGACGTCAAACTGGTCATGCCTCCCTAGCCCCCCTGAGGTCAAACACAACCCTGATGCTGCCCTCAATGAAATCGAGTTTGACACCCCTGTTCTAGGATATTACTGAATTTCTTAATTTTTTACTCATGAGTGCATACATAACAAGGCTTGATAAAGTTCCTTGTTCTTGTTGACTATGAACATTCCCAAAACAAACACCATAATCTTGGCTGCCTCTGAGATTAACAAGGATCAGAAGTTGGAAAGAGCTAAAAAGCTTTTGCCGTATGCAAGATCTATATAGAATATAATTAGGTCTTCCCTGTTTGTCCACCCAGAACCAGGCTGACTCAATTTCCTAAGGATAGCTTCTCAGTCTATTTTCTTTGGCAGTTTACCTGGACAGTATCATAGCCTAGGAATCCAGTCATGCTTCCCGTGCCATAGGTGATGGATACGCTTTGGCTGGTGGCCTGGAAAGTGGACGACTGTTGTGGATTGAATTTATGATGGTCAGCTGCAAAGATAAGTAATTGTAGTATGATGTGGGCATATTGAATATGTAACAGAACAGAAAGAGCCATAGAGAGCCTGGATAGCTCAGCAGACTAAAAGCATTGTGATTAGCACCAGCTGTCTGCAATTACTGTAAATTCAAATCTCACCAGGCTCAAGGTTGACTCAGCCTTCCATCCTTTCTAAGGTAGGTAAATTGAGGACCCAGTTTGTGGGGGCAATAAGCTGACTTTGTATAAATATACAAAAGTACGAAGGCTATTGCTTAACGCATTGTAAGCTGCCCTGAGTCTCCGGAAAAGGGCGGCATATAAATCAAATTAAAGAGAGAGAGAGAGAGAGAGAGTAAGAGAGATCTTGGCATTTAACTCATCCCAGTACAATATTCTTTAATATGTGAACGCTGTCCTCAGTCATAGCTAACCTGAAAGCTGGTTTATAATTTGGGGAAAAATAGTTACATTTCCCCTTTATGTCATGTGGAAAATAAAATATGTAATAGTTCTATTGTTAGACTTTTTACTGTATCTGGCTTTATGGCTGTAATAAACTGATTTGATTATCCCTTACATCCCACACTTCTATATCCAAGCTCATACTTAAACATTTGCTATGTGGGAGCATGTTTTGTTATTCCATAAAAATCCCCTTGAATAGCAGCTCCCCAAAGCTTTCTCTAGCAGTCAATATACCTGACATTAGTATGATCCATGTTGAACACATTGGAAAAATAGATGGACACGGGAATAAGGAATTCTGCCTGATTTTGTCCTTTTCAAATGTGTTGGGATTGGAGTTCTGACGATTCCAAGTCAACATTGCAACACATATAGTGTGTTGGAACTTGTGGTCTATTACATTTGGAAGGTACCATCTTGAGAATGGCTTGAATAAAGAGTAGCCTCTTTCTGAAGGCATCAGTTATGGAGACTACTTACAACAAGCTCCACTGGAGCAGTACACAGAAGGGACCCACAAGTTGGAAGAACCAGTGTCAAAGATGACTGTGAACTCTTGTGGTGGAGTGCCAATGGAGATAGTGCCAATGTACTCGATCTGTGGAGGCAGAAAACAGAACATAATAAAGAAAATCCATCCCTGATATCTCCATAACTTTCTTGAAGCCAAAGAAATGAACACTTCTTTGTAGACAAAAGCAAGTTTGACAAGCTTTTTAAACAATACAAATCTGTTCAATTTGTTACAATAGAATCTCGTTTATGTTCCATGATCTCAGATTGCTTTCAAACATTTAAAAGTATTACTTCCTAAATCCGTATGTCTATTTTATTGCTCTCCAGAGCCAGGGGCTATTGATTTAAATCAACAGATGTTGAGATATCTATTCTTATCCATAGGCTAAATGCTGAATATCTCCTCCTAATATGGAATACTTACATCCATATAATTTTGCATGGGTTCAGAATCAGTGGCAAATGTATTTTGCAGCCCGGGGAAATATTTTGTGCCAGGGTTATAAGGATGCTTCTTCAGAAAATCATCTAGCAGCCCATGCTCTTGAAGGATTTGCCTCACGGATTTTGTTTTCTTTAGGTGAACCCTAAGCATTGAATAATGGAAAGGAAAAGATTAATAAGTGAGAGATAGTGCTCACAGAGTTAAAAGATTTTTTAAAAAGCATTTTGAACATTCTCTGATTCGGCACTCTTAAGAGGGCTACAACCTTCAGAATTCCCAGCTAGAATGAAAGATAATTGGAACATATCTGGAGGCCTCAGGATGGGAAAAGTTAGGTTCAGATTTATTTCTGCTGAGGAAGAAGGACTTGAACTCTAGGTATACTCTTTAGAGAACGAAGCATGTTCTACTTGATGAACACACGGTGCATTTGCAGATATTTGCAAATAAAATTTTACTGTCAGTGGAAAACCTAGGCAAATTACTGCTTTGTGGCTTGCCCACCAATCACAATAGAAAGTTTGCTGGAAGAGTTTGTGGAACATAATTTGGAAAGAAAATTAGATCTTTCTGAAGAAAATGGTATCTGATGTTTTCTTTGAAGAAAGCACAATGCTCAATACTTACTTTGATGTCAGACACTGGGAAAGTGCCACCAGGCTCAGAATTAAGAGGCACTTCATAATTACTCCTTTATCCCCAAGTTGTTGATTCAAATGAAGTGTGGGACCCAGCTTCTAAGCAACATACTTAGGTTTGCTACACATATATATAGCTCCAAGACCCTCTTATCATATTTGCATATCATACAAAAAGGCAGACATTCCTGATATGATTATCTTTTTTAAAAATGTCCTTAAGAAGAACTTTCCATGTTATTCTTTTCATTTGCATTAAGTTCTTGACCTAAAAAACAGGCTCAGATGACACTGGCAACCATTTCAAAGACTTTGGTATATCCCAAAGCACTAAAGCAATGTTTTCTATAACTTTTCAACATGTGAACCAACAGTAAAAATGTACATTTTCTTTTTAAAGTAATCTGGATGGAATTTTATTTTTTAGAAAATAAACTATATAATGAAATAAATATAAATTTAATGATTACAATTGAGGGCTTCAGCTATAGTATACCCAGCATCGTTCAATTTCTGGAAAGATATTTTAGACAAGTTGGTAGCCTTTGCAACACTGCAACGTTCTGCAAAATCCAGAAGTTGCAGCTGGTGCAAAATGCAGAGGTGTGGGCTGATCAATGTATGTTACATCTGTCCTCTACAAGCTGCTTTATCAGTTTGCTTCTGATTTCAATTCAAAATGCTGGTAATTACCTGTAAAGCCCTACATGACATGGGACTGGATTATTTGAGGGATCATCTCTACCCAGGTACATCTGCCTATCCCATTAGGTAGAGGCATGTTTTGGGTCCCATCTACTCAGGAGCCTCATCTGAGGGGAGGGACCCTTTCTGCCATGGCACCCACCTTTTGGGGCATCATTCCTTGGAGGTGAGACAGGCCTGACTCTATTGGCCTTTCAGAAGATTCTGAAAGCATGGCTTTATTTAGGGATTCAGGTGTGATGTGAAACCTGCCCAGTGGTTCTCCTGAATGTTATGTCTGGTTTGTACTCAATTTGGTGCAGCCCTTCTGTCTTTTTCATTAGAACAGATATTTGGAAAGAAAAATGCCACAGGAAATGGCTGGAACAGAAATGGGTGGTTTTGACAAGAGACAAATCCTCTGGTGATCCAGAATCTTATGTCTGAAGCCAATCATTTTCTCTAAAACCCACAATTTGTTTTCATTATAGCCTGCTCAGGAAAATGAAACTAAACCAGAAAAGTTCTGATCAAATTTACTTAGGTTTACGTTTCCCCGATAAAAGTTTGCTTGGGAAAAGTAAACAGAAAAGTAAGGTGAGGAATGGATGAAAATAGCACAAATCAGTCCTAGATGCATTTTACTTTGGGATCAAATGAGTTGGAAGACATAGGGGCTGGGTGTCTGAAAATTCCTGAAGCCATTTGGGGTAGGAAATAAAAAAGAGGTTGCAATCATCTATCCTTTGTAAAACGTTGTGCAATACAAGTTTTCTTTCAACAAGCACAAGCCTAATATTCTCAGCTTCCCTCTGGTCCAGTTTAAATTCTGTCTAACAAGAAGTAGCTCACCCTCAATGTTTTGTTAAGATGTTCTTTCACTAGACCATCTTGTGAAACACGATGATAGTTGCATGAGCAGTGGCCCAGATATACAATACACTAGAAATTTGATGTGCGTAACTATTAAAACTGAGTTGCAGAGGTAATCAGAGCAGTCAGACTGTGGGTTACTGTCAAGAAGCTATTGAATCTGGATGGACAACTGCAAAACAGGTAGCTTTATTGTATCCAAACCCAAAGTTATCACTAGTATCCTATTACTTTTAGACCAGAGGATTTACTTTCCATTTAGGACAATTGGGAACTTGCTAAGATCCCGCAAATGCTAAGTTATGTCAATTTCTGTGTGACTCCTTATAGTGGAAATTTCCAATATCTGAAAATAACCTTTATTAAAAGTCCTTTTGCAGTGTTATCTTCACATTCTTGTGCTGGCCATGGAAGCATATCTGCCCTCCTTTATCCTACTGTATGAATACAGCATTTCAAATAACAGTCATCAGTTGCTGCCTGGCACTCTTTATTTGCTATTGGGTGGAATCCAATTTAATTTTTTTTCTCCAACTTTTTTTTAACAGAGAGCCTGAATTACCAAGCACAAAAGGGCAAATCTGGGTCAGGGCTAATTTGTGCTTTTGGTAGTATTCTGAAGTGACAACTATTAACCTTTCCCTACAAAACAGCAGCATAAGTTATGCATCTCACAAGTATTCAAAGACACAGAAAATTATGTACCTGAATCAATTCCATCTTACACTGCCAAAGGTTCCTGCACATACTCCTGGATTCTTCAACAAGACTTTTGCAAAAGAAAATGGTCATAATGTAGTCACCTTTATGATAATATCATTTTTAAGATAGTAATTATATCTTAAAATTGCAATGAAGGGCATATGATGCAGACATTTCTCTTAATGTCAGTTGGAATATATTAGCGTACTTGTTTTTATTAACTACTCACTGCAAGTTTATGTATGCAAATTCTTACACCTCGTTAGAAAGAAATATCTTTTACTTTTCTTTATGTAATTTCTCTCAGAAGATTACCTGGAGAAATGACATTGGGAAAAATATATTTTTCTGTAATAAATGTGGCAGCTTTTCTCTTAATATCTCAAGACACTCCCTAAATGTTTTGAACCAATTTATCTTTATTGGTTATTTGAATGACTTTGCAGAACAAAAATGGTTACTACTGAGCTTTTTTGTTGTTGTTCCTTCAATTTGAACAATTAATCAGTGAAACCACCTGCCTCCAGAAGTCGTGGGTGCTGCAACACTGGAGGTTTTTAAGAAGAGATTGGACAACCGTTTGTCTGAAATGGTATAGAGTTTCCTGCCTGAGGAGGGGTTTGAATTAGAAAACCTCCATTGTCCCTTTCAACCTGGTTGTTCTGTTAATCTCCACACTCAACCATCAAAAATTATCCTCTAATGCCTCAAAACCATGACAAGATAAAATCAAATACCCCCATCTTCATGCTATTCAAATTTATTGTGTTTCTCTTGTTTGATGCCCTCCATTACTACCCAGAAATAAATACTACTGAAGTCAATGTGCTTCATATTTTTTCTCAGTTTAATTTTAATATGACTGTTTTCAGCTTTGCCACTGTTTGGAGGGGAGAAGTGAATGAAGAAAGGGGACATTTTAAAGCGTCTACGACATTTTCCTTCAAAGGAAGAAGATGGTGGAGGAGAATGTTATCATTTCCATTTTTTATCTGACTGAGTAAGGCAAAAAAAGGCAGGAGAGAAACTTTCGAGGTTAATGAAGTGTTAGTTTCCTTTCTCCAAGCCCTGGAAAGATTACCTGCTGCTGACTCTCTCTCTCTGTTTCTTTAGAACTATTGTTCTCTCATTTGTGGGATTCCAAAATATTATACTTATCCCTGCAGGACTATTTTTGCATATATGATTTTAAAATATTCTGTTACTTTTAAGGTAATTAACACAATAGTGTTAATGTTCATTCCCTTCTTTTCTTTCTCTCCTTAAGTCAGCAGAAAGATATGCAATTATAATTTGTGCTGCCCTAATGATTGTGCTCTAACCAGTTCAGTGATGGGACTGATAAGCATTCTTACAGCTTTACCCGGGAGCAATTTACAGAACATGATTGGTGGATCTCTCTGGCTTCATTTCCTAAATTCACCCAGCCAGAATAAACGATTCTCCTTAACGTGTGGTTAAACGATTAGGAGCAGATGCCTGGATTTAGTCATTTTTCAGACTTCCTGAGTGAGAGGTTGCTACACAAAGATGCTCTGCAACAGTAAACCTGTCACTTGTGCCTTTTTAAAAACAGTCTTGAGTGATAGGCTGTTGGGGGTAGAGGAATCATTTGGAATGAAGCAAGAGGGAGCTTGCATGGCACACCAAGATATTTCTATCCTCCTGTTTTATCCTGGGCCTCTATCTCTCAAGTGGACTCTATCTCTCATCAGAGGATAGATGGGCAAATTGACAGAACTCTTGTCAATTTTACCCAGCTTCCAAATATTCCAAATCTATTAATGCGATTGTGGCCAGTAGAAATCCAAAATGGTTCTGGAAGAACCCAAAATGTTTCCCTCTTGTAGCAATACAAACACTAGAAAGCCAGCCACAAGAAACCTCTTGTCAGTGGAAGCAGTGGAAACCATATGCAATCAGTTGGGATGAAACCAGCCATCCATTGTTGACAGAACTCAACCTCTTTCCCATTTTAATCAAACCTTCCATTTGACAGCTCAAGTCGCTATTTAAAACACAGATGCAATGCTGTTTCAAATCACTGCTTAACATTGCTAAAAATTGGTCTAATGGTTTTCTAGAAGAATCCTAGGCTCTTTCCCATAAGGAGCTCACATAATGCCAGAGTGGTGATTTGCAAAGGCCTGTCAGGCATCATGTAGGCAGATGATTCTGCAGAAGCCAAAGGCCTGAATTTTCCAGCAGCCCAAGTCAAAAATGAATACTGTATGAAACATTGTGTTTAACAACTTGTGAGGTTTGCAGTGGTGGAAAGCCCCCAGTAAGAACATACATTCAACATTCTGTCATATCATGACTTTTATTGTTAACAAGGCATTGTAGAATGCATGTATACCGGTAGCAAGTCTTGTAGGATTCAAAACAGAAAAAAATCATAAAAATAGAAATGCTAAATAATATTGACTGGGGAACAAGACAAAGGCTCCATCATGAGCATGAGTCCCTTAAAAGGTCAATAGTGCATTTTCATGCTGTAATTACTGGGGCTGAATCACTTTTTATCTATAAATAACATGTTACAAAATCCTGTGTGGAAAATATGTCTATTGAATAAAGAGCTAAAGCATTTGGAGATATTACAACAAAGTATAGTTTATTGGTATGCAGAGACTTACAGGTTACTGAGTTCCTGGCCAAACAAATGTTAAAGAGTCACCAGGTCTACAGGGTTATAGATTATAAGTCTTTATAAGAATTAATTATACAGTCCTCATACAAAGAATGCTATATCAGATTAGGTGAGGGAGCTGGCTTTACTGTGGCAGCCATTCTGGTGACTGAAAATATTTATACTTCCAAACATATCTCTCCCTCTGCTCTTCTGTCTGATACTAGCACTAGTTATCATAAACAATTGTTGTTTGCTATGTTCATCAAAGGACTCTTTTTTACACTGCTAGAAAGTACAATAGCTTGCTTTATTTCAAAAGTAGCTTTCTTTCATAATGCAACTGGAGTTTCTTTTTTTGCTAGAAGACTTTTTGCTTCTCATCCAAGAAGCTTCTTCAGTTCTGACTGAATGAAGAATGGAAGGATTTGTAGTTCTTGCAGTCATCTGGTCATTTCTTTCTGAACATCTGGTCTTTGAAGACATTCTCTCAGAAAGAGTGCTAATGGCCAGATGACTGCAAGGAATGGTACCTGTCCTTTGATAAGGATATCATGTGGTCTTGCAGGAAATTTAGATCAAGGATGTAAAACCCAAGAAAAACGTCCAAGAACATAAATGAGCAAAAAACCAAAAAACCAAAATTGCGTTTCTCTGACTAAACTAGTTATATCAGAGCTACAATTTGAAGGATATGAATCGGAGAAATGATTCACAAGGAAGGATAGGCTTGGGGAAGTATTAGTTATAGCAGTTTCCTTTTGGTATCTTATGTCTTTCATTTGCATGAATTATATCCTATTTCTTTTCCGCCTTTTACTTTGAAACCCAAAACCGTGTTGGGTATGGATGGGATGGTGGCAAAGAGATACAGAAAATGTATCCTTCTTTGCTTCCATCCAATGATCGTTCAGAGTTTTGCAACAGCTAAACAGAGTTCTACAGCTAATGAGACCAGAGTGCCATGAAATGCAAAAGAAGAGACGTTCGAACACCCCCTCCGAAGATCTAATGATTAGAAAGATATTAGATTGTACTGAGATGGATAAAATGACATTGGAACTGAAAGGACAGATGGATTCGGACTTTTACGTAATATGGGAGAAATGGTATAATTGGATTAAAGATAGAAAAAACGGGAAATAACAGATAGTAGATTTTGTAAAATTATATAGAGTATAGGAGAATATTAGTGTGATGATATGTAAATGGTCACAGTCATGCACAAGAGTTGAATAAGAATTGTTTAATTGTTAAAACCCAATAAAACTCAAACGGAAAAAAAAAGAAATGCAAAAGAACTATCTTTCACAAAACATATCTCGGATGCAATCCATATTTTTAAATCGCATTTTAACAGGTCTCTATTTTTAAGACACGAGATCCGCGGGACAGAGACCAACTGTCAAATTGTCTAATTCGACTCTCTCAGGTAGCAAAACCACAATGCCCGCTGACACAAAGGCTTCCCTACTGAAAGAGCGTTGGTTCATTGGCTCTGTCAGCGGATTAAACCATCTCCTTTCCGGGTAATAAAAAGAACCCTTGAATCACCACCACCCCTTCTCCACACGTTCATGGTAGTAACCCGAGCGGACCATTGAGCGGACGCAATTTCCGGCTTTCTCCCGGAAACTTCACTTGACGGCATTGTAGTAGTAGGTTCTTCTGTTCTTCCTTCTCCCGGCTTCTCCCAGGTACATTATTATGGTCAGAGAGGCGAATCGCTTAAAGCCTTTCTCGCGAGAAAAGAGGAAAGCCCCCCTTCCCACCCCGCCCCGCCCTCCTCTTTGGAACGCCGCTCTCGAGGGATGGAGGGTCGCTTGGTGTCCGCGCGACGCCTTCTCTCTCTCTCTCTCTCTCGCTCTCTCCCCCGCGCGCATCAGCTGGCAGGGGGTGTGGAAGGGAAACAATGCTTCTCCTCCAAGGCCGCGCGCGCTGGGAGGCTGTCGGCGTTCGCTCCGGTCTGGAAGGCTCCACCCTTGTGACGGGAGCCTCAAGGCTGAGTCAGGGGGACCCTTCGTAGGAGCATCGATTTAAAATGAATCTCAATCAGGGGTCCTCCAGATGCAAGTCCCAGGATTGAGCGGGTTTACTGGGAATTATGGAGATTGTAGTAGATTACTGTAATGCAACATATCGGGAGGGCACAAGGTTGGGACAAAGGTGGATCTGTGGCCAAACAGGTTCCAGGGTAAATGTTTAATTCACATTAAAAAGGGTGGGTGATTGTGTTCTTTCGAGTGTATTAATAAGCCTGGGAGAGGTGTGCCAGTTGCTTTGTTGTACTGTAATTTGTCACTAAAATTATAGTGCAAGAGTGACTATAATACTATGTTTAATTTGTGATAGGTTCTATTGTCATTTATCTCATGCAGCACCAAATTTATCTGCCCTTCATCTCTGTTGGACCCCAGGTGGGCACTTCAAATTTGGCAGATGTGGGCGCCGTTCTGAGGTATTTGTGTATGCTTCACGTATCTTTCGGGCAAGAGCAACTTCCATGGAAATTAAAGTTTTGCAGATGTCATTTTTTTCTGCTAGTAATTGATAACTGGCTCCTCTTCTTTTGTTATTCTCAGGTGTACCATGAAAGTTACTCCCAGTTCTATAACTTTCAAAATCTTTAAGATGACAGACATATCAATAGATAATATTGGCTTGCAGAGGGGATTCCTCTGATACACCTGAAATATACTTTGCACAGGAAATGATTTCACAGGCTCCGCTTTTCCAATTAGACAATTTCTTCCTGGGGTCAAGGGCATTGATAAATAGGAGTAGTCCTGTACTTATATCATTATATATGAGAAAGTGTTGTCCTTATTTAATCTTATCATCTTTAACTTATATTTTCATTCTTTGTATTTTTATGTTCGGTGGGTATTTATTTTTATTGTTTTATGGAATTTTCTGACTTGCACATTTTCCTGGAAATATTAATTATATTGTGCACAAACAAGTTGTCAGAAGTACACTTTCACTTTCAAGTTATATGTAAAGCATTTCCTTTGTTATTCATAAATTTAGAGTAAGAATTAGTGTTCAATACAGAGAGAACAGCCCAATTATTACTTAATTTTCTCCTTAGCCAGAGGATATTTAGTATTCACTTTGGGAACCATGAAAGCAAATACAAACCTGGCTTTTTTTTTTTCAGATACTGATGGTGACTCTTCAGAAACAAGTCCGTGAAACATTTTGTTTGAACCAAAGGTAGAACAATCAGTAGCAGAGAGTTAAGAGGCTGTGTGTGTCTGTGTGTCTGTGTGTGTATGTATGTATGTGTGTATATATATATATATATGTATGTATGTATACATATACATATACATATACATATACATATACATATATAAAATTTAATATCAGTTTTGATATATACCTCAATTTTACTTCAATATCTCAGGCTCTTGTAAACCAGACAGAATTCATGGGTAACAGGACATATAAAAGAGACAATTTTGAATATATATGTCCTGTTATCCATGAATTCTGTCCGGTTTTATATATATATATAACCAGAATTGAGACATTGGAATCGAATAAAAGATACTAAACTATATGTGATCCATGATTATATTTCCTTGCTATTTTAAAAGACGTAGCTGCAATAGGATTTTTACCTTTATGTAGTTAAACTCCTTTCCTCATGCCATTTCCTTTTGAAATTAATGCTTCATAACAATGATTTTGATTGCCAAAATATTTTTATACAAGTACTCCTCAACACGTGACTGGTTGTTTAATGACTGTTCATAGTTATGATGGACTTTAAAAAAGTTACTTATGACCCAGCCTCAAAGTTACGACTACCATATATATGCCCCTCTCCATAGTCATGTTATCACATTTTGAGCACTTGGCAACCAGCTCACATTTATGACAAGGATCAGTGTCCTACAGTCATGTGACCGTGCTTTGCAATGTTTTTTTTGCTGATTTGGAATTTGCTTAACAACCACATCATTCACTTAACAGCCACACTGACTTGCTTTATGATTTATAAAATCAAGTCCAGTCACATGGTGCCTTGACTTATAATCACAATGAGTGAAACTCCATAAAGTTGAGAACTACCTGTTTTTCCCGAAGAGAAAATTTACATGTTTAGGAATATTATTCATTTGTTAGAGATATATTTCCTCTTTTCTCAAAGAGCTTAAGTCAGTCTACATAACTATGTCCTTTCATTTATCTCCATCCTTTGTGGTATTTTTTATCTGAAGCCCTGGCTCTATAGTATTCAATCATGGATCTTCATGATATGATACAAATAGTCCTTGACCTATGATGGGAACCAGGAAATCTTATTATTAAGCAATTCAGTCTTAAACTGCAACCACTTTGCTTAAACAACGGCAATCCAGGCAGTCCTGGTTGCAATTGTTAAGTGAATGCCCTAGTTTTTAGTTGAGGCAACTTCTTGCTGGCTTCCCACAATCAAATCAGTGGTGAATCTGGCAGGAGATTGCAAACTGGAGGCTCTGCCGGGGGGGCAGGGAGCGAGGTATGTGTGTGTGTGGAAGAGTTCAGAAGAGTGCACAAGGTCCTTGAAACACATTGGATTTTCAATCTTCTGAAGCCTCTCCACTCTGGAGCTGAAAATCCTTGTTGGCTAAAATTTCTGCTTGAATTTTGGCATGGAATATTTTCAGCCAGCTCCCAGAGTTGAGAGGGAATCCTTTCAACTCAGGGGGATAGTTGAAAATGCCCCATGAAAAACCCTGCTTAGGCTTCAGCATAAAGTTTTTTTTCAGCTAAGTCTCAGAGATGAGAGGGAGACCTCTTGGCAAGCAGCAACAGCAGCTTGCAACCTTCCCTGTTGGTTTCCCTGTTGACTTTCTGAGGAAGCCAGCAGGGAAGATTGCAAATGAGTTCTTGGCAACTAGTCATCAATGCAGACAGGTTTCCAAGTGCCCAGATCGCAATCATGTGACGGGAGGGGTGGGGGCTTTTCTTTGTTGCCTATAACTTTAGGGCTGTAAGTCCCTTCGTTCAGCACCTTTGTAACTTTGAACGGTTGCTGATCGAATAGTCATAAGTTGAAGACTACCTGTATATGTGGCTTGAGGAAAGCTGCTTAAAAAACTGTGAAAACAGAATAAGAAGACGCTTTGTTTGCAAAATCTGTTTACATATTGCAAACATCAAATTGTCTGGCTCTAGTGGATCACAAAAGACCACTTTGTCCAGGATAAGTCAATTGGAAACTTCATTGGTTGCTTCCGTGTAATTTTTATTGTACAGAGAAGCTGCTTGTGTGATTATTAAACCATAATAATAAGGTTTAGAAAGATGTTGCAATGACACTAAAGGACTGATAACATATCAATGGGGAAAATAATAGAAAGTAACAAGAAAACGTATTCTGATTTCTGCTGATAAATCAAGGGTAGTTGTCTGTCTTGATTTACCTTAAGCTTTGTTTGCGCGTCAGTGAATAATAATAATGAATCAAAGCTCTCTTACCTGTTAGAAGGTTCTTTGAAACCTTAATTTTCAAAAGGGAGATAAAGATTTACTTATTTTGAACAGGAAAGTATTATTTAATGCCAATAGTTTTGTACATTTACAATTGTGCAATAATTGGGGAAATTCAGCAAAAAAAAAAGATAATGAATTTTCTTTGCTCTAAAAATGAAAACAAGTGATTTAAAAGGATTCTGCACAAGACAAGATTCATTAAAGATTTTTTTAAAAAATTACTGTATTTTTCAGAGTATAAGACACATCTTTTTCCCCCCTAAAAGGGGGTGAAAATTTAGGTGCGTCTTATACACCAAATGTAGCCCTGCCCACCCACTGGCCCCCACCCTTTGGCCTGTGCCTCGCAGCAGTTACCTCTTTGCAAGCGAACAGCAAGAAAAAACAGCTCCTTTTAGCTTTAGCACAGATGGCTGACTCTCAGCTGATTTGTTCTCAGCTGTTTTGGCAGGGCTCTGCTGCTTGCTGCAAAGAGGTAAATTTCTGGAGCAGATTTTTTTTTCCTTATGCTAATCAAGCTATGCTGAAAACGAAACTGAAAGTAAAGCAGGCTGTTTGCTGCAACCAGGCAAAATTGCTCAGAGGCAGAGGGAGATTTCTTTTTCTTCTTTTTTCCTCCCAAAAAAGGTAGGTGCAAACAATGGGAAATTTAGGGCAAAAGAGGAGAGTTCAAGATTTTAAAACACAAAAGAAAAATAGGAGAAAGAAAAAGGCAAAAAGAAAAATGAGAAGGGAGAAAAAGAAATGAAAGAGAAAGATGTTATCCATATTTAGAATTGAAATATGCATAGTAGTAAGAAATAAATGGGAAATCATGATTGTAAAAATGAAATGAATAATAATTGGAATATTTGTCTTTGTCTTTTTGAAATCTAGACAATGATAAGTTTTTATATTTTTTTTTTTTTTTTTAGAAATATGAATAAGTATAAACTATAACAATTGAAATACCTTTAATGGTATATGGTGGTGAAAATAAAAAGGATTAAGTTGTAGCTTGGATAACGGAAAATTTTTAAATTTAATTAGGGAAATTGTAACGATTGAAATATTTTTAATTATATATTGTGATGAAAGTAGAAATGATTCAGTTGTGATTTGGAGGATTATATGGGCAAAACTATTTGGGTTATTGGGAGCGTTTAAGATGTGAAAATGAGTAACATAAGAGGAAAGCTCTATTTAACTAGGGAATTGTAATAATTGAGATACTAAAATAATTGTGTTGAAAGCAGAAATGGTTAAGTTGTGGTTTGGAGGAATATATGAGGGAAATTATTTGGTTTATTATTGGTAAATATAATTAATTGATTTGTAAGAAATTGGATTGCATAGAAATAATTGGAATATTCATGTTCATATTGATTAATATACAAAAAAGATAGTTATATAACTAATCGATTTATATCAAAATGTTGAATTTGTATTAAACAATTGTAATATTACATAATTAACCAATGTGAGGATGGATTTAAAAATAGATGACAATGAGAAGGGGTATAATATAGCATAGAAGGGAAAAATTGAATTTGATTAAGATTAGAGATGAGGATGAAGAGTAATATTAAAAAATAGATGAGGAATAAGTATGGCAAAAGGAAATATAGAAATTGTAAATTTAATTGAAATGATTAAACACTGTTTAAATTTGTGAACCGGCCAAATACTCTGTTCAAAGAAAATACATTGTATGTTTGTATGTGTGTTTGTCTAAAAAACTTTTAGACAAACACATACAAACTATAAAAAAACCTTTTTATTAAAAAAAAAACAAAATAAAAAAGGTAGGTGCGTCTTATACCCCCCAAAATACGGTACATTGAAAATGAAGGACATTTTATTTTATTTATTTATTTATTTATTTATTTTTATCGTACTTATATGCTGCCGTTCTCCTGAAAGACTCAGGGCAGCTCACAACAATAAAACAAGAAGACAATAAAATGAATACTAAAATAATCCAATTAAAATCCCCAAACGGTTAAAACTAAAACTAAAACTTTATATATATATATCCTAATTGTTTTGCTAAAGTACTGCTTAGCATACTATATTTCTGAACAACTGGTTTTCTTATTTCTGCTTTTTACCATTCGCTTTGGTTGCCAAGGTTGTAGTGTTAGATTGAGCCAAAAGCTGAAAACCTCCTGCTGCACAGGAATATTGCAAATTCTTAAACTGATCCTATTTGCTCAGTTAACAGGTTTGTGGATTAAGATGGCAAAATTCAAATGGAGATTATTGTGCAAAATCTCCTCCTTGTCCTTTAGCCATTATATTTCCTGTCTAGCCACCATATAATCTATAAAGCTGCATAAACCATTACTGAGTAGTTATTGGGTATTCTTCCTGAAACATACAGTAACTTGAAGCAGAGATTATTTAGAATATTTTAGTTCACCTTTGTGTCTTTTCATTTCTTCCTGTTACTTAGTTTTGGAAGATTTATATTTTTTGCCTTGCTCATCTTTGGTCACACAAAGAATGCTGTACAATATTCGCATTATTTGCAATAGGTGCTGGAGAGATTGTATTTAATTGCGCCTCTCTTGCCTTTTGTGGAGGTTTAAACCGTTAATTAAAGGAGGCTAAGTTATGAATGAAACCAGGCCTGCAATAGTCCTAATTAAAAGCAGGAGGCTAGATCTGATGATGCTGGAGGGAAAGAAAACAGATAACTGAAACTTGTTTGTCATCTTTCCCTGGTGTGAATGGAGACAGTATTATTCATAAATTAGTAAAGGTGTGATAAAAAATATAAGTAAATAAAATATTGTTTATGTTGGAAGGTGGTGGGCTTAGAGACTTTGCAGGAATGCAGAATTTAGAAGCATTGGGTCAGATCGTAATAAGTTCACCCCATGACATTATCAGTTGCTACATTATGATTGTAAAGGTCAGGCTGTGATTTACAATAGTTTCTTTATCATTTCTACTATAGATGTACCAAAACTGTATAATCTGTAATATTGATTTGTTTGGGGCTCTACTACAGTGCTTTGGCAAAGAGCCTAAGTACCATTATAATTCCTGTATTCCCATATAGTATACTTTCTTGCATCTATCTTCAGTTGTTTTGGTCCCTCTTTTAAGTGGATAATGTAGTAGTTTGTATGATATATTTACCTCCATATACAGTACTTAATAAAGACGCATATAGCCTTATTGGACAGAACCCTCTGTTATTGTTCTGACACTTATATGTGATGTTACCCTTCATATTAATATGCAAAAGGGGAAAAAGGATGAGTAATTATTAGGCTGTCCTCTGATATAATTTTTGACTGCGAATATGGCTTCGCTAAACTGAAAATTGCCCTGCAACCAAATACGTTTGGACAATGATATGAAATTAGTAACGATCTTCTTTTTCTCTTAATCCCAAAGGAATTGATGAACTCTCCCCAAAGATGGAGACATTCAGAGACAAGACTGTAGATGAATTGAAAGAACTGCAAGAAAATTCAGAAGAGATTGAACGGTTGGCATTGGAGTCGAATGAGGTAATCATTCATGTAGATGAAAGTTATTGACGAGAGAAACCATTTTTTAAAATGAGCTATATCTGCCTAACATTTTATTTCTCAGGTCCAGAATGTACAGTTGCAAAGGGAGATGGCTCTGGCTACAAACCGTAGTCTCGCAGAGCAAAACCTGAAGTTCCAGGAGCCCCTGGAAACAGGACGTGCAAACCTCTCTGACAGATATCAAGATCTGCAAAAACTGATAGAGCGATGCCAGGAGCAGAAGTCAAAGCTGGGTAAATTTTCAGATGGCTGTGGCTGATGGGTATAGAGGTGGAATAGAATTAGCCAATAGGCTTTCTCTAGCCAAGATGATGATGATGATGATAATGATGATGATGATTTACTTTATTCATTAAACATGAAACATTCAAAAATGCATCACAAATACCATTGACGACTCCTCCTCCTCCTCCTCCTCCTCCTCCTCCTCCTCCTCCTCCTCCTCCTCCTCCTCCTCCTCCTCTTCTTCTTCTTCTTCTTCTTCTTCTTCTTCTTCTTCTTCTTCTTCTTCTTATTATTATTATTATTATTATTATTATTATTATTATTATTATATGCATTTTCTTCATCTTGGTCTTGGGACATGGAACGGTATGGTTGGCATCTTCTCATCTGGATGCATTTGTTGATAGCCCCCAGTGGTCAAGCCTCCACAGCATTACACTGTCAGTGACCATCTGGTTAGTCAAAAACTGCACTTGTACTAGAGTTTTGGTTTTAATTGATCACCTTCCTTTCTTCCTTCTTGGTTATAGGTTCAGATTCCATGAGACTAGCTCTTAAAGCAACAGAATTCTTTTAGAAGCTGGTAGCCTTCATGTATACCAGGGGTGTTAAACTCACGTCGTCATGGCGGCATCACATGACTTATTGGGATTTTCCCCCCCTTCGCTAAACCAGGCATGGGTGTGGCCAGTGTGTCTTGCCTGTGGGCCAGGAGTTTGACAGTCCTGGTGTACAGTATATGTGCAGGACCAGGGGTTTGCATTGAAATGAAAAGAAGAAGAGAGGTGTATTTTTGTTTAATTTTTAGGTGTCTCTTTTTTTTTTTCCAGAGCAATTCTCAGCAGCAACAAACCCTGATACCCTGTTAAATCTTCTGAAGGTGGAAGGACTCAAAATTGAAGAGGAATCTGAGGTTAGCCTGTTATTTAAATTCCAGAGGGAATAAATTATTTTAATTGTTTTTATTGACAAAAATGAACTTTAAAAGTCAGTCTAGTTGAGCTTTCCCACATTTTGTCCTTGTTATACAACTCAAGCAAATATCTGTGAGCTTTATATTGCTCTTTAATACATGCCTTATTTACCTTTGAAAATGATATCCGTTACATCTGAAAATTCCATTTGGCTAATGATGAAAGAAATTGAGAATATTTCTCATCTTCCTCTTCCTCCAAGAGGTCTGGTAGGTGTTTTGCTGCTATAAATCAGTATTTTTTAACCAACTTTTGATCCTTCACTACATGCATAGCATCTAACTAGTTTTCAAGTAAATTTAGTGAGGCATCAAAAGGAAGTGTTTAATAGTCTGTAAACTCATCTCCTCATTTCATCTATTTTGAGGGATTGTTTCACCTAAGCAAAGTTTTGCTTGGAAGCAGTGGTGAAATCTAAAATTAGTTATTACTGGTTCTGTGGGTGTGGCTTGGTGGGGGTGGGGGTAATGTGACTGGGTGGGCGTGGCCATTTTTTTAACTTTTAAAAGCATTTTTTCTACAACCTCTTCGAGGTTGTAAAAAAATGCTTTCAAAAGGCTCTGACGATCCTAGCTGACTTGCCTGATCCGCAGAGGCTTTTTAAAAAAGTCTCTGCCGATCAGGCAACTCAGCTTGGATCGTCAGAGGCATTTAAAAGAAAAAAGGGTTTTTTTTCTTTTAAAAGCCTTTGACGATCCCAGCTGAGCTGCACGATCATCAGAGGCTTTTTTTTACTTTTAAAAGCATTTTTTCCGCCGAAGAGGTTGTAGAATAAATGCTTTTAAAAGTAAATAAAAAAGCCTCTGATGATTGTGCGGCTCAGCTGGGCATGGGGGGAGGGCAGGAATTTTTGCTACTGGTTCTCTGAACCACCCGCCTCCATCGCTACCGGATTAGGCGATCTGGTCCGAACCGGGAGCATTTCACCCCTGCTTGGAAGCTAATTGAGATTAGTCTCCTGAGCATGAATGGAGCATAGACTAAAATATAGCAGGAAATAGGTTCTCTGCATTATTTAGGAATGAAAGGAAATTTACAGAACTTGCACCTTTTACTCAAATTCTTCATGCATTTAACTTAGATCTCATGCTTCTTCCTTGTACTTTCTCTGTTGGAGAAGAATACCCCTTAGTTTTTCTAATTGCATTATCCTACCATTTTCAGGGGATTTTGAATAGCTTGGGTAAGGAAGCCTTATAGTCAAGGAATTAGAATACAGTAGTCCTTGGGTGTCTGATGATAATTGGGACTGGCATTTCTGTCGCTAAGCAATGCCACACCATTTAGCTTGGGAGACACTTAGCCGAGCAACTTAGGACCTTCTCTCCTGGCTTACCCATTGGCTTTACTTATGGGACTGGGAAGGGTGGCCACAAAGGGTGAACATGTGACTATAGGATGCTCCCACCTTTGTAAGCACGAACTGGTTACCAGGCACCCAGATCATAATCATGTGACCATGAGGATGCTGGGATAGCTGAAACTTTGAAGCCTCTTTGTAAGTACCACTTCTTGCAACTTTGAATGGTCACCAAATAAGTGGTTGTTATCTGTATGTTCCCTTTGATACAGATGGAAGCATTGTTTTAATATTTTTTTTTTGTTAATTCCAGATGATGGCTGAAAAGTTCCTGGAGGGGGAGGTGCCTTTGGAGACATTTCTTGAGCAGTTTTCTACCATGAGGAAATTATCTCATCTACGACGTGTAAAAGTGGAAAAACTTCAAGAAGTGCTGCAAAAATCTCAGTCCTTGCCGGAGCCAGCAAATGATAATGAATTTAACCACCAGTCTCCTTCCCACATATCTTCTGGACCTATAAATCAGCAGCCACAGAAGCGTTCAGTTGGGGAACCAGCCTTTCCTTTACCTTATGGTCTATCTCCTTGTGTTCCAACAGGCCCTTCAGCTTATGGGGCTCTCCAGCCAGGCCCCTTTGGAGGAGCACCAGTTGCAGTGGGACACGTTGCCTCCTCTCAACCAAGTGCCCAGCCCCCATTTCCATATAGACCACCCTCAGGTCCTGGATACCCATCTGTTCCTCCAAGTAATCCTGTACCCCAGCCTCAGACAGGTGACCTGGCTTCATCCAGGTACTCTTGGTCTCCATCCAGAACATCGTCTTCTGGACCAGGGTATCCACAGCCTTCTCTCAGGGCTCCATCAGTAGCACCAGGATTTCCTCAGTCTATGCAGCCTCCCTATTTTCCATCAGGAGGAAGGCCACAATGTCCTTATCCCACTCAACCTTCAGTGGCTGGCTTCCCTGTTCCCTCCCAGCCTCCATATCCTCCAGGTCCAGCTCCATCTTTTGGGTATCAGCCACCACCTCTTCCCCCTCGTGGCCATACTTGGTCTGGATATTAGACCAGGTTTCCAGGCAGTATTTTACATGGTAGCTGATGAAATGTTTTGCTAGCTAATGAGCCCCAAGATGAAAATAGGGGAGTGTCATCCTGAGAAACATACTATACATAAGCATTACACTGATGGAATAAACGATGGAATAATACTGTTAAGAGCTGCAAAGGAAGGCCACTGTTTGATGTTCTGCTTGTAAGTTTAGCGATGGTAGGCAGCCTTAATGGAATCAGTATTGACCAAACATTCAGTTCAAGCCATAGTATAAAATACATACAAAGACCCAGAGCTCTTATCATGGCACTGTGCTTGCTAAGCTCTTTAAGGAAGACTTAATTGACAGCAACCTGGATCTGGTTTTGTGTAGGGACGTGTGTATGCGTGTGTGTGTGTGTGTGTAGTTTTCTAATTTAGTATATTAGAATATATTAAAAAGTACTATAAGCCTATATTCCTACAAAGAATCTGATGGAGAAATCAGTTAAGCCTTTCTGATGTAAAACATGCTTTCTAAAGGAGAAGTCTAAAGTTTCTCTTGGCATTAGGAAATACTCCTTGACAGTAATGGTATTTTTACTAACTCTGCAAAGAAAGAAAGAAAAGGGAAAGAAAAAAAGAAAGAGTCTTCACCTACTAGTAGCTACAGCAGATTACCAAACATTTGCTGCTGGATGTTCCCATATGGAAGCTTTGGAGAACCCTTGTCAGTCTAAGGGAGCATGTTTCTTCATAAAACTGCGATAACAACAACGGATGAGGTCAGCACCAAAGGCCAAAATTATTCTGCTCACCGTCCACCCATTTTGCAATTTGTGGCGAGAGCTTCCACAGAGTCCACAAGGTGCTCCTCATCCCACGCTGCAATTTTTTTTTAAAAAAAATCTGCCATTGATTGGATTCTCCTGTTTCTTCTGTAACAGTTAAGTAACTTTGCACTTTCTTGATTTCATACCATCAAGCAAGACTTGCCATGACTTCTTCAGTCTATATGCTACCCTTTGAACAATTGCTCTGATTTTTTTTGACCTAGGAAACTTGTGATCTTGGCAATGCTTGGCAGTTGGCTAGCATTATAGACTAATGGAAAGCCAAATCACTATGCATTTTTTATATTTGGGAGTAAATGAAGTAATGTTGTACCTACATTATTGAGTGTGACAACCTTCTCAGGAATTTGGATTTGTAGCTTTCATCATATCCAGATCCTTTTCTTTAATAATCTTAATTTTACAGAGAACATAGGAAACAGGTGTTTCCCTTGTTTTTGCTCATTGTTCCACTTTGATTGAGAAGAAGAAACACTGGCTGTCAATTAATAGAATGCAGGAGATGTAATGGAAAACAAAATAGTTTTGCTAAGCACTTTATCCTCTTGCTTGTCTGTAATTTATTTTTTAAAAATAAATTTGACTGACTTTCAGACTTGATGGAAGCAATTGCATATATGTAATTGATTAGGGTAATAAAATTTGATGAACTGCTTAGAATCGTGTGGCTATGAATTTTGGAAATTAGGCTGTAGCTAATTTATACCTGAAATTTTGTTCACTTTGATTTGTATTGTATCAATAAGACTCTTCATTTTCATCTCACATGTTCATAACTCTTTTGTACTAGCTGACCTTTAGTTTGCTTAAAGATAGATTTTTGTGATATCCCCCCAATGACCAGCAGATTTAACTCATCTCCCAATTCTTTTAACATTGAAGCATCTCTATTCTCTAAATTTTAATTTTCATGATTCATTTCTTCCTCCTTTATTATTCTGTTACTGTCTCCATTCTTTTTATATCTTCTCCAGTATACATTAATGCCTAGCCAATAATAATTTAAATTATCACTAAATTAACATTCCCAATGTTGATCTAATGTCCTACCCAGGGTGCGATTCAGCCAGTTCGATTCAGCCAGTTCAATTTCCTACCCAGTGGTGCGATTCAGCCAGTTCGCACCACTTCGGGAGAACCGGTTGTTAACTTTCTGAGGAGTTTGGCAAACTGGTTGTTGGAAGAAATCATTAGGGCAGAGAACCGGTTGTTAAATTACTTGAATCACACCACTGTTCATATCTATATATATCCATAACATGACTCTCTTTTTAGCTAAGCAACTTCATATAAAATGTAGAAAGTAAGAAATAGGGCGGAAAAATAAAGACAGGAGATAGAAAAGGAAAAAGCTGTAATTTACATCAACGCTGCTCACTAGGCTTCTCCAAATCTTTCTATCCTTGCATCTTTGGTTCCATTGTTCCCATTCATCTCTTCATAAGTAGCTTTTTGCTTTTTACGTTACATTTTCTCACATTCGTTTATTTGGACCACCAGCTTTCTCTTCAACCTCTCATTTTTTTTCTTTGTATATTTGACACTTGATTCTCATTGATTCTCCATAAATAACCACATCACACAAATAACCAAATCATTTCATAATATTCACTTTTGCATTCAGTCCATATTCATTCAATAACCCTCAGTATTGACCATATTTTCCTTTGCTGTATACACTTAAGTACTGAATCCCATTCCAGCTGCAGCCAAGTTCTTAAGTTTCTCCTAACATATCCACCTCTCATCTCTATAACAAATTGGGCAGAAGCACATTGTTATACATAACTATCTCACACCAGAACTTTTGGTGGCCACTGTCTTTCTGCCAGCATTTATCCGAAATGTTTTCCATCTTCCCATATTTAGTAAGCATTTCATCAAAGAACACAAATTGATTTGCTTGCTCTAGTTTTTCTCCATTTACAGTATGTATAGCTGGCAATCATCCACTCCGTTTTCCCTGTCAAAGACAATCATCTTAATCTTTTGTACATTACTTTTCAGAACCAAGCCCCTTGTGGCATCTTATAGTCTAACTAACATTGACTGCAAATCATTCAGGTGTTTAGTCAACAAATAATATAGATGAAATACCAAACACCCCCCTCCCCTTACTCCCAACTATTTCACCTATTAAGGTCACCACAAACATTCCGTAAATATCTATAAACACATTAAACAATATATCCTTCCCAATATTTTTATCATAACTTGTGACTCCCACATTTCAACCTTCCTGGGAATGCAAGATTCCCTAACTTCATCTCGTGTCAATATAATTGGTATAATTCCAAGTTTAATGTTTTCTTCCCTAGTAAAAAATGTGTGCTCTTAACTAATTGGTTGATCAAACTATCAGAAGATTTTGCAATATCATCAAAAGTCTGGGAGTAGTATATCGTCATTTAGTTATTTATGGGCTAGAATTTGTACCCTCGTAAGTCTGCAATAAACATAAAATATGAGTCCTATATCACCTATGAAGGCATTTTTATTTATGATGATATACTGAACCTTTCTTTGGGTTTTTTACGGAATGCATCATAAATACATCAATTTGTCATTTATATGTGTTTGTACATTTTTCCTCTTTTTGCAGAGGGAGTGGGGGAAATACAGTGAAGTCCAAAAATCCCTAGATTTTGTTATTTCTTTACAGTTGTTTCTAGAGGAGCTAGGGTTGCAGAAATAATTTCATTACACTTCCAGAGAAGACCGTTTTATGTCCATTACTTTGAGGAAAGTACCATTTCACATCTTAGTTACGTGATAGCTTAGATTATTATAATAGACTCTACATGGGTTTACCTTTGCAAAATGCTTTGTTTGGGATCCCAAAGGTCCTTTTTCAAGTGGCAACTGGACTTTCTTGTTTTTCTTTGAAGATGTTCTGCTTCTTATCCAAGAAGCTTCTTCAGTTTCAGTTTAACCAGGAATTTTTACTTTGAATTACTTTAATTTTTATTATTGTTTCCTGGGAATTTAAGTATTGTATCATTATTAGCTATATTAAGCAAACCATGAGCAGAAACACAATTATCTTTTCCACTAAAGCTGATAATGATTGTTTAATCGATTTAGCCATCACCTGAATTTCCACACCACTCTGGATGGCTCACAATATAGCAAAATAGACTTTAAAAAAATAACATTGTTCAAGATAAGTAGCCAGATATTTCATCTTATTTAACCCAACTAATCTAAAAATGCAGGCCATAAAAGGGTATATAGGGTATAGGGTATACTCAAGGCCTGCTAGAACAGCCAGATTGTTAGTTGCTTCAAAAGAGTGACCTTTGTCTTTTAAATGCAGATGGACTGCTGAATCTTGTCCTGAAGGGTTTGTTCTCCTATATTGTGCTGTGTGTTTATGAAGTGGTTGTTTTGTTTCTCCAATGTACAGATCTGCATATAGCTCACTGCATTGTACTGCATATACCACGTTGCTCAGTTTGTGTCTGGGTGTTTTATCCTTGGGGTGGACAAGCTTCTGCCTTAGTGCATTCTTGGGTTTGAAATGTGCATGTAAGTTGTGTTAGCTGAAGAGCCTCCTGAGCTTTTCCAATATTCCTGCAACATATGGAATGACAATGTTGCTTTATTTATTTTTCTCTTCATTGTCTGTTATGGAGGAGCTCCTGTAGGGTCTTTTTTGAGATTTGATGAAGGCCCACTTGGGATAGCTAAGGGCGTTCTGAGGGCTTCCTTGATATGTTTTAATTCTTTTTCTTTTTCATCTTTGCTGATAATGTTACCTAGTTTGGTGATGAAACATCTTTAAGTCAACCACAAAGCTCAGAGAGCAACAAGGATCCCACAGTTCAACCCCATGCTTCAAAAAAAAGTTCTCTTTTATTGGTAACACATTTTATTAAAAGACAGAAGCTTTTGTAAGTTGCAATCCGTCAGAAGAAAAAGTACATATCTGCATTTGTACATATGGTTATTTCAGATGATAAAGTGAACCGCAGCTCAAGAAAGCAAAAACTTGTAGGCCATTTATTAACTACCACACAAAGAACAAACTTCTGTATCATTAAAAAAACCTTTCCCTTCCAAACGTAGAACTAACTATAGAACTGGTTGAAAATGTTTGATACAATCATCTGACTCGCCAAAATACGTATTAAATGGTTGAGAGGCTACCTCCCTTTCTCCAAGTGAGCAACATAATTAACATGATATCTCTGAAATGTACAGCAATTTAAACAAGTGAACAACACAGCATTAATCCATATGAGAAATCAGTTGTGAACCAGATGTGAAAATTGGACCTATAGGCCAACTTTTTGCAGTCACTAATGTCAATAACCAAATAAAGAATGGATGTCATCTGTGCTACGTGAATGTTGATTGCATAGTTTCCCTCCCCACACCATTTAAAGTAGTGTTGCTTGAAGACAGTTCAATAGATTTAACAATTAATAAACCTCTCACCAATTAGCTTCAATATTTATTTAATTGCAACATATTTATAACACATAGACTTATAATCTTATAGCATATGTAGATACTGTACACCCTAAAAAGGAAACATTGATTTAAATTCTCTGGGCCAAGAAACATATTCTATTTGAACTTTCCAGCTGAATAATATTAGCTCTTCTGATTTACTCTAATTCAGTACCTCAGTAAGGTGATAAACCGTGTATTCACATTTGTGTACATATGGCTTCTTCATATATACTGTATCTTCTTGAAATTTTAATGGACACATAAGTCTTCCTTATTTGGCTTGCCAGAGATTGCCTAGCCTTATTTTGGGTGGTCAGGTAGGAGGATGTTAATCCTACAGTGGTCTATAATCCAAATTGATTTTCAATGACTGAAACTGGGAGATTTCTATCTCTATCAGTGTATCTTTGATGGGCTGAGACTTGTAGGAGTTGAAATTCAGTATAACTGGCTGGGAAAAACATGCTAAGGCTCAGTGCATGGGTAAGTTGGTGTACTGGTTTTGCTATCACTGTGGAGTAGAGAAAATGTACATGTTTCAGTCCAGAGCAAGTGCATTTTAATAAAATTCTTCCTCCCCTAAACTGTTTTTATTTCTACTGAACTTTCTGTATCTGCAAAGGAGAACATAAACTCCATGAATTATTTTTAAGTGTAGTATAATTAATATAATTAAAGAAATGATTTGTTTTCAGATGGCAAGTTTTGTCTTCCACATACGTCTAACAAATATCATTTTTAGAATTTTAGTACAAAAAAAAAGAAAAAAAGGAAAGGAAAAAGAGGAAAAGTCAAGTCACTTTTTAAGCAAAGTATTAAACTTTGACCCTAGGGAAAACGATTGATCCATCTTTTCATTTTGTTGATAAAGAATCCACTCATAAGCTAAGGGAAAAACTCATCTATCCAAGATCTATATTACAAATATCAATTTCCTTCCTTTCAAAAAACGGTTTTAAATTTATTACAGTGATTATGCCCCTGGAATTTACTATTCATTCAAAGGATATTCCATTATTAGATTTGTATTGGGTCTTTTGCTCAGAAGCTTAAACCATTACATATTGGATTCCCCCCCAATTTCCCCCCACAACCACTCCATGAGGTTGTTTAAGCCTGAGAGAGTGAGTGACCAGCCTGAAGTCATCCAATGGTTGAGGATGGAGTCAGGGTCACTTCAATGCTGCCTTAAGCACCATATTGCAGGTGAACAAGAAGGAGTGTCATCCATACTTCACAGAGTTTACAGCTGCTGTGCGGAACATAAGTCATAATCACTGTCAGATGAGTTATCCAAAGGGCTGGAAGATCTGTTAGTTGCCCCTTCCAGAGCTGGAACATGGAGGAGAAAAAAACAAACAACTCTCAGCATGGAATCACATTGGCATGAAATACCAGTTGGTGCCAATACGTTACCCCTTCCTATATGACTGAAATATTTGCATCAAAATGATTTTCCATAAAGCTACAAAAATGGTTAGAGCAACAAAGATGATTGGGGGCTGGAGGCTAAAATGTATGAAGAATGGTTACACAAATTGGGTATGCCTAGTCTAATGAAAAGAAAAAAAAGACTGGGGTGACATGATAGCAGTTCCAATATTTGAGGGGCTGCCACAAAGAAGAGGGTGTCAACCTGTTTTCCAAAGTACCAAAGGCAAGACAAGAAGCAATGGATGGAAACTAACCAAGGAGAGAAGCAACCTAGAACTAAGAAGGGCTGTGCAAAATATAAGAAAAAATAAACCACGAGGAAAGATATTATTTATGGACGCTAGGTGGAGCACGTGGCAAGTTATAGAAAGAGATGCACTCGGAGGATTTTGCTTCAACACAAACCATTGGTTTATCTTTGCCATGTAAAGTTGTCTCCAAGTACAATCTGATGCCTAGTGACTCAAATCTTTGTCATTTTCTTAATATGGTACCAAAGAGGATTGTCACTGCCTTTTTTCAGAATGCTTTTCCCAATCTGATTTATAGCCCTGGATTTTCCAGGGGGCAATCTATCCAAACATCAGCCAGGTACTGGTTTATTAATATTATCTCATAGGTTTAACTTTACATTCACTATGCACAGGTAGCCCTTGTTTAGTGACTTCCTTGTACTGTGACATGTGCAGTTATGATGAAAAACTGACTTTGTAACCAGTCCTGACATTTATTATCTTTGTTGGTCTATAAAGCAAAACAAAACAAAACTAAACCTAAAATAAAATAAATTGTGAAACACAGTTGCAGTTTTACTTAGTGACTGCTTCATTTAAAGACCTAATTGCTGATCAAATTGTGATTGCTAAATTCTCTCTCTCTCTCTCTCTCTCCATCATCATCATCATCATCATCATCATCATTTACTTTCTCTCTCTCTCTCCTATCTAATCTGTTCTTTCATAGCATCACAAATAGTAACCAAAATTACAGTTCTAATGGCCTTATGGGTTATATAAAACATTTGCCTTCTCTTATCTCTGTCACTGTGATTACTAGTAAGAATCGAATCAAGATTTTAAATATGGCGCGGGCCAATATTAGCATCAGTGCAATTTTTGATTTTGTGCAAAAATGGAACACTATACCATTCATAATTTGTTCACAAAGAATAATCACAAACAGATGATTTGTACTGGCATAATGAGAATTGATTAGTTTACTTCATCTGGATCCATCACTAAATATAGATTATTGAAAAACTGGCCCTCCATTAGGATATTGCTGAAAACACAGAAAAAAATGACACTGAAGACACAGCAAAGTGTACATGTTATAGTGCCCTCATTTGATATGTGGTACCTGAATGTAGCTTTTGAATCATTTGCCCACAGTGGAGATAAAAATAATATATATTCATAGCCTGGTATATTAACATTATCATGGGTCATGATGCTCTGTCTGTTTAGATCAGCGGTCACCAACCGGTGGTCTATGGACCACTGGTGGTCTGCAAGAAAATTTTTGTGGTCCACAGGAAAATTATTTGCATTTTTTATATTGCACTAAATCAGAGGTCCTCAACTACGGCCCCTGGGACAGATACGTACAAGAATGTTTGTGTTGCTGCAGAGAGTCTCCCCCTTCAGGTCTCTTTGTGAGGGTTGGAGGGGGACAGAAATTCCTATTTGGGGTCTGCTTCAGCTTCCTGGTGCAGGGCTTTGGGTGAAGGCTGGAGGGAAGTGCTGCTGGTGGCGAAGAGCCAGAGGGTCTTGTTCCAGTGGGACTGCATCATGGCCTGGAACTGGCTGACCATCTCAGCCACTGAGCCTCCAGGCACCGGTACCTGGCCTTGCACTCCCGCAGGACTTCCCTCTGCTTGGAAAGCCTATGCTTGTAGTCCTCAGTGAGGTGCTTCTGCTGAGCCTCCTTCTCAGTCAGATCTAATTTGAACTGAGCTGTTTTGTCAACTCTTTCTCATGGTGGCTGTTTAGCTCCAACAACTGCTTCTTGTTGGGACCCTAAGAAACAACAGGGCGGGCAAGAGAGGAGTGAGTGGGAGGGGAGGGGTGAGTAGAGGCCAGCGAGGTGCCCCTCAATGTGAGTGACATCAAGTTGGCCATGCCTACCTAGTCACATGACCACCTAGCCACGCCACCCAGCCAGTCATTAAGCAGATCATATTAGTGGTCCACGGGATTTAAAATTGTGAATTTAGTGCTCCCTGAGGTCTGAAAGGTTTGTGACCCCTGGTTTAGATCAATGTTTTGGCTAGCACAGCTAGAAATGATTGGACTCCAATATATGGGGAAAGAAAGGAATCGAACTGGGATGACATTATCATCCTATTTATTAGAAGTGTCCATCTGATCTGTTGTGAGACTTAAGATGCCCTGGCTCAACAACTTTGGACCAATGGTACATATTTTTTAAGAGGTGACAAACACTTTTAGTTTAAGCAAGAAAGTGTTACCTGCATAGGGTGAGAGATAAGTTTTCTGGGAGGCTTTATTCCCCTCTTCCTGAACAACTAGGTTTTCAAGACGTGTCTGGAGGGCAGTAGAGCTCTTGCGATGGAATGAAACTAAAGAAAAACATAATGTGGCCTTACTTTCTATATATTGAATCCCACTCATTTTGTTTCTCAGCTCCGATTCTTCATTCATGCAAGGATACACATTTCCTGACTTTGTGACCAGTTGAAATTAAAATGATAGTTTGTAGGGAAAAGCCCTGTTAGAGCGGTGCTCTTTATGACACCTTTTAAAAACAGAGTATATCCGGGAGCTGCCACATTCAAAAGAGTTTATTGAAAGAAATAATGTCCATGCTCATGTACATCCAATCAGTGATGGGATTCAAGTAATTTAACAACTGGTTCTCTGCCCTAATGATTTATTCCAACAACCAGTTTGCCAAACTGCTCAGAAAGTTAAAAACCAGTTCTTCTGAAGTGGTGCGAACTGGCTGAATCCCATCACTGCATCCAATGTATTACAAACCATAGTGGGGCAGTGATTAGAATGCAGTACTGCAGGCTACTTCTGCTGATCACTGGCTACCAGCAGTTTGGCAGATCGAACCTCACCAGGCTCAAGGTTGGCTCAGCCTTCCATCCTTCTGCGGTGGGTAAAATGAGGACCCAGATTGTTGGGGGCAATAGGCTGACTCTGTAAAATCGCTTAGAGAGGGCTGTAAAGCACTGCAAAGCACTATATAAGTCTATGTTGTATTGCTATTGCTACATGCTAATGCCAACCACCATATTTTTAATCAGTTCTAGTTCAACAAAACACATGCTTTTCTGGGTCAGCCTTTGAAATTACCCTCAACAGGACCCCAATTTTGTGCACACATCTTTTATTGTAAAAATGCACCCACACCCCGTTTCTTTTTAAAATGGAAGTAACTTGCACTTCCATCCCAGGATCAAAAGCACCCTCAGTGTTATGGAAGAATGTTTTGAATCCTATGTCCTGGGAGAAAGAGGTTTCAAATAAGTGTACGCACATCCTGATTAAGGCCTTTCATTGCTGCTACTCAGTATTCCAAAATTAAAGATCAGGATTACAGTCACATAGTTAACATTATGTCCAGTGTGGTTCTTCAAAGGGTTTCTTGGCTGGATATCAGCAAAAGCAGAAGGTCTGCACTGCAGTCTTTATTGGGCTGTCAACCTACTTCTCGCCTCTAGAGGGAGCCAAACCATGTTTTTGGGACCGACCTACACATTTATTATTCTACCCACGGGTTTTATTGAAATTGTGATTATGACACTAGATCTCTGTCCATAATCAGAAGAGGCATTTGTGGCATTTACATTAGAATCCTCATGTTTGCCAGGAAACAAATGACATTAGTCTTGCCTGGAATTCTTTTGCAGTTCCTCTCTGCCATATGTTTCGAGTTCAATAATGTTGCGGCGGCTGCAAAGACTGTGAGACTTTAAAAGGGACAGCTGCTTTTCTTCCTCTTGTGAAGAACTTGAAAGCAAGTGCTTTGGGAGCAAAATTTTAACCAGGACTCAGCAGATGTGTTTTGAAATGTCAACTTTAGTTGTAAAATATATGGCCCAGTCATAAATAACAGAGTGCTATTTAAGAGTACATTTAGAAGAGAATTATCACTCTTCCCATAGAGGCTAGAATTACAGGATGACAGTCTCTTTAAGCAGCCTGTAACTCACAGATATCAGTCAATGTCTTATGAGTCTGACAAATGTGAAGGTCTGATCTCTTCCCTTCCATCTTGATTTATTCAGGCGTATGGAAGATAAAGTTATACCCATAAAGACTGCATGATTGGGGTGGGGTGAATTTGCCCCATCATCCAACAGGACTGTGCTTTACATTTAATGATGCAGGTGGAGATACTGTTAAGGTTGCCCATCTATTTTCCTAGATGAGAGGCTTGCTTTGGGATGGAGGGCAATTATTTTGCTCTTTATTCTGCTTGCCAGATGAATTAAAAGTCCCACTAGCCCAAAGTAAGCAGTGGTTATTCTTATAACCCCCTCTAAAGTGTGTTGATCAAAAGGTAGGTATGACTCCTACTTTTCTGAGATCAAATCTTGCTAGGATGGTATGGTCCACATCAGCAACCTGAGTACATATATCCATTTATAATGAGAACATAAAACCTGCATTAATAAACATGTATATTCAGTGTCCCTATATACATTATGAGACATGCAAATGCCTACTCCCTTTGACTTACAGGAGAAATTAGACTGTGGATTCTTGTTCCCTGCTTTGCAGGTGATTTCTTACCATTTTGGTTCACCCCACTTGGGCCAATCCATTGTTGCTGCCTCTTCTTGGAATCTGCAGAGAAAGAAGGGATATGGGATTGATGAAATAACCAGGTAGGGCATAAATACTCTTCCTCCAACTTCCATTAGTTAATAACCATAAGCTTTTAGTGTATAAAGCAGGCACTGTGTATGAAGTGGCATTGGATACCTACAGAAACAGGTTCATAGGAGCACCTTTGACTTTGTGGAAGCCAATTGTGGACAATTGTGGAATTTATGGATGAGTTTGCATGACTTGATCATTCAAGTTGAAGAGGATGGAAAATGGTTACATAACATAATCAAACTACATGCTTTCCATTCTCAGGTCTGCAGGAAATCTGTTTTTTTTAAAAAAAGAAAAAGATGGTAAAGTAATAGACTCATTGCCAGTACAGTTATCCTAATCTATCTTTTTATATCTTTTTAGATAGACTTGCTTTTGACCTCAGTAATAACTTATTAAGCAGCTGACTATCACTGTTCAGCATAAATTCACTAGACTCATTGCTGCAGGAAACTTTTAAACCTCCTTTGGATGGCCTTTAAAATGATCTTTTAAACAGCAGTAATCACTTCCAACCCAGACATAATTAAAATAATAGTAAAATACTCTGAAGTGAAATGCTGTAATGCAATATATTAAGGAGTCACTGATATTTTAAAGTGATTAATGGCTGTAATCAGAAAGATCCTGTTTATGCTTTTAGTAGAGCTATATGTTTGCATGCTAATAAAAAGCATGAAGAATGTTCCCATTCATTGTTATTAACTACATCCAAAAACTGTGATGAATAGAAATGATTTTATAACATCATTTCAAATGCAGGTTGTATACTCAGGCTGTTAAGGTTCACAGAAGGATTAGAACATGCATAGTGTCCTTCCAGCAGTGTTGAAAATAACTATAATTCCATAATAAAAGAACTATTAATTAATGCCAGGTACTGCTAGGAAACATCTGTATAGCCATCATATTTTTATGACCTGGTGAGAAACAGGGGAGATTGAAACCATAAACAGGGACAAAATGAGCCCAGCAGTATCCATTTATGGAGTCTTTTTTTGCTCTCCAAACTTCATTATTTGCTTGCAGATGTTTCATTACCCATCTAGATAACATCACCCCCACAAAAAATTAATTATGTCATCCAGTGGAGTAATGAAATGTCTGCAAACAAACTACCAAGCTCAGAGAGTTCACAGTTCAGTCCTGAGCTACATATATTT
Source organism: Masticophis lateralis (assembly GCA_030761175.1). NCBI lineage: Eukaryota > Metazoa > Chordata > Lepidosauria > Squamata > Colubridae > Masticophis > Masticophis lateralis. Next base: position 243,201,544 of record JAUDYJ010000001.1, on the reverse strand, counting down.
TCTTTTATTGAGAGTGCATCTAAACTTGGAGGGAATCTGATGCAGGGATTAACATCTTTGATATTAATGGGGTTTATTTTCAAGACATTTCTACATGGCAGAAGATAACATTTAAATGAAGGCATATGGACAAAAATATACCATGCCCATTGATGCCATCAGGGTACCTCAAAAGGAAAGGGGTACGTGTGCATACTTTTGAGTAGAGAGTGCAATATAGCATACAGTAGTCCTAGAATGAAATGTGAGAACCAGAAAATTCCTAGTGCAATCAATGGATCTCCCAAACTAGTTTCTTCAGCTTGAGGTACCAGTCTCGGGAAAAAAGCATGTCATCATGCTTTTTTTCTGGATTTCCACCCAAAACAGACTGTGACAATCTCTTTATATTAGCAATACAATCTTACTTACATGTTTTCATAATTTTTTTGTAGGTAGGAAGAGCACAGATACTCAGAAGAACAGCAATAAGAACAAGACCAAGCAGGATTCCTAAGACAGTCTCTGAACTGGATTTCTGGGGCTTCAACTCTTGATCTGGAGAAACAGAAAATCCTATAGATTATGGACTTGTCCTGTCAGCTAGGTTTTCCACTTCCCAACTTAAATTGAAAATGTGCTGAAGACTTGATCAGGTTCTCTGGATTATTTGCAGTTCTATTTGGTTATCAAGATGCTATTAAAAAAAAATGTATCTATAGGTTTGTGAGTTTAAAGCTTGGAAAGAATCATCTACCAATCACTGATTTTCACAGTCTTTTCAGGATGGCCAAGAACTGATTTAGAAGCCCCCACACTGTCCTTTAAATTCCCAATGCTGGCATACTGGCAGTTGTTGTGACAGGTTTCCCAAAAGGATGACATAAGATGAACCAACATGGATCAAGTCTCCTTCAAAAGAATTATAGGATTTCAGTAGAGAGTGCAATACATAGCCCCTGCAGAAGTTACATTTCCTGCCATGAAACATTTCCTTGCCTACAAATACAGTGCGACACTGACATACTGAAATTGCTTATAATTGCAAACCCCTGTTAAGATGCAGCATGATCAGTAGAAGATAACTCATTTCACATGGATACTGGGGCTGCAGCTAGTTCTGAAAAAGCTCTATATCTTCAATAGCAACAAACTCATTTTCAGAGAAATACTATTGCTTTTATGCCCTCATTCAATATTTCAGCACCAGAATGATTCCCACCCCGTCTCCTTTTTGCATAACTGCAATTTTTTTTTCTTTCCAGCATTCAGTCTGACTGTACAGGAATCATTCCTGCACTGCAATGATTCCACTATAAATATCATTTAGATACTAGCTATCACATGCCATCTGTCACCCATTAGGTTATCTCTGAACATCCACGTTCAGAATACTATGTTAACAGTTTTCTTATCAAACCTCCCTTTCAGATTGTTCAAGAAACAAAGAGCTAACCTTCATAATATCAGGGGCTACAGTGAGCTTGCAGAGTTCTGGATGTTACTGTTTGTACTATGGGAAGAGGTAAGACCCATATTTTTAGAATGTAGTAGATCCAGCATTTCAGGAATAAAATTCCTCTCTTGGAATAATAGTACAGGGAAGTTCCTTTTTAAAAAATGGAGGGTGGAAATTAGAAAATATAACAATTCCTCCACAAGCTGGTACTGTTCCAGAATTCTAGTGCATTACTCAACCAATTTTTGTACAAAATTGCCCTCCCATAATTGCACTGAAAGACCAATTTTGTGTAATTTAAATGATGAGCACAAATGAAAAGCAGCACAGGGATTGAGGATGCTCTCCTAGTAAGGTTTGCTCACCTGAACATCTAACCAGGGTTAGGCTTAAGCACTCTTGTGTGCTTCCTGAGCAGTCACCCACACTAAGATTCCTTTTCTCACACTGCAGCTTCTCCCAGTGATGCAGGGACTTTTCCCTGTTCCTATTCTTGTGTCCTGGATTTTCACAGTTTACTCCCTGGCAGACCAGCTTATTCCACCATCTTTGTAAACTCAGGCAAAACATTTTCTTGTAGCCTTCAACATCTGGCTCCAAAATCCCTGAACACAAGGAGGTTCCTTCTTCAATGTTTGTCCTTGGGCAATCTGTGAAAGGTAACAGAAGGCACTGATCAATTAATGTAGCAGTAGTATGATTAACAGTACAAACAGTACAAGAGCCTGGATAGCTCAGCAGACTAAAAGCATTGTGATTAACACCAGCTGTCTGCAATTACTGTAAGTTCAAATCTCACCAGGCTCAAGGTTGACTCAGCCTTCCATCCTTTCTAAGGTAGGTAAATTGAGGACCCAGGTTTTTTTGGGGGAGGGCAATAAGCTGACTTTGTATAAAATATACAAAAGTATGAAGGCTATTGCTTAACACACTGTAAGCCGCCCTGAGCCTCCAGAGAAGGGCGGCATATAAATCAATTTTTTTTTTTAAAAAAGTGTTAAACTTAAGATTTTGTGTTCATATTTTAGCTTTTCCAATGAAAGCCATAAATACTTTCTTATGAATAGTTTAGATACGATACATGAAGTGTAGACAGTTAATACTCTCCAGCTGTTTTAGATATTAACTCTATCAGCATTAGGAAACATTGTCACGAGGCAGTTTTGGTTTGTAGCCTTGAGAAAATTTGACAAAAGTGGGGACAATCAAGATACCTTAATTGAAGAATATTTTTTTATTGTGAAATGTTTTAAGGGTGGGGACAATGGAGAAAGTTCTGCTGCCTTCATATTCTTGTGAATGATCTAAAAATAACTACTCAAAGTTATTGGAAGTCAGGTAGCATATAAAATTAATCACTATCACCATCAGCAAAGATTTGGGTTTCCTACCAAAGGGTTTTGAGGAGGTCACCACTGGTGCTGTTGTAGGCTGGAGTACCGTGGTGGTTTGCACAGGAGCTGAAATGATAAAGATAATCCAAAGTATTTTAGAAAGAAAGATTTCAATCCAAGAGATAAATTTATTTTATTTAGCCTATGGCGTATCATACGTGGACTTGCAATCTATAGTTTCTGTAGCACCTCAACTTGTTCTTTAATACTCAGCTATGATCTTGGCTTCACAACTTGCTAGCAAGTTAAACATTAATTCAGTTATTCACTTTGTCCCTTTCATTATGCCTTAGCTAGACTTCAACTTTTTAAAAACATATTAAGATTTATTAACCTATATCCATTCTTATTTTTCTCTTTTATGAAAAGATTATACATATATATATATATATATATATATATATATATGTTTTCTGAGGTTTTCGCGGGTGTTTGTATGTAGGTCTTTGGTTATTCGGGTCTTCTCCCGCGTAGAATTGGAAGTATCTTGGCGACGTTTCGACGAAGTCTCATTCGTCATCTTCAGGCTGGTGTTCTCGGCTTCGTTCTTCCAGGAGCAATGAAGCCAAGAACACCAGCCTGAAGATGACGAATGAGACTTCGTCGAAACGTCGCCAAGATACTTCCAATTCTACGAGGGAGAAGACCCGAATAACCAAAGACCTACATATATATATATATATATATATATATATATATATATATATATATATATATTTTCAGACTTTCTTTGGGAAATGTTCAAGGGTATCTACATAAGATACATCTGCATGAGATTTTCATGCCACATCTAAATTAGCCCTGCATCCCATGCCTTCATTTCTTTTTGGTAGCTAAGCCAACTTACTTCAGATTCAACTGGGGGCCAGGAGGCACCTCAGAGGAAAGCCTGTTTGGCAGTTTTGTTCCTCTGCTTCTATAGTCCAGGCAAGTAAGCAAGGATACAAGTAAGAAGAACCCTCAAGAGACAGTCTGGGTCCCTAATATCCCTAATATGCATTACCCCTGTCTACCCCTGTCTTTTTTTCACGGTGCAAAATAGAAGAAGGACCAGCTGATATGCTATTTTCCATCTCTATTCTTTGGCTATGTGTGTATATAGGAAAGCTGACATCTAGAGTAACCAATTACTGTTTTTAGTACTAATACTAATAGTAACACGCTACTAATTTAGTACCATTCTAATTGCCCACTGTATCGTTTCCATTGCTCTGGGGAGCTCTGTGCCTTTTTGATATATACATATATGTTAATGTAGATTGTTGACATTAAGTCCTTTTTATTTCTTGATCATATTTCATTCTCTCTGTTTTTGCTTTCCTTTTGCTCTGTATTGCCAGTTAACTGTTTTTGAAGGATGCTGAACTTTAAAAAATAAATGTCAAAGTATATTATGTGCTAACTGAACTGAATGGTGTCTGTGCTTACTCTGATCTCGGTACAGGGAGTCTGCTGGGTGCATAGTGCTGAAAATTACCCATACTTAATGTCTTTTCTTTCTATCCTTTCTGTGCTGAGTGGAATCATGAGGATTTTTTATGGCTGCAAGACCTGAGGCAACACATTATGAGGTTGTGATTTGTTTACTTCCTACCCCCAGTGCTCTCATGTTGGGAAACTGCAAAAAACAAAACAAAACAAAAAAACCCTCAGATCCTCTTCCAAATGCTTTTGAAGGATCAGGAAAGGGAAGCAGTGCCAGTGTGGAAGTGCTCACAATCTCTGGGCCAAGGTACATAATGCAGTAACCTTCCTGAAGCTAGGCAGAGCGACTGTTCAAGATTCTTGCACTGAATTCCTAAGACAATAGGCAAGATCCATGTTCGGTCCTCTATGACTGGTTTCTAATTCAACTAAATCACAACATCAGTTTCCTAGAGGCTGTCCCCATGTGACCCAGACTTTGTTCAAAGAGAGCGTGCAAATAGGAAGGGGGTTGGTTGTACATACCTTGACAAACTAGGAACACACCCAGAGAGAAGTAATCATGGGAATCGCAGGCTAAGCAGTCCTTGAGAGCCGTCTCTTTCCCTTGGCAGGTCATCAAGCAAGTCTCATGCTTCTCCGATTCTTCAACATATGGTTGCAAGATCCCGAAGGGTAAGTGGCAACCAAGTTGTCTACAGGCAAGTTCTGCATTCTGCTGTGTAAAATTTCTGCTATCAATCCTCTTCCATGTGGCTGCATGAAGCACCTCCAGCCATCCGGAACATCTGTAGCCTGTACCATTAAGCCTCAAATCCATTTCTGGATAGGAAAAAAAAGAGGAATTATGGAGACCCTGGCAGATACATTGCAGTGCTGTTTCTCTCTTCCTCTCAGTGCTGCTAGGACCACCTGTGCATGAAGTGATTGGTTTGCTTTAGGCTCAATGAGATTTGTGGACCAATTATGGTTTATTTATTAAACCATGGTTAAACATGGCTAGGCGGTGTAAGTGGGATTTCAGAGTCTCTAACATATACATCTCATGCCTTTCCTTATTATGAAAACATGAAAAGAAAAGGTACCTACTATATTTAAGAGGAGCTGGGCTTCACAACCATCAGTAAAAACGAAAAAGCAAACATTATTTGTCTTGAAAAAGACATATCTACTTGCTTTTTTTCCATTTCAGACAAAACGAAATCTGAACTGAGATTTGCCACAAGCTTACCAATCAACATATTTCCCATACTTTCATGACAATTAGATCCAAGCAAAGCTTATGCATATTTACATAAGATAATTCCCACTGGGTTCAGACTTGCTCCTTAATCAGGGTTGGCATTTTGGTGCCTGAGGCAAAAAAATAAAATGGCGCCCCCTCCTCATTCCACACAGAGATGCTATGAAATTAATAAATTTTATATTTCTACGCCTGGATAGCTTAAGGGGCTTAAGAAAGAGACATAAGATAGGCCTTGTGACATAAAGAGTATTTTCCTCTAGAGAAGTATGCTGGAAGGTGCTAAGAGATTTTCAATCAACCACCACTGTTTTTGTGAGAAATAAGACAGATGACCTTGATGGATATATGAGAGATCTGTCACCCAGGATCTTGCCTTATTCCCTACAGTTTCTCTTGTTCTGCTGCCTATGTGATATGCTTCCTTTAGCTCAGAGGAAAGAGCTAGAGGAACAGCTCAGCTCTGTCCTGACTCTAAAACTGAACCCGGTAATGAGGTAGATTAGACTTCTACTTTGTCCACTGTTACAAGTGACCATTGGGGGAAAAAAGTAATATAAAATTAAAAAAGTGGAACTGAAATAGGCCAAAGACAAGAGTGTGCTAACCAATATACATGTTGCTTTGAAGGTGGCATCTAAGCATTTGTATTCAGCTTAACTCCATAAATTCAGAGTACTTTACAATCCTAAAGCACAACAAAGAAACATACAAAATGCAAGAAGAAAACTTCGCTTCTGAAATTATGACAAATATTTGTGCAAAATGTTTTTTCAGTTTATTATTACTTCCAAACTTAATTCCACCCTTGTCATAAGCATCTTGCTAAAATAGAATTTAAAAAAAAATCCCAATAATGCCATGTCTCTGGCTAAGTTCTTTTTTAATAGTAATTTTATTAAATATTGCAATTACAAAAAAAAAAAAACCAACAACAACACCTTACTACAAGCTAAAAGAAATATTAAAAAGGAAAAAAATCAAAGGTCGAGAAAAGAAAGGAAAAAAAGAAAAATAGAAAGAAGAATAGGAAAGAAAAATAAGACTGTAATAAAGAAAAAGAAAAATATATAGAGAAGTGAATTAGCCTTTATCACAATGCACAAACAATTTTAGTAACTTATCACTTTCTCTTAAATACAACAAATGATCTCTTCTTTCATATCCCATTTCTCGTCTATAAACTAATTCTTAAAGTTTCATCATTTCAGTCCTGATGTCAGCAAAAGCAACAGGGTTGCAACAGATAACAAACTATCTATTTTAACTTGGTTAAATAAATCAACTTTGTATTCCTTCCCTTTAGTTATAACAATTTTGATCTTTAGTCCCTTCAAATAATTTTCTAGTACAGTACTTGATTTCTTTTCACTTTTTCTTTGTCCCTTTTCACTCAAATTCTTCAAAGCACCTTTGCAAATCTAATGTAGGAAAGTTATCCAGATCTCTTTGTTATTTGCATATCCCTTTTAATTATTAAAGCATCAGTCATTGTTTTGTATGTCCAGTGTAACATGTTTTTCCATCTCATACTTGAAGCATGTTATTTTAAAATCCATTTTCAAAGCATTCCCAATCTTTTCAGGTAAAACTTGTTTGTCTTTCATAACATCTATTAGACACAGTCTATCTATAGAAGCAAACATTCTTAAAATTAACTTCTGGATTCATTGTTCAAAAATATCCTTCAGTATATTCAATGTTAAAATATTTGGCTTCATTCTGTAATTGTGAGTTGAGTTTGAGTGTTCTTCTCCTTTAATTATAATATTTAGTTCTCTCTACTTCCCTCAAGTGTCCACTTTTTAACATCTTATATTATGGATAGTCCTTGCTTAATGGTCATTAGTTTAACTATATGCCATCATAACCATTCAAAGTTATGATGGCATTGAAAAAAGTGATTTACAATCAGTCCTTGCACTTATTTCATAGATTCCCCATGATCACATTATCATGACTCAGGTGCTTGGCAACTGTTGCACATTTATCACATGCGGTCATGTGATCATTATTTATACCCTCCTCAGGTAGCTTCTGACAAGCCAAGTTAATAGGAAAGCCAGCAGGGAAGGTTTCAAGTCATAGTCACATGATATCTTGCTTAATGGTGATTTGCTTAATGACGTAAAAAGTCATAATATTGGGTGGGTTACTTAATGGCTGTACCATTTAATGATGAATTTACCAGTCCTATTGTGGTTGCAAATTGACGACCTGTATTATGTTTCTGAAAAGGAATTAAAAACAAATTTCCCATGGGAAGGAGTTTTTATAATTAATTCCAACACTTTATTTCAAATTTATCTGGACCCTGGGTCCATTAGTAACTTTTTAAAATCAAAGCTTTAATCATCCTTTTGCTATTTATTCAATTTTTAATGCCCTTAATCTTGTATTTAACATTTCTTTCATTAAGAATGGAAGAAATTCACCTGGCACTGTAAAAACATGTTGATCCAAAGGTTCCTAATAGCTGGGAAGCAAATGCAAGCAATTTCAAAAAATGATTAAAAAAGGAATTATGCAGACTTAGTGTCCTTTCAAAGTGGCCAACCACAGTTTAAGCAAAATGGCTATTCCCCTGATTTCCCAGTGCTAAAAACCCACTAGAGACTATTGTCTTGCAATCTCCTCATCTGGAGTAACTGTCTGAAGCACTTGTGGGATGTCTCAAGTCCTCTCTTCTCTTAAGGTAAAGGTAAAGGTTCCTCTCGCACATATGTGCTAGTTGTGCAAGTAGAAGCCTGGACTCTAGAGGGCGGTGTTCATCTCTGTTTCAGCGCTGGCTCTTCATCTCTGAAGAGCCAGCGCTGTCTGAAGATGTCTCCATGGTCATGTGGCCGGCATGACTCAATGCCAAAGGCACATGGAACGCTGTTACTTTTCCACCAAAGGTGGCCCCTATTTTTCGACTTGAATTTTTTACGTGCTTTCGAACTGCTAGATTGGCAGAAGTTGGGACAAGTTACAGGAACTCACCCCATTACGCGGCACTAGGGATTCGAATTGCTGAACTGCCGTCCTTTCGATCGACAAGTTCAGCATCTTAGCCACTGAGCCACCGTGTCCCTGTCTCTTGTCTAGAGAGGAATTATTGAAGAGTCAGTCCACTCACCAGTTTTTTAATTTGTCATTGGTTCCACTTTTTGCCAGAACATCACTGGCTAAATTCCAAGTTCTACCGAATATGGCCAAATCCATCCAGGACTTACCCCATATTATAAGATGAATGTCACTTCTGGAAAGCTGTGATACTACTTTCTAAGGCTCTTTTATAACATGATGATTGAAAGAGCCCATTCCCAAAGCTCATCACTCATTGCTTTGCTTCATAATAGCTCTATTAATGTGCTTTCTTCTAATCCTTGAATTGACATGAAAATATATCAGCATGAATTGTACCATCCTGGCAATTGAGTTCTATTCTGTCTGAGTAAAGAGGCTGGCAAATGGTCCTGTCCTTAATTTTTAATGCAGTACAATTTAAAGGCAGTAGTTAGTTGAAAATGCTCAGCTTGGTTTATACTTCTGTCCACATCACCTCCCAGTGGAAAATGTATCCAGCAATCACTCTCCTTAATGTGCGGCAGAGGGTAGTTGGGTGAATGCAAGTAGAAGCCTGGACCAATTATTTACCCATCTTTCAAATTGCCTCCATGGCCATTCCTTTTGCAATTTGTTTTGAATATGACTCGAGTACATTTTTGAAAGAGCATTAAAGGTGCCCTTTGTCCAAAACTGACCCAGCAGACAGATCACAGGCATGGCAGAGTATGTAGCATGAAAAAGCAAAGAGCTCTCCTAGTATATCAGGTAGTTCCTTTGACGTTCTGCTCTATTTACCTATGAGCGATAAAAATCGCTCCAAACATCCAAGTAGTTCTTGTTCCCTGAGTTTGCAATATAGGGAGTCATGGAGGTGACCACCAATAAAGTACCCCAAACTTGACTAGTCTTCTTGTAGAATTTGTTTCCTGTTCTGGACAACATTCTAGGACTGAGCTGAGAGCCAACCTCAAAGGGCTTGACACCAGATCACACTCATGGAGGAAAGATTGGGTGGGGCAGGAGATATGGGAGCAGTGGTGGGTTGCCCCCGGTTCGGACCATTTCGCAAGAACCGATAGTAAAACTGGTGGGAGGCTCCGACCACTGACCCAGACATCATCAGAAGTGATCTGTGAGGGCATGCTGCAAGCCGGTAGTAAAGGTAAGTAGAACCCACCCCTGTATGGGAGACATTGCCTCCTCCAGCATCCTTCCTTCATCTTATTACCTCCTAAGAACGAATAAAAATGCTATAGAAGAAATGCGGCTGTATGAAATTCTTCAACACTGGGCCTGTTGTCTGTCTGTTGATGTGCAGAATTGCACCTGTGGAATTCTATAGAGTATTTATTTCCATTGACAGGAATGGACGTATAACAAAGGTATTACTGAATGCTTTTATTTTATGGCTTACTGCAATTAAGGGACCAAGTGCATGCTAGTAGCAAATGGCCAATGATTGCATTGTGGCCTCACAGCCACAAACGCTCCGAATTATGCAAAATAATGTAGGAGTAGTACAAATCCCTACCCCATTAAATAAATATATTTTTGAAACATGGCCACGTAAAGTTCAATGCTGACAGAAACTGTGGAAATTGCACATATCTATGACAGAGCGAACAAAAAATCCTGGCAGAACCTAGCTCTCAATTCTATTACATTGACCTTCTTTGCAGTACAGGACTAGTGCCGTCTAGCACTGTCTTTTGTCAGAGCCTCCTTTTAAAACACAGATCTAATGCTTTTCAGAAGAAAGCTATAATAAACCCTTGTATATAAACAGACCACATACTGCCTGAATCGTGGTTTGTGAGGAAGCAGTGGGCAGGTATCTCTTTGGACACCAGGTTCTGTAGTCCAACACAAAATGGCCATGGAGAGCAACAGGAGAGGGAGGGGCATGCCTGCACAAGCCTAAAGTGGCCAATAGGATCTTACCTTCTTACTGGCATCACAGATCATGTTCATCGCACAGAATATTGGGGAAAAATGGGAACACTACTTTAAAATTGGAGCAGCTAAGTTTGATTTTAAGAGCTGCCTCACCTATAGTTCAGAATGAGATAATGGCGGCTTGAAGACGTGTGGACTTTAACTCCTGGAATTCCCCAAACAGATGAGATACCCTGAGATAAAAGAAACAATAGGAAGACATTTGCTTTGAAAAGAGTTCATGTAGCATCTTCATGCCATGGCTAGAGAGATGAGACGATGAGGCATGTAGATGAGATCTGAAAAGCCATATTTGACAAGATTAGTTCTGTGCATATAGGAGAGATTCACAGATCTATCCCAAATTGCAAAAATTTTGCACTTTGCTAAAGCTAGCCTGAAATATTTTGCTGCCTGGATCAAAGATCAGAGATTCTTAGGGAATTTAGGACATGTGGTACACTGCACTCTCCTTCAAAACTTTACTGCCTTGCAGCATCCACTACCTAAGGTGAAGTTTGTGCTCTGTTTAATAATAAGATCGGTCCTTGCATACTGCTTTGAAAGTTGTACCTATTCTGAAGAGTATGTTTTCAGGGAACATGAGGATCTGCATATCTATGAAGATTCTCAGTCATCCAGGTCATGGTGTCCCAAAGGTGCGTTTTTCAGGAGGCAACTTGACTTTCTTGTTTTTCTTTGAAGATGTTTCGCTTCTCATCCTAGAAGTCTCAGCTCTGACTTGGAATGGAAGGATTTATATTCCATCCAGACAGCTGGTCATTTGCATTCTTTTAGGGAGTCATTGAGGCCACTTGGAGGTTTTTGTGTGTCTTCAGGGTCACCTGAATAGTGCAAATGTGCATGGAACCTTTTTGGCTGCAGGATGTTTTCTGTTATGTGTCCCTTTACTGTTGAAGGGTGGTGCAGGCTGTTGGGGATGAGTCTATGTTGTCTGCATCTCAAACTGGAGTGTAAAGGTTCCTGTAGTCTGCAATTTTTCTGAGGATCTACAGTGAAAAATCCTAGGGGTATATGCTGCGAAAATCCTTTGGCTAATACACAGCAATATGTGAAAGAATGTAAATCTGCCCTTTGGAAGGGAGAAGATAGCAATTAAGAGAGGAGAAACAGCAACTCACTCCTGAGAAAGTAGAAAGGGTGAGAAGGGATCATTTGAAAACCTTTTCAAGATGTTCATTGTCTACCCTTCACCAATAAAGAGCATTCCTCTGCTGCTTCAGTTTCTTGACCTTACTAGCAAATGAATTGAGCAAGTAGGTTATGTGGAAGAATCTGGTTTCAGAACCTGTTTTAATTTTTAGGTGGACCACTAGTATCACATTGGGTTCTCCTGTTCCATTAGCAAATCAGTTAAAAGGTAGAGGGAAAGGTTCCCCTCGCACATATGTGCTAGTCATTCCCAACTCTAGGGGATGGTGCTCATCTCCGTTTCAAAGCCAAAAAGCCAGCGCTGTCTGAAGATGTCTCTGTGGTCATGTGGCTGGCATGACTCAACGCCAAAGATGTATGGAACACTGTTACATCAAAAGTGGTCCCTATTTTTCTACTTGTATTTTTACGTACTTTTGAACTGCTAGGTTGGCAGAAGCTGGGACAAGTAACGGGAGCTCACCCTGTTACGCGGCACTAGGGATTCGAACTTTTGGTTGACAAGCTCAGCGTCTTAGCCATTGAGCCACCTCATCCCTAGCAAATCGGTTATCACTGCCTATAAATGTATATGAATATTTATCTATTTATATATCAAATTTGGAATCTGCTCATCTCGCTCACAGAGCGACTCTGGACAGTGTACAGTTAAAACCTACAAACCATATAAATATTATGTCCTACTAGGAGGCAGTTAAAACCAGAATAGAATGATTAAAGTTAAAGAATGGGGAGATGTCAGTGAAGGTACTAACCAATTCCCAAGGTTGTGTGCTTCTCTTGTGAGCCTCAAGCAAATAGCAGATCCAGGTTTCCAGATATTTCTGAAAGGCCAGGAAAGTGGGGCCCACTTCACCTCTGGGGGCAGAGAACATGCCCTTCCTGGACTTTTACAGGGTCTGTAAAATGCTAGTAACAAGAACACATATGAAACCCCTATTCCTGCTTTTACTTCTTAAAATGAACAATGCTTTGTAATAGAGCAGAATGAGATGAGGAGGTATTTGTAAAACAAATGAGCATATGGTCTGCTGAAAGAATATTTTCAGCAATATTTTCTTAGCAAATTCTTAGTGCCTGCTCTTTATAAATGTGGAAAAAAAATAGTAAAGAGGGACTTTTGATATGCAAAAAAACAAACAAACAAAAAAAACAACCCACACACATTCTGATCAGTACCAGTTTTAGAATACATTTGATTTTAGCAAGAATAATTTTAAATATTGTATACAAAACCCTATTACATGAGAACAATAATACTTCAACTAAAAGTAATAAGAAATGTGCAAATAAAAGATCAAGCTTGCAGTATTTTTGTAGATTTGTAGTGTAATATGTGGAGGAGGTTACTTGAAAATGTATATCATGTTATTTGTCTGTTTCACTTGCTTCAATTTCAAATGATTACCTTTTTTGGAAGAATAATTCGATTAAGGGGACTTTTCAGAGCATTGAGACAATGGCATAAGAAAAATCACAATGAATGCTCTTATGAAGAGTTCAAATTAGATTTCACTGAGATGGCTTTGATTTGCATCCAGTCTTCTCTATTACTGTCTGTCTGTCTGTCTGTCTGTCTGTCTATCATCTATCTATCTATCTATCTATCTATCTATCTATCTATCTATCTATCTATCTATCTATCTATCTAATCTATTGGATTTACAGGCCTGCTGAACCCAAACAAAGTGACTCTGGGCCATATATAACAACAACAACAACAACAAAGAATAAACAAGAATAACAACAATCAATGTTAAAAAGAATGGTACTTAATTACAACTCTACTTATTTGTCTTGCTTTTTCTGTAGCTTAAAAATAAATTATTGTTCCACTTGCAGCATGCCACAATAATACAGAACAAATATATGAAATTCAAGTGGATCCAAACATTCCAAATGTTTTACAAATAAAACAGAAGTGCTAATGTAACAAACATGGTTGCAAAGACATCTATCACATGGGGAAATCCTTTAAGCAGTCAGGATCGACTCTGTCTCCCAGTAAGCATCCATGTGTTGGCATAATGTGGTTATGGTTCCATGTATCTGAAACTATAAAACCCTGGTGATCCCCAGGGTTGCAGTCAGATGTCCAGTCCTATTCTGAATGGTTTTCCCCAACCTGATCCTTATGAATGAGTTGAACGTCAACTGCCATAATCCTCAACCAGAATTCTGGCACCATATATAACCTCTCCTCATGAGATCATTGGCCTGCTAATGCTCCACTAGGATGGACATCTACTATCAGTGCAATTCTTCTATGATCATCATTAGCAGCAGCAAAGGAGCTTCACAACCACCTTACACTGGTGTAAATACAAAACACAATGTGTGTTTTTGAATATTCTTCCTTGAGAGACTTGCTTGCATCCAGCTTGTTCTTTCAAGCATAATGCAAAAAGCTTTTAATTCTGTTGGGCTATTTAAACCCTGAGTATAATCAGTGTTTTCATCTGTGTTTTTCAACTTCATATGATTCTGTGATTTTAATTTTATAACCTGCTTAAGATTTTCTTTTTCAGGAAATAAGGAGGCATTTAAATATGTTTTTAAAAAGTATGTTAAAAAATACTTAGCGCAAGACAAATGAAGCATATACAGAAAGGAATTGGAATTGGATAGAATTCTGGGCATATAAAGTTTGAATCCAACACACTGAATAATATAATTAGTTCCCATATTAATGTCGAGGGGAAATTAACAAAAAATGAAAGCATTATTTTTAAAAGAATACTAAGACTTTTAATGCATGGCTGATATGAGCCTGAAAATCTACTGCATGTACCAATTTTCAGAATGATCAAGTTTTTACCAAAAAGACAAAGTTAATTAAACCTGGGTCACTTTTCATGGAATAGCTCTAGCTTTAGCATCAGCTATCTTGTGAGTGACACATTTAAAAAAAAAAAATCTTAATTGCACCTGGAGACTCTTGCTATTTATATTAAAATGAACATGCCATGAAAGGTGGATTTTGACCCTTTTGCTAATACTATTTCTTCAGATTCAATTCCTCTCCCAAATAGTTTTAGATTTTGCAGAAGGAACCCAAAAACGGAATGGGAAAATTCTATTTATGAGAAATTGGGGAAATTTCTCATGGAGGTTGAAAGATTAAGTTACATTGTCCCAGAGTCATCATTCTGACCCGACCTGGGGAATCTCATAATTTGATCTCCTTAAATACAGTAAGAAATCCATGGTCCTTTAGTGGTGAAGCTAAGTACATTCAAATCTTGGACTTACTGATCTGGTGGGGCGGGGGGGGGGGGGAAGCTCAGCTGTGCATCTGAATGATTTCTCCCTTTCTCCACCATTTTATGCTCTATTGTACATCTGTTTCTGGTATAATTGGGAGACAAATAAGCTACTGGATGTTTACCAACTCTGCACCTGTGTGGTTCCACATTTAGTAAAGCAAGCCCATAACTGCAGGAACGGAGTTAAAATTTTGGTTTCTGAATTCTGACTCTAAACATATTTCCTGAGGAAAAAACCTCACTCAGTTATTGCTGGTGTTTAAAAAGGATGCTATAATTGCAAAGTGAAAAGAATAAAAAGTACACACTCACCTGGTCATTTGTTCCATCTATCAATTATATCTAAATTAAATTACAATGTCAGTCAGGCATGCACACACTGGCCCAGAAAATAGAGCTAGGTCTGTCTGCAGGGGCATTCACAATGGGCCCCCCAAAAGATTTTACCTGGCAACCATGACTACACAATCAAAACATAGCCCTTCTCTCCCCCCCGCCCCATGGCGTATCGCTCATGTGAAATGGAGCAAGGCTTCAATTGTGCCGTTGCCACTGCCATTTTGACTCCTCTGTGATCACCGCTATCTGTTTGCTCCTCTCCCCATCACCTGTCTGCATCTGCTTTATCATTACTGTCCCTTCTGTTGAGGCCCCTGCAGACAGGCCCAGCTCTATGGACTGGGCTAGTATGTGCATGGTTGGCAGACATTACTCATTGTAGCATTTCTCTTTTTAATTTAATTTGTTCAATATGCTGCTGTTTATAAGTACTGAGGACCCTATGCAAGACTGTCTTTCATCCACAGCTGGCATGGCTAAGGCCATGGAATTCAGAGTGCTTGCATTTTGCAGTCTCTAGAGCCTCATTCAGTTAAAAGTGATTGAAGAAATTCCTTGGTGTTTTCAAGCAGGAGGAGTTAGAGCTTCGAAGAGCTTTAATGAATTTTCTTTTTTAAAAGAAAAGATAAACAAACCTGCTCCCAAAATATGAGAGGGGGCGGGGAGAGATCTCACTTGTGTGTTGAAGACGTGTGTGACTAGTTCTTCATGCTGTACCCCAAAGATGCCTTTTTCCAGAAGGCGTCTGGATTTTCTTGGTTTTTTTTCTTTTCTTTTTCTGAAGAACTGAAGAAGCTTCTTGGATGAGAAGTGAAATGTTTTCAAAGAGAAGAATAAGAAAGTCCAGTTGCCTTTTGGAAAAAACACCTTTGAGAGAACCAAGACCAGGATGATTGAGAATCTCTATATACACATACATGCTGCATCTCCTCTACAAACAACGCACAAATGCTTTTCTTTCCTTCCAATTGTAAACAATCACTTCAAATTTTATGGGAAAAAAAAAAAGAGGCAGGTAAGGAGAGGTATTGAAAGTGCCGACTAGCACAGAAAGGGTTTAGCGTTTTTGCTGTGGCAGCAATTGCTGAGCATTTTTACACTCAACAAAACCGTATAATAGATAATTCTATCCAAAGTTATATTTTCTATAGAATTCAGAGTCTTTCACCAAGGTAAGTCTCCTACCATTGCCAACAGTATATTTTCTCATAATCTAAATTTGATTTTTAAAAAATCTGGGCTGATTCAAGCCCAGACAATGCATATTCATGCACCCAGAAAAATTCATTCGAATATCCATTTACTTATCTAAGATATAGATGTATCAAGTTTTAATTGCCTCAAGTATTATGTAAAAAATAGTTGAGGCATTTTAAAAAGAAATACAAATAGTGATGCAGCACAAGCATCACCAAAATTAAGCATAGCAAAGAAACAAATCACTTTCCATTTTCAGAACTTTCTTCATGTGCTATAATTTCTATGGTATTTTATAAAAATATTCAGAGACATCATATGGGTGGGAATAAGACAATTTTTTACAAATTAGGTATGCATTTCCCAATTATACATATAACATATATATATAACACATATATAACATATAATATATATATATGTGTGTGTGTGTGTGTGTGTGTGTGCGCGCGCGTGTGTTTTTGCAATAAAGATCATCATCAGTCAGTGTAAATTTTAGAAAGATAGAATCACATTGAGTTTCTATTTATATACAACTCTGTTCTCAATGAATAATATATTGTGTGATAAATATATACATTTTAGTTATAAACATAAAAATTCTCTAAGAAAATAAATATGTCATATATTTTAGAATCTGTTGACTTCTTAGTGAAGTGCGGTAAACTTTCTTCATTTACAAAACAACAAGAACTAGCAGCTGCAGTGGAAATGATTTTTTTATATATATATAATGAAGAGGGTTTTTTGAAAAACATATTGAAGGATAGAGAGCTCAAAAAGTACGGCAATTGCTTTAAATGTTATTATTTTAAGTAATAAGTGAAGCGTAACGTTCAACATCCAAATGCTTCACATTTTTAGTATAATCATCCATTTAAAATACAATCATAAGAAGTTTTATATCTGGTAAAGAGAAAAGAAATATCTTGTGTCATGACAAAGCAAAGATGCAAAAATCAACATATGGTATCCCCAAACACATTAGTTATTTGTAGAGAATTATAGAATACCAGAAGAACAGTACATTATGGGAATGTTCTTATCTTTGTGCTGAAGTAGGATGAACTAGGCAGTGATGTGAATTGAAAATAAAACTGAATTTAAACATGGATTTTTGGTATCCACCTGTAATATCTGACAGTAATAACGGCTTTTAATGATTGTTTTTATATATTTATTGTTTTATTTAAGTGTTACATGTTGCCTAGAGTCACTGTGTGAAATGGGAAGTCCTATAAATTTGATAGATAGATAAATGTATGTATGTATGTATGTATGTATGTATGTATGTATGTTACAATCTCTAACATGAGCTACTGTCTGATTTGGTCCTCTCGTGTCCAATAGGAATTAGAAAATAAATTTGTTTTACCTTAAAAACACATTACTATGAGAAATAGTAGTTTTCTCATTCAGTTCATGTCTTGACTTTGAATAAGATTAGTTTATTAAATAATATTTTCGAAGTATAGTTGTATTCCATATACAAAACTGTTGTGGAACTTTGCCTGCATTAACATGAAAGCAAAGGGGGAAAGGGAATGGGGAAGGGGGAAGGGGGAAGAATAGGATGGGATGGGATGGGATGGGATGGGATGGCATGGCATAGCATAGCATAGCATAGCATAGCATAGCATAGCATAGCATAGCATAGGAAAGGAAAGGAAAGGAAAGGAAAGGAAAGGAAAGGAAAGGAAAGGAAAGAAAAGGAAAGGAAAGGAAAGGAAAGGAAAGGAGGAAAGGAAAAACATTAAATGTAACCCATGGCAAGTATATCCATATAAATTCACTTTTTTCAGGACATGTACTGGAGTCAGTTTGCTTAGATTAGAACTGAAAAAAACCATCCTACTTTGCCTTCCCCCCTCCCACTCCAATTAATTCAAGAAGTGACTTGATTTCCTTATTCTGATTTTCCACTTGTAACTAAAATCACTCTTCCATCTTCAGTATGCAGGTAATTTTTAAAAAACTTTACAATGATTATATTCTGTAGGTAGCTTGAGTGACTGGTGCAGCCTTGTGCTGAAAAATAGATTTTCTGCTAGTCCTGCCAATCTTCAGTAGACACAATTCATGATCTCTAGTTAATTAAAATATAATGAGGGTGTGAACAGATAAGGAGTTCTTGATTAATGACCGTTTAGGGTGGATATATTAACAGGAAGACAGGTTTATATAGTTCAACATGAATCAACCCTTGGTACAATAAGTAGCAAGAATTCAGCAACAAATTTCTTCCCAGACTATATACATATCTGATTACTGCTCAATTTAATGACTGCAGTTATATGGTGGGTAGGTCTGCAGCACTCACATAGATTACATCCTGAATTAACTTGCATTTTCACATCAATTTTCCTTCTTTGGCTAGGCTGACTAGGATAGGTTGTGCTTTTATATTGGAATCTAGATTTCATTCGCCTAGAAAGTGAATGATCTCAACATATTTTTCAAATCTTCTCAAACGGTCAAAGTTTTTAGAAATATAATATAGCTACTGCTTGATTAGCTAATAGCATTAGCTATTAGCTATTAAACAAATCCAGTTTCTTCCATTGACTTTGCTTTGCTGGAAAGGTCACCAATAACAATCACATGATCCCAGGATGCTACCTATACATCTACCCGTACATAGTAAATACATACTGGTTACCAAACGTCCCAAATTTAGATCACGTGGCTGTGGGGATATTGTGATGGTCCTGTGCGAACCTGTCATAAGCAATCTTTTCCAGTGCTGTTGTAACATCAAATGATCACTAAATAAATGGTTGCAAGTTGAAGTCCACCTACCTCTGACATTACTAGCCTATTACTGACCCCACAAATCCACAGCAATCTCAGAGGAATTACACTTATTCACGGTGCCCTGAAGAGGGCTCTCTATAAATATATGCGCCTTGTGTTTATCCCAAAATTTATAGCTGTAGCCGGCTATCGAAAGTTATCAGCGTTGTATAAAATATTAGCAATGAAAAACATAGTTTAAAACTAGTAGCAAAATAACGGAGGTCATTAGCAAGTTAGCCCACAAAGTCTGTGAAAAATATAGATAGCAGCAGCAACTTCCCAGCAATTTAAAACACTTTATATGCATGAAAAAAAATTAATCATAATCTTCTTAAAAATGGAATATTTTAAATAAAGCACTAGGGGATTTAATAGGTACTTTGTCACAGAAAAGAACATCAAAGATAGGAACCCTGCAGTGAAGATTTCAAATCCAGCTGCCCCTAACCCCACCTCAGTGGGGAAAATAATTGATGACGGAGCAGAGCATATAAGACAAAGGGCCTTGCGCAGAAGTAATATTGGAATTCCTGGGTTTTACACAGCCAACCCAAATTTCTTGCCAGATGAAGCAAAAAGATATGGGAATATTACATGCAACCCTCCCAGGAATGGGACAGGTCTGAAAACTTTCCTGATGGAAGAAAACTGCAGGAACTCTGTTTTTCTTAATCTTTCTCCCAAGTATTGAAAGTCCTTCACAAGTCCCTCGTTCAGAAAAATTAGCCCCAACAGGAGTATCTGTCTTGTCTTTGTCTAGTTAAGTTGAAAGTAACTGGAGCTTAAGTTTAGCAACTGGAACCTTATAGAAGCTTCTACGTGATTTACACTCCCTGCTGAGATTTGAACTTGTGCAGATATCATAGTCTTGTAAAATTACTCACCCCACATCTCCACCAACATTAGTGGGATAAAGCCTAGAAGGTGCGTGAATCTCATTAGTCTGTTCCACCACATCCGATGTATACAAGCACCCCTTTTTCTGTCCTTGCCGTGGCTTTTCTGTTACCTGCTATGGGTGAAGGGAGGGGGTAGGGAGGTAGACTGAGTGCTTTTCCTCTCCCTCTCCCTCCTGATGTGGTTTTTTTGCGTCATTTCTCAACAATGGCTTGGAGTGTGCTGCACTAGGTGCCTTTTTAAAGACTTAATGGTTTAGAATTGGGCCCCAGCTTCCTTCACAAAGGGATTCACACTATCAGACCACAAAAACATCTACCCTTATTCTTGCTTGCTTAGCAGGCACAAAAGCACCCCATGGATATCTCTGAGACAGAATGGCCAGATTAGAAAAAAGAAAAGAGAGAGAGAGAGACGAATTGCAGCTAGCATAAAGGAAACCAAAAGTTGAATAGATGGGATCATGCTCAGCATTGCCTAATTTGGAAGGGTCCAGATACTAGATCTGTTTGAGGAAACTGACGAGGAAGACTAAGAGTTAAAAATGAAGGTAACCAGAAAGGCAATCAGGCACATCATCCGTCTCTCAGGAACAGCATTCACAACCCAAAAGATAGGCTTATGTTGGAACCGTTTCACTTGTGACTAATGAACAGTTAACCACAGACAGGCTGCTCAATATTTCTAGTTGCCATGGGAACTACAAAAGTCAGATTTCAGCGCTCATACAATGTATATATTTCTAGGAGCAGGACAGAGCTCATTGAGTTAAGGATAATAAGGGCTCGCGTGGGGACCCAGAGCAAAGCCTACTGCAAACAATCCCTGTACACTCAGGGCATCTGTGCATGGGATTCAAAAGCATTAAAAAACCCATAATGCCTGTCAATAGACGTGATTCTGTCCACTGTTTTGTATTGATCCTGTCCTGAAAATTTTTCACTAATTTTATACTCTGTCCAATCCTTTATGATCAAGCCCTGATCTGCAGAAAATATTGGGGTGGCCCCACAGATTACCATTGTTTTGCTCCTGCAATGAGAACCAAGAGAACTAACCAATAGGAACTCTTTAAGAATGAGACATCCAGTCCCCCATCTGTTAAACACACAGAGCAGAGAGATACAGATATTGCATTATATCATGGCCTCAAGATTACAGGGGATTTTTTGGTAACTTCCACACATTTACATTTTTTTCTTTTTGTAAATATCAATATCTGGCAAATAATTTTGATTTTTGTAGATCCCTGAAATAGTCATGAGAGCTCCTCAGGAAACCTTGGACCATACTTTAAGAAACACTGACTTAAAAGTTTCCAGTTATCTGAACAGACAAAGGAGGATACAGATAAGGAGGCCAAATTCGTGGTGTGAAGGGAAAGAAAACACCCTGACTATCTTTGTATCTACAATAAAAAATACAGCAAAAAGCCTGCAAAAATCTGCTCAGGCTACCAGGATATGAAATTATTTTTTCCAGCCTCAGAAAGACTGGTTATTCCACCTCAGGATATGATTTGGGCCTAACAGTGGTTTTCCAACAGATCTTTATTTTCATAGGTTAGCAATATTATGGCATCATAATATTGGCATGCTTTTCAGATTTCACCATCAAACCATATGTTGAGTCATGTGATCAATGGAGAACAGTAGTAGATTTCAAGGTGGAAACTGCTGGAATCAGAAAATAAATTAAATGACATAAATCTAGAGGTCTTCAAACTTGGCAGCTTTAAGACTTGTGGACTTCAACTCCCAGAATTCTCCAGTCAGCTATGTTTAAAGTCCACAAGTCTTAAAGCTGCCAAGTTTGAAGATTTCTGGCTTAAGCCATCAGAGTAGCTGTCTGAAAAGGAAAGGAAAAGAGAAGAACACAAAAGCAGGGAAGATTAATAGAAGTAGATAGATAAAATAAGGGCAAATGGCAAGGATTAAGTTAAAAGGTAGAGGCTTCAATGCCATCTCTTCTGGTTGCTTGCTTATCAGTGCTGTATGATAATAATTATGATTTTTTTAAAGCTACAGTATATAACTCATACCATGGAGCTGTTTGGTTTTTCTGGAAAGGGCACTTGATATGCCACTTGGCCACTGCCTTACCATCACCATCTGCAAATATCCTAACCAGGGGTGAAATCCAGCTGGTTCTGACAGGTTCTGGAGAACCGGCAACAGAAATTTTGAGTAGTTCAGAGAACTGGCAAATACCACCTCTGGCTGGCCCCAGAGTGGGGAGGGAATGTGGATTTTGCAGTATTCTTTCCCTACCACGCCCACCATGCCACACCACACCCACCAAGCCATGCCTACCGAACCGGTAGTAAAAAAAAATTGGATTTCACCACTAATCTAGGCTATGAGGTCTTTTGATGGATGAGGGGAAAAAAGCAGACAATTTCAAGGTGACACTATCAGAAAGTTTCAGTGGCTACTATTGTGAAAACAATTCAAAATGAAAACAAACAAGACATTCAAAAAGCAGGCAATGGCTTCCAGATGGGTGATATGAGGACAAAAAGGAGGTAATGTCCTTCCGCTGGGGATTTGGTAACCTTAAAACTACCTGCCTTCTGAAAGCTTATTAAAACCAACCCAACTGAAAGATTGGAAGTGGAAGCTGGGATAAAGTTGTTGCAGAGGGGACAACTTTCATCCTGCTTTATCTCAGATGTCCTTTCTACATCATCAACATATTTTTGAACACACATTTCCAGTCTTCTGAAAGACCAATGTTCAAAGTAGCTGAGATGAATAAAGTATTCCTCCACTGGCAAACAATTAGCTGGGCATCTTGAAAGATGGCTGAAGTTTCTGTCCAAGGTCTCTGTGTATCTCTGTGCCCATGGCTTCCTTGTCACATTTTAAAGACAGCAATTAGTGATGTCTGACCTACCAGCTTTTCATAATACATAGTAGAAAAATCAAAGCTGGGTGAATCAATGTACCTAAATTGTGAGAGGGTAAAACTCTAAAGACAGGACCACTTATGAGTGAGCCTTGAGACTCCTTACTAATGAAGATTACAGCTCAGATGTTGGGGCAGCACAAAATATGCCAGGCCAAGAACTGGAAGAATGCACATTAACATGCTTTAACTGATTAGCTAAGAAGAATAGCTTAGATTCAGTAACATTGCTATTGCTAATGCTCTCTTTCACAGCACAGGATACATCTAGTTGGGCAGTGCAGTAGAGGCAATTATTTTATTTTATTTTATTTATCATATTTATACTTAATTCCTTAGCATGACCCAGTAGATTTCCTTAATTTTACAACACCAATCACTTTTTGACAACTCCATGTTTCCTTTTTTCCCCTCTCAAAGTGAAATACCATGAAGATTTGTTTTTGTGGCTGAGACCCACATTATAAATACCCCTCTTTGCTGTACACTTAATGGAAATACTGTGGTATAATGTAACAATGTTCCCATAACAGACAATAATGAGGCTGCAGCCAGGTTAATGGTGCACATTCCTCCTGAGAGTGCTAATGCTCTAAAGTCATTAAAGCTCATCCACAATTATATTAGCGTTCGGGTTAGAATTAGGGTCCTGGCCCATAATATCTGCTAAGGAAGTTGGCAAAGGAACAGCATTGACGCAAGTGTTGCCACCAAGGTGCCCATGCCTCCTGACAAAAATAACTGTCTTTGTTTCAATAAATAGCCTCACACTTCCTGTGCCTGCCTATATGTTGTGTGTGTGTATATATGTTTGGTTCCTTCTATATTTACTTCTGATTATCTCAATCTGTGGTCTCTGCTTGAGGCAAGGAAGGTTTTTGCTCAAAATGACAGGAAATTCACAGACAACACTGTAGGGACAGCTTACCTTTCAATCCAACTGCGCAGAACTGACTTCAGTCTTATCTGCCCGGCAGTCTCGCTCATCAGCAGAGTACAGTTTCCAAGGCAAGCGGGGGAAATCAACGCTGCAATCAGGGCAAAGCTACTAATGTGGCATAGAGAGGCCATTTCTAAACTGAGGTGCACCAGTTGGGTTAGTTTCATCTTGATCCTAAGATACTAAGCTCCTGAAAGGTCATCAGGGCTCTGCTGCAGGCTGCTCTTTCAAGTTCAGCCTGCTTTAATGCAATCAAAGCTCATCTCCCTTCAGAGACTCCCACAAAGAAAGTGAGTCTCACCAAGAGATCAAGGAGATGCTTGAAGATCATAGTAAACATTCCAGGCCCTGTCTTTTCTTAGTCAACACAGACGGCTTGCATACAGATTTAGTGCCATCTCAGATGTGAGAAGCCTTTTTTATTATCTCGGGAGACTGATAATGTAAAGTCAGGGGCTTTTCTTCCCAAATGATACCCGTCTTTCCCTCCCACCTTCCCTCCCTCCCTCCCTCCTTCATCTTGCTCAGAATTCACTTCCTGAGATAGAAAGGCTAGGAACTGCAGCCTGAAAAAGTGCAATTCAGAAGCAAGTTTCCATGTCCTCCTAGTCTTTTCAGGATGTTTAGAAAACTTGCTCATCACCCCCAAGTTTTATCCGTAATCCGTAGGTCTTCCTGATATTGTGTGTTTTCAGTGTAAACACACCCTTGTCTTTGATTATCTCCAGACTTTCACCTCTGCAGAATAAATGAACAAATAATTCTCAGAATGCGTGTTTGAAAACAAATGGCTGCTAAAACCAGCAAAAGAGTCAATGTCAATTAACCAATTTACAGCTGTTATCCCAAATGTCCATATTTAACTCAGCTGTTTGGATGCAGACAGGAAATAGGTCTGAATAAGGCAGGGTGGTTGGATTGTTGCAAGCCATTTTGGTTTTAAAAGGATATCTTGGACAGGGCAGGGCAAGGCAGAATAGGGCAGGCTAGACTAGGATAGAATAGGAAAGATAGGATGCTTAGGAACACTAATTGTACTAAATGCCATTAATAGTTTGCGCTGTCAATATCCAGTATTGTTTCCTGATTTAATTGTCCCTCTGCTTAAAAGCAAGAGTAAATGACTAATTAAAAAGTGATAATGAGATAGCAACAGTTTACCCAGACATTTTCTCTTCAACAGGCCACAAGACTTTAATTGTTTTAAATTGCTGCAATTCTTGTGATACCTAAAAGATTGGTTGATAATATATGCCCATGCACTAATGCACTGGTATTCACATTAAATATTTATTTATGCTGTTATTTTTTATGTTTTGAACAGGATTACCTGTTTGCCCAACTTTTATATAAAAAAATATAGTCTAATTTTGCTTTAGAATAGATGTATTCCCTTCCAAATTTTCCATGTCTCCCGTAAAGTAACATAAATTACAGGAAGTCTTGCCTATTGTCTGGATGAAGCAAAGTCCCCATTTGGCCACTGAGGAGCAAGCAGCAGTGATAAATTTCATCTGGCCTGCATTTGCAAAGCTCCCACTGCTTGTAAGGTCTTTTCCCCCTTCCTATTGAAAAAGCAAGGAGTTAGGTTGGTAATAATGGATGTGGTTGCAGGTATTTGTTTTATTGTTTTTAACTTTAAATTGCTATCCTACTTAACCAGTAGTTATATAAAATATTTCCCACCATCTATATTTTGCCTATTAATTTATTTGATGGTTAGGAATAAAAGATTTCAGTAATTGGATGCAGAGATGAAAACACTTGATTGTTTCATCTTTTCCAGTCTGAAGCACAAAATAATTCACCCAGCTGGGGTCCACCCCAGTCAGCTTTGTCTGAATATGATGGATTATGTTAGGCATGTATCCAGATAGTAGTGGTTGAATTTAAGGCTTGCCTGCCTTCTAAGAAAAACCAGACCTGTAGAATTTCAGAAAACTGAAATCGTGTTTTGTTCTTTTATTTTCCGTCACTCCACTGTCCTGGTTTCAGTGACATAATAATTGCATAATTTACCCCACCCGCCCCCATTTTCTGTGTGGAGAGAAGCTCTGACCCACTTATAAGCTAGAAGATTCTCTTTAGAGAGGCTGCTTGAGACTTGCATCATTTTTGAACAGTGGTTTCATTTCAGTTCAGCGGAAGAAAGATTTGTGTCTCAAGTTCTTCAGAAGAATCTGATGATGTTTACAAAAGAGATCCTGAACTCCCACTGATTTCAGGGAAAGAGGAACATGAAAAGAACTGTATACTGAAGTCTGAATAAACCCATGGAGGTGTTTTTACAGAATGTGTGTAGATAAGATATGTATTTGTGTCTAGTTACGATAATGCAATTCTGTAGGGTTCCTTGGTATTTGTAAGCGGCTGGTGTTATTACTTTAAGAGACCGGAGCTTCCCTCCAGTCTGAGTTATAGATTATTTCATTATTTCCCATGACAGAAAGGGTCATTTATTACGGGCTTTACACGGGTTACATACAGCACAGACAACAAGGTCATAAGGCACCAGTGACCGATCCCTCAGACAAAGACCTAAAGTGAGAGTTTTCTGTCAGCCAGAGGTGCACTGATATGCGGGGAGGGGGGGCTCAAAATGACCTCTGCTTCCCAATGCTTGAACAGATGGGAAATTGCATCTCAGACAGATTGCAAAGAGGAAAATTATATTTGGATTTGCAACTGGCAAACTGAATTCATATTTCCTTTCTGGAAAAATTGGAGGTGGCTTCATCAAACCAAATTAGGACAGCAATTTCAAGGGAATATCTCCAAATATCCCAAGATTCCCCCCAAATAGACCTCACAACTCCCACTCATACATAAAACCCATTTATACATCAAGATCATTACTATGTATTGTGGAAAAACAACCCTTTATTTGTTTGTTTGTTTGTTTGCGCATGTGCGCACACACACACACACACAGACACACACCATACCTTCAAGTCAGTTTTGATTCCTGACAAATGCCTAGACAAGTCTGTGCAGTTTTCCTGGAAAGACCATTGCCTCTTTCCTAGAGCTGAGAGAGAGAGGCTGGCATATTACATATTACAACAACAGCAAGAATAATATATGCATAGAATTGGAAGAATAACAATATACCATCAGAAGAAAATGTGATAAGGAAAGTTTTAGAGTACGCAGAGATGGATAGACTCACAAAAGAATTGCAAGCTAAGGGAGAAACAGAGTACTATATGGTATGGAATAAATGGTATGAATGGTTAGAGGATAGGTGTAAAGGGTGAGGAAGATTAAATGAAGAAGATATAGGAGTTAGAACTTAGTAACAAACTCGTAGAAATGGAAAGGACACATAATGTATGATTGTATTTTAGTATATTGATATATTAATATGTATAAATAAAGAATAGAACCACATGTATAGATAAAGGTAAATTGAAGTAAGGGGAAAAAGGGATATATAAGAGGTGCATACTGATGTGAAAATGTTGTAAAGAAGAAAATTGTCAATTTTTTTTTAAAAAAATCTGTTTAATAAAAATTATTTTTAAAAGAGAGAGAGAGAGAGAGAGAGAGAGAGAGAGAGGTTGGCCCAAGCTTACCCAGTTGGCTTGATGCCTAAGGCAGAACTACAACTCAAAGTCTTCCAATTTCTAGCCCAACATATTAACCATCGCAGTAAACTGTCTCTCTAAATGCTTGTTTACTCAGGATTTTATTTTTATTTTTTTTAAAAAAACCCTCTCTGTGCAAGCTGTATAAAAACTTTTAAGTAGGACATGTTTGCTTCTGTATTGTTCTAATCTAAGCTGTATGGGCATATCTCACTTGGATCTGCATTCATTTTATAATCCCCTGCAGTACAACCCTTTCTGTTCCATTGTAAAAATGGAGCATTTTTGTGTTTTACTTGCATTTTCACATTATTAGAAAAAAAACCTTTCTGACAGAGAGTGTGCGTAAGGTTCGGGGTTTTTTTTAAACATTACATTTATTTGGTCCCTTGACATTCTTGAATAAGACCTTCCTTTCATTTCTTTGGCTGTTTCTAAATTTAGCACCAGCAGCAACGCTTCTAATGAAATCCAGTGGGGTCGCCAGGGCAACAGCTGATCGTAAATCATTTTTCAGAGCAGCACAACTGGGGCACAATCTGAATCGGCAGAAACCATGCACATTGCACAACCCTTCATTCAGAAGCTTACGTGGAAACGGCGCTGAAGATTAAGTTCCCAATCCTTTAATATCCCTTTTAGATATTCTCCCAATGTTTGCTGAAGTTCTCTACCTGCTCCTAATCACAGCACTACCTTACCCTAGCAATGACTTTTACACAAACAAATCACCATCCTGTGAACAAGACAAGCTGAAATTGTCATAAGCTGAGCTGATGTTAAAATGATGTTGTCTTTATTCCGACACTATCCAAGGACAGTCACAAGGTGGATAAAATATATCCCCCATTCTACTATAGGTAAATCAGATGCCTGAAATTGATTTAAAATAAAAGTAATAAAGGCAGGATAGATGTTGGCAGTGGAGGTAGAAAGTTCATGCTAAAAACGTAGGCACAAGGATGGGTGAACAGCGGTAGGGAAAGTTCTAAGATACGGCATTAAGATTTGGGGGAAAGGCTCAGCTCCCCAGCTGCTGGTTGAAAGGGGGTGAAATTGAATTTAAAAATAAGGGAAGTAATACACATTGATGGCATCTACATGGCATCTCCCCCAAGAAGATAATTATATTCAGAATTTAAAACATTCTCAATGATTTTAATGAAACAGATCCAACACGTTAAAAGAACAGCTCTTTTAAACAACAACAACCTTGGACTACAATAAAGTCAGAGACTATCTCCAAATGTCTCCCCATGAGCACAAATGCCAAACACAGATAAGCTATTGTTTCGTTATCTCTTTTGATCACCATTTGTTCAAGAGAATAAATACAAGGCAGCTGTGATAGCAGAGAGGTCAAGAAGGACAGGACAAGCAGGGAAAAGTCTGAGGATATTCCATCATTCTCTGCCTATGGATTTGGCAGAATAGGACAGAATTGGCAGTATCCAGGTTTTAAACTGCAACTCCTGAACCGTCAAAAACAGAAACACTATATTTGTAAAGGTTTCCCTGTCCAGTCGTGTCCGATTCTAGGGTGCGGTGCTCATCTCTGTTTTTTGGCCAAGGGAGCCAGTGTTGTTCGAAGACATTTTTCATGGTCATGTGGCCAGCATGGCTATATGCCAAAGGAGCATGGAATGCTGTTACCTTCCCACTGAAATGGGACCTATTAATCTACTTGCATTTTCATGCTTTTGGGCAGGAGCTGGGGCAGGAACGGGAGCTCACCCCACTGTGTGGTGCTCAGGTCTCGAACCCAGGCTGTCGGTTTTGCAGCTGACAAGCTCAGCGTTTTTTAACCACTGAGCCATCGTGCCACCTACAATATAATGTGCTGTAACAGAAAATAGAAACTCATAATTGAACAGAGTCTGTTTTGACACTCATTATTCGATGCTCAGTGCCAGCAATACACACAATTCTGGCACTGGGGAGAAGGAGCAAAGGAGCACAGAAATTTCTCGTGCTGATATGCACTTAGTTGCCAGAAGAAGGCAGTTGAAAGTGGGCTAATTTCAGACTCCCATTCCCACCTCATAGGCTGTAATCAGCCTAGAGGCAGGCAGCACAATGACTGACACAGTTTTGACCTCATCGATTTTTTCCACATTGCCAAACTGCATAGACCTGGCTAGAGAATGCTTTATTGATCCTGTTAATTCTTCAGGGTGTGTATGTGTGTGCAGGGTGGGGGAGGAAAGTGGTTCATAATATATATGCTGCACAATTTTCCAAAGGCTTTGATGGAGTTAAGTCAGCAGGCCAAAGAAGGCTCTGATAAATGTATGCTTTGAATATAGAAATGCATTTTCTGCAGGCCAGAAAAGGAAACTGATGATAGTTGCAGACCCAGTAGAGATTATTATGTTCAGAGTCATCTGAATTGATTCATGTTGACTGGGGATTGGCAATTGTTTTTGGCCCCACAGCTGCACTTGATCTTTGAACCATGTGTTTGACAGAACCAGGACAAAAGTTAAATTTGATTAAATGCTAATTTAATTTTAGGCGGTTAATATAATTATCAGATTGTATAAACAAGGGAAAGAGCTCCACCCATGTGGAGAAGATTGAGAGCGACTTCTGAAGCAGCTGTGCCATACAAGCCTCACAAAAGATGCCATTGCTTTAGGGATTTGACTAGATGAGTTTTATTCATGGTAACACATGCTATAAAGTGTCTCTCTTTGGAATGTTTTACAGTCATATCCTCCCTAATTCCTTCCTCCTGTCACATTAGTGGCCGGTTTTGGAAATCTTTTGTGGTTTCATCCAGTTTTGAAAAACTACATCTGATCCCTGTACCTGATTTTCTGCTCTGTCCATCTCTTTCAAAGATCCCAGGCTGCCTATGATAGTTTTCTTAATGAGTTTTTGTAACACAATGTTGATATTTTTCTCCTTATAGCAAGAAGTGAAAAGATCAGGATGTGTTCAATTAGAAGCACTTACTTGAGGCAATCATCTTAGGTAGCTAATTTTCTCCAGCTACATGTTATTTATTTGATTACCTGTGGTTGTTTTTTAAATTACCTACTGACTAAGTGATGAGCATGTACAGAATAAAGCACAGGACATAATTAAAGGGTTATGAATAAAATCACTGGAAAATCTCAGTACAACATTTTTACAGACGGGACTTGATGAAGAAGGATAACTCCATTCAAGAGACATTGAAACCAGAGCAAGGAGGGTAAACAGAAGAGGCAGAACATGGACCATAAAACTCCAGATGAAATATTGACAAGTTCATGGAAACATTACTGTGGGAAAGAACTCTTATATAGTTTATTCTGCCCATGATAATTACCATAGCTGGGGAAATTGTGGGCAGTTTTGTGCATGTAGGCAGAGGCAGCCATTTTTTTGTAGAATTCTATAAGTAACACCTAAGACAGAAAGCCAAAGGCCTCCAGTCTTAGTCCTTGTAATTCATTGCAGCTTTCAATTGAATCTTTCATAGTAGTGTGAAGCCACATTGTGGAGAGGTTTATCTTCTAATGCTGGCCTTTCAGGAGTAGTGAGAAGAACTGCATCACCAGCTCCTTTTTCCCTGTGCATTTGATCCACATTTGTTTTCCATATTTATGCTGCCAGAGTTGGGTAGCATATAAGTTTAATGAGTAAGTAAGGTTTTACACCTAATCAAGAAAAACCAAATGTACACATTAGGTGAAAACTGGCTCAATAGCAGCAATTGTGAAAGGAATCTTGGAATTTTAGTGGATAATCACTTAAATATGAGCCAGCAGTGTGCGGCAGCAGCCAAAAAAGCCAATACAATCCTAGGTTTCATTAACAGAGGGACAGAATCAAGATCACGTGAAGTATTAGACTGCTTTATAAAGTCTTAGCAAGACCAGACTTGGAATAGCGCATCCAGTGTTGGTCACCATATAAAAAATATGTGTCAAGTCTCTGGAAAGAGTGCAGAGAAGAGCAACAAAGATGTTTTGGGGCCTGGAGACTAAAATATATGAAGAATGCTTGCAGGAATTGGGTATGTCTAGTCTAATGAAGAAAAGGACTGGGGTGACATGATAGCACTATTTCAATATTTGAGGGGCTGCCACAGAGAAGAGGGAGTCAACCTATTTTCCAAAGCACCTGAAGATAGGACAAGAAGCAATGGATGAAAACTAATAAAGAAGAGCACCAACCTAAGGTAGAACTAAGGATAAATTTCTTGACAGGTAGAACAATTAACCAGTGGGATGGTTTGCCTTCAGAAGTTGTGAGTGCATCATGTTTAGAGGCTTTTAAGAAGAGACTGGACAGCTACTTGTCCAGCTGCCCTGGAATAGTATAGGGCAGTGATGGCTAAACTTTTTGCCGTCGTGTGCCAAAAGTGGGGGTCGCACGGGGGGTTGCACACTTGCTTACCCACACCCATAATTCAATGCACCATGCCCCCTGCACATGCGACCCCCCCTGCGCTCCCCTCCCCCTGCTATTGGCATGTGATGGCACAGTGGGCCCGTTTCTCACCCTCCCCAGGCTCCAGAGTCTTTCTAGGAACCTGGGGAGGGCAAAAAGAGCCTTCCCCAACCCCCTCCCCCCCGAGGCCAGAAATGACTGTTTCCTGACTTCCGGTGGGCCCAGACGGCCCAAAAACCAGCTGGCCACCGCGCGCATGCATGCTGGAGCTCAGCTAGGGCAATCCTTGCGTGCCCACTGATATGGCTCTGTGTGCCACAGGTGGCACGCATGCCAAAGGTTTGCCATCATGGATATAGGGTCTCCTGCTTGAGCAGGGGGTTGGACTAGAAGACCTCCAAGGTTCCTTCCAACTCTGTTATTCTGTTATAATAAATAAAAATAAATCGGTTTTTGTTCAATTGTCACCAGTTATTTAACCTTGAAATGGGTTTGTGGTGCTGTGATCTACAGGATACAGTCGCTATGAAGCCCTGTACAGTAGTCAGTCAGAGCTGTGGGTACATCTGGGAAAGCAAATGAAGGTTTTTCATAGCCCTCGTTCTTAGACATTGAGAAGTATTGGTGGCCTGATCATTTGCTAGAATCAGGTTTTTTGTGAGACAGAATATCAGCAGCTACACGCTTTGAAATGCACATTTTCATTTTATTATTTTGATAAAAACAGGAAGGGGGTGGTAGTAATGCAGTTACATTTATCTAACCAACAAGACATTTGCTTTTGTCCTTGTTTAGATGTCTGTCTAGATTTTGTTGAACTGCACTGCAATATTCTCAGTGAGAATGAGGTCAGGATATTTTGTTGCTTGTAATAGACTAGATGTCGCCTGTTCCTCTTTCTCTGATTAGAAATTGACTGAACTAGTAGTTTTCTCTTACTTTAATATTGTCATGAAAAAACGATTTCCATGGAAGACAGAAGGCTGACTGAAAGGGTTTGGGCAAGTTATGGAAATTATTCTCTCTGATGATAAAACTAGTCCTGGAATGTATATTTAGATGTGCCTCTCCTCCTGTATTTGCCTCAGCTAGTCAATTACGATTGAAGAAAGTATGGAAGTATGAGATAGCCTGCTGCTCTAGCACTCAAGTACTTGCCTTCTTTGCAAAACAGTGCAAAAATCTAAACAGTTTCTGTTCTTAATATCCATTATTAAATTCTTTGAGGTTTTTCTCCAGCATTAAATATGCTAGGCAGAGAACAATGGGACAAGACAATAGAAGAAATACTCCCCACCCTCACTCACCATACATGTATGAAAGCAATCTGAATTCATCTGGTTGGCCACCAACGCCAAATGCAGAATGAAAAGCACTTTGGCCTTGATCTAGCTTTTCAAGAACATTTTCAGTGGAGCGTTAGCCTGAAGCAAGAACAGAAAAGGGGGTTTTGCAAATCATCTTTATTGCTACTGCATCACACCAGTTTGTGCACGTACTTTTGGGGAACCAGACTGTGTTAAAAGTGATTCTGAAAGATCTTACAAATTTTCCACTGTAACTTTTTTTTTTTCAGCACCTGTGGCTTGAATTCTTCTGCTTCTTAACAGGCGGTAGTTGTGTTCAGACTTACAGAAAACCTTTCAAAATAACAGAATAACAGAGTTGAAGCCGCCTTGGAGGTCTTTTAGCACATACCCCTACTCAGGCAGGAGGCCCTATACCCATGATGGCGAACCTATGGCACACGTGCCACCTGCCATATCAGCGGGCATGTGAGCTCAGCTCCAAAAGGGCCATTTTCGGCCTCTGGAGGACCTCCAGGGGTGGTGGGGAAGGCCGTTTTTGCTCTCCCCAGACTCCTAGAGAGGCCCTGGAGCCAGTTGAGAAAGAAAAATGGGCTTACCGGGCCATCGTGTGCCAGGAGCAGGAGAAGTCAAACATGCATGCGCGGAGACAGGGCTCATAGAATTATGGGTGTGGGCATGTGTGCGTATGACCCCCACCCCACCCCCCCTCCTGGCACGCGATGGCAAAAAGGTTAGCCATCCCTGCCCTATACCATTCCAGACAAATGGCTGTCCAGTCTCTTCTTAAAAGCTTCCAGTATTGGAGCACCCACAATTTCTAGAGGCAAGTCGTTCCACTGATTAATAGTTCTAACTGTCAACAGTTTTTTCCTTAGTTCTAGGTTGGTTCTCTTCTTGATGAGTTTCCATCCATTGTTTTTTGTCCTGCGTTCAGGTACTCTGGAGAATAGGTTGACCCCCTCTTTTTCATGGCAGCCCCTTAGATATTGGAACACTTCTATCATGTCACTCCAGTCCTTCTTTTCATTAAACTAGACATATCCAATTCCTATAACTGTTCTTCATAAGTTTTAACTTCCAGCTCCCTAATCATCTTTGTTGCTCTACTCTGCACTTTTTCCAGAATCTCAACATTTTTTTTAATATTGTGGTGATCAAAACTGGATGCAGTATTCCAAGTGTGGTCTTACCAAGGCCTTATAAAATGGTACTAATACCTCATATGATCTTGTTCTATCTCTCTGTTAATGAAACGTAGGACTGTTGCTGATTTATTCCAATGATTTAGGTTTGTTGTTTTGCCTGGACAATCTTGCTAATATGTTTAGTGAATTGTTTCCTTACACTTGGTGGCTGATGCACACATACAAAATATCTATCACTAGGAAGCCATTTTAAAACTGTTCTATCTTGCACTTGTTTTATTCTGAAAAAAGCAATGGAATATTTGGATCTGGAGATTTGCAAGTGCAGGAATAACAATCTCCTTGTCAGTATGACAAGACGTGGAAAAAGATAGACAATGTAAAGAGCAGACTGAGATTACACCTATGGCAGGGCACCACTTTCCATGTATTTAGCGTGATGATGAATGAGGTGACAGGATAAAAGGGGTCATTATTTTAACTGAATAAAAAGATGGAACTGAGAAGGTGAGGTCCTTCTTTTCTGTGCCTCTCCTCTGAGCAATGAACAATTTCAGGGGACCTTTTCACAAGTCATCAGATTGCTTAGAAGGAAACAAATGGTCTTTCATGTGCTACTATTTACAGCCAATCCTTGATTTACAACTACAATCCAGCCCAAACCTTCCATTGCTAAACGAGACAATTGCTAAGTGAGTTTTGTCCCATTTTACAATCTTATTATTTATTTATTTATTTATTTATTTATTTATTGGTTTGATTTATATGCCGCCCTTCTCCGGAGATTCAGGGCGGCTTACAATGTGTTTTTTGCCACAGTTGTTAAGTGAATCACTGCAGTTGTTCAGTAAGTTATTAAATGAATCTAGCTTCCCCGTTGACTGCTTGTCAGAAGGCTGCAAAAAACATGACCCCGGGACTTTGCAATCGTCATAAATACATGCCAGGTGCCAAGCAACCGAATTTTGATTATGTGATAATGGGACTGCTGCAACAGTTGTAAGTGTGAAAAATGGATATAAGTCCCTTTTTTCAGTTTCCGTTGTAACTTTGAATGGTCACTAAAGGAATGGCTGTAAATCGAGAACTACCCATATCTATCCTAATTCTATAACCCATTCGCCAAAACATTTCTAACAGAAAGTTCTCACATAATTTGGACATGGGTTGAGTAATCTAATAGGGCACACTAGCCTTTTCCTTTCAGACAAGCGCAACTCTTCCCGGTTGCATTAATATTACATTTCATCATAGTCTCACTCATGGACACATGACACTTGCTTTCTCTGTCCTTCTGATACTCTTTTTTCTCATCAGCCAGTCCTCTCCCGCCACCCCCCGCTTTGAGAAGAGTTCTTTGAGGGATTGGTGGCTTCTCATCCTGCCAAGTTTAATATATTTAGAGCTGTAATCCAATCAGATTCGCTGTTGGAAAGCTCCTGAGGAAGGTCCAGCATTTACCTATACCCGTGATGGCGAACCTATGGCACACGTGCCAGAGGTGGCACCCAGCACCCTCTCTGATGGCACACAAGCCGTCGCCCCAGTTCAGCTCTGCTGCAAATGCGCAAGTGCCTCCCACCAGCCAGCCGGTCTTCAGGTCTCTGCCACGTATGCACAGGGTGGGGTGTATGCGGGTGGCACGCGCATGCTTGGGCAGGGCGCGTGCAGGCGGCGCATGCGCATGCAGGGGGCATATGCGTGGGGGCCACACACATATTGCATTTTGGGGGTTCGGGCACACATGCACCCCATTTGCACACATGCGCACATGCTTTGGGCACTCGGTCCGGAAAAGGTTAGCCATCACTGACCTATACTATTACTATGATTAAGTCAAACCGGTAAGAGTACATGTGGAGACTGTGTAACCCACCAAGGTTCATTCCAAGCACATCATTTATCTATTTGCTAAACTGTAATCCACCTCAAGCATTCCATCTGCTGTACTAGCCAAATCTATATTCTTTATTCATAAAAATGTAGTCTTCTGTTTCTACTCCAGCTACCAATGGACTTTCAAAATCCCAAATCTTGTACTTCTGGTAAGTTGAAGTAGTTTGGTATTTTTAGAAATACCAAGAACTGAGCTGGAGTTAGGACTTTCCCATGAGCTGACTCTCCACTATATTATGCTTTAGTCCATTTTGAATCACCAGGATGATCTTAGAGAGATACTCCCAGAGATAGTCCTACAACAAAGGGAAAAACGAACCCTTTCTCGATCCATGTTGCTGGGAATTTTCCCTTGCGCAGATGCAAGTTTTCTTTCATTAAAGTGCCCAGATTTTTTCCAAGCCAAGATCCTACCTTTCCACTAGGAGGAAGTGATTGTTATGACCCATCGGCTGCCAGCACAGCTAGCAGCAGAGTCAGACGAGGAGAAGAAAGTGGAAGGAGAGCCTGGGCCAGCTTCGAAGCCTTTGGAAGACTGATAAGGAAACAGCATTAGACAGAGGCAGATCCGGGGCCTTCTGTCCTCCCCAAGGTGGAGAGGCAGCTGTCTTTGGGGCCTAAGCTAAGTGAGGAGGAGGAACAGATGGGGTGTATGCGCAGAGAGGAAAGGAGAGGATTGCAAAAGAAAACAATAAGCTGGCTCACAAGAAAAAGCAGACATGGCTAGGAAATAAATAGTAGGGGCTTGGGAGTGGTCAGTTGTTGCAGACAACTGTTTGTTTTTAGGATACAGCAAGCAATTAGAATTTCTTGGCCAGAACCAGGTCTGCTGGGACTAATTATGTATGGTTTTCATTTATTCACGTGAATAAAAGACTGTTCCTACCCTGTTTGAAAAGGGGTTGGTTTTTACTCACGAATAAGCAGCTTATCATTACTTGCTAAGGCTGGCTCAGAATAGTGATGACATGATGGGATGAAACGCACCTAGCAAAGCCATCGTGATTAAATATCTGGGGCACATTTCACTTCCTATGTTGATTTGAAACCACGCTGGGCAGTGCCCTTATCAGAGCAAAGGCCAATGTAATTTACAAGATAAAGTTTTGAATCAAGACAGAATTCTAAAAGATCACAAATAGGAAAAAAATGGAGCCAGGAGGACAAATGCTTTAAACAGAGCCAAAACATTTTAAAAAACA
The DNA here is from genome assembly GCA_030761175.1 of Masticophis lateralis. NCBI lineage: Eukaryota > Metazoa > Chordata > Lepidosauria > Squamata > Colubridae > Masticophis > Masticophis lateralis. The sequence continues at coordinate 243,164,020 of JAUDYJ010000001.1, read as the reverse complement.
TTTGAAAGGCAAGCAGAACAAAAAGAGTTTTAATAGCCAGTCTAAAACTAGAAGAAAGAAAGGGCCCAACTTCATTTCCTATCAACTTGTAGTATCAAACAGAGAAAGCAACTTCAGGGAAGAACCAGGAGCATGAAATAGGTCTATAATCAATTGGCAGTCCATGCTATGATCAATAATGGTTCTTCATTTTCTGGTAAAATACTTTTTTTCAGACTTGTGACCATCTGTATTTAAAGCAATAAGTTCTACATGAGTAGTAAGTTATCAGTCAGTGTAACACAGCCAGCTTTTCTTGTTGTTTGGAAGTGATTGAAAGTTTTGCCAATATCCACTCTTCAGTCTTCTAAACTGACTACATTGAAAAATGTGAAATTTTCTATTTTCAGTGCCTCTGGGAGTAGCTGATTAATCAAGTCCCATCTAAAGCTTCGGGGTAGATTTAAGATGTACAGCATGCCACCTTTATTTCCATTGGGTAATGTGGCGTATAATGTAAAAAAAAAGGGGATAGGGAGAAATGACAACACAGACATAACCTTATTTCCTTCATTCCAGCAGTCCTTTATTCTGACAGGACGTAGAGAGTTAATAAATTCTGTCATGTGTATAGCTGCACACAAAAACAGCAAGACTTTCAGGACAAAAACCTTAGGCATACTTTTCGAGGCAGCTTTATTGAGCTGCTTGATCAAATATTTGTGTGAAAAGATTGCTTTGGAAACTTGAAAATAAATATTCACGTTCCACTTTCAGTCCTGTTTATATGGAGATTTACCAGTCAGATCAGCAGAACATTGGAGACATTCTACAAGTGCATTAGTTTATCCTACATTATAATCTGAAAATTGTCAGTACTGAAAACATTCCGTATTCACAGCCCGTAGGCAAGACATGGAACCTTTATTGGTTTTCTCAAAGCTCCTGAGAAAAATAAACAGAGAAAGAATTGATGGTATGTTAAAACTAAAATGTGACAACAAATTAATAAACTATATTTGTTAATTGCAGAACCCCTCTGGCAAAGTAGTTTAAAATCAGTTTGAGTTAGGAATCTCAAATAAGTGTTTTTGAGCCATGATGCGTTTTTCTTTCTGTGTCTCATACTTTGGACTTCTTCAATGGGAATACTGAATCTTCCATCATCTGCCAGCAATGCCCCTCCAGAGTTTATATAGGACAAATGAGACAAACTTTGTGCAAAGAATTAATGGACACAAGTCTGACATCAGGACTCAGAAAAAAAAAAAAAAGAGACATGTCAGACTGCCAGAGTAGCAGACTTCAAAGTGACTGTTTTGGGGGAAGAAGCATTTTTTACTCCACCATTGAGTGAGAGATTGCAAAACTCATATACTGTACATCAAAAGATTTCAGGCAATTGGGTATTTAACACTTTATAATTGTTGATTGAAACAGGACTTGCAATCTGGCTCACACACGAAACCTTCATTTGTATAATTACCTATGTGTCTCTTTCCCCACCCCCATCGAAATCCCACATCAGTCTGATTGCTCTGTGCATCTGTTGAAGAGAGCTGCAGTTCATGAAATCTTATGCCTCCCCCATGCCCGCCCCCCCAAAAAAAGTCAGGAATGGTGGCACCAGACTCTTTTGGATTTTTTTTTTTGTGACCATACACTAACACAGTTCTCCTTCTACAATATTTTCAATAAAATATTTTTCAATAATTCTCGGGAGGATTTACTGCTTAGGGTGGCTTTGCACACTTAAAACATTCTACTTCCAGGTATGCTTTATTCTAAAATGTAGTGCTAGTGAGATTTATTGTTTAGAAGTATGATTTTGTCCTATGTAGATCCAGGCACTGTGACACTATTTATCAATTTTGTGTAATTCAAAGGGTTGTATTGAGGATAAATGGGGAGGAGGGGAGGGGAGAAAAAAGAGGGAAAGACTGAGAGATGAAAAACGGATATGCTAGCTTGAGCTATTTCTTTGATTTTCTATTATGTTTTATGTGTGTTTAAACTTGCTAAATTCACTATGTATTATATTATTCTTGATATGATTGCTGAGCTTTTGTTTATATGTTGCTTTTCATTTATGAAAGTGATGGTAGACACCTGTATTCTGGTTAATCCTTAAATAAACAAATAAATATACCCTTTAAAATGCTAATACAAAACCTGTTCAGAAAGCTGATTTGCATTTCCAAATCCCTCTTTGGTGCTTCTGCAGAAAGATAGTCCAGCAGTAACATTTGGAGAAGCTCTGAAGCTCATACACAAAACCCTGGGGTGCACATGAACTTGAGATGTAAGGTTGTACAATAATGAAATTGAGTCTTAATTGTAAATGCTCTGAAGATTTTTCTGTCCCATATTAAGAATGTGATGATTGTCTTATTGTCATCCAAGATGAAGCCGCCTTGGAAGGACTTGGAGGCAAGTCACTTCAAAATCAATGGAATGCAAATAGGAGAAAATTGTGTCATGTCACTAGTTCCTTATTATTTTATTTAAGAGATTTTAACATTAGTTACACTGGCAAAGATAGGAAACTATTTGGTATAGTTTCTAATGGCTAGCAGTGACTAGCAGTAGCTATCCAATATTTTCCATAGGACAGTATTTCTCAATCTCAGCAGCTTTAAGCTACGAGGACTTTGACTCCCAGAATTCCCTACCGATGCATGCTGGCTAGGGAATTCTGGAAGTTGAAGTCCTCATAGCTTAAAATGGCTGAAGTTGAGAAACACCACCATAGGAGCTTTTTCTAAGCCATTTGGAAATGCAAACAAGGAAAACTGAGTCCTTTTGCACTGCAACATCAGTCAGTCAAATCACTGGGTGCAGATTATAGTTCAGCCTCAGGTACAGCCACCATGTGTGTTTGTTTAAAGTGTAGTTGTTGTTGTTGTTTTAAAACCACAACACAGAAGAGGTCAAGCCTCCTGCAATTTTCCTGGTATCTTCATTTGCCTAGAATGCCTCTAGGTAGCTCCTGGTGAGCCTAGGGGGACTCTGAGGAAATTAAGATGCCAGACATGACTGAAGCTTTTCTTTGTAATGTTCCTGAGTCCATCTAATTACTGGAGAGAGAGATAAGGAAAAGATGCTGTTGCACAGGAAGGTGAAGTGAGCATAGGGAAGGCAGGAGAAGGCAAAAAGAGGAGACAGAAGAGTCAAAAAGAGAGATGGAAGGCAAAGACTGAAAGAGGGAGAAAGCAAGAATACTAAGGATACTGATGTCATCTCATCTAGGCCTCCATTAAGCCTGGCAGTGTCATCGTATTGCCTACTACAACCTTTGTAAAAGTGCCTGTGATTATGACATTACTAATCTTACTATAAATAGTATTGTATTACGGGGCTGTAAACTTTTGTTACCTGCCTTCAACCCCTGTCTGAGCAGAAAGGTTTGCTATCAGGCAAATAAATGAAATAATAAGTGGTAATTGTGTCCTCCAGCATCAGTGTGGTCATCTCTGGATTCTTCAAATTCTCATCACTTCCCATGTTCCCATTATTATTTTCTTTTATACTTAAAAAGTAGCTTCTGGGTCTGAGGACAGAGATCTCCGAGGAGGGTGGCAGAAAGACAGAAACATGCATCTCTCTGTAATTTTCTTCAGACTGACAGACTACAAGGATAGTCCTGTTCCCAGGGGGAAGAAGGGGAATCACTCCCCCCCCCCCGTCTTCTCACCATAGATACTTGACTGTGTGGTAAACACACACAGCTACTTTAGGGAAAACCTAAAAACATGGAAATTAATTACACATGCAAATGATTAAAAATGTCTGCGGTAGTGGAGGGAAGAATCTGTGGCACCTTATTTAGTGATGAGGCCAACAGGACTACAATTCATACTCTTCTGCAGCTACCTGTATGTTATGAAATTCTCTTTCCTAGAGTCAGTAGTCCAACAACAGGGAAATAGAGATTCTATTAAAGGATGTAGTAGGTGGCCCATCAGCTCTCCCAGACAAGAAGCACAACAAGATAAGCTATTTCTACTTTATTGTAAGGCTACATTAAGAGAGTCTTGCAAGTCTAAAAGTACAAAGCTCCTGCTGCCATGTTTAACTGCCTGATCCATTATGATCAGTCTTTCCTAAATTTCTTTCTCTGACCATTAAGCAACTGTGGGCTCCCTGCTTTCTTGTCCAAGCATTTCCTAAGCAGCACCCATTCCTCTTGTTCCTCAAGGTCACTCTTATATGCTATTGCAGTATTGCATTATTCATTTGCAAAACAGCAATGTTTGAAAAAGTTTTAATGTATATTTGGAATCCCCAGAGAGTTGTACCTATGCATATTGATTTATAATCTAGATTTAAAGCAGCATTTATCAGACTTGGCAATGTTAATTTGTCATGACTGGGAAATCTACATGTCTTACCTTTGCCAAGTTTGGAAAAACACTGGTCCAGATTGTGCTCAGGAGAACCTGTTCCCCTGAGTTGTGTGAAACAGACAGTTTAAGATTTTTTTCGTTAGTACTTGAATTTTCAGAACAAACTATCTCAGTGCACAAATTATGCAGTGTAAGATACAGCCCCATACGTGACCATTTTAATCATGCAAAAGTGGTATTTCCACTTCTTCCATTGCAAAAATAGTTTTGTTTAACATTTGCCCTGGTCTGTGGCAACATAGCTCTATATCTTGGACTGCTGTTGTTTAACTTACTAAAAGCAAAACCCATAATTTTAAAATTTAGTGAGAAATAAGTTTTTTTTAAAAAAAACCTTTCCAATTAATGAAATGTTCTTTCAAAAATATACTACAAATGGCACAAAGCTTTCTTTTTTCTCTTAGAACTTTGGATAATACTGATGAAAATGGAAGTTTACAGATTCAAAGTGGCTAGTAATCTTTAGTTGATTGTCAACTTTAAAATCAATCCTCAACAGAACAAACCGTGCTTAAGGACAAGTTGTTATGTGTAAAGAACTAGAAGACATTTGCTTGGATCCAAATAACCACACAACTTGTTCCATACTTGAATTGGAACATCTGTTTCCTTTATGCCGGCTGCCAAATCTCTTGAGAAATTCAGAAGCAGTTTGAGATCCAAGAAGGGCAATCTGTCAGTCATAAGTATTATATTTACAATTGTACTTGGCACACAGAGCTAACATTCAGTGAGCATCTGAAGTACCTCTTTACATGTCATGGATGGGTGGCAGCCTTTTTTCTCTGGACAGCAACAGTACTTTATGAATAATCGGCAGGAAGAAGTATGCCAGCTGGTGTCTAGGGTCAAAGTAACAGGCTAGATTTGGAAGCTGAAGGGCATGTCTTCCCTTACTCCTCTCACAGCAGCCTCTAACAGAGGGAGACTCTGAATTACTAAATGCTTACAGAAAGATTTCATCATTAGATTGAGAATTTGCTTATTTACTTATATGTATTTATTACTGGATTTATAGCCTGCTTTTTATTTTGTAGAGTGGTGCATTGGTTAAGAAGATGCTGGACTTGTTGGCTAGAAAGTCCGTTTGAGGCTTGAGCGCCACGTTACGGGGTGAACTTCCATTCTCAGCCCAGCTCCTAGCAGTTTGAAAGCATGTAAATGTGAGTAGATAAATAGGTACCACTTTGGTGGGAAAGTAACAGTGCTCTTTGAATCATGTTGGCCACATAATGGCAGAAATGTCTTCAGACAGCGCTGGCTCAATGGCCTTGAAACAGAGATGAGTACCACCACGTATATTTGGCAATGACTAGCCGAGTAAAATCTGCGGGGACGCTTTTTATTTTGTACAACACAATGTTCCTACCTTCTATTTTTCCCACAACAGGATCCCTGTGAAGTGAGAGAGAAATATTGTCGCAAAATCACCTAAGGGATTGGACTTGATCATCTAAATCAATCAGGGCTGTCAAACTCCCGCCCTATGGGCCGGATGTGTCACATGCTGGCTGTGCCCATGCCCATGTTTAGCGAAGGGAGGAAAAGTCCTAATATGTCATGTGATGCCACCATGATGATGTGAGTTTGACACCCCTGATCTAAATAGTCCCTTCTGGTTTTATATTTCTATGTCATTCAGACAAGGCTGGTGATAACCCAAAGGCCACCAGTTGCTTGACTCCAGTGTTCACAGTATGAAAACCCCTCTCACTGGAGAAGGTATCTGTGCTGAGAATCAGTCAAGGCAAGAAAACAAAATATTCCCCAAATGTTCACAAGGTTAGCAATAGCAAGATATAATGAATATTGAACCAGCTTTTCTTAACCCAACATCCTCCAGATGCTTTGGACTACAGCTGCTTTGCCCCATCAGGCAAGAGCCTTGTTGGCTATGGATGAAGAAAGCTATAGTGCAAGATGCTGACTGGGGAATTCTGGGAGTTGAAATCCTAAAATTGCTAAGGTTGGGAAGCCCTGCTCTGGGGGCTGAAGCATCCATACATCTATGAGAAGTCATGAGGTAATCCCTTGAAGAAATATAGAAGGGAAGGTAGAAATATTTAGGTCAAGTGTTACAGATATATTTGGTTTGTGTGTATGTGTATAAAAGTAAGGTAGGGAGCAAAGTGCACTATAAAAATAGCCTTTTAATATAACAAAACCAACAATAAGAATAGTATACCCTATTTCTGGCAATTGTGGGTTATATGCTGAGTTTTTGAATGGGCGCTTCCTATCCTTCGTTTTTGTACTTTGCATTTCTAGGCCACAGGTGTTCACTGTTTCTATTTCAATTCTTCCTGTAGACACAACCTTCATTTTGTGGTTTGCTGCAACATTTCTCTCCCTCCCTCTCTCTCTCTCTTTGTGTTATGAGAACCTATCAGAGCCGATAAATAGCTGAAGGATGTGGCAGAGGGGGAATTTTCTGCCAAAGCTGGTTGCACCTATGTTGCTTTCTTTGCAACCACTTTCTGCTCCCCTCCCTTTTGCCCTTTAATTCTATGGTTGTGAATGATCACACATTTGCACAAACATGGATGTCTTCTATGTCGCAGTCCAATAGATGCCAATGATTTAAAGACTGAATAAAAGTGTGTGTGAAATGGGGGACAACAATATCAAGAAAGCAAAGTCTGACCCACAAATAGCATTTAGAAGAGTACAGGAGGCTTGAGAAAAGTTAGATAAGGCAGCTGGTACTCCAGTAATGTTGTGATTTAGTCTTGTGTCCTCTGATTAAGCATCCTCAGTATGCTGCTGAGTGTTAACAGAGCAATCTTTACTGTAAGTGCAACATCTGTCTTCTTACATCTTGATCAGACAAATCTTAGCTCTGCAAGTTCTCTGACTTTTAAGCCAGTCTGGCTTAACCTAGCCAAGTGGGATGGTTCGGATGTACATACATTCAATTGAGTTTCCTTAAATAAATGAAATATAACCTTGAAAATTAAGTATTATTTTGCATGGTAATAATTGTAATATTCTGTGTTGTGAATTCTGAGAGGGACATTTGTTATAGATTATCTAAAGACCGTATCAGAAATGGAAGACTAATGAATCTATGCAATTATCTCTCATTTTCTCATATAAGGTAGGCCATCAGTTGCAATGTGTGCAGAGCTGATATTAATTCACAGTAATTCAGGAAGCTCTTACATTATGATTAAGAGTCTTCCATCATTTGTATCTAACATGGCACAGACATGCCTTGGCAACATATTTTATGCAATCTTCTTACCTGTTCTGATTTTAAAGTAGTTCTTTTCCTCTTACGTGAACATAATTTTTGTCATGAATATCATGAAGCACATTTCACTGACTGTTAGGTTGCTCACATGTGGTGGGATTCAACATTTTTACTACTAGTTCTGTGGGTGTGGCTTGGTGGGTATGGCATGGCATGGCTTGGTGGGTGTGGCTTGGTGGGCATGGCAGAGGAAGGATACTGTAAAATCCCCATTTCCTTCCATCAGCTGGGACTTGGGAGGCAGAGAATAGATGGGGGCGGGGCCAGTCAGAGGTATTTACTGGTTCTCAGAACTACTCAAAATTTCTGCCACCGGTTCTCCAGAACTCACCTCTAGTTAGGTGAACCCTAGGAGATAGAATCAGCAGGGCATCTATTGGCTACTTTAGACAGATGTGGACATGGCCCCTACCTACCCTCTGCTCTCTAAGCTTGCTCCCAAGGTTCATTCTAGTTTTGGAAGACAAGAGTTTGCATCTTCCAAACAAAGCTCCACAATTGTATTTACAAGCAACTGATCAGCAGTGGTGATCACAAGCAAAACTCTCTATGTCTTGCTGGCTGTAAATTTGGATGGCTTTTGAGCATGAGTTGAGCATGTGTTTATCAGGAATAGATCTAAGCCCATATCCAAAATAACCCCTACCCCCGGAAGCATCAGTTGATATTAGCTAACATTCAAGCTTCCTTTAACTACATCCATAAACAACACGTGTACAAAGTTTGACAGATGACTAAATTTGAGAAATAACAGCTACAGGTATCTATCAAAACATGCCTCTCTTCCAATCCATATTAAGGAAAGTGAGTGATGGGTATTTTCCTCTTGTTGCAGATGACTTTGGGGAGGGAATAAAATTGGGAGAATCAAATGTTTGCCAGCATTGTTTTTAGAGTCGATAGGGAGTACTAGTGAGGGGAACTCATATCTCATTGGTAGCGTTTTCTGCTGGCTCAGGGATTGATGGGTAGCGCTTTGAGAAGAATCCTAGGCAAGATAGTCTGCTTAAGATCAACGCAGAGAGCACCATATTCTGTCTCACATAGCAGAACTGAGGGGTAGCTTGTTGGGCTGAATGGGAGTTTCTATCTTTGCAGTCTGACAAAAGAGCATTGTGGTCAGGCATTGCAGAAAAGGAGTGAACAGTTTCTGCAAAGTATGAATAGGGAGGTTTTTTTCTCTTCAGATGAAATTCTGTTGAGGTAGTTTGTACTTTGCTGTATTAAATAGGATATTTATGTGCAACTTTCAGTAGCAGAACAGTACAGCAAAAATGTTTTCATTTATTAAAGCTGTAATCCAATGCAATCATTTAACATTCTTAGGAAGGATGATTGAAAGATGCATCACCAATTAGTAAAAATGTTACAGAATGCAGATTGCAATAGCTTGTTAAAACCGATGCACAGCATAGCTACTTTACAATTTTCAATCGCAGTTGATATATTAACTGGAAATGAATAGTTTTCTAAAGGCTAAATATTGTGGTTTGAGGTATTGTTTCTATATAATATCTACAGTACCATGACACAATAAATCATTGTGGGGGCCAAGATATAGTATTTCCTTCCTGAGTATCAAAATCAGTAACGGCAAAAAGCAAAATTTATTGAAGATTACAGAGAAACAGAGACAGATTACGAACAGACATATAACAATAAGGAAGTTTCTGAAGCTATAAAAAAGATTAAACCAGAAAAGGTGCCTGGAGCAGATGGATTTTCAGGTTTTTATTATAAATGTTTTGAGAGTGAACTTCTGTAACTTTTACAAAACACAATGAATTCTACCTTACAGGGAGGAAAGATGTGAGAGCGTTGGAAAGAGGCCAATATAGCACTAATACCTAAACGTGGACAAGATTTGACTTTAAAAATAAGCCAACATCATTATTGAATACAAGCCAACATCATTACTGAATACAACTATAAGTTGTTCACAATAATTCTAGCTGATAGACTGAAAAAAATTTGCAAGAATTCACGAGGACCAATGTGGGATTTTATCTAAAGGATAGTTAAAGGACAATATTAGAAATGTACTTGACATTTTGGAATATTTGGAGCAGCCTAATGGAAAACAAGCCACATTGATAGTCTTAGATGGAAAGATGACCTTGGACAGCCCTTTAACTGAGCTTTCTTCAAATTTATGTTAGAAATGTGCACAACAAGAATGGACATTTTATCATGAGCTAGAAAATTCTGTTTCAGATTATTTTAATGTACAATTTAGAGTACATGTTTTTCTTTTGGGATTGATGGATAAACAGTTGAAAAAAATCATGGAACTTTATTCTTATACACTGTAACTACAGTAAGATTATTGTATGAACAACGATGGAAAGATTCAACACTACCCACAATGGAGGGCTGGTACTGGTTGCTAAAGATGATAGAACTTGTTACATACAAAATAACTGTTGAAAGAGACCTTGGAGGTCTTCTAGTCCAACCCCTTGCTCAGGAGACCCTATACCATTTTAGACAAATGGTTGTCCAGTCTCTTCTTAAAAGTTTCCAGTGTTGGAGCATCCACAACTTCTGAAGGCAAACTGTTCCACTGGTTGATTGTTCTTACTGTCAGGAAATTTCTCCTTAGTTCTAGGTTGCTTCTCTCTTTGCTCATCTTCCATCCATTGCTTTTTGTCTTGCCTTCTGGTGCTTTGGAAAATAGATTGGCACCCTCTTTTTTGCAGCAGCCTCTCAAATATTAGAACACTGCTATTAAGTCACTCCTAGTTTTTCTTTTTACTACACTAGACATTCCTGCAACTGTTCTTCATATGTATTAGCCTTCAGCCCCCACAATCATCTTTGTTGCTCTTCTCTGCACTCTTTCCAGAGTTTCAACGTATTTTTTTTTATATTGGGATGATCAAAATTGGACACAGTATTCTAAGTCTGGTCTTACCAAGGCATTATAAAGTGGTAGTATCACTTCTTGTGATCTTGATTCTATCCCTCTGTTAATGCAGCCTGGGATTGCATTGGCTTTTCTGACAGCTGCAGCACACTCCTGGCTTATATTTAAGTGATTGTCCATCAGGATTCCAAGATCCCTCTTGTAGTTACTGCTGTTGAGCCAAGTTCACCTACTCTGTACCTGTACATTTGGTTTTTCTTGCCTAAGTGTGTAAAACCTTACAAATTTTACAGAATACATAAAAAAAAACCAATTTAGGATTTATGGTTTTGAGATTTAGACAGGAGAGATTATAGAAAGGAGAGATTATGTTATAACCATAAAATAAGAGGCAAATTTATAATTGTACTTATAATTGCTGTAAAGAAGATTGGAAGCTACTTCTTTGTATCTTTTTTTCTTTTCTATTTTTGTTTTACTTTTCTCCCCTTTCTTGCACTTTTAGCTTTCTGTTTGATCTTTTTTTTTCTTTCCTTTTTCTTACTTTATATTAGTTTTTTTCTTCCATATGTTTCTTTCATATAGTTATACACTAAATTTTACACACATGCACACACAAATGGATGTAAAAACTAATATAAAGTAACAGAAAGGGAAAAAATACATATGCATATACATCTCTCTCTCTCTCTCTCTCTCTCTCTCTCTCTCTCTCTCTCTCTCTCTCTCTCTCTCTCTCTCTCCACATCTATCTATCTCCCTGTGCAGTAGTTTGCACTGACATGGGTGGTATCTCTTTTTAATAACTGGATGTGCAAAGATAGTGAAAGCGGCTGAACTGACTGAAATGGTTGTGGTGTTATTTTCTCAAACTTCATTGTCAGCACAATTCTTCTGACAGCAAATCATGTCATTTCCTCTCCCACCCTCCAGTGCAACTTGGGGTTAGTGAAGTAGGTCCAGCAATAGCAGCGGCATCTGCAGATCAACTTTAACTATCTGCAGAGTTGGCCAAAGAGCAAAGTTACACTGCAGTGAAATCAGCATCCAACTCTATATTTGTGTAGCCTTGACCACTAGATGGCAATGAGCTTCAGGGCATCTGCTTATAAGAGGAAGGACCTTTGAAGGCCGATTGTTTAGACCCTTCTTCAGCTGAAAGATGCAGGCAGTTCTTTTAACTTTCACCCGTTTCATGAACTGTTTTGTGGTAATAAAATGTCAGGAGAAATGCTAGAAGAGTTGTATATGGAAGACAGGAATCCTTTTCAACTTCATGTTTTAGATAGAATACTGCAAAATCAAAACACCTTCTGGATATCTCATATATTCTCTTTCCTTCTTTTTCTACTAATGGGCAAAGAAGAACATTCCCCATAAATTCCAGCATTGGTTCAAATCTCAGAATTCTGTTTTGTTCCCATTAAGTATTATTCGCAGGGTTTCACGTTGATTTAAGATTTTATACTTTCCTAAAGTGTAGTAATTGTGTTGGTGACTATAAATCTCTGTATATGCATATTGAATTTATAGCAGTTGTGCAATTATAGCTTTTAGCTTAATTTTAATAGAAGCTAGTTCATGCCCTGGTTTTGGAGGAGGGAGGCATGTTGTAAATTAAAAAAAAAGTTTTTAAGATACTGCCAGAAGAATCCTCATTCTGGGATCCATGACCGTAAGTTTCAGTTTGCTATTTCAATTCCTTCACATTCAGATGTAGCATAATACCAATCACTAAACAGAAAGGAGAACACTCACTCCATATTTTCCTGTGAGTTTAGTTTATGTCTGAGCAGGCTCTTGTCTGATCCAGCAAAGTTATTCTCATGAGTCAAAGTAGGATAAGTGGATATGGCAAAGGTTGACCTACTGTAGCTTCGTGCTTCCTACTGTGCCTTATGTGGAAGATCAGAAGCAGATAATGCTCAAATAATACCTCCTTAGTTGAGTGCCCTACAGCAACGGAGATTTAGAGAAATTGCAGAGTGTCTTGGGAAGGAGGAGGAGGGACATGCAGCCATTAAGACTATTTAATTATTAATAGTCTTTTTTGTTCATTTGTCTGGTATGCAGTACTTTTTAAACGGATCTTATGAAAACAAATTCTATAGTTTTATTATGTCAGGAAACCCTTTTATGCCTGCTGAATCAATTAATTCATCTCAAGCTCTACAACAAAAAGGATATTGTTCATTTATTTTATTTTATTTATTTAAAGAACCAACATGGCTGCCCACTTCACATGGTAATCCTCTGTAGCTCAGAGCAGCCAATAAAAACAATATCATTTTCTCTATCCATTTTTCGCAGCATTATGCACATTATGCACACTTTGCTCCTCCCCATGTCTCTGGCTGTTATTTTTTAAAGATTGATCAGTGCAGTAGGGCTGTGCATCAGTTTGGAAACAATTGGGAAAAGGTGCTTTGGGGCACACAAGGGAAGATGAATAAAGCATCTTTCTAAAGCTCTTTAGTGCAGTCATCTCCCCCCCCCCCCCCCCAGTATTGGTTTGTTTTCTTCACCAAGGTACCTTTTGTTCCCAAATCCAAAACACCAAAGAAGCCAACAAAATAACCCTCTGAATTTCTTCAAGGTGGAGTTGTTCCAAGTATACTAAATTGGTATGCCAGAGTCATGTCTAAAATCCTAAATTGCCAACACGTTCTAACTCCCTCTGTGGGGATTGTTAAACTCCAGGCAGGGGAGAACTGTTTTGAGCCCCAAAGACTGTTTTGTTCAGTTTTCTCCATTGAATTATTGTACAACATTCAGATTGGTTTCCTCTGAATTGTACAAATCTTTTTTTTAGGCATTAACTCAAAGGGCTTAACTGGTAGAGATTCTTTTTCTCTCTGTAGAGGGAAAAGGTGACTTTCAATATAAATAAGTTGCAGTTGAGAGGTGATGTGCATATTATTATTCTGTACGAGACCACAGTACTTCTGCTGGGTGGTAAAATATGCAGCTCCCTTTTGGGCCTTGGTATTGAAAAACTATATAGATCTCTACTGACTCAGTATTCACTCCCTGTCTTCAGAGTCTTCAATCTTCTGGTGTTACTGAACATTCCTTTCTTTTGAAGTAACTCTTCCTGCCAATCATTTACAATCCTTTATCATTTATATTGGGGGGGGGGGGGGAACCAGGGAAAAGATGACTGGGTCAGATCAAAGGCTTCTCAAAGGCTTCTACTATCCTGTTTCCCACAGTAGCCTCTAAGACGACCATAAGGAAGACATCAGAGCACTTCATCCATCCCAGATCAGACTAACCTTTTTTGGGCTGGTGGGCAGTTTAAGAGATGCAAGGGATGGGCACACAAAATGGCTGCCATAAGAGACTTGTCTAGACATAAAATGGCTTCAGTGAAGGAGATGGCCAATCCTAAACTACCTCTTTACCCAGAAACTGACTTAGCAGCCAGAATTTTGGGAGGCCGAAAGGTATTAGTGGAAATAAATATAATGCCAATACTTTATTTTGTCCAGCATGTGTATATATATATATATATTTGAATGTTATTTGGTGCATGGAGCTATTGGGCATTAAGTGAGATACCTAGAAACCAGGGCTATTAGAAGATCATGCAGTTTGTCTGTCCTTTATTCTGTTTATGGTCTACTCTCAAGCAATTGATCCTGAAAGAAATACTGCTATACTAATACATAGCCCAGACTTTAAAGAAACAGGATGGAAACAGTATTGACACTTTTGAACTAGGTATTGAAACTGATTCTTGAAAACACCATGAACAGCTAAGGAAACCAACAATTGGATTATTTAGCAAACCAATCCATAGTTCTCATTTAAGGCACAAATGACCAGGCTTAAATTATCCTACTTTCGACACTCTATGCAGAAATCCAGTTCTTTGGGAATACTGGGAAAGGTGGAACAGAAAAGAAGAGAATGACTAGCAGTAATGTGGATTTAGTTATAGTGGGGATGGGTACATTGGTGGAAGACCTGAAGCACCAGGTTAGGGAGAGATCATCATGAAGAAAATCTGCCTACGTTGTTGCTAAAAGTCAATGCCAACTTTATAGTGCATAATCAACATGCATAGGCATCTTATTCTGGGGGTGTTCAGATTGGTCCAATGAAGAAAAGCATGCTTCATGATAAAAAAAAAGCTAGAGTGGGATCAGGAAGTATGTAATTAGGGATGAGCAAATGGAATGAATCCAGGTGCCAATCATATTGCAACATTCTATTTGAGATCTCAGTGTCTTCTCCACTTGCAAAATCTGCAAAGGACATTATTAAAAAAAGGCAAAGCTTTCTCTCTTGTTAGATAATTACACAAATGCAGCAACCCTGCTCATACTCTGAGAATGACTAATAAGACTACATACAGTTTCCTTTAGATATATATTATGCTTATATTGTTAGAGTCTTCCTGTTCTAGCAACTGTGCACCTTAGGCTGTTTTGAGAGGCTTCACGCTTGACATTCAAACAAATGCTTTTTGAACAGTGTTTTGTCCTACTTCCAGCTCATGAAATCCCAGCGTTACACACATCCCAGAGGAAAACAACGATCTTGCTATGAAGGGCTGAACTTCACTACTTATTACCTGTACACAAGAAAAGAAAGTTTTCCATACTATAATTATTTTGGCATGGCATGCCAAGTCATAATTGGTCTAAATATGGCTTACTGAATTAACCAAGGTAGGCTAGTTCTTTTTTTTTTTTTTTTAATTTGATTTATATGCTGCCCTTCTCCGGAGACTCAGGGTGGTTTACAGTGCGTTAAGCAATAGCCTTCATACTTTTGTATATTTATACAAAGTCAGCTTATTGCCCCCACAAACTGGGTCCTCAATTTACCCACCTTAGAAAGGATGGAAGGCTGAGTCGACCTTGAGCCTGGCTAGGATTGAACTCGCAGTAATTGCAGGCAGCTGGATGTTAACTACTGCCTTAGTAGGAGGCATTAGCCTCCTACGCCACTCAGGCTCAGGCTCTTGTAGTACATCAAACCATAAACCATCCTTTCCAAGCCATAATGGCAAAGGTTACACAGCAGATAAGACACTAGGCTTCAGCCAGACAAATTCCATTTTGTCTGCAATAATCCATATGACACTAAAATGGCAGCAAAGAAACATAAAACTCTGTCTCTTGGCTGTTATTTAGTGGTTTTCTAGATTTTTTAGATGATACATGGTCACCCTAGTTTTGTTTGATTACGACATTTCCAAGTTGAAAGGATAAAAATAAAAAGAGATGACCTAAACAACCAGTGTTGTCTCCTTAGTAGAAGAAGAGGTGGGGGAAACATAGGAGAGTTGGTGTCTGGATCTCTCCCTTACAATTTTATAAATGGAGAAACTTAGTGGCACACTTGCTCTGCCTCTCTCACAGATGCACAAACCCAATTGGAAACATCCTAGATCTTCTTCATTGATAACTATGAGGTACTTAATTATACATTTCCTTAATCTTTCCCTTCTTCTTCTTCTTGGGGTGGTTTTTGTTTTTGTTTTTGGGTGATTAGAACATTGAAAAATGTGAGAAGATACCAGCCCAAACATAGTAAATATCTTATACAAGGCAGTGCATATGTGCATGCACATATGCGCATACTTTGAATGGCTGACAGTTTCTGTCACACATTTGGCATTTCATAGTATAGCTACTCCAGGGCTTCAATATAAAAACCTAGACCTTCCTTTCAGAATCTTTTAAGAGACAGCCAAACTTTCTTCAAGAGAAGCAGCATTGGCATCTAATTTCATTCACAAGAGAATCTCATTGCTACCCCAAAAATCTCTAACCAGTCTCAGGTCTTAAAGCTAACAATTTCCTCAAAAACAAAACTAGCCTCTTGGTTCCTGGAAGAGAGGTCCTGAAAAGGTGGCAGCAACATCCTAACTAGGTGATGTGGCTGGAATATTCTGCTCGTTTGGCTTATCCAGTATTTTGAAGTTCCATCTTGGTTTGATGGCATCTCACTGTGTGACAAAACAAAATCAAATGAGGGGAATCAAATCCAGAGCTCAGTGCTAATCCTAATCTCTCACAAAGTTCTCCCATGGTAGGGCAGGATAGAAATATGTGTCTTTATAAAGGTGGCATATTTCTCATTGTACAAGGGAGGGAAATGGTAATTGATGTGCCTTTGCAGCTGCTGACAATCCTGAAATCCTCTGGTCTATTTCTTCAATGCTGAATCCTCAAGGCTGAAAATGTGGAAAATTGTCTCTCTCAGTTCTCAGGTTATTGTTGCCAACCTTGGTGGTTTTTGTAGGAGAGGCCAGGCATGAAGTTGTCTCCCTTCAGCAGCCCAGGTCCTTAGGATCACATGTTATGATGTTCACTACTGTCAGATGAATCATTTCCAGAGCCAGTCAATCCATTTGACCAAGGTTTGGCAAAAACTGTTAATCCTGAAGAAAAAAAATTGAGAAGAATAATCAGCTCAGGATCCAAGAAACAAAAGGCAGTGTCACAGAAGAAAAGGAGAATAGACTAGACTAGACTAGACTAGACTAGACTAGACTAGACTAGACTAGACTAGACTAGACTAGACTAGACTAGACTAGACTAGAATAGAATAGAATAGAATAGAATAGAATAGAATAGAATAGAATTTTTTATTGGCCGTGTGATTGGACACACAAGGAATTTGTCTTGGTGCCTATGCTCTCCGTGTACATAAAAGAACAGATACGTTCATCAAAAATCATAAGGTACAAGACATAGGGTACAAATAAGCAATCAGGAAACAATATCAATATAAATTGTAAGGATCCAAGCAACAAAGTTACAGACATACAGTCATAAGTGGAAGGAGATGGGTGGTGGGAATGATGAGAAGATTAATAGCAGTGCAGACTTAGTAAATAGTTTGACAGCATTGAGGGAATTATTTGTTTAGCAGAGTGATGGCGTTCGGGAAAAAACTGTTCTTGTGTCTAGTTGTTCTGGTATGCAGTGTTCTATAGCATCGTTTTGAGGGTGGGAGTTGAAACAGTTTATGTCCAGGATGCGAGAGGTCTGTAAATATTTTCACAGCTCTCTTTTTGACTCATGCAGTATATAGGTCCTCAATGGAAGGCAGGTTGGTAGCAATTGCTTTTTCTGCAGTTCTAATGATCCTCTGAAGTCTGTTTCTGTCTTGTTGGGTTGCAGAACCAAACAAGACAGTTATACAGGTGCAGATGACAGACTCAATATTTCTTCTGTAGAACTGTATACTTAGCTGAGAAATCTGGTGACCTAATTATCTAGCCAAGTAATCTTTTGGAATGAATGGGAGAAAAGTATTGACATGAGAGATGAGAGATGAATGCTCTGACAAGCCCTTCCTGAACAGCCTTTCCCATTCTAAGAATTCTACCGCCAACACATCTGGAGGGAAACAGAAGGGCAAAGCTGCTTTAAAGGATATTTCACCCATCTAAGCTATAACCACATGTAGAGGATTGCAACATGAAGGACCTATACTTACATGAGGATGACAACCACAGATTTTGTCTGTTTTTAATATATAGAAAAAAATTACCCAATTTAGAGCTTCTATGCTGTGCAAAAATCTGGACAACAACTAGATAGAAACAAAGAGAGTGTATGATGAATAATACACTAATTGACTAATTAAAGGCTGCACCTACTTTTAGGACACCCGTTCTTCACCTGCAAAAGAAGGTTCATCTCCTTGTTGCGCCACATGTTGTTGTGGTTTGTAGATATTCTCATACCAGTCTGCATCTCCAGAAGAGGTGCTGTCACTGTCTGTAGGATCTGTTGGAGAAAACCACGAATCTTTGAATGGAATCACAGAGCTATAATTTTTGCCCTTCTAAAGCACCCATGCAATGTCTTGTGAGTGCTGCCCACTGGCTGCTAAAGAACTCTATGATTTTGACCAATGTTCCTCCAGCTGCTTAATAGGAGATTGCAAAAAAACAAAACAAAAAGAAAAAAAACCCCAACAACAACAACCTGTGATCTGACCAGCATTTTTCACTAAAGCCCATTTATTTGGTAGCAAGGAAAACAATAATGGTTGTGTGGGAGGAGCTACAAAACTGCTTCTCAGATACATCTGAGAGAGTAGAATAAGAGCAGCAAAGAGAAACTGAGCCTTGATTTCAGGAGGGAGGGGAAAAATTCAGAATCCACGAGACAAGAAAGAATAGGAGTTCCCATAAGTAAACTTCAGTTCAGAGAAAATGATGCAATACTGTACTTTATTTGGAGCAGAAGTTCATTATCACTGTAGAGGCTTGCCCCAAAATAATAGTCATGTGGGAATACAGGAGTGTGATGCACACACGTCCCCCCCCCGCTCCCCCCGCTTTTGGCACACAACAGCAAAAAGGTTAGCCATCACTGTCCTAGAGCTTACTTGCATTTTTTATAGTCCTGGAAATAGGGAAGTGAATGTAGAGATGATTGACTGTAATATGAAGGTGGGGGAGATGGAAAACAACAACAGCTATTCTAGTCATGGTCATCCTCTTAGCAATTTCTATTGAGAGGTATACATCCTCAGATATTGATGTAATAGATAATCACCATGATTAATATCTATTGATAGCTGCATCTAACTTCTAATACTTATTTCATCAAATGAGGATTTTATTTGATAGGGCAAATCAGCTGAATGAAGCCTGACTATGCTCAATAGCAAGAGAATAATGACTGATTATTGCTCCGGGAACATAAAAATGGAGCGGGGGACAGGGAGCCTCCCAATAATACACATACAAAGATTTCTGCTAGTTGTCTATAAAAAAGGAAAGCCAGTATCTGCTTAGTTTGTTATTTGTCTTTACATGTCTTCTCTTGACAAAACAGTTACTAGCACCTCCTTGGCTCAGATTATTCATTCATAGTTAAAATTGAAAAATCATCTCCTCCTCCCCAATAAACCTGAAACCCAAAATAATGAAGTCAGGGGCTTTAGCAATATTTGGAAGCTTTTTAAAAAACATATATTTGTCCCTAAAACCTTTATGTATTGCATGTGAGATCTGATTTTATTTGGAAATGATGTGCTAGACAGCAGATAGGAGATGGGGAAACCTGTATCATCATTCCCAAACTTGTGTCTTTCAGATACATGTTTGGATTGTGTAGATTGCAGTTTCAGGCAATATGGTTAAAAGCTGGAATATTGGGCGAGCTCCAGTGTCTTAATGTATCTGAACGGCAAAGACTGAGAAACACAGATAACAGTATAAAGTAGTAATAACAACATAGCATAGATTCTCCCAAATGTTATATCAGAATCTGAACCAATCTGATCACTCTGGTGAGCTGCTAAGGACAGTTTTACACAACTATTGTTTTCACTTTTCAAACTCCCAAACACTATTAGAAGGTAATCCATGA
Organism: Masticophis lateralis; assembly: GCA_030761175.1. Classification (NCBI taxonomy): domain Eukaryota; kingdom Metazoa; phylum Chordata; class Lepidosauria; order Squamata; family Colubridae; genus Masticophis; species Masticophis lateralis. Next base: position 243,144,166 of record JAUDYJ010000001.1, on the reverse strand, counting down.
GGATTTTTTTTTCACTTCTGCCCATTTGAAATGACAAATACAAAGGATGGAAATCATTGTTCCATCCCAAAGTGCTATGGATTGGAAAAATATTGTCCTACCAAACATTTCGTACAACAGAGAAGGAAAAAGAATAAAAAATGATAATCCAGGAACTTGGAATTAGTTAAATTGGCCCGGTGCTGAAAAACAACCACTGGATCCTCATCCTTCCCAGAGGGTATAAAATGTGGAAAGATATCTGGATATAATAATAGTCAAGAAGAACTGGATATGGTACAAAAAGATAAAAAACAGCTCTTACCCTGTTGTCGATAATCCTTGGGACGTTTGGTCTCCTGGCGCATTGTCAGTTTGGGGAAATTGTGGGGTGGTAAAACTTGGTCATCACCAGTTGCTTGATAGTGAAAAGAAGCTGAAAACAGAGCAATAGTTCATTAAACTCTTAATAATGGCCTTGAATTGGGTTGTCACACCCTTGCTTAGTTCCTTAAAAGTTTTAGAGCTGGGAGATAATATCACTTTGAGGAAATGAGCTATTGCCCAAGCCTTGTGATTGTACAGTTAAAACCCTGTTTAACATCAGGCTGCTGTAGATCTTTAAATATTTCAGATTTCTGATAACACTTGTCAATCTGCAGCATTTGCAAGGAATCGCCGGTCCATCAGAATTTCCTTTTCTGGTGAGATATAATGGATTTTATCTGCTAAGAGAGCTGTTGTGATGGTCTACAATGAAGTGACGATTTCCCAGAAAGTAGGGAGCACATTCCAAAAAGGGGAACAAGACAAGGGACAACACAGCCTGGACAACATTGGAGAGAAAGGAAGAGATTTAGGATAGTCTCTTCAAAGAATCTCCTAGAGTACATCCATTAGTGTTAGAGTAGGATAGATTTAGTCTGGCAAGATTCTGTCTATTTGGAGTGAATAACTAAATAAAGAACTGAATTTGACTGGACCTAGGTCCAGAATCTAGGTCACTTTGGGCTCGGCCTGACATCAGCAGATGAACAAAGAGATCTGGTTGCCAGCAAGGAGTGTCTTGTCATGCTCCTTCAGTTTCTCTATCTATAAATAAAAATAGAAGAACTGTTTGTGGTGCTCATCATGCTGGCTAGCCATCAAATCCCCTATTCTACTAAGAGTTTTGGTCACTCTATATGATTGAAGGCAAGACATGCTGGGCATTTTCCTTAATAACTGCACACTTTGATGCATGCAACAGAACTTAATGAAACACTGCCACTTCTGCAGCAAGTTTTACTCTTTGGGTAATTGATTGCTTATCAGACAGAATGCTCACAATTGGCACTGGGAATAGTGGGTCATCTCAGAATGGAGATGTCTAATTATTGTATTTAGGTATAATTTCTGCATGATTATTCACTGATGTCTGAAATGTGTCTTAAAGACAGTTGTATAATTGCCAGGAAATAAGGCCATTTTACATGTTTTGCTCTGACTGTGTGCACCCAAGATTGGGGTTAAAGTAAAGGTCTGGGGAAGAAGCAATTATTTTGGGAAATAAGGCCTCTCCCCCCCCCCTGCCCCTAAACCCAGGAAGAACACCTTCAGGTTTGAAAGAAAAATACTTCTTGTAGCTTGGTACAATTTGAATAAAAATCCTTCCTTGGTTCTTTTTTCATCATAGGAACTACAATGAAGGTTAAGCCTGAGTTTTGAAGAAAAAGGATCTCACAGACTGCCTCAATCCTCAGAACAACACAAAATTCAGGTGCATGTAAGTGGGGAGAAAGATAGCCATGGGGGATTGCTCACTATAGAAATTAGAGAGAGGTACAGGGGGCTTCTTGCTGAAATCATAGTCTTCATAATCAGAATCAGAGTCTTCATGGGCTGCTGAAGGGGTCACGTCTGTTTATGGAAGAGAGAACAGAAACAATTGTCTGAGGAAACCGGCAGAGTTTAGAAAAGGCAGCACCTAATGTACTCTGCTATGGGGTAGGACTGGCTCTTTAAAAGACCGGAGTCACGATTTCAAAACAAATCTTCATTATACAGGTAGTCCTTAACTTATGACCACAATTGAGCCTAAAATTTACGTTGCTAAGCGAAATATTTCTTAGGTGAAATTTTCCCCATTTTACGACCTTTCTTGGCACAGTTCTTAAGTGAATCACTGCAGTAGTTAAGTTAGTTACATGATTGTTAAATGAATCTGACTTCCCCATTGACTTTGCTTGTCAGAAGTGGATCACATGACCCTGGGACACTACAACCGTCATAAATATGAGTCATTTGCCATGTGTCTAAATTTTGATCATGTGACTATGGGGATGCTGCAACGGTCATAAGTGTGAAAAACAGTCATAAGGCACTTTTTTCAGTGTCGTTGTAACTTTGAATGGCCACTAAATGAACTGTTGTAAATTGAGGACTACATGTAATTACCAAACAGGATCATGGATAGTTACAAGGCCCCTAGACGTGCTCATAAAACTAATTCATTTGAAGGAATGTATCAATGCTGGATTTCAAGAGAATTCTAAAAAGCTAGTTGGATTATCAAGGATTTTCTTTTTAGTGTAAAGCACTTTTACGATTTTTATAATGTCTGGAGGGGATTTTATATATGTTTATTGTTATTGATTATTTTATCAGATGCTGTTTAAATTCACATCAAGGGTTGTTATTTAACACTTTTTGTTTACTACTGTATTATGCACTGGCATAGGCTGATGTGCAAATATACATTTGATATTAGCTGAATTTCCAGAGGTATTGTCTCTCCTATTTTTTTCTTCTTCTTAGCATTTTTCCTGAAATTGCCGGGTGTATTTTTTCAGATCAACCAAGTGTTAGTTCATTGATTGTGACAGGAATTGACCAACTAACTTGCCTTCTCAGTGTGATATTATCTCTGCTAATATGTTGAAACAAAGGAGACTTGTGGCATATTAACATTTAGCACTTAGGACTTAGATTTATATACCTCTTCATAGTGCTTTACAGCCCTCTCTAAGCGGTTTACAGAGTCAGCATATTGCCCCCAACAATCTGGGTCCTCATTTTACCCACCTCAGTAGGATGGAAGGCTGAGTCAACCTTGAGCCTGGTGAGATTCGATCTGCCAAACTGCTGGCAGCCGGTGATCAACAGAAGTAGCCTGCAGTACTGCACTCTAACCACTGCGCCACCACAGCTCATTCATTTAATCCAACTGAATCCAGTGAAACTCAGTGGATACCAAAGCACACACTTTCATGAACATTTCTTGTTCATTTTTTTTATCCATCAGTAATTTCAGCAGGTTATTTTGGCCATTACCTATGCATGTACTAGTGCTGTAATCACAAGAATATCCTCAAATACATTCTACATTCTACGTTATGTGTATGTGTATGCACAGCTATGCATGTGTACTTCTGAGATAGTGTTGGCTCCTGTTGAGCGCCTGGACAAATCCCTGCAGTTTTCTTGTTAAGATTTCAGAAGAGGTTTGCTTTTGCCAGCTTCCAAGGGCTAAAAGGGAGCCAGAATGGTCACCCAGTTGGCTTTGTGCCTAGGGCAGCACTAAAACTCACAGTCTTCCAGTTTCTAGGCTGGTGCCTTAACAATTACTCTAAACTAGATCTCATTCTGCATGATATAACTCTGCAGTATCAATTTAACAGTTTAGCCATGTTTTTATAGATGATTGTGAGCCTCCTAGAGTCACTGTATGAGATAGGTAAACATATAAGTTCTGTAAATAAACAAATGGAATTGTTGGTTAATATTTATTTAATTGAGGTTGATTAAGAAAAGTTCACAGAATCTGCCTATATATTAATTTATTTGCTGTTGGGTAAATATTTTTTGAGATGACATTGAATTTAAATTTGGTCTCAGTTGTTTTGGTTGTATGAATGAATTTGTTCCTAATTTATTTCCTCTATTTATAAAAAAATCTCCTTGGATACAGTATTGAAAATAGATGATTAAAAGGGTATGTCTTTAAGATTAAATATGTACCTTTCTGTATGCCTCCCATTTTCACTAATGCTTCTTTTTCTGGGTTTTTGGATCAGAATGAACAGAGTTCCCAATCAAATTAGTTTTAATATATTTTACTTTTAACTGTTATTTTATTGCCTTACTTAGTTTTTAATGGTCCTTATTGCTTTCTTTTGTATTTATTCAAACAAACAGCAGGTACTGATTTTAATAATAATTTAATCAGTGTAATTTTAATATTTTAATTATTTTTTACTTGTTTTATAATTTGCAAGCCGCCCAGAGACACCTTGTGAAGGGAGATGGGCAGCATACAAATTTAAGAAATAAAATAAAAATGGATCTAATGCATTGTCTCCCCGCCCCACCCCCCAAACATGCATAAAGTTGAGTGCTCTAACAGAAAGTAATATTAAGCATTCTTTGAATTTAACATGCACGTTTTCAGCACTTGCAGATGATGATGGCTGAGAGTTGAGGATAGAGTTGAGCAGTGGAGATTGTCTACCCAGACAAATACTAGGTAACTTAAAAGGACAGATTTTCCCTAAGAACTGCAAAAGTTGTTTATTGGCTTGTTTGTCTGCTGGTATCCTACAGCACACTATCTACCAGGGGTCTCCAACCTTGACAACTTTACGACTTGTGGACTTCAACTTCCAGTTGAAATCCACAAGCTGGTTGGCTGAGGAATTCTGGGAGTTGAAGTCCACAAGCTGTAAAGTTGTCAAGGTTGGAGACCCCTGCTATGGACAACTAGGTGTGATGAAATTCTAGCCTAATTGATCAGAGCCAGAAAAAATTAATTGTCCGGAAGCAAACAGAAGGAAAAAAGTGAGAATAAAGATAGTAAAGATAAGAAGAGAACCAGTTCAGGCAGGCAGGCAAGAGTTTTTAATACCTTCTGTTTTGTGGAGGTTCAGGGAGACATCCCCTCCAGTGGTTAACTTCTGCACCGTGTGATTCATCAGGACGGGGACAGATACTGGAGCAGAAGAAATAACACAATCTGCAAATCAAATGCTCACTACATAAGATCACTGGGAAAAGGTCCCCTCTCTCTTCTTTTACTCACAGGTTTTCTTGCTACATCCATACTAAGATCATATTCATTATATGCATGTGTCACTGATCTATGTATTCCACTCTGACTGTGCTTGCTACTTCACTAGTGACCCATCTGCCTACTTCAGTTGAAAAGCACATGACAGAGAGATGCCAGATGTTAGTAGGCTGAAAATGGTTACAGCTAAACAGCACTTTGACTTTGATTTCCAACTGGAGCTTTGGAGCAGAAATGGAGCACCTGACTGTTTGCAACATGCTGAAGAAGCTGCGGCCCTTCCTGGAATATTAGAGCTATGTCACCTGGCTGCTTTAAGGTGGTCTGCATGGGTGCATTTACACTCCCATAAAATCTAAAGCATCTTTTGGCAATTAAATCCAAAGTGTTGCACCAACCTTAAGCAGTACTGCATTTAAAAAAAACCCCACCTCTTTTATCTCTGTCTTCCAATACAAATAAATCTGACCATGCAGATATGATAAACAGGATAATGTAAAGGACCCTGAGAACTGGGTCCTTAAGTAGATCTGTAGAAAGACTCTCAGCCTCTTGGCTGATCAATCCATATGCACATTCTTTCAGCAGATTGACATTTCCATTCTAGTCTAATGGAGGTTTTCAGAAATGGCACAGCTACAGCAGCACGGAGCTTATGCTGTTGCTTGCTAGCTGTAGGAATTCTTAGTAGGGAGCCCTCACAATTATGTTGTTTCTGCAAAAAGGGAATTGGTCTTGTGTTTCAATTCACAGTTTACCCCTGTGCAATGCCCTCTAAATAAGACGCATTAAAAACCCCATCCCACCATAGTTCTGACCACGTTTTAATATGTTGCTCTCTCCTTGCTTTTTAATCATAATATTAATATTTTAATTTGTTTATTTTTATATTACTGTTCTATAGTTTTTTTTAATTGTAAGACGTCCAGAATTATATTTTGTGAGATGTGCAGCTATATAAATGAATGAATGAATGAATAAACAAAATATTTCTTCTAAGCCACTCCCCCCCCCCGAACTTGTGATCCCCAGTACACAAAATGTACCATTTTTCTTCTGTCTTTTCAGCAGAAGGATAATAATGATCACAATGCTCAGAAAAAGGAGAAAACCCAAAATAATGCAGGTCATCTGCAGGTCCCGATCTGGCGATGTTGCTTTCACGTCTTCAGGAGTTGTAAAAGCTGCAAATGGAAACGTTGATAGAATTGAGAAAAGGGAAGAAAAAAACTGCTTTCTGAAGCTGTCTACAGGTAGTCCTTGATTTACGACCACAACTGAGTCCAGAATTTATGTTGCTAAGCGACACATTATTTAAATGAGTTTTGTCCCATTTTATGACTTTTCTTGCCACATTTGTTAAGTGACTCACTGCAGTTGTTAAATTAGTAACATGTTGTTACTTTGACTTGTCATGGTCTGATTTTGCTTGTCAGAAGGATGTAAATCATGTGTGGCAATGGCTATAAGTGCTCTTAATGGTTATATAAGCCATTATATTGTTTTCAGCATTGTTTTCAATGCTGTTGTAACTTCAAACGGTCACTAAAAGAACTGTTGTAAGTTGAGGACTACCTTTATGTGTGTGGGAGGGTGGGGGAGGAACTTGATCCAAACTCTCTTCCAAAAATAAGTTTTTACTTTTCTACTTCAGTTCCACAGTGCTTTAAAAGGTATTTAAAAGGTCTTTGGGTGATATTTTGGAGCTTGCAGGTTATCCAAGAATGCTGAGGTGAAAGTGTCTTTCAATGCATACCTTCTCTATCATAGCATAGCACAGCAATAGTATTTACAGCCCGGTCTAAGCGGTTTACAGAGTCAGCATATTGCCCCCAACAATCTGGGTCCTCATTTTACCCACCTCGGAAGGATGGAAGGCCTTGAGCCTAGTGAGATTCGATCTGCCAAATTGCAGTCAGCTGGCAGTCAGCAGAAGTAGCTTACAATACTGCATTCTAATCATAGCGTTCCTGATCTGAAAGTAGTGGGAATACTCTCATATATTTTCTTTTGCAATTTAGCTGGAACATGGGAAGATAGGGACTGCCAGCTGTCAGAATTCAGACCGAGGAAGCGAAGTTCAAGTCCACCCTTAGTTATGGAAACTTTCTGGGTGTGGATAGCTGAGCCATTCACTGCTTTTAGCAAAAACCAATGGCACAGGGGGATTTTACTACAGAGAAAAATGAGGGGAGATTCTGTAGGTAATCAGACTTGAAGACTTGGAAAAGAGGATAAATATTTTTTGCTTGTTTCTTTGTACCTCACCTTTATTATTTTTACAAATGACTTAAGGCAGCAAACATATACAACCCACTTTCCTCTTCCTATTTTTTTTCACAACAACGACCCTGTGAGGTGAGTTGGGCTGGAAGATAGTAATCGGCACAAGAGTATCCAGCTGGCTTTCATGGTTAAAGTGGGACTTGAACTCATGGTCTCCCATTTTCTAGCCTGGTGCCTTAATGGTTAGACCAAACTTGATCTCTTTTACTTTATTTTCTACTAGCTGTACCCGGCCACACGTTGCTGTGGCCCAGTCTTGTGGGTATACAATATTTTTTGACTGAGTACCAATAATTTCCCTCTGTAGCTCAGGTCATGCCTACTTTGCCTCCATCCCAGTTTGCCGCGGGTGTAAGAGCTGGTTTCCCGGCTTGCCAGTATAACCGCCTTCACCTTCGCAGCTCTCTGCACCACAGGCGGCATTGGGGTCCCTGCCAAAGGTGCGGCATACTCCGTTAGTCAGGAGGATGATTCGCAGCGGTTGATATTTCCCGCCATTTTGCTTGTGGGTTTGGCAGCGGCAGCGCTGAGGGGAAAAGATCCGGCTCGCGCCTGCCATTGTGGTGCTGTGATGTTAAAAGTCCAAAAAGATAGTATAGCGTGTGTTGCTTTTACGTCCAACAGATGGCACTGTTTTTCAAAAAAGTATGTTTTTACCTGTCACAGGTGTGACATCTATATAATATAGGTATATAAAAACACATGTGTATTCGAATGCAATGTTGTGTCAAAATTTCAAAGCAATCAGTGAAGAACTTTTGGAGATTTACGATTTTGAACAAACAAACATTTACATTTTTACTTATATAGATTTAATATAAGAAAATTATTACTCTCTTTCATCTCATATCTAAAGTTAGTGTAAGACTCTTATTCTTCACTCATGAGAATTTCTCCAAATATTTCCTTTATTTTAAAAAAAAAATCTGAAAACAATTTCTTTACCATCAGATTAAATGAGAATCCAGGGAACAGAAAATCCAGAAGGAATCTCTAGTAGTGTCAAAAAAGATGCCCATAAAATGTTGTGGTACTGCTTTTATTATAACATACCCAACAGTGGTGGGTTGCTCCCAGTTCTGTCTGGTTCTATAGAATCAGTAGTAAAACCAGCGGGACGCCCCGCCCACCTACCACAACACCATCAATGAAATCATATGCACCCATGACGCATCTGCATTCTGATATCTGATGCATACACAGTGTGTATGCTACACAGTGGCATTTATATGGTCCCATGCATGGGCCATCATATGCTTTGCCTGCAAACTATGCTGAAAACACTTTCAGCAGCTGGAAACAGATGAGCCAAACCACAGCAGCCAAAGAGATACAAGTTGTTTATCCCATTCATTTCTCAGTTTATCTTGGTTTAGAAAGGTGTCTATTACAAGTGAAACGCTACATGGGAGGATAATGCAAGATCAAAAGGTCAAGTTCTCCTAGACTGATGGGCAATATAAAACCCACATTGTAAATTCATTTTCGTTCCTCAAAAATTGTTCATTTTTATTTTATCTTACATTGTGCTTGTTTGGACGTGGATTAATGAAAACTATCTGGTAGAAAAAGTAACATTAAAAAGAACATAGGTTGAAAAGGTTCTCCTTATTCACTTATTGCATTAATATATTGCTAAATACCTTTAGCCAGATATTCAGCTGCTGCCTTCAAATGAATATATGAACTATACAATCAGATATATGATTATAAGCCACCCAGAGTTACCCTGGGTAAGATGGGTGGCCAATACATTTTGCAGATAAACAAACAAATTTTAGCTTTCCCCAGTTTTGAAGCTCCAGTCTGGGCTCTTCTCTTTTCCTATTTCTTTCTTTTTTAAAAATATGTATTTCTTCCTTGGGTAGAATGCCTTTTTCAGTTGTCCCTTCTCTTTCCAGGACCCTTATAACCAAAACTGCTCAGTTAGTGGCAACCAGGGATCATCCTAACTCTCTGATTCTCTGTCTTCACGAGAGTTCAACCAATCAGAGGTGAGGTTTTACTTTCTTCCGAAATGCATCAGTGAAAAATAACTTCTAGGGAATGTTTTCACCCATAAGTTCTGAGACTATGGCTTCTGACCCCAAGAGAAAAAAACAAATTAGAGCCATGGGTCACAATTAGATTTGCACAGATAGAGTGGGAGGTCAACATTTTTAGTTATAATTATTGATTATTGAATAATTTTAATGATTGAAACTAAAGTGATTTATTTATTTATTTATTTATTTATTTATTTATTTATTTATTTATTTATTTATTTATTTATTTATTTATTATATTTCTATACCGCCTTTCTCCCGCAGGACTCAAGGCGGTGTACAGTCAAGAAAAAATAAAAGATACATAAACATCAGAAAATTGATAATTAAAATTATAGCATAGTTTAGCCCAAATAAATAAAACCCAGAATTATATAATATAAATCATTCCCAGTTAACGGGAATTCCCATTATAAATCATTCCCAGTTAATGGGAATTCCCAGGGCTTAGCCCTGCCTGATTGAACATCAGGGTCTTGAGGGCACAGCGGAAAGCACGGAGATTAGGGATGTTTCATATATCAGGGGGCAGTTCATTCCAAAGGGTTGGAGCCCTTACTTGTTTAACTTATTTCTTGTTTAATCTTAATATCAATTAAATGAATGCAGGTAGTCCTCAAGTAATGAGCACAACTTAGTCTAAAGTTTATGTTGCTAAGTGAAACATTTGTTAAGTGAGTTTTGCCCCATTTTATGACTTTTCTAGCCACATCATTAAGTGCATCATTGCATTTGTTAAGTTAGTAGTATGGTTGTTAAGGGAATCTTGGTTCCCCCATTGACTTTGCTCGTCAGAAGATTGCCAAAGCTGACCACATGATCCCAGGACACTGCAATCTTCATAAAGATGAACAGTTGCTAAGCATCTGAATTTTCATCACATGACCATGGGGAGGCTGCAATGGTTGAAAATGGTTGTGTGAAAAATGCATTTATTATTCTAGGGATCATTCTAATGCAGTCTACTGCCAAATGTCAGTCTGATTGGAATTTTGCTTCTGGCTGTTTATACCACTAAGATGAATTGGAAGTAAGCCAAAAAATATAGTTAAGAGAGAGGAAAAAACCACCACTACATGCAAAGTGAATTAGCATGGAGTAAGCTCTTTGTAAGCAAGCAATCTACAATGACTTTGTTTAAGCAATTGCATTGTGTGCAGTTGAAGTACTTTAAAGAGATTTTACTTACTGAGACTGGGTAGATGGGAAACTGAAGTCACAGTTTCTTTTTCTGTTGTATCTGTAGGCATCTGGATACTCGGTGAGCCTGAAATTATAAAAGGATACAAAAAATTAAAAAAAACAAAATCAATTAACACTGGAGAAGTGAATCAGTGTCATTTTTTATTAGAAATTTTTACAATGAGCATAAAAACTAACTAATACAAACTAATAACAGGTAAAGAGGGGAAAAAGTCAAAATGCAGAAAGAAAGAATATAAACAAATAGAAAGCAGAATTTTCTGATTTCCTTTGCAGCAAATATAAATACAAATTACAAAGTTATCTTTTACTCCCTGATTACAAAAGAAAGTTCACTCTTTTATATTATTCAAGTTTGTTTTTTAATCACTGAACCACAAATCATAAGTGATTTCTTCCCCAATTTTATTCAAAAAGTCTATAGGGGGTAATAAATGTAGACTCCGTTTACTTTCTCTAATCAAAGAAGTTAATTTGGCAGTCTCCACAAGCTCCATCATCTTCACCAACCAGTTTCAAATTTAGGCAAATAAGGATATGCTGAGTCTTAGCTTGCCCAGATTGTATATTCTAAGATAATTGTGTGCATCAAGAAGAAACAGAATTCTCCCGGGGAAAGCAAACCTTAACCCCAGCACATATCGCAGAGGCTCAGAATTACAGTGCGTGTATGGGTTTTGCATCATGAACATTGTTGTATGGATCAATAGATCAGAATCAATAAAGGAATGAAGCACATCAGAGATTTAGAGCGAAACAACCTTTCCAATCAAAGCCAGCTGAAACCTCCTACAGCCCACAATAGCTAATATCATAGCAGGTTTCTTACTTTCCAAACAAGCTACTTTGGCTAACCAGTCACACAGTTAGGATCAGTGGTGAAATCCAAATCTTTTCACTACCGGTTCTGTGGGCGTGGCTTGGTGGGCATGTTGTGGTGTGGCATGGTGGGCGTGGCTTGGTGGGCGTGGCAGGGGAAGCATACTGCAAAATCTCCATTCCCACCCCACTCTGGGGCCAGCCAGAGGTGGTATTTGCCGGTTCTCTGAACTACTCAAAATTTCCATTACCAATTCTCCAGAACCTGTCAGAACCTGCTGGATTTCACCCCTGGTTAGGACATTTGCAGATGGTGATGGTAATGGTAAGACAGTGGCCAAGTGGCCAAGTGGCCCTTTCCTGAAAAACCAAACAGCTTCATAGTATGAATTATATACTGTAGCTTTAAAAAAAAACATAATTATCATCATATGGCACTGATAAGCAAGCAGCCAGAAGAGATGGCATTGATGCCTCTGCCTTTTAACTTAATCCTTCCCATTTGCCCTTATTTTATCTATCTACTTCTATTAATCTTCCCTGCTTTTGTGTCCTTCTCTTTTCCTTTCCTTTTCAGGTTTAAGGGCACGGCCACACATCCCCTGTTTCCCTACATCTTTAATTCTGCTAACTTGAAGTGTGGAAACAAAGAGCAAGGATGTGCATGGATACTCACAGGTCCTGCAGTGGTAAAAAATAAAAGAAATTAAATTAAAAAACACCCCACTTCATATTATAGATAAAGAAAATTATTTACCGGTACTCCTCCATCACTATTACTTCACACTTCATTTGTCTGACTATCTGCCAAAAAAATCCTGACAGCTCCTCTGAGGGCTTAAGCCAGAGGTCTTCAAACTTGGCAGCCAGCATAGCTGACTGGAGAATTCTGGGAGTTGAAGTCCACAAGTCTTAAAGCTGCCAAGTTTGAAGACCTGTGGCTTAAGAACTGTCAAGCCACCTTTTCCCTTAATAGACCCACTAGCATGGCTGCAGCCTAAGTGCCAAGTAGTGGGGTGAGGGAGGAGCTCTATAAGCAAGAAAAGTTTACTCCATAACTTCTACAGAGCTGCAATGTGCCAAAAAGCAAACCAGATTCCTGACTGGGCTCCTCCCTTTCAGAGACATTCAAATTTCAAATACTCAACACTAATGCTAATACTCAACATTAATCAGCTCAGCTACTGAACAGGAATGATGCCACAGGGACACAAAACCAATGCACAGAACAATGCATGTATTGTGTGAAAAGATACCTTAAGTACAGGATGGACAATATTACTGTTAGCGAGAGACACGGTTGATTGAATCGTCATTATCCCCAAATGTTCAATACATGCCTCAGCTTGTATCACTCAATAAATATCAGCTTGTATCAACGCCAAGTAGAATGTCAAAGATCTGTCTTAGGTTTTGTGTTATATTTGGACTTGAAATAACCTGGGGACATTTATCAAATTCGCAGATGACACAGAACTAAGTGGCTAACAGTACAAAATGCAGAATCAAAGACAGAATTCAAAACAATTCTGACAGATGGAACCCTGGGCCCAAAGCTATCCAGATGAAATTCAAGAGAGAAATGTAGAGTTCTACAAACAGAATAGTAAAATATCACAACCATAAAGCCAGCTAGGATACAATAAATGTAAAAGGAATGTAATTTTCCTAGAGGCTGACAAGTTGAACACCATCCATTTTAGTCAGGGTTGAAACATGAGCATGGAAAGTTTGGAACTGCTCCCGCATTGTCACTCTTGCAGGTTACTGATGATGAGATTTTAAAAGGGGGACAGTGACCCTGTGCTGCCTTTAATACCACTGACCATAGTATTCCTCTGTGCAATCAGTTGAGGTGTGTGGGGGAACTAGATAAGCTGTAGAGCTCTTCTAATTGGGTGTAGAGACCTGGAGGGGTGACCTTGAAGCAAATATTCAGAAACCATCACATAAACAAAAAAAGAAACATTCTTTATGTCCTGGGAAGGGAGAGAGTATTTAGAGGAGGCTTACTACTCCCTCATTCACTAGAGCAGTGATGGCTAACCTTTTGTCTCTGAGTGCCAAAAGTGTGTGTGAGCACCCATAATGCAATGCACGCACGCCCCCCCGGTGCACCCCCTTCCCCATGCATGTGTGCATGACCCCTTGTGCACCCTGCCCCATGCATGCACACATGCCCCCTGCGCCCCCGTCTGTGCATGTGCACATGCCCCCCCGCCTGCACCCCACCCCATGCATGCACATGCAACCCCTGCATATGCGCCCTGCCCCCACATGCACGGCAGAGACCCGAAAACCAGCTGGCCGGTGGGAGGCATGTGCACATGTGCAGTGGAGCTGAGCTGGAGTGACAACTCGCGTGCCCGCAAAGAGGGCTCTGAGTGCCACCTGTGGGACGCATGCCATAGCTTTGCCATCATGGCACTAGAGTATAAGTGGAAAGGGAGAAAAAAAACAATCAGAGTCTCAAGATTTTGTTACTATAGCCTATCTTGATAAAGCATAGTTCTAGTCTTCCTGTGGTGTTACTTTCATGCCCTGGTTTACCTTGTAATGGGCTAGTAATGAGATGCCCAGGCTCTCTCCTATCTTATGTAACATAAAACCACTGGAAAAGTTGTTCAAGTATTTAGAGTAAGGTATTGCAGAGACCACAGAGAGGATCTTGGGGAAACTAAGCTGAGATGATGGTTGCAACAACATGTTGCCTGAGAAACAGAGAAAGTATGAGAAAGAAACTAAGACTGACTACTCACTAATTCACTATTATAAAAAGGAGGGGGAGGACAACTCAGTCAGGGTTTCAAGATTCTGTTGCTATAACCTATCACAATAAAGTCTAGTTCCAGTCATTCATGGAGTCTTTTTTTCTGTCCTAACTTACCTCAGAGATATCATCAATATGCAGATGACACTCAGTGTTACATTTGCACTTCAGAATGTGTGGGTGATGTAATAAAAGTCTTGACCTGTGTCTGGAGGCTGTATTGGTCTCGATGCAGAGAAACAAATTCAAAGTCAAGCTTAATAAGATAAGGCAGTTATGGCTTCAGAAGCAATTTTATTCTGAGGAGGGTGTGTGTGCCATCCTTTACTCTAGACAAAGATTTGTAGTGAAATATTGCTGCTTAAAATGGTAATGTGGTGTTTGGCTGTGTTAATAGAACCACAGTCTTAAGACGAAGGTCTTAAGAAGTAATTATTTACTTCTATTCTGCATTGGTCAGGCTGCAGGGAGATTACCAAATCCAGTTTTAAAGTTACATTTTAAGAAGGATTTGAAGAATCTGGAAACCAAGTTTTACAAGTAATGGCCCAAAGACCAACATATTTTTAGCCTTGAGAAGAGTATTGTGAAAGTAGACATGATAGCCTAGGTATTTATTTATTTAGAAAATTTATATGGCCACTGAACTAGTTCATGCTGGCTTATAAAAATAAAAGCCCCAATACAAAAGCTAATTTAAAATCTGCAATGTTAAATCAAGCAGAGGACAGATCAGATGCATCTCCTGTTGCTTTAGGAAGCAAGATTAAAAGCATTACAAAGGAAACTGAAGATTTTGCCTAAGCATTAGTGGAAACTTCCAGATAATAAAACATATCCAGCACTACTTCAGAAAATGAGGATTTTTCTTCATTGAACAATCCACTCTTTTTCCCTAATGAACAAAACAAATTCACAAAACCATTTTGTAACAATTCATATCAAACCTAGCAGATATCTTCCTCTAATTTTTTAATTAAAATAGCTACAAATCTAATTTAAATAATTTAAACAATCTTCTGACTGCTAGTTGGTGTTCATGGACACACTCTGCTAGTCTTCTATCCTATTTATGTCTGTCCTTTGACTCTATGTTATAGATGACTCCTGTTTTTTATTTTTGGGTTTCTGGGTCTTTCGGTTTACTTAAGATATTTTGGAGGCTTTAGTTAGTCTGTTATGGTAAGCTGTATGTCTGTTGATTGTTTCTGAGATGTTTTTGACATATGACAGTGTTAGCCTTTTTAAAAAAAATTTTTATTTAATTAAAGATAGACAAACAAAAACATATATACATACAATACACAACATAAACAAACTATACATTAAAATCAAGTCTTGCAACTTGAGCCTTAAGAAAAAAGAAAGTTACTTCGGTATTCTATATTTCTCTCTCTATATATATCTACATTTTTCATTACATAACAATATTTTAAGTTTATTTCTTGATTTTTGTTTCCTTAGTTGGTATTCCCTTTCTATCCTACTACTTTTATTTCGTTTTCCTTTTCTCTAACCAGTTGTACCATCGTTGCCAAACTAGGTAGTACTCTGTGTCTTTCTTTTCTTGTATTTCTTTGGTAAGTCTGTCCATCTCTGCACATTTCATTACTTTTTGTATTATTTTATCCTCCAATGGCATATCTTCTCATTTTCACATTTGCGCGAATGTGATTCTTGCTGCTGTCAGGATATGGATTATCAAATATTGTATTTCTTTTTCATAGTGATTTGTTAATATTCCTAGTAGGTATGTTTCTGGTTTCAGTGGCACTCTCTGGATAATAATTTCTTCTAGTTGTTTTTGGATCATTTTCCAAAATTTTTTTGCCTTTTGGCATGACCACCACATGTAATAGTATGTCCCTTTGTGTGATCTGCATTTCCAACAGTCCTGTGTGTTAGGGAACATCTTTGCCAAGCATGCGGGAGGAGATGGCACCTATAGAACATTTTGTAAATATTTTCCTTATAGGGTACGGACATTGTCAGTTTGGTATTTACTTTCCATATTTTTTCCCATTTATCGAGTTCAATATTATATCCAAAATTTTTCGCCCATGTAATCATATTCTCTTTCACCACTTCTTCTTCCAGTTTGTATTTTAGTAAATAGTTATAAATTTTACTTATTAATTTATCATCTGATCCCAATAGAATTTTGTCCAATTCGTTCTGTTCTTTTTGGATTCCAAATTTTTTCATGTCCATCTTATGTCTTGATTTTATTTGTAAATATGGCCAACAATCAATGTTTGTATCCTGTTCTTTCAGTTCTTCTCTTGTCTTCACTTCTCCTTCACTGTTCAGCAGTTCATTGTATGTTCTCATCTTATCTATGTCCATTGGATTTGGATATATTTGGGCCTCCATGGTTGAAAGCCACCTTGGAATTTTGTCATAATGATTGTTCCTAATTTCTGTCCAAGTCTTTGCAAGTGCCTCTCTAATGAAATGTCTTCTAAAATGTTCGTGTTGTCTAAATTTCTCCTCCCATAAGAATGCATGCCATCCTTTCAACTGATCGAATCCCTCTAGTGTCAACATGCATTTGTTTTTTAGTAATATCCAATCTTTTATCCATGTAAGTGATGCTGCTTTATAATAAATTTGTCAGTCCTGTAATCCTAGGCTACCCCTCTCTCTAGTGTCTTGAAGATGTTTCAATTTGATTCTTGCCCTTTTTCCTTGCCAGATGTATTTTGATATCATTTTGTTGAGGTCTTTGAAGTAGGTTCTTCCTGGATTTATTGGTATTACTTGAAATAGATACAGTATTTTCGGCAAGATATTCATTTTGATGGAAGTGATTTTACCTAAGAGTGATAATTGTAGTTTACTCCATATATCTAGGTCTTTTTGAATTTTTTTGGCCAGTTTATTATAGTTATCTTCTTTGAGTGTTGATATTTTGTTGGTGAGCCAAATTCCTAAGTATTTAATTTTTGTTGTTGTCTGTATTTCTAATATGTCTTCCAATTTTTTCTCCTGTGTTTTCGTCAAATTTTTCATTAATAGTTTTTTTTTTGTTTATTAATTTTCAATCCTGTTACTTTTCCGTATTGTTCTATTTTCTCTAATAATTTCATTCCCAATTGTTTTGGTCATTCTAAGATAAATAGTCGTTAATGGCAAAAGCTTGTAATTTATATTCCTGATACTTTATTTTTAATCCTTTTATTTCTTTGTCTTTCCTAATTTCATTCAATAATATCTCTAATGCTAGTATGAATAGTAGGGGGGATAGGGGACAACCCTGTCTCACCCCTTTAGATATTTCAAATTGGTCCGTTGTCTCTCCATTTATCCATATTCTCGCTGTTTGGTTGGAGTATATCCTCTTAATCACGTTTAGGAATTTATCACCTACTCTCATTTTTTCCAGTTGTGATGTTAAAAATGTCCAGTTGAGATTATCAAATGCCTTTTGTGCATCTAGGAAAATTAATGCCATTTGTTCGTCCGGTTTTTGTTTGTAATATTCGAGAATGTTAATTATCGTTCTTGTGTTGTTTTTAATTTGTCTTTTTGGGATGAATCCTTTTTGGTCTGGATGAATGTAATCAGTAATAGTATTTTTCATTCTCTGAGAAATAATTAGAGTAAATAATTTATAGTCCATGGTCAGGAGTGATATAGGTCTATAGTTTTTACTTTCAATAATTTCAATAAAGAATCTTCTTTAGGTATAAGTGTAATAGTTGTCTTTGTCCATGATTGAAGGATTTTGGCTTCTGAAAATGCTTCATTAAAGACCTGTAATAAGGTATTATCTATTGACGGCCAATTTTATAGAATTCCGATGGTATGCCATCCGGACCTAGAGTTTTACTGTTTTTCTGTTTTTTTTCTTACCTCTACTAATTCAAACATCGAAATTGGTCTATTCAATTGGATTTCGTTTATTTCTTGAATATTGATTTTACTTAAATAATCTTTAACATCTTCGTCTCAAATTTCTTCTTCTGCATATAAATTCTGAAAAAAGTTCTTTGCAATTCTTTTTTTATCCTCATTCCTGTGATACATTTGCCCTAGTTCATCCTGTAATTGATATATTGTTCTTTCTCTATTGTTCGTAGGCCAGCCAACGTCCTGTTTTATTTGCATATTCAAATTGGTTTTGGTTTGCCATTTTAATTTTCCTTGCTATTTCTGCTGTTAGATTTATTTTATGTTTGGTATTTATTTTTTCTTTAATTGTTTTACTGTGTGGTTCTTTCTGTAGTTCCGCTTCGTATTTTCCAAGTTCTGTCAGTAGATTATCTTTCCTTTGCTGTTTGTCTCTATTTTTCTTCACTTTATAGGAAATTGTTAAATCTCTTATATACGCTTTAGTGGTGTCCTATAAACTTTGCAGTGATGTTTGTTCTCTCATATTTATTTGGAAAAATATGTTCATTTCTTTCTTAATCATTTCTATGTATTCCTTATCATTTATAATCTCTTTGTCCATCATCCATCTTTTTTGTTTTTGTTGGCCTTTCCAAATTACTATTATTGGATTATGATGCGCCCATACATTTGGTGCAATTTCAATTTCTTTTATGTCCTTCCTTAACTCCGTGGTCATCCAGGCCATATCTATCCTGGACCATGACTGATGCGGATTCAAATAAAATGTGTATTGTTTCTTGGTTTTGTTCAGTTCTCTCCATGTGTCCTGTAGTTGTAGTTCTTGGGCCATATCTTTGAAGGTATCTGGAAGTGTCTTTTTCCTAAATTTATTCTCTTTGCTACTTTGGTAATCGTTTTCTATATCTATAATTGCATTGTAGTCCCCTATAATACATATATGTTCATATTCTAAATCTTTAATTATGTTGTGTATTTTTCTAAATATTCTTTTTGATTTCCGTTTGGTGTGTAAATTGATATTAGTAATATATTTTTGGTTTCCATCTTAATATCAATCATCAGGATCCTGCCTTCTCCATCTGTATAAATTTGTTTGCTTGTATATGATTTTTGATATATGCTGCAATTCCTCTTTTTTTTTGTTCTGTTAATGAAGTGAATAGTGTTCCTAATCTTCTATTTTCTTTTTTTTTATTGAAAAGGTTTTACAATACAGTTTTTCTTTTTTTCCCCATTCCCCCCCATCCCCCCTCCCGTCCACCCCCCCTTCCCTTCCCTTCCCTCCCTTCCCTCCCTAGGCTTCCTTTACTAATAAAACATTAATCTTATATATCAATCAATATTAAACAAAAAATATAGGTGAAATCCAGATAACATATCATAAATTTTAACATTGAATAAGGTAAAGTTAATCTATCAAATATATGCTAAACATAAAATCATATATACATACTTATCAGGTATTTTTAACATTATATTTTTTCCCCTAAATCAAATATATACTAACCGTAAGTCATATATAAAAACTTAACAGTTTTTAACTTAACAAAACTTAATCTTCTATTTTCTAATAACTTTTGGTATTGCCTTTTGATATGCACTTCTTGTAGATTTATGATGTCCATGTTTAATGTTTGTAATTTTTTTAATGTATATGATCTTTTACTTGGTAAATTTAGTCCGTTTATGTTGATTGAGATTAACCTCATTTCTTGTCCCATTCTTCTTACTTATCTGTTTGTTATCCTAAGTCTTCTTATGATCCTTGTTATCATTTGTGTTTTGTTTTATTTATTTATTTATTTATTTATTTATTTATTAAATTTATATACCGTCCTTCTCCCGAGGGACTCAGGGCGCTGTACAGCCATGATAAAACAATGAACCCTAAAGCATTTAAAACCCATTTAAAACTGAATTAAACAATTTTGGCCTTCTTAGTTAAAAACCCATAATTTAAAATACCCCATCCAAATTTTTAGTTAGCCAGGCCAGCCTGTTGAAATAACAGGGTCTTAAGGGCCCGGTGAAAGGTATGGAGATCGGGATTCGTACGTATCCCAGGGGGTAGTTCATTCCAGAGGGCGGGTGCCCCCACAGAGAAGGCTCTCCCCCTGGGGGTTGCCAGCCTACATTGTTTTGCCAACAGCACCCTGAGGAGCCCCTCTCTGTGGGAGCGCATTGGTCAGTGGGAGGCTATTGGTGGCAGAAGGTGGTCCTGTAAGTATCCAGGCCCTAAGCCTAAATTTTCCCCCTTGCTCCTTCTTGTTCCATTTTCTCCATTTCAGTTCATCTTTTTTTTTCTTGTTCTCTATCCATTTCCTCTATAGAGTGTTCTTGGTTTTTGTTTTCCGGATCCTGTCTGGTTTCCTGCTCTTCTTCTAATATGAAATGGTGATCAAAAAATTCTTGTGCTTTCTCTATTGTGTCAATTTTATGTTTCTTATCTTCCCAGGATACCAGGATTCCTTCTGGCACCAACGAGCAAAACATTATTTTATGTTTATTCAATTGTGTTGTTAGAAAGCTATAATTCTTCCTTTGTTCTCTTATTCGTCTCAGAATCTGTTTTAAGGTTATTATTTCCTTCCCCTTATAACTAATTGTTTCTTCTCTCATTAATTTATAAATCTCTTCCTTCACTGTTTTGCGTGCAAATCTAATATGGATCTCCTTGGGTAATTTATTCCTGCGGGCGTAGTTCGTATGGACTCTGTAAATTTCATCTATTTCCCTACTGATTTCTTCTTTCTCCTTCTGGGTGGCTTCCACTAATATTCCCGTCATCAAATCTCTTAAATCATCTTCTCTATTTTCTGTGATATTTTAAAACCATACGTAAAAGGATGCTTTCTCCATTTCTAAATAGGTAATCAAGTCTTCCATTTCTTTATTTAGTGCTGTTTGGATTTGTTCCATATTGTCAATTTTTTTCTCTGCTTGGTCCATTTTTACTTCCATATACTGAATCCGTTGTTCATTTCTTACAATATTTTGTTGTATTTTCTCAATCTTGTCCATTTTTTAATGTTGTCATTTATTTCTCCTACATCTAATCTTATAGAGTCAATGTATTTTTATTTCTGTATTAATATTAATATTAGATTTGTTTGATACGTATAATTGAGGAAAGGAATCAGTATGTGAGATATCTTATCTGTTTTCTTACTTTTCTATTTGTATAGTTACTAGTTTGAGTATTTCTAATAATTTCATTTAAAAATATCATTATATAAGGGTTAGGTAAATCAATTGAGGAATAAGGAGAAAATACAATAGTTCAGCAATTCATTACTCTATTCTTATTTCTATTTACTATAATATTTATATATCAGGTAGTAAGATTAATAAATCACACTTTTTGTTCTAAATGATTAATTATCCATGATTTTTGTGTACAGTCTAAGGTCATCAACCATCTTATTTTAAGATTACTTAAAATTACTATAAAAATTACTATATCTAAGCAATATCTATATAATAAATATATATAATTATAATTAAAAACAATTTCAATTAATCAATATATCTCTATAGAAGTCTATCAAATTACTCACAGAAAAGGGGGAAAAGCAGGAAAAGATAATAACAATCAATATGGTTAATATGCAATATAATAGTTCTAGTTGTTGGACAATATCAATACCTAAAGTCTATAATTAACTGTATAAAAAGATATGGCACTTATTGCTAGTATTGTATCAATCATTCAATATCTAGGATTATTTTTGAATATATATAATATATAATAATTCTTGATTATTTATGTTAACTACTTAATCACAGTTGAGTAAAATCTAAATTTAAATATATAGAATAAAGAAAAATAACTAATTACATATATTATTAAGTATATAATAGATTAAGTTTATCCATTATATCATGTTTAAACAGTTGGATTTTACTTCCGTGATCTTCCTTCTTCAGTCCGTCTTCTATCACTCCAGTTTTCTTTTAAAGAAACTTGCTTTAAATAAGTCAATATCTTCTGCTTCTTCAGTAGAAAAAAAGTCTCTCGTTTGTATCCTTTTTCAGAGGGATTCAGTGTATCCTTCTGGTATCTAGTTACAATGTCTCGTGTCTGTGGTTCACCTCACCGCCATCTCTAATTGTAAAGCGAAAGTTTCTCTTCTTCTTTTTTTTTTTATTGAAAAAGTTTTACAATACAAAATTTTTTCCATTTTCTCCCCCCCAATCCCCCTCCCCTACCCCTCCCATCATCCCTCCCCAACCCTGTCCCTCCCTATCCCCCCCCCTGACTTCCACTACAGGTTTAAAAAAAACAAAATTTAGAACAAGGGAAAAAGAAAAAGATTATTAAATATTCAAATTCTAAATTAAACAAATTTCGAAAGAGGAAAAGAAAGAGAAGGAAGGAAAGAGGGCAAAAAAGTAAAAAACAAACTAGCAAAAACAAGCATTAATATATTTAAACAATATTATAATAAAAAAATAGTTATAGTTAAAAACAGCATTATAGTTCTATCCTAACTGCACCCTTAACTAAAGAGAAAAAAAAAACCCCAAAACATAAAACACAAAAAATATATATGCATATGTAGTTATAATCATACAGTTATATCGTAAAGAAGATTATCTTTTATTTAATTCATTTCTCAGTCTATATAATCCAAATTTCGATCTTCTCTTCAACTTGATTGATGTCAAATATATTTCCTCTCATAAATCCACTTCAATAATCTTCATCTTGCCGCTGCCCCCATCAGCAAAGTAAAACATTTCTCCACACAACCCCCCGAGTGACTTTATATAAGTAAAATCCAACCACGAAGATATTCACTCCTCTAGGAAAAAATCATTCCAACTAGTTTATACTATACCTAAAAATAAGCTTTTGCAGCCTTTCAAACAAAAGCTGCATTCCCAGATGTTCCTTTGAAGTTAGTTCAAATCCTGCCACCCTTTGCAATTCAACCCTTCGGGTTATAAGATGTTTTCAAGTTCTTAGTCTTCTCCTAGACGATATGTTCCACCAAAATATATAATTGGGTAACCAATGATCGCTGCTAGTTTTGCAGCAATCTATCAAAACTCAGGATATCATGTCCAATCCAGGATAAACTTCATAGTAAAAGTTTTTATAATCCATTTTAATATGTGAGTTTAAAATTAATCCAATTTAGAATGAACTTTTAACCAGTTATTGTGCTTAATCCATTTTTTCCAAATCTTTCAATGCTTTCAGATTCAGTATCAAGCAATTCACGATGCTCTTTGAATTTATCACCTGTGGTTTCCAGTCGGATTTCTTCGTTGAATTCTAATTCCTGTCGATTAGCATCAACCCCCATGTCTTGAGGAATATTGGACCTCTGCTGCTGGTCATCTCGATGTAAAACTTTGTTTTTTGAATCTTCCTCCAGCAGTTCAAGGTCTTGTAATCCCCCAGAAACACTGGGGTGTTCAGTTTTCTCATCCAAAAAATCCATAATAGAATCCTCTGGACAACCATCAAAATCTCCTTTTACTTTTAACACACTTTGATTTTCTTCTTTCTTTTCACATTTTGCAAACTCTGTTTTTGACTTTTTATTCTTGAGATGTTTCGGTGCTCCCTTAAAAATATTTTGATAAAAATATTCTGCTTTTTCAATAGTATTCAAACAGTGTCTCACACCTTGATATCTAAAAATTATACCAGTTGGAAAGTCCCATCTAAATAGGATATTACTTCTCTTCAATTCCTTGACCAAAAAATCAAAATCTTTCCTGTCTTTTAAAACCTTCGAAGGTAGCTCTTTGAAGACCCTGATTTGTGTGCCAGCTACCTGCAGTCTATCAGAATAAGACTTTTGTAGAATATCATCTCTCAGTCTTTTATCAGTGAAATAGACAACGACATCTCTAGGCAAATTCCTTTGTTTAGCCAAACGTGAGTTGACTCTGTAAACTTTCACAATAGAGCCCAGAATTAGTTCATCTTGTAACTTTAATAATTCTGCAAAGGCCTTTGCACAAGTTGTCCTTAGATTTTCTCTGTTATCTTCTTTTATCCCTCTCAATCTAATTCAAGATTCCATAGTCTTAATTTGAAGCATAATAACATCATTCTGAATATTATAGTTATTGGCCTCTGCTTCCAGGAGTTTCATTTGTAACTCTTGTATTTGAGATTCAAATTTACTACTCATCTCGATCATTTTCTTCCCCATTGCAGCCAGCGCTGTTGAAAAATCTGAGGCTACTTGAGCAATAATTTGATTTAATTGGTCATATTTCCCAGAAACCAGTTTCTCAAGATCCTTCTGTGAACCTTTTATCTTATCTACCACACTCTCTAAGGACCTTGTAATTAACTCTTTTAACTCCTGTTCTGTAAGTCTCTGCATATGAGACATTTCAACTTTATTCATCTGATTCAAAGGGGAGCCCCCCCTTCCTTTAGGTTTAGGCATCTTTGCTTTTTTTTCCTTTTTTTTAAAAAAAACCAAGAAAAAGAATCCTCCTTACTTCAATACAGAAAAGAAAAAAAAGGGTAGAAAAAATCTGTTTAAATCAGCCTCTATTCCTTTGAATTCTTTGTCTGTAACAGGATATTCCTTTCAAAACTAAGCTCTGCACTCCATTTCCGCTGAAACTTTCCTTTCAGACAGGACCTGTCGCCATCTTAAAGACTTTCAATTTTCTTCCTCTCCTTCCCCCTTCCCCCCCTCCTCTTCCGAAAAAAACTCCGTTAAAGAAAAAATCCATACTTGTTTGAGATTTTCTTTTCTCTTTTCCAGCTTGCTCCAAATGTGATTTCAATCGTGGTGTTGCTCCCACGTCTGGCTCCGCTAATTAAATAATTAGCGGAGGATCCTCTCGGCGCGGAGCATACCCTGGGGGTATAGAGGGAACCATCCCTCTGAGCCCTCCCCAGGACATGGAAAATTCCTGGGGGGGGGGTCAAAGAGGTTATACCTCACCCCCAGAAGCTCTGCCTGTTCCTCCCGTCGAGGAACAGGTTTTCGAGCCGCCTGCCAGCTGTGAGGCGGCTCTAACGCGCCGGGAGACCGGCGG
Source organism: Masticophis lateralis (assembly GCA_030761175.1). Classification (NCBI taxonomy): domain Eukaryota; kingdom Metazoa; phylum Chordata; class Lepidosauria; order Squamata; family Colubridae; genus Masticophis; species Masticophis lateralis. The sequence goes on along the minus strand of JAUDYJ010000001.1, from coordinate 243,119,142 downwards.
GCATGGAAAGCCCGCCGCCAACGAGGAAGGCGCCACCGGAAGTCCTAAAGTTTCTCTTCTTCAAGTCTTTTATCCGCCATTCATTAGCATTTCTGCTGTACGCTTAACTCTCAGTCGGCGTTTTTTTCCTGAGTCTCGCTTTCCCTGTTGTCTCTCAACACAATCACAGTTCTAATTATACACACTTTGCTCTTTGAAGCCAATTTATTTTATAATTTTGTAATCCAACACCTTTTCACAATGTTTCTTCGCTTTCACTCACCTCCGCCGCCTGTCAAATTTGCGCTGTCACTGTCAGCTTTGAGTTTCCACTCGCTGCTTGTCTGGCAGTAAAACCACTGTGGGTTTTTTTTGGGGGGGGGGGGTCTCACTATCACCTGCTTCTTTTCGTTTCTTTGTAATTATACCTTTCTTATTCTTGTTATTTATTTTAATTCTTACTGTTGTCTTCTTTATTTGATCTTCGCTTCCACACTAATCAGTTGTCAATGCTCAGGCCAGCCAAGATGGCTGTTTTTTTTTTCCCAGCTGGATTTAGGAGGATTCCTCTGAACCTTTGGGGTGATTGCTGTCCCTCCAAGGTCCTTGATATTTCCTCTTTTGTCTATCGACCTCTCTGTAATCGATAGTGCCTAAAAAAGGCTTCCAATCCAGAATATTGGAACTATGGGGACGGAGCTCCATTCCCCTCGTTCCTGGCACGATGATGTCACCGCTGGAAGTTGACAGTGTTAGCCTTTTTATAGCTTGTGTTGACTGTGTTGTCAGGCATTTTTTTGATAAAATTGTGTCTGTATCCATTTTGTTGGAAGATGTTGTACTGATGGTCTGTTTCTTTTTTCTGGTGGTCTGGGTTGCTCCAGTGAGTTTGTATTCATCTGAATAAAGTTCTTACACAGCTGCTCTTGCAGGAGGTTAAGTTATTACTTTGATAGTGAAACACTTGGTTAGTGTGGGTGAATTTTTGATAGAGATCTGTTTTGATTTGCTGCCATTTCCTGTGCTGATGAGGACATCCAGGAAGGGAATGTGTTGTTTTCTTCTTCCCTTGTGAATTTAATCCTTAATCCGTTGAATACATGAAAAGAGTAAGTAAAAAGGAATATTAGGATAGGGACAGTAGGCACGCTGGTGCACTTATGCATGCCCCTTACAGACCTCTTAGGAATGGGGTGAGGTCAATACTTTGGATCCATACTGGATCCAAAGTATTGACTGGATCAATACTGGATCCATACTTTGGGTTGTATGTGTGGGAATGCTATAGTTTCTAAACTCTACATTACTGTCTCTGCTATTAGTCCTGAGAGTGTGAGCCCAAGGGTGATCCTCTAATTTATTGCTGTAGTCGTCTATCAAATTGAAAATAGCTAGTGAGGCAAAAGTTGATGAGATCCATGATTCTGGGTTTTTCAATCTTAATATATTTGGTTAGATTGTACATTGTGTAGTACTGCTGCCATGGATTCTTTTGTTAGTTCTGGGTCTATGAATGTAGAGTGCTGTAACATTGAGTGACACCATAATCTCATCTTCTCCTATTATTAGGTTTATGTCTTTTCTGAAGAAGCTTTAGTGAGGAATTGATATCAATGTGTATCTCCTGGTTGTCATGGCAAAGAATCTTCTCTGTTTCCAGCAAGGGCATCCTCTTGACTCTCCATAGAGCTGCACTCACTTCTAATTCAAAGCCACTTCTATTCCTCTTCAGGCCATCTACAGTATTTGAATCTTTGCAGACATGATAACCCATCTTTATTGAGAGTGAGACCTTTGTATCTTTAGACAAGTCTTTGAAAGGGATTTTAGCTACGGGCTAAGGTGACATCGGTACATGGTGGCTTATTGATAAAGTAGTGCAGTTTCAACTGTAGGGATAGTCCTGGATTTACCTTGGTTTAGGAGCCTACATCCTCCCTTTTTGAATTTTTGAAAGGCAGATTCTGTATAGTGCACGCAGTCTCACAGATACACAGATTCTGATCCATGAAAGGCTTTAAAAGTGATAACCAGCAGCTTAAATTACACCCAATAACATGTTGATAATTAGTGCAGCTCCTGTAAAGATGTTATATAGATGCAATAAGTCAAATGGGTTACAACCTGGGTTGATGCATTTTGGGACAGGTGAAGTTTCTACCTGTAGATGGCCTTCAAGGGGAATTCCATGGATAATGTATTGCAATTGTCCAAGCATGAGGTGATAAGGACATGAGTAACAATAGAGCCTCTTGATCCAGAAAAGATCTCAACTTGTGCATAAGGTAGACCTGGACATGGCCTTCATTTGCCCTTAAGGAGGGGAGTCATGACTGGGAACTAGTTCTGCATAGGAGCACAATTCTGCCCCAAACTAAAGACAAATTATTTACTTTATAAGAGGGCTTCCAAATCTATAGTGTTTTGGGGATTAAATCTGAGTTTGTTTCATGCCATTCAGATACTAAAAGCCTCCAACCACTGGGGCAGGTCCTTGACAGTATCCCCTGTTCATCTCAAGATGGAGAGATACAACTGAGTGTCATCTGTATATTGATGCTACCTCATATAATGCCAAGGGATTGTTTTTCCTATTATTTTCATGTTAGTTGTTAAATAATTTGGAGATGACAGTAGAGCCTTCAGGAAACCACAATACAAAGCCTCTACACTTGACTCTCATCCATCCACAAATGGAGTGGTTCTCAACCTGTGGTCCACAGAGCCCTAGGGGCCACGAAGGCTTGAAGAAATATTATGATTTAAATCTTGAGTTAAGTTTTTGTGATCCATGGTCACGGTTCATGGCCACAAAAGGTATTTAAAGAGGATCTGTATGAAGAAAAGGCTGAAAACCACTGCACTAGTGCAAGTAATGAAACCATCTTCTCAGGGAAGAAAAGAATCCATGTAGAACAGTGTCCCCCACACTTATCTCCCCAGTAGGCAATCCAAAAGAATACTATGACATATGGTATTGCATGTTGCACAGAGGGTGGGGAGGGTTACACTTCTCCTATCCTGTCCTGCCATAGGTCACCAACATAAGCAATCAGTGCTATCTGGGTCCCATATTCAGGCCTGAATCCCAATGAATATTAATTAAACATGAACACAAACAACAGAAATTTAGTTAAGTTCCATTCACAAACCTAAACAAATCACACCAGCATCTTTGTGCCAACAATCATAGCTCCTCCTGGACGGACAGTCCCATAGATACAATTCGTTCCCCAAACATTTCAATTCATGGATGGGTCCTGTCCCATTTTGGAAATGAGAGCCAATGAGAGGCTGAGAGGCTGAACCACAACCGAGTTGCCGACACACAACTTTAGCATTAGCAATGTTCCAGTTGTCACCACATACTGTGCCCCAGATACCCATGACTTCCAACTCGACTCTGCCTGAACAGTTGCTTCCTCCATCCATCAGACGTAAATTTTGAATTTCTGCAAGATAAGAAGTTGAGATATTAAAGATAATCAGAAGTCGTGCAACTTGAATTGCAATGTAACAGTCTTAACAATGTGAATCAAAAAAACATAGTGCAGCTATTCTGACTTTTTTTCCTTTGACAGATTTTTGGAGATGGGGAAGAATGGAAGAGCTGTGGGATAGTTAGAAATACATGATAACTGCATGATGAAAGTTATACCTTGCACCATCTCAAACTGGTGTGAAATATATAATACTTTGAGGTTTTCTGAAATAAATGGATAAATGCCTAAGAACAGAAAACTTATTTAGGGGTTTATGGACTTTTTTCCACTGCTATTTGAAACTATCAATCCTTGAGACACTGTAGAACAACAGAGGCATGACATTTGCTGCCCCCGTTATTGATCTCTATTCTGCCTGTACCACTTTTGTTTCATGTCACTGTCAGTCATTTGCCTCCCCATTAAGGCAATAGGCCACAAAGCCTAATGTATTTCATACATTCTTGACGGTGTAGGAATAAGGGAGGAAAACACAATGTTAGTAACAACACAGCTAAGGAGAGTCTAAGTATGCCCCACTCATGGGCTGGGGCATACAAGTCGGAGGCTCTACTGTAACAAGAACATGCTGCATAGGTATATTTGTGCAAGTGGAAGAAAGCTCTAAATGACTATCGAAAGAAGATAGTAGATAGGGAGATATCTACTCCCTATAGAAGATAGTGAGGTTGAACAACTAGCCTTGTGGTGCAACCAGAACAATCTTGAACTAAATACACTCAAAACTGTAGAAATGGTGGTCGGTTTTAGAAGAAAATCTCCTATACTACTACCTCTTACAATACTAGACAACACAGTATCAACCGTAAAGTCCTTCAAGTTTCTAGGTTCTATCATATCTGAAGACTTAAAATGGACACCTAATATCAAAAATGTCATCAAAAAAGCTCAACAAAGAATATTCTTTCTGTGCCAACTCAGAAAGCTCAAACTGACCAAGGAGCTGCTGATCCTGTTCTACAGAGGAATTATTGAATCCGTCATCTGCACCTCCATAATTGTCTGGTTTGGCTCTGCAACCAAACAAGACAAACCCAGACTTCAGAGGATAATTAGAACTGCAGAAAAAACAATTGTGAAAATATCTACAGACCTTTGGACATTAATTGTCTCAACTTTTACCCTCAGAATAACACTATAGAGTACTGCAGACCAGAACAAGTAGATACAAGGACAGTTTTTTCCCGAATGCCATCACTCTGCTAAAGAACTAATTCTCACAACACCATCAAATAATTTTCTAAGACTGTATTACTATTATTCTTCTCTTTCTTACTAGTATCTGCCTCTTCCCACTTACTACTATAACCATGTTGTTTGTATTTTTCAATTTATATTGTTTTTATTTGTTTCCTAATACGATAAGTACAAGCTTATTAGTAACCCTGACATTCACTAAGTGTTGTATCTTTTTATTCTTGATGAATGTATTTTATTCTCCTTATGTACACTGAGAGCATATACACCAAAGACAAATTCCTTGTGTGTCCAATCATACTTGGCCAATAAAGAATTCTATTCTATTCTATTCTATTCTATTCTATTCTATTCTATTCTATTCTATTCTATTCTATTCTATTCTATTCTATTCTATTCTATTCTATTCTCTTTATTCCACTTCATATTATCTTAATAACCATTCAATGCATGATGAATGATCCATAAGAGACTTTTCTTTTCTAATTTCCTATTGACGGCAATTACTTGATAGTGATAGTTCCATTTATGCAAAACTTCTACTGTCCTCCCCAATAGTAATAGTATGGTACTACATTTATCCCACCCAAAAACAGAAATGTAATATTCATTAACCAAGATCAGTGTCTGCACATAACATCAGAATGAAGTATCAGATGATAACCAGTTGACTTTTTGATTGCTCTATCATGTACCAAAGTTCCTGCTAATAAAAAAAAACCCCTACTCATTAGAAAAAAAATATTTAAAGTTCACTCTATTGCAATGTTTCTCAACCTCGGCAACTTTAAGATATGTGGATTTTAAATCCCAGAATTCCCCAGCCAGCATAAGTGAAACATGTCTTAAAAAGTTGCCAAGGTGGAAAAACACTGCTCTATTTTTTTTTTTTTTAAAGACCAGAGAGTGTGGAGAATGTGAAATGCTATAGCCCATTGTTTCTCTTTCAGGTATCATCATCCACTTCATTCTGTGCTGATTGTGTCAGCCATCTTAAGTACAAAGAAATCAATTGCTTTAACCGCACAACAGGGTCCATCTGAATTATGTTCTGATAGCAGCAGAATGCAATTGCCGGGAAATCTCTCCAACCTGAAGTTTAGCTGAGAGACATTCTCGTGATAATGTAGCACAGAGGATGGCAAAATGTCTTGAGGATTTGGGAGGGTTTTGTCCCCTATTCTACTTAAGAGCAATATGCAGAAGCATGCCTCCTCCCTTTCCAAAGTAGTAAACAATTGTTTAAATGCTTTAAAAAATGCTTTCTCTTTAGATGGCATACATTAGATGGCACTTGAGTACAAAGCAGCAAGCGACAATTCATTCTGCTTTCTACCAGAGCTTTTAATAGCTAAACCGGTATGAAACTATTGTGGAGGAAAGGCATATGTAAAAATTGTATATTATGATTCACTGCCCTTCTATCACACATACACACACTTCAGTTAGATTGACAAAATGAATGCTCCCAGGTTGATTAACTATTAGTGAGTTCACAATATAGGTAGTCCTCCACCAACAACAGCTCTCTTAGTAGAAGAAGAAGGTGGGGAAAGAAAGTTGGAAGGAGAAGAGGGAAAGGCTAGGTTTGAGGAGAAAGATTGCTGTACAATTAAAAAAAAAAGATGAAGTGGAAGAAAGGCAGCTCTGAACAAACAAATATTAAGAAAAAGAATGAATTGTTTTAGAATAAAAGAGGATAAATATGTATAAATAGTAAAGTTAGAATTTAGGGATAAATGAAGAAGGTGTTTATGTATGCAAGTATAGAAATACTGAGGTATATTCAAAAAAAAGGAAAGGGGAAAAGATGATATTTGTATTTGAATTTGATTAATTGTATAAGATAAGAAACGACCAACACTCTGTTCAAAAAGAAAAAAGAAAGATGTGGGTGAAGGTGGGAGAGGAGAAAAGAAAAAAACCCAATAAAACTTGTCTAAAAAAACCAGTTTTCTTAGTGACGGTTCAAAGTTACAATGGCATTGAAAAAAAGTGACCCATGACCATTTTTCACATGACCATTATCAGATCCAGATGATCAGATGATCAAAATTGAGACATTTGGCAACTGACTCATATTTACAATGGTTGCAATGTCCTGGGCTCATGTGATCGCCTTTTGTGGCCTTCTGACGAGCAAAGTCAATAGGGAAACCAGTATCAGTTATCAACTGTGTTACTAATTTAACAACTGAAGTGATTCACTTAACAACTGTGGCCAAAAAAGGTCATAAAATGGGGCAAAACTCACTTAACAAATGTCTCACTTAGCAACAGAAGCTTTGGGTTCAATTGTGGTCAAGGACTAGGTCTATCCCAAAATGGAAACTGCCAAGAACTACCCCAGCTTAGGTTGTGGTAGAAATTCCCAGCACCACCCAATGGGTTCCCAAAAAGGTCACTAAAAAAGAAATAAAAATCACTCTCCCCCACCCCGCCCCAGTCCTTTTATCGGTGAGATTGGGTAAACACAAACTACCACCCACACAGCTTCCTGCCTCTTTGATAAAAAATGTCACTGAGGTGAGTGTGCAAGGAGCACAGGTAACCTCAAATACCACTGCTGAGGTAGACGCCTCTGCCTGGGAAGAATCCCAGTGGGGCACTTAGCTATTTTTGTCCAGCAGATTCCCAGGTACATACCGAGCACCACTACAAAGTTGAAAATAGGGACTGCATTCCTGGAAAACACCACCATAATTTCTTGTTCAGCAGTTCATTTTTCAAACAGGAGAAGAGATTATATTCCTTGACTATCAGGAACAGATGGGATGGATGTAGTAAAAAGTGGTCAGCCCATCCCCATCCGATCTCTTTGCACATGGATTTTGGAAAGCAATGACAGGGCCACGCGGACTTCTAAATCCATGATACATCACCATATTTTGGAATGCTATTGTTCTGAAGAGTCCATTTTCTATCAAAGGACAGAATAAAGCAGTCAGACGAAGGAGATGCCGGGGGGACCCGTACATCTCATTCTGTGCCCCTGAAGAAACTTATCCCTCTAGTGATGACAGTGGCGCACGGGACATTAAAACTTGTAATGTAAGAGAAAAAGAAGCAGAGAAAATGCAGAATGAATAAGAAGTTCTTATGGAAATGGAGAATAATAAGCAAGCCAGCAGAACCAGCAGAGAGAATAGAATTGTAAATGAAGTGATAAATGATTTGGGATGAAGCTAAACTAAAAGAATGCCAGGAGGACTCTTTTAAATATTTGAATGTGAGTTATAGACCCGTTAATCTGCACTACCAGCTTGCCTTCGCATAAGCCTGGTCCACTAGTCATTTCTCAAGGACTGCATGATGTTGTCTCCTTTTTTCACCCCCCAGGCCACCAGAAAGGCAACCTCTGCACCCCATTTCCTGCTCCACACCTAAGTAGTGTTTTTAACTTGTGTCAATCGAAGCATTTTTCGTTTTAGCAAAGACAAACATCTGCATTCTGTTTGGTTGTTGAGTATAGTGATAGGATCATAGGAGCAATCGCCAATCACTGCCATCCATGACCATATTATTTTTACAAGTTCAACAATGAGGAGGTGTAAAGCAGTGCTTTTTCTTTGATAAGTTCAGTAATGGAACGGTGAAAGAAACGGTGTTTTTTCTCTTTCTCTTCCTCTTCCTCCTCCTCCTCCTTGGTGAACTGGAAAATGTTCTGCTACTTTTCTCTTCTGACTCTAGTGATAGGAAAAAAATGATAAAACTATAGTGTTTTCCTCTTTTCCTATCGCTGAAGGGATACTGATGGGAAAAAGTCTGCTATAAGGGAGAATCAATGGAGAAGATTCACTTAAAAGAAATGATGTATTTTCAAGGAATCCCCCACAGAAATGAAAGTGATTCAGACTTGTTATCTTGACTCAGATGGGAAAGATAAAGAAATACAGGGAGGTCCAGCAATCAGGGCTCATGGTAAATCAAGTTAGGAAAGTGCATCAGGCTATCATCTTGGCCAAAACAGAGAAAATTCAGAAAGGCATTTCTTAAGCCTGCTTCATTTCCAGGCATCGTATGAATAGAAGCTGAACAGCCTTAAGGCTTCAGTAGAGAAAATAATGATAAATTAAGGAAAAGGGGGTCATAAATGCTGTGGTGAAGTTGAAAAATGGTAAATATGCAAATATAGGGTAATGTAATTTGAAATATATTATAATTCATAAGTGATTTGCTTATGGAATGGCTGAGCAACTACCGGTAGTAGTATTGCACAAAGATTGCATCTATGCCTATCAACCTGGAGAGTGATGTTACAGGTAATCCTTGATTTATGACTACAACTGAGCCCTAAATTTCTGTTGCTAAGTGAGACATTGTTATGTGAGTTTTGCCCCATTTTATGATCTTTCTTGCCACAGTTGTTAACCGAATAACTGTAGTTGTTAACTTAGCAACAACTTAGTTAAATTAGTAATATAGTTGTTAAGTGAATCTGGCTTCCCCATTGACTTTACTTGTCAGGAGGTAAGAAAAGGTGATTACATGACCCCAGGATATTGCAACCATCATAAATATGAGTCAGTTACCAAGCGTCCAAATTTTGATCACATGACCATAGGGATGTTGTAATAGTTGTAAGTGCGAAAAATGATCATAAGTCACCTTTTTCAGTGCCTTTGAAATTTTGAACGGTCACTAAACAAACTATTGTAAGTCAAGGATTTACACAAAGAGGAAAGTAATAGCAAGAATGAATGTAGCAAAACAAGAAAAGGCAGGGTTAGGAATACATAGGTAATGAATAAATATGGATTGAGTAAAAAAAATGAATGACATATGTTGAGGTACTTTGCTCATTTAGAGCAGGGGATCTCCAAACTTGGCAACTTTAAGACTTGTGGACTTCAACTCCCATGGCTGGTTGGCTAAGGAATTCTGGGAGATGAAGTCCACAAGTCTTAAAGTTGCCAAGTTTGGAGTACATTTCTGTAAATGTAATGAGTAAATGTAAATGTACTCATTTACATAAGTGAATAAGGGATTAAATCATCAAATATATGAAAAAAGAATGAATGGGTCAAGAGGAAGGGGGGACTGACAGAAAAATGACTTAATAAAGGGGCTCCCTTTGTGAGGGAATAGCAAGGGGTATAAAGACATAAAAATCACTTTTTGAGTGATTCTACAACAATTGCACAAAGAAGCTGCTTGCTCAACACATTTGGTTGTTTTGTTGCTAGGCAACCTTCTTATTTCCCCCCCCCCCATTATTAAAATCAAAAGCTTTATTCGAATATCTGATGCTGATTTTTTTTGCCTTCCTTTCATTGCTTCAGTCTTAATAAATTCATTTTAACTCCATTATATTTAATCATATAGTAATATAGAGGGTTATTGAGGTGGGGGTGGGTGGATGAAATACGAATCTCTGAAACGGAATAACAGAATAACAGAGTTGGAATGGATCCTGGAGGTCTTCTAGTCCAACTCCCTGCTTAGGTAGGAAACCGTATATAATTTTAGACAAATGGTTGTCCAATCTCTTCTTAAAAACCTCCAGTGAGTCACACCTTCTGGAGGTAACTTGTTCCACTGATTAATTGTTCTAACCACTGATTAATTATTCTAACAAATAAAAAGCAATTGATTAATATTAAAGTACAAATTAAAACTCATATCCACTGCTCCAGTTCACTCCAACCTGGTGTGCTTTCCAGCCATTTATTTTCTCCATTTCCCAGGGGATTGGAGTGACTGGTGTGTAGGAGTCTGCATATGTGCAGGAATTTTCCTATCTTGGATGGCAAACCTCAGATAAGGAAGGTTACTTGCACGTAGGCGCCAGGAAATGGCATTAGAAAATAAGTCCCTAACTCTGTAAACAAGAGGAGAGGAAGTGGGATGTGCGTTAAGACTTTAACTATAGCTAAACATTATAAGTGCTTAAGCAAGCAATGGTTAACCAAAGGTTCTAGTTACCTGGAAGATCCTGTGAGCCAATGATATGCTGCCAAATACGCTATAACTTGAAAGTAACAAACTATATAATGTCATATGTAAGACAATAAAAAACCACATATATCCTCATTCTTTCTGTGTGTGGTCATTCAACACTGGTGGAACAGGATAAAAGTGAGACCCTTTCTGTTCTTCCCATCCTATTTTTTTCCTCCCTCTCCTACCCATGGAAAGCGATCTTGTGGACAAACTTAATTGCTGGTTTGAGGAGGGTAAAAAGATAAGAAGCAGATTAAGACCATTTCCTTATTGGTATTTTGCAGCATCATCCATCCCTTACAGTACCAAAATAATTGAAATAATGAAGGCTTTCAACCATCTCAGTGTTAGTTGGATGAAATTGTAAAATAGTATAAATCGCTATTGAGGAACTGGCCCAAGAGATCATCCAAAAGAGTTCATAACTGTAGAGTTTTACAATGTGCAACTTAAATAAGGAAATTACTTGCTAGTTGATCCTGGTATGTGCATCTCCAAAGAGTTAAGTGAACCATGTCATCATACCCACAAAAATCTATCTGGATGGTACATAAATAACTTAATAACAATGGAGGAACACAGCAGGGATGTAGCAGTGTGTGGTCCAAAACATCAAACTGGCCACAATGAATATATGAGTATATAAAAAACAGATGGAGCTTTGATCACACATCTTCACTATTTTGACTCTTCCCTATAGACACCATGGATAGAAATAGGCATGTGAGACATTCCTTATTTTTACATTCTCTGCATCAGGGCTCCAGGCCTGCTAGGTAATATTTGTCCTTTCATCCTTAAAGCAAACCACACGGTAGGTTTAAAAAGGTTCTTCCTAAATACAATTTCCCCTCCCATGTTTTTACCTGGTTCTGCAGTTGTGGTGCTGCTGCTGGTATTTCTGAGAGCATAAGGTTCGCTCGGCCTGGACTGGACTGCAATTAAAACAGAATTTAAAATGAAATGTCACTAATTTGTCACCACAGAAAACCACTTCCATCCTTAACCTAAAATGATAGAACAGCCATAAATAATCTGAAAGAAAGCTACTATATCTAATTTAGGACTTGTTCAAATTTGAGAAACAATGCTTGGTACATTTTGAGTAATAAACTCTTTTTAAAAATCCAATCTTATGGTTGGAATATTTTTGAAGGCCTTTTCTAGTTGCCAGTACTATTCGTTCAATATGGATCAAATTGGTCTTATACGCATCAAAGCTTTCAATTCCTCTAGCGTTCAATCTGAATCAAAAAATTTGAGAGGCTAGCAATTATGTTTCTGAAAAAATAGTTTAATGGATGCACAAGAACTATTCATTCTAAATAATAAATCCCGAGCCTCTGAACTGGGAGACGGGTGGCATAATAAACATATTAAATATAAATATATTAATTATTTAATTTAGAAATAACTAAGTAAATCACAAATATTAAGCATTTAATAGAGATACTTTATAGAGTGAGGTGAGCGGCATATTAAATAAATAAATAAATAAATAGGTAGATAGATAAATAAATAAATAAATAATAAAAGACTACAAAACAATGTAAGAATGTATAAAAGGTAGCAATTAAATTGGTAACAATTCCTGTCATTTTTCCCCCAAAAAATATTATAACCTGTTCCAAATTTTGGTTCATGTCACTAGAAGGCAAAATCACAAAACTGTGTCTCGTTTACTTTGGCCATGCAATGCAGTGGAATTCACTGGAGAAAGCAATTATGTTTGGAAGAGTTAGCGGTAAAAGAAAACCAGGCCGTCAAAAAACACGGTGACTGAACACTATCAAAGCTGACACCAGCCAGAGTATAAAACAACTCAATGAAATAGTGCAAGATTGGAAGATGTGGAGAGACCTGGCCCATAGAATTGCCAAGAATTAGACACAATTGAATGGACATCATCATCATCATCATCATCTATTTACATGAAATAATGCTCACTGTAAAAATGAAACTGCAGTAGAAGTTCACATTTATTTTAATTTTTCTATTTCAGATTTTTATTTCAGTTTACCTGTTGCTCAGAACCAGAGATATTTTGAAAATGAAGTGCCAATCTATCATGAGAGAGTACTTACTCCAGAATAAATGTGTTCATCTTTAGGTTGGTTTTTTTTTTCTGCAAATGGCTCAGAGTGGAACCTCTTTAAAAATGACCAAATCAATTGACCTGTGTGATTCCAAGCAGTGCCCCAATAAGACCTATGAATTATTAGAGCTGTATCAAGCAGATTTTGATACAGATGAAATTATTTTTTAGAATATATTGGTTATTCTCTGCTATTTGATACTCTATTCTATTCAGCCCATTATGAACGGCATTCCAAAAAAAGAATACTGTAGCTGTTTATGTTGATTAGATGTATGACTTCTTTGAGCTGGCTGGATAGATAGATAGATAGATAGATAGATAGATAGATAGATAGATAGATAGATAGATAGATAGATAGATAGATAGATAGATAGATATTATCTCTAGGCAACATGGATGAATCAGCTAATGAAAGATGGATGGGTAGAAAATGCACCATCCAACTGGGGGCTTGACAAAACCATTCTTCTCTATTTTTTCCTATCAGCAAAGAAAGAGAATTTGCTTTAGATAGATATATATCTCTTTCAAAGGGGAAAAGGATTTTGGAGACATTCCTAGATAGATAGATAGATAGATAGATAGATAGATAGATAGATAGATAGATAGATAGATAGATAGATAGATGGATAGATAAGAGTATATAGGGAGATATAGAGAGTTATCTATATCTACTGTTTATCTATACCAGGGGTGAAATCCAACAGGTTCTAACAGGTTCTGGAAAACAGATAGCGGAAATTTTGAGTAGTTTGGAGAACCAGCAAATACCACCTCTGGCTGGCCCCAGAATGGGGTACCCTGCTCTATACCTATACTTCTGTCTGTCTGTCTGTCTGTCTGTCTGTCTGTCTGTCTGTCTATCTACCTACCTACCTACCTACCTACCTACCTACCTACCTACCTATCTATCTATCTATCTATCTATCTATCTATCTATCTATCTATCTATCTATCTGGAAAGATCATTATTTTCCCTAGTGATCTACAGCCTCCTTGGTTTCCCACACTGCCATTAAATTCCAAGAGAAGGCCTAGGACAGTGATGGCTAACCTTTTTGCCATCGCGTGCCAAAAGCGTGGGGAGCATTGGGGGGTCACGCATGCATGTGCCCACACCCATAATTCAATACCCCCATGTCTCGCCCCCCCCCACACTCCCCCCCCCGCTTTTGGCACGCAATGGCAAAAAGGTTACTGGTGGGCCTGGTAGGCCTGTTTCAAGAAAGTCTCTGGAGCCTGGGGAGGGAGAAAATGGCCTTCCATACACCCCCGGAGGCTCTCTAGAGGCCCCTCTGCTGGGCCTGAAGGCCCGAATATCAGCTGGCCAGTGCGCACATACGTGCTGCAGCTGAGCTAGGGCAACACTCACGTGCCCACAGATATGGCTCCGTGAGCCACCTGTGGCACCCGTGCCATAGGTTCGCCATCTCGGGCCTAGGAGGAAATTCATTCAAAGTAGGCTGTTTAGCAGTGAGATTATTATTAGCGCTAAAGGGGAGTCTGCCCTTGAGAAACAATTGGAGATCTTTTCTCCTAATTTCAGGTAAATCATGGCAGGTTTTAGCTTCTATTTTCCTGTACCAACCTCCCTCCCTCCCCCCTTTACTATTCAGATGCTATCACTCTTTATTAACAACAAAGCAGGTCCCAGTGGGAGATCATTCTGAAATTTTTGCAGAGTTAGCATCTGAACTCAAACTAAGTATATGCATGATCTGAAATTAATTTAAATGACTGACATGACCTGAATGGCATTTCTACAGAGTATGTAAATATGCATGCATTGTGGAAAGTGGATTTTGTGAAAATTAGTTCTGATGTTGTCAGGGAAAGTGAGAGCAAATCTGACCATTGCAAAACCAGCTAGAAATAGGTCAGCTTACTCAAAAGAGGAGGTCACGTCGTCTGCTATTTAGGGCAGGGATAAAATGAAACTCAAGAAGGTTTCAATATTCTTACTATAATTAAGCTGGACGGTTGAAATTCATAGAGTGGTGGCTTTCCAATTTTTTAAAAAATAAGTACTCATCCAAGGTTCTTTTAGAATTCTTTTTGTCACCTTGCCTGCATGATTCCAGTCCAGTGTAATTGGGAGAGAACTAACAGTCAGCCAGTTTGGTGTAGTGTTGAAGGTGCTGGTCTAGAAATAAGAAGACTGTGAGTTCTAGTTCTGCCTTAGGCATGAAAGCCAGCTGGGTGACTTTGGTCCAGTCACTCTCTCCCAACCCAACCATCAGGTACAAATAATCAGATCTCTGTGTATAGCGTATAAATTAGCTACTTTATTGTTCAATGCCTATTTCACTGCAATCTTTTCAGGCTGGCAATTTGCCTCTGGGAAAAAATAGATAAGGTTCTTATAACATTCAAGAGGGAGCGGAGCTTGCCTTCTTGCAAATAGCAATTCCAGACTGATCCCTACTTGATCCCTCCTCCTGTCTGGGACAGGCACTGTAAGAGATGGGCCTGAGGACAGGGTTAAACACATCATCAGTCTGGAGTCCCTACATCCCCTTAAGGATACCTAAATCCAGCCCTTCTTGAAGTCCATTGACTCTTAACTGCCAATTTGGCTTGCTCATTAGATCAGATTCTTGTATAGGTTTGTGAGAATCAAAACGACCTCATTCATGAAATAAAAAAACCTTTATTGAATAAATTGCAAAAACAGAGATATAAAAACGTGTACAGAATAAAAATAGACTTTGCAAAGGGTCAGTCTGTCTGCATGCAAAGCAGACAGGTGACAAACAACAAATTCCACTTACGTGGTATTTATACATCCATGAGAATAAATCAAGTTACATAAAAATACATCCCCTGAGAATTGGTTACAGATTTATATAATATATGTGTAATACAAGTTCCACCCTGGAAACTCCCCAACTTCCCAAAAAAATATACCCCAACATATCAAATGCGCACTTCCCTTTTCCTAGAACAGACAAACTCAAAAACAACCTCATTAAGACATCCTTAGTTCAGCATTTTCCCTGAACACTTAAGAACATTGATTTCCATCAAAACAACTACATAATACATAGTTCCCTTAAAATAATGAAATCAGCAAAAGGTCATTATAACCCCTTCGCCCAGTTATATAATGAGGTTAAACCAGGTAACAGAAGCACTTAAAATGGCGTAACTTTGGTTCTACCTTTACAGGAATAATAACTATTTTTCTCTCAAGGTTGCATGGGAATAAACTTGCAGTACTTTTGAACTCTATCCTGCCTCCTGGTTTCTTGTGCCAGAGAGTCTCTCTGACACCAGCTCACCTCACACGATTGTTGTTGTGGGAAGAATAGAAAGCAGGAACTTTAAAAATGTCCTTTTCTTTTGTGTAAGGGCATGATATAAACCTAAGGATAATTTTGCTCTCAGAATTGGCAAAATATTTCATTTCATTTTAGTACTGCATAAATAATAATATAGAAGGAATTTTTTTAAAATTTACTGATCTGAAGCAAATCACCATGTTAGTATGCTAAGTACAGTTTCTTTGTAATCTTTCATTTCTTTTATATTTTTTAGACCTAACAATACCATGTACTCTATGTTGTATTTAATCTTATAATTATAAAAGCTTATATTAACAGTTATTTAAAAATTAATTAAACATTTACTGATCTAAAGCAAATTACCACCTTAGTACATTAAACAGTTTCTCTGTAATCTTTCCTCCAGACTAAAGAAACACTACATACTGCATTTAATAAGTTTACAATAAGTTACTTTATATTAACAGTTACTTAGAAGACAACTAATGAAACTGGTAAATGAAAAAGTCTTTGTGCCTATTTTTCACTTGGTTGGCTTCCATCCTTTAAAACAGCATCCCCCAACCTTTCCGGTTGGGTGGATCTGCGGAAGCGGTGGCAACAGAGGCAAGGGGAGAGTATGGTTTCGTGCATACACACCGCTTTCACAAATGCAGTTTTGTTTGCATACATGCTCGCCCACCACTTCCTTGGCCCGGTTTTGAATGGGCTATGGCCTGGCATTGGGCCGTGGGCCAGAGGTTGGGGACCCCTGCTTTAAAAGGCAACTGAAAGCTTGTAAAAATCGAATAGTGAGGGACCCCATCAATTTAAGACACAGTCAACTAATCCTTATCATCTTCGTCTTGAAAATAACACCATCCTATATTTCTTTGACTGGAAAATCAAATGAGTAATAAGATCTCCTAGAGAAGAGAAAGCAAATGACTTTTTTTTTTTTTTTGGTCAATACTATCACATATTCTTGAAAATGGGCATCTTCGCTGATATTTCTTTTAACTAAGATTGATGGCAATACATGTTTCTCTTTGAAAAAAGTTAAAACAGAATATTTTCTCTGGAAGTGCAGCGGGGCTCCAGTCAGTAGTAGTCTGGCAGCACCTTTCCCAACTAATAAATTTCATTAAAAGGCATAAGCTGCAGCTCACAAAAACTTATGCCTTTTAATAAAATTTGCTAGTCAGAGAAAGTACTACCAGAGTCTTCTGATTTTTGCCCCCAGCAACGGACATGGTTCTCCTCTTACAGCAGCTCCATGTCATCTTAGCCTCCAGAGAGATGTGGCAAGTAATGCATACATAGGTTTCTGGGGCCAGGTAATACTGCAGCCTTCTTCGGATTTACGCTTCCAGAAGGAAATCTGTGGCTCTTGAAATGTTGCTGGACCACCACCAACAATCCAGAATGACTGGAGTCAGATTGCAAGGACAACAGGAGGAGGATCTATTGGTCTACGCCAGTGGTTCTCAACCTTTTCTTCACCACAGACACCCTACCCTCCTTTAAATAACTTTTATGGCCACAGAACATGGCCATGAATCACCAAGACTTAGCTCAAGATTTAAATCATAGCATTCCTTCAAGCTTTTAGAGACCCCCTGTAATGATATTGTACCCCCCCCCCCACAGCCAAGGGGTCCATAGATCACAGGTTGAGGGCCACTGGTCTAGGCAGTTGAGAAAGGCAGAAAATAAATATAATTAATCAGCAAAAATCCTGCATATCACAGGATTTAACAATTATTTAGGAAACAGCAAGGACAACGTACTGTAAAATAATGCACACGAAAGAAAAAATGAAAGTTTTTTTTAAAACATTAAAAAATAAAATGTTCTATCAATGGCATAACTCAGATTTTCTTACTGCTAAAATGTCATATAGACAAGTAGACAAAAGTTTTCCATTTTGAAGTGACAGTATTGTAATCTTCCTCCGAGCTCTGATAAAGACTCCAGCTTTTTAAACTCTTAAAGCTCTTAAAATTCCAAAGATTGTTCCCATAGTGCTCTTTATAATGTGATACAGTAGAAATGGAAAATCATGGGTTTTATTATCAGAGGATTTTTTTTTCAAACGATAAAATGTCTGCTGCCTCTCCTGCCCATGGAAAGCAATCTTGTGGACAAAATTAATTGCTGGTTTGAGGAGGGAAAAAAGATAAGAAATAGATTAAGACCATTTCTTTATTGGTATTTTACAGTATCATCCATCCCTTACAGTGCCAAAATAATTGAAACTTGGCAGGCTGTTTCTGTTGTGGCCCCCTATTGTGGCATCTTCTTTCCCCAGAAATAAGATTGGCTTCATCATTCCTAAACTTCTGAAGGTCCCTCAAGACCTGATGATGCCAGCAGGGCTGGGAAGCCCAGGGGAGGGATGAATTTGTGAGGTGACTCCCTTATTATTGACATCCCTTTGTCTATAATTTTCTTTTCCTGTTTTATTTTTATTTATTTATCAAATTCATATAGCCACCCAACTCACAAATAGGTGGCTCTGGCTGGCTACACGGTTCTGGTTTTGCTTTTATAATTTTTAATTCCTTTTCATAATTATTAGGAAATGGTTTTATCTAATGATTGTCTTACGTATTTACTGTTTTACTGGATGGTTGTATGCCATTCAGAGACACTTATTGCAAAATGGGCAGCCCAATAATTTGATAAATAAATAAATAAATAAATAAATAAATAAATAAATAAATAAATAAATAAATAAATAAATAAATAAATAAATAGCTAGCTAGCTAGCTAGCTAGCTAGCTGCTTGTTAGATCTCAGTGCAAGTACAAAGAGGGCAGAATTTATATCGCAATGTTGTAATGCACATTTGTCCTCTCTGACCCCCAGATACTCATAAGGAAACAAATATATGGCAGGAAAGTAATTCTTTTAAAACGTTTTTTTTTCTTCCTAGTATTTTTCCACAATGACAGGGTGGGGTTTTTTTTTTTTTTGATTGACTGTTGATTCATTAGTTGCAACATGAATTGACCCACCAGCTTGCCATCCTAGCCTGATGTTGGTTGTGGGCTGAGAGAGAGTGACTGGCCCAAGTCATCCAGCTGTCTTTCATACCTAAAGCAAGATTAGAACTCCCGGTGTCTTGATTTAGTGTCTGGTGCTTTTACCACTAGACCAAACTGGGTCTCTTTATCAGAACAATATTTAATTTTAATTAAATAGAAATGCAGATGGCATCAAATTCATTTATCTAGTTGTTTGTTCTCCATATACATTCATGCCCACTATCTTAGGTGTTGTACCATAAAAGGCTTGGTCCAAAGTGGCCATTGGCTAAAAAATAGTTGTGGGCCCTACAAATCCTGTGATTCTGATTTTTATAAAATATTCAGCATTAGAAGGATAATAAGGAGGGAGGGAGGGAGGGGGAGAGAGAGAGAGAGAGAGAGAGAGAGAGAGAGAGAGAGAGAGAGAGAGAGAGAGAGAGAGAGAGAGAGATATCCAGCCCCACACAGAATTGAATGACCATAAGTGGCAATACCTTTATTATGTCAACTAGTGTTTTTTTTAAAAAAAAGTTTGTTGTAATGATTAAGGCACCAGGCTAGAAACTAGGAGACCGTGAATTCTAGTTTAGCTTTAGGCATAAAGCCAGTTGGGTGACCTTGGCCCAGATCTCTCTCACTCTCAACACCAAGAAGAAAGCAATGGGAAACCATTTCTAAAAAACCTTGCCAAGAAAACTGCAAGGATTAGCCCAGGCAGTCTCTGAGAATTGGGTATAATTGAATGGAAGGAGGTAGGAATGAAAATATAGTTTCTTTCCATTTTTGTGTGTTATTTTGCTCTTTGCAACCAGGACAGCCATAGATATTCAAATTCTTTATACCTCATCCCAAGATAACTCAAGATTCATGCATACTATTTGCAATTCTAAATATCCCCACAGCTCAGGCCAAATTTATTAGCTCCATTGCTAAGTACAGGTGAGTGTAATTGCTAAGAAACAGTGAGTAACTAGAACTACTTCTGGGACAGAGCAGAGATCGCATAAAGCAGAGGTTCCTAACCTTTTTACCATCACACCAGTGGTGGGGTGCCGCCAGTTCGGACTGATTTGCAAGAACCGAGAGTAAAACCGGCGGGAGGCCCCGCCCACTGCCCCGGGTGTCAGCATCAGCGATCTGCACATGCGCAGAACCTTCTGTGCATGCTCAGAAGCAAGGTGCACATCCACATGAAGCGAGCACACGCACGCAATCCCGTTCTGAACTGGTAGTAAAGGTAAGTAGAACCCACCCCTGCATCACACTACTCTTTAGTGTAATCTTAATGTATATACAGTACCTCCCCTAAAACCAATGTGAGCAACGAAAACAATACAGTGAAGCTTTATTTTTAATAAGGCATAAAAAATAAAAAGCAAAGCACATGTCTCCTCTATCACCATACTCCTCACTAGAAATTAGTACAGGTGGTCCTCAACTTACAACAGTTCATTTAGGGTCTGTTCAAAGTTATAACGGCACTGAAAAAGTGTCTTATGACCATTTTTCACACTTTGACCATTGCAGCATTTCCCCCATGGTCACATGATCAATATTTGGACGCTTGACAACTGAGTCATATTTATGTGTCCCGAAGTCTTGTGATCCCCTTTGCAACCTTCTGACAAGCAAAGTCAACGGGGAAGCCAGATTCATTTAACAACTGTATGACTCAGTTGACAATGGCAATGATTCACTTAACAACTGTGGCAATAAAGGTCGTAAAATAGGGCAAAATTCACTTCACAAATGTCTTGATTAGCAACAGAAATTTTGGGTTCCACTGAGGTCATAAATCAAGGACTAGTTGTAATTTGGGAAAGCTGGGTTTATTGTAACACTGGGTTTATTGTAACACTGTACAATACAAGAGATACTTCATATTTCATCTCAGTGGTGAAATCCAAATTTTTTTACTACCAATTCTGTGGTTTGGTGGGTGTGGCTTGATGAGCATGACAGGGGAAGGATACTGCAAAATCTCCATTCCCACCCCACTCCAGGGGAAGGATAATGCAAAATCCCCATTCCCACCAGAGGCAGGTTTCAGCAGGTTCTGAACCAGTTCTGGAAAACTGGTAGCGGAAGTTTTGAGTAGTTCAGAGAACCAGTAGCAAAAATTGTGACTGGCCCTGCCCCCATCTATTCTCTGCCTCCCAATTTCCAGCTGATTGGGAGGAAATGGGGATTTTGCAGTAACTTTCCCCTGGAATGGAGTGGGAATGGAGATTTTACAGTATCCTTCCCCTGCCATGCCCACCAAGCCATGCTACATCCACCAAGCCACACCCACAGAACCAGCAGTAAAATTTTTTGAAACCCACCACTGATTCCCACCCCACCCTGGGGCCAGCCAGAGGTGGTATTTGCCGGTTCTCTGAACTACTCAAAATTTCCACTACCGGTTCTCCAGAACCTGTCAGAAGCTTCTGGATTTCACTCCTGCTTCATCTGCCTGAATCTCCCCAAAGGAGGTAAACTTCAGTTTGGGAAACCTGCCACAAAGATATTCTCCAAAGCTATGTGAGTGGAGAGCACTAATAAATCTACAGATTCAATAGAGCCAACTTAGCCATTTCATTCCAATCCTCTTTCTGTCCATGCTTTTCATGGAGAAATGGGAACAATATTAATTTATTCTAGAACCTTGGTTCTGAGCCACCCCATTTTCCCTTGTCCCGCTATTGAGTTTATTTGATATTCAATGTTTGATCAAATCCAGTCCAATTTCCTTAGTACCAAATGTATGGTTTCCTTAGACCTGTAACACTGTTTTCATCCAGGCATTGGGATATTATAATACAATTATAATCTGATAAAAATCATTAGTAAGGGTATGTGAAATGATCTAATCTATTTCAAAATTTATAAATAATTTGCTCTCAATTTGCAATTTAATAAATTGGTCCAATTTCTAAATCTAATCTGCCCAGATTGTCAAATGAGTTTGGAAAGAAACATAGTTGTACATGCAGAAAATATTGAGGAATCTTTGAATTGCCTCAAAATCTTTTAAAAAATAATTTATAGAACGTGTTTTTTTAAAAATAATTCCATGATGTAGAAATAAATAGATTTTAAAAAGCAATAGAACTCATCTACTGTTGGAATAAACCACTGAAGTGATGCTATATCTGATGTCCGTTAACTTGCTGAACACATCTATATACTTCTAAAACTCTTTTTTTTTTTTTTGGTATATACGGTATAATTTATTTTCTACTTCTAAAACTCTTATGTCTCTTTGTTTGTAACCTTCAACTGGGCAAAATGCTGCATCACAGGGCAACAATTTTTGAAACAACACACCTCAAATGGGCTAACTTAAATAACGCATCCAAAATCTGGGACCCATGACTCCCATTCAATTGAAATTTGTGAAAGTTTGGACGCTTTAGTGCTTCCATGCTGCCATGGTACCATGCTGCTGTGATCAACTGCAGTCATGTGAATGAGATTTCCAACACTCCTTGCCAGTTTCCTATAAGAAAAATCAGTGGGGAAGCCAGCAAGAAGTTGGAAGTCACTCCTGCTGCTCCTGCTTTTTTGCTCGCCCATAATCATTTTGTTTCTCTGTAAGGAAACACCTCTGAAACAATGAGCCAACAGGTCACAGGTTGTCTAATGTCATGATAAAGCCTTGGTTCTGATCACAGCAAAAATGTAATCACAGATTTGGAAAATCTGTGGCTTTCTAGACTGTAATACCCACTAGCCGCATCCAGCACAGCCAGAAATTATAGCCTCAAGAATTATATACAATTTTATAGCATAATACATATAATATATAACTATATAACAATAATATTATTTATAAAGGTGCATATAACCATAGGAACGTGCAGTCCAACATCAATTGGAAGGCCACGGTTTCCCACTGTTTAGAAGCTGTGTATTATATAACATATATAATGTTATAGCTGGAATCAGCTCTCCCTGGAGCTCCAGATGGCCCACGACCTTCACTCTTTCCGCTGTGAACTAAAAACATTGCTATTTTGCCTGGCCGCCCTGGACTGATGGGGGTTTTAAAATGGATTTTAATTGAGTTTAGGGATTTTATGTGTAACTTTTAACCCAGAGTTGTTGTTTTCTTTATCTGTTTTATTGTTGTGAGCCGCCCTGAGTCCTCTCAGAGAAAGGGCGGCATATTAGTCTAAACAAATAAATAAATAAACAAATAAATATATAGACACAAAGCTAGAGAATGACTTTCAAAACAAGTAGAGTCCCTCCAAAAATGAGTACGGAAAGACAATTTGCCATATCATAGAAGGAAATTATGAAATATATTCATTATATATTTTATGCTATATAATGAATGTGACTGAAATTCATTAATAGTTTTGGGAGGGTTAATTACTACTATTTTTTTGTTTGTTTGTTAAGCCAAATTTCTTGGCCGACCCTGACCAACATTTAGTTGTAGACTACAGTAACCGTCAAAAGCCAAAATATATTTCGCTGCAGCTTATGCTCTGCTAATTCCCTTGAACATCATGCGGGGAGGGGGAAGAAGAGAAATCTCAAATCTATCAAACAAGCAAACAATTAGAATTGCACACTAATTCCAAAATACTTAGCTTATCATCTTTCTATTTTGGTTGAGTACCTTGAAATAGAAAATGAAATGAAATGAAAGAGAAGGGAAGGGAAGGGAAGGGAAGGGAAGGGAAGGGAAGGGAAGGGAAGGGAAGGGAAGGGAAGGGAACGGAACGGAACAGAACAGAACAGAACAGAACAGAACAGAACAGAATAGAATAGAATATTTTTTACTGGCCAAGTGTGTTTGGACATGCAAGGAATTTATCTTCAGGGTATAAATTCTCCAATATACATACAAGAAGCAAAGTGATATCATAAATCATAAAATACAATCATAAATCACAAGATACAACCAACAAAATGATAACCCTCACTTAGCCCACCCTCTGGAATCGACTCCCCTTGGAGCTCCGGTTGGCTCCTGACCTTCGCACCTTCCGCCGCGAACTAAAAACTTGGTTATTCAAGTTCCCCGACTTGGACTGATGGGGTTTTATGCGTTTTTAAATTTTATTTGGTCTAATCAGATTTTAACTTTGTACTATGGGTTTGTGAATTTTATTATTGTGAGCCGCCCTGAGTCCATTGGAGATAGGGCGGCATATAAGCCAAATAAAATAAATAAAAATAAATAAATAAGATACCAATAGGAGCAAATAATAGGAGTGATGAGAAGAATAATAGTAATACAGTGCTATTACATGGTTAGATATCTTTAGCCATAAGACAGTGCTGGTGCAGTTAAGTGTTTAGCAGAGCAATGACATGGGGGAAAAGCTGTCTCTGTGTCTAGTTGTTTGGCATGCAATGCCCTATAGTGGCTTCCTATAAACTAGATTTTCCATTAATACAAAGTAAAACGTTGGTATTTATTTTATGTTTGTACAAAACACATTCCACTGATTCAGTGAAATATCTTGAAGAAGTTATCTTGGTATTTGCTGTGTGACCTGATCCAATAAAAAGTTACTAAAAATTCTCACAGATTTTCCAGGATTACTCTTGTATGTAAATTCACACAGGACTCGGGAGAATACTCAGGATATGGTAAAAAACATAATGATAGTGACAATGGTACAATTGACGTTTCATCTGCTTTTATATGTATTGCACAGCCCATCTCGATATTTTTCACAATATCTTGAGATTTCCCCCGACAGTCATGATCAACCAAGGTAGAAAGCAGATTACTTTAGCAGAAATCTGCATTATTGACATTTGATCTTTTATCACACAAATCTAATTAAGTAATATTTTAATTTCTATTGAAAGCCATTCTACTGAAATACTCATGAATAAGAATATCTGCATATTTTATATAGTTTTATTTTCTGTGAACAATTTGACCCTTGTTAATAATTTTAAAACGCTTGTAAAGAAGGAAAATGGGTTAAATTCCTGGGTTGAAATCACTGCTGTAATTCAAATTAATGTTGTTCTGAAGTCTATTTTCTCAGTTACCGCTATATTACATCAAAATTTATTCCGCAGAAATGCAATGAATTATTAATCGCATCTCCTAAATTGGTTCCAGAATAGATTGCTGGTGGGGAAAAATTTGCATGAGTTTTGGTGTGAAAGAAAGAAAGAAAATGGCACACAATCAGCGCATCTTTGAAAATCCAAAGCGTGAGGCTGGAAAACTATACTGCTTCAAGCCAGCACATGAATGTTGACTTAGAATAGATTAATATCAATTAATGGTAAATAAATTATTTGGAAAGCCTTACGGACTAAATGAGAGCAAATTTCTTTTACACGCTTTAATTCTAAATGTACAAAAGCAGTACACTTGGTCACGGCCATAATTCATTCCATAACTTTGGTCGCAAACCAATTTGGTGGTGATCCAAACCCCATTTTGGAAATTTGGCGCTCACAAAAAAATGGTGCGGAAGGGAAAATCGGCTGCAAAAAAAGTTCCCCCAGCCATCCAATGTCTAATTCTGTTTTATATTAAAAAAAATTCCAAGCAAATTAAAAATCCTTTTTTTTTTTCCTATCAAGGGACCTATTTCTTGAAGGAAATTTTTATTGGGCAGGTCTGAAATTCAATTAAATCACAATTTTCAAATGAACAGGTTTGTTTTAGGATTTAAAATATATTGATATCTGGCAGAATCCTTGGTCTGAATCACAACCCAACTCTTTATATTATTATGATTATGATTAAATGCCCTGTTGAACTTTATATCCCAGTCTAAGTAAGGGTTTTTAGCAACCAGGCAACCTAATCAATCAGCTTGCCTTTATTTCTTAATGGTGCTATAACGCCTTGAGATCAGTCCAAAATTTGACACGGCACATAATCAAAATATATATTTTTAAATCAGATAGAAAAAAATCCTGGCTTGCTTGTTTTCATTGCTTCTCTAATGAATTAGAGTATGTAGAAGCAACTGTAGAGCTAAGACGGAAGAAGGTGCAAAGAAGACAAATGTCATTGACTTGTTTGGTAAAGGAAGTTTCTATGAGATTGTCAAGCCTGCCGCCACTTAACTGTACTAGGACACTTGCAAAACTGTATGGGAAATTGAATTTTTACAATGTTTAAATCATCCTTTATGTTTGTTCCAATTGCATAAATGTCAAGGATTTTATGAGCATGGACGACTGATGTTTGTATTCTTGAAGGCCATTCATTCTTCAAACAGAAACCTAGGAGATGACAATATAATTATTTGCACACAATCACTCTCTCATTTAAATGAGTTAAGCTAGCAGGAGATTTACACATGCCAGTATTGGATTTTATTAGAGTCTATAACAGACAACAAAGAATTGGCTTTTTCCAGTGAGGTGTGCTCCTTTTCTGTTCTAAAGCATCAGGCAAGTGCATGAAGAGATGGCTTGAAAAAGTTTTTGGTGCTGCCTGCCGTAACACATACAGTTGTTGCTGCCACAAGGCATTGGCATATTGACAGTGTAACAGAGAATTCTTGGGGCAGCACTTAACTTTTCTGGGCCTCAAGCCATGTGTTGTTTTTTTTTGTTATTTCTGTTCCTTTGTTTGGTGATCCTTTTGTGGGTTTTTTTAATTGTTTCTTGTTTTTAAATGTTTTTAACCATTTGTAAAAACCGCCACAAATCATTGGGAATCAGGCAGGTTATATTTATTTATTTATTTATTTGTTTGTTTGTTTGTTTGTTTGTTTATTTATTCGATTTTCTTAGGGAATTGAAAGGGACAGATCTCCCATTTCCGTTGAGTATGGCAACAACGGACTCTTTTGATGACATGACAAACTATTAATGATCCGTTGATAGTAACCGCCAAGTTTGTCATAACTTGGAAATATTTTTGTATTTGGTTAAGATCTTTGGCAACTCTACGGCAATAAGTACCTCACGTACATTCCGTGGAATGTCTACAGAAGTGTGCATTTTTGTAAAACGATATTTAATAATTTAATTATTAAAAATAAATGTATATTTATTTCTTGTCATACCCTAAAGTGAATGAAATCCATTATTCACATAAATCCCTCCGCTCAGAACCATTTTGTAGGGGAGATGGGTGGCATAAAAATTCCATAAACAAACAAACAAATAAAAATTTTAACAGGTTACGGTGCTACATAGTTTGAGTATTCTTTGAGTAAATATCTCTGTCTCTACTAAGGTTAGCTCCATTGCTTTCTTTCATTCACAGCTTGCTAATATGAATATTATTTCTCATATAAAACTAGATTTTTTATCAGTGAGCAGACTTAGCATAGTACTGAATCTTCACGGACCTTAAGCACTTCTGTGATGATGTTTGGTCTTGAACTGTAAATAAATTTAATTTTAAAAAATTCCATGCTGATGGCAATTGTTATCCTGAAACATATGGTCTGAATTAATTACTTCAGTTCTCATTTCAAAACCTTATTCCAATAGATATAGTCACATTTAGATTAAATTGTAATATTTACCTGTCCTATATTCCAAAAAACAGTTGCAACCAGAAAGTGACACTTGACCCAATATGGCCTTAACCATGACTATAATTGTTTGCGAACTGCTCCTATCATGATAAATTCTTAGCATTAGAGTATTCTACTGCTCTGAGAATCTCGTTTCACTGGATCATCCAGATCAGATCAACCAGATGGCACCATTTCTGGGAACATTTCTCACAGCCCCTCCTAGCTGGAATTTTCTATTCAAGTTTAGAATGGTATTTTTCAACCTTGGAGATTTTAAAATGAGTGGATGTCAACTCGCAGAATTCCCCAGCCTGAGTATAGTTGACTGGGAGCTGAAATTCGCTCATTTTAAAGTTGCCAAGGTTGAGAAACACTCAGAAAAGTGAGATTTGCACAGAACATACTAGATTTGCAAAACTTCTAGTCTAACCTTGAGCTGATAATGAAAGGCGGAGCTTTACCAATCAAGCGATTTATAAATATAAGATAGAAAGCCTGGAAGGAATACGTATCGATTGTTATGCAAAATAATACTTTGATGGCCTGAAAGGGTAAATTACTTTCACTGTAACTCCATGAACAAGATTCAAACCCACAAATAATCATTAAAAAACTTCTCAATATCTCTTTAGTCTTATCTGAAAAAAACAGAAGATGGTTCAAAGAGAGGATCACTTTGTTCAGGTGTTCAAAAAAGAGAGACACTAATATTAAGGGCAGCAGGAACTGGTACCATGAAATCTAGCCATTCAGAATGGACCCTGGGCACAATCTATATTAACTTTGCTATAATTGAAGAATATTGATTATAAAGTTTCAAAACGTTGGTTGGATTATTATCAGCAAATTATTATTGAAGCTTAATAGGATTTGGTGGATTACAGAGCCCCTGTGAAGCATACATGGCCGGCAGGCTGAGGTGATCAGGTGTACTGTCTTCTAATAACAATTAACTAAGAAAAACAAATCTACTACTGTAAAACAAAGTACAACAGGACCAAACTATAAGCGATAATTTTGTACCTGCATAGCTAGTTACAGAAATAAAAATTAACATGGGGAAAGAAGCTACATCAGACTGAAACTTTGTGCGTGCGCTACAAGTGTCTGATGGAATTATCCCACCTTCACCCATTATTAGCAGTGGCTGGAGCCAATGGGCAATTTCCTCCATTTTATAAATGGGAAAGGAAAGACATGCTTCCTTTTGATTGAGGAGCAATCAAAGAAGTAAAAAGAGTTTTTAAAAATGTCATTTCATCCCCAAATACATCAGATATCAAAATTCTTCATTTGCTAGTTGGTTCACTTTTAAAAGATATCAACTGTACACTACAAGGGCAAAAAGGGTATTAAACTGTGACAATTTCTAATTAGGTCAGTAATGAAAGTAACAGCAATTTGTAAAATGCAGAGACCTTGCCCATCGCCCTGAGCGAATTAAAGATGGATCGCAGTTCTCCTCATTACAGAATTATATTCCGCCCCCAAAATATATTTTCAAGTAATGTGCTCAGAAGGAAGTAAAAAAATCTTGTTCTTGTATGAGCTACATAATTTGAGTTTTTAAAGAGCAGCTGAAAGGTGTAACACAAAGCTGCCAAAATCACACCTTTCATTCTAGATTGCTTCCTTTATTTTAGGAGCACAACCGACATCTGGATTCACATCTTTAAAATCTCTGTTTCCTATAGGCGTCTACAAAAGAAAGTGGGAAAGCATGGCCAATTGCTCTGAATGTATATTTGTAATGTTTCATTAGGCCTCCAAAAAGACTAACAATAAACTTTAATAGCTCAGTCTAATAAGATGCACTTCTGCCTTCAGAGGAAGCAAAAAACCCCAACACCCAAATAAATCACTAACACTTAGGCCAAAGGTCAGTCTAAGAGGAATATGATAATGAAAACCAATGGTCGAAGAGAACTTTATTCAACCGTTAAGACTGACCTTGTACCAGTTATCAATGCTATTCCAGATACTAGAGCTAGTCCCCAAACAGATTCTTGGAGGACCTCAAAATCTGCAGGTTTGTAAGAATTCTGTTTATTTCCCCTCTTACTGTCCATAAGTTATTATTTAATTTACTTAATTTATTATTTCATTTAGCAATTGTTGTTCTTGAGTATTGTCCTTAAGGAATCATACAAGCAACATGAACATGCAGGGGAAGTAGTTTCTAAAAAAGGCTGCACATAGTGAAATGGCCCTATTGCTACTTATCATTCGGTGCCCATGTTAGAGATGGACAGTATTCTTAAATTCATGCTACACTGACAGCCTAAGCACAGTCAAATGGTTTCTTCTTCTACCTTATGAATCATTTTTTTTTTAAAAAAAGGAATGCAAAAGGGATGTGCAGTTACAGCATAATGTAGGAAATCTGAGGTCGTCTAGCTCCCATCAAATTGTAACACCCAACATCCCACTCCCATTATCCAGGGGGACTGGAGCTGCTGGGAGTTGTGATTCAGCAACATACGGATAATGTAACTTTTTGCATTGTCTATTGATAGCTGTTAAAGTACAAATAGCAAAGAGGAGAGACAAACAGAATTCTTACAATCAACGCAAATTTTGAAGTCCTCCAATGATCTTATTTCGACCAGTGCTATTACCAATAAGTGGTAAACACACATTGACCAAGCTTGTAGAAAATAACTAATACATTGAAATTCTGAAAATTATATCAAATGAACCTATCTATGAGGATCCGTCCCAACTGCAAAAAATAAAACGAAAACAGTGAAGTGAAGCAAATTGCCCCTATTTGATTGAAATTCCTAATTTTATTCCTATCAGATCTCTCTCCCCACTCCCCCTCCCTCCCTCTCTCCCTCTCCCTCTTTCTCCTGAACTATCAGGAAAGTGAAATTTGGAACAGTGCCTTGCAAAAGAGCAAAGATGTCTCTTTGTATTCAGAAAAGGATGATAATGAAATAATTGGGATTCAGTGCTTAGAGCAACTTTTTTTTAATTATACAGTATTTTTAGTGTTTTGAAAAAATGATTGTTATGGGAGTGGAAGAGACATGGTGGAAGATTATAAAATTAACTGAATGTTTGATTTTACCATTATCATTTAAGAATCACCTAGCTGGCAGTAGATTCAGGACAAAAGTAAATAGCCCCTAAAGGAATTTACTATCTCCGAAATAACTAAATAGCTCTTAAAGGAGGATTAAGCAAAAACATAGTAATGAATAAACCTAACAGCAGATATTAACAGAGTAGCTTCTAAAGCTGAGCTGGCAGGGATTGCTGATTCCTAGCCAGGAGGAAATTGAGAGTGTAGTGGAAGGAGAGGGGAATAATCTTTACTGGAATCATCTGTTTATGCACTTTTCAGCAATGGTTTGTTGGCTGTGGCCAATAGATCCTTGTCCAAAACCATTTAGCTTCTTTTATGTTGTTAAGCTGCTCCTTCAGAAGTCCCTGCAATCACTAAATGCTGGAAATGCCATCAGACACCAGGATTGTATTATCATATGTGGTGGACGTGTCCCAAAGCGAGGAACTACTGAATTAAAATTAGAACATGGCTAGAGGAAATGATACAACAACCTATTGATTTAAAACCTGAACTGTTCCTATTGGGTATCTTACCAGAGAAATATAGTAAAGAGAATACTTATTTGATTATACATATTGTAACTGCAGCGAGAATTGTATTTGCACAAAACTGAAAAGCAGAGAAAATCCCTTTAGAGGGAGAAGCAAGAAAATATTGGAATGTGCAGAAATGAATAGATTAACATTGGTAATTAAAGAAAAGAACGAATCGGAGTATTTTAAAGTATGGGGGCAATTATATCAACGGTTAGAGTATATATATATATATATATATATATATATATATATATATGCAAGTTTTGGTATAGTCGGGTCTTTTCCTGTGTAAGATTGAATCATATATATATATGATCATATGTATATGTATATGTATATGTATATGTATATGTATATGTATATGTATAAATGAAATTTGGGAAGAATGATGTAACGATCTAAATGAAAATATAGAGGTATGATAGAAATATAATATGAAAATGATGGAGGAGGGAATAGAAGACACAAAATATATACTCAGATGAAACACTGAATGATTAAGGATGCATTGTTTGTTTGTATGTTTGTTTAAAAAATTTTTTAAAAACTTTTAAAGAGGTCCCTGCAATCTGCAATCAGTGTAATGTGATAAATGGGCTCTATGTCACTCCTCTTTACATATTAACTTTTCAAAGAATGTAGCCTGCTTCTTCTTCCACTTTTCCTAACAGAGCCCTTTTCTTCTTAGTGCGAACAGTTGACATGAAGTTTGGAACCTGAGCAGTGAAATAATATTGACAATTAAGGGCTGGGTAAGAGACTTGTCATCTAACGGCTACTCCATTGCCTTTTCAGTTTCACTTCTGTAGCTATTTGAGGGCCATTGAAGAACTGCAGAAGAAATGAATAAAGAATCTCTTTTCCTATCCCTTTTGGCGTGGGGTTAATCAGGAACCTTTCCATGCAATGTATGCGGGATCGCATTAGATTACTTCTGAACAAAGAGAATGGAGAAGAAGCAGCTCTACCTTCATGTTCAAAGTGTTGCGGATGCCAACATTTACAACTTCATCACAAAAGGCAAGGCCAAAAGGAAGGAGAAGGTTTGAATAATTAATAAAGAGACCTACTGAACTGAGGCCTCATCTAAAGGTCCTTGAGAAGATAGAACAAATAATAGAGTCGGAAGGGAGCTTGGAACTCTTCTAGTCCAGCCGCCTGCTCAAACAGGAGACCCAATACCATTTCAGCCAAACGGTTGTCCAGTCTCTTTTTTGAAAGCCTCCAGTGATGGAGCACCTACAACTTCTGAAGGCAAGCTATTTAGAAAAAGCTAAAGGGGGGAGGGGACACCAGAAAGTTGGAGGGGAATGTAGATGCAGAAAATAAGCAAGAATGAAGAAGAGGTACCTTTTCTGACCGCCATTAGGGAAAGGGCCATAACGAGCACCTCCGCCAGATCCATTTCTCTTGAGTGTATATTAAAAACAAAAATCTTCAGAGTTGGGCAAAAAAAAAAAAAAAAAAATTCCCCCAGCAAGCTTTGTATTTCATTCTCCTGACGTTGTAACTAATTTCCATACAGCAGCATCCCTCACTCACTTGTGGTTTCACTCATCGAGAAACTGTCAGTATGGTCCTAGACTGGGTGGCAGCTCAAGGAAGCTGAAAAACACAGCAGAAGGAGGCAAGAGCATTCAGAGAGTGGAGGGGGAAACAAAATGAAACTCTTATCAAATGATACCGGCGATCAAGATGCTACAAAGCAAGCATTAGGACTTCCTCCAGGAGAAGCGATGAGATACAGAGGCTTGATAGTTTTATCTTGGATCTTTTTCTCAGAAATGCATGATTTACTGCTGCTTTTCCTCTGCAATGAACTTACTCTCTTTTCTTTTCATGGGTTGAATTTTAATGAAGATTGTTGATGTCAATGGTGAAACTATAAAATTCTATTTTTGAACCAGCCGTTTCTGTCTTTTTTGTCTTCAGATTCATAGTTTCTTTGGTTTAATATCCCTTCATTCCCTGCCATAAAACTCAAAAGAAACCATTTGGTCACTAATTGAAAAAGATGGGCACTTGAAGCCAAACTGAAATGTCTTTGGGCAATTTCTTAAGATCCTTCAATTCAGCTCAATCCTACCTCCTTAATGATTTCTTTTTTCTGTAATATCACTTCTACTGGAAAACCCATGCACTCGCTTTTAATCTATGGCTCTAAGCCAAAGAAATAAGAAAACACGACATGTGGGTAAAAGATCTCACCGTATAGTTTTAATTTTAACTTTGGCCTCTAGTCCCAGGAAGCTTTGAATCCCAGGAAACTTTGAAATGCTGCCCTCCAATGGATTTTTATCAGTACTACAGAAACACATGGGGGAGGACTCAGATGTCAAGTTGACAGGTCCTCTACATGTTCTATCCATTTGTTCCTTAACACACCTGTTCATTGGAGAATGGACAGTGCAAAGCAGTAGTAAATTATGAAAAATTCTGTTGTCTCTTCACCGTCCAATGTTTTCTTCTCTAGGGTGCCCCAGTGCCAGATACCACTCGTGGGAGAATCAGCCTCCCTCCCTCCCAACTTGTTTTCAGAAGCGCCATGGAATGCTATTATAGTATCTGGCTCTGCTGACTGAAAGTGTTCTCTCTGTAGAACCTCCCTATGTTTGCAATGCAGTGACGATAAGGGCACTGGAGAGAAAACACAATGGGCTTGATTGAAAGCAGGGAAAGGAGTAGCAGAGCTCAAAATGAAAGATGCATTGCTGAGTTGCAACGAATGGACCACAGGAATTTCCAATTGCACTTAATTTATCATTATTGGATGATAACAGATGGGCTTTAATCTCAGGACAAATGCTGATAACTGGGTCTATTGTTCTTATGCAGTTCTACTTTTTAGATTGCTATTGTCATATCCAAAGGGAAGCTCATATGGCAAAATATGCAAGTCATATATTGCCTACATCCAAAACCATGGCTTTGGACAATGCACGTTTCCCATAAATGTTCATGCAGAAGACAAATAAGTAAGAACAGTAAGCAGTTACCTCAGAAAGTCCTTTCAATTGCCTGGAGTCATTTTGTTAGACAAGTATGTACAGAGATCCACTTTTTTGTTGTGCTAGTGATTTCGATTGTTGTTTCTCATATTTTATTTTATTTTATTTTATTTTATTTTATTTTATTTTATTTTATTTTATTTTATTTTATTTTATTTTATTTTATTTTATTTTATTTTATTTTATTTTATTTTATTTTATTATAGTGGTTTATTGGTCTGTAGAGATTCCCAGTCATTTAGGTCATGGTTGTCCCAAAGGTGCTTTATCAGGAGGCAGGAAACTGGACTTTCTTGTTATTTCTTTTGAAGACGTTTCTCTTCTCATCCAAGAAGGAATATGCAAGGAATGTAAACCTTTCCATTCCCCACTATCCTGTCAGAGCTGAAGAAACTTCTTGGATGAGAAGCAAAAGAAAAAACAAGACGGTCCAGTTGCCTCCTAAAAAAGCACCTTTGGGACTATAGTGTTTTTATTGTTTTTAATTCTACTTGAGATGGGTAGTTATATACATTGGATATAAAAAATAAAAAAATAAAAAAAACCCCATACCTTCTTCATATATATCCCCACAGCTATTATTTAAAGAAGAAGAATTACTTCAGCCAGATATGTCCAAAAGGCTTCCTTAAAAACATTTACATCACCAGACTGGCCTGAAAATCTCAGTGTTACCTTCTGGTTTCTTGACACCAATTTTCTCATTCCTAGGCTGCCCACAGTTGTATGGGATAGTAAAATGAGTGCATATAAATTTAGTAATAAATACTTTTAAAACATGGTTTAACTAGTGTAATCATGTTTTAAAAGTTTTTAAAGATTTTAAAATAAATCATTTTTTTCTTCCTGTTCATCATAGAACCATGATGGAAAAAATAAACGTGGTAATTCTGCCTCTTTGCAATCTGATTTTTTGAGGGAGTTAAATTCATGTTACTGGGCAGATTTTAATTGGTAGGTTCTCATGCCCAAGTGATTTTGACACAAAGGCTAAAAGAAAGGTGAGAAGTATGTGACACTAATTGTGTTTCAGCCAATCCCTGTCTTCAATATAGCCACTCCTCCCAGAGTGTGTTGGCCAGAACTTACCGCAGTGAAGAATTTTGGCTTGCTCAACAATCTAACCACACAGTGTGGTAAAGTCCTTGTGGAGAGTCAGTGATTAGCCTTGATAAAGTTCAAGGCAGAGCAAAGGTGGTCTATTCTGAAGTGTGGTTTGTTTCAATCTCAGGAGCTTGTGATTTTGGTTCATGTGCTAGACATGTACTAAATGAATATTTAGCAGAGCAACCCACCCACTCCCTTTTGCAGTTTAGAAGTGGGGCTCTGCTTTGCTTTTTAGTTTTGCTTCAAAAGGACACTTTTGCTCAAGCCTTTCAAAAAGCAGCATATTTTTTCAAAGACCTCTACTGCCTTGGTGGACAGCACACATTTGATTTAGCCTGTCCCAGGTGACATAAAATAGAAACAAGATTTCAAACAACAGATAAGAAGGCCAGCAGTAATTGAGTTTTGCTAAATTTTGCTGGTGAGGAAAGGCTCCAAAACCTGAACCTGTAATGAAGTGTTTTTCAAACTTGGCAACTTTAAGATATTTGGATTTCAACTCCATAATTCCCCAGTCAGAACACTGGGCTAAGGAATTCTTTAACTCCATCCATCTCGAAGCTTCTAACTGTGATTTATTAGCTCAGTCAGGACAATTGCCTATTAGGCATTTACAATTGATTTAATATTTTGCCTACCTGTCTGTCTGCATTCCTTCCTGCTGGTTGCCTGTTTTTGAACTCAAAGATCTGTTGCCTTATTATCCAGTCTTGACACTGTGAGTGGAGAAAGTCTCATTTAGAGAGGAAAAAGACATTTTTGAAATATTTAATAAACTATTGTGGAATGCAAAGAAATGGATCAACTTTTTCTTTGGCCTGTCCCAATCTTACACATTCTGTTGACCTCTATATGCATTGAACTCGGAACTGTATATACATTACACTCGGAAATTGCCCTCCCAGTGTGACCAATAGGTTTGCTGACTGGGAGTTTTGGAAATTATAGTCTGCCATATCTGGGGAGTACAGAATTCAGACTAAGGCAGCCTAATACTGGTGCATGTCCAGTGTATCTTGAATCACACTGAAGCAGTTAATTGCTATTGTCCAATCCGTAGTGTTTTGTAAACATGCTTGTCTTCTGTCCTCATGAAACAGATGTAGGTACAATATTAGCACATGGTTGGCTCTAAATTAGCATAGGATGGTTTCCTTGCCAAATTATCCATTATTGGTGCTGCTATCATTAATTTGGTTCTAGGCTATGCAGGTGTATAGATTTCGTACCAATAGGGACACATCCCCAGTTACATACAATCTGTTTTGACAGCATCAAGCTGTTTGGATGTAACTCAGCAGAACGAAGAGCAATCTTTGCCAAGTGATGATTTGGAATGCAGCTTCCATGTCAGATGTTTTCCCTCACCCACTTCATCTTTCTTATTTAAATTAGTTCAAAAAGTGCCTGCCAAGATTAAGGTCAGATGTGTGAATAGCAAATGTCTCCTGAACTTTGTTCAAGCTTTGCTTTAGGCCTCTCTTCCTCTTCTTGTTTTAAAGAATTGGTTGTAATTTCAAAGCAACACATCCCAAATGGCATTTTTTTTAGAACTCTACAGGTCTGGGCAGTCTCCTCCTGTTTTAAAACTTTCAGCATACAACATTGTTTAAAAGGCAATGAGAAATTAAGACTCAGTGCCATCGTTCAATTAGTAGATCACGGGGGAATTAAGAGGGAAAAAGTTGAAATGTGATAACAACCCATCTCAAAAGCTTGGGAGTTACATCAGAAGGAAATGGCACCACAAGGGAAGGGTTAATTGTGGCATTTGGGAATCAATGTGATTATTCTGAAAGATGGACTCACTGCTCAGTGACAAAGATCTAGAAGTCAATTTTGTCAAACTTTTAGCAGCAAAGTAAATTATTTCCAACTTGTGAAGCGGCTTAATCTGCCACAAAGATCAGCAGGTATGATTGAGTCTGGTCTCTGACTCTGATATATTTGCCTCACTTTGGATACAAAAAATAGAACGATGGATTCCCCTGTAAGCAAAAGATTTAAAAATCAAATGGTGAATTGTCTGCAGGAAAATAGAGTCAGGGAGAAAGGGTCAATCCACTATCAAGCATCATGCCTGATTTTCCAATCTGTTTGACTCGGAAAGGTCTAATAGCGATAGTAGAAAGAAGCAGAGAGAGAAAGCAGCCTATCTAGAGAGGTATGTATCTGCAAAGTGGCTAAATCAGCCTTACTGATTATAGCAGAAATTTGCTAGATGTGAAACCTTATAATTATGTTTACTAGCTCCCACTGTGTGCTGCACCACAAAATGGAAAACTGGCTGCATTTAGATCTTACCCTCTCCCATATGTCCCTCGTTGCTGTAACCTCACAGCTGTCTTACATTACTTCCCCAGGGCTTCATTCCCATCCCCCAAATGTCATTCTCGATTATGTATTAATTACTCATCATCCAAAGTATGGAGGCGCTGTACTTAATACTCATTTTGAATGTATACATTTTCCAGTTTGTCATTTAACTGCCTTTTGCAATGGCTACCTTTATAAACCGCCTCATTAAGTTTAATTTAGTCAAATGCCTTTGCCTTGTTTTTTAACAAAAGTAGAAGAGGGTTAATAAAGAGAACAAGTACTTCAACTGGTCAATGCTTGTTTTTTTTTAAAATTATATCCAGAAGTTGGAAGAGTGTATTTTAATATTGTAAGCTGCCCAGAATTGCTTGCAATGAGATGGGGGGCTAAATAAATAAATAAACGAATATTGAATTTATACCTTATGTCGTCTGTTGTCTACCAAATAAAGCTGAAGTAAGCAGTTCATTGCCTGCTATCTTGAAATGTAGGACAGTATTTTTGGAATAAGACATACTTAATGACTACAAAATAAAACATTACAAATTCAGAGAATATATTCAACTGTAGAAATATGTATTTAGAGTTCAGGTTTATTTCATAGTGCACTTTTATGTTAGAAAAACTGATTTTTTTTTCATGCTGCTGTGCTCTGCCTTACTTGAATAGTAATGATTTTAACAGATTTAAAAGTAGTGGTTTTACCTTTATTCTCTTGTCTGTAATGAGAGAGAGGGGGAAGAACAAGGATAAGTTAAGGCAGTAGAGGAAGCAATTGAGTGTTAATTAATTTGTGTAAGGGGGATCCTAAATGAGGATTCAGATTTTCATTTTAACTTTTTTTTTAAGTTGGAAGCCAGAAAAAGGAATGAAGAACTAAGGCAGCAGCAAAACTATTTTTCAAATATAAATTAATCTCTTGCATGTTTCTGGGAGGGAGAGGGTGGGAATTTTATTAATTTATTTTATTCTCTGGTGGATGGGAGAAAGCAAAAGAAACTAGGTACAAGACACTATAAAGACATTTTAATAGTAAAAGTTAATGTATCTTGGAGGCAAGGAGATGGGTGAATTTGAATTTAATTTTGATTTTTTAATGGAGAGGAGTATCCACTTCCACTGGTACAATTTTATTTGTTAATGTTTTGTTGTTGTTTGTTGTATGTGTCACTCAGTACATTTTCTGGGAAATTTTAACTGACCAGAACAAAAAGTTAGGATATCTGAGGGCTAAATATCTTATTAAAGACAGGCTATCCTGGATAAAGGTTCCAAATGAAGCCAGCAAAGATAAAAAAATAAAAAAAAAAACAGAGGAGAACAAAGGAGATATTAGAACCCAAAGGTAAAAATGCAAAAAAAGAAGCAAAAGCCAAGAAAGAAACTGGTGTCTGGAAGGATCTTAGCAAAGAATGTCAGAAAGCTCTTAGAAGCAGTATTAAATGACCTTTGTAAAGGCATCAAAGATGGAAACAAATACAAAGAAGAAAGAAAAGTCTTCCAAAAGATCTCCAAATGCAGAAAGTTCAAACCCT
Organism: Masticophis lateralis; assembly: GCA_030761175.1. Classification (NCBI taxonomy): domain Eukaryota; kingdom Metazoa; phylum Chordata; class Lepidosauria; order Squamata; family Colubridae; genus Masticophis; species Masticophis lateralis. Next base: position 243,080,093 of record JAUDYJ010000001.1, on the reverse strand, counting down.
GAACTGGTAGACAAAGGACACTAAAGAACAAATAGTAAACTAGCTGTTTCAAAAAGATCAAATAAAGATGGAAGGGATATACTGAAAATTCTGAACAGCAGAGATGTCAACATTCATGATACCTTAGGAAATATTTTTTTACTTATAAGATGTTTCAGGACTTGGAGCTAAAGTTGAATCAGCACTCAGCACACAAACTATTCTATGCTTACTATCACATGCTACCAAAATAACCAGTCATTACCAAGTTAAAAGACTACAAAAATTAATGGAATATCTGTAGAAATATGGCAAGGAACAGAAGAAGAATCAGTAAAGGTTCTCAACAAGCTCTTCACAGCAAATCTAGGGAACATAACAATGGACAACAGATTGGAAGAGGTCAATCTACGTATCGGTATCGAAAAAGAGACTTAACGGAATGTACAAACTATTGTATTCTATGCTTACTATCACATGCTACCAAAATAAAGCTCAGGATCATCCAACACACTTTAGGAAAGTTGAGGAATAAGAAACATTATTGCTAATGCATGCTGGAGTTGCTTGAGAAAGCCAAAGAATGCCAACAAGAAGTCAAAATGTACTTCACTGATTATAGAAAGATCTTTGATTGTATGGGCCATGTTAAGCTGCAGAATGCCCTTAGAAAGATGGATATCCCAGAACATTTCCCAGTCCTCATGAGAAACCTATACACAAGACAGGAAACCATATCTCAGTCAAAACATGGCAAAACAGGTTTTGCCATGTTTCGCTTTCCTTATTCATTCAAACAATTTGCTAAATAGTTACTGAGGGAAGTTAAATTAAAAGGAGGTGGCCACGGTTTAAACTGAAGGAAGAAATATCATTAACCTGCTGATCACATTATTCTGATAACTGAAAATGCAAATATCCTGCCAGCTCTAGTAATGAAAGTCAAGTAACACAGTGGAAAAAAAATTGGATTAAAATTAAATATAAAGAAAATCAAAGTAATGAGAGCAGGTACAACAGCTAGCTTTAGAATTGACAATGAAGATTCTGAAGTGGTAGATGGATTCTGCCTTTTAGAATAAACTATCAATATTAAAGAATCAGCAGTCAAGAAATATGCCATAGTAGCTCTTAGCAGAAAAACAATGAAGGCATTGGAACAATTATTCAATTATTCTGATATGTTTATAGAAATCAAAACAATAAGCATTGAATTTCCCTTTGACATTCTATTGATATAAAAGTTGGATCTTGAAGGAGAATAAAAAGAATATTGACACTTTTGAACTTTGGTTTTGGAAAAAACTCCTGACAGTAAATAATGGATCATAATTTAAAACAAACTAACAAATAGATTGCAATAGCATTTAGACATATACCACCCCATAATTCTTTATAGCACTCTCTGGGCAGTTTACAGAATCAACATATTTTCCCCAACAATCTAGGTCCTCATTTTACCAACTTCGGAAGGATAGAAGGTTGTCTCAACCTGAAGCCTGTCAGGATAAAATTCCTGGCAGTTGGAAGAATTAGCCTGCAATACTTCATTCTAACTACTGCACCACCACAGATCATGCACCAATTCAATTCAAAGTTCTTACTGAAGGTCTAAATGATCAGACTTAAATTTTCATATTTTGCATACCTTATACAAAGACACAGCTTTCTTGAGAAATTTATATAATGCTGGGAAAGATGGAAGGAAATTGAAAAGGATGACCAGCAACAAAGAGAGTGGTTGTTGTTGTTGTTGTTGTTGCTGTTGTTGTTGTTGTTGTTGTTGTTGTTGTTGTTGTTGTTATTATTATTATTATTATTATTATTATTATTATTATTATTATTACTATTATTTAATCTATAGTGAGATTCACAGCCTTTGAGGCTGGTTAATAGCTCAGCAGCTTGAGTCCTAACCAAGGATCTAGGAACTGTTAAGGTATCGTCGGAGGATGTAAGCTGTTCCAAGTAAGGTGGTTTTTTGTAGAGTCAAAATGTTCAAGTCCGGTAAATTTAGAATTTCTAAATAGCAGGGTAGCCCTTTGGGTATTGCTCCAAGGGCTCCAATTACAATCGGGACAACACATGATTTCTTTTTCCACAGTCGCTCAACTTCAACTTCAAGTCCCGGTACTTTGTGATTTTTTCTTGCTGCGTATCTTCAATCCGTGGATCACCAGGTATTGCAATGTCAATGAACCATACTTTTTTCTTTTCAACTACTGTTATGTCAGGTGTGTTATGGACCAAGTGCCTGTCAGTCTGAATTCTAAAGTCCCACAAGATCTTGAGTTTCTCATTCTCTAAAACTTTCTCAACCTGAAGTTCCCAGTGGTTTTTGCTGTACTCAAATCCAAACTTCTGGCACAATTTCCAGTGAATGATTTCAGCAACACAGTCATGGCGTTGTAGGTTGTCGGTTTGTGAAATTTTACTGCACCCACTGATCAGGTGGTCAACTGTCTCATCTTTCTCATTACAGAGGCGGCATTTACTGTTGGTGGTAACATGTTGAATTTTTGCCTTCATGCAGTTTGTGGCTAGGGCTTGTTCTTGAACTGCAGAAATAAAGCTTTCTGTTTCTTTTTTCAGTACTCCTGATCTTAACCAGTTCCAAGTTAGTTTCAAGTTATTATTATTATTGTTGTTGTTGTTGTTGTTAATGTATTTATTTAATTTTTATACTGCCCTTTTTCCGAAGGACTCAGAGCGGTGCATAACCAACAATAAAACAAACCCAATACAAAATTTAAAAGCAATTTTAAAAACATATTAAACAATTTGGCCCTAATCATTAAAAAATAAACCCCAATTAAAAATCATGTTAGGCCAGCCCAGCTTGTTGGAACAATAGCATCTTGAGGGCACGGTGAAAGGTGCGTAGGTCAGGGATCATCCGTATCTCCCGAATTGGGAGCAATTCGTTCCAGAGAGCAGGTGCCCCACAGAGAAGGCTCTCCCCTGGGGGCCTCCAGTTGACACTGTTTGACTGACGGCACCCTGAGAAGTCCCTCTCTGTGGGAGGGTATTGGCTGGTGGGAGTCTATTGGCAGCAGAAGGCGGTCTCATAAGTACCCGGGTCCTAAGCCATGGAGCCCTTTGAAGATGATCACCACCATCTTGAATCGCACCTGGAAGACCACTGGAAGCCAGTGCAGCTTATAGTGGTGATGGGTGCACCCATGATAGACAAAGGATTTGGTTGGGAAGCAAAGGGCTAAAGAAAGTCTATCTATATGGTCTATCTTTATGATCAGAATCAAAACACATAATCAATCAATGGATTAATATGTTTTTACTCTGATGCTTGTTAAAAAGCATTTTATTTCAAAAAACAGGGACATCACTTTTTGAAAAACCTGATCAGCCACTATATTATATCTCAGTTAATTAGAGAACCAACGAATCATTGTGTGAACTGAATATTAAGGTTGTACATTGATTTTCTGTTTGCTATCTTTTCCCTTTTTTATTAACTGATACAAGATAATTCAATGCACTTGGTAAGGAGAATAAATTAAATATAGCTTCAAAATGCATTTTAATTAAGGTTTACAACATTGATTTTGTTGGGTTGGGCGATCGAGGAGGCAGAAGCAAGGTAGTGACAACAGCTCTTTAATGTATAGTGAGACTTCAGCGAAGGTTACAGGCAAATGCCCTCCTTTTATACTCTGCTGGCCAGGGAACTGACCAATCACAATTGACCCATTGTAGTTTGGATCTCCCGCCAAAACTTATATACATAACAGATTTAAAAGTTGTTGACTAGTTAACAAAAAGAGCAGGCGCCCCCCCTCCCCCTCACACTTTCTTTGGCTTCTGCTCTTCCCACACTTTTAGCCTCAAGGTATTATATATCTTATCAATTCTTCATCTTTCTATATTGAAATGTTTTGCCAAGATGCACAGATTCCTTTACTTGATGTAATTTTTCAGGAATTATCTTTACTTTGCAATTGGTCCTTGTGTTTTCTTGACAAACACAATTACATTGATATTTGTTATATTAATTTTCAGATCCATATTTCTCACTGTGCCATACGCCTATGTAAAATTCACTGCAAACCGTTTAGGTTTTTAGTCAATTATTTGCGTACAATGTACAGATAGTCCTTGACTTACAACCACAATCGAGTCCAAACTTTCTATTGCTAAGCAAGGTAGTTGTTAAGTGCAGTTTGCCCCATTTTACAACTGTTCTAGCCACAATTGTTAAGTGAATCACTTCCGTTGTTAAGTTAGTTAGTAACATGATTGTTAAGTGAATCTGACTTCTCCGTTGATTCTGCTTGTCAGAAGGTCACTAAAAGAGATCACATGATCCTGGGATATTGCAACCATCATAAATACATGCCAATTGGCAAGCATCCAAATTTTGATAATGTGACCATAGCGATGCTGCAATCGTCATGTGAGAAATGGTCATAAGCAGTAGCGGGTTGCTACCGGTTCACCGCGGTTCGGGCAAACCGGTAGTAACGGCAGCAAGAGGCTCCGCTTACCCGCCTGGACATCATCAAATACAATCTGCGCATGCGCGAGCGAACAGTAGCAAAGGTAAGTGAAACCCACCCCTGGTCATAACTTACTTTTTTCAGCACCTTGTAACTTTGAATGGTCACTAAACGAATGGCTGTAAGTCAAGAGCTACCTGTATGTGTTTATTTACATTCCCAACACACATACCTCATACCACACACAAATGCATTCCTTATGCATTTGTCCATAAATACCTTAAACATCCAAGAGAACCACACACATCCTTGCCTCACCCCCTGCCCAACGGTGAGCCATTTGCTAAACATTGCATTCCTCACCCCCACCCACCCCCACCTTGAATTCCATTATCAGTTATCACTTTCAACCACCAATCTGCACATTTCATACAAATTTGAAATGGAGAATGAGAATATCCAGTTTTGGAAAATCAGAGAATCTAAGTTTTAAGAAATGTAAAAACAATGTAAATAAAGAAAAAAATGAGATAGTCATGGGAAAATATATAATAGTTGAAAGTGTAAATGTGGTGTGGAATTATGCTCCTAGTCTGGGGTCTGACAAAGAAAATAATCCTATGTAAATGGAAGGAAATTTATTCTGCTATCAATGAATGGATTCAAAATACATAGTCTATCAACGTTTGCAGTCCCTTTATATTCTAAAATAAGATGAAGCAATATGTTTCTGCATTTAATGACAAATTTAAGGATTGAAGTAATCGTTCACTGAAATGAGTTTTTGCCCCTCGTTTCTTTTATATTTTCCTTTGTGTTCAGTTTACTTTAATCATTGTAATGTATGTAGCTTTTTTTCTGACAAATTATTTTTTGTTTGTTATCTTACTTATACTTCACATATTTAAAATTCAGTTCCATAGTTTCCAAAACATTTCATAATTTCAGCCTTATTCCCTTGCTATAAATCCATAAGCAGCTAATGTATTTCTTTCTCGTACTCATTCAGCGTTCAATTACCTGCTGAATAGCAAATTTCGGATTCACATATTCTCTGCTCAGCATTAAGATTCACCTTCCCAGATGTTCATTGCTGCCTCTGAGACCTTTTCAGTTAGAATTATGCCAAACACCTCCCCAGCTCTATTCTTTCGACCTTTCTCTTTGTATAAGGGCATTGTGCAGGCATGCATACAATTTTCACACATGTTAAAAGGTCACATAAGCGAAACATATTCATTTATCAACTTTCTTCAGTTGATATGCCATGTACTATCTTTCAACATGGTCACAGGATGCACTGGATAACTGTTTTCATCCAGTTTTTAATCAATTGGACGTTTACATATATATATAGCTTTTGTTTCAAGTTTACTTCTTCGACATAACCATTTTCACTCCCCTAAGGATCTTTAAACATTTTTTTGCTTTGGTTTTATCCCAAGACATTTAATTCTTAATTGCATTCACTTTGCTGGAAGCTCTTTTTCTAATCTTTTTTTCACCTGCTTTCAAAACCTTCTTTTTTTCAATCAAATCATTTTGTATTTTGTCAGCGTCTTTGATCTGAACCACTCCTTATTCTCTTTTGACTATTGTGAGACAAGGTTGCCCTACCAAAGATGATGCAGGCACATAAGTAGGATGGCCAAAAGCCAGGAATGTTATCTGAATCTTATCTAGAGCAGTGGCCCCCAACCTTTTGGGCACCAGGAACCGGTTCTATGCAGAGAGGTTTTTCTGTGGACCAAAGGGATTTTCGCATACCGCGGATGGGGCTTCGCTTGTTTGCACAGCATGGTTTCTGGCATGTTGCAGCCTGGTACCAATCCATGGATCAGGGGTTGGGGATCCCTGATCTAGAGGATCCCTTCAGGGAGATTGTTAAGAAAGAGCCAAGTCCTTAAGGAAATTTTTTAAAAATATCACATGAATCAGACAAAAGAAGTTTGGCCTGAGAACATGGAAATCTCCAAGACCCATTAAGACTTGAAAATCAAGAAGGCAAGAGTAGCTGCCAGTCTTGACAATCAACAAAGCAAGGACTTTTGGAAGAATGAAAGGGAACCTAAGACCACCCACTCTTTGAGTTGTGCTTGGATCCATACTTGGCATCTTGTGTCCCTTTGGCATGTGTGTGAGAGAGAGAGAGAGAGAGAGAACCAATGTACATTGTAACATAAACTTTTGCTATTACTTTAGATTCACTGGGTCTCCTTGTACTCCAAAAAACCAGTTGTGTCTCAGTATTCAGTTGAAAATGATTTGAGTATGGCTATTGACCAGGGCTGTGAAAGTGGGAGTGAGTGACCATAAAATGAACATGGGAGCAGGTGTAACACTATTTGCTTTGTGACTATTGTTTTCTCTCTATGCAAGCTTGGAGGCTAAAGACGCAGCAGGGCCTTCACCAATTCATAGAGACACTTGTTCAGCAGGCTGAGGCAAAGAGGCAGTCCCGGAACCAGTGAAATCTGGGGGCTGGGCAGGGGACAGAATGTATCTGCCCTCAGTGTGGAAGGGATTGCCACTCTCGAATTGGCTTTTTTAGTCACACTAGATGCTGTTTTATAACCTCTTTCCAGAGCTCAATACCATAGTCTCTTGAGACTGAAGGATGCCAATGGAAATGCATATTATACAGTAGTTTTTTCTCATCCTCATTTTTGTAGCTGTTATTGTCTCCCGTCACAGTTTCTTATCTGCTTCTTTCTTTACTACATCATTCCACAAAGGATTTATCTTCATATTTCCCATTAACATTAAGTTCACATCCTCCCATTGCATTTTGCAATGTAATTATTTCCACTGTGTTCTAAGCAGCTTCTTCATCTTTTTCTCTTACGGTCACTTTCCATTCATTCACCTGCGAAATTACTCTATTGCATAATACATTTACAGGACTCACACTGTTTTTTTCTTAACATTGTTCTACTGTTCTTTTTCCTTTTCTTCTTTTCTTAGAATTATTTGTATTCTTCAATGCCTATTCGCATCTCTACCATATGTAGCTTAAACTGTATATTTGAAACAAAATGAAACTTTCTAGGACGATATTCACTAGTCGCTATTTTTATATATTCTTTGTCTCTGAATGATTAAATCACTTTTTCTATATTTTCTCTTCTTATTTCTATCCATCCATGTCACCAAATAAATTACCCCCCCCCCCCAACCAGAGTATTTGTGATTTTTCCAAAAATTCACTGGAGTGTAACATACAACCAATACCAATCTTTACATTTCTATTTTTCATATATATCCATCCATAGCAATATAGATGATACCAATTTATACTTATTGACATGTTTAGAATTACATTTTTACTTTCACTCTCCTACATGCATTCATCAACTCAATTCTATGTGATATGATCACTTTTATTGAGACCTATTGTATGTTTTCTACTTCTTTTAGCTTTACAGACACATGCTTTTCTTTTTGTTGTTTCATTGGTTATTTCATGCTGTTTGTCATTTATTTTTCTTATGTTCCAAGTTCAAGACCATGAATTCAGGGATAGTGATCTCCACTTACCATCATGGGTTTGAGTTCTTTACCTAATGCTTTTTAGTAAAACAGAAAATATATGAACTACCTTATTAACTTTGGTCATACCCGTACCTATTCTACATGCAGCATTCCTTCCTAACAGCACCATGTCAGTTCTGGCCAATATTTGCTAATATAACACAAGTGCAGCCAAAGCTTAGTTTTACCTCAAGTATGTTCATGCTATTTTGTGCCATGTGACTAGTATTTAAAGCCAGTCTAATCTAGAGACTGTCATAAAAGACTATGCATATTATAGCAACTAGAAGATCCAGTAACTGCATTGATATATTCAGGACATAAGTACAATACTGTATATATTCTTCCTTTTATTATGTTTTAACAGAGTAGAAATAGCATTTAAATTCTATGAATATAAAGAGACAGATTTTTTCCCCCTCCTGTGCCTTTAATAGTTGCATGATCAGCAGAAACAAGGCTGACTTTACACATATCCATACTGCAAATTCAACTTGAGAAAAGCTGTTCCTGTTCATTTCTTTTTCCAGTCATCCTAGTGCTGCAACTACACTCCCAAATTCTATTGGTTGCCTGAATCCTACCATGTTCATTCAGTTATAACATTCCCACCTGAATTTTCATTGTGTAAATAGCTTCAGCGGAAATAATCACTTTTTACAATAGAATAGGCAGAGTCTTTAGAAAAGAGGAGAGTGGGTGACTGGCAAGGCTCCCTGTAGAACAGAAGTATAAAAGGGAGAAATGTACAGGTACAACTTGTCCTGAAATACATAGTATTATAAATGAAGCTCTGCTCCAGATTCATTTTGGCAACTACATGAAACTATATGTACATGAAAGAGGTTTTCCAATTGCTTTCTTCTTGTGTTTTTTTTAACTTTCCAGATTCTCATCTAAGTATGAATCCAGTCTGATTCTGCTTAGTTTTAAAAATAAGCTCTAATTAGCTAAGTATTACTATCTCTACAGATAAGACACCTACTAAAGTTGCAGAAACACGTATTAAAGTTTCAAGAACTCTCATTTAGTCTTTAATCTTGCCTGTATAAGAGGGAAATATGGGAATTGCCTGGAATGCGGTCATCATCCTTTTCTCTGCCTCACCAATGCACTCTTTGGTAGACAGGCTAAGCAGGAGCAAGCTACATCTAGCATTGGGAACAACTGGATACTTTCTGTGCAAGCATCTGAACCAGAACCTTTTTCTGCTGATGCATTGGCTACTATTCATCACTAACCCATCAGTGGTGAGTTGCTCCTGGTTTAGTCCGGTCCTATAGAACCAGTAGTAAAACCGACAGGAGGCTCCGCGCATCTGCCATGATGTCATCATAGGTGATCTGCGCATGTGCAGAAGCTTCTGCACACGTGTGTGTGTGCGCGCAAGCCAAGCGAGTGCAGGCGCATGGTCCCTTTGCGAACCAGTAGTAAAGGTAAGTAGAACCAAACCCTGGTTAGCATGAATATGTTAGCTAGAAATGGTGAGAGTTCTGGTCTACCAAATGGGGCATGTGGCACTTGAAAGAAGGCCAAAGGACAGTTACCTATCAGGCTAAAGAGTAAAATGACCGTTCTGGTATACAGCAAGTTATGTCTGAAGAGAATAACATGATCAGACAATTGAAACAGCATGCAGGAGGCTCTTAATTGACACAGAGGGAATTACCAGTCACAAGCTCTGTTTTGTGCATTTCCAATTGTCTGAACACATTATCCACTTTACCTTTTAAAAATGTCCCCTTACTTTCTGGGATTGTCTTCCCTTTCCAACAGGAAATTATAGGTAAAGACATACAACACCCCTAGCGTTTAATCCATATCTCTTAATCAGCTATTTAAAATGGATCAGTGTTTTGCCCATAAATCATTTTATGGAGATGGTGTTCCAAGCATGCATTTCACAGGAAATTTACCACCACGGCTTCCCACAGGAAATATATCAATCTACTATTTACTTTTTAGAAGTATGATATATTCCTGGGTTACCTTATGAAAGTTTCCAGGAACAAAATTCCTATCCCTCTATACTATGAACAACTCAATGAGGTTTACACAGAGAAAAAAAACCCATCCAAGAGAATAGAATAGAATAGAATAGAATAGAATAGAATAGAATAGAATAGAATAGAATAGAATAGAATAGAATAGAATACAATACAATACAATACAATACAATACAATACAATACAATACAATTCTTTATTGGCAAAGTGTGATTGGACACACAAGGAATTTGTCTTTGGTGCATATGCTCTCAGTGTACATAAAAGAAAAAAATACATTCATCAAGAATCATAAGATACAACACTTAGTGATAGTCATAGGTTACTAATAAGCTATCAAATCATACTAGGAAACAAATAAAACAATATAAATTGTAGAGATACAAGCAACAAGGTTATAGTCATAAGTGGGAGGAGATAGGTAATAGGAAGGATGAGTAATAATAATACAGTCTTAGTAAATAATTTGACAGTGTTGTGGGAATTAGTTGTTTAGCAGAGTGATGGCATTCAGGAAAAAACTCTCCTTGTGCCTAATAGTTCTGATGTGCACTATAGCATCATTTTGAGGGTAGAAGTTGAAACAATTTATGTCCAGGGGTCTGTAGATATTTTCACAGCCCTCTTTTTGACTTGTGCAGTATACACGTCCTCAGTGGAAGGCAGGTTGGTAGCAATTGCTTTTTCTGCAGTTCTAATTATCCGTTGAAGTCTGTGTCTGTCTTGTTTGGTTGCAGAGCCAAACCAAACAGTTATGGAGGTGCAGATGACAGACTCAATAATTCCTCTGTAGAACTGAATCAGCAGCTCCTTGGGCAGTTTGAGCTGTCTGAGTTGGCACAGAAAGAACATTCTTTGTTGTGCTTTTTTGATGACGTTTTTGACATTAGGTGTCCATTTTAAGTCTTGAGATGTGATAGAATCTAGCATGGAATTTCAGTTGGTTCTGAATGGAGATATGTCCTACATTCTACAGGGGAACAATAAGCCCAAATAAAGCAAAAATAACCACAACAGCAAAAGGTAATGCATTTTCAAGCAGCAAGCTGGAACACAAGCTAAAACAGACTTGTGAGGATTATCAGTCCTACTAAAAATTTCTACTAAGAATATTTTCTCCAAGCACTAAAAAGGACAGGAAAGGAATGATAGAAGAACTCAGAAAAGAGTGGGAAGCTGAACTACATGACTAGGGTCTATGACAATTCGCCACAGCCAATTCGCCATAGCCAACTCACTGTGGGACAAAGAGTTGCACTAATATCAAAGAAATGGTGGAATAGAATCATTAAAGAAAGGATGTAAAAGGAGGGATAGAATGAAATGTGAATGACAAAAATTAAAATATTTTTTATTTATTTTAAATAATTAAATTGAATTGTTAAATTGTCCTGTGGCAAGTTGGCCATGGCAAGTGATTTCGTGGCAAGTTGGCCATGGTGAATTGGCTGCAGTGAGTTGTCCCATTCCGACATGACTAGGTGGCCTCAGCACAATTAATATTTCTTGAAGACAGGAAGATATTATGCCATCCTCTAGCATTACTCTACAAGGATTATTGTACAATAGTTAGCATACTCTTTAGAACTCCTTTTTTTGATATTGGAATGTAGTTTGACCTCTTCCAATTGGCTGGCCACTGTGTCATTCTCCATAATTGGTTTAGTTTTTTTACTTGGTAATAACTGAAATGCTGATATAATTTCATCTTCTAATACTACAGGTGCTTTTAGATAAGGAATATCTTCTAAGGCAGGTGTCCCCACCCATAGGCCACAGTCTACTACCAGACCACGGCCTGTTCAGAACGGGCTGCAGAAGCAGCAGACGAGCGTGCACGCACAGCTCCACTTGTGCGTTCAGGGGGCAGGTAAGCATGTGAACATAGCTCCATTTGTGCTTGCCCACCTCTTGTGCAGAACCATCCCCTCTCCTCCCCCCAGTCCACAAAGCTGGAAAGGTTGGAAACTGTTGTTGTAAGGTATCTTGGATAGCGACAACTCTACTATACAGTATTTCAGTATATGCTTTCCATTTTCCTTTGATCTCCTTTGAATCGGTTACTATTTGTCCATTGGTGTCCTTTAGCATTCCAATTTGAGATTGAAACCTTCTTCTGAGTTCAGAGTTCTTTTCAAAGACTTCCCTTGTTTTTTCCATGTTGGTTTCTATCTTCGTTTTCTTTCTAGATGTTGTAGTACTGTTTCTTGTCTCTTCTACTAGCACACTGAACCTATTTATTAAGTTCCTTTCTGACATTTATGTCTTTCTTGGCTTCCACAATTTGTTCTGGCATCATTATTCTCTTTTTTCAGTTTTGGCAAGTTTTTTTCACATTCATCCTTAACAACTTTAAGTTCATTCCATGATTCCTCTGGTTCTCTATTATTTAAGTTGATGTTCTCCTTGAAAATGGGAAATATATGTTTAAGATCATATTGTGGAAACTCACTTGCATTCTTGAAGTCACTTCTGAGTGGAATTGTGAATTGAGAGGTAAACCTCCTGTGAACCATAGGAGACATTATGACTGAAAGGCAGCTCGGTTATTTATTTATTTTTATTTATATCCCACATTTATTATTTTTATAAATAACTAAAGGCAGTAAAACTACACAATATACCTTCCTCCTACTATTTTCCCCACAACAACTCTGTGAGTGGAGTTGGACTAAGAGAGAGTGACTGGCCCAAAGTCACCCAACCAGTTTTCATGCCTAAAATGGCTTCTTCTGGCTTCACTTCAGATGAAGGAGAGATCTTGTGGTCATCCATATGTACTCTGGATAGCTGTTTTTGTTGAGCAGACAGCAGAAATTGACATTTTTGTAGTTGCTTGCAATCAGGTATGAGTAACAGGATTCCATCATGCTATGAGCCATTCGACCAACCTTATCCATTTAATCACTTTGGAATTTGCTTTTTTTTATTGTTTGTAAAACATTGCAAAAACTTCAAAACTACAAGTTTGGCATTTGCTGGACAATTTCTTTTCAATCCATTCACACACACACACACACACACACACACACACACAACATTTACAGTACATACAATTTTAAGAGGTTTATTTTTGCAATATAGAGCAAAGAGATGATGTAGTGTAGATTTTAGAAAGTTTTTTAAAATAGATTAAGGGCTAAAATTAATTCGAATTAAAGAAATACTTTGAAATTAATTAAAAGGATCTTTCCTCATGGGAAAAAATATTTGCTTGCATTACAAACTGATAATAGGACTTTGAAGTTTGCACATTAGTGGGTATCAGATGTCTATTGTAAAGGAAACATTTGATGCTTGGGTACAAGAGGTTCTCAAACTGTTTATAATGGAATCATAAGCTTTTATTGAAGAAGAATAAGCCCTATTCAACAAAGTCAAAATGGACTTTACAGTGATTTAAAACTTAGAACTTACAAGAAAGAGGAAAATACAAAATAATAATAATAAAGATATACAAATAATAAACCAAAAGAATAATATGGACATGATAGATAGATAGATGATAGATAGAAATAGATGGATGGATAGATAGATAGATAGATAGATAGATAGATAGATAGATAGATAGATAGATAGATAGATAGATAGATAGATAGATAGATAGATTTTGGACAATAAGGAATTTACTGGAGCAACTTCACTGGAGCTACAAAGGACTTTGATAAAGATGACAAGAATTTTGAGAGAGAAAAAATAACAAGACAATGAGAAAGCAGATGTTAGAACTTTATTTGTAGGAATTAAAGATTACTGGCAAAAAGAAGAAAAATACATAATTGGTTTATTTGATTATGGTTAAAATAATGGTTTGCTATTACAGATGGTTCTTGATTTACAATTAAAGTCACAATGGCCTCAGAAGGGATGCTTTACGGCCCATAAAGCACTTTCATCCATCATAAAATGTCATTTTGACCCTCTCCTGCAGTCACATGATTCCATTTCAGCAACCAGCTTACATTTATGAATAGTTGCAACACAATCATGTGACCATGATTGACCATGATTTGCCATGACCATGACCATGATTTGCCATATTTTATAATAAGCCATATAATAGAATGGCCTAATGACTGTGTGATTTTCTTAATGAAGAATGGATTAGCTTAACAACCATCTGAATTGGTTAATGAACTGTGTAAAAATGGTAAAAGGAATCACATTCGGTTACTTGGTTATCTCAACTTGCAATCAAAATTCTGGTTCTGACTGTGGTTGTAAGTTGAGGACTACTTCAAATGTTTGTTTTTTTAAAAAATGGGATTGGATGATGATGGTTATTTGTGATAATGTTTAATTAGGTATAGTGGATTAATTTGTGAGATTATTTTTCATAATGCTTAATTGTTGATTGGGATAGGATTTTCTTATTTGAAGAAAGAGATTGGGGCAATTTGCTTAAATGGAAATGGAGATATAAATATTTCGGTTGTTATTTCTGTTAATCATTATTGGCTTTAGGTCATTAATAAGGAGAATTGAAGATTTAGAGATGACTTTATAGAAAACAGGATGAGGCATGGAAAGTGTAGCAGTATTTAGTTCTATTTTAATAGGCAGCAATGTTAATGTTGACTATACTTACTGGAGAGGAAGGGGAAGTTTTGTCTTCTAATTTTTGTCTTCTTTTTTTCACATATATGGTCCCATGCAATATGAATTGATGACTTTGCCATTGTCACTAAGGTGATCAACTACCTCTGGCTTCTTCCTACATCACTTGTTGTTCTATGTCGATGCCTGCCTGCTTCAGCTGAGCTGCTGGGATGGTTTTCATGCTTTGGGTGACCCTGCTGGGAATATTTACTCTTGGTATTCACTCCAGATATTCTTCGCTCATCCCTCCCAGGAACACTCCTTCCCCATCCATGATGCACAAGGGACTTTGGTGGGGTGGGGTGGGGCAGTAAAGCAAGGTATGCTTTCAAAAATTCTTGCCAAAAATAGTACTTAAAGCTTTTAATCTTCAAAAGTGAGATAAATTAGCATGGATATCAAAGTTTTGATCTCTTATAAGAAAGGAAGTGAATAGGGCAGTACCTAAGCAGAGGTGGTAATCAGCAGGTTCAACAGGAGAACTGGTAGCAGAAATTTTGAGTAGTTCGGAGAACCAGTAAATACCACCTCTGACTGGCCCTGCCCCCATCTATTCTCTGTCTTCTGAGTCCCAGCTGATCAGGAGGAAGTGGGGATTTTGCAATATCCTTCCCTGGAGTGGGGTGGTAATGGAGATTTTACAGTATTCTTCCCCTGCCACTCCCACCAAACCACACCCAACAAGCCACGCCCACAGAACCAGTAGTAAACAAATTTGAATCCCACCACTGTACCTAAGTAATTGTTGCATTATCATCCTGACTCATTTATGGGGTTTTATAAAAGTACAAATGTTGTGGGAATCTTTTTCTGTCTTGATTCTTTTTGTCCATACTTGCAAAAATCTTTGCAGAAGATGTGGAATAATTGTATAGGGTTTTTGACTGATCGCATTAGGGACAATTCACTTGGGGCTGGCTGATCCTACCTAAAACTCTGTGGTCATGTGGTTCTGCCTTGATAGACATACAGGAAAACGGCAGTTTGGTCGTGTGTGTCTGTGTGTGTGTGTGTGTGTGTGTGTGTGTGTGTGCCACAGATGCAAAAGGGGTGGTGCTGCAAAAGGGGCAGGAGCATGAAAAAGGTTCCCATGAAAAGGAAACCATCTTGGTTAGCATAACATGAATGTTTCCTTTCAGGGAAATGAGCGCTCATGTGATGCTTGTGTTGGAGGGGAGAAATAGGGAAGTGAATGCAACACTCAAAGGCTTTGTAGAAGAGAAAACACCAGGAAATAAAAGCCAGCATAGAAAGATCCAGAAAGAAATGGTAAAGAAATAAGATCCATAGAGAAGCAAAAGCAACGATTCTGAGATCGGGCCTCCACCATGGCCTCTCGGCGAACTGAAGAGGAGTGCAATCCCCTGTTAAAGCAGAAAGGATCCCAGCTCAATGGGCCAGCCCCATCTCTCTTTGAGGGCAGAAAGGCTGCCTGTCTGGCTGTGTTGCTGGTGGAGATCCTGGAGCGGGCAGCTTTCTTTGGTATCGTCTCCAACCTTGTCTTGTACCTCAACAGCAGCACCTTTAACTGGGGTGGCTCCCAGGCTTCTCAGGCAGTTTTGATCTTCATAGGTGCCTCCTACCTGCTCTCTCCCATTGGGGGCTGGCTCGCTGATGCTTGCCTAGGCTACTACTGGACTATTGTCTTCAGCTTCCTTCTCTACCTTGTCTCAGCATGCCTGTTGCCCACAGTGGCCTCACAGGAGGGGCGCCTCTGGTTGTGTGGAGAGATGCCATCATACCTAATACAGCCTTCGTGCCAAGGTGACATGTCAGAGTGTAAACAAGAACTGCCAAGTCCATATTGTGCCCCACTCCTGTACCCTGGTCTGCTGATCCTGGCCCTTGGCATCAGCTCCGTCAGGGCCAATCTCATTCCATTTGGTGCCGATCAGGTAAGAAATAATCTCTCAGATTTATCCTTTCTTTATTTCAAGGCAAGCAATTTGGAATTATTATTAAATTTTTCATTTGGTTGTTGGGATGATTCTGTCCCAATAAGCCTCAGGGTTTAACCTTAAAAATATGTTTTGATGTAATGTAACATCTTTTATTGTTTCGCATTTACTGATTTCAGATAGTTGTGCCATATTTTTCGAAAGCCATTTTCTAAATTATTGCCATCTAAAAAAAGTTCAAAGAAGTAAGACTAAAGGAAGACAAAGATAGAAAAGGCCTCTGCAAATTAAAGGAATTGAAAAGGCATGCCTTGGTGGCTGGCAAAGCTCTGAGGGACAAAAGAGTTTTAGAACTCAAGAATGTTAGCAATCATAATGTCACGACTCTCTCCTCCCCATCAAAATGATCTCTGGGCCGGGTAGTTAAAGTAGCAGCACCCTTAATGCAGAAGTGAGAGAGATTAACAGCCTTGGAGGGGGATCATATGACCAAAACAAAAATCTTTAGAGTGGGGGAAAGAAGAGCACCCAGTAAACTTCAAGTAAAACAATGGGGAAACAATGAATATAATCAGTGGTTAACCTGCTGTGTGGAAACAGGGACAACCGTTAAGCAGGATGATAGGGGTTTTTTCCTTTGAAAATCAGAAGACCTGTAGCACTTCTGTAATGCTATTTTTTCATTGTTTCTGGAAATCCTGAAGTTATTCATTTATTTCTCTTTTTCAATTCACAAGGGTCGTTCCCCACTATTTAATTAAAACAGTGGCCTTATGTTGTCAGGCAATTTGCTGTCCCTTGTGTCAATCTCTATCCTGCCTCTGAGTCACATCCAAATGATGTATTTCCCAATTGACACAAACCAATATTACAGCAAAATGACAATACGTGTATAATGGCATCATGAAATGATCTCCATGGTTGCCTTCTGAGGTCTGATGGAAGTATATATAGGTCATAGGATTTATGTCGGGAGGACACACATTTTGTTACTTGTCTCCCTTGCCGCTTCTGTAGATGCCTGTGGGGTCGATCACTGCTGAGAGTCGTGCTTTGTTCCTGTTCCTTTCAGATCATCAGTGGGAAAAATATCCACCGATCAGAGCACAGCAGCAGAAACGGGGGAGACCTGGGGTGCCTAAAGGAAGAATATACTTCCTTTACTCTAAATAAAATGTTGGTGGTCTGTTCTTTTGTCATCTGTCTTGTTGGAAGCTGGGGGAGAAGCTGGTATCAAATCAGAATGGAAGATGGGGAGAAGCCTTCTCTAAAAGGAACTTGGGAAACAAAGTGTTAATGGAGAAGACTAACTCTGGATGAGGAAGATGCCCAGAGGGTGTGCCTCTTCTTCCCAGCATGCCTCTGATAAGATCTACAATAGCTGACTATTGCTAGTGTGTGGCAAGGCATGAGAGATTTTACACCCCTTGGGATAATGTTGGGAATTGGGGGGGGGGGGATATTGCTTTAAGACCAGTATATATAATAAAGGTTTAAAGTTGTTTCATACATAACCTGTAGACAATATGAAGGCAATATCATGCAAACAAATGTGTGACTCTGTTGTATAAAGTACAAGCAAGGCCAAGGACCTGTTTTAAGTGCCATTTATTACCTCCACAACTGGAAGAGCAGTGCCACTTGGAAAAGGAAGGTTTTAATACCCACCCACCATTCCATCTCTTGCCCACCAGCCAACAATTATCCTTTTCTTTATCAAACATGGGCTTCCATACTTTCCCATATGCAAAGAACTGCTGCTTTTTGTACAGTGCAATATAGACTCATTTCTTTTCCCAGGGGATAAAACATGAGATAGGGTTTACTCATATTCTCATTTTCTTTTTTAGCAGTGGCGCTCTCTATAGCCATTCTGTACAATAATTTGACAAAAATTGCTAAATTATATAAACGTTTACTAATGTGGACATGTTTTATATCTGGATGCAAGAAGGAAGGGGAGGGGAGAAGAGAGGAGAGATAAAGAGAAAAATAACTAACTGGACAATTCTTGCTGGGCTTAGCATATTAAGGACTAATTCAGAAGAATCAAGCCTCATTCTGTTCTCTCTCTCTCTCTCTCTCTCTCTCTCTCTCTCTCTCTCTTTTTCATTGCAGGTAACAGACCGTGGTCAGGAAGCTACCCGACGTTTTTTCAATTGGTTCTACTGGAGCATTAACATTGGGGCTGTGCTTTCGCTGCTGGTGATTGCCTTCATCCAACAGAATGTAGACTTCGTGATTGGCTATGCCATTCCTGCTGTCTGCCTGGCCCTGGCCCTTGTAATCTTCCTTCTGGCTGCCCCCATCTTTGTCACAAAGCCAGCTGCTGGCAGTCGAGTCCTCACCATGTTGTATTTGGCTCTCCAGAACAGCTGTTGTGGCAAAGCATTGCGGAAAGTGACCACAAAAATCAGGTAAGGCAGACAGAGGCCACTTTGCACAAGGTGGCTTTTTGGCTGCCATATATTTCTGGTGCCTGTGTGGGATTAGCGTCCCCTCTGTGGTAGCAGCAATCTCCATGCATTGGAACTGAATGAATCTCAGCAGTGCATTTCCATCTGCTTGGACAAGGCCTTTGAAGTAAACTTGGCTTCACTGAATTTAGGACTGGGCCATACACTTCTTTAAACCTGTGACTCTCCCTGCAAATAATTGCAATGACTTGGGTGCATGTCCACAAGAAGGAAATTCTGAGTAAATACAGACTTTACTATTTTTATGGTGCAAATGGAATATCCAAAGAACCCCTTGTGGATTGTCACCAAAAAAAGACAGGGTCTTTTTAGTCTAATGGACTTTGGTTTCTGCTTGCAGGGCACTATTTTTTTTTTTAAATCAAACATACATGAGGAAGCATTATAAAATGGCAATCACTAGCTGCTGGCTCTTCGGCTTTGAAACAAAGATGAGCACCACCCCCTAGAGTCAGGAACGACTAGCACATATGTGCGAGAGGAACCTTTACCTTTACCTTTAACTGCAGCTTAAAAGGATGTAGCCCATTTTACCATCTTAAGGAATATCTCACCTCATCCTGCAGCTGGACCATATTGTGTTAAAGTGATGAACTAATAATTTCTTTTATCTTCTAATTTGCTTAAATGGATGAATGAAACTCCACGATTAAATTATGGGTGGAGAGAGAGAGATCTGTTCTATTATTATTTGGATTTGATGATTGGAAATTGTAGATGAAGAGGCATCAAATAAGGGGGAGGAAATCTGCAAATTGCATTAGGACAGTGGGATTTCAACTCCCAGAATTTTGGGAGTTGAAGTCCACATATCTTGAGTTTGCTAAGATTGGAAAATATTGCATCAGGAGAAGTAGTGCAGACTCCTCTCTCACCAGGCACAGAAGAAGCTGCATTCCACTGCTAGGCCTTGTGTACTGCCAAAGGCAATAACATGTTGGGGTGAGGCAGTCAGAGGTTGTTTTGGCAGGTCCCAATGGGCAAATCCAGACAACTTAGACAACTACAGCTTAGCATTCTGTGCGATCCAGGCAAATTGTGGTTTATTCAACAAACTGGCTAAACTTCATGCCATACCTCCGTGTTTGAGGGCTGAGTCAGAGCAGTGGTTCATCCAGCCCAGGAAAAACATTACCTGTTATAACTGGTGGCTCCTTTACTAGAATTTTAGACTTTCCCAGCTGTGACCAGAATTGCTAGATGAAACTTTTGCATTCAAATCATGAACCAAATTACTGAGCAATGTCCTTCCCCCATGAGGTTTCTCTGACAGTGTGAACAGTAGGAAGAGAATTGCTCCTTTCGCTAACAAGGTTTAAGTACTTATTTATAAGATCTAATTGCTTTTCCTTCAGGAGCCCCTAGCAGTGTACCAAGTTCTCCCTTCTACTATTTCCCCCCATAACAGTGACCCTTTGGGGTAGATTGAGCTAAGGAAAAGAGTTTCCATCACTAGGAATTGAATCTGTGTCTCCCCAGTGCCAGTCCAATTCATTATCACTCTGTTGGCCCCACTAGGTTAATCAGATCAGGAAATCAGCTCCATAGGCAGGCTGATTGCAATGTATCTTTTCTTCCTCCTTTTTTAAATAATTCAGTGAATTAGGGAGGTGTCTGCCTGAGCCACTTCTGAATATTTTCTCATTATTCGCGATAAGATTTCAATCACCTATGTCTGGGCAATCAATTTTACTGGTAGACCTAAATTTACTATTATAATTGAGCCAACAATTTCAATCATAAAATATGGTGGTCATTAAAGCAGGCACCGTATGATCAGACTCGATGTTACAAACTTTTTTGTGGGGGTCATTAAGCAAATACGGCAGACTTTACACAAAGACTATCTACTGTTGACCTCACCCCATTCCTAAGAGGTCTGTAAGGGGCGTGCATAAGTGGACCATCGTGCCTACTGTCCCAGTCCTACTGTCCCCATTTATTCGTATCCTTATACTGTATTCATAATCATGTTTATACTTATATCTGTTATCTTATACGTGTTTAATAAATAAATAAACTAAATAAACAAACATTGGCCAAACATTGGAAATAAATGCTGGTTTCTGGCCAAAATGTTGTAAATTGCAGTCACTTGACCGCAGGGTGCTTCAAACAGCTATAAATGCAAGCTGGATGCCAAGTACCCAAAATTTCATCGCATGACCAGGTTGGGGTCCTGGACATTGGAATTTCAATTCCAGGATGTAAGTAGGGTTTTTTTGAGTGGGGGAGGGGTTCATTATAACTTGAAATAATCTGTTCTCTGTCTGGTGCCCTCTGGTGATCAGACAACAGGTTCCAGCTGGCTATGGATTATGGAATATGTAATCTGACCCATCTAGGAGCTGGCTCTCCATTTTGGGGGAAGCTGGTTTAGATCCAACATCTTCCTTCCTCCCTTTTCTTTACAGGGCAAGGAATCCCCTGCTGGAAGCAGACAGACCCAATCCCCTTTCAAGAGAAAGCCACCAGCCTATGGGGTCATCCTGTCAACATGCCTCCAACCTCAATGTGATAGCAAAGATCCTGCCAGTTCTGCTGACTCTCATCCCCTATTGGATGGTTTATTTCCAGGTAGCCACCCTACAGGGCACTCCTTCTTTCATATGGGAAGATGCCCTTACTGATGGGCAATAATGCCAGCAGCAGAGGGAAGCACAGGGGCTTGCAGTGTTCTGGGAGGAAGCATTTAGCTGGGAATATGAGGAGGATGCCAGTTTTAATTTGCATTTTAATAGTAAGCACTTACTTAGTATTTATTTAGGGATTTATATTCCATCTTTCCCCACTATCTATTTATCTACACGCAATTGTACAGTAAGATTAAACAGTAATAGCATAAAAATGAACTTGTTAAAACCGAAGACGTGCAAGGACGGCAGCAAAAATCCAGCATCAGAAGAAGCCTTTTACTTTAACCGTTTAAGGGAGTTGCCTAGCAACAAAATTACCCCCCCCCCAAAAAATGGCCAACAAGCAGCTTCTTTGGGCAAGCCTTCCCTGATTGCAGGGCCATTTAGAAATGTTCTGTCCTCACCATTTGCAAGTTTCACCCCAGGGGATCGCCAGTGAAGGCTCTTGATGTTGATTTCAGTGAAAAAGAAAATTCAAACAGATGCATTTTTATTCTTTGCAGGTTAATGCAATTATTAGACGATTCTGTGTCTCACGGGTGCCTCAGAAAAGAGGTAGCATCCTCAGAAATGTTAAAATCATTTTTTTTTGTAGACAGTTTAGATACATTTGTAATCCCCTCCCCCCAAAAAAGTCTTTTCAATATGTGTATCTAAAAATACAAAGTGCTGCCTGATTAACTGGGTCACAGGTATGGAGCACTTCGCATCTGCTGCACATGTTAGTGAGGTAATCTGGCAGATGGCTATAACTATTGTTCCAAAGAAATTTTATACTAAAACATAACATTCTGCTGGCTCAAGGATTGGTGGATATCACTTCAGCATGCTGTCTGGCTATGCCCCAGGACAGGCCTTGGGGTAAACAAGGCTCTGAGGACTGGAATTGGTTTGCCCCAGGGGTGAAATGCTCCCAGTTCGGATTGGATCTCTTGATCTGGTAGTGATGGAGGTGGGTGGTTCAGAAAACCGGTAGCAAAAATGCTTGTCCCCCCCGCCCTCCCATGCCCAGCTGAGCCGCACAATCATCAGAGGCTTTTTTTTTTCTTTTAAAAGCAATTTTTCTACAACCTCTTAAGCCAAAAAATGCTTTTAAAAGTTAAAAAAAAAGCCTCTGATGATCGTGCGGCTCAGCTGGGATCATCAAAGGCTTTTAAAAGAAAAAAAACCCTTTTTTTTCTTTTAAATGCCTCTGACGATCCCAGCTGAGTTGCCTGATCGGCAGAGGCTTTTTTAAAAAGCCTCTGCCGATCAGGCAACTCAGCTGGGATCGTCAGAGCCTTTTGAAAGCATTTTTTTACAACCCCTTCACCAAAGAGGTTGTAGAAAAAATGGTTTTAAAAGTAAAAAAAAAAAAATGGTGATGCCCACACAGTCACATTACCCTGCCCCCCACCAAGCCCTGCCCACAGAACCGGTAGTTACAAATTTTAGATTTCACCACTGGTTTGTCCTTATTAAGTGCGGAATTTTGTGCAGGCTGGTTGTGCCACTTCCTGCACTCATTGAGTCAGACCCTCTTAGGCAACTGCAGGAACAGTTTTGAGAGTTTAGGAAAGTATAATGTTGCCCAGTTGGAAGATGTGTATTCTAATGTTAGATTGTGTCCAGTGGTTCAGAAAACTGGTTTTCATATTTCCAGGAAATGCCAAAGACTGAACCTAATACCGTGTTTCCCTGAAAATAAGACCTATCTTGAAAATAAGATCTTGGCTTGAATTTTACATGTGCACCCAATATAAGCCTACCCGAAAATAAGTCCTACTTAAGACCCCACCCACTCCAGGGTGCAAGGGGTGGGGTAAGCACACGTATAAAAATCAAGCTAGGTTGGGGATGGGGGGGGGAGCTGCCCTACCGATACTTACCTTCGGACAGTTGCAGCCAGGCCTCACATGCATCAATCTGGAACTCTTTTATCGGCTGCAGTGGCCTTTCCTGAAAGCCTCCGATGGCGAAACGAGGCCGGGGATGTCATGTGCATCAATCCAGAGCCTGTTTCTTGGCTGCAGAGGCCATTTTTGAAGCCCTCTGACAGCAAAATGGAGGCCAGCGGCTGTTGCGAGGTGATTCAGTGGAAGACATTCCCCCAAAATAAAACCTAGTGTCTTTTTTGGTGGCAAAACAAATAAAAGACTGGGTCTTATTTTCGGGGAAACACAGTATCTGTTAAATGAAAAAGATGTGCTTCATCACCAGTCTTCAGTCCTTGTTATGCGCTTTTTCTATCCAATACATTTTTTTGTACGGTCAATTTCAGTAATGCTCCGGTGAAGGACAATTAACATCGTAATTTTGGGGTGGCAGCCTGTATATACAATGTGAATCTTGGGGTGGTTACTACTTTCTGTAGACTGCACATTTGTGGCAATTCAAGTTTGATCTTTGAAATGTTGTCTAGAGAGAGAGATAGAAGGAAAAAAAGAGATAATCTTTTAGACATGTAGAAAAAAGATTTCAACTCATGCCAGGAAAAGAACCTTCCCTTTGTGTGTGTGTGTTTTTTTTTCCATCATTACTCATTCAATTTCACAAAAGAACATTTCCTTTAGAAATTCTTTCAAAGAAAAAAAAAGCATTTTAATGAAACATTCATTGGTGTGGTGGGATATTCCTACCCCTCAGGGAATTAGTTATAAGATAGTCAACCAAAATGCAATTATTTTATTGTATGTACTTTCTTCTGAATATTTGAAGAAAGGGTTGCCATGCTTCTATTGAATGATACTGTTGGCATTAAGATGAGTCCTATACTAAGAAGTGAAAACATACTTTTTTATTCTTAAATTTTTTTGGATAAATCATTCACCTGAAAGGCTAATTTGGGGTAGAATTTTTTTCTGTGTAGAAAAACAACCTTCATATCCACATGTTTATTTATTTACTTGATATAGCCATGATTTTACTTAATCTTCAGAGAAAATCCTGCACACTATCTAGCCTGATCATGCTGAACATGAAAATAGCTTGGTTCTTTCCCCCAGATAAATTCCGCCCAATTGTTAGCAGGAAGACAGATTCCATTAGGCTTCAGTCCATGCGTGATTCAAATTAAACCCACTGAATAAATAGTAGGCAGATCCACCTCAATACTATCAACCTGCCAGGTTTTAGGCATTCTAAATCGTTGTGAAAGATTGCTTAGAAAAAAAGAGAAGCCTGCCACTTTCATTTCTCCCCTGATGCCTGTTTGCTATTATAGCACAGCAATAAAATTGATAAATGATTGCAATAAGCTGAATGAAATGTGCACTTAAAAAAACAAAAAAAGTTTGTTTTTTTCTATAGTCTTTTTTTTTTTAAGAATTGTAAATCCTTGTTATGCAATGAATTTCATTGGCCAAGAACATTTAGAAGCAATTATTCTAAAGAGATACATGAATGAGGAAAAGAAGAAGATGGCAAAACTGCCCTGGATTATCCTTAAGCACTTTCTCCCCCTATTCTGGCAGTAGGGTTCATCAGAAAGGAGAAAGGAGGGCTGTAGGGACAGTGTTGCTCAACTATATGGGTTGAAAAGGTCATCTCTTAAGTAGCTGTTCATTGCAAATGATGTGTCCTGAAAATAGTTAGCTGCTCATTGTGAACGATTGAGTGCTTCCTGCTGAGCAAGCAGAGACTATTGCAGAAATGGTAGAAAAAATATAAGGCAGCCAGGATAGAAGTGAGTGAGTGAGCGAGCGAGCAATGAGAACTAAAAGGAGTTTGTTGAAATGCAACTTGTATAAGGAAAGGTTCAGAAAAAGAAGAAAGCTAAGGCAAGAGTGATAAACCAAAATAAGAAATGACTGCATACTTTAGATTTCCACATATTTTAGCAAACATAAATATGCTTCCTTGGTAGAAGAAACTCATCAGAGGAGGCAATCAGAATGAATAAAAGTTCCTAGAAACAGAAATACTAAAAGTGCAATCACAACCATTCCAAATGGAAGAAAATGGTGGGGGGCGGGGGGGGAGGAATGCCAGCAGAACAACCGGCATGATGATGCACAAAACACTTACCGATAAGTGAAAATAAAACAGAATATATAGTAATGTGGATAATATATATATATATATATATCCAGAAATAGCTATTTAGGTCTCCCAGAATGCAGCACAAGATTCTGTTTGCTGCCAGAGTGAAAAAGATAGAGATAGAACCCAGTATGTAGTGAATGTGATTTTGCTCTATTGTGGTTCCAGAAAAATCTTAACTACGTAGGAAAAACCTGGCTTAAAGGAAAAACATATATATATATATATATATATATGTACATACATATATACATATATACATACATACATACATAAATACATACATATATATATATATATATATGTTTATTTAATTTCTCGCCTTGTAAAACATCAATTAGATAGCAGATGATATAGGAAGTCGATGGGAAGACTGATATTCTCTAAAGACAAAATTCAAATTATCTTGATATATTAGAAAAATGGGCCAATAGCCATTTGGGTCTCATGGTTAAGGTGCTAAGCTACAAACTGGGAGACTGTGAGATCTAGAGTCTAAGCTGTTGATAGTCGATAGTTGATACTCTAAACCAGTGATGGTGAACCTTTTTGGTACCGAGTGCCCAAACCGGAACACGTGTGCGTGTGCGTGTATGTGCGAGCACGTGCGAGCACCAGAGCACCAAAAACCCAAAGACCAGCTGGCTGGCGTGCACATGCTTTTTTTTTTTTTGGCCGGTTTTTTTGGCCGTTTTTCAGGATGTTTTGGGGGTATTTTTCAGGCCAAAAACAGCCTGAAAAACAGCCTGAAAAATGGCCCTGGAAACGGCCTGAAAACGGCCCAGAAAACAGCCCGAAAAAGGCCTAAAAAACAGCCTGTTTTGGGGCCTTTTTCTGGGCCATTTCAAGGCCATTTTCTGGCGCTCTGGTGCCTGCAAAAACCAGAAGAGCAGCTGGTGATGGTGCGCATGCCCACAGAGAGGGCTCTGTGTGTCACCTCTGGCACGTGTGCCATAGGTTCGCCATCATGGATCTAAACTGTACTTTCCAGTTCATCCTATGTCATAATTGCCATACCCATGTTATGATATTACTAAGACCCTATGACAGGACATTACCATGTGAAGTGTGTAGATAATAAGACTCACTGCTCCATGAAGATGGATAGGGTCCGCTGTTAAAGATACAGGATAAGAACATTAATTTTCCCCCAAATAGATGCCTTTCTAATATTTTAAGCTTCAGTTCCCATCATCTTCAGCCACCATAACCAATGGACATATTAGCTGAGAGAATATGGGAATTGGTTTGACATGTCTCAGGCTTGCCAGGTTTAGTGTATATTATTTTATTATAGGAGAGCTCTGTACAGAAAAACATTTAGGTCTTGTGTTTATTTCTGTAACACTATCACTTTCTATTTTATTTTAGATGCAGTCAACCTACTACTTGCAGGGTCTCCATCTCTCCATCCCCAACTTCTTTCGAAATAGTCATATGAATAACAGTGCACTCTCAGCAACCATAGATACTATCTATATGGTAAGCTATGGGGCAGGTGAGCCAATCAGTTTGGGTTGTTATGTTCTAAAAAAGTTTGGTTTTCATTCAGTCATTCAGAAGTATGTTGGCCTTCTGAAATCATAATAAAGGTCCCTCTGATGGAGAAGCTCTAAGTGTCCAACAGCTCACATAAAGGGCCACCACCAGATGTAGATGTGTTAAGAAATAAATAGCTCTGTTGGGTAGAAGGAAAATGATTGTGGAATGAAGCTGTGTGAAACAGATCCTTTCGATTTTCTTCGTCTCCAAGAATCCAAGCCCAATGCCTAGTTCTGTAATCAGAGAGAAATCTCCTGACCAACTGCATATGTCATAGTTAGTTAAGATCGGGGTGAAATGTAAAATTTGTTGCTACTGGTTCTGTGGGCGTGACTTGGTGGGGGGGGGGGTTAATGTGACTGGATGGGCATGGCCAACTTTTTTTTAAAAAAAATTTTTCAAAGCATTTTTTCTGCAAATGCAAAAAAATGCTTTGAAAAGCCTCTGCCGATCAGGAACACAGCTGGGATCATCAGAGCCTTTTCAAAGCATTTTTTTAACCACCTCTTCCACTGAAGAGGTTGCAGGAAAAAAATGCTTTAGAAGTCTCTCTGATGATCCCAGTTGAGTTGCCTGATTTTTTTAAAAAAATGACTCAGTTGGGAATGTCAGAGAGAATTTTAAAGCATTTTTTTTCTGCAAGCTCTTCAGCGGAAGAGGTGGTTAAAAAATGTTTTGAAAAGTCTCTCTGAAGATCAGGCAACTCAGCTGGGGATCGTGAGGATCGTGAGGATTCTAAAAAAACTAATGTTGGTTATTTCCATTTTTTTTTCCTCAAAGTGACCTGTTATTTCAGGATGAAAATAAATTGGTTCTTCTTTTAATGTACTCCCATCACCATGAATTTAAATCTAGTGGTAAATATATTTGATTGTGGTTAAGAGGCTTCTACTACAATTCATCTGAACCCTGAAGCAATGATTGCCAAGAATCTGCGGAATGTCATCTTGAACCATAACCACATCTAAAATCATATTAGCCCCCCCTCCCCCTAAAAACAGAGGAGGAAGGGTTCTGCACATATATGATGCGGCACCCCTAATTTGAATCACTGGTTCATTCACCACACAACTTTCCCTGCCCCAGCTAACAGATTGACTGCCCCAGTTTACAGAAGGCTGATTCACATGATTGAGAAATAGGATATTCTGCTGAAATCTGTTAAAATGTCTGGATGAAAGTCTAAGAGTAATCAAGATAAAGCTTTTTGCTTATCGCAAATCACTTTCAGTGGGAACAGTGTGCTGAAAGCTTCTTGCTTATATATAATCAATCCAGGAGAGTTAGAAGGAATAGAATATGATTTCAGCTGTTCTCTATTTGCCTGGTGGAGAAACAATTCACAAGCCTGGACACGAACATTGAGAATATGTGCTAGTTGAGGGGATCTGACATTAAAACAATCAGCGTCATGATACATCAGTGGGTATTCAATTTACAACTCTATCCTCATCTCCTAGGACTTTTGTATCACTTCTAGTAGCCATTCTTGATGCTGTTAGTAGTAGGGGACTTGAAAGATATAAGCAGTTGCACAAGTATTGGAAGCATCTGTGAAACTGCATAGATTTATATATATTACTATTTGGTTTTGTTCATTGACTCTTTATAGATTAAAAAAAACAGCTGTTTTATGTAATGGAAAAGAGCTCAAATAGGAATTGTGGTTAAGTTGCTGAGCTAGGAGCAATGAGACTCAGATTCTAGACCATAGAAACGTAGTGATTTTCATTCATTACCAAACACCTTTAAAGTGTTTGGGAGATGCAGAATAATATTTACATTCTTTTCGTCACTCTTTCTTCAGTTTCCAGATGCCTGGCTCCTTCTAGCCAATGTAGTGGTTCTGTTGATCCTCATTCCATTGAAGGACCGGGTGATAGACCCATTCCTAGCAAAGAAAAAGCTGTTGCCATCAGCACTGAGAAGAATGGCCCTAGGCATGATCTTTGGCCTTGGCTCAGTCCTATTAGCAGGTAAGCACTTCATTCATAACCTTGTATTAACGTCACATTCCTTACCCCTAAAGCAGAGGCTAAGATGTTAAAAAAAAGAAACACCAGCCATGATTTGGTCATGATCTGGTTTGCCTGGCCTGACATATTGGCTTTTGCCATAAATGGGCCTCTTGAAGAAAACTTAGCAAATCTTGCTTAGAATGAATGGTCTAAACCAAAAGTGATTAATGCACCATAATCATTTAGTAAATTATGAAGTTATTCAAAAGGAGCCTATGTAGCGTAGGGGGCTAATGCCTCCTACTAAAGGCAGCAATTAACACCAGTTGCCTGTAATTTCTCTGAGTTCAATCCTAGCCAGGCTCAAGGTCGACTCAGCCTTCCATCCTTTCTAAGGTGGGTAAATTGAGGACCCAGTTTGTGGGGGCAATAAGCTGACTTTGTATTAATATACAAAAGTATGAAGGCTATTGCTTAACGCATTGCAAGCCGCCCTGAGTCTCCGGAGAAGGGTGGCATATAAATCAAATTTTTTAAAAAAATTAATTGGAATAGCTATTATGTATTCCTGATAGACTTTATCCTGTCTCTGGATACTTGTAAAAATCAGTTTATTATTTGTTGTCTGAACATTTTAAAAATACCTTAAAATAATTAGCCTAAGAGGAAAAGGTTTCTAACAATCTGTAATATCTAAAGCTGCAGAATGACCATTCATTCAATTAAATCTTCCAATTCCATAATTTGATCCAACTCCAATAGCTTTATATTGGAGTTGAGTGACTGTTAGTACTAACATTGTTTTGAATGATTTTGAAAGTACAATATATACAGTATATAGAATGCATAGTATTTAAAAGGTTTACTAAGATGAGTATTGGTTATTTTTTTTTTTATTTGATTTATATGCCGCCCTTCTCCGGAGACTCAGGGCGGCTTACAATGCGTTAAGCAATAGCCTTCATACTTTTGTATATTTATATTTATACAAAGTCAGCTTATTGCCCCCAACAAACTGGGTCCTCATTTGTGAGAAGTTTGGAATAAAATTAAATAAACAATGTTGTTTCCTATAATTGTAAGATAAGTTTAATTCAACAAAAGGTTTTTTTTTTCATATTTATTGCACCCATCAGAGAATATTTAGAAAAAAACTGTCTACCAACTTCATACTTCTACAAGTATAAAATTATGGAGGAGATACTTAGATATATGGTACGGGTTTGTCCCGTAATTGTCCAGTTTTAGGTTGATATACATAGATTTGTTAATAATCATATTTTTGTTAATATGGTTTTGAGAAGATGAATAAAGCTTAAATCTGCTAATGTAACATTGAATTATGCACTGAAAACATTACAAGTACTATGGAAATTAGGATTTCAATCAGCAGTAAATGTATGAAGAACTGAATTTATCAGGTATAGAATGCTGTAAAGAAATTATGTTATGATGAAAGAGTACCAGCAAGAGGTCCCCACAGGATCAGATATTTTGTTTCAAAATGAGCTATAAAAAGAGTTTCCAGAGGAAGAAACGGCAGGCTGAAGATGGCGCCACAAAAACCTGGGCCAATGGCTGCAGCAAACAACAAAGTGTCAATGAGTAGACCAGCTCTTCAGAATCTCTCTGGACAAAGACAGGATGGGACATCATCCACATGCACTCTGAATAGTTGCTCCTCACAAGAAGACCACAAGACAGTAGCGCCCAGTAGATTTTGAGAACTGAAAGATAATGAGAACAGTCATCCTACTCGTAAATGTGATCTTTGCCCTTTGAAGGATACTAGGTTCATGAATTTTCTTTTCTAATCACTTTTTAAATTTAATTAATTGTAATTGTAAAGAGTCCTTCCCAAAGGAAATAGATTTGTTTGGACTTTTAGCAAGACATAATAAAGATAAGCAATTTTAAAAATTAGACACTAGAGGGAACTAAAGATTTTTGTTAAAGAAGAAAAATACATGAGTCAGCTAATTAATTGGGATTTGTAAAATGAAAGAAAACATTAAAACATTGAAAATACTGATGGACACTTTTGAAAAATGGAATCAGAAGTTAGTATCAACAATGTCAATAGTAATGTTTGCTTCTATGGATAGGCTGTCCAGTAATAGCAGATATGGAATAAGTTGTATTTGAAAGGCAGAGATGGCATCGAAAGTAGTTCTACCAATGACAGGCTATGAAAGTGACATGAAAACCATGTCTCACTGGATATACAAAAGAAACCAGTTAATGATATGTTACATATTCATCTATTTCTGAATTAGCTTTCTATTGACATAAAGGAAAGATGGGCTAATATTACTCTGTGTAGTCAAAGTTTAATGCAATGCTAAAAAAAACCCTGTCTAATTTCCTCTTGTTTCCTCCTTTCCTCTTGTTTGTATTTTTCTTTTTATTTCCATCTCCTTGTTTTCTTCTTTGTATTTTAGACCAAACAAAGCTTTACAAACCTATTTCTCCTTACAGCTAAATGAAATGTTGGCTACATTCGCTTCTGCACCTCAAAAATGGCAATGCAAACCATTTCTGCATTGTATGAAAATGCTACTCATGTAATTGTTGCCCCAGTTTGGTTTACTGTAATCAGCTCTACACCTCCTTGAAAAATACAGCAGCCTGTGTATTAGCAAATCAAAATTACTGTAATCAGCTAACATCTGTTTTACAATTACTGCACTAGTTACCAGTAACTTTCCTGTTGCAATTCAAAGTGCTATTTTTGACCTATAATAAACCCTTTTAACGCTTGGCACTAGGGTACATGCAGGATTCCTTTTCTCTATAGAAGTAGCTAGCTCACTCAGCACTATCAACATCTTTTAATGCATCCTAAGTTCACAAGTTGAAGGCTCATGGACAGTTGCAACTCCCATATTATGGAATAAACTTCCTCTGAAAATTAGGCTACTTCCTTCATTATTGGCCTTCCAGAACAAAGCAGTCCTGAGGAGATTTGTACAGGAAATAGTCATCATGATGCACTTATATTGTTGTAGATCTTCATTTACCTTGATTTGTAATCTTTTTTTGAGGTATCATGTATAAAGTAAGGAGTTAGTTTAAGTCTG
This sequence comes from Masticophis lateralis, assembly GCA_030761175.1. Lineage (NCBI taxonomy): Eukaryota > Metazoa > Chordata > Lepidosauria > Squamata > Colubridae > Masticophis > Masticophis lateralis. The sequence continues at coordinate 243,047,910 of JAUDYJ010000001.1, read as the reverse complement.
GCAATATAAAAATGTAGTCAATCAATCAAGTAGTTAATAAGTGCCTGACTCAAAGGAAACAATGCCTTCATTCTGTATGATACTGTCTGTGCCTCAGTAATTAAAAATCTTGATCATTAATGTTTAAGTCAACTTAGTTATATACTCTCCGGGGACTGAATGTTCATGTGCCTGGCATACCAACCTTTCCCTGATGACAGCCCATAACTGTTCCAAGGATGTTCCAGTGATCTCCTTGAACCCCATCAATCTCTTACCAAGTCTACAACCCTCATCCTTGCCAAACATGATCTGTTCTTCTAATTCTTCGTGTGCTTTTATGTGGGGGATGTGAAGAGAGCAGTGTCCTGGTTTGCAGTTAAAATTTTGAATGGTCTGTCTCGATATTGTTCTGAAAAGTTGTTAGTGGTTCTGCAATCTGGACACTTGAGAAAGTGAAAGAAAACAGATACTTTCAAATGGTAGCTTTGGAGATGGTTATTCATTGCATCATAGACTGAAATAAGAACAAATTCTGGACCAAATTAAAGCTGTACACTTGAGGCGAGGATCAGCACGCAGCAGTGGTGGGTTTCAAAATTGTTTACTACCGGTTCTGTGGGTGTGGTTTGGTGGATGTGGCAGGGGAAAGATACTGTAAAATCTCCATTCCCACCCTACTCCAGGGGAAGGTTACTGCAAAATCCCCATTTCCTCCCGATTAGCTGGCAGAGAATAGATGGGGGTAGGGCCAGTCAGAATTTTTACTACCGATTCTCCGAAATACTCAACATTTCTGCTACCGGTTCTCCAGAACTGGTCAGAACCTGCTGAAATCTACCTCTGGCCCACAGGGTATGCTGAAGCGTGAAGTGCTTCATGTGGCTCCTTTTTAAACAGGATAAACTATTGTTGGTTAGAGATACTTTAATCTATATACTACTAAAACTCTCGTCATGGCTTTTAACTGGGCGAAACAGTGCATCACAGGGAAATGATTTTTGAACCACAGTTACCTCAAATGGGCTAATTTACAGATGATGTTTAAAATCCACAACTCCAGAGGGAATGAAATTTGGGGAAGTTGTGACAGCTTTAGTGTTACTGGCTGCTGCTGCACTGCTGGGCTACTACTGAGGTCACATGATCTTCATTTTCAAAGTTCCGTAACAGTTTTCCAGCCAGTCTCACAATCCCTTCCGCCCTCCCCCACCCATCAGCAGTTACTTATCTGCCTGCAGAGAAGGGAAGGGAAAGGGAGGGAAGGGAAGGGAGGTTTCCAATGCTCCCTGCCAGATTTGCACATGGAAACTCAAAAGGGGAAGCAAGCTGACAGGATGTCGGAAGTGGCTCCTGATTCTTGTCCACCCTTGATCATCGTATTTCTGTTTAGGATAAGGAAATATCTCTGAAGCAATAAGCCAATGGGACATGGGTTGTCTAGTAAGTATTTTTATACCTATAGTAAATATTTTATACCTATAAAAAAGATATGACCACTTATTTTCTAATTTTTAAAAATCTGTCTCATCTATGAGAATGTTCTTCACAATATCTTATTCTGGGTCCAAATGTTTTTCTCCTATCTAGGTTTCCTGGAAACTAAGCGGCTACAATATGTGAACAACAACCAGACAATCACGCAAAGAATTGGGAAAGATGAATACTTTGCAGCCCCACTTTCCATTTTCTGGCAAATCCCTCAATATTTACTCATTGGAATCAGTGAAATCTTCACCAGCATTCCAGGTAAGCCAGGGAAGAAGGCTTTACTGACCCTGTTGTTCCTGTATCAGCATTAAACCAAAATTTCCTGATCCAAATGTAGTGCAGTTAGTTGCACCAAAAGATGAAAAAGCAGAGTTCTCATTATAACTTCAGAAGCCTTGAACTGTTCTTCAAACCTACTTTGAACATGCTCCTCTAGGTTGCTAATCCTTTGGATTTTTCTACTTTTCCAGGGCTGGAATTTGCCTATTCTGAAGCTCCCAGAACCATGCAAGGAGCAATCATGGGTCTTTTCTTCTTCATTTCTGGAGTTGGATCTCTTTTAGGATCTGGCCTCCTGAGTTTACTCTCCTTGCCAACCAGTGGTTGGATGCACTGCCCAGAAGATTTTGGTGAGCATCTGCATACCCTTTAGCCCCTTCCTCCACTAAGGAGAATGGAGAAGCCATTTAAAGAGTTTTCACTGTTCTCCAGCAAAGTCGAACATCTTGTGGTAATGGCAGGTAGCCTGGAGGAGACCTTGAGAAAATTATTTTAAAATGTGTTGTCAAACGACTGTTGTACACAAAGGATTCCTGGACCTGTGAGGGCTGCAGAATGCAAGAAGACATCTTTCTGCTGCTGTATACTAAAGGCTTCTTGCTCTCTCTTTCTAGGAAACATCAACAAATGTCGGATGGATTATTATTTCTTCCTCCTAGGTGGGATTCAGGCAGTAACATGCATCCTCTTTATGTTCCTCTCTGTCCACTATGAGCATCAACAGCGACCCAGCTGAGAGAACAACTGATCACATTTTTCAGGACTGCAAGAAAGCACACATGCTTCTCATCATGATGTTTAATGCTATGGCTTTGCAGAAAGTTAACTGATTCAAATGTTGTGAAAGCTGTATTAATGAAAATTAAGAGAAAGTAATCCAGATTACTAACAATGGCAGCTAATCAGGGTACTAAGAACTACAGTTTCTTATTTGAGATGTTAATGTTTTCCAAAAACTCAATATGAACAGTGGAGTTATGAGAAGATTGAAGCTAAGATATTAACTATTGAATGTAAGTTTAAACAGATCGTATTTAACTCTTCATAATACTGAAGAGTACAGAAATATCATATTATACATCATATTATGCATATGGACATGTATAATGGGAGCTACAGTTACTGTAGCTAAAACATATGTAGCTTTAATTTTGGACAAATGCATTTCTGCATTCATATACAAGATATTGAAAAAAATTTAAAAAGCAAACACCTTTCAGAAAATTGTTTGAAATTGATATGAAATCCATTATTCCTTTCAGGATGGCAAGAATGAAAAATTACAAGTATTGCAAAATCTTAGAGACAAAATTGGAAAAGTGATTTCCCCCAAGTAATTGGTATGAAAAATGTCCAGCATATGCAGATCCAAAGATATGCCATAGTTACTTAAAATCAATATAAAGATGAGGGAAAGGGAAGAAAGGGAGGGAGGGAGGGAGGGAGGGAGGGAGGGAGAAAGAAAGAAAGAAAGAAAGAAAGAAAGAAAGAAAGAAAGAAAGAAAGAAAGAAAGAAAGAAAGAAAGAAAGAAAGAAAGACGGGCGGGAGGGAGGGAGGGAGGGAGGGAGGGAGGGAGAGTACTTTTAAGTTTTTGATCTGAACTGGAACATTAAAGCTACTGTATTGGGGTTGCTTATTTCAGATTCAGATTCCCAAGCTTTCAATTTGCCCTTGAATTTTTAAATTCAAATTAGTGTTAACTATAAAATTTCATACTTGGCAGTTCACCAATTGTTTGCCTCATAAAGTAGACCAGATTAAAAACAGATACCAAATGAAGCTAAATCTACTTTTATTAAAATAGCTACAATAACTAAATCTTGTGCCTCCCCCTTCTATCTTTATGTGAACAGAGAGGGGAGTGGGAGAATTGTCTTGAGGTGCTTTTATAAATCTTTTTTGGCCTGGACTCAAGCTACACTTGTCTGATTGTTGCCTTGGTAACATATCTTCCTTCTGTCTTTCAAGACCATCCTGTATACTCTCCACACTTGTATAATCCTAGACATAACCAGGCGTACAGGACTGATGAGAAGTAAAGCTATTTTAGCAGTAACATGAAATTTAATCTGGGGGGGAAATGCAACTAATAATCTGTCATTTACTACTTTATTTGAGGAGACCTTAGGAAGGAGAAAGTTGGTTAAGGCAGCTGGGGAAGGTTTGCTCAGAGCTGACAATTTTTAGAATGCAAGAAGTTTAGAAATTGTTGTATAGAAGAGAAACATTTTAGCAAAAGCAACATGGAAGGATATGAAAAGCAATTTTTCCAAAAGCTCTCTTGCCTATATACATTGGAAAAGTACAAGGACCGAATAGTGAACCTGGAAGTCCCCATTGCACTTGGAGAAGTGAACCTGGTGTAGCTGCTAGTAAGCCTAGGGAAGCAGCAACTAAATATACATCAGTTGTGTGATTTATACACCAGCTATATCACCCAATATGCTATTGCCCTCAGTTTTATTGAGCACTACTGTTTCGTTAGATGCTACACCCTGCATGATGTTGATTTAGCAGTTCACATTCCCCACTGCCTAGCAGTGCCTGTTAGTACATGTCATAAATCCATTTCTGTGTTTTCCATTTCTATAAGCTGCCTCCTAGTTGCAAAGATAGAGGGACGCGGTGGCTCAGTCAGTGTAATGGGGTGAGCTCCCGTTACTTGTCCCAGCTTCTGCCAACCTAGCAGTTCAAAAGCATGTAAAAAATGCAAGTAGAAAAACAGGGACCACTTTGGTGGGAAGGTAACAGTGTTCCGTGCACCTTTGGCATTTAGTCATGCCTGCCACATGACCACAGAGACGTCTTCGGACAGCTCTTCGGCTTTGAAATAGAGCACCGCCACCTGGAGTTGGGAACAACTAGCACATATATGCAAGGGGAACCTTTACCTAGTTGCAAAGATTAGTAAATAACTAGATAGAGCAGTGTTTCTCAACCTCAACCATTTTAAGATGCATGGACTTCAATTTCTAGAATTCCCTGGTCATCTCTGCCTTGGGATGCATCTTAAAAGTAGCTGAGGTTGAGAAACGCTGATACAGAGCGTTCTTTGCTAGGAATTGATTTTATACTACAGGTAGTCCTCGACTTACAATCAGAATTAGTACCAGAATTTCTGTTGCTAAGCAAGGTGGTTGTTAAGTGAGTCACACCCAATTAGAAAATCTAGCTTTCTCCATTGGCTTTGCTTGTCCGAAGCTGGCTGGGAAGTTCGCAAGTGATCACATGACGTTGGGAAAGTGCAGCCATCATAGATAAATGCTGGTTGCCAAGTGCTCAAATTTTGATCGAGTCAGACTGGGTATGCTACAAGTGTCGTAAGTGTGAGAACTTCATTTTTTTCAATGTTGTTGTTCAAGTAGTCCACAACTTACGACCACAACTGAGCCCAAAATTTAGGTTGATAAGTGAGAAATTTGTTAAGTGAGTTTTCCCCATTTTATGACTTTTCTTGCCACATTTGTTAAGTGAATCACTGCAGTTGTTAGGTTAGTAACAAGCATCCGAATGTGTCTTTGGAAATGCTGCAATGGTCATAAGTGTGAAAAACAGTCCTAAGTCACTTTTTTCAGTGCCGTTGTAACTTTGAACTGCTGTAAATTGAGGACTACCTGTACATTGAAAGGTAGCTAAATGAATGGTTCTAAATCAAGGATTACCCATATATGTAGTTTAAACTACCTTCTCATAAGGAAAGTTTAACTAAAATCGTGCCGAAAGCTATTCAGAGGATCTCCTGTACTGCAACAGTGATGACACACTGGCCTTAGGCTAGGATCAAGTCCACAAATATTCGGAATGAAAGGAACTGTCAGGAGTCTGGACTTAATCCCCACAGCAGAGATGACTACTTCTCTATTACCAAGGAAACACAAATAAACCAGACCGCACAAAAATGACACACCTTTCATTTTTTAGTTATTATTTATTTTACTTTTTTTTTTTAACAATGTAAGAATTAAAAATCTTCCATAAATAAAGGACTTGCCTGGCAGCCTCCCAATAGTACAGTATAAAATATGAGCGATTGTACAAAACTCTTAAGGACATCAGGCACACAACCAGGGTGGAAAAGGCCCAGCCAGTGCTCCCTGGAGCTCTGCCCTTGCCCGGCTTTAGGGGAGGGATCAGGGAACTGGGGGGTGGGGGGATAGGGGCAGAGCCCCAGGCTCAGACCACAGGAAGGACGGAAAGACACTCGTCGTTCATACCATCACAATGGACACACACTGGCAATGAGGGTCAACGTAATATGTGATGTCTTGGATCAGCCCCCTAGATCACCTCCACAGTACATAGCAGCCAGCCTACCTCTCACCTGTGGCTACTTTCCAGTCTGCAAACTCCACATCCATCCCTCCCTCCTAAGGGGGTAGAGGGAGAAGCAGTGAGCACACTGCTCTCTTCCCAGGAGGAACGTGCTAATTCTGCTGAGTGAATAATAGGTGGAGAGAATGCCTCTAACCAGAATGAAAAGGATAGGGCAGCCAAGGAACTGGATCTGTAACACAGAGACCAGTAGAAATATCTCTGGCTCATTTGCTCCTCACAAGCTAGTCCAAGGCTGATGTCCTGTGGTGGAGAGCCCTTATTTTAAAAGAAGCAGGTAGAGAGTTCAGCTGACTGATCCTAGGAGAGCACCTAAGGGGGTGACCATCTTATTGGTTTGCCCATGTGAATGGGCTAGGGCAGATCAGGAGCTACCTCGAATCCTTTCCATGTAGCTGCGCAGCTCATCTGGGTCACGCAGCCCCATGTCCTCACACACCCAACGAATGTCATCTTCGCTGGCTACCAGAATGGACTGAACTACTGGTCCAGAAGCAGGGGGGCTGGGAGCAGAGTTGGACGGGGAAGCAAAGGTCACAAATTCTACACGCTTCCGCCGACCACCTACATCCCTGCCCTCTTTCTTCCTGGACAAGGTGCTGGTAAGCGCTGGGTTCCCTGGTGCAGTCAGGCCCAAATTACTAACAGAGACCCCTGTTTCTGGCTCTGGTAATGGAGCTGGGGCCTCTGGGGCCAAAGCTTCCAACGTTCCATCTGGCCCTGCACAACAAGAGTACCCATCATTGGTGGTGCTAGACGGGCCCCGAGGCTGGTCTTTGCAGTGTTGCTTGCACAGATCTAGCTGCCGACTAAGATCCTCCTGATCAGTGCCTAGCCAGACCCAATTGTGAGGCTGCTGGGCAGAAGAGGCTGGACCTGACCCAGCATCAGGAGGCTCCTTGCGCTGATAACGAAGGACAAAGACCACACAGTTGACAAGGAAGATAAAGATGGCAAGACAGAACACTCCCAGGAGGACATACATTCCAATCTCTAGATCTGTCACCCTTGCAGGTGCTTTCACCATCTCATCTTCCTCCACTTCTTCCACTTGTTCAATATCCTCATAGGAGCTAACACCAGCTCCCTCAAATTTGGTCATCGGTGGCCCTCGTGCTACTGGGCCACGCCTCCTTGAACCTCTGCCATGCTCTGTGATAGCTGCAACAGTCACTGCTTCACCTGACATGGCACCTTCTGCTCGGTGAAAGGGGGCCTTACCATGTTGATGGAAATCTTCTTGCTGTGGGCTCTTAGTGGTCAAGAGGTGCCAGCCAAAGTTCACTTCCAGCCACGCTGTCCCCTGGGAAAGGGGAGCCTTATGTTTCCCCTTGCGGCAAGAGTCTGGGGAATGTAGGCTGAGCTGCAGGAGGGACCCCTGGCCTGGACCTTCAGCAACAATCATTGGATAAGCATGTTCCTCCTCCAGCCGCACGGATATTACTTCAGGATTCAAAGAAGAAAGCAAGAGAGATGCATCCCGCCAGCCATAAAGCTCTACTGGAGCCAAGGTGTGATCACTGAATACCAACCAAATGCTCAGAACTGCTTCCTGCAGAAAAAATAAGAAAAGAAAACTGGGATCTCAAGTTGCCTTATAATGGTAATGATGGGTTGGGTAAGTTGAAAAAACAAAGGCATCATTATCCACATTTGTAACAGGTGTAAATCATGCCACCCAACTCGATGAAGCTGCTTCTCCTTTACCAAATTTCTATGACTACTTCTTCTTTGACTACTATACATCATGGCAAGAAAACTCACTGTACATTGATCCTCTGAGATGACACCCAAATAAAACAGATTTTGCAAATCTTGAAGAGAACAAGACACATGGACAAATTCCATATTTGAAGACACATTCTATATTTGAAGATAATTAGAACATGACATTTCTATCAAGTCTAACTTTAGCTTAAGTGAGCCATGGAAAGACATGTATGCACCCTCAAAATGCAGTTTAGTGCTTCTGTAACACAGAAGGATGGAAATTTAAATTCGTAATGCTATGAATGTCTAGAAAAACTCCTCACTTGTTTCGGGGAATGCAGAGCAGAAAATCCTTGGCACATGGCAGTGAAAACATTCAGATGTCCTGGTTCTGCAAACAGTGTGAGTGATAGACCTGATACCAGTTGGGTTTGCAACTCTGAAATTGAGACCTTCTCTTCTGACACCACCAAAGTCTGTTCCCCCAGGATAGAATCAGAAACAGGAGAACGCACCTGAAAAAAATAGAAAATATGTTGTTATTTCATAAGGAGACTTACACAGAAACTATATTCATTCCGATGCTACTTCTCATCCACTGCATCATCAAGTCATGGTTAACGGAATGATTAATTTGCCAGCCAAGTGACCAAATAGGAAGAATAAGTTCCCCTCAATGACTGACAGATAGATATAAATGATAGATAGATGGTAGATGGACAGGTGGGTTGATATATGGTAGATAGATAGATAGATAGATAGATAGATAGATAGATAGATAGATGATAGATAGATAGATAGATAGATAGATAGATAGATAGATAGATAGATAGATAGATAGATAGATAGATAGATGATAGATAGATAGATGATGGATGGATGGGGTGGTGGGGAGAGGGGGGGGATAGAGATGCTTACAAAGTACAGTATGTTTCATAGATTGCTTGTAAAGCTGTCACATCCATCTTCCTTCATGGTCTCTTTCTTCATACCCACACTCATCATATTATCCTACTATTTCCCCAAACTGGAGACAAAAGTTAACATCCACAGCACGTGCACAGCTCATCCCTTTGAACAACTATCATCATGCTCCAAGCGAGCTTCTCATCTCATTCCATCCCATCTCCACAAGGAATCACTCAGCCCCCATTTTTTCCTCACATGCTCCTTACCTCCACGGAGGTTATTCCTACTTCACGGCCAACCACCACCTTCCCACCTTCCAGTGTTGCTATTCGAGGATCTTGGATTCTAGCATGCTTCTGCACCAGATGGGAAACATCTAGCAGCCAATCAGAGCTTGGCATATAGGTCAGGTGACGTCCACCGTCTAGAGGGTGAGCTACAAAATGGGTGAGGAAACGGACCCCAGCACGCTGGTATTGCAACCGACAGCCACGTGCTCTCCTCTCAGCTTCTTCTCCACCTTCTTCTGGTTCTGCTGGACTGTTCAGAGAAGAAATGCAAGAACCTAGCACATTTACAAAGGATAAGGCAGCTTTCCTCAATTTAAGATCCTCTGGATGATTTGGGATCAGAGCTCCCAGTATTCTATATACGCATTGGCCTTGGTGATAGGGAATCTAGAAAGCATACTCACAAAACATCTACAGGGAGTTAAACACCTTTAACCCATTGTTAGTGACTCTCTTGAAATCATGACATTTACCTCTCGGATGCTGGGCCAGGTACCCTCCAGCCTCGTATTTGTTCCAAAGAGGTATCGGTCAGCTCAATACGCAAAGGCAGAAGTGGAGCCCAGACAGTAAAGAGTAATGATGCATGCAGACGACGGTGCCAGAAATCCACCCTTACACCCCGTGCCCCTCGGCTCTCTTTTCCTCCTACATAGACAGCATCACATACATCTGATACCTAGAGGTAAATTAGAAAACACATTCAGGTCCATAGATGTACATCCAAAGGCCTAAGGAAGTGTTAGAAGAAAGCAAGCATGCCCATACTCATTCCTTAACTCAGTATGGATTTCTTTCTTTTGTTTTCCTCTAGAACAATTCAAGATGGAACCATAGCTGGAAATTGTTGTGAGTTCTTATAATCTATCAGTGTGAGACTGAATCCTCTTGGGTGCTATAGAGAAAAGGATTGTAAATGCCAAAGGAAATGAGGGAAGTCACACACTATCATTGGATATACTGGTATAATTATTTTTTTTTGCATTTCAACATTGCTCTGCTTCATTCTATGTTCATTCATTTCTATTTCTATGGGAAATAGAAATGGCATGTGCATGAAAACATGAAGAAAGAACATTGGACAAAGACAATGCTGTGGCCACTGATGGAGATCACTAGAAGGGAGCATCCTAAAAAATACAGCCCGAGCTTGCTAGATCAGTGGAATGCAGGGTCTTAAAATGTACGAGGAGAAAGGGTAAAATTAAAGTGAGGTTTTATCAAGAGGAAGCTATATGGATTAGGAACCAAGATTTCAAAGCATTCCAGGTAATAATGCAGGGTCTATTTTTTCCACAAATACAGTAGAAAATTGGAAATATAAAGTAAGACAAACAGGCTACTTGATTTAGAATGGGAACTCTGATGATTACTAATCTCTTCTCTCTATTTGCACAATATACTGAGTCATAAACTAACTGAATTGGCTGAATATGCTAACATCCTAAACTACAAATATTAACTAAGGTTAAAACTAAGCCTACCTTGTTGTGGGAATGCAATCCCTAAAGCTTTTAACTGAAGTGATTAAGCATGTTTTGTAACTCTACATCTGACTCTCATTTGAGAAATAATTTGGCAATGAGAGAAGAAGACTGCAGTCTTAAATAAAATGTTGCTGATTTTGATCCAGAAGCTTTTATGGCGGTTCTTGTTTCTCACCTGTAGGACCTGCTTATTAGAGGATTCACATCCCATCTGCTGTGTTACTTCCGATACAGCGCCTCCTGTTTCAACCACAACCAGCCTCACAGGCACAGACTGGGGGATTCCTGTGAGGAGTGCAGTGTTCACAATTTCCTGCTTCTGGAGAGAGTCAAAGGAATTGTGTAAGGATCCGTGCTACAAGTTATCCATGAGAAGAAAAAACACCAAGTTTCAGGCCTTACCTTTACTAATGGAACCAAGGCCCGCACATCTCTCTCTGATACTTGGATCTCCCACACCATCTTGTCCTTCTCAGCCTCAGGATCCTGGCCAGGGTACTCCACTTGCCAGGTAACAGGGCGTGTAGCGGCCAGAGCACCTGTGCCATTCTCCACAAGGAAATCCAAATATAGGAACTCTGGAGAATCTGCTGCCCTAAATGGAGAGGTTAGAAGCAGTGGTGGAATTCAATTTTTTTTTACTACCGGTTCTGTGGGTGTGGCTTGGTGGGCATGGCAGGGGAAGGATACTGCAAAATCTCCATTCCCACCCCACTCCAGGGGAAGTATACTGCAAAATCCCCATTCCCTCCCCACTCCTGGGGGAAGGATGTTGCAAAATCTCCATTCCCATCCCACTCTGGGGCCAGCCAGAGCTGGCATTTGCTGGTTCTCCGAACTACTCAAAATTTCCTCTAGCGGTTTTCCAGAACCTGTGAGAACCTGCTGAATAGCACCCCTGGTTAGAAGTCAACACTCAAAAGAATCCAGAGAAAACTGAGATGATAAAACATCTGGAACAATAATATGTCCACCTCACTTATCTTGATCATCATGGAGCTGAAAGAGCTGAATAGCATTTGGAAAACTGGTTCGAAAAACGAACCCATTCAGACTTTCAAAATGTATTTCACATATTGCTGGCTAGAAAAAAAATTGAAAAATTTGTGGCAGCTGAACACCTGCTACTACATAATGGGCACCATATTCAGTTTTAAAGACACAAAAACACTAGCAATCATGTCAAATCATCAAGTATGACTACTTAGAAAAGATACTTAAATGCGTAAACTTCCCAATAACTTGAACAAGAAGGTTAACAAAGCCTAGTTTTCAGCTTTACATCATACCAAAATAAAACAGCCCTTAATTAATAAACTTTATAGCAGTCTCATCTGAAATATAATAAACAGAAGCGTGTTTCAAAGGCCAATGAAAAAATGAGATGCGTTGAAACTTCCTCAAATCAGACAAATTTATCTGGATAAAAAATCCAATCAGAAACTGGCTTTCCAGAATACCAATCACATACTCCAGTTAGAAATTAGTTCTAGTGCAAGAGTTCAGTCTTCAGTTTGAGCTGCCAAGAAGTGCAGTGATATAAAAGATCACTTTCACCTCTGAAGATGCCAGCCATAGCTGCTGGTGAAAAATCAGGATACCAAATAATTAGCCCCTGGCCTATTAATCCAAAAACTTAGCACTAATAAATCCGTTTGATACCTTTTCTGCTCTGGAGCATGATTGATGCAAAGAAATACACAATAGATGCTACTTAAAATGCCTCCAAGATTCAACCATTCTTGTCCTACTTTTCTATAGCAGGAGTCATGGATGATGCCAAAATCACACAAATACCTTTAACAAGCATTGGAGAAATGGATATTCTTTTCCAAGTTTTCCTATTTCCTGCCTCAGGGATGAGCAATCTGTGGCCTATGGATTGCATGAGCCTCCCTCTATTTTATGACTTTCAGAAGCCACAATTTTCAGCAGAACATCTCCTTTCTTTAAAAATTCCACCTCCCCACTTCCTACTGAAATAACTGAAATATTTCATCCCACTTCTAATTTAAGGGATGAAATATTTCAGTTGCATACCTGGGCCTACTCTTCTTTGTTTATCAATAAATAAATGTTGAGATAGTATAAGGCAGATATTTGGCCAGACGTTTTAGTACTAATTGGAGATGATAATAATAATGATTTTCATAACTGAAGTTGCACTTTTTATCTCAAATGTAAGTTCCTTGTAAAATACAGCAGATCTCTGGTTTTGCGTTGTTTTGAACCTTACTCTTGGGTACTGTTTTGGAATGCATTCTTTTTTGGAAGTGGTACAGGGTGCCAGTGTTGAATCTCTACCTCACTCTGAAGCCTCCCAGGTTGTCTTCACTGCTCAGTTACAAAAAGCCTAATGAGGGAAGATCCTCCAAAATCTCTTTTCCTGAAGTTTGGTGGAAGTATGAGAAGCCAGGGAGGTTATAGACCTTCGGTGAAGAGGTTGTAAAAAAAATGCTTTCAAAAGGCTCTGACGATCCCAGCTGAGTTGCTTGATCGGCAGAGGCATTTAAAAGAAAAAAAGTCTCTGCCAATCAGGCAACTCAGCTTGGATCATCAGAGGCATTTAAAAGAAAACAAGGTTTTTTTCCTTTTAAAAGCCTTTGATGATCCCAGCTGAGCTGCGTGATCATCAGAGGCTTCTTTTTTTTACTCTTAAAAGCATTTTTTCGGCTGAAGAGGTTGTAGAAAAAATGCTTTTAAAAGTAAAAAAAAAAGCCTCTGATGATTGTGCAGCTCAGCTGGGCATGGGGATGGGGGGGGGGGCAGGGTAGGGATTTTTGCTACCGGTTCTCCGAACCACCCGCCTCCATTGCTACCGGATCGGGCGATCCGGTAGATACCAGGAACATTTCGCCCCTGGGGGACAGTCTGTCTTACGATGTATCTCTTTATCACTATCAAGAACATGACATGCTAGGCCTGAGTATTTCTCTCAAATGCTCAACTCATTGAGAAGAATTTTTCAAGCAAATTGTCTTCCATTAAAATTGAATTGACAACTGATATTAACAAATGGTGCTGGGGGAAAGGCAGGATGCTTGATCCGATATGATTGGCTGGTTTTTTGGGAAGAACTATCTCTTCATTTCCCTTCCCTCTATGATTGTAGGAAAAAAAATCAGAGGGGAAGAACTTTGAGGCTGTCCAGCTGGAATCAATATTGTAGAAGGGAACAACAGATGAGGGTTCTTTTGTTGAGGTCCTAGGAATGAAAAACTCAAGTATATGCGCTCTCTGAATTTCTGTCTAAACTTCCTTAGCTCTTTTTAGATTCTTGGCCAGCCAGAGTATTCATTATCTAAAAAATCAGACTTGCCTGAATAATACAAGGAGTAAGGTAAATCTAATTTAGAGGAGAAAATTAATACGCTGAGGCAGTTACAGAACTATGCAAACAATTTGAATAGCTCTTAAAAACATAAAATGGAGTGCTGGGTGTAGACCTATATTTCTAGGGCATCTCAACTTCTGTTAACAACTTCTGCTCAACAAGATTTTAATCTTTATGATGGTGAAGAAGGAAACAGCAAACAAACTTTTGTTGGAAGAAGAACTTGTCCCTTCTATCGCTAACATAGAATCATGCAAACTAGAACAGTTGTACTATTATGTAAATTAAGGAACAATGAACTTTGCCCAGACTACATAGTTGATACAGTAAATGATGCAGTATTCAACTTCCCAGTATTCAAGCAAGAAATGAATTGTTCTTTTACAAGGAATGGGGAGAGACAGAGTACGTGGAGTCTTAGTTCAGTGCTTTCTTCATAGGTACAGTATATGTAGATAAGAGCAAACGTTTTTTTTCCAAAAGAAAAACACCCAATGCATTACACTACAAACTGTTCAGAGATGCTGCCTGATGCTTCATCTTAAGGTGAGCCAAGCAGTTCTGTAGAAGCAATTATGAGCCTCAAAGGCTACCTACTTCCAGTCTAACCCACTGCCAGAAGAACGACGACAAGTGATCAAAGCAGTGTGGTGTTTGGCACTCTTAAACTTGTCCAACTTTGCCGTCCAAGCCTCTGGTCTGGTGGGGCGAGCAGCCAGAACCTGTAATCCTTTCTTTACCTTGATTCTGAAAGAAAGCACATTAAAAAAATTAGATATACAGACAGAGAAACAAAGACCATCTAGACCAGGGCTGTCAAACTCCTGGCCCATGGACCGGATGCGTCACACACTGGCTACGCCCACACTTGGTTTAGCAAAAGGGGGAAAAGTCCCGATACACCACATGACAACATGAGTTTGACCCCCCTGATCTATACATCTCGTTGTTAAGGTTAGGATGAGCAAAGAGAAGTCTTCGAAGAATGAGGACCTTTGGAAGAGATGAAAACCTGCATCTGATTTCCCAGAGAGTAAATGGGCATCAAGAAATCCATAGGTTTGCTGTAAATCTCAGTTCTCCCATCAACTAATTAAGCAAGCCACTCTCTCACATCTTCAATCTCATTTAGAGGAGTTAGCTGAATAATATAGAAGTCCAGAGTGATTGTATAATTCACAACTAAGAAATGTGTGCAATGAACTTGAAAAAGTTGAAAATAATATGAAATTCAATTGTTCACAATTATGATTATTTATCAAGATTGTGTTCACTGTGACTGAAAAGATTTTTGAATTCGAAATCCTTTGTCTGTCGTTCAGGTAAGTGCATGGCAACTGTCACTCACCGGAGAGTCAGCAGATCAGCTGTGAAGTTCTGTTGCAGAATGAGAGTGGCAGTGAAAAGCTGTCCTGGACGCAAGGCTGTGTCAGGAACTCGGACCATCACATTGTCATCCAGCCGCACTTCCTGCCGCCGTGGAGGGCTCATCACTCTAATGTCCACAGGGCCCACATAGTGCAGCTGCTCCTTGGAGTTTTCTGTACCCGGATGCGGCCTCTGCTGGGTTCGCACATGGGGACAATCTCTGTGTACCTTCCCAGGTAGAGTGGCCTCCAGCCTATAGTACAACTCTGCCCTTAGCGTTGGAGTGACTGAATCCTCAGATCTGCGATGAAGAGTGCCAAGTGGAGGAGAGAACCAGCGAGGGGGAAGCTCTAGTTCCACCACACACATGCCCAGAGGAGCCTAGATAGGAAAAGAGAGAAATTCGCATGCTACTGACTCATTGTAAAGCCCACCCTCAAGCTGTTACACATTATACTGTGTAATGGCCTGGTCTATCTTGCCTAATTCCACCTACTCTAATACGCAACAGGTTCCTGAGAAACTGACGCCAATGTCTCTAGCTATCTCTCTCACACACACTTTTCTCACATTTACACTAAGGAGTGCAATATCCGGATCAAATGTGAAACCTGATACAGTTGGTACCTTGATACTCACATGCTTTGAAACTCATCAAATTTGGTACTGAAGGCATTTTGATGCAAAACTTTTGTCCCAGTACTCATCGTTTGTTCAGTACTCAACACACGAGATAGAACTTGTCAGTGTTGGCTGCCTTGTGACTCACTACTTTATTTCTTACGGGGAAAAATTGTTTGGTACTCATCATTTGTTTGGTACTCATCATGCCTCCCAGAACCAATTAACAATGAGTACTGAGGTACCACTGCAAATACATGATATATGTGCTCTACTGATTAGTTATAGTCCTTGCCCCAATTATCTCCTACTTTTAGATACTCTTCTGAAAGCACTTGTCTTACCACTTTAGTGACAATTCTCTCACTCTCCTCTCCTATCTTTTTAGGGATCAAGTGATTCCTTTTGAGAGGAATCACTTACACATTTTGGAGTACAAGTAATCCTCAACCTACAACCACAATTCAGACCAGAACTTCTATCATTAAGCAATACAGTTGTTAAGTAATTCGTGCCTGATTTTATGATCTTTCTTTGCTGCAGTTAATGATGTCAGCATCTCCCACTGACTTTGTTTGTTGGAGGCTCCCTGGGAAAGTTGCAAATGGTGACCGTATGATCTCAGGATGCTGCAACTGTCATAAATACATGCTAGTTGCCAAGAGCCCAAGTTTTGATTTCATGACCTTCAGGGACGCTGCAAAAATTGCAAGTGCGAAGACTGGTCAATGTCACTTTTTTCAATGCTTTCACTTTGAATGGTCGCTAAATGAATCATCATAAATCAAGAACCAGCCACAGCCAGGACAATAGGATCAGCACATAACAAACAGCAAACATTCCACGTCAAAAGTTGGGAATTGTTATTACATACATCTAGCACAAATATCCTGGCACTAAGCTTGGAATCATTGCATGAATAAAGGCATTTTATGAAAGATGAAAAAAGGAGCAATTTATTCCATGTCTTATTCATATCCATATTCCATGGCATTTGTGAGTAAGGGGTGGGAGCATTTAGAAGGACAAATACTGTATATTTGAGAAGAGAAAACAAGGCTCCAGACCAATTAGATGCTTTGCATCCTACTTCTGCTTTAAGCAATGTTTACACGAAGAATGCTATTATTTAATATTTAACTACTTTTTAATATTTAATACTTAAATTTCAACCTTTTCTGCTGTAGAATCATGGATTCCTGGGATTAATTACATGGCTCTTTACCACGCGGATCATACCAGAGGTCTGTGGAATTAAATCATCATATAGATGATCCATGATGATCCATATATCATCATATATTGTCCATGATCTCTTAGAACCTCCAAGCAACTTGCACCACATAACTTCACCTCACTTCCACATATTCACTTCCACTGTCTTCAACAGAATGCAGCCAAACAGCCACAGCAGAACTTTACTTTCCAAGCCACCTGAGAGTCATGTATTTCTCCACAATTTGTGAGAGTGCAAACATATATACTGTGCCTACCTGAAGGTGGCAGGCCCGATGCACAACCTGGGCCTGATGGAAGACATGCAGGCTGACACAAGGCAGGGGCTGTTGTTTTGACATCCAATCCTGCCCTTGGAGGTGGAAAAGAACACGAGCATAGGGCTCATAAGGAGATATTGTGCCTTCAATGGATACAGCACGGATGTCCCAGGTAGTAGAAACATCCGTGAACTGGGAATTATCTGCTGGAACTTCCTGCAAAGAAAAGAGAATCTGAATTCAGGATAGAATCTCATTAAATAAATCCATGGAAGAATGGAACTTGGCACTGTTCCATTTCTTACACTGCAGGGGTGAAATCCAGCAGGTTCTGACAGGTTCTGGAGAACCGGTAGTGGAAATTTTGAGTAGTTCGGAGAATCAGCAAATACCACCTCTGGCTGGCACCAGAGTGGGGTGGGAATGGAGATTTTGCAATATCCTTCCCTCAGGAGTGAGGTGGGAATGGAGATTTTGCAATATCCTTCCCCCAGGAGTAGGGTGGGAATGGAGATTTTGCAGTACCCTTCCCCTAGAGTGATGAGGGAATGGAGATATTGCAGTATCCTTTCCCTGGAGTGGGGTGGGAATGGAGATTTTGCAGTATCCTTCCCCTGCCATGCCCACCAAGCCACGTCCACAGAACCGGTAGGTAAAAAATTTGGATTTCACCACTGTTACACTGGAAATCCTCAGTGTGGTACCCATAGGTAGCTTACTTGGTAGCTATGATGTTTCCTGCTCCTCCAATTTTTAAAAAACAAACAAACATATAAATGGTAAACTAGTTACAGAGCAAAATGGCAACCTCTAGCATCTACATTACAATCTACATTACAAGCATGATTCTGGGTCCCACGTGGATTTTTAGAAAAGAAATACAATAGGTGGCTGCAAATTTTTGTGTTGTTAAAAGCAAAGTTTATTTTAAAAACTAAACAGAAGTAGTTAGCAACAGCACTGAGATCTATATACCACCCCATAGTGCTTTACAGTACGCCCTGAGCAATATGTCAGCATATTGACCCCCAACAATCTGGGTCCTCATTTAACTGACTTTGGAAGAATTGAAGGCTGAGTCCAACTTGAGCCCTGTCTGGATTGAATTCCAGACTGTGGGCAGTTAGCCTGCAATACTGCATTCTAACCACTTTCTCACCATTGGGAACATACTGTAGCGATCCATTCCAAACCGGGGGGGGGGGAGGGGGCATCAAAATGTCAATATATTACATCGTGACATCACATAAACCCCACCAAATGTATACTTTTGCTGTAAATCATATTTTGACATTTCCCCCCCTTGCCTCTCCCTCTTTCCTGTTGGGGGAATCCTGAGAGAGGGTGTAACAAAACACAAAGTCACCAGCTTGGGCCACACAATAGACATTTTATATGAGTTTCCATGATACGTTCTTAAAGTTGCAAATAAGATTTAAGGATTGTGGTTTCCGTTTTACATTGAAGCATCTTTGTAAACAATTATAAGGCAAATTTACCTGCTGGGCAGTGAAAGGAAGGTAGGTAGCCTGGATACTGGGTTTTCCTGCAAGTCGACGATGAAGGAAGAGGAATGTCTCTGAGCGAGAGCTGAAGGAAGCATTTCCTGGTGAGTAACGGTCAGTACGCTGAAGACGGAAATACTCTGAGCCATTGAGTACTTTTAATTCAGCTGGCAAATACACCGTGTCAGGAGGATCAGATTCACAATCCGCTGCAAATAGGAGAACTATGTCCATCAATATCAGATATGTAACTTCCTCACTCCATAGACACTTACATTTGTGACCCCATTCCCACTCCCAATCCTTCTATGAGATGGAGGGAAACCCTAAGTAATAGAATGGAAAGTATTGTGTTCAAGATCATTTTGACAAAACTAGATGGAACTCAGACTTGGATCAGAGATAATCAATAGATCCCCAAAGGAACCATCTCTGGCTCCAATTACTCTAAAGCTGTGCTTAAAAATCATAATTCATCTGTATAACAGTTTTTATCGGCGTTGTTCAGAACACTTTCAAACAACAAAGTAGGACTTCAAAAACAGGACTACCATATCTTGCTGTAGTAATCTGACAAAAAAATATGGACCACTCTGTTTTCTGCAATTTAATACAGCTAGATTTTTGCAGTCCAAATATTATACTCTTCTGCAAACAAACAACCATCTAAAGGCGTAGATTGATCCCTCATCATGAAAATCTATTTACATGGTTGTTAAGAGTCACCACTGAGTCAGTGACACATAATAAGTCAAAGAAATTAAACCCATATAACTGGTGACCTTATCAGAATAAATCGTGATTGTGACCAACAAGTGTTTTATATACACCATACATGTAACCTCTACAATCATGGACAGTCAACTCTTGATGTAGAATGTGGCCCTCAGCCTGATCTCAATCTTGGAGATGAGAGTTCCATTTTAATGGACAGCCTCTTCTATTTCACAATCAATCTAAGCAGAATGTCTGGGCAGGGGATAAGTGCAGATTTTCTGCTTAGTGATCAGTTCTTATAAGTAAATGGTTGCATCCATTACACTGTGCTTATATATCCAGAATGATAGATTAGATAGATAGATAGATAGATAGATAGATAGATAGATAGATAGATGATAGATAGACAGACAGACAGACAGACAGACAGACAGACAGACATAGGCAGAAGTCTCAGAAAATCTAGACTTATATTTAATAGGCATTCTGCTCAGATTGATATACCAGATTGATTCTGGTATATACCAAAATCATTTGTGTATGTGTGTATGTACATATGTGTGCATATGGTACCTTATTCTGATATACATATATAGAAAGAAACATTTCCTGGTATGTATGACTCAGTACACTGAAGAGGAAAATACTCTGAACCACTAAGTACTTTTAATTCAGTTGGTGAATCTGACAAATGACTGATGACTTCTCCTATTAGTCTAATTCAGTACCATGGAGAGTACAATGTTGTAACTATTGTGTCGTCGTTATCATCATCATCATGTTTTGCTATTGATGATCTTTCTATTAAAATTTCTATCATATGTTACGGGGTTTTAATAGCTTCATGATTTAAAAAAACTAGATAATATTTCATTATATTTTAAAATGGTTTATCCATGCTTTGGATTCTACTATCAATGAAAAATAGGTTATATATTTTGTGAATAAACATACACTTAAATTAATAAGAAAAATAAAAAAGAATGAAATTAGTTACTATTGAGATTTCATATAAAATTGAAGATACTCATAAATTTATTCTATTTATTGCCTATATATTATCTCAAACTTCCACAAAAACAAAGTTTATTGATAGTAGTCTGATGTTTACTTTTTAGTAAGCTTTTCCTGGCCTTTTTACATAGGTTTGTATCTTGAAGTTCCCTCAAATTTTTCACTAACTCTTAGGAATTGCATTATTTTGATTAACTAAACAAAAGGACTTTCCTTCTGAATATTGAAATTGGTAAACTGTAACTATGAAAATTTTATATAAACATGTGTCTTGAGTTCAATTGGAAATTTCTCAATTACTGTAAGTGGACATTATTCAGGGAATAAATCCTAATGAATTCAGTTTAACCTACTACATAGAAAGTAGTAGAATTGTACTATGAAGTGTACAATTGTGTACTATGTAGTGTACAATAGAATTGTATTATGAAGTGAACTACTGTTGCATTC
The DNA here is from genome assembly GCA_030761175.1 of Masticophis lateralis. Classification (NCBI taxonomy): domain Eukaryota; kingdom Metazoa; phylum Chordata; class Lepidosauria; order Squamata; family Colubridae; genus Masticophis; species Masticophis lateralis. Next base: position 243,026,927 of record JAUDYJ010000001.1, on the reverse strand, counting down.
TATAGTGCAGCTAATTGGAATTGCACTAGAACAAAAATCTATAGCACAATTTTACTATGGACTTTTTTGGGGAAATGGCTTGAAGATTACTGTGATCAGTTCATTGGAGGCACATTGAATGTACAAAACGATAGCACTACACATGCAGTTTTTTTAAAACAAAAATTACTCAGGTGTCAACAATCAGGAATTCAAAATAACTGACATGGAGATTTCCTTACATTTTATTTCAAAAACAGCAATCCTTCAAGGTATGCTGTGTGGGGAGAGAATGACTGGCTCAAAGTCACCCAGTAACTTTACATGGCTAAGATTAGAATGCAACCTGGGTTTTACCAATCCTTGCCCAATAGTAGCCCTTCGATCACACTAGCTGTTGGGTGTCTCATACATATTCCACTTACAAGTGAAAGTAGGCTATAAAATAAAACATGCTTTCTATGCTCTTGTGACATTCTGATTGAACTGAGGCCAGATTAAGTCACATTAGATGAGGCCTACTGAACTAAATGAAATGTAGGTCAATGGGCTAATTTAAGTCCAATTGATTTCAATGAGTTCCATCTAAGCATGGTCAAGTCTGAATCCAACAAGGGAACTGCCCCTGAATTGTGCTACTAGCTATTTTAAATCCTTAGTTCTTTCATAATGGTGTGCTATTTTGTCAAAAGTTGCCTATGGGAAAGTTGAAATGTTTTCAGAATGAAGGGTTTTAAAAGATTAAGCAACCCAATAGTACAAGAAAAATTAAATCCTGCTATAAGATACAGTTATTTGCACTACCTAGGGCCAACAGATCTGCCTTTGTGATATACAGAAAAGCACAGTACAAACATCCTTCTGAATGAATCCCTCTATTTCAGGTCTTTGCATTTTGCTTTTCCCACTTCCGATTATAAATTCAATTCTCATCCTTCTCAGAATTCTCTGGACGCCCACAGCTTGATAAAAAGTAAATGCAGGCAACATCTGATGAGGGAAGGGGATGAAAGCCGAATAGATGAGGAACATCAAGGCTGTATATTTCCAAACTATCCTTTCCAGTTCCCTGATTTTAAAAGCTGTTCTGTAAGAGACAGATGTGGGAACCTGTTGGGAGACGAGAAAGAAATCTTTGAAACAGCCAGGACTCAAACATGCCCGGTAGCCCACAGCCTGGACTACAGCCAATTAAAGCAGTAGTACAGGAGGCTGGGAAAACATAGATGAAGAACTGCATTTTTACATTATTTTTGGTAATTATGGAAGCCAGCATACTTTTGAGGGGAAGTGGGAATGTCCGAAGAGGAAAAAGGCTCTATTACAGAAATTTTATTTTATTACTTAAATAATAATACTATTATGGCAATTTAGATTTCAAAAGGGCAGGTGATCTTGACCATCATAATTTATTTAATCTTTTAGTCCATCCCTCATTCAGGAAAACTGAAAAGGTCTGTCTACAATCCTCTCAAGTCTTTTTTTTTTTAAATAGTATTTATTGAATTTTCCAACATTTAAAACACAAAACACATATTTACAGTTATAACAGCTTTTCCATATCGGTATCCAATATCTTTCGTAACAATCATATTTACAAAAATTCTATTTATATACATCACTATCCTATATTATATCCTTATTTAAATTATAATATCTACTCACAAATCAATATCATATATTTCTTATAAATTTTACATTTTATATATTATACTCTTTACAACTTATACTTTAGGTTTAGGTTTACTCTCGAGCCAGGAATACCATCTATTCCAAATTTGATAGTACTTGGATTCTTCCCTCTCCTTCATTTCCATAGACAGTCTATCCATTTGTGCACATTCATAGATTTTCCTTATTATCATGTGGTCTGGAGGATCCTCTCAAGTCTTAATGTGTTGTTGAGAAGTGCTTAGGAACAGAGATCTGGTTAGGGAAGCTAGGGATATAAACACCTCACATGGTTCCTCCAGAATATGATACAGCCAGGGGGGAGACAATTGTATCAATATGGCAAGCGTAACCAGCAGTCTGGGCTCTGTCCCCCTTCATATGTGCATGGGATACCCAAAGGTGCTTTTTAAAAGGCAACTGGACTTTGTTTTTCCTTGAAGACATTTCATTTTTCATCCAAAAAGCTTTTTCACTTCTGACGGAATGGTGGAGGATGGAAGGATTTATACTCCTTGCAATAAATCCTTCCATCTTCAATCATTCCATCAGAACTGAAGAAGTTCCTTGGATGAGAAGCAAAGTATCTTCAAGGAAAAACAAAGTCCAGTTGCTTTTGAAAAAAACACCTTCGGGACAACCATGACCTAGATGACAGAGAATCTCCATAGACAATGCATTGGATACATGTTAAAAGGGAATGGGACTTCAATTGTCTGGTCAGGCCCACCATTTTAACCATCCTTTAGATAACCCTGGATATAGCAACAATTATACCTTGAGATTTAAAATAGGATCCCTGTTATCCATGAATATTTCGTATGACACGAGAACAGAGTAACAGAATAACAGACTTAGAAGGGACCTAATCCCTGCTCAATCAGGAGATCCTATACCATGTCAGATCAATGGCTGTCCAATCTCTTCTTTAAAAACTCCAGTGATGAAGCACCCACAACTTCTGAAGGCAAGCTGTTCCACTGGTTAATTGTTCTCACTGTTAAGAAATTTCTCCTTAGGTCTGAGTTTGATCTCTTTTTGATAAGTTTCCGTCCATTGCTTCTTGTCCTGCCTTCAAGTGCTTTGGAGAATAGGTTGACTCCCTCTACTTTGTGGCAGCCCCTTAGATACTGAAAGACTGCTGTCATGTCATTCCTAGTCTTTCCCTTTATTAGACTAGACATGCAAAGTTACTGCAACTGTTCTTCATACCTTTTAGCCTCTAGTTCCCTAATCATCTTTGTTGCTCTCCTCTGCACTCTTTCTAGAGTCTCAACTTCTTTTATACATTGTGGCGACTACAATTCGTTGCAATATTCCAAGAATGGTTTTACCAAGGCATTATAAAGCAGTACTAATACTTCACAGGATCTAGGTTCTATCCCTTTGTTAATACAGCCTAAGACTGCATTGGCTTTTTTTGTGGTACATTGCTGGCTCATATTTAAGTAGTTGTCCACTAGACTCCTTGATCCCTCTCACTGAACAGAACAGAACAGAACAGAACAGAGCACTATGGCTTCACAGCTGGTTTACAAAAATGAAAGACCAATTTCAACAGTGCCCTTCACACCTTCATACTTCCACCTCCTTCTCTAGTAATTTCCTGATGTCTTGAGATAGTTTTCCATGGAAATGATTAGCATCTCTCACCCCCTTTTTTTGTAACCCACAGAATTCCCCAAAGTTGTCATATTGAATTTTGATAAGAAGTGGAGGTATGGTCTCTCTCTTTGTTTCAAACAAAATGACTATCAATGACACTTTAAGCTTCTGTTTAGGTTTAATGCAGCAAGAATAAGTTACATACAAAACTTAACTCTTGAAAAAAAGGTATTCCCATAAGAAATGTTGATGTGCCCACTTTGAAGATGGCCTTTTGCCACTATTCTGGCCATAAAAAACTATCTATCAAGATTATCTTTGGCTCATCAATAAGTGCTGTTACACTAATGGATATAGGGAAAGGTCTCCTAAATGTCCCCTTTAAAAACGAAACAAAGCAAAATTCTGAAGACACAGTTGATCCTGTTTAGTTTCTTAAATAGTGATACGTTTTTATTCTTTTTCATTTTTTTAATTGGAACTCTTAATAATTAATTTTTCATTCAAATTCACTGCATTTGATAGATGCTTTGTAATCATCTAAATTGCTTTGAGAAGACAAGATGGGTTAAAATATTTTATACAAATAGAAAATTGACCCTGACTCATCACTAAATAATTGATGGTAAAGACAAAAATAAAAGAAAACCACTGTAGCGCTCAGTTTGTGTCATCTTGAACTATGTTTTACTTTGTAGGTTGAATAATCAAAATCAAATGAATGGGGGGAGGGGAATTAAGTGCCAGTCAAAATATGATTGTTGATCGGGTTAAAGACTTTCTGCAGGTGACTCTGCCAGAGTAAATTCTGTTTTATCAACAATCACTAGCTGTCTCTACTTAAAACTCCCAGATCTGAGCAGACAAACCTTAGAGTTTGATACTTAATAACGATGAGTTTAACAAATGATCTTCCAAATGTTTGCAGTTCAAAGCTGCTAGCCCTGGCTTTCCTGTCTATCTGCCTGATAATGTACTTTTTCCAATTTTCCTCATTTTCTGATCAACACTTCAGTTTCATTTGGCTTTTCTGTTCAAAGCAGCCATTTTATTTCCTCGGGATGCACAAAGGACTAATAAAGAGTTTCTTGGAGGGTTTCGACTTCCTCCCCTCTATCATTTGGAACAGTAATATTCAACTAGACTTGAGTTTTGAGTTTTGGCATGTTTCCAGCTTCCAACAATGTTGAAACTGATAAGGACGTTGTTTTAATTAGCTGAAATCTAATGAAGTGCTCTGCGAATTACGTGTCTGGCAAAAGGTAGCATTTTCCTAGCAGTGAAACAGCGACACGTGGAGAATATGTATATATGATGTACTGCAGATAGTCTATCGAAAAATATTGTCTTCATTGTCCATTTTATTTGGGTGCCTGGATCTTTAAGGGAGACAAAAAGTTTAGGAATCCCTGATCTACTGGTCTCTGGAATTTTGAAGCTCAGATATCATAAGACAAATAAAACCTTCTGGATCCTATCTAAAATACATGATATGGCCACTTCTCTCTAATTCAAGTCCGCCTGGGCTGCTGCCTGGAATAGTTACAAAGTGATTAATATTTGCAGAACAACGTGATCATCCCCACCCCGAAGTCCCAAAGCATGCTGGTAATTCAGGGAGTTGAAATCTAATGCTTCTATAAAGCATTAGGCTGGAAAAGACTTTTGATAAGTTCTAATGGGTGGAGTGTGGTGTGCTTGACATATTAAATTACAATTTGGCCATAGGTTGTGTGGGAATAACTACCTTCACTGCACTACCTTCTCTTCAGCAATCCGCAGTTTGCTGGGCTTCCAATGCTTCCATTACATATAACGAGAATATATTAGGAAGAAATTCCCAAAACAGGACTTTTGTGGAGTGTTGCAGCTATCACCACTAAGCGATAATCCTTCTCTTGAAAAAAATGATAGAACAATTCTTCTTCCTCTGGAAATAATCATTTAGCCCAATTCTCTGTCCACAAATTCATCAGAGAATTTTGAAAGGCAATTGGTATTCAGCTCTAGCCCAAATGTCGCATTCTACGAAGCCAAATTGCTCTGCCAAAATTGTACTTCTTTATCACTGATACTTTTCTTTTCCAAAAATACACAAATTTTTCTAATTCATTCTCAAAATACAACTGTAAAGTGGGGTGATAATTCTCTGCCTAAAAGAATACTGAGCTCCATGATTGGGTGGAGATGTGCACCAGACCTTCCCCGATTCAAATCTAGCATCCTGCTTGGTCTTCCACTGTAAGAATGAAAATACAACATCCTTCAATGGTCATATTGCAACACTAACTGCAGGCATGAACAATGTATTAGCAGAATCCAGGACCTGGGAATTGAAGTGGGCAAAACAAAGAAGGACGCACTGCTTCACTGAACAATATCCTCTTGCAAATTCAACAATTCATCAGTGGAACTGGCTGCCTTCAGAAATTGTGGGTGCTTCCCCACTGAAGATTTTAAAGAAGAAATTGGACAACTGTTTCTTTGAAATGGTATAGGATCTCCTGCTTAAGCAGGGGGCTGGATTAGAAGACTTCAAAGGCCTCTTCCAACTCTATTATACTATTATTCTATGTATATTAATAAATATATATATATAAAACTAAATGGCATACAAAATAAATGTGGTATTATTACATACCCCATCATATAAAGCCTACTGCCTTTCTCAATGTCACTTCTTGGATTAAAGCACCAAACAATGCATAACCATTATAGTTGTGTCCATGGACATGAACAATTAAAAGGAGTTTCTAACAAGGAAAAATCCATCCTTATTATTAAGAACCAGGCAGGTTATAATATTGAAAGATTTATGGTAAACTTCAGATGTGGTACAAGTCCAAGTGCAAAACTGTAGTCCATAAATGGGTTATTCTCATTACACCACATCACCTCCATGTTCAAATACTTTATGCCTATTGATCCATGCGGCTACCATCCCTTGAAATGAAAAAGTTCAGACCAATGCAATGTAGACTTAAACTTATTTAGAACTATCTTCCAAACCACTAAATTGATGCTTTTCTACATTTGCCTGGTTTAGGAGTAGAATAATAGAATCATACTGCTGGAATGAAAATTGGGACTTATTTATTACTACCCGTTGCTTGACACAAGACCTATAATGGAAGATATAGCTGCACCATCCATGATACTTGGTCATTTAGTCCTTTTAAAATGCCTCCCACTGAAGTGATCTTGCCATCTCCTCAAGCAGTTGTTGAACATTTTATATTTTCAGAAAGGTTTTCCTGACAGTTAGTCAAAGACTACTGCCCTGCAATTTCCAACTATTAGGTTCCCTCCTGCTCTGAGGAGAAATAAGAATGTCTGCATGGCAGTCACTGACATATTCAGAAACTCAGGTAAAACAGATGTGGGTCAGCATCACCTCAGCTGGACACCAGTGTTAAAAATCAGTTGAAAAGCCAACCTGAGCATAAGAGGCTTCTTTCAAGGAATTAAATATTAGCCTGTTTAAAAAGTCATTAAGGTTGAGGTTATCATTGGTGATACTATAGTCTTGATAACTACGCATTAGCTTTGGATCAGATATGATGTATGTCTTAATACTAGAGCCTGGGCATTGGAAGAATTCCCCCCCCCCCCGCCGCCAATTTTGAAAGATGAGACATATTCAAACATTTTTATATCTTTATTTTCTGAAAACTAGAAACATTAGACTAACTCCTAAACAGCATTTTCAGCTTTCTAAACTGTTGCAGGAGACGTATTCACTAAAATGGTGTGGCTATTAATATAAATTACATCACTACATTTTTGACCATAGAAAACCATGAGATAAACTGGCTGTCTATATGATCCCATCCACAATTTATGCCACATGAGCAAGGATAAGGAAGAATCCAGATTTCACTGTATAAGATTATATTGAGGTTAGTGGCCAGAGGCACAATGGGAAAGTGCTCAGTCCAACAATGAATTTCTCACACACACATGCACACACATAAATCTGTATCAATGGTTATAATGCAAGCTCCATAAAACAACATCTTTTGCTATCTTCACCTGCTCCTCTGTCTGATGTGAGGCCAGAGCAGCAAACAAATACCCCCCCCCTTCTGATCTAGAGAACAATCAGTCCATTAAAAGATGGTGAACCCCATGGGCACCCTTTATCAAAGCTCCCTCAGATTCTGTGTTACAGGATTTCGTTCTGAAGAAGCAGCAGATGGTTGAGAGATACCATGACATCACTCCCTGCCTTGTTAGGTTCCAGAAAGGGGGATGACAGGGAAGGAGCAAGGGACTCCTTACCAATCTGGTTTCTTCCTCCCCTGGGCTATGACCTCTGACATCTCTCCTCCCTTCTATGCTAATAGATGTTTCTTCATCTATTTTCCCCTCATCAACTTGACGTGGTGATCCAGCCACAGGCTTCCACTTCATGTTAAGAATGGAGTATCTCCTTTGCAACAGATTTTGGGTCCATCTCTCACAACATGCCTGTTTTCTCTCCTCCTCTGTTGGCCATAAGAAAAACCTTTCAGATGTCATCTTGGCACAACACAATTTCCTTTGGTGAAATAGCTCTCCATTTCACAGTCACAGCAAAATCAGGTATTACTGGCAAATATATACCTCTCTCCTCAATTGAATATACCCTCTTCAGGGTTTCAGGCAATAATAAAACTTTCCTGCTTACCTTATAAGCTTGCTTTTAAGCAGAGAACCAGAAGGATTGATTCAGTACTATAAAATGGACCCAATAGCTCTTAGCCCCAAAATGTCTTTATTTCAAACCAACATAGGGTATAATCTATGGTTTGGAAAAACGATCTCACATGTGCAAAAATTATGCTGAGAATATTACTGGGAAACATTTCCATATATTTAATTCTTCAATATTATTAAGGCAGCTAATATTCTGATGTAATCCTGATCATTGGTATTAAGGGATCCAGGCTGGCTATATATCTTTTGTTTATAAGACTTCAGAGAGGGCTCAGAAATCAATTAAGACTCTATTGAGAATCCAGGAATGTGGCTTGTTGTCTTTAGACTCTTATAACAATTTATACCACAAGAGAAACAAATAAAGGGTAACAAGTAGCCTCTATCTCCCCCATGTGGGGACATCAATGCTGAATGGTCAGGTTAGCCAGAGAAGATTAATGTTGTAGTCCATTACCTCTGGAGGGTATCTGGCAGGGAAGGAAGGTCGCTTTGCCCACACTGAGGGTCTTGCCTTAATTCTTAAAACATAAACATTGGTAAGTACTTATTCTCACCACAAGAGCTGTATATAAGGAGGATATGAATCCCACCCCTCAATTGCTTTGAAAGAGAAAGAATGCAAGGAGTCAGAGAGCAGCAAGTAGGTCAATGATAATCATATTTGAAGAGCTTTTCTAGCCATCTTTCATGAGCTTTTCAGCCAGTTGGAGAGTCGGACGCAGTATTTTCGGGGAGCAGTAAGGCACAGCTGTATTTGCTTTTCTAGGGAATTTTATTTCCCGAGGGAAGCAGCGTCCGTTTCCCTTCTTCCAGACTGGGAGGAGGAAGGAGAGAGAGTCTCTCCTCGGGGATTGACCCTGCCCTGCTGGAAGTGGGGAAGGCGTGGACTAGGGAAGCTAATTGAATCATAGAGATCCCAAACGGCTCCTTTGCCTTTCAAGGTAAATTTAACCCTGTCCTGCAGGTGGGGGAGTTGCATCTCCAAGATCTCAACAGCACTCTCAGGAAAACCCGCGACTGCAGGTAAAGAAGGTGGCGGGAACTTGCGTGGGGAAAGAATTAAAAATCCCGCAGCATCTGGGGTTGTACAGGTTGCGAGAGGGGGAGGTCCAACGGCGGGGGGGGGACAACGCCGCGGGGGAAACCTCTGGGTTTTGGCAAACAGCCGGAGGGCACCTTCTTTACGATCCGTGCCTAGGAGTCCGAGAGGGGGAGCCTACGGCGGCGAGCCCCAGCTGCTCGGTCTACACACACATACACACAGCCGCCGGGTAGACGGGTTCAGTGTTTACACACACACACACACACACACAGCGGCCGGGTAGATGGGTTCAGTGTTTCCATGGCGATCACCCGGGAACGCGGGATAGTTTTCGGAAGCCGAAACCAAGGGATTCCCTTACCCAACAAATCTCAGAGGTGGCCGAGATCGGAAGACCCGAACTGGCCGATTCCAGTCGGAACAACAGCCTCCACACACACACACATACATATACACACTTCTCCTGCCGGAACCCGAACTCAGAGACCCTCCCGGGGAAGGATCGGCTCCCTTAAGGTTAGGACCGAGCTGGGGAAGTTTTCCACCGCCGGCAGCCAGACGAACAACCAGGACTCACCTCTGGGAGCGCTCAGGAAAAGAACCGCCAAGACTAGCCAGAGCCCGGGGGCGGCGCGGCTGAAGCCCATTCTGCCGGACCCGACCCGCCTTCTCTCCCTCCGCTCAGATGCCCACTCGCGCCGCTGCAGGACGCAGGTCCATCCCCGCCGGGCCTGACTTCCCAGCGCGGCTGCAGAACTCGGCTTCAGCCAAGCGCCCGTCGAAGCTCTGGTCGGTGCGCGTCCGCCCCTCGCTGCCCCAGTCGCACAACGCAGCCCGGCCAGATAGTTGCTGAAGCTGTAGGTGTTGCTGCTGCCGCCGCCAGGCTACTCAGACAATAGAGATAGGCAAGCGGAGGAGGGGAGCGGAGCACATGGGCTCCGCTCCTGCCCGGATGCCTGCTGGGTCCTAGAACTCGTCTGTCGTCAGCCGAGCCGACTCAACTGTCCCGCTAGCCGCGCCTCCCCGGGACGAGGCCGTCGGCTGGGGCAGAAATGGATCGTGAACGGAGCCAGGCGGGGCCGCGGCGACGGCGGCAGAAAAGAAAGAAAGAAAGTAAAGAGAGGAACCGTGTCTATGAAAAATCACTTGTGATAAAAAGGGAAGAAAAAAAAAAGATCCAATAGAGGTCTGGATACTCTCTCTCTCATGTCCTAAAGCAGGAGCTTGCAAGAATTGAAAGAGAACTTTACTGACAATAACAGGTCTAACGAAGTGATGATGCCCGTCTGTCACAAAGAATCAGAAGTGACTGAATGACTGGACGACAATAACAACAATGGACCTCAAACTCTCCTTTGCAAAACCGCTGTGTTCCCAAATCGAGAAAGATCAGCCAGCAACGGGGATGTTCCAGTTGCGGTGAAATTTGGAAATTCCTCTAGTCTTTCTCAAAGTGAAGTCCTTTAGATGTGTTGAGACTACCGGTTTTGGAATTTTTCACTAACATGGATCATGTGTTATGAACCTCACCGCAATACATCTGGAGGGCATTAGGTTAGATGGTCTGTAGCAATTCCTAATAATTCATTGGTTTTGCACAAGATACTAAATAATAGTGTATGTTAATCTGGTTTTGGTGTAGCTGCTTGTAGGAAGTTTCTCTTCTATGATTTCCTTCCTTGAATGTACTTTCATCAGGATCAGACGGGGGAGTTAATATGCCAGTCCACGACTGACCTCTATATTGCTGGGTTTTGGGGGTTTTGTTTTGTTTTTTTTTTTACAAAATATTCATTAAAAGAAATTGCATATTTAAAAGTGACAACGTTTCAAGTAACATCCTAAATTATGGTTTGTTAAACCAAAGACAATAGGCTGGCTTCATGATAAAATATTATGTTAGTCAAAATAGATCTGAGGGGATTAAAAATGGCCCACTAAAACGTCATGTTCACATTTTTCCGCACTTATTGCATCCGCTGATTCTCACCCAGCCGCACTGTTTAGGGTGACTCGCTCTCTCCTTAATGTAGGGGGAGCGGAGAAGCCCTTGCAGGGTAGAGCTGAGGAATTTGTGCAGTTTCTGTCGGATAAAGTCGCTCAGATTCAGATGGACCTGGACTCTGATTGGGCAATTCAGACTGAGGTGACCAGGGCAGGTCTTAGTTATATTGTGTGGGATGAGTTTGAGCCTGTGACTCCTGAGGAAGTGGACAAGGCTGTGGGTGTGATGAGTTCCTCCACTTGTTTGTTGGACCCATGTCTCTCCTGGCTGGTTTCGGCCAGCAGGGAGGTGACACGAGGCTGGCTCCTGACTTTAGTTAAACGCCTTCTTGGGTCTTTTCTGCAACCATTAAAGGAAGCGGTTGTAAGGCCCCTCCTTAAGAAGCCTTCCTTGGACCCAGCAGAATTACAGAATTACCCTTTGTGGGGAAGGTTGTAGAGAAAATGGTGGCACATCAGCTCCTACGGACATTGGATGAAACAGATTATCTAGACCCTTTTCAATCTGGCTTCAGACCTGGCTACAGCACGGAAACTGCTTTGGTCATGCTGATGGATGATCCCTGGTGAGCCCGTGATGGGGGTCATTCCTCTATCTTGGTGCTACTTGACCTCTCAGCAGCTTTCAACACCATCGACCATGGTGTTCTACTAGGCCGACTAAGGGAGTTGGGAGTGGGAGGCACTGTGTTATGGTGGTTCTCCTCCTATCTCTCTGGTCGGTCACAATCGGAGTTAATAGGAGGACAGAAGTTGACCCTAGGCCCCTCATTTGTGGGGTGTCTCAGGGCTTGGTCCTCTCTCCCCTTTTATTTAACATCTACATGAAACCACTGTGGGAGATCATCCGACGATACTGGGTGGGATATCAGCAGTATGCTGATGATACCCAGCTTATTTATTTTATTTATTTATTGGTTCGATTTATATGCCGCCCTTCTCCAGAGACTCAGGGCGGCTTACAATGTATTAAGCAATAGCCTTCATACTTTTGTTTAGTAGGGCTCCCCCCCCCCCCTCCAAGTGGTGTTCTTTTTTATACAAAGTCAGTTTATTGCCCCCACAATCCGGGTCCTCATTTTACCTACCGCGGAAGGATAGAAGGCTAAGTCAACCTTGAGCCTGGTGAGATTTGAACTCGCAGTAAGTGCAGGCAGCTGGCAGCTAAGTGCTATTTAACAGCGCTTTAGTCCACTGCTCCACCAAGGCTCTCCACCCCGCATCATTTCAGTGAAGCAGTAGATGTGATGTGCCAGTGCCTGGAGGCTGTGAGAGTCTGGATAGGAGTAAACAGGCTCAGGCTTAACCCAGACAAGACCGAGTGGCTGTGGGTATTGCCTCCCAAGGACCATGTCAATTATCCATCCTTAACCCTGGGGAGGGGAGAAGTTGCCCCCCTCAGAACGGATTCACAATTTGAGTGTCCTCCTTGACCCACAGCTGAGATTAGAGCAACACCTGGCAGCTGTGGCTAAGGGGACCTTTATACAGGTTCGCCTGGTACACCAATTGCGACCCTATCTGGATCGGGAGGCTCTTCTCACAGTCACTCATGCCTTTGTCACCTCACGGTTGGATTGCAACACGCTCTACATGGGGCTACCCCTGAAAAGTGTTTGGAGACTACAGTTGGTCCATGCAGCGGCTGGAACGTTTGTGGGTGCACCTAGGTACTCCCACATTACACCAATCCTCTGTGAGCTACACTGGCTTCCTATTGGTCTCTGGTCACAATTCAAGGTGTTGGTTATTACCTTTAAAGCTCTATATGGCTTAGGGCCAGGCTATCTTCAGGACCATCTTCTACCGCATAGTTCCCAATGACTGGTAAGATCCCACAGAGTTGGCTTCCTCCGGGTCCCGTCAGCTAAACAATGTCACCTGGTGGAGGGCCTTCTCTGGGGAGGGCCTTCTCTGTGGCTGCCCCAGCTCTCTGGAATCAGCTACCTCTTAAGGCCAGGACCGCTCCCACCCTGCTGACCTTCCGGAAAATGGTGAAAACCTGGCTTTTCCGGCAGGCTTGGCGCCGTTGATCTCACCATTGTGATCTTGTGAGATCCAGCCATGAGCAGTGTGCATGGGTTTTTAATGTCTTTTATTGTATATTGTTCATATTGTCTTTGTTGCAAGCCTCCCAGAGTCCTTGGAGAGTTGGGTGGCATAGAAATACAAATAATAAATAATAAATACCGTGGAAGTCAGGAAATTCTTCAATTCAATAACCTGAGTGTTTTAACTCACTCTTTAATTCTAGGAGTCAGCAGATAGGGGAAAGCTGCTCATTCACGTAAGTTAACAATAGATGGGATCCCTTTCAGTTGGTTCAACTGAGAGTTGATACCATTAAAGTGAGTTGGGAAGTTCCTTGTTACCTCAATTACAAACTCTCATTGTCTGCTGATGATAAGGATAAACTAACCTCAGTAGTTGAATGAAAGACCACTAGGAAATATCAGGACTCGGAAATCAGTAGAATATCTATGGGGAAAATCAATTCTTAGATGCACGGAATCAATTAAATCAAGTTTATATATACAGATATAAGGCCACAGCCTCATTAGAACAATCCCATATTTGCAATGAGATTTTCTTTTGTGTCTGGAATTCCCAAGCTGCCCTGGGCTCTTGATTTATGGAGACGTTTTCCTCCCTGTTTTAATGTTTTACTGCTTTATTCCTCCCTTTTGGTTTCTGAAGGGAAACAGGCACAGGAAGTGACCAACAGTAACTTGAGATCCTCTACCTATGAACATATATGCTTACATCATCTGTTGCTAATTCATTAGTCTCTCCTGCCTTTTTGAAATGTACGAATAGGAGTGCATCCCTTTGTTTAGTGTTCTTCAAAGAGAGTCCTACCAGCATGTGCTGTCTAATAAACACTGTAGTAAGCCTTGATTATTTGCTTTGGGTCCTCTGTTTGATTCCACATATCCCAGAAAAAGGCATTGGCAAATAACTTCTATACTAATACCAAGAAAACCCCCAAATTTCTCTAGGAGAGCCTAGCGAAATAGGGAAAAAAAGGAAGGTGTACTTGCATAGTTTCTATAAGACCTCCTACCCTCAAGCTATTGACAGCCAAGCCAAGATAGCTCTAAAGCTAAATGCATTGTAAAGCCATCAAATGCAAGACCTACTCATTCAAATCCTTGTTATAGGGTTGAATGTAGAACATCTAATATGGAGGATGTCTGTGCCTGAAGAATCCCAATAAGGACCAAACTGATTGTGATCTGGACCCAATATAACATCATTTACCAGGAAAACAGGACATGTTTATGAAGCTAATAAAAATCCAGCTTGACTCAAAGAGATGCCATCTAATTGCAATGCTGTGCGTTGTAACCTGGTTTATAAACCAGACTAAAACCACTTTTTTCTAACCACGGTGGCTGGGTTCACAAAATTATTCTCAGCTAAAGAATGTGCTTGTGTGTACGTGTGCGTGTGTATATTTGGCATAATGGACAAACCCAGCCAATGATACTATCTGACTTGTTTTTTTTATCTGTGTTAATTTCAGAATTTCAAATCTTTATTGTCAGTGCACAACATATGTACAATGAGATTGGTTGAGCTCCCTCAATGCACCCCACCAACACAATACAACTCACAGTGAAGACAGAAAATCCCTAACCCAATAAATCATATTAATAAACACCCAGTCCTATTCAACCCTTTTGAACATGTTACACATTGTGCCAGCCCTGCAAGTCCATCATACTACATAATTACAATGTTATTTCGCATTCAGGAGTCTGACAGCCCATGGATAAAAACTGTTCTTCAGCCTGTTTGTGTAGGTGGCTATGCTTCTATATCTCCTTCCTGATGGTAGGAGGGTAAGAAGTGCCGGCCAGGGTGTGAGTCATTCCTGAGAATTTTCCTCACTCTTCTAAGGCAGTGAGCCCTAGTATTAGTTTTGAAAGCATGATTTCTAACTAGGCTTCTGCCCAAATTCCTGAGTTAGCAAATACATTGAAATATCAGGTGAAGAAATTTAGAATGTTTTCTGTTTTGTAAAAAGCTGCATCCTTTCCTGTTTGCTTATCAAACCATCCAGAATGACAGCAGTGACAGCAGCAACCTTGGCAGTGATTGGCAGTGAAGCTTGCTGGCTCCTGGGCTCCTAGGTATGCCCTATATGCTCACTTAATGAATACAGTTGCCATATTATGGGTTCACACATCCAGGCAGTTTCAGCTTCGTTTGCCCAGGCTGCGATTTATTTCTGAATACTTAAATTAAGGAAGTGCCCAGCACACAGAGCAAATTAGCATGCCTCGTTTCTGCTGTTTCTAGCAGATGCTTTTTCCCTGAACCAGCTGCAAAGAAAGCAGAGCGAAAGACTTATCTGCATATTTTTCAACCTAAGGGCGGTTCAGATCTCATATTCACCCTCTCTCTTATAGAATAGCAATAAGATGTATCTCTTTGCTATTCCCTGGGGTCCCCCCCCAAATTTATTAAATATTGACTGATAACATTAATCCTACTGTCTTAAATACAATAAAAACATAAAGGCTACAGGGCTAGCCGTAAGAAGTTCTGTTATCACCTTTCTTGTTTACAAAGGCCAGCCAGAGGGAAGATGAATAACCTGGAGGGGAGGGACTGAGTAGACTCTCTGGCACCCACCCACATTCTGAAACCTTCAGGGTCCTCTTCCTTGTTCATCTACTGGACCCTTTTCCACCTAAGGCCATGATGGCGAACCTATAGCACTCGTGCCGGAAGTGACACTCAGAGCGATGTCGCCTGGCACACGCAGAATCACCCGTTCCCCTTCCAGGTTTCTGGTGCACATGCGCATGCAATGATCAGCTGGCCTTTTTGCATGCGGCACTGCCAGAAACTAGAAGAGCTGGTCTTCCGTTTTCCTGCGTGAGCATGTGTGCTGGCCCGCTGATCGTCACATGTGCATGCGCCCCAGAAAGCCGGAAGAGTAGCTGGCTGAAACCGGAAGTTCAGTAGTTGAAACCAGAAGTTCATTTTCGGACCCATGCATGCGCCCCGGACAGCTCTTCTTCCGGGTTGCGGCCAGACGTTTCGCACTCGTTGCCGAAAAGGTTTGCCATTACTGAGCTAAGGAATCTATCCCACTTTGCCAGTTGGAGGAGAGGCACTGTGGGGTGTTGGCCTTTCATCCTACGACTTGAAGCATGTCAAAGTCCATTGATCTCAAATAGCTTATTTCTCCTGAATTGTGATTGGAAAATATAGTACAAGCTAGATCATTAACATTTTTTTTGTGTAAGAGAGAGAAGGATGGAAAATCGGAGGAAATCAGGAAGCAGTGTGGTTCCTTAAGGGAGAAAAATAATAATAAGGGAATCCATAGATGAACCAAAGTTTCTTAGGTCCAACCAAAATGAGAGTTACTAATTCTGGTTTGCAAAAATCTAGAGAACCACTAGGAGGTGCCATAGAGTTTTCTCCGTCTCTTTGTTGCCACCTGGTCATCCTAACTTAAAGATGTGCAAACTGTTAAGATCTTCAGAATGCTTCCTCAGGCCAAGTAGTTCAACTGCTCAGTATGATAGAGTTTTCTGCTAAGATGATATCGTTTGCACACATTTTTTGCAGATGAAGTCTCCTTCAAACTGAACGGACCTCCAGGTGGACTTTGTGTAGACATCTTTGTAGGTTCAAGGAAGAAGAAATTCCACAAAATGAACTTCCCCCACTCCCACCAGGACCTTTCTTATTTTGTTACACAATTCCAACCCACCTGGAATTAGCAAATTGCTACTGGAATTCAGATATTGGGTGCTGTAACAGAGGCATCATTGACAATGGAACAAGAACAAGCTATGGCAATTCTTAGATTAAGAGATGCAGAATTGCAAACAGCAACATACAGTGTGAAGTACAATGTGTTTTTCATAAATTGGTTCAGTTTTATAACCAGCTTACAGTTAGGATGTAGTCAGGCTTTTGATATCTGCCCTCAGCTATCCTGGAAGGTAAGTTTTAGAAACCCTCTGTTCAGAAGGAACTTGTCTCTGTCAGTCTGGGAATATCAAATCACTGACCCCTGTGTTGCTGTACTCTGTTGTAGCTTCTATAGAGAGATGGGTAGTAACATACTTCATTAAGTTATTCCCCAATGGCCAGATTAATTTCATGTAAATCTCCTTCATGCAAACAAAGACACGAAGATAACACAAGCCAGTTGCTAAATTTGCCTTTTCAGCCAACAGAATTCATGCTTTACTAATTGCAAATTAATTTTGAATTGATGTAGAGCAGAGCATTTATTGCATCATATTGTATTGCTTTTAACAAAATATCCTTGGTGAGTCTATGACCCACAATAAAATAATCAATTGTGAAAACAACTTCAAACCCAGATTCAGCCAATTGAATTGGCTGAAAAAGCAAAGAATGTTGCTCTAGGAGAAGAAAGAAAAAAGGGAGAAAAAGAAAGAAGAGATTATAAAAGCAATAAAAAAAAGTCTGCATCTACAAGACACAAGAAATCATTAACAAAGATAAATAATTAGAAGTCAGAACAAGAGGAGTGAAGTGAATAATTTAGTGCCGGAGAAGATAAAACGTCTGTTAAATGCAGAGAATGTTCAAGGTTAAAAGCTAAAAGCTGAAAGCTGACTGAAAGGAATGAAGTTCAAAAATGTTAGAAAAGAACAAATGTAGAGGGAGGATGCTTACTGTTGACACCAATAAGTAATTGCCGCATTTAGCAAATGAACATCCAATTTGTGTGTGTGTGTGTGTATATACACACATCAGTGGTGAAATCCAATTTTTTTTACTACTGGTTCTGTGGGCATGGCTTGGTGGCCACGGTGTGGCTTGGTGGGCGTGACTTGATGGGCAGAGTCACCATGGGCTGGTTCTTTGCTGTTTCCAGGGCGGCCCCACAGGCCAGATCTAAGCACCCCGCAGGCCAGATCAAGCCTGCGGCCCTTGAGTTTGACACCCCTATTCTTGGTAGAATTGGTGTGTGAGAGTTAGCAGTCTAGAAGCTGAGGTAGAAATCCGGAAGTCCCCAGTTAATAATTCATATCTGCCATGATCTCACTAAATGGCATCCAGAGTCTCATTTTCATTTTCACCCTATCTTCCCCTGAAATATAGGAAATTTCCCGATTTATTTTATTTCCAGGGTTTTTGTAAAGACTCTAAGAAAGTATACATGGGGTGTATTTGGAAGGGCTACAACAGTGCTAGATGGCATTTTAAAAAAGCATTGCTATTTTGTTTCTGGGTGCAAAGTTTGAAGAAGACCTTCTGGAATTTTTCTCTGACCTCTAGTTAATTAATTCTGAAATTGTTCCTTCAGCAATTGGTGATTACTTGACTACAGTTGGAGATAGATCTGGTCCCATTAGAGTCAGGAAAATAATGAGAATCAGAGATTGAATTTGGATGATGGAATAAACAATTTCTTGCCAAAGAGAGATCTCTGCTCCTCAACAGCAAAACCTGAGCTGCCTGGCCCGGGGCTACCAGCTCTAATACAGGCAGGGAGAAGCAGCCTATGCGCCTTGACATCATTTCTGTGGGAGCTTGTATGACAAATTAGGCTTTCAAGGCTCAGAAGTATTAGCTGGTGCAGCTATATAAGCAGGTTACAGTACATTTTCTAATATAAATTGCAGAAAAATTTATTGCTTTATTGTAACAATCTTAAGAATGTAGCTTGACCACCACTATGACCTATTTGCATTGGCGTGACTAGCAACAGACTTTTTAAAGGAGCCCATAAATAAAATTTACATTAATAAAATAACAACCATGACAAAGAAGCTGTTATTTAACAATGAACAAGGCTGGCTTGAGAAATGAACACAATAGAACAATTAATATCTTTGACTTGCCAAGGCAAAATTATGAATGGCTAAAATGAATCGTACATTAGCTTCTTGAAATAAAGTACCATCAAGATAAATGAGCTGTTTATGGGCCGGCAGCTTTTAATCATTTGAAATTTTCATTACACCAACTGCTCCATTTTTGGATGTGGAATCAGTTCACACTAGAGATTGTCTCCTTTTGCTCATCAAAGAACGGCAGAGCAACTAGTTATATTTCTTGCCACAAAACACACATTTTCTTTCATCCAGACCAGGGATCAGCAACCTGCGGCTCTGGAGCCGCATGTGGCTCTTTCATCCCTCTGCTGTGGCTCCCTGATGCTGGTCAGCTCCACAATTGATAGGGCTTTCACTTAGGATAGGTAGAGGAAAAAGGACACCACACTAGGAGGAGACTATGGTGGGGAACCAACTTCCAGTTGTCAGAGGAAAAAGGATGCCGTGCTAGGAGGAGACTCTATGGTGGGGGAACCCGGCTTCTGATCAGCTCCAGAATTGAACGGGGGCTTCTGGTTAGGACCTTTTGTTCTAAGGTTGCCGACCCCTGATCCAGACAAAGAATAAAAACACTCAAAGAGTCTTCCCCACTGCTGTGTAGAAGGGTTTTCCATCTAGCCTTGAGTTGGTAGAAAATGATACCCGCTTGGAATTTGCTGTACCCATTCCTTCTCTTTATCCTGTCTCTACTGAATCTGTTTACTATCATTTGGGTCCTTCCAGCCCAGGTAATGGATGATACAGCCATATATGCATTTTGCACACCTTGAGATTAGATGGAATTGGAATGGGATGGGCATCACAGTTCAGTGTAAATTCAATGTTTCACATACAGGTACATGTCTCACATATGAGTGAGGATATAAGCATACGATACTATTCAGTAGTAGCAATAGCACATAGACTTCTATACCACTTCATAATGCTTTACAGCCTTAAGTGGTTTACAGAATCTGAATATTGACCCCAACAATCTGGGTTGACATTTTACCAACCTTGTAAGGATGGAAGGCTTGAACCCCGTCAGGATTGAACTCCAGACTGTGGGCAGAGTTAGCCTGCGGTACTGCATTCTAATCACTGCGCCACCATAGCTCTTTATCCAGGAATAAAGCAGTATTGCCAAGGCATAATTATGCTGTGGTTCAGTATAAGTGGTGACATGACTTTTATCAATACATTTGGAAAGCTTTTATCAAATACATTTGCCTTTCCTAAGCTGGAGACTTCCAGTTGGGCTGTATATCATTTGCCATCAACAATGTTGACTGGAGATTGTGAGAATCTCAACGCAACACATTTGGAGGGCACTAGATTGCCAATTAAATAAATAAATGGGTCAGGCAGAAGATCCAACTGCACACTTCAATGATCCATAAACAAAAATAGAAGTCAAAGACGCAAAGGATAAATAGGTTACTGAGATTTGTTCATTTGCCTGGGTTATATCATACTGCATTGTAAAATCAAAAGATGGTAGAGTGTTTTATCACTTCCATATCTTCTTGTCCAAAACCTTTTCCAAAGAAAATGCATTTTTTCCCATGCAGTGAAAATAACGGTAAATATGTTTGGGGATATGTTGAAGCGGTAAGATTTCTTTATTACAGGTAGTCCTCGATTTACAAGAGTTTGTTTAGTTACAATGGCATTGAAAAATGTGACTTATGACCGTTTTTCACAGTTACGACCTTTGCAGCATCCCCATGATCATGTGATCAAAATTCAGAAGCTTGGCAACTGGTTCATATTTATAATTGTTGCTGTGTCCCAAGGTCATGTGATCCTCTTTTGCGACCTTCTGACAAGCGAAGTCAATGGGGAAGTCAGATTCACTTCATAACCGGGTAATAACTTACTAACTACAGTGATTCACTTAACAATTGCTTAACGCATTGTAAGCCGCCCTGAGTCTCCGGAGAAGGGCGGCATATAAATCTAATTTTATAAAAAAATTGGGGCAAGAAAGGTCATAAAATGAGGTAAAACTCACTTAACAAATGTCTCACTAAACAACATAAATTTGGGGCCGTAAATTGAGGACTTCTTGTACAGACAGCCCATAAACATTTAGTCTGCATTACACAATGGTGCAGGCTTAATAAAAAGTTACACACTAGTACAGAAAATCTTTGGAGAGCTTCTTAAAAATAAACTTCCTTGAATATTTCATAGAATGAGCCTCCAAAAACCACCAGCCTGCATATGTAGGTACGCTCAGCATTAATTGGTGAAAAAAATGTTGCTTTGTCAAGTCAAACCAGAAACCACTGTCTTCCCCAACTATCAGAAGTTCACTACAAGAGTCTGCACTGAGGAAAAAGACACCAACACGGCTTGTATACAGTATATCCACAACCCTTTTGCATCCAGCTTACATACCTGTGTATTTCCTCCCTGTAGAACCTGAAAAAGCAGCCAAGGACAATAGGATGGGATTAGATAGATAGCCTTTATTTGGAAAACAGTAACAAACTATTCAATTTATCTAAAATTGGAGCTTTAAAAATACGTGTATATATATATTGGCAAACAATGTTGCTAACAGTACAATATCTTATATGTGGTATAAACGACAGGCTTCTCCAATAGGCAAAGAAGTCTTAAGTCTGAATTTATGGTTTTGCTTACTTGCAGTATAAATTCAGTCTGGAGGGAAGTCCTGTGTATATTCCCTTGTTTGTTTGTTTGTTTATGGCTTATCTCTCTTCTGGATCAGCAGGTGAACATCACTTGTCAGAACCATCTTAAATTACCTCACACACAGCATGCGGAAGAAAATGATGTAAACTTGCTTTTAAAAGGCATCTTTGGCTCGCATTAAAACAACTTCAACATACACAATGTTCTGATTGTTGCGAAGAGCACCACAAACACAGTAGTCATCCTTAACTTTCACAGAGGCATTGAGTTTTATAAATATGAGCATGATAGTGTAGAATAATCTCTTATCCCCAGTCATTAAATTCTGTTTTTTTTTCTTTTTAAGAAATAAGCATTTTTCATTATCAGGCCCAGTGTCTTTAAAGAAGCCAACAGCTGCCGTGAGTCAAAAACAGAGTAGAAAAAACGGGGCCTAAAAAGGGGAATGAAAATAACGAGACAAAAGTAGAGAAAGAGCTTTTCTAAATATTACTACCAACTGAGAAGCGATAGCATGTCAGGTGCAATCATTTTCTTAGGGAGGACTCCCATCCTAAATAGAAGTGGGCAAAAGGATACCATCCAGGAACATGTACAGACTGAAAAAGAAGTAACGTAGGGGATAAAGAAAGAGAGAAATATAGTTGCTTCTTGGAGAAGATGGGTAAACATGGTAAGCCCCCTGCCTGAAATTTATTCTTCGTCCAGGTATCTGGGAGACCGCTTCTGCCGGCGTTGCAGTTCCTCCACTTGGCGCTCCAAATTGTGCACCTTAGCCTGCAGCCATGCATCAGAGCGATAGGATCCACTCAACCAACCCAGCAAAACATAGAGCGTTAGCAAGGCCAATAGAAGTAAAACCTGTACCGAATGGTCAGGCACAGTAAACACAATAAATGCAAAGCAGCCTCCAAAGAGAACCAGCTTGAGGCCCCACATGATGCGGCTCAAGATAAAGAACAACAGGCTGAACAGCAGCCAGAGCACCCAATAGCTAATCAGGGCAGCCAAGCTCCAGAGCAGCAGTGTCTGAACCTCCTGAGGGCTCAGCTTCAGAAACTGTGTTAATCCATCTCCTGAAATACAAAAGAAAAAAAAGCAATATAGTCAGTCCAATGTAGCACTATACCAGCCTTCCCCACATGATACCCCAGGTGAATCTAGTCAGCTTTTCCACTAGGATTTACATCTACAGTAGTTTAGGAGGAAGCGTTACCGCACGCAGGAAAGAAACACGCTTCCTAGCTACTTAGAAAGAACAACTACACTCAAGCATTAAGCATTACAGCTCAAACAAACTCCTCCTTTTTTACTTTCTGGTGTAACTCATGGTGTACCTCATTCATTCTAGTATGCACAGAGCAGCAGGTGGGCACTTTGGCATATTTTATGGCCGTAAATCTTTGTTTGCCTATTAAGCTCTGGCTCATTGTGAACAAGGAGGGTGGGGCATCTGTTTGCTCCCCTTGACACAAACAATCAAGGAAGTTTCAATCAATGGAATGATTAATCTCATGTTTGAACAAGTCTTCAGATTTATATGAGTTCATTTTTGAAACGTAGAAAGATTAGGGAACTACCCCATATCTGTGTGGCATACGTTAAAAATAATCATACAATATATTTTTAAACACTGACAGGCAACCACTGAAAGGCAATCAAACATACAAGACCAACCTCTTACTCGAACCAAAAGCCTGGAAAAAGAGGCATGTTTTCAGAACTCTTTGGAACACGGGCATGGTGGGAGCCAGATAATTCTTGGGGGTGGGGAGCGGGGGGGGGGGAACAGTGCAGGAACAGACAGCATACACTTCCTAGGTCTTATCAGATGACACTGTTTTGTGGATGGGATCTTCAGCATGACAACTCTGTCTAATCATAAAGGCTGGATAGAGGTCACCAAAGGCAGGTGGTCTTTAGATAACAAGACCCTATGCCATGGAGGGTTTACAGCAGGGGTGAAATGCTCCCAGTTTGGATCCAGTAGCGATGGAGGCTGGTGGTTTGGAGAACCAGGAGCAAAAATCCCTGCCCCCCTCCCCATGTCCAGCTGAGCCACACAATCATCAGAGGCTTTTTAAAAAAAATTTTAAAAGCATTTTTTCTACAAACTCTTCGGCAGAAAAAATGCTTTTAAAAGTAAAAAAAAAAGCCTCTGATAATTGTGCGGCTCAGCTGGGATCATCAAAGGCTTTTAAAAGAAAAAAAACCCCTTTTTTTCTTTTAAATGCCTCTGATGATCCAAGCTGCGTTGCCTGATCGGCAGAGACTTTTTTTCTTTTAAATGCCTCTAACGATCAGGCAACTCAGCTTGGATTGTCAGAGGCATCTAAAAGAAAAAAAGTCTCTGCCAATCAGGCAACTCAGCTGGGATCGTCAGAGCTTTTTGAAAGCATTTTTTACAACCTCTTCACTGAAGAGGTTGTAGAAAAAATGGTTTTAAAAGTAAAAAAAAAATTGGCCACACCTACCAGTCACATTACCCCCCCCCCCCACCAAGCCACGCCCACAGAACTGGTAGTAACAAATTTTAGATTTCACCACTGGTTTATAGGTAATAACCAGCACCTTGAATTGTATCCCAAAGCCTACTGACAATCAGTACAGCTCAAGGAGGAAAGCTATTACAGAGATTTATAACTGCTTTTGCCACCACATTCTGCAACTTTCAAATAGTTTCTAAGAGTAGCCTCATGTAGAATACATTGTGGTAATTCATATGTGAGGTAACCAAATTGTGAGCGACTATCTGAAGGGTCTCCTGGTCCATGTAAGGACACAATTGGTACACAAGATCGAACTGTTGAAAGGCCCTCTTAGCCATGGTTTCTACTTGCTCAACATACACAATGTTGAGCAGAAGGCCCACAAGGCCCCTAGCTTGCATACCAGTTCCAAAAGAAAATCTCATTTAGATTTAAAACCAAACATCCCCTACCCTGGGGGTGTGGGTGGAGTTCCAAAAAGCCACATTAACTCAATCTTGTCAGGGTTGAGGTTAAGCCTACAGTAGCAGTATTGTTCTGGGATTTACAGCATATATTTGCATGGGAGATAAAATTAAGCTAGTGTTAAAATTAGAGCTCCAATCAACAAGGACTATAGTTAAAAATTAATAGCACAGTAAGTATTACACCATACCAATTCATGGTTGGAATCTCCTGCTTTTAGAGATCAAGACTTTTCTTAGTTTTGCCCACTTATTTCAATCTTTACTCTCTTCACAGATATTGTTGTAAGATTATTTTTTGTATCTTCTACCAGCTGTTAAGTTTGTTTTGAGATATAGTAATGTCTTTATTGGCTTCGACGTCTTGTCAGTTTTACTGTTCTGAGGCTGGTTTCTTCTGTTTTTGGTCTCTGGAAGCTTCTTTTCACATTTATCCCAGCAACTTACTTGATTTCATTCCACAGCTTCTCTAGTTCCCTATCAGTGAAGGTCCAGGACATCAAAGAGATTCCTGAGATTCTTGAAAATGATGAGCTTATGATATCATAGAAACCAGTTGGCTTTGTTCTTCCATTTTAACTTACTTGAATTTTAAACATGAGCAGTTCACGATCTGTTTCAGTCAGCCTCTGGCCATGTCTTTGCTGTTATAACCGAACTCTTTCACCTTTTTGTCTCAAAAATACGGTATAATCAATTTAATTTCTTTGTGCTGTGTAGCATGTTGAATGGCATCTCACCTGACGAGTCCATCTTCCAGGGCTATATTATCAGTCACTTTATACTGTCTAGCCATGTGGTTTTCTTGTTAAAAAAATACAGGAGTGATTTACTATTACCTTCTCCGGCATTTTGTAATATGAAACGATGCCTTTGTTATTGTCCTAAAGTTTCCATCTGTCTTCATCAACATTCCAATATAGGTGTGTCTGTCTGTCTGTCTGTCTGTCTGTCTGTCTGTCTGTCTGTCTGTCTGTCTGTCTGTCTGTCTATCTATCTATCTATCTATCTATCTATCTATCTATCTATCTATCTATCATCTATCTATCTATCATTGGTGCCCAATTCCAAGCCCAATTCAGGGCAACCCCCAGATAGCACAACAGTCTTGTGAAAATACAACCCCATCTAAGACCAAGGCTAAATGATCTGTGTCAAGATTGACTGTGCATTTGTTCCTCCCCATTCAGTCCCAGCCTTCAGACACTCATTCAGGATTTTGATATTATCTCTTGGGTAGTGGGCATGACCACTATGTCTTGAGTGACCCTCCTGGAAGAAAATATTCCTGGTACATTCCAGTATTTTTAGCCATCCCACCCAGAAACATCCTGCCACTACATAACAGGGGCTACATAACAGGATTTGCTATGACAATTACAGCTACGGTAGCTATAAAAAGCAGGTTGTTCACAATTACAGCTAACTATAAAAATGCTAAAAAGCAGGTTGTTCCTCCATGATGATCCCTATTCAGTAGTGATCCAGTTTAAGCACACATTTAATATCTCAATTCTTCCTTTGCTTATTTGGAAGACAATCCCACAACATTTGAAAGGGGTACTAAAGTAAGAATAGGACTGTGTCCCGTATCCTGTTAAGATTGCAGCATGCTTAACCTCTTCTGCTAACTTCCATTTTTTTCCCCTCACTATGCTAATAACCTGGTCACTTACCAGCCAATCCAAAGGATGTAAGAAACTGCCCTGTAATTCCAGCCACAACAGATAAGGCTGAGGAGATTCCGGAGGAAACTATCCAAAGCATGGCAGACATATTCTGCAAGGAAACCAAATACACACAGAATTCTTCTACAGGACTTATTATCAAACATTCTAAATATATATGTCATTTTACCATAAAGGGGTTGGTCTTTCACCTGAGCCACATAGCAAATGATAGGGCTGCAGCTCCCTCCAGTGCTTGAAATGAGTTGGGATTAAATCGAGCAGAGATAAGGTGCAGATTTGACAGATGACTAAAACTGTAAACCAAATGGAAAGCATAAAAGCACATGGACTCTGAACGGCAAAAAGAGTTAGGAATCATACGCAAAACTAAGAGCCTGCTTGGCTGATATAGTAACAGATTTGGTGATACCTGTGTGACTAAAAATATCAGAGCCACTGGAGAATGAAATAGAAGTAGGCTGAATTCCAATGGAAACCTTTCCAGGATGAGACTTCCATCCTGGCCAGCATACTTTAAAAAAGAATAAACTGCTTTTACGAAGTTATGGGCATGGCAATGCTTTCACCAACAGTCTCATCCTCCACCATCTATGCACTGAAAGTGTTTGTGGAAGACGAAAGATCACCAGTACAACTTTTACACTTAAAGGATTTTGCAGAAGCGAGGCCTTATTCCCACAGAACTCCATCTGCATTCATTTCTCCCCTCTAAACTCCACATCATTCTCAACCAAGGGGGAGGTATGGGGGGGGGGGGGGTAAAGAAGCCAGGAGGTTTTGTGATATTATTCTAAAGTTATGGGGAAATCTTTTTTATGTAATTTACACAAAATACAGTCACCAGCTATGGCACTACTTCTGAACTTTGGAATAGCTTACACTGAATTGGGAACATACGTTGGCATAATCAGGAGTCTGATGTTTGAAAATTTAGCTGCAAATCTCTTCTTTTTAAAAAAATCAGATTTGGACTTGACATTCAGAAAATAGTTTATATCTGAAACTTGTAGGAATTTGTAATTGTCATTCATGTGAGGAAACAAATCAATTTATATTTTCTTTCCACCCATTAACTTCTCATTTATAATACACTACACTGAATAAGCTGTTTAGATTTTGAATAGAGAAGAAACCACTTCTGAAATCTTTCCAAGAAAA
This sequence comes from Masticophis lateralis, assembly GCA_030761175.1. Classification (NCBI taxonomy): domain Eukaryota; kingdom Metazoa; phylum Chordata; class Lepidosauria; order Squamata; family Colubridae; genus Masticophis; species Masticophis lateralis. Next base: position 242,999,639 of record JAUDYJ010000001.1, on the reverse strand, counting down.
TTGCAGGGACTTCTCCAGGCAATGTCCAGGGGTCAAGACTGACTCAAAAGCACGTGCGCACACGCGCACACAAGATTTCTAGGAATAAGATGGAGAGTAAATTTTCTTCCACATCTAGGGTATTCTGCATTCACAAAATGTGTCCTAAAGAATTGACACTTGTGGAGGAAATGTGAGAGAAAAGACTCAAGGAAAAGATTTAATGGTGGGAGGGAGAGAGAAAATTGCAGGAGAAGGAGAATCTGATTGTACAAATAAGATTTTTAATTTATATAATGTAACTTATATTAAAATTGATGATGGTTATATTAACTTTTTGCAAATATAATATTGAGTTGAATATTATTTGCAAGCTATTACATAGCATTACTTGGGAGAGGGGGGCCGAGGAGGGAAGACATCAATAATTTTCATAGACTGCAATCAGCTAACCAAAACTGCAATACAAGACATTTCCTAGGTCCTTTTGTGTGTTTGTGTAAAGAAAAACTGGGCTGTTTTGAGCCAAAAATCTTATTTAAAAAAATACATGGGATGCAAATCAATCCTGAATAGTGTTCAGGAGATAATGTATTGGAATACTTCTTCCTATGAAAAACTGAAAAGACTAGAAAATCAACTTGAAGGTTATGGAGGTCTTATATATACTAGCTATTGGTAGACCAAGTTTTTGTTTAAACAGCATGACTGAGTGTTCTAGCTCTGGATAATTTTCTGGAAAACTATATAATATATTTTCCCAAATTGTCTCACTCATTTCATAAGTATGTGACTTATTTTTCAAGGATAGCACTGCTGTCATACCTCATTCAGCATCAGAAAGTTCTCTTTACCAATCAAATTCTCCAGTGTCTTCCTTACAGTACGAGTCACTTCAGATAAAAAGTCAGGTTCCATACGCTTCTTTTCCCAAGACGAACTTTGGTGGTGCTGGGTATTGGCAAAACAGGTGTTCATAAGAGAGAGCAACACAATGATGCCCAAAGATGAGGCAAGCATCATCTTGTGGCAACTCCATAAGTTAAATTTCCCTCCGACCATCCTTCCAGTGTTTGTCTTCACACCCACTCTTTCTGCAAGTAAGATAAAAAAAAATGAGCAGATTCATTAAGATAAAGTATATTTCTCTCCATGGGAAGAACCTGTCTTCCTTTGGATATTAAACAACTATTTCTATTTTCCTTGACGCAAGTTTCTCTCTCTTTTTTTAAAAATAAATTTTATTCTTTTAAACACAGAAAATTTATCAACAAACAGATGTCGGTGAGAACCTTACACAATACATTATCTTCAGTCCAAACATACAAATACAAATCTTGCTCCTGGAAGCACGAAGCCGAGAACACCAGCCTGAAGATGACGAATGAGACTTCGTCGAAACGTAGCCAAGACACATCTAATTCTACGCGGGAGAACACCCGAATAACCAAAGACCTACATATAAATACCCGCAAAAACCTCAGAAAACATGTATGTATGTATGTATGTATGTATGTATGTATGTATGTATGTGTATATATGTGTGTGTGTGTGTGTGTGTGTATGTATACGTGTGTGTGTGTGTGTGTGTGTGTGTGTGTGTTTCCCTTAAGGCAGGTTTTTCCTACGTAACCAAGATTTTTCTGCAACCCTAATTGAGTGAAATCACATTCACTACTTTAGGGTTGCAGAAAAATCTTGGTTACATAGGAAAAACCTGGCTTAAAGGAAAAACACACATAAAACCTACGAAAAGTAAGAAAATAGATATTGTACCTTTACAGGGAGGAACATGAGATGTGGGTGTGGCTTACTGATGATGGCTAATGAGCCAGAAATAGCTATATAAGTCTCTCACCATGCAGCACAAAATCTGCTGACTGCCAGAATGAAAAGAAGGGGAAAAAACCCAGAAAGTAGTGAATGTGATTTCACTCAATTAGCGTTGCAGAAAAATCTTGGTTACGTAGGAAAAACCTGGCTTAAAGGAAAAACATACATAAAACCTACGAAAAGAAAGAAAATAGATATTGTACCTTTACAGGGAGGAACATGAGATGTGGGTGTGGCTTACTGATGATGGCTTATGAGCCAGAAACAACTATATAAGTCTCTCACTATGCAGCACAAAATCTGCTGGCTGCCAGAATGAAAAGAAGGAAAGAAAAAAAACCCAGAAAGTAGTGAATGTGATTTCACTCAATTAGCGTTGCAGAAAAATCTTGGTTACGTAGGAAAAACCTGGCTTAAAGGAAAAACACACATAAAACTTACGAAAAATAAGAATATGTGTGTGTGTGTGTGTGTGTGTGTGTATGTGTGTGTGTGTAGGCTGCTGTAATGTTTAAGAAGGCCTAAAGGCTGGTGAATTGAGATTTCACTGAAAATTAGGCTATGAAACATCTTGACTTACGTAGGAAAATCCTGGCATAAAGAATGACACACATAAAGACCTATGAAAATAAAATTATATATATATAATTTTATTTTCGTAGGTCTTTATGTGTATATTTCTTTATGCCAGGGATTTTCCTACGTATATCAAGATGTTTCATAGCCTAATTTTCAGTGAAATCTCAATTCACCAGCTTTTAGGCCTTCAGCTATTTTGCTATCTGTTTGAATTTATGAGGAAGACTGGGATAGATCTATTTCTACCTCTTTAGGTTTCATCAGCCAGCCATGCCCCCTTTTCTTAATTCTGCCCTGTAACAATCAAATATTTATTATTTCATTTTATATGCGTGTGTGTGTGTGTGTGTGTGTGTTTGTGTGTGTGTGTGTGTGTGTTCTGAGGTTTTTGTGGGTGTTTCTATGTAGGTCTTTGGTTATTTGGGGTTTTTCCCACATAAAATTGGCAATGTTTCAACAAAGTCTCATTCGTCATCTTCAGGCTGGTGTTTTCGGCTTTGTGCTTCTAGGAGCAATGTGTGATTGCAGCTGTTTCTTCCTTTTAACTGCTAGTAGGGGTGTGAACTGATTGGGTGGGAGCTTGGCTGTGTTTTGATTGGGTGGAGGTGTGTTCTGATTGGGTGGGGGCTTGGCTGTTCCCTGATTAGATAGGAGGTTGGCTGTGCTGATTGGATGGGGGTGTGTTCTGTTTGGGTGGGGGCTTGGTTGCGCTTGGGTAAGTCTGAGTTGCAGGGGGATTTGAGCTGGTGAGCTGCGTTGCTGTTGTTTGGCTTCACGTTCGTGGTTGTGCCACATCTTCATGGTGGATGTCAGTCTGCTTCATGTATGGATTGGAGGGGTTTAAAGTGGCTAATGATGCAGCTGCGGTCTGGCTTCTGGTACAGCACAGATCAACTCTGTAGCCAAGACACTCATCTCCAGAACAAAACACTTAGGTGACGAACACCACCTAAAAACCGAACTACACATTCTCACTAATGTACTAACATCCAATGGATTCCAAAGAAATACGATTACCAACCTAATCCAAAAAGAAACCCCCACTAAAATCCAAGACAGAGAACAAGAAAACGGCAAAGCCCTCCTCCCATACATAAAAGGCACCACAGACAGAATCAGCAAGATCCTGCACAAACACAACATCAAGACAGCATTCTGCACAAACTGAAAAATATCCACCACCCTAAGAAACGCCAAAGACAAAACTAAGTTAGAAAATCAAGGCATATATGAAATCCCATGCACCGCCTGCCCCACCACATACATCGGACAAACCAACAGAAGAATAAGTGCATGCATTGAAGAACACAAGAACTCAGTCAGAAAAGAAGAACCAACTTCTTCCCTGGTTCAACACCTTAAAGCCACAGGACATGAAATTGACTTTAAAAAGATCAGAACTATCGTCAAAACTGAACACTTTAACAACAGAATAATCAGAGAAGCCATTGAGATAGAAAAATGCACACTCATCATGAATAAACGAGATGATACCTCCTGCCTACCAGCCATTTGGAAACCCGCCCTTATTGACAAACGAGTCCCTAACATGAGGAATGACACCAGACCCATACTCACAAGGGCCATACAGAATGTCACCATCGCACATCCACGTGGAAAGCAGACTCAAACCCACACGATGATGAGGCATGAGCACAGACCAGAAGCCAGACCACAGACCAGAAGCCAGACTGCAGCTGCATCATTAAACCACTCCAATCCATACATGAAGCAGACAGCCACCATGAAGATGTGGCACGACCACGAACGTGAAGCCAAACAACAGCAACGCAGCTCACCAGCTCAAATCCCCCTGCAACTCAGACTAACCCGAGCACAACCAAGCCCCCACCCAAACAGAACACACCCTCAGCCAATCAGAGCACAGCCAACCCCCCTTCCAATCAGAGCACACCCAAGCCCCCAACCAATCAGAACACACCTCCACCCAATCAGAACACAGCCAAGCTCCCACCCAATCAGTTCACACCCCTACTAGCAGTTAAAAGGAAGAAACAACTGCGATCACACATTGCTCCTAGAAGCATGAAGCCGAAAACCAGCCTGAAGATGACAAATGAGACTTTGTTGAAACGTTGCCAAGACACTTCCAATTTTACGTGGGAAAAACCCCAAATAACCAAAGACCTACATATATAGAGGGGGGGAGGGGGTGAGAATGCTTAAAATGGAAACATCCAGATCGTCACACATGGACAGGTTTGTAACAGGAGAAGTTAAAAGTTAATACTGATACCTTCAAAAAACAATTGGTCGCTAGCTGCAATCATTCCGCTTCACTGTCATAACCCTAGACAGCAACCAAGCTACAACTATTTACTCTCATTGGAAATTCCAGATACTTTTAAACATTAGTTCCACAGAGCGCTTTACAGCCAGTATGCTGTTACTAAGACATGGACAATGTAGGTTCCTACTTATTGCTTACAGAAGATGACATTGCATAACCACTGATAAATGCAAATACTGCTTGTATTATCATTTTCTACTGCTCCACAATTATGGCATCTCCCCAGCAAAACCCCCACACAGATTCTTATTAGAAAAAAATGAGGATTCAAAGGATGTGAAACTATTGGCATTCACAATCAAGCCCACAATGCAGCCTGTACTTGGAAGCACTCCATACTGCAACCAATGTTCCCTTCCATAAACTGCTGCTTGGCTTCAAAGCCTCAGTAGTCAGAATTTCCAGATTCATCCAGAAAACGAACCAGATCTCACAAGTCTGAAGTCTGCTTTGGAAAAGCTTACAACTCTACAAATAGAATTTACCTACTCTAGGCAAACTACCGAATATAGAATTATTTTAAAAACTCTACTCCAAATAAAGAGACAGGTACAAGCCCAATTCATCTTCTACACCCTTGGTGTCTCTGTCTCATATATCCTGGTTCCTGAAAGGTAAAAACAAACATAACCAACCCCAAGATATGTATAATCCACGCCGTTTCCGCCGCTACATTTTTTTCCAGCAAGTTGAGCAAGACCCGATTCTTTTTTTCTAAATTCATATCTCGGCTCAATCACCACCTACGGGAAAGCCACGAAATTTTCTGCAAGAGCTTTTCGCGAACTGTAGAAAGTGATCCCTCCACATCTCATTGTCTAAAAGCGAGAAGCTATTTCTCTCTCCGAAAACTTCAGGTGAGCTGCATTAAAGGAAGATCCCGTGCTGGGGGGAAGAGCGAGGCGACCCTCAACTTCGGGACTCGGACGCAGCCGCCGAGAAAAGCTGGGTGCATACTTAACCTTGTCCCGAGCCTGAAGAAAAGGAGTGGAATGGCAGCTCCAGCTGTATGGACAATTGTTTTCACTTTCCCTTGGGGGAAATTCAAAAATAGCCTCAAGTCCTGCTACTTTCTGGGAAATGCAGTCCAAGCAGCGTCGGAAGGCGCTTTAAATCCTACTCCGGAGCATGCTCAGAATTGTACTCGAGTAGTTAGTTATTTTGGAATATATATAAAACACGCAATCTCTTTTAAGCTTACCTGAGGAAACGCTCCTCCCACGTAGTGCCTTCCGTTCAGAAATAAGACCTGCGCCTTCCCTCTCGTTATAGAAAGCTTGTGAAAACTTGTCCGAAGGCCGGGTAGCGGAAGAGTGACAGGAGATCCATAACTTTTGATTATTGTATCTGGTACTTGATGGTTCTTTTTATTATTATTTGTATTTGATTGCGATTATTATAATATGCGTACTGCATGCTGCATGGTATCGGAATGATTGAAGTGGCATGTAAAAGAGCAATAGGAAAATAAATTATCTCGGCACCCTGTGTGCTCACAACATGGGAATGTTTCCAAATGTTTCTAAGGCAGCGATGAAAGTTGAAAATGGTCAGCCTCTGAAATGTTGTCCCCTAACTATTCAACTATTTATGGAAATTTCCGCCTCCGAATTGGGCATTCTATAGAAATGTTGGTCTATCACCAACAATCGGTCTTCAACACAGCGAAGGGCTATGATTCCAGTCTTTCGAAATCAACTAAATTTCATATGAAAAGTAATTTGGTTACTTTTGATGTTTTCCAAGATACATTACAGAGGTACGGTATGTTTTTTGTATTTTCCATTATTTCCTTCCTGGAGCTTGGCAAGTATCGCTGAATAAATCTACTTTTCAACCATCCTTCGAGACCCAGCAAGTGCATGACGGGAATGGTAGTTTCCCCCCCCCAGGGTCCTCCGGATCCGGAAGTAGATTTTGTTCGCCGGACGGTTAGGTCACGCGGCGGGGTTTCTGCCCCTAACGGGGCGTGAGAGAGCGGAGAGGTTCCGCTTCCGGCCTCTTGCTGGAGGTTCGCGCGCGATTCGTGACCCGTGGCGTGGTGGCCTTTAAAAAAGCTGAACCGGACTATCGAAAGCTGAACCTTCCTCCTCCTCCTCGGCCTTCGTGGCCCCGAAGCCGCCACAAGGGTTAAAGCCCGAGGGATTGTACCATTACTATAGCCACAGGGGGATTTTCCTGCTCGCCATGTCCCTCATATGCTCCAGTGAGTGACCCGCTTTCTCCTCGGCTCTCGTTCTTCCCGCAGGGCTGCGGCCTCGCACGGAGGGAGGAGGCTGGAGAGAGGGGCTCCCCTTTTAACAGCCGCGACCGTTGGACGGTTAACTGTGACAATTCCCAGTATTGAGATGTCTGAGGGGTTGTAATGTTTACAGTCAGCGAGAGAGGATTATGGTCACTGTTGTAGACTGCAGGTAGATAGGTAGGAGCTGAGAGGTCGTCACAGGAGAAAGAAAGCCCTTTCCTCCCCCTCTCTCCAGAAGGCAGGACACCAAAGAATGGATTCAATAGTCCATTTAAATGTTAGGGGGGGGGGGAGGGGGACCTTCTTCGCAATTTGGTACCTGGTCTCTGAACAGTTACTAGATGAAGATAAAGCTGACACTTCTCAATTGTACATTTTAGGGAGCTTTTTTTTTTAATTGATCACATTTTTTTCATAAATAGTGGAGTCTGCTAGAAACAGCGTTTGGTTATAATGAACCGAGCAATTGTCTAATCCATATAGAAGTGCAAGAGGCTATTTAAGCTCTCGAGGCCAAGCATCTGCTCAGTGCAGGAATTTTATATCCATCATATTTTCTGAACCACTCCCTCACAGAGAATGCACATTAATCATCAATTACAAATTACAATCCAGCCTTACTCTAATATAGATCTAGTGAAAAGGAGCCAGTACCTCTCTAGGTAATTAGATCAAGTGTTCATCTGCTTAGTCAGAATCTGCCTTTCTGCAATTTAAGACCATTATTCTTTGTCCTGCATTTTGGAATGATGGGCATCAGTTCTTGACTTGTATTAAACTATTTCAGATACATGAAAAATGCTATCTTATTCCATTTGTTTATTCTACCCACCCACCCACCCCCCAAAAAAGAAAAAAGCTAAACACATCCAGTTCCTTCAGTTTCTCATAAGCATTTCTGGTGCTCTGATTTCCTTGTTGACCTTCTCCGTACCCATATCATTTATTTTGAATCTTTTGTTTTTGGGATCTACAAACAGACAATATTTTAGAACTATCTAAATCAGAATGTAATGACCTAATTTGAAACTACCATCAAAACAGACTTGCATTCAGTTTTTGGCAACTATATGATTTTTCCTTGCTCATATTTAGGTCTTTTTCAGGAATACTGCTATCAACTAGATATTCCATATCTTAAACTTTTTTTCCCAGTGAAGACATTTGCATTTATCACGATCACATTTCATCTCTTTTTAGTTTTTTCTCTATCCTGTTGAATAGACATTTCTAAATTTTCCTTCTAATTATGTTCTCTGTTGGATTACATTTATAATTGTATAAAATACAGATTGTGATGTGGGCATACATGGCATTTCCACCTTAAGGTCTTGAGAATTGCCTATGAATATGATTTGCATAAATAACATTTCCAATAGTAGTTTTTTTTAGATATTATTAAATCAACATTTTGGTTATCTTCCTTTGGGACTTGATATTCTAATTGAATATTACTTGTTTGTAACTATCTTGTGAAGGTTCATATTATGGGAGGTCCTGCTGTTAGTACTATATATCTTTAACCCCAAAGACAGTTTAAGTTGCTTTACAGAAGATGTTTGTTTTAGTGATTTTTTTTCTACCCCACCTTTTTCTTGCAGTTTCTAATGAGGTACCAGAGCATCCCTGTCTCTCCCCAGTCTCAAACCATGTTTATGAGCGAAGACTGATTGAAAAGTATATTGCAGAGAATGGGACTGATCCAGTGAACAACCAGCCACTGTCTGAGGAACAGCTGCTAGATATCAAAGGTAAGGAAGATCAGGAGAATCAGTTTGTTGAATGCTGAATACTTAATCTGACTGGACTCTTACAATGTTGTATGGAAATCTTGAAAATATTCGTTAGTTTATAGAAAAGGTATAAACTAAAGTGATTCCAAAACATCAGGGCCAGGTTTATGGAAAGGATTGTTCAAAAGATCCATTTAGAACAATATTTCAAAAAATGTATACATGTATAAATCTTATTTATTAACTTATATCCTGCCCATCTCCCTAACCAAAGCAACGCTTGACTTAAAATGTATATCTGGCACTTCTCCCTCATAAGAAATCCCACCTATCTTTATGTTTGCCTTTTTTCACTTTGTACTTTGTCCATTGTTTCCATGTTGTTCTTTCAATCTTCCTGGAACATCTGTCTCCAACTATAATTATATCAATGTCTGGTCATATTTTTATAAAACATGTGTCCTTCTGCAGCTTTTTTCAGCTCCTTGGGTTTTAAAATAGCAAGGCATGAATACAGCCTCTTTGCTTTTCCAGTCACATCCATAGTCTTCAATTCTATCCCACCTGGATCACACTACAACCCCCTAACCCAAAAATAGGCAAAATTAAATAAGTCACTAAAATTAAAGCTGACAAAATTGCCATAGCCATGGTTTAAAGGCTTGTGAAGGTAAATGTTGGGATTCTCTAGAATTAATGCTTGTATATATTTCATTCACAGTTGCCCACCCAATTCGGCCTAAGCCTCCTTCTGCTACCAGTATTCCAGCTATCCTGAAGGCACTACAAGATGAATGGGTATATACATATATATATATATATATATATTAATACAATAATCCAGAATTCTTACTTTATCATGAGCAAGTAATTTCTGCCACTTATGTAACATCAACAAATTTTGTGCTGGTAGAACAAGTGTGTCGTAAAAATCAATAGGCCAGTGTCAAATGACATGAAAGCTATCCATTTTACTTTATTTTTCCTGTTCACAATGGTGGGAAGACCAAAGCAGAAATTAATGGACTGCATAAAGTCATGCTGTGTGTTCACAGTTACTCACTAAGCCAGCATGTCCGGATATCATCACATGCAATATTAATGTATTGAATTACTTCCTTCAGGATGCTGTCATGCTACACAGTTTCACTTTGCGCCAGCAGCTTCAGACTACACGCCAGGAACTTTCTCACGCACTCTATCAACATGATGCTGCTTGCCGTGTCATTGCTCGTCTCACCAAAGAGGTGACTGCTGCAAGAGAAGGTATAGCACAGAATTTTTTTGGTTTATTTTTTAATGGGATGCAAGAAGAGTCCCCGTTTTGCCAACTGTGTTAAACCTGCCAAATCATCTCTTTCTTCACAGCTTTGGCAACTCTGAAACCCCAGGCTGGCCTCATTGTTCCCCAAGCTATGCCCTCTTCACAACCAAATCCTATGGTATGTTCCACATATTTTTGTAATTCTCTTCATGTTGTTTCTTCTTTCTCTGAACTAAAATGCTGTATTTGCTCTTTTTTCCAGGGTGCTGGTGAACCAATGGATCTAGGAGAGTTGGCAGGAATGACGCCAGAAATTATCCAGAAAGTAAGAAAAGTTTTGGGTTCAGAATTACAGATAAACAGTTGTAATACATTGGCCTGAACTGTTAAATATATAGAAATGATTCTGCTATTTCTATAGTAAGAATGGGCAGAAAGGTGTGCTTTGAACCACTTTGAGTATGCAACTTCGCATACTCAAATTTCAGACATGAAGTTTCCTGTTTTTGGAATTTTACAAAACTTTGAAAATGTTTGAAGCAATCCATTTTATTCTCAAAGGAGGTTTTATGGTTGAAACACAAACTTTTTGCATATCCTATTCTATATCACTGTGGCCTCAACTTTACATTAAAGCTGTTATGTCTAATGCATGCCTTTTGATACACTATTATATCATACTTGACCCTAATTTTCCTAATATTTTTCCGTCTTGCAGCTTCAAGACAAGGCCACAGTGCTGACCACAGAACGTAAAAAGGCAAGTGCCCCTTTTTACTAAACTGGGCTGTGGAATCTGAGGTGATTCTGGGATGTGCATAACAATTCTCTTAGCAGAAGACCGAGTGATCCAATTGCCCGTCCTGTGGATGAATGTTGTTTTTTTCTTTTTGTAGAGAGGGAAGACTGTGCCAGAGGAACTGGTGAAACCAGAAGAACTAAATAGATATCGGCAGGTGGCTTCACATGTGGTAAATATATGATTGATTGAGAAGATTATCCTAAGAATCCAGAAGCTTCCTAAATTTCTTTAACAATTCTGTTGAATTTCCTCATTGCTGCCTGATGGGAGCAACGAGGAAATTGCTTAATTCCTCAAATTAATTTAGATGTTTTTAAATTAATGATAGTTCTCTGTATTTTAGATTTCCTGAACTCTGGAATGTCTTGAGAGATTAGAAACTCTTGGGCCTTTCAAAAAAACGGAATTTTTGTATGCACATGCTTCCTCTACATCTCTAGTGTAGCAGTAAATTTTGGTCTTTACTACCAAACATCTAACAGCAAACAAAATATGGATTATATACACATGAACATACCTCACAAACAAAAGGAGGATATACCCTCCTTTTGTAAAAACCTCCTCTTATGTTACTCGCTGATCAGTGAATAAAATGAGAAGATTTGGAACGCTAATTGCCATACCTTTTTGTTTTTAAAAAGGGATTGCACAGTGCCAGTATTCCTGGCATCCTTGCTCTTGACCTGTGTCCTTCTGACACCAACAAGATCCTCACAGGTATGTTAAGACTTCTGCTTCCTTTATTTCCCAGAGTGCTGTTTTTGCTCCAAATGTATTTTTGAAAGGACAGCAGCTTACATTCCATATTTTATGTTCTCTGAAGCACCAGTAGTAATGCTACCACAATATTACCCCGCTTATATGTATTTTAAGTCAAGTACTGAAGAATGCTTTCTGTTAACAGATTCTGTTGCTGAGCTGCTCTGGTTTCTGGTTTTTGTCTTGCTTGCAGGTGGAGCTGATAAAAATGTTGTTGTCTTTGACAAGAGCTCAGAACAGATCCTGGCCACCCTGAAAGGTCACACAAAGAAGGTCACCAGCGTAGTGTTCCACCCATCCCAGGTAAGAGTTCGGGACCTTCTGCAGACTTTTTCTATGACAGAATCTCTTATAAGGTTTTCTCATACATTGGTTGAAGAAATCAGGTTTACATGTATCTTACAGAATTGGTATTTAAGGAGATGGACTTCTCTTTGCCCTGCAGGAACTGGTGTTCTCAGCATCTCCAGATGCTACTATCCGGATTTGGTCAGTCTCTGGCGCTTCCTGTGTGCAGGTTGTACGAGCCCATGAAAGTGCTGTCACAGGGCTGAGTCTTCATGCTACTGGCGATTATCTTCTGAGCTCTTCGGATGACCAGGTGAGCGTGAATCCAGAGTATCTTTTAGCCTAGATTTAAAAGAAAAATAGGAATTCAACATATAACAATAAAGAAAGTCATGATCTTCTGGCACCAACTGCTTATGTATAACCTCAAACTTTGCTTTTTATAGTATTGGGCTTTCTCTGACATCCAGACTGGCCGTGTACTCACCAAGGTCACAGACGAAACTTCTGGCTGTGGTATGGATTTTGCATTTAGAATCTAAATTGAGTATTCTGTGAGACATGAGTGAACAAGTGTGGTCTCAATGTGTTGGACATGTGGGAGGGAAGAAGCTGGTTGGAGCTCCCTCACTTATGCAGTGATCCAATATTCTTTCCTGCAGCTCTCACCTGTGCTCAGTTCCATCCTGATGGACTTATTTTTGGGACAGGAACAATGGACTCTCAGATTAAAATCTGGGACTTAAAGGTAAGAATTGGCTTCTAATATGACACTGTTAGAAAGTTTTAATCTATCTAATCAGGTTAGAAAGCCTGATTATTAAGGATTTGCTGACATTGACCTCTCTGTTCGTGGTGAAGGCAGAGAAGAGATATGAGTTGCACTTCTTTGGAGGGTTCAACATCACCTTTAATATCCACTAATTGCTTGCCTTCCTCAGGAACGGACTAACGTCGCAAACTTCCCTGGACACTCTGGTCCCATTACTAGCATTGCCTTCTCTGAGAATGGCTACTACTTGGCCACTGCTGCTGATGACTCCTCAGTCAAACTCTGGGATCTCCGCAAACTGAAGAATTTCAAGACGCTGCAGCTGGACAATAACTTCGAGGTTTGCTTAGTTGCATTTTCTTTGTCAATTCTGTATTTTTTATTCCTCTTTGTTTTAATATAGCCACTGAAATCTCTTCAGACAGATTTCTCCTAGCTGCTTTTAAAGCTTTGGAATTTCTTCCTTGAAATTGGGACAAAGCATGTTGTCTCTATCACTGGTGAAATTTGTTACTACCGGTTCTGTGGGCGTGGCTTGGGTAATGTGTCTGTGGGTGTGGCCAACTTTTTCTTTTTTACTTTTAAAACCATTTTTTCCAATCTCTTCGGCTGAAGAGGTTGTTAAAAAAAATGCTTTTAAAAGCCTCTGACGATCCCAGCTGAGTTGCCTGATCGGCAGAGGCTTTTAAAAGAAAAAAAAACTGCCAATCAGGCAACTCATTTTTTTTTTCTACAGCCTCTTCGTCTGAAGAAGTTGTAGAAAAAAATGCTTTTAAAAGCCTCTGATGATCCCAGCTGAGCCGTGCGATCATCAAGAGGCTTTTTCTTACTTTTAAAAGCATTTTTTCGGCCAAAGAGGTTGTAGAAAAAATGCTTTTAAAAATAATAATTAAGAAAAGCCTCTGATGATCGTGCGGCTCAGCTGGGCATGTGGGGGGGGGGCAGGGATTTTTGCTACCAGTTCTCCGAACCACCTGCCTCCATCGCTACCGGATTGGGTGATCCGGTCCGAACCGGATTTCACTCCTGGTCTCTATGCTATACGAGAGCTTAGTTTATTTTGAAATATGTGTACCCTCACACTGCAGGTAATTACATTATAGTACAATACAAAAACAGTCAAAACCGTAACAAATAGTCAGTAGTTCCCACATAATCACTGATTAGGTTCAGTCATGACATAGTCAAGAAGAGCAGTATTTCCTGAACATCAATAGGGAAGGCATTGTCCCTGACACCGGGAAGGCAATCTAGGAATGTAGGATTCATAGCAGAGACGGTCATTTCAGGGATCCCTTTTCCCTTAAAGTGAGGATTTATGGCATGTTCTCTTGTTTGTATTGGCTGGGTAGATTTAATCAAAGTAGATGGTCTCAGAGACATCCTAGATCATATGAATATATCATGCTTTGCTTCTAGAAATCTATTTTCTGTGCTTTCCTCTTTAGGTGAAGTCTCTCATCTTTGATCAGAGTGGTACCTATCTGGCCCTGGGAGGTACTGATGTCCAGGTGTTCATCTGTAAGCAATGGACAGAAGTTCTTCATTTCACAGGTATGAGATTGTTGCCTTTGTATCATTCTCCAGAGGCACTGTACAATACTGTCTTTAGTATTGATGGCTAGCATCAGTACTTTGGATGTTTCTTCTGCCTTCTGTTTCTTTGAAGTGATAATCATAGAATGAAAAATTGTCTGACTGTCCTTTCTTTTTTTCTACAGAGCACAGTGGGCTGACAACAGGAGTAGCCTTCGGGCACCATGCTAAGTTCCTCGCTTCCACAGGCATGGACAGAAGCCTGAAATTTTACAGCCTGTAGCTTCTGTTTCTAGGATGCAAAGCCGCTGGATCCTATCCTTTGCTGTAATGAAAAACTATGGGGTAAACATGGGGTGTTGGACTGACGAAACATCGTGTACATTATAGCTGTTGATGTCAATTTTCTGTAGCATGGGAAATTGCCTTCAGTTTTAAATACCTTTGTTTTTCTCTCTGTTTTTCATAGAGATCTGTAACTGTAAGAATACTTAGTCAAAACCCATCCCTTGCTGACTCTTCAATAGGGATAGTGGCAGAAATGAGGACGAAGAAAGGGAGGGGAAGATGTGCAAATTTTTGTATGTTGCTCTCTAGTTTCATTAAAAAAACAATTGAACTGTAACAATGTGCTTTTGGGTGGTATCTCATGTTTCAAACATTTGAATTGTGAACTACATTTTGCCAACACACACAAGTTGGCTGTATCTCTTACAAATGTTTATGCATCAGATGGTATCACAATTCAGCAATTTTGATGATGAGTTCCTTAAAGATAGTATTCTATTTATAGGCACATTCTGAAGGCAGTATATTCATTAAAATGGAATTTTTGAATACAACCTCAAATACAACCGCAGCTGTACATTTCCACCCCAGACCACCCCAACGATGCCGTGGAAGTGATGTCTCAGTGCCTTGAAGCCGTGCGGGCCTGGATGGGGAGAAACAGGCTTCGACTCAATCCCTCCAAGACCGAGTGGCTGTGGCTGCCGGCGTCCCGATATAGCCAGCTGACACCATCACTGGTTATTGGGGGCGAATCATTGGCCCCCACGGAAATGGTGCGCAACTTGGGCATCCTCCTGGACCCACGGCTGTCTTTGGAAGATCACACGACAGCTGTGGCCAGGGGAGCTTTCTATCAGGTTCGCCTGATACACCAGTTGCGGCCCTTTCTAGATCGGGACTCCCTACGCACAGTCACTCAGGCACTCGTCACCTCTCGCCTGGACTACTGCAATGCTCTCTACATGGGGCTCCCCTTGGGGTGCACCCGGAGGCTCCAACTAGTGCAGAATGCGGCTGCGCAGGGGATTATGGGAGCGGCGGGACGCTCCCATGTGATACCTCTCCTGCGCGAGCTGCATTGGCTACCGGTGGACTTCCGGGTGCGTTTCAAGGTGTTGGTAATCACCTTTAAAGCGCTCCATGGCTTAGGACCAGGGTACTTATGGGACCGCCTTCTGCCGCCAATAGCCTCCCACCGGCCGGTGCGTTCCCACAGAGAGGGTCTCCTCAGGGTGCCGTCAGCCAGACAATGCCGGCTGGCGACCCCCAGGCGGAGGGCCTTCTCTGTGGCAGCCCCTACCCTCTGGAACAATCTTCTCCAAAACAGAGAACAATTGCTGACCTCCGGACTTTTCGTCGGGCCCTGAAAACTCATCTCTTTCAGCTTGCTGGTCTAGCCTGACCCCGCTGAATTTTTAAGATCTGTATTATAGGGTTGGGTATTTTAAATATTTAATGGTTAATGGTTTTAATTTTTAGCCAAAGTTATATGCTTTTTTTTTAAAGAAATTGTTTAACTTTTGTGTACTATTTTTATTTGGCTGTTCACCGCCCTGAGTCCGCAAGGAGAAGGGCGGTATACAAATCTAAACAAATAAAATAAATAAATAAATAAAATAGGGAGCATGCATACTACTTGGAGATGTGAAATCTGGTACTTGTTTTATTAGAATAGACAGTAGTATGCTATGTGGGCCAGGACCTGATTTGCATAAAGGCATCTTTCTGTATCTAGATACCTGTGGTTTTGATCAGCCTTTTTCTCTGGGTCTCTTATTTCCAAATACTTTCATTTTAGTTTCATTTCTTTTGTAAATATATAAACGTGTACATTTTATTCCATATAAAGATCGTTTTAAGTATCACTTGGTTATATTGGTATAAAACAAAGGCCATAAAGTAGTTAATGATGTTTTAATCTAACATTTGAGGTGAATCCATCCTCTGTTTATGGATCATTGTGTTAGGACAGAATATTGAAATAATTCAGCAAACTGGTTAAATTAATCCTGGGAAGTGTGTTACATTATTACAACCTCCGCACTCTTTTTTTCAAGCAAAACATACCTTCAGAATTTTCCTGAGAACTTGCACACAGGAACTGTCACAGGACATTAAAACATCTAGTACATTTTAGATATCAATATCAGAGATAGCCATATTTTTCTGTAAGTTTGTCATTACATTTATTCAGAAAAGCTAGATAGAATTTTTTTTTTACAACTTCTTCGTTGAAAACATGGAGCTGCCAGGGCTTCACTTACCTGTATCATATTTTCAGTTCTGAACTGGAAGACAAAAACAAAGTTTTCACAACTCTCACAAGTTGATAGTGAGGTTGCTCGTAAACAGGAGAGGTTAAGCATGTCTCAGTGTAACAGTATCAGAGGGCACACTCCTATTCTCACTTTAGCTCCCCTTTTAAATTTTGTGGGATTGTTTTCAAGTAAGGAAAAGAAGGATTGCAATATTAAATCTTTTACTGAACTGGATCACTACAGGTTTTCCTTTAGTTATGACTGCTCACTTAATGGCTGTTCAAAGCTACAACAGACCTCTACCATCCAAGCAACTTATAAACCCATTTCAAAGATATGGCTGCTGCAATGCCCCGGTGGTCATTCACCCAGATGCAGGGACAGAAGCAATGTCATTTTCACTATGCCTGCAAACCTTGGTGGGTGCACCAAAATGGCAAACGTGAGAGTGCCACAAAGCCCAGGGACAAACATCTTCATTTTGCTGCCTGTGTAAAC
Organism: Masticophis lateralis; assembly: GCA_030761175.1. NCBI lineage: Eukaryota > Metazoa > Chordata > Lepidosauria > Squamata > Colubridae > Masticophis > Masticophis lateralis. The sequence goes on along the minus strand of JAUDYJ010000001.1, from coordinate 242,982,491 downwards.
TGCGTTAAGGCAGCAAAATGGAGTGGTTTTCCCTTGTCCATGGGGCAGCAGCCCAGTTATCAGTTTGTACACTTTTACAAAAGCTAAAAGTTCAATTTCATGGAAGTGTATGCTAACTTCTGTGTTCAGAGTTATATTTATGGAATACAGCCCAACAGAAACAATAGTAACTGCATTATAAAGTAGATAGCCTAAAATGTTCTCTTTTAATCCTTGCCTTATCACAATTATTGAAAGATTCACAACTGAGTACAAGAAGCAGGTGATGAAAATACAACCTCCTCCAAAGTCCAATTTCAACTTTTGATATTTGGAAAATGGTTTATATTACAATTTGAAAGTTGTAGGAATTTGTAACTGTTTTTCATGCAAGGAAACAAATCAATTTATACTTTCTTTCCATCCATTAGATACTAATTACAATACATAAAACTGAATAAGCTGTTTAGAATCCCTTTGAATGCAGAAGAAATTTTTCGAGGAAAACTGCAGGGACTTCTCTAGGCAGTTTTCCAGGGGCAAGTCATCTAAATTTCATATGAAAAGTAATTTGGTTACTTTTGCTGTTTTCCAAGATACATTACAGAGGTACGGTATGTTTTTTGTATTTTCCATTATTTCCTTCCTGGAGCTTGGCAAGTATCGCTGAATAAATCTACTTTTCAACCATCCTTCGAGACCCAGCAAGTGCATGACGGGAATGGTAGTTTCCCCCCCGCCCCGGGTCCTCCGGATCCGGAAGTAGATTTTGTTCGCCGGACGGTTAGGTCACGCGGCGGGGTTTCTTCCCTAACGGGGCGTGAGAGAGCGGAGAGGTTCCGCTTCCGGCCTCTTGCTGGAGGTTCGCGCGCGATTCGTGGCCCGTGGCGTGGTGGCCTTTAAAAAAGCTGAACCGGACTATCGAAAGCCGAATCTTCCTCCTCCTCCTCGGCCTTCGTGGCCCCGAAGCCGCCACAAGGGTTAAAGCCCGAGGGATTGTACCATTACTATAGCCACAGGGGGATTTTCCTGCTCGCCATGTCCCTCATATGCTCCAGTGAGTGACCCGCTTTCTCCTCGGCTCTCGTTCTTCCCGCAGGGCTGCGGCCTCGCACGGAGGGAGGAGGCTGGAGAGAGGGGCTCCCCTTTTAACAGCCGCGACCGTTGGACGGTTAACTGACAGTTCCCAGTATTGAGATGTCTGAGGGGTTGTAATGTTTACAGTCAGCGAGAGAGGATTATGGTCACTGTTGTAGACTGCAGGTAGATAGGTAGGAGCTGAGAGGTCGTCACAGGAGAAAGAAAGCCCTTTCCTCCCCCTCTCTCCAGAAGGCAGGACACCAAAGAATGGATTCAATAGTCCATTTAAATGTTAGGGGGGGGGGAGGGGGACCTTCTTCGCAATTTGGTACCTGGTCTCTGAACAGTTACTAGATGAAGATAAAGCTGACACTTCTCAATTGTACATCTTAGGGAGCTTTTTTTTTTTAATTGATCACATTTTTTTCATAAATAGTGGAGTCTGCTGGAAATAGTATATTTTTCCCCCAGAAAACTGCTCTCCACTTCTGTAGGCATCCCACATCTCTAGCCTTTTTGCTTTTCTTCAGTGAAATTGCTTCTGTCATATCTCATCTCTTATTTTCCCTTTAGCTTGTTAAAGGGAACGTTTGTATATTTTTATTCCAATCGTATTCTCATTTGTTTTGACTAAATTTTGATTATATAAATTGCAAATTCTGCGTTGTGGGCATAGATAGCATTTGCATCTTAAGGCTTTAAGAAATGCCTGTAAGTCTGATTTGCATAGATATATTTCCAATAGTAGCTTTTTAAATATATTATTAAATCATTTTTTTTTACTTCTCTTGATTTGGGACTTAATATTCTAACTGAATATTACTAGTTTGTAATCACCTTGTGAAAGTAAAAGTTGTGCAAGGTCCCGTTCTGTATAGCTTGATATAAAAAGACAATTTAACATGGTTTATAGAATATGCTTGTTTTATTTCCAATCACTAATCTTGTTTAATGCTTTATGTCTTCCATCTAATCTCTGGCTTTCCACAAAGGGAGAAATATCTACATACATTTTTGGAATAGATCAATTATCTAGCTCTATTTTGGGCCTAATTAAAGGACTTATTTTAGTTGCCTTCATCCTGTATGTTGAGATGGGGGGGAGGGGAAATGAATTCGTACATCTGTTACCTTGATGACTTTCAGTACTAGTATTTGTCAAAAGAGATGGATAGAAGTTGGTCACTCTTTCTTGTTATGTCCTACATTTAGACTCCTGTTAGTGGCTTTAGCATGGCATTATGGCTTTCTTCAATATCTTGTCTTATCCTCCATGCTATTTAACATATGTATCAAATTACTGACATCTGGAATTTGGGGAACAAGTATTAGCAATAATTAGTGATACCAAATCCTGTCTCTCCTTTCCAATGAAATTCAAACAATCTTGCTATTATCAAGGCTTATTCAACACAAAAGATATTCCTGATCAGTCAAAATACAGATTGAGCACTAGACATTTAATCTGTTTTGAGGATTCGGGTCTGCAGTTTCCATGTAATCCCAGATTCAGACTTCAATGTAGATATCTACACATTAGTGGTATCCAGAAATGCCTTTGAACAACTGAACTTAATACACAAACTGTGCTATTTTTCAGTGCCCTGTTTGCTAATAGTAATATATATTTTAATTATATCCCCCTATCAATATAATGTGTTCAACATATTTTATTTTAGTTTATCGAATTTATATACCGCCCTACTCCCAGAGGGACTCAGGGCAGTGAACAGCCAAGATAAAATACAAATAACATACAAAAGTTAAAAGCTATTAAAAATAGATTAAATAATTTAGGCTCAAAAAAACAGAATTTAAAACATCCAATTTATATAAAACATTTAAAGCATAGTAATGCTTTGAACGATGCTTGGTAATTTCAGCTATGCTGCACACACACACACACACACTATATTGGGATGGATTTCTAAACATCTAATTCCCTTATTCCAGCAATTTTATTGGTCAAGATTCCCATCGCTCAAAAGTTGTCCCTGTAAAAGTACTGACCTTGAAACTGTGGATCCTATTTTACTGCACTGTGATTTTTGCAAGAATTATTTGCAGGATATAAACACATATTTTAAAATTGAGACCACGGAGATATATTTTTGAATATGTTATAATTTTGCTGTCAGAGGAAATTTCTAAAATTACAATGGCAGCGGGCAAATTTTTAACTGGCTAGAAAAACAAGTATCAATAAATTAATAAAATTAAGTTTTAAGATGTTTTATGTAATTCCTATCAATTGTTAAACTGTTGTCTTACATCAAACTTTTACATTATACCTCTATTTTCTACTTGTGTGTTATGACCACAATAAACATTTACTGATAGCATACTGTTATACCCAACAATTTTTAATGGGTTTAAAAGTCTTTAAGTGCAACTTTTTATGTGTATTTTATTTTGTCTTAATACAGTGATGGTGAACCATTTGGGCTTGGTGTATCAAAAATTCAAAAAATGCCTAACTTGACTCTGTTACTGTGTTTCCTTGAAAATAAGACCCTGTCTTATATTTTTTTGAACCCCGAAATAAGCACTTGACCTTATTTTCGGGGAGGTCTTATTATTTTGGGTCACATGGAGCAAGATGGGACTCCTCTTGCCATCTTACCTGATTTCCAGCTCTGTCACCCTAACCAGAGGAACTGGTGGGGACCAGCTGCGCATGCATTTAAATATTTTCGGGGAGGGCTTATTTCCAGGGGGTGGCTTATTGTAGCACATGCGCTCAAAAGCCCAATTGGGCTTATTATCAGGGGATGTCTTATTTTCAGGGAAATAGTATGTGTCCCCACTCCCAATGAACAAAACACAAAGAATTCTGTATCTCATCTGGGGCCCCCCCTGAACAGGGATTAGTTGGCAGCAGTGCTGAGGCTTGGTCTGAAGCACCAAGGATCCCATAGCACAATTTGTTACATATTCCTATTTTCAAAAAGATCAGATATTAATATTGTTGATAGAAGACATGCCTGTCAAAAGTTGATCCTGTTGTCTGTAAATTACTAAATACAGCATTTCCTGCCCTCCACTTTTTTTTTTTTTTTTTTTTTTTTTTTTGCAGTTTCTAATGAGGTACCAGAGCATCCCTGTCTCTCCCCAGTCTCAAACCATGTTTATGAGCGAAGACTGATTGAAAAATATATTGCGGAGAATGGGACTGATCCCGTGAACAACCAGCCACTGTCTGAGGAACAGCTGCTAGATATCAAAGGTAAGAAAGATCAGGAGAATTTGTTTAATGCAGAATACCTAATCTGACTGGACTCTTACAACGTTGTATGGAAATCTTGAAAATATTCGTTAGTTTATAGAAAAGGTATAAACTGAACTAATTCCAAAACATCAGTGCCAGGTTTATGGAAACAATTGTTCAAAAGATCCATTTAGAACAATATTTCAAAAAAAATGTATATATGTATAAATTATATTTATTAAATAATATGCTGCCCATCTCCCTAACCAAAGCAATGCTTGACTAAAATGTATATCTGGCACTTCTCCCTAATCAGAAATCCCACCTATGTTTATGTTTGCATTTTTTCACTTTGTACTTTGTCCATTGTTTCCATGTTGCTCTTTCAATCTTCCTGGAACATCTGTCTCCAACTATAATTATATCAATGTCTGGTCATATTTTTATAAAACATGTGTCCTTCTGCAGCTTTTTCAGCTCCTTGGGTTTTAAAATAGCAAGGCATGAATACAGCCTCTTTGCTTTTCCAGTCCCATCCATAGTCTTCAATTCTATCCCACCTGGATCACACTACAACCCCCTAACCCAAAAATAGGCAAAATTAAATAATTCACTAAAATTAAAGCTGACAAAATTGCCATAGCCATGGTTTAAAGGCTTGTGAAGGTAAATACTGAGATTCGCTAGAATTAATGCTTGTATATATTTCATTCACAGTTGCCCACCCAATTCGGCCTAAGCCTCCTTCTGCTACCAGTATTCCAGCTATCCTGAAGGCACTACAAGATGAATGGGTATATATATATATTAATACAGTAATCCAAAATTCTTACTTTATCATGAGCAAGTAATTTCTGCCACTTATGTAACATCAACAAATTTTGTGCTGGTAGAACAAGTGTGTCGTAAAAATCAATAGGCCAGTGTCAAATGACATGAAAGCTATCCATTTTACTTTATTTTTCCTGTTCACAATGGTGGGAAGACCAAAGCAGAAATTAATGGACTGCATAAAGTCATGCTGTGTGTTCACAGTTACTCACTAAGCCAGCATGTCCGGATATCATCACATGCAATATTAATGTATTGAATTACTTCCTTCAGGATGCTGTCATGCTACACAGTTTCACTTTGCGCCAGCAGCTTCAGACTACACGCCAGGAACTTTCTCACGCACTCTATCAACATGATGCTGCTTGCCGTGTCATTGCTCGTCTCACCAAAGAGGTGACTGCTGCAAGAGAAGGTATAGCACAGAATTTTTTTGGTTTATTTTTTAATGGGATGCAAGAAGAGTCCCCGTTTTGCCAACTGTGTTAAACCTGCCAAATCATCTCTTTCTTCACAGCTTTGGCAACTCTGAAACCCCAGGCTGGCCTCATTGTTCCCCAAGCTATGCCCTCTTCACAACCAAATCCTATGGTATGTTCCACATATTTTTGTAATTCTCTTCATGTTGTTTCTTCTTTCTCTGAACTAAAATGCTGTATTTGCTCTTTTTTCCAGGGTGCTGGTGAACCAATGGATCTAGGAGAGTTGGCAGGAATGACGCCAGAAATTATCCAGAAAGTAAGAAAAGTTTTGGGTTCAGAATTACAGATAAACAGTTGTAATACATTGGCCTGAACTGTTAAATATATAGAAATGATTCTGCTATTTCTATAGTAAGAATGGGCAGAAAGGTGTGCTTTGAACCACTTTGAGTATGCAACTTCGCGAAACATTTATTTCAAGCACTATCACAGCATAGTTTTCCAGTTTTTCCAATTTTTCTGTTTTTCTGTCTTGCAGCTTCAAGACAAAGCCACAGTGCTGACCACAGAACGTAAAAAGGCAAGTGCCCCTTTTTACTAAACTGGGCTGTGGAATCTGAGGTGATTCTGGGATGTGCATAGCAATTCTCTTAGCAGAAGACTGAGTGATCCAATTGCCCGTCCTGTTCTTCGTGGATGAATGTGTTTTTTTCTTTTTGTAGAGAGGGAAGACTGTGCCAGAGGAACTGGTGAAACCGGAAGAACTTAATAGATATCGGCAGGTGGCTTCGCATGTGGTAAATATATGATTGATTGAGAAGGTTATCCTAAGAATCCAGAAGCTTCCTAAATTTCTTTCAAAATTCTGGTGAATTTCCTCATTGCTTCCTGATGGGAGCAATGAGGAAATTGCTTAATTCCTCAAATTAATTTAGATGTTTTTAAATTAATGATACTTCTCTGTATTTTAGATTTCCTGAACTCTGGAACGTCTGAGAGATTATAAACTCTTGGGCCTTTCAAAAAAACAGAATTTTTGTATGCACATGCTTCCTCTACATCTCTAGTGTAGCAGTAAATTTTGGTCTTTACTACCAAACATCTAACAGCAAACAAAATATGGATTATATACACATGAACATACCTCACAAACAAAAGGAGGCTATACCCTCCTTTTGTAAAAACCTCCTCTTATGTTGCTCGCTGGTCAGTGAATAAAGTGAGAAGATTTGGAACACTAATTGACATACCTTTCTGTTTTTAAACAGGGATTGCACAGTGCCAGTATTCCTGGCATCCTTGCTCTTGATCTGTGTCCTTCTGACACTAACAAGATCCTCACAGGTATGTTAAGACTTCTGCTTCCTTTATTTGCAGAGTGCTTTTTTTGCTCCAAATGTATTTTTGAAAGGACAGTAGCTTACATTCCATATTTTATGATGCAGAGGTCTGTTTCCCTGAAGCACCAGTAGTAATGCTACCACAATATTACCCCGCTTATATGTATTTTAAGTCAACCACTGAAGAATGCTCTGGTTTCTGGTTTTTGTCTTGCTTGCAGGTGGAGCTGATAAAAATGTTGTTGTCTTTGACAAGAGCTCAGAACAGATCCTGGCCACCCTGAAAGGTCACACAAAGAAGGTCACCAGCGTAGTGTTCCACCCATCCCAGGTAAGAGTTCTGGACCTTCTGCAGTCTTTTTCTATGACAGAATCTCATAAGGTTTTGTCATACATTGGTTGAAGAAATCAGGTTTACATGTATCTTACAGAATTGGTATTTAAGGAGATGGACTTCTCTTTGCCCTGCAGGAACTGGTGTTCTCAGCATCTCCAGATGCTACTATCCGGATTTGGTCAGTCTCTGGCGCTTCCTGTGTGCAGGTTGTACGAGCCCATGAAAGTGCTGTCACAGGGCTGAGTCTTCATGCTACTGGCGATTATCTTCTGAGCTCTTCGGATGACCAGGTGAACGTGAATCCAGAGTATCTTTTAGCCTAGATTTAAAAGAAAAATAGGAATTCAACATATAACAATAAAGTCATGATCTTTTGACACCAACTGCTTATGTATAACCTCAAACTTTGCTTTTTATAGTATTGGGCTTTCTCTGACATCCAGACTGGCCGTGTACTTACCAAGGTCACAGACGAAACTTCTGGCTGTGGTATGGATTTTGCATTTAGAATCTAAATTGAATATTCCTTGAGACATGCGTGAACGAGTGTAGTCTCAATGTGTTAGACGTGGGAGGGAAGAAGCTGGTTGGAGCTCCCTCACTTATGCAGTGATCCAATATTTTTTCCTGCAGCTCTCACCTGTGCTCAGTTCCATCCTGATGGACTTATTTTTGGGACAGGAACAATGGACTCTCAGATTAAAATCTGGGATTTAAAGGTAAGAATTGGCTTCTAATATGATACTGTTAGAAAGTTTTAATCTATCTAATCAGGTTAGAAAGCCTGATTATTAAGGATTTGCTGACATTGACCATGCATATTCTGAAGTATTATTATCTTTTTAGAGGTTATGAGTGAGAACTGGAATATTTAGTACATCAGTATCTTAACTAGAGCTAGATCATTACTAATTTATTTAGTTGGTTAATGCTTTTGTGAATAAGTAGAATAAGTATGGTTGTTGTTGTATACCATTATTTAGAAAGTTCTCATGCTAATGTTAAAGAGCATGGAAATCTCCTTGGTTTCTTCTTTGTTTGGGGAAAAGACTTAAGGAGCACTATGTCAAATGTTCCTCCTCCCGTAAAGATGTAAATTAAGATGGGGAACATTTCAAATAACTCCTGCCTTCATGAAGTATAATTGTCATTCTTCTGAATCGAAAGATATGTGCAACAATTACGTTTATATTTTTGTTGGTTTTTTAAGGTTGGTTATGTAAAGTTCTTGGAAAACATTTGCTTTGAGAGGTGGCATATCTTTTTAAAGTAAAAAAAATTTAGTTGCTACTATGATGAACTCTAAAGGCTCATTTCATTCTCTTTCAAACAGTTTTTTAATTCTTGAAATCTGGTCTTTCTGAAATATCTATCCTCCTAGGTATTACTGTCCATGTTACTTTGAGCTCAAAGTATTATACAGGAATATTATGAAATGGAGAATGAATGCTCACATCTCTGTTCATGGTGAAGGCAGAGAAGAGACATGAGTTGCATTTCTTTGGAGGGTTCAACATCACCCTTAATATCCACTAATTGCTTGCCTTCCTCAGGAACGGACTAACGTCGCAAACTTCCCTGGACACTCTGGTCCCATTACTAGCATTGCCTTCTCTGAGAATGGCTACTACTTGGCCACTGCTGCTGATGACTCCTCAGTCAAACTCTGGGATCTCCGCAAACTGAAGAATTTCAAGACGCTGCAGCTGGACAATAACTTCGAGGTTTGCTTAGTTGCATTTTCTTTGTCAATTCTGTATTTTTTATTCCTCTTTGTTTTAATATAGCCACTGAAATCTCTTCAGACAGATTTCACCTAGCTGCTTTTAAAGCTTTGGAATTTCTTCCTTGGAATGGGATAAAACATGTTGTCTCTATGCTATATGAGAACTTGGTTTCTTTTGAAGTGTGTGCATTCTCACACTACAGGTGGCTTACATTGTAGCAAAATACAAAAACAGTCCAAACGGTAATGAATAGCCAGTAGTTCCCAAATAATCATTGGCTAGGTTCAGTCATGACATAGACTAACATTCCAGGAACACTGCAAAAGAGCAGTATTTCTTGAACATTAATAAGGAAGGCACCATCCCTGACACTGGGAAGACAAACTATTTCAGAATGTAGGATTCATAGCAGAGACGGTTATTTCAGGGATCGCTTTTCCCTTAAAGTGGAGATTTATGGCATGTTCTCTTTACTTGTTTCTATTGGCTGGGTAGATTTAATCAAAGTAGATGGTCTCAGAGATGGTCTAGGTTATATGAATATATCATGCTTTGCTTCTAGAAATCTATTTTCTGTGCTTTCCTCTTTAGGTGAAATCTCTCATCTTTGATCAGAGTGGTACCTATCTGGCCCTGGGTGGTACCGATGTCCAAGTATTTATCTGTAAGCAATGGACAGAAGTTCTTCATTTTACAGGTATGAGATTGTTGCCTTTGTATCATTCTCCAGAAGCACTGTACAATACTGTCTTTAGTATTGATGGCTAGCATCAGTACTTTGGATGTTTCTTCTGCCTTCTGTTTCTTTGAAGTGATAATCATAGAATGAAAAATTGTCTGACTGTCCTTTCTTTTTTTCTACAGAGCACAGTGGGCTGACAACAGGAGTAGCCTTTGGGCACCATGCTAAATTCCTCGCTTCCACAGGCATGGACAGAAGCCTGAAATTCTACAGCCTGTAGCTTCTGTTTCTAGGATGCAAAGCCGCTGGATCCTATCCTTTGCTGTAATGAAAAACTATGGGGTAAACATGGGGTGTTGGACTGACGAAACATCGTGTACATTATAGCTGTTGATGTCAATTTTCTGCAGCATGGGAAATTGCCTTCAGTTTTAAATACATTTGTTTTCCTCGCTTTGTTTGTTTTTCATAGAGATCTGTAACTGTAAGAATACTTAGTCAAAACCCATCCCTTGCTGACTCTCTAATAGGGATAGTGGCAGAAATGAGGACGAAGAAAGGGAGGGAGAGATGTGCAAATTTTTGTATGTTGCTCTCTAGTTTCATTAAAAAAACAATTGAACTGTAACAATGTGCTTTTGGGTGGTATCTCATGTTTCAAACATTTGAATTGTGAACTCCATTTTGCCAACACAAGTTGGCTGTATCTCTTACGAATGTTTATTTTTTATTTATTTATTTATTTATTTAAATTTATATACCGCCCTTCTCCTAGTGGACTCAGGGCGGTGTACAGCCAAGAATAAAAAACACTCCAATACAAAATTTAAAATATTAATAAAAGAATTAAATAATTTTGGCCCAATAAATTTAAAAACCCAATAGGCAATTAAAATTTAAAACCCATAAAACTTTAAGCTTAAAAAAGAGAGGGGGGGGGTTACGCCAGCCCAGCTTGATGAAATAAAAAAGTTTTTAGGGCACGGCGGAAAGCCCGGAGATCGGGTATCGTACGGATCTCCAGGGGCAAATCGTTCCAGAGGGCTGGTGCTGCCACAGAGAAGGCTCTCCCCCTGGGTGTCGCCAGCCGACATTGTCTGGCCGACGGCACCCCGAGGAGTCCCTCTCTGTGGGAGCGAACTGGCCGGTGGGAGGCTATCGGTGGCAGAAGGCGGTCCCGCAAGTACCCAGGCCCTATGCCATGGAGCGCTTTAAAGGTGGTCACTAACACCTTGAAGCGCACCCGGAAGACCACCGGAAGCCAATGCAGCTCACGCAGGAGAGGTGTCACATGGGAGCGCCCCCTTGCTCCCATAATCCCCCGCGCGGCCGCATTCTGTACCAGTTGGAGCCTCCGGGTGCACCTCAAGGGGAGCCCCATGTAGAGAGCATTGCAGTAGTCCAGGCGGGAAATGACGAGTGCCTGAGTGACTGTGCGTACGGAATCCCGATCTAGATAGGGACGCAACTGGCGTATCAGGCGAGCCTGATAAAAAGCCCCCCTGGCCACGGCCGTCACATGCTCCTCCAAAGACAGTCGTGCATCCAGGAGGACGCCCAAGTTGCGAGCCCTATCCGTGGGGGCCAATGACTCGCCCCCAATGGTCAGTGATGGAGTCAACTGGCCATATCGGGATGCCGGAAGCCACAGCCACTCGGTCTTGGAGGGGTTGAGTTGGAGCCTGTTGCCCCCCATCCAGATCCGCACGGCCTCCAGGCATCGGGACATCACTTCCACGGCATCGTTGGGGTGGCCTGGGGTGGAGAAGTACAGCTGAGTGTCATCAGCGTACTGATGGAACTTCACCCCAAAGCCACGGATGATCTCGCCCAGCGGCTTCACATAGATGTTGAACAGAAGGGGCGAAAGGACCGACCCTTGCGGCACTCCACAAGAGAGACGCCTCGGGGTCGACCTCTGCCCCCCTGCCAACACCGTCTGCGACCGGTCGGAGAGATAGGAGGAGAACCACCGCAAAACGGTGCCCCCCACTCCCAACCCCTCCAGCCGGCGCAGCATGATACCATGGTCGATGGTATCAAAAGCCGCTGAGAGATCTAACAGGACCAGGATAGAGGAGCAACCCCTATCCCGAGCCCTCCAGAGATCATCCACCAACGCGACCAATGCCGTTTCCGTGCTGTACCCGGGCCTGAAGCCGGACTGGAGCGGATCCAGATAGACAGCTTCATCCAGATACCCAGGAAGCTGATGCGCCACCACACTCTCAACAACCTTCGCCAAGAAGGGAAGGTTGGAGACTGGACGATAATTAGCCAAAATAGCTGGGTCCAGAGAAGGCTTCTTGAGGAGGGGCCTCACCACCGCCTCTTTCAAGGCAACTGGCAAGACACCCTCACTCAAAGAAGCATTAATAATCCTCTGGAGCCAGCCTCGTGTAACCTCCTGGGAGGCCAGCACCAACCAGGAGGGACACGGGTCCAATAAACATGTGGTCGCGTTCAGCCGCCTGAGTATTCTGTCCACGTCCTCGGGAGCAACAGGATCAAACTCCTCCCAGATGACATCCTCAAGACCGGCCTCCATCATCCCACCTGTATCTACCCAGTTGGAGACCAGACCATCCCGAATCTGAGTGATTTTATCGTGCAGAAACTGAACAAAATCCTCAGCACGACTGCATTAGAAGGTATCACAATTCAGCAATTTTGATGATGAGTTCCTTAAAGATAGTATTCAATTTACATACATGCAAATGCATGCTACTTGGAGATATAAAATCTAGTACTTGTTTGATTAGAATAGACAATAGTATGCTATGTGCGCCAGGACCCGATTTGCATAAGACACCTTTCTGTATCTAGATCAGCCTTTTTCTCTGGGCTTCTTATTTCCAAAGACTTTCATATTAGTTTCATTTCATTTATTTCGTAAATATATAAACATGTACATTTTATTCCATATTGTTTTAAGCATCACCTGGCTATATTGGGATAAAACAGAGGCCACAAAGTAGTTAATCTACCATTTTAAGTGAATTCATTTTTCCTGGTTAGTTTATGGATCATTGTTAGAAGCTTAGAATTACTGAGCAAACTGGTTAAATTAATCCTGGCAAGTGTGTTATGTATAGAATATAGCAAGTAAAACATACTGTCAGGATTTTTCTGGGGACTTAAAGGAATTGTCACAGGACATTAAAACACCAATGCATTTTAGATGTCAATACCAGAGACAGACCATGTTTGTCTATAAGCTTGTCATCACATTTATACAGAAACATTAGGGGAAAAAATCACAACTTCATTTAAAGAATGAACTTCATTGAACTACAAAGGCTTCACTTGTATTGCCTCGCAGACCCTGAACAGCGACTGCAAGGTAATAGCTAAGATTGAACAGATCAAAGCAAGAGCACATCAACTTCTCCAGACATTTTTTAAAGAAGTTTGGTTATTTAAGTCCCATGAAAACAGAACGCAGTTTCAAAAATGCTATGTGCTTACAAGGTCATTGGAGGATGCTACATTTTCATCACCTGCCACTTTATGGTATTGTGTTGTAAATCTCTGAACAGTTGTGATAAAACCAGGATTAAAGCATACCAGTTAAGGCTAGCTGCTTCATAATGCAGTTACTGCTGCTTCTGTTAGATTCCCTAAACAGAAACTATTGTATTTTTTGGAGTATAAGACGCACCTTAGATTTTGGGGAGGAAAATAAGAAAAAAGCTGATCAGTGTGTGGATCGCCTCCCAGAAACCCCAATCAGCTGTTCCCATAGGTTAATTTTAGCAACAGGTCCCTTGGTTGTGAGCTCTCTGCCTTGTTTTGTTTTGTTTTTTTCCCCTGCCTCTGAAAGCCTCCGAAAAAAAGCTTCAGAAAAAAAGCCTCTGAAGCTCTGTTTGCGGGCTTCTTTTCTGAAGCTTAGTTTCCGATGCTTTTTTTGGCCTCTGAAACCTCCGTTTGAGAAGCTGGGCGGGACTACATTTGGAGTATAAGAGGCACCCAGATTTTCACCTTCTTTTTGGGGGGAAAAAGATGTGTCTTATACTCCGAAAAATAAGGTAATATATTCTTCCATTGAACTGAACTTTCATCTTTTGCCAAGGAGTTTATAAATCAGCCAATGAAATCATTAATTCATTCTGGGTAAAGATCTCAGTAAATTAAGATAATAGCAATTAGAGCGTTCATAGTCTTTTCTAGGAGCAGAAAAGTTTATTGATAGGTTGATGTAGGGTTGTGAGCCTCATCAATTTAAATATCTGATAGAGTTAATTCTATGGAAAAAATAGAAGGAGCCATCAGATGAGCAAGTTTGTCATAAATCTGGATAATAACACAAATATTGCACATTTTGTAGGACTGATCTGATGCTTCTTGACTATCAATCTTCATTGATACAATACTATTTATGTTGACAAGGAACAGAGGGGAAAACTTTACAGCTCTTCAAAATGTGGTTTTTGTTTTGAACTAGAAATAGGGAAGCTACTTGTCATCAGAAGAAAATGGATAAAAATAGCACTGATCATTTTGGCAACATCTTGTACATCAGAAAGTGCATTCTCATGCCTCTATAGAATAAAAAAATTTTTATAGACAAGCATGAAGTAAGCCATATTCATTCTTGGGCCTCTTCTGCATAGACATGACTCCTAAATCAGTCTTAAGAGAGTGATATGTTCTTCCCATTCAACAAGCATTTTGGTGTGCAGGGGACATCCTAGGTTTCATTCAGGTGCTGTGCCCCCCACTTCTCTGTACGGCATTAACATAATGAAATTCAGTTTCTATTGTTTTGTATTTTTACCATCAGGTTTTTGTTTTTTGACTGCAGCCTACACACCTACAGTTAGAAACAGTAAATTATGCCCCTAGAACAGGCAAATAATAGCCCTGTAATGCAGAATATTTTGAATGGGATTGTGAATATCCCAAGTGTGAAACTGATACCCAAGTTTAGTATAACTTAATGTTATTAAGTATTGCTTACTTAATAAGTACTCCTACTGATACACACTTTAACTCATTCAGGAGAAGAGGTCTTATAGGCCACGATGGACTTCTTTGCATAATAGCAGGATGAGTCCTGAAAGAAAGGACTTTTCATACAGAAATAATATATTTATTTTATGAAGTAACAAAATTTGAGAGGGGTGGACAAAAGAAGTAAACAAAAGACATTTACCTGCATCTTGGCATTAGGCAACAGATCTTGCTGAGAAAACCGCTGTTACAACTTGCTGTGCTTACCCAGCATGTATATACTCCCTAGCAAAAATTTAGAAAAAGCAAATTTTCACAATGATCATACTGTCCAAGGGGCACAGCAAATAAGGAACAACAATGTATATTTGTACCTGCCTCATGGCTATCTAATTTTTATTTCATTTTCTTACAGTTCAGTAAAACCAAACTCAGGTTCGTTATTCTCCAAAGCGAATAGCATTCTGGTGATCTATATGCAAGTTAGGCAAATTGCTGAGCAATTTTATCCTTCAGGAATAGCTAAGGGGTCATGTTAAAAGTGCAAGATTTAGTTTGAAAAGGAACCCCAAAATTTCTAGGTTTCATAGAAACCATTAACTGTCTGTCATAGTGTGTGTCCTCTTTTTTTTCCCCCTATTAGAAAGGCAGAGACCTGAAATCTGTTCAGTTTTACATACATTTGATACCTTATGCAAATTAAAATGGAACTGACCACAAAAGCAACTGATATTTTGGCCTTGAATTGACAGATGATCTACAAACATCTTCCCTCCCTTCCCCCTTTTAGACAGTTTCACTCAGACCAGGAGCATGAATATGTAGTTTACTTACATGGGTACCTACAGAGTGTGGACAGAAAAGTCCAGGTGGCAGTGACAACAGGGTAATTGAAGTTCCACCTATTTTTGTGTGTTTTTTCATTGGGAGACACTCACAGTGGAACATAAGATGGGCAACTATCTTATGTTAGGAGCCTGGATAGCTCAGCAGACTAAAAGCATTATGACTTAACACCAGCTGTCTGCAATTACTGTAAGTTCGAATCTTACCAGGCTCAAGGTTGACTCAGTCTTCCATCCTTTCTCAGGTAGGTAAATTGAGGACCCAGTTTGTGGGGGCAATAAGCTGACTTTGTATAAATATACAAAAGTATGACGGCTATTGCTTAACGCATTGTAAGCCGCCCTGAGTTTCCAGAGAAGGGCAGCATATAAATCAATTTTTTTTTAAAAAAACTATACAGGTAGTTCTCAACGTACGACCACAATTGAGCCCAAAATTTATGCTGCTAAGTGAGACTTGCCCTATTTTACAACTTTTCTTGCCACATTTGTTAAGTGAATCACTGCAGTTATATTAGTAACAGGTTTGTTAAGTGAATCTGGCTTCCCCATTGACATTCCTCATCAGAAGGTCTCAAAAGGTGATCACATGCCCCCCCAGGACACTGCAACCGTCATAAATGTGAGTCAATTATCAAGCATCTGAATGTAAATCACGTGACTATGGGGATGCTGCAACAATCATAAGAATGAAAAATGGTCATAAGTCACTTTTTTCAGTGCCTTTGTAAATTCAAATGGTCACTAAGTGAACTTATAAGTCGAGGACTATCTGTAAATGTTAAATAAATATGAGTCATCATTATCATCATCTTGACATACAGAATCACTGCCAGTTTAGCATTTAATGCACTTATTTATTGCCAGATTGTGATGGCGGTGAGGAGGTTAAATTGTGGAGTTTTAAAACTGGGTTTTTAGTGTTGTACGCTGCCCAGTCACTGTGAGATGGGTGGCTATATAAATTTGTTTAATAAATAAATACACTTTGTCTGTGGGAAAGTGGGGCCATAATAAAACATTTACTGTCAGCTGAACAGAAAGAAAGCCACGTTCGTCAAATGTCATCAAGAAGAAACCCTGGCCAGGAGAAAAGCAGTCCTGTCAATGCTAATTTGTGGTGGCGAACAGTGCAAGTTGTGCTATGAAGCCTGCCTGGTCGTGGAATATTTGCTAAGCAAACAGAGACAGTTGTTCTGCCAGCATCGCACTGCCAGAAAAATGAGGCCAGGTGAGACCCTCATCTCAAAAAGCCCCCCTCACACTTGGGCAGGGCTGAGATAGGGGAAAGGGATTGTCAACTTTAGCCATCCCTCTTGGATGACTGGCTGTTTCACCAGAAGAAGCTAACACAAGGAGCGGTAAGTCTCATTTGGGGGAAAGAGTGAAGTTTAGCATTCTGGGCAGTGGTGAAGTCCAAATTTTTTTACTACCGGTTCTGTGGGTGTGGCTTGGTGGGCGTGGCAGGGGAAGGATACTGCAAAATCTCCATACGCACCCAACTCCAGGGGAAGGACACTGCAAAATCCTCATTCCCTCCCCACTCGGGGGCCAGCCAGAGGTGATATTTGCCCATTTTCCAAACTACTCAAACTTTCCGCTACTGGTTCTCCAGGACCTGTCAGAACCTGCTGGATTTCACCCCTGATCCTGGGGACCCTAAGGTTGCTATTACGGCTTTAACAAAGGCATTAAAAAGCTGCCTGGATTCACTGAGGCAGCCCCGGGCCTGTCCGAGCCATGAAGCCTTTTCTAGGGCAACCATTCTAGTGAATCCTGCCAAGCACTTTCACGGTGAGGCAGGAAGACTTGATTTCTCCCTTCAGGAAGGTAGACAAGCTGGGTTGGTTTTTTTGTTTTTTTGCTTCTTCTAGCTTAGGAAAATGAGAATGTGTATCTTTAAAGGAAACCCAGATTTCAGCAACTAGGTAACAATTCAGCGAGCTCATCCTTTCCATTAAAATATGAAATTAGGCAAAGAGAGGAATTGGATTTGGCCTTAGTCATATCCAAAAGGCTGGGGAGGGGAGGATGCAGTCTCAATTTTGTTAAGATTCCCCCCCACTCACTACAATTTTCCCTCCTTTCACTACTTAATTGGGAACAAAGCCAGCTGGGTGACCTTGGCCCAGTTCCTCTCTCTCTCAACCTTAGGAAGTAGGCAAGGACAAACCACTTATGAAAAAAACTTGCCAAGAAAACAGCTAGGAGTCAAAAATTGTCTCAAAGGCAAAAAAGAAAGACAAATTTATAAAGTGGTATGGTGTTACCATTATTTTGAGGTAGATTAAAAGTGGCCTACAATATCAATATCATCAACTTGAACCCCAATGAAATCCTAGTTTTATTCTTGCAGGTAGGGTATGCACCCAAATTCATTCTCTGGGTCAAAACCCTGTCTGTAAATTTTTGTCATTTTAAAAACATTAGGCTAGCCTATATTTTTGCATTGATATTTTTTGATTCTGTATCAGAAAACAAAAATGTAATGGTGTAGACAAAGGGTTTCCAATAATTAAGGCTCATCTCTGCTGCAAGTCACGAATATAGTAATTGGAACTGAAACAAGTTCCAAATAAAATGTTAAGTCTCCCCATGCAACATCAATGGCAGCAAAGATAAGGCAAGCTCTGGTTTTTCCATCCACTTCTCGTGATGAAGTTCAGAAGGTGTTTTGAAAGACATAAAAGTGGGTCAGTTGGAAAATGTGGGAAAGTAAGTATTGCTTTACTACCAGACATCCCACCCCCATAAATATATGCTGTTCCCCTACTCCCATTGTTGTATTTGTGCAGATCATCTCAGGGCCATGTTTACAAATCTGCAATTCATATAACGCACATGAGTTATCACCAGCAATAAC
Source organism: Masticophis lateralis (assembly GCA_030761175.1). Lineage (NCBI taxonomy): Eukaryota > Metazoa > Chordata > Lepidosauria > Squamata > Colubridae > Masticophis > Masticophis lateralis. Next base: position 242,964,224 of record JAUDYJ010000001.1, on the reverse strand, counting down.
TCATTCTGTCTTTATTTCTCAGAAACTCCTTAATAATTCCTAGAAACGTTTTCTAGAATTTCTCTTGTTTGCTTCATTTAATATAGCTGGTGTTTTTAATGTCATCCCTCCTCTTGAAGCAATATTGAGGCCCTGGCAATAAGCTCAGAGGACCTCACGCAGGGATCTGTTTGAAATAAGAGACATTCTGTCTCTTTGTACAGGCAGTATTTGCGTAAGGGCATAGTTTTTAAAAGGATCCATATGATAAAAAAGGGAGTGAAGCATGAATTTTGATATCAAAAATGGGTTTTTTGCATTCATAATTGTAGCAATGTGAAGATATCTAACATCTACATAAGAACTGAATTATTACTGGAAGTAATCACTTAATGGCAGATTTTATATCTAGTCAACGAAGAACTGAAATATCAAGAGACGCTTTATAAGCTATTGGGTATAGCTTTATTTATATATTTTCTGTATAACAAATTTAGAGCTTTGTAATCCTGCTTCTTTTCTTCCAGAGCACTAGCACAGCAATAAATAGGATAATCCCAATGATAGGTAGTACCACCAAAAGCACCAGAGTCAGGTCTTCACTGGAATTCACATCTGTGGATAAGAGAAAACAGTTTGTAACTCACCTATTGTCATCTCACAAAGCAGTTGTCACTTGGCCAAGCTACTGAAAAACATTTTTCTTGCTATATTATGGTTATTCTATAGGGGCCACAGAAATAGCACTGAATAAAATATAATGATGTCCACATTTCTTATGAAAGCTCCCTTACTTAATCTTTACGTAACATATTCTATTATAGAATATACTGTGGCTTGAGATCCAAATTATTAGCAAATTCTATCAGCATTACCCCAGCTTGAGGTAAAAAGAATGAGGGGGAAGAGGGTGTTTACAGCTTGGATTTTTCTGTAATAATAACGCAACAGCTTCTGGAATATTAAAGGCAATAATTGTCAGCTGGTGCCTATTTACCAATCAACTTATAAATATTCCTATTTAAATGGCTATGCATATCAAGTATTCACTTTACATAGGAATGTAATAATCCGAGATTGGTGTTTTAAGGAAAATATGAAGTATGTTAAATATATTATTTTAATTCCTGGTTCTTTATTATTGTAATTACTTACCATTCTTCCACTCGACTTGTTTCTCATGAATACTTTCTTGAAAAATTACAGCTCCATAAGTGCTTACTAAGTCCAAGGATTCTGTCTCATTCTCCTCCTTCAAAAACCGACGGCCTCCTAAAACACAGAGGACCAAGTCTCCAATAAGATACATAGAAATGATAAATTCCCAGTAGATTGCAATATATTTCCATTTAATTACTAAAGGGGAAAGTTCTAAAAAAATAATAATAGGGGATTAGTGAAAGAAAAGTTCAAAAGACAACTCCCTCAGCTCAATTCACCTCACAGAGTTGTTATGAGGAAAATAAGAGGAGGAATGGGCATTAGATATGTTTGCTGCCTTAAGTTATTAATAAAAAAAACAATAAAGGTAGGATGAAAGGTTTTTTTATTATTTACATAATCACTTAAACATATACAAATATTTTTTAAAAAATGAATCCATGGGATAATCAAGAAATTATAAATTAGTAAGCTTAATTTTAATCAGGCAAACTGGTGAAAACACTATTCAATGAAAAAGAATTGAGGCACACAGAGGCATAAACCCTACTAAAGAAAAATCTGCATGGATTTTACAATACTAAATATTGCTTTACCAATATTTCATTTTTTTAGAATAATCGCCAAGTGAATGAAAATAACCCTGCTCATATTCAATATTTGGATTTTCTTAAAGCCTTTGGCAAAACTGGTAAGGAAAATACAATTTAGTGGCAATGAGATCAAAGGCTTTGTTCTTTTACATATTGCAAACATGCAAAACAAAACACAAAACTAATTAGTAATACGTTGAATGGAGACAAACAAGTAGAGTTTCTCAAGAACTTGTTTCAGAACCAGTGCTTTTTAACTTAAACTGCACCTAATCAATGTTGGAAGAGCCCTTAAAACTTTATCTAGTCTAACTTCTTTTTCAATGGAGGAACTGCTAAACATTTTGGACATGTGACTATGTATCTTCCATTTGAAAACCTCCAGTAAAGAGTGATATGTCACACATCATGAACACCATCAGGAAATTCTTCTTAATATTTAACCACCTGAATCTATGTCCCTCTGATTCTTGCATTGCCCTCTGCCTCTGGGGTGAAAGAGAACAAGTATACTTCCTCCAGTGTATATCTGAAAACTGCTACCATTTCTCCCCCGTCTTGTCTTCTGCAGGCAAAATATACTACCTCCTCTAACTATTTCTCATGGGGCTGTTTGTCAATCCCCTTACCACCTTATAGTCATCCTAGGAACTTGCTCCAATATATCAATGTCTATTTTATATACTACAATGTCCAGAAGTGAACACAGCATTCCAATTGGGGTTTGATCAAGGCAGAGTAGAATGGGACAATTGCTTCTTATGGTCTTCCTTGCTCAAATAAGTTTATGGGTAAACAGTGAGCTAGTCAGGTTTATGGGCAATGCTAAGCTATTGAAAATGATTTTAAAAATCCTTCCTTAACTTAGATCGTGTTTGATTTTTTCATGCATTCCAAGATATGTTGATGTTAACTATTTTTATATATTATGTGCCTCATGAGCAGCTGAGTAGAGGGAGAAAAGTCCTTTAAAACTGTGGCAGTGAAGCATTCTAACTTACTTGAAGCCACTGGCATTTGACATGCAACTCTGCAGGAATCATGATCGGAAGGATAGCAAACAGATACGCTGCAGAAGAGATACACCTAGAAAAGAGATAGCATGAGTTTGTTAACAGAGTAGACCAGCCTCAATCTTGCTAAAGATGCTAATTAATCTTTAGTTAATTTCAACTCACACAAAATTATAACTTTTAGTAAGATATATCTCCAAAATATGTACTCATTAATGCCTTGCTAAAAAAAACATTTTCAGTCTCCTTTATTTACCCGAATAAGCAAGCAATGGGCAGTGCTCCAACAGTTAAGGTATTGTATATTTTATCCATCTCTCTTTAGATGTAAGATATGCACAGCTTCCATAAGCAGTTTATTAGATACAAGTATTCAGGAAACAAGATTTCTTAAACAGATTTGTAATAAAAGTTGACTACAAATCAATATATTGGTCTCACCCCAAAATGCCCATTAAAAATCCAGGTTAATGCCCTCCAGAGATTTGTTTCAGACCCGCTCCTTAGCAACATGTGTGATCTGTACTAGTATTAAATACCCCACCACACCATTTTCTTAGGAATAGTTGTTACTAGATTTTTCCCCTTTACATTCAAGTAGCATACTGTGCACATTGTCCCCTATTCTCTTAGAAGATAATTTAATTGGAAAAACTGAATGCAAAAAGAATTATTTTGCTTATCATCTTACCAAACCATCTAGCACCATTTGAGGGGCAGAATCCACAAATGTGAATGTGTAAATGGTGAAACGCTGGTAGTGGTTAGGAAAGGGAAGCTGTGATGTAACAGGTCCCATGGGTACCAGCTCAGTTCTGTAGTTGTCTCCTTCAAATGGGCACCTGGGAAGAAAACGCATTAGAAAGGCTGTCAAGATGTGGCTTTTTCTCCTAGCCTTGGGATCATGATGTGTTGAAGGCCCAATTGTGTAAAGGTTTCATTTCTGTTTGGATCTACATTTTATTATTTCATCATCATTAATTGATTTAACCAGATTTTACAGAATTTAAAATCTGGGTAAGCCACCCAGAGTCACGCTGATTAAATTGGATGGCCTTATAACCTTGTTAAAGCGAGTAAAATATTGCCATTGAAACCACCCAGTGCTATGAAAATTAGCATTTTTCTTTTTTTATTTACTTACCCATCTACTAGGATTGGCCACTGTAATTGCTCAAGGGGATTTGAATTTGGAGTAGCCCAGCAGTCATGGAGAACCAGAACTAGGGATGGGTCCAGTCTCTGTAGGATGCGAATCTCTACATGCACAGGCTCTCTCAGGATCTTCACAATAGGATACTGTGTATCTGAGTAGTATGAGGTATAGCTCGAATCTGAGGACAAGAGGCAAAATATGGCTATATGGTTTTTCAAGGCAAGGAGATGCACAGCTGTCTTGATATCAGACATTAAGGCATATGTACCTGTGGCAATTCGCAGCTCAAGCCGGAGAGGTCCCACTTGGAAAATTGGAGCTGGGCTGGGAGGTGAGAACACTTCAACCTGAAGTGGCAGGAAATCAGTAGCATTGTAGATACAACGAGCATGAAGCCTACATGTACAAGATAGAAGAGACTTTCCTGTAAATCATTTGTTTTGAGTAGAATGTTTAAAATTAATCTTAGTTTTAATAGATAGCTATCCTTTCTAAGGTTTTGAGTTAACAAACTTCTGTTATAACATGATTATTTATGGTAGTCTAAACAAATGTGAATCAAGCTGCGCTTAACTGTTGGATACTTTGAAAAGAAGAGCTATGGAAGATGGACCTTAGTTTACAAACAATGCACAACCAATCTATGCCAAAAGTCGGGAGCCTTCTACAATTTTTTTTAAAATTTGATTTATATGCCGCCCTTCTCCAGAGACTCAGGGCGGCTTACAATGCATTAAGCAATAGCCTTCATAGTTTTGTATATTTATACCAAGTCAGTTTATTGCCCCCATAAACTGGGTCCTCAATTTACCCACCTTAGAAAGGATGGAAGGCTGAGTCGACCTTGAGCCTGGCTGGGATTGAACTCACAGTAATTGCAGGCAGCTGGATGTTAATTACTGCCTTAGTAGGAGGCATTAGCCTCCTACGCCACTCAGGCTCCTTAGCTGATCAGCTGATTAGAATGGGACTTCCATTCCCATTCTAATCCCATTCTAATCAGCTACTGCGGTCAATAATTTGGAAAAATAACTACATAAATCAAAAGTAAACTACATAAATCTGTAAAACTTAATTTAGAAGACTAAAAATATCCATATCTTAAAACTAAAGGGAGAACTATGTCATTGGTACATGGCAAACTGAACATACATGAAGGTACTATCTCGTGTAATAGAGCCATCTGGCCCTTTTAGGATGTCAAGGCCAGAAACCAGCTGGTTTTCATATATCAACTTGCCACCAGTCACCTAGAAGGACAACAAACACAGGCATTTTTATATGGTCTAGTAATTAAATCAAAGATCCTTCAAGATCCAGACAGACTAGCACTTGCCTAGACAGTATCCTCACCTGGACAGTTGTGCCACACTGCGTGAGAGGAAAGCGGAAGACCAGGAAAGATTCTGTTTTCCTGACTGGATTGCAACCTGCTTGGGCATAGGAGAGTCTAACACTCTCCAGAATGATTGGATAATCCAGCATATCCCTGGAGATTACCAAAATGAAGTAGCCATCTCGAAGGCACTGAACAGTGACTGCAAGACACAAAGTGCAGAGATTACAAGCCGAACAGATCAAGAACTCTTGGGGTGGATGGGTGTGTTTGTTTATTTTCAGGAAAAGGCAGAAGTGATAGTTCTCTCACCCAGTTTTATCAGACTGGGAGCAGAAAATCTATTGCTCAGCTGCTTTGATGCTTCTCACATTAAAAATAAAGTGTATCTAGAATAAGCTTCACCAATATGAATCAATGTATAATCTGCAAAGGGCCCAGTGAATAATTTCTAGAGCTATTGACCATGTTGGAGGAAAACTTGGAAAGTTGTCCCGATGAACAGCTTGGTGTTCCACTATAGATTGGTGCAGCAGTTAAAGTGCTGGCCTAGAAACAGAAGATAAGTGAATTCTAGTCCTGCTTTAGGCATGAAAAACCAGCTGGTTTCTCAGCCCAACTCACCTTACAGAGCTGTTGTTATTGTGATAGGAGAAAGGAGGAGTATGAATAAGTTTGCCACTTGGAGTTGTATATGGAAAAAAGGAAGGATAAAAAAAAATCTAACAAAAAATCCTAAACAATATGGAAAATCTTAAAACTGAAACTTGCACAAGATCTGACCATTGCATATTCTTATTTGATAAAATGCTGAAAAGAATGTGGATAAGAACACTGTCTCAGCAGTGTTCCTAGTTATTAGCTGAGAGCAAACAAGACATTTTACTTTCAAAGTACAACAATGGCTGGACCCTAGGCTCAGCATTGGGTTTTTTTTTTTTTTTACTTTTTACCTGTGTTGCCATAGTAGCATGGAGTCACCTGATCCCTAGCATCATAACAGCATCCAGTCTGATGACAAGCTGTTGGTCCTTGTACATCTGCACAGGGTATTCTCCCAGAAGAAACTTGGCATTGCTGCTGAGTTAGAGGGCGACCTGGAAGTAAGAGAAATTACATCGTTTAGAAAATAGAAAAATTAGCCCTTAATAATTAGATGCATGTATCATAATAAACCATAATGTTTTTGTCTTGTTTGAGCTTAGCATCACAAACTCTTGTGATTCAAGGAACAAAGAGATAAGGGCAGAAATACACAAGAAGCTGAAAACTGAAAGGGCTTTATACCAGTGGTGAGTTGCTCCTGGTTCACGAGAGCCAGGAGCGGTAACGATATGACGTCACCGAACCGGTTCTCTGTCTTCGGGAGCTGGGCCCTCCCGCCCGCCCCAGGGTTATACCGACCTTATATTTCTTCTTTTTTCGCCCAGCTGAGAGGTGCGGCAGAGCGGACTGCCGCACCTCAGTTGGGCAGATTTGCAACACGCTTGCGCAAAGCACAGGTTTGGCACGCAGGCAAGCAAAGCGAGCATGGGCACGGCGAACACGCGCAAAGCGCACACACAAAGAGAACTGGTAGTAAAGCCGGTTAGAACCCACCCCTGCTTTATACCTAAACATAAAGACAATTAGACATCACATGTGACCTGTTAGGTCATTTCAGAGATATTTCCTTACTGGATTCCTCAATGCCTTCAAAAATAGCAGAGCTTCCAATGGACATCAAGAGTTCTTAAAGTATCTCCATGGAAAGTAGCCCATGGTGAACTGTATAGGAGTCAAACATCAGGAGCTGACATATGAAATATTTCGTGATGTTTTGTATTAAGTCATAAAATACTTTGATAATTTTTATGTCCTAAAATGTTTTATAAAACTTGTCAGATTTCAATTCAACAGGTGTCATGGGTCCCAGATATTGGATGCATTCTACAAGTTAGCCCATTTGAGGTAATTTTGTTGAAAACATTTTGGCCTAGGAGGCACCATTTCACCCAGTTAAAGGTTACACACACACAGTATTTAGTAGTATATAAATAAGAAAAAGAAGAACTAGAAAAGCAATATAGAGCAAGAATGCCTATATATCCATTTCTTTCTCACCGTATGATAAGATCTGCGCGTTCATAAATTAAAAACATAAAGCCAGAAACCAGAGTTACAGTTATTGAGGGATAATATATGCTCCATATTGAACAGTATGAAACTGGCAATAACAAAAATTTAAGTAATAAGAAAATCCACATACCTACGCTAGACTGGATGACCATTGGATGCACATGCCCAGGAAAGGGCTCACCAGGATGAAAATGGTCTGGTTGAAGTGGAAGAAGCTGGCCAGGTTGCGATTCGCCTGGATAAACAAGGCCTGGCTGAAACTGCCCTGGACGCACTAAGCCAGGTTGTGACACAACTGGATGCACTAGGCCAGGTTGGAATGGGTGCACATGTCCAGGCTGAACTAACTGCACGAAGCCAGGCTGGGACTCCCCTGGGCGAATCTGTCCTGGCTGGAAGGGGGGCACTAGGCCAGGCTGAGACTCTCCTGGGCGAACCTGTCCTGGATGGATGGGAGGCACTAGGCCAGACTCTCCTGGGCGAACCTGTCCTGGCTGAAGAGGGCGCGCTACACCTGGCTGAGACTCTCCTGGGCGAACCTGTCCTGGATGGATGGGAGGCACTAGGCCGGGCTGAGACTCTCCTGGGCGAACCTGTCCTGGCTGAAGAGGGCGCACTACACCTGGCTGAGTCCCTCCTGGGCGAACCTGTCCTGGCTGAAGAGGGCGCGCTACACCTGGCTGAGACTCTCCTGGGCGAACCTGTCCTGGATGGATGGGAGGCACTAGGCCGGGCTGAGACTCTCCTGGGTGCACCTGTCCCGGCTGGATGGGGCGCACTACACCTGGCTGAGACTCTCCTGGGCGAACCTGTCCTGGCTGAAGAGGGCGCACTACACCTGGCTGAGACTCTCCTGGGCGAACCTGTCCTGGATGGATGGGAGGCACTAGGCCGGGCTGAGACTCTCCTGGGCGCACCTGTCCCGGCTGGATGGGGCGCACTAGGCCAGGCTTAGACTCTCCTGGGCGAACCTGTCCTGGCTGAAGAGGGCGCACTACACCTGGCTGAGACTCTCCTGGGCGAACCTGTCCTGGATGGATGGGAGGCACTAGGCCAGGCTGAGACTCTCCTGGGCGAACCTGTCCTGGCTGAAGAGGGCGCACTACACCTGGCTGAGTCTCTCCTGGGCGAACCTGTCCTGGCTGGAGAGGGCGCACTCCACCTGGCTGAGACTCTCCTGGGCGAACCTGTCCTGGATGGATGGGAGGCACTAGGCCGGGCTGAGACTCTCCTGGGCGAACCTGTCCTGGCTGAAGAGGGCGCACTACACCTGGCTGAGACTCTCCTGGGCGCACCTGTCCTGGATGGATGGGAGGCACTAGGCCAGGGTGAGACTCTCCTGGGCGAACCTGTCCCGGCTGGATGGGGCGCACTAGGCCAGGCTTAGACTCTCCTGGGCGAACCTGTCCTGGATGGATGGGAGGCACTAGGCCAGGCTGAGACTCTCCTGGGCGAACCTGTCCTGGCTGAAGAGGGCGCACTACACTTGGCTGAGTCTCTCCTGGGCGAACCTGTCCTGGCTGGAAGGGGCGCAGAAGGCCAGGCTGAGACTCTCCTGGGCGAACCTGTCCTGGCTGCAGAGGGCGCACTAAACCTGGCTGAGACTCTCCTGGGCGAACCTGTCCTGGCTGAAGAGGGCGCACTACACTTGGCTGAGTCTCTCCTGGGCGAACCTCTCCTGGCTGAAGAGGGCGCACTACACTTGGCTGAGTCTCTCCTGGGCGAACCTGTCCTGGATGGATGGGAGGCACTAGGCCAGGTTGAGACTCTCCTGGGCGAACCTGTCCCGGCTGGATGGGGCGCACTAGGCCAGGCTTAGACTCTCCTGGGCGAACCTGTCCTGGATGGATGGGAGGCACTAGGCCAGGCTGAGACTCTCCTGGGCGAACCTGTCCTGGCTGAAGAGGGCGCACTACACTTGGCTGAGTCTCTCCTGGGCGAACCTGTCCTGGATGGATGGGAGGCACTAGGCCAGGTTGAGACTCTCCTGGGCGAACCTGTCCTGGCTGAAGAGGGCGCACTACACTTGGCTGAGTCTCTCCTGGGCGAACCTGTCCTGGATGGATGGGAGGCACTAGGCCAGGTTGAGACTCTCCTGGGCGAACCTGTCCTGGCTGAAGAGGGCGCGCTACACTTGGCTGAGTCTCTCCTGGGCGAACCTGTCCTGGATGGATGGGAGGCACTAGGCCAGGTTGAGACTCTCCTGGGCGAATCTGTCCTGGCTGAAGAGGGCGCGCTACACTTGGCTGAGTCTCTCCTGGGCGAACCTGTCCTGGATGGATGGGAGGCACTAGGCCGGGCTGAGACTCTCCTGGGCGCACCTGTCCTGGCTGGAAGGGGCGCAGAAGGCCAGGCTGAGACTCTCCTGGGCGAACCTGTCCTGGCTGAAGAGGGCGTACTAAACCTGGCTGAGACTCTCCTGGGCGAACCTGTCCTGGCTGAAGAGGGCGCACTACACTTGGCTGAGTCTCTCCTGGGTGAACGTGTCCTGGATGGATGGGAGGCACTAGGCCAGGTTGAGACTCTCCTGGGCGAACCTGTCCTGGCTGAAGAGGGCGCACTACACTTGGCTGAGTCTCTCCTGGGCGAACCTGTCCTGGATGGATGGGAGGCACTAGGCCAGGTTGAGACTCTCCTGGGCGAACCTGTCCCGGCTGGATGGGGCGCACTAGGCCAGGCTTAGACTCTCCTGGGCGAACCTGTCCTGGATGGATGGGAGGCACTAGGCCAGGCTGAGACTCTCCTGGGCGAACCTGTCCTGGCTGAAGAGGGCGCACTACACTTGGCTGAGTCTCTCCTGGGCGAACCTGTCCTGGCTGAAGAGGGCGCACTACACTTGGCTGAGTCTCTCCTGGGCGAACCTGTCCTGGATGGATGGGAGGCACTAGGCCAGGTTGAGACTCTCCTGGGCGAACCTGTCCCGGCTGGATGGGGCGCACTAGGCCAGGCTTAGACTCTCCTGGGCGAACCTGTCCTGGATGGATGGGAGGCACTAGGCCAGGCTGAGACTCTCCTGGGCGAACCTGTCCTGGCTGAAGAGGGCGCACTACACTCGGCTGAGTCTCTCCTGGGCGAACCTGTCCTGGATGGATGGGAGGCACTAGGCCAGGTTGAGACTCTCCTGGGCGAACCTGTCCTGGCTGAAGAGGGCGCACTACACTTGGCTGAGTCTCTCCTGGGCGAACCTGTCCTGGATGGATGGGAGGCACTAGGCCGGGCTGAGACTCTCCTGGACGCACCTGTCCTGGCTGGAAGGGGCGCAGAAAGCCGGGCTGAGACTCTCCTGGGCGAACCTGTCCTGGATGGATGGGAGGCACTAGGCCAGGCTGAGTCTCTCCTGGGCGAACCTGTCCTGGCTGAAGAGGGCGCACTACACCTGGCTGAGACTCTCCTGGGCGAACCTGTCCTGGATGGATGGGAGGCACTAGGCCCGGCTGAGACTCTCCTGGGCGCACCTGTCCTGGCTGGAAGGGGCGCAGAAGGCCGGGCTGAGACTCTCCTGGGCGAACCTGTCCTGGATGGATGGGAGGCACTAGGCCAGGCTGAGACTCTCCTGGGCGAACCTGTCCTGGCTGAAGAGGGCGCACTACACCTGGGTGAGTCTCTCCTGGGCGAACCTGTCCTGGATGGATGGGAGGCACTAGGCCGGGCTGAGACTCTCCTGGACGCACCTGTCCTGGCTGGAAGGGGCGCAGAAGGCCGGGCTGGGACTCTCCTGGGCGAACCTGTCCTGGATGGATGGGAGGCACTAGGCCAGGCTGAGACTCTCCTGGGCGAACCTGTCCTGGCTGAAGAGGGCGCACTACACCTGGGTGAGTCTCTCCTGGGCGAACCTGTCCTGGATGGATGGGAGGCACTAGGCCGGGCTGAGACTCTCCTGGACGCACCTGTCCTGGATGGATGGGAGGCACTAGGCCGGGCTGGGACTCTCCTGGCTGAACCTGTCCTGGCTGGATGGGAGGCACTAGGCCAGGCTTAGACTCTCCTGGGCGAACCTGTCCTGGATGGATGGGAGGCACTAGGCCGGGCTGAAACTCTCCTGGGCGCACCTGTCCTGGCTGGAAGGGGCGCAGAAGGCCGGGCTGAGACTCTCCTGGGCGAACCTGTCCTGGATGGATGGGAGGCACTAGGCCGGGCTGAAACTCTCCTGGGCGCACCTGTCCTGGCTGGAAGGGGCGCAGAAGGCCGGGCTGAGACTCTCCTGGGCGAACCTGTCCTGGATGGATGGGAGGCACTAGGCCGGGCTGAAACTCTCCTGGGCGCACCTGTCCTGGATGGATGGGAGGCACTAGGCCGGGCTGAGACTCTCCTGGGCGAACCTGTCCTGGATGGATGGGAGGCAGTAGGCCAGGCTGAGACTCTCCTGGGCGAACCTGTCCTGGCTGAAGAGGGCGCACTACACCTGGCTGAGTCTCTCCTGGGCGAACCTGTCCTGGATGGATGGGAGGCACTAGGCCGGGCTGAGACTCTCCTGGGCAAACCTGTCCTGGCTGAATAAGGCACACAAGTCTTGGCTGAGACTCTCCTGGGTGCACCTGTCCTGGGTATACTTGGCCAGGCAGGAGTGGGAGAAGTTGACCAGTCTGAGACTGCCGTGGACGCACTTGACTGGGCTGGTGGGGGAGAAGACCACCAGGCTGGGACTGCCCAGGGTGCACCTGAGCTAGGTGGGACCCTCCTGTGTGCACTAGAACAGGTTGAGGCTGGTTCACAAGGCGCATGTTGTTCTCTGGGGTTTTGATGTGCTCCTGTGGCTTGGGGCAGATCATGTTGATGTCATGAGCAGCTACTGTTCGGTTGTTTGTTAGTTCCTCTAACTGGACTTTCAAATGATGTATGCCATCCTAGAAAAACATTAATCCATAATGTCACAATATAAGCTTTTAGTAGATAAGAGTCATATATATATATGCTGTGTATGGTTTGAATAAATATATATTATGTTAAGTTTTATCTAAATCTTTTGGGGTATTTTTACGTTAATTGCTATGCTTCAGAAAATATTTTAACAGTAAAATTGGCAAGGACCTCTCCCATCTTTTAGGATTAGGATTTCCAAATCACAGTAGTTTGTAAGTATGGAATTTCCCTTCCATTATTTTTTTAATAGAACTGGTTCCTCTTTGTTATATATGCATATAGGAAGCCTGTAGGTGACCTGTAAACCCAATAGAGTAGAGCAGACTAAGAAACTACTTCTATGTAGGGCTAAAAATACAACGCTGTAGTAACAGAATTCCCCTCTTTACCATTATGTTAATTATGGAGGTGGTTGTCTGATAGGTTTTCTCCCTTTAGTTTCTTAGAATGGACTCAAGCCCTGCTTGTCTGTTTAGTTTGGTAACAACTCTTAACTTCTGTGCTTCAAAAATCATTCCCTTTGCTTTTTGCATTGCCCTTGAATTTGCTGGGGGGTGGGAAATGCAGACCCAGGTATCTGCATAAATTATATTTCTGCCTTTCCCAGCCTGGGGCCTTGCTGAGGTTTGGGGTGCCAATTCTCCTAATTTCTAGCCAACATTGTTTTTGGTTGTTGCAAATTTAAGTCTAAAATAGTTGATGGGAAAAGATTAGGAAAAGCTCTTCTAAGCAGAAATTCTGAAATACAATATATATGTCTACAGGTCCCCTCCCCCAGCATTTTCCAGCAAAGCCTCACCTTCCTTATTACACCGCAACCACCGTAGCCAGCAAAGAAGGCAACTGTCCTATTATCTGACATGATCAAGTGACGACAGATGGGACAATTGGCAACTTCAAAGACTTTTCCAGATTCATCTGTTGACAAAAATTAATGCATTAACTTATCAAAGACTATTTATCCAAAAAGCTTCTGAAGGCAGTAGCATTAATAGGCTCTGCAAGTATGTCTTCTTTGGACTACTTACACGGTCTTCATAACAACACCGCACCATTACTGAAGAGATATAAAAGCTAGAAGCAGATTAAAGAATTTAATTTCTGTAATTTGTATTTGTTATAGATTCCATGAATTCTTTGAGCTTCCTCTACAGTACAGTTTAAGAAAAACTAACTTTGTACTACAATTTGCAGAATTCTCTGCAATAACCCTTACCGGCTGGAGAATTCTGGGTCTTGAAGCAGTGGCGGGTTCCTACCGGTTTGGGCGATCCGGTAGCGATAATTTGCCGTCGGTCGCGGAACCGCTAAAGTTGGCTGACTGGCCACACCCCTGAACTGGTTCCCCAGTTGCCACTTGCTTGCCCCGCCCGCTTGTCCCACCCAGAAGGCAGAGCAGACTGTGTGGCACTTGCACATGCGCACAGTCTGCTCTGCAGCTTGCCTGCCTAAACTGCCTTCTCATGCGGTGCCTGCCCTGCATCCCAACTGAGTTGCCTCCTTAGGTAAGCATGCAAGTCACGCTAGCCCCCCGTCCCTGTCGCTTGCCACGGCCCCTCCCACTGTCTCCGCTAGGCTCGCGTGCCTAGCTAAGCTGCCATGGCCCAGCCCGTCTCCATTCCAGGCCATGCTGCCTGTGGCCTACTTGCTGCGCCCCCCCATCCCCGCTGGGCTCGCAATCTTTCCTTCTTCCACGGCTGGTGGTAGAATGAAATGCAAGTCAGCGCCCATGAGGAACCACTCCTCAGCCCCAGCCATGTGTTTTATGCAATAGCTTTTCATTTCAAGCAGCCCGAGCTTGAAAACACATAGCTGGGGCCAAGGAGCGGTTCTTCCTGGGCGCTGAAAATACCAGCCTTCAACCTGACTGTTTCTCTTGGGAACCCATCCAGGCTTTCTGGATGGGTCCCCAAAACACAGTGCTGCAAAAAACTCTCTCTCTCCCAGCAAGAGAGCGGGAGAGAGAAATCAGCTTGCCGGAGAACACGTGAAGAGCTCCATGTGGTCTCCATGTCAGTGGTTGCTGCTTCTGTCCCCTGCTCCTTCTTGCCTGGGAGAGAAAATCTTTCAGAGCATTAAACAAAGGTAAAAGGGAAGCTGGGGGAGTGGGGGAGAGAAGGAGAGAAAGAGGCTTTAATTTGCTTCGCATCGGAGGGTGGAAGCTTTTTATTTTCCTTTGCTCCGTGTTCCTCCTTCATGCAAAAAAAAAAAAAAAAAAAAAAAAAGCCCGATCGGATCTGGAGCCAAATGTCATTAGAAGCAATTTCAGTCTTTAACTGTGCAATGAATTGAACCTCCTCCCCTAAAACAGATGCATTGTGGGTCGTTTGTTTGTTTGAGCAACAATGGATTGTTTTCCTAGCCAGCTTTGCTTTGCTGGCTGAGGAACTCTAGGAGTTGAAGTCCATAAGTGTAAAAGTTGCCAAGGTTGGAGACCTCTGCCCTAGACCACTTTAGGAGCAAAGTGGTGGGTTTTGCTGGCATTTAAGGAGGAAAGGAAAGGAGGGAGGAAAAGAGACAGAGAAAAGAGAGAGAGAGAGAGAGAGAGAGAGAGAGAGAGAGAGAGAGAGAGAGAAAGAAAGAAAGAAAGAAAGAAAGAAAGAAAGAAAGAAAGAAAGAAAGAAAGAAAGAAAGAAAGAAAGAAAGAAAGAAGAGGAAGGAAGGAAGGAATGTTCAGTAGTAGGAAATAAATAGACAGGGAAATTGTATCTCATTGGGGCCTTTGAGGTGAGGAGACCAGGTACCCTTGACGTGAGTGATGTCAAGTTGGCCATGCCCACACAGTCACATGACCAACAAGCCACGTCTACAGAACTGGTAGTAGAAAAATTTGGAACCCACCCCTGTGTTGAAGTTACCTCCCAGAAAGAGGAGGCTACAATAGTCACAAATTAGTTTGTTTGGTCCTATGGCTAATTCCAGCCATGATGATTTGTAAATCATACCGTAGTTCATTATAGGGACTGACCAATTATAGTTTATTTGTTAAACCTCATTTAGATAACTCAAGCGTACAATATGTGAATCAAGACATAGGCTCTGAGCTGACATTCTTATAGGAGAGGTTTATCTGAAAACAAATTCTACAAGAATTGGACGCTAGATTAAATTATATCAAGAAAGAAACTACAAAAACTTTAGCAAGTAATAGCAAGCAGCTTCATTTAAAAAGCCAAGATTTGTGAATAGCTTTCCTGGCTTTGCATTTCTAAACTCCAATTTCACTCCCCAAATATTGTGGAATTATTTCTTACACACTCCTACAAATTGCTAATCTTTCCTAGTTAAGATTTCCTGTCCCTATTAAATATTTTACACCACATTATCTAGCCAAAATTATGTTAGAAGGAAGCTGCTTGTGAACTATGGATTGCCAATAGCTTGTTTTCCCTCTTGCTCTTTTCACTATAATTTCATGCTAATTGCCCCACAAATTCACTAATTATAGGGCAATTAACATATCATATAAGATCCAGGGCAATGTGGGTTTAAATCCCTCTAACCAGAATAGTCTTTGGGTGACCCTGGCCAATAAATAACTGAGAATAAAATATGGGAGGTGAAAGAAGGTTTAAGGTGATGCTTTTTAATAAAGTTCGCTAGTTGGAAAAGGTGTTGCCAAGCTCCTGATTGCTGGCTTCTTTAGATCAACATGTCTCTCCCTCCTAGAATGCCAGCAGAAGTTGTTAGGAAAGCCTACATCTATTCTAAATTGTAGAAATGGCAATTATATATTCTGAATCAACTTAATATTAACTCTTCACTCACAGGGAGAAAATTGTCTAACTTCCCTTTGCTCAGTAATAGAGAGCATATAAGAGTAGCCACCACACCCACCCTAAAAAGGATTACTATGCATTGTAAGCATTAAGTCCCCTACCAGC
The DNA here is from genome assembly GCA_030761175.1 of Masticophis lateralis. Lineage (NCBI taxonomy): Eukaryota > Metazoa > Chordata > Lepidosauria > Squamata > Colubridae > Masticophis > Masticophis lateralis. Next base: position 242,948,124 of record JAUDYJ010000001.1, on the reverse strand, counting down.
CCCAAGTGTCCTCTTATTACAAGACATGTTACAATTCCAATTTAGTATTTTGCAGGAAAACAGACTATTTCCTTACCCACAACTTTAAAGCGGACCTCTTGGCCATGACGGGGATAGACAAGCAATTGCAAACCATGGTCTCCGCAGTTATAGCGATACTGGGTGGCTTCTGTGCTAGCTTTCCAGAAGTCTGCTTGCCCGTGACATAACCCCAGAATCACCAGGATTATTAAACCTAGAGAGCCACTACAACCCCACCCCATGGTTGTAGTGGCCAAATTAACAAATGCTGCACCAACAAGCTGCTACTGCTGGTAAAAACAGAAGGGCGGGAGAACTGGAACTATAAAAGAGCAAGGGGGGAGGTGGATTGGCTGAAATGAAAATTCACCCAGTAGTGTCTGCACCTGGAGATCTGCAGGGGCCAAATGAGGGACAGGGTCAAAAGAACAAAACTCAACCAAAAGAGAAACATACGTAGTATTCATCCAACAGGCACTTCCCTGCCACTTATTTCTCTCATCCTTTCTCGGATGGGGCTGTAAAAATAATTCACTGTAGGAATTATTGCTGATTAGAGAATGAGGCAATCCCACATATACTAACTTGGAAGCCAGTTTCACTAAATTCGGTAGGGCTATCTAAACTTAAATTTTGCATAGGCTTTAGTAGCAGATGTTCTGTCTCAGTTCTTTACTTTTTTTTCCCTATGCTGCCTCCTTTTCTGAGACTGCATGCTTTCGTTTTCTTTGAAGTTTTTAGGGTGAACAGAAATTTAGCAAGATAAGATTGGAAAAGCTTCTCCAGTTGAATTTCATCCTATTATACAGTGCAGCTGTTTAAGAAAAAAATACACTCTGCAGGGAAACTAGATCTACCAGAAATTTGTTATGAAGGATGCAGGTTTAATTATTTTTATGGTGTACATAGGTTTTTAAAAGAAATTAAACAGCAGCCCGCAATATAATAATGTACAATTTCAAAGTACTCCACACCATGCTTCTTGTCACCCATAGCTTTCCATTTTTCTTCATCTTGACACTAATCTAGTCTTGATTAGGCAGTTTTAGATTTCATCCCTGAGTTTTTCCTTTTCTTTGAATCTCTTTTTGTCTTTCTGCAAACTTTAGAATAACCCAATCTACTCATACCTCCCTTTTGTAATAAACTGAGCCCAAAGATTGGCAGATGAAACCATTATTAGCTTGGAAATGAAATAAGTGTTTCAGCCTCTATTTTCTGACTGGTAGGACGTTGTTTATTGTATTCTTTCCATTATATTCATGGATTTTATAATCTGTACCATTTGGGCATATGGTTACATTACTCCCTAATTTATATTACTTTTCTCTGCCTTATTGAGGCAGACCAAATTCTGATATTGGTAAAACATCAAATATTAAAGGCCCAAAACTTTGGCCAAGGCTGATTTTCCTCTTCTGTGCCGATAAAAGGTTGCTGGATTGATGAAGGTATTTGACGAAGGTACTTATCTGTAAAAGGGTGAATTGACCCAAAACAAATGCATCCTGTTATTCACTGTTTATTGCACCCCAAATGTCATGTATATCCCCAGATAACAAATGCTGCTTCCTTTATTATCCTTGAGGTGTCTTCTTGTCCCTTATCTTCTTATGTTTTGTCTTGAGACACTGACTAGAGAACATGAATGTGATAGTAGGTGTTTATTATTTCCTCTCCTCTTTGATCCTTGCAAACTGATGGAGGTTAGTTCCTACGTGTTAAATGTAATGCTCCCTGATATGCATATGTAGTTGGATTGTATAAATACTTGTCTCAAAGGACCCCTTTGGGCTGTTTGAACCATGCACAATAAACCCTTTCCTGCACTGAAGAGCTTGGCCTGGTCCCGTTCCTTTTCCTGCAACATTATACTAAGTTGCATTAACTTTAATGTTAAATTTAATTCCATTCTGTCTCTAAACACATCTATACCAATAAAACACCACTGAGGTAAATGATTGTAATTTTTCCATTTGGTATGTTTGGTATATTTGTTTCAGTCATAATTTGGGCTGCAAGAATGCAGGTGACCACTAGATGGTCCAAAGATATGTGACTAAAAGCCTAAATGCTAATAAACACAGCCATAATTATTATCAGAGTTTCTAAAGTTCTTAAAGAACAGAGGATCCAAACTTTGGAGAAGATGGGCAAAAAAATTAATGTTGAAAAACAAAATTATCACCTTTTCTGGAGGAGATTTTCAAGTGCAATTAAAAAAGACACAGACTCACAGCATGAGAGAATTACACATATTTCCCATGATCCCTGAATTTATTATCACAATGTTCTCATTTCAACGCATATCCACTCACACATATTTGGATTGTTAAGATTGTTTTTCTGCAATGTGAGGTTACGAATCTTTCATTTTAATATTGCTCCTAGGAACCTCCAACCATCATTATCTTTATTCTGCTCCTTCTCAAATAATGTTACCACTAGAATCTGGTGAACCTTCACATATCTGTTAGTTATATCATACTTCTACTCCCAAATGAGGAGATCAACCCTGACTGCTCTTTAGAAAGCCAGATCCTAAAGATGAAACTCAAGTACTTTGGCCACTTAATGAGAAGGAAGGTCTCACTGGAGAAGAGCCTAATGCTGGGAAATACTGAGGGTAAAAGAAGAATGGGATGACAGAGAATGAGGTGGCTGGATGGAGTCACTGAAGCAGTAGGTGTGAGCTTAAATGGACTCCAGATGATGGTAGAGGACAGGAAGGCCTGGAGAAACATTGTCCATGGGGTTGTGATGGGTCGGACACGACTTCGCAACTATCAACAACTTGCAAATGCCTTGCCAGGAAGTGAGTCTGTTAAACCAATGTGGGAATGAATCTTGCTTCTTTACCAGTAAAACAAATTTGTTTAGCTCTGGAATTAGAACCACCCTGAATCCCTCGGGAGAAGGGCGGTATAGAAATGCAATAAACTCAAACTCAAACTCAATTTATATAAAAAAGCGAGAGCTACTACAAACATGCTGGATTCAGATAATATTTTTCCCAGTGAAAAATTGTATCACTGTTCAAAGATATACTCTCTCTTGAAGATGGAAGGACCAGCAATAAAGTTCTAACTTCAATTACAAAGATGTTTGCTAGCCAGCAAGGCAGAGGTAGGTTTTTATATTGCATTTATCCTCTCCCATTCCCCCAACTCCACCATTCAAGGTAAAACACCATTTTATTTTTCTTCAATATCTTGACATGCATCATGGTTGCAATTTGATTTTGGCAAAATATTTGAATTCCATGACATTTTGGATAGCAAAGAGGCTTACTGCAGATTAAGTGGATTTGTGTCTGGTTGGAAAACATGTTGAAAGAGTAAAGAAATATCTTCTACTACTAAAATTACTAATTTTCTTATCAATGTTTTATTACCCAAGTAGGTTACATCACCAGTGCTAGTAGAGAACAGTGTTTGCATGAGAGAGCACCAAGGACCAGTGGTGGGATTCAGCCAGTTCGTACCACTTCAGGAGAACCGGTTGTTAACTTTCTGAGCAGTTTGGCAAAGTGGTTGTTGGAAGAAATCATTAGGGCAGAGAACCGGTTGTTAAATTACTTGAATCCCACCACTGCCAAGGACCCCGCAGAGTAAAGTTAGCCCTGGTTCTTCAACAGATTAGAAAGAGGAGTGCCATTGCAGTGCCATTGCTGCAAGACTCCATCCTAAGTTTTACATTATTCAATGTTTGTTTTTATCAAATATGCAGATGATGGTAGTAGTTTCTAAATTCTACAATGGAATGGAAAATTGACCAAAATCAAACAGCCTATTATGTATCTGCATAAAAGATATTTCAGTTTAAGACTACAGCAGTATGTTGAATGGATAGCAATTTGGCAAGGAAAGTAAAATTTTTCCGCATGAATAATTATGGAGCTGCTTAGGGAAAAGAAGGGGGAGAATATAAACATCTCCTAAAGTACAAGAAAATATATGAAATTATTCTTTAGCACTCCCTCCTGACTAGATAAATAGATAGATTTTAAAAACATAGCATTATTCTGAAAAGCCAATTTGGATGAAGATTGAAGTACTTCTTAGAAACTAGAGAATTCAAAAATGAATGGGAGAATCATTACAATAGATTGTTTGCTTCCTATCCCACCCAGAACAATTCTCTTATTAATCCAAATCTTATTCTCTAGTTCCCAGTTTCTCTAAAAGAAATTGAACCTCTGATTCTGACTTTGTCTCAGGCAAAGTCCCAAAAGAAGATTATACCCATGGAGATTCATTAAAAGTTAATACTGTTTTGTGGAAGCCTATTTTGGTTGAACTTTTTAATAACATTAACTCCTCACACCAATTCCCTCAAGAGGAGTTGCAATGCAAGCTCTAGTGATCCCAATAGGGGAAAAAAGGTAATTCTCCGAGGAATTATAGACCAATTAGGCTGATTAACACCACAGCCAGATGTATACAAAACTTCTAGCTAACAAATTAGAGGATTGGATCACTGAAACAATGTATTTGCAGGCAGGGTTTAGAGTAGGATACTCAACAATTTTGTATAGTATGATTTGATAAATAAGTATGTAAAACATGCCTTCAGGAAATTGTTGCCCTTGTGGATTTCTGTGAAGCTTTTGATTTTATCAGTAGAAACAAGCTATGGGTTAAATTAGAAGTTTATTGATATTAATCATGATTGTGTTTAATACACAAGCACTCAAACCCAGATTAGGGTCATCCCAGGAGGACATCTGACCACCCCAAACAAAATAAAGATTTCTAAAGGATTTGTGCTTGCCCTGCTCCTCTTTTATCTATGTATTATGGTAATTAGGTCATCCCAGCTCTGAATGGAGAATTTTGTTATCCCAGGAAATATGAGAAATGGGAACTTGTCCATATAACCTTATGCAGATGATTTATTGCTTACGTTTTATTCTCAGATAAGCTTGCAGTCTCAGATAAGCTTGTTTAACAGTTAAAGGCACTGGATTGTTACGGCTCCTCAAATGTTTGAATCCCGAAAAAGCAAAAATGGTGGAATAGGGGTGATGGGGTGGTATATGTTAAGTGCACGTGTAGAGCAATTGTTATGATGGAATGTACCAGAGATTTTCTTGAAAGAGGCCTGGATTAAGACACCATGCAGTCCCAAGATAGTGGGGAAGGGAGGAAGAGGGTTAGGGAAGCCTCTCCCTAGAATCTTTCAGGATATATCTAGTAAGTTAAAAGTAGTTTAGCAAGCTTCTCTCTGGGCTTGGGCCTGATAATTTGCATATGCAAATAGAGGTATTTATTGTACTGTATGTGCAAAGGAAAAAGGTATCCACATCACTAACTCTTTACTCATCTTCCACAGTACTGTTGGAAGAAAAATCTGTTCGTTCCAAGCCAGGAGAAGGATACAAGAGTCAATGAATTTGGAGGCAGGCTCCATTTATTTAGGAATCAAAAGTGAAGTGTCTTAGCATCAGTTCTGGGACAGTTAACTGCCTGGCATGGGAAGTAGAGTGATTTTTATACCCTTTTGGACCTTTGTGATTGAGATGCCTGATGGGGTGATTAGATTAGATTAGATTAGATTAGATTAGATTAGATTAGATTAGATTCTAATTGTCCTTATTTGGTTTCCTGGGTGGTGGTGGTCAGGGTCAAGACTAGCTTTGGGGAAAAGTGGGGATTATAATTTCTGTGTGGCTTTGTGTTTAATCCTTAATCCTGTCAATTCAGCCTGTCTCAGTCTTCTAATTGGGGTTACTTGAGGCCATTCTGGCTGGGAGGCAGGGATTGCTTTAGTGTCTATGGATGGTTCTTCTTTGCCTTCTCTGGGGGCATGGAATTAAAGAGGGGTGGGTATACCAATAACCAGAATATGTACTGCACATAAAAAATAAAGTAAAACTATTTCAGCAAATTGCATCAGGCTCAGTGGAACCTGATATGCTGATGCTGCTTCAGATCCTGGGCCCAGGCTTGCTTACTCCAGCCCCTGCTGCTCTGAGAAGGTCACAAAAGGACTCCAGGGACCCTGCAACCATCATAAATACATGCCAGTTGCCAAGTGTCTGAATTTTGATCACATGACTATGGAGATGCTACAATGGCTGTAAGTGTGAAAAACTATCATAAGTCACTTTTCTCAGTGCTGTTTTAACTTTAAATGGTCATTAAATGAATGGCTGTAAATTGAGGACCAGCTATACTACTTAGCTTTCTACCTTCAGCCTTGAGCAAGTGGAGGATCAGCTGGAGATGGCAATGTTGATGATAGATGCAGTAGTGGTGATGGTACTACTACTTTTTCTACTTGTGATTAAGTTTAAGGATCCCACTAAGCCATAATGTGGTTTATATGGAAGGAAGGGATTGGGGTATTAAATATTCCCAGTGAAATGCAGTTTATAGATTCAATAAATGTACTCTTTGTATATAGCTTTTTAATTGTCCATAGATTTTAGTCGTGATGTTTTAAATTTTTTGGGGCCAAAATTGTTTAATTCTTTTTCTAAACAAATTAAATATTGTACTGAAATGTTATTTATTCTTGGCTGCGCACCGCCCTGAGTCCACCAGGAGAGGGGCGGTATACAAATTTAATAATAAAACAAAGTTGCAAAGAAACACAGTGAGAGAATCTACCAATTGGTTTCTTCCAGTTTAGATGTGTGGGAAGACTGTGTGGATATCACATCACATTCTTACGCTCAGAATTTTGTAGTATGTTTCTCTTGATAGTTCTTGAAAGTGCACAAACTCCATTTAAAATTGTATATATAATGAGTGAAAGAGATTCAAACTCCTGAATACTGTAAATGCTGATTTACAGCACTCAGTTCATAAACAGGTCTCCTCTAAAAACAGCCAGTAGGTTGGCATCATTCTTAAAATAATCAGCTGATGGTCACTTGTGGCTTTTCTGGGTTATTTGCATTTGTCTGTCATTTTTATGTTGTTTTAAAATTCTGGGGGGAAACAGAGTTATATCCAATGTGTGGTCCATCTGACCACACATTGGATATAATAATCATCATATGTTTAACATAAGCGGTATGTTTCTTCTGTTGTGTGTATATATAATGCACAGAAGTATTGCACAATTTATTTTAACTGGCATGCAAATAGGCCTCCACTTCAAGCTACTCAAAATGTATATTTACCTATCTAATCAAAGTGAATTTTTAAAAATAGAGATCAGCCATCCCCAAATTGAGGCCATGCAGTTGTATAGGAATTACAACTTCCAGCCAGGATTGCTGACATTCATGTGTGGTTGAGCTCATTCACACAATGCAATGGTAGACTTTTTAACACTATGATTTGTTCCACAAGCCATGTCACCGCACAAGGTTCCATTCATACATCATGCTAAACAAAAACTAGATAATCACATTGTGGTTTAGCATAATTTGCGATCCCAGCCAATATAAGATTCTTTAGGCTTGAAGAGGCTGCATGTTGTGAGTGTGGACAGGATTATTTCTGAAATAAAATAGGAAATACAAGAAAGGAGATATTGTTTGCCTAACGTTGTATAGTATCTTCCAAAGATGTGATACTAACAATACTAACAATATCTGATTAGGCTTTAAAATTGGAAAATACACAACAATGTATTTTCAAAAAATAACAGCATATATCCAAAACAGACACTTAACTAAATTTAACCAAGAATGGCTTCCATATATACGGTATACAACACAATACACACAAAAAGGCAAGTACAAACATTGCTAATATGATTTTAAAGTGACTGAATGTTCATATAATCTGCAAATTAGTTGCAGTACAGAGAAAGGGGAAGTTAGAGATTAAAATTAAATACCTATGTATTATTTCCAAGCAGGACACCCTTTTTCTCCCCCCCCCCCCACTTTTTAGTAGTTATAAATAACAATAAAAAATAATAGAGATTTTATAAAGTTCAAAGATATAAACTTTTTTCATATGACAAAATCATGCAACACATTTTGCAACTTATCAATGTTATATTTTGCATTAACTGTATAAGCAATCCATGCTTGTTTTATATTAGAAATATTATATTTAACATTGATACAAATTTGTTTGAAGGTTGAAGATTTGTTTGAAGGTTTGAAGGTTTAATTTATGTTAATCATCAGAGTTAACAGCTTTCTTTTGCAGACAGCACTGCACTTAAAAATGTAACTTCTTTAACATTTTTACCTAAATCATACTAAAATAGTAAGAAGGTAAAAAGGGAAATAAGTGATTGAATAACTTTATAATGCATGTAAGTCAGTATCCCAATAGAACCAAGCATGATTTACATATGTCCTACCCAGAGGTGGGTTCTACTTACCTTTACTACCGGTTTGCAATGGGGCTGTACGCACTCTTCTGCGCATGCACAAAAGCATTTTGATGATGTCAGGGTCACTGGGCGGAACCTCCTGCTGGTTTTACTACCGGTTCTATAGAATCAGTGCGAACTGGGGGCAACCCACCACTGGTCCTACCCTGAGATTAATTAGGAATCCTGCAGATAGCTGTTTATGAAACAAGTTGTTTACCACAATAGATGCAACACATTGAGAATTTATGGAAATTCTTGTACACAAAAATTTGTACACAAAAATATGGTTCAGCAACTTGGCCCGTCGGACAGTTGTGGGGGGAGGGGGGAGGGGGAGGGAATGAAGAGGCTCAGTGGAGAGAGGGTCTTTCAATCCCTGTGATGGTTGGGAGAGGCAGGGGCATGGGAGGGGGGGGGTTGGAGAGCGCCGCCGCTCTGTCCAAGCGGTGGCGTTCTCCTGTCCCCTCAGCCCATCCTGTTCCCCCGGAGTGTGGACCTCTGGACTCCAGCTGGTATACCTAAATGCCAGGTCCGTGATGAACAAGGCCCTCCTCATCCGAGATCTTACTGACGAGGAGGACGCAGACCTGGCCTGTATCACCGAAACCTGGTTAGGGCCAGAGGGAGGTGTCCCTCTTTCTGATTTATGTACCCCAGGCTTCCAGGTACTGCACCAGCCACAACTCCAGGGGAGGGGCAGGGGAGTGGCAGTAGTTATTAAGGAAGGTCTCAGTCCTAGGGAGGTCACTGTCCCTCAGATTGGTGGGTGTGAGTCCCTCCTTTTGAAGTGGGATCCTGGAGTTCAGTCGGGCCTGTTGGTCATGTACCTATCACCCAGCTGCGTGGCCTCAGCCCTGCCCGCACTACTAGATGTCTTGGCCCAGTTGGCGATGGAACTCCCCAACCTTTTGGTTGTCGGAGATTTCAACCTGCCCTCAGCTGGGGAGACATCTGAGTTAGTGCGGGAGTTCATGACTCCATGACAGCCATGGACCTAACTCAGATTGTACAGGCCCCAACTCATATAGGAGGACACACACTCGACCTGATTTTTCTCTCTGGGCAGTGGATAAATGATTGGGGGGAGGGGACTTTATCCATTGACCCCCTGCCATGGACCAATCATTCCCTCCTTAGGCTGGACTTTCCTGTTGCCAGACCCTGCTGCTGGGTTGCGGAGCCAGTGCGATGGTTCCACCCTAGGCATCTGATGGAACCTGAAAGGTTCCGCCCCAGGAGCCTGATGGAGCTTGGGTCATTTCCCGTCTCCTTAACCTACAATTCATCTGAGGCCCTAGTGGCGGCCTGGGAACAGGCTGTGGAAGGGGCCCTGGATCGAATCGTGCCTATGCGGCCTCTGATCCGACACAGATCCTGGGCAGCTCCATGGTTCACCGCAGAACTCAGGGAAATGAAGCATCAGAAAAGATGCCTGGAGGGTGGTTGGAAATCCTCCTGATCGGAATCTGACCGAACACAGCTAAGAACCCATATTAGATCTTATCTTGTGGTCATGGAAGCGGCAAAATGGCAGTATTTCGCCGCTCTCATTGCATCTGCAGAAAACCGCCCAGCAGCCCTGTTCAGGGTGACCCCGCTCCCTTCTCAATCACAGAGTGAGGGAGGACCTCTTGCAGGGCCGAGTTGAGGATTTTGCACAGTTTCTACAAGATAAAATCACTCAGATCTGGACCGGGTTGAACTCTGACTGGGCAGAGTCCACTGAGGAAACCGGGGCTAGTCTTAGTGGGAATATCTGGGTTGAGTTTGAGTCTGTTTCAGTGATGAAGTGGACAGGATTATGGGTCAACTGGGGTCCTCCACGTGTTTATTGGACCTGTGTCCCTCCTGGCTAGTTTCTGCAGCCAGAGAGGTGACTGGAGACTGGATCCAGGCTATTGTCAATGCTTCGTTAGGGGAAGGGGTCTTCCCCACTGAACTTAAAGGGGTGGTGGTTCGACCCCTCCTTAAGAAGCCCAACCTGGACCCTGACTCCCTTAATAACTGTCATCCAGTCTCCAACCTCCGCTTTTTAGCGAAGGTTGTTGAGTCTGTGGTAGCACAGCAATTCCCTCAATTCCTGAAGGAAACAGACTACCTGGACCCTTACCAATCTGGTTTCAGGCGCCGTCACAGCATGGAAACAGCATTGGTCGCCCTAGTGAATGATCTCTGGCGGGCCAGGGATGGGGGTTGTTCCTCCATCCTGGTCCTTCTTGACCTCTCAGCGGCTTTCGATACCATCGACCATGGTATCCTGCTGCAGCGACTCGGGGGGTTGGGGATAGAAGGTACTGTTTTGCAGTGGTTCTCCTCCTACCTCTCGGGCCACTTGCAGTTTGTATCATTGGGGGGTCAGAGATCCTCCCAGAGGCCCCTTACTTGTGGGGTGCGTCAGGAATCGGTTCTCTCCCCCCTGCTCTTTAACATCTACATGAAGCTGCTGGGTGAGATCATTTATGGCTTTGGGGTGAGGTATCACCAATATGCGGATGATACCCAGCTTTATATCTCCATCCTGGACTACCCTGGGGATGCCCCTTCTTTGATGTCCCGCTGCCTGGAAGCGGTGTGGGTTTGGGTGGGAAGGAACAGACTCAGACTCAACCCATCCAAGACTGAGTGGCTGTGGATGCCGGCATTTCAGGATCTAGAGGTTCCATCATTAGTGATAGGAGGGGAGACTCTTATTCCCTCCAACAGGGTCCGCAATCTGGGTGTCCTTCTGGATTCTCAGCTGTCCTTGGATGATCATTTGACAGCCGTAACCAGGGGGACTTTCACACAGATACGTCTTATGCGCCAGTTGCACTCTTTCCTAGACGGAGATGCTCTCGCCATGGTCACTCATGCCCTTGTTACTTCTAGGTTGGATTACTGTAACACCCTCTACATGGGACTGCCCTTGGGATGCATCCGGAGGCTCCAGCTAATTCAGAATGCGGCCGCATGGGCAGTTACAGGGGTCCCTTGTTACTCCCATGTAACACCTCTCCTGCACGAGCTGCACTGGCTTCTGGTTGCTCTCTGGGTTCATTTCAAGGCACTGGTGCTCACCTTTAAAGCCCTACATGGCTTAGGCCTGGGGTACTTACAGGACCATCTCCTGCCATCCTCCCATTGTCCCATGCGCTCTCACAGAACAGGCCTCCTCAGGGTGCCATCAGCCAAACAATGTCGGCTGGCGGTCCCCTGGGGGAAACATTCTCTATTGGAGCGCTGACCCTCTGGAATAGTCTGCCCATCGAGTTCAGGATAGCTCCCTTCCTCCTCTCCTTTCGCCGCGAACTGAAGACGTGGCTTTTCCACCAAATAACCTGATCCGTTGTGGGTTTGTACAATGTAATAATTTTAACTTGGTTTTAATGGGGATTTTAATTTGTATTGTATTGTGATTTGTATTGTTGATTGTTGTTTTGTAAGCGGCCCTGAGTCCTTTGGGAGAATGGCGGCATATAAATCGCAATAATAAAATAAATAATAAATAAAGAGGCCAAAGGATTCATTTCAAAGCCAACATATTTATAATTAACTCATCATTTTATTTGAAAAAGAAATTTATAGAAATACTCTGAAATTCACAATAGACCAAACAAGGCAAGTACCATTAATCTTTTTGCATTTCCAGAGTCTTGTCATGGCACATGATTCTTACTCTCTAGTTATCCTTATGACACCTGCATTATGAGAACCTAATTTTTATCTTCTGAGTAGACTTTTTTGGACCCAAAGAACCTATGAAACCTGCACTTTTTTCTAATATCATCACTTTCCAGCTGGGCCAAGATGGAGCTCAAAAAATTTCAGGACCTCTTTCCAGAAGTGTTCCTCAGCTTTGGCATGAGGCTTCATCTCCCCTCCCCATACTGTGGGTATAGGACTACCCCGGATAGAACAGATAAAACAAATTGGGGATCCCGGTGGTTCTATCATATGTCCAGCCCCAGGGTAAGATAATAAACTGCAATTAGTTCTCCCATATTTCTTTGCACGGCCCAAGGCCACTTCAGCAAACATCTTGCTGTTCAAGCTTTGGTCAGCTTCTCCTACCACAAAGAGAATGTGACCCTGGGCTTTTTCCACGGGAATGGCAAAGACTTCATGAACTGAATCCAGAGGATCTCCCATAACCTTGAAACTGGACATCAATCCCATTTCATTGATAAGAATTGCCTCTGTCGAGTAGGGAACAGCAGGGATGTTGATATCACGAAAATGGAGGGCTGCACCATTCATACTTGTGGCACCATTGATGCAAACTGCAGCTGCTATTTCCTCTAAGAAGGTTCCCATGGCTAATGCAACTTCAGCTCCTTTGGACAAGCCAATAACTCCAATTTTGGGGCCTTTTACCTGGGTGAATAAGGGGAGAAATAAACACATAGCCAAGCTTAAAAATAGTTCACGGAAGCTTGAAAAAGTGATTATTAGATTAGAATTCTTTATTGGCCAAGCATGATTGGACACACAAAGAATTTGTCTTAGGTGCATATGCTCTCAGTGTACATAACAACACTGTTATGTGCAAACATAATCCAGGGAAAATGGAAATTCTTAAGAAGATCCAAACATTTATCACAAAAACCTAAATATACAGAATGAATTTGTCAAAGAAAGTGATGGAATTCTACCGGGCAAAATATAAACTTGTTCAGTGTTTGGTTTTAAAATTTGGCATTTAATATGATGCCTTTTCTGCCATCAAAATCCTGCTGTCTTGTATAGTAATAAATAAGACTACCTGAGAACCTTGTGAAGATAACTGAGTCTTGTTTGAAGATTTAATCCCTTTTAGTGTTTCCTGCTTAATATGGTTGAACAATTATCAATGAATATTCAAGAGTTTACAATCAGATGGGAGTATTTCTGTCAGTCTGAATCTGGTCAATTTAGCCTTCTGGTAGCTAAATTGTCCATAGCACTGTCCAGTCTTGAAGTAACCTCAGCAAGAGATCCCTGAAGTTCCCAATCTGCTTTTACCATGCTATTCGATTCCACTTGGCTCACTAGCAGTGTGCTAAATAACATCTTTCTCACCCATCCAAACAAAGTTGCTTCTCCTTATTCTCACTGCTGCCAATTGGTGAAGAGAGTGCTGCTCTAGCAAGCCAGTTACAGCTAAACTGTATTGTTTTCCATTGGACTATACTTCCCTAGACTATTAGTGAGCAGAGCCAAGCAGCCACTGACTTAGTTTTGTGGGACCCCAGGGGAGTGATAGATCCGATCCTCACTGTGTCCCGGAAGTTTTGTTGCACTCTAAAGCAAGAACTGAAGCGTTTGACCTGTGCACATTATCTCTTTAACAAACTAACAATAGGATGAATTTTCATTTTCAGATAACTGAAATAATACCTGCAACAATTTCTATGTTTAGACTGTTCATCCTCATAACTATCTGTAATTTTTCTGTCTGGGCACCTAAATAAATTATAGAATTAAGATAATGCTATGATTCCTTAAAATAACTCTAGTTACTATCTTAATTCTAAAATAATTTTTAAAAGACATCTGCCTAAATATTCCTGTTCATGCTCCACTCTTGTTCCTTTCTTTTTTCCTAATCATGATTCTTAAAGTCCTGTTTTCAGAACTGACTGCCTTATCTTGATATTTTAAAGCTCATTGTGCAACAAAAAAAAGGAATGAAAGGATAGAAAAAAATATATAAAAACATTTGGCCCATAGAAAAACAAAGACTCCTTTGAGTTGATCTTGACTTCCAGTGACACACAAGACATGTTTATTAATTTTCTTGGCAACAATAATAGAAGCATTCACCATGGCTGTATTCTTTAGTATTTTTCAACTTCTGTTTAGCCTACAAGTGCTTAGTGACCATTCAAAGTTACAACAGACCCCACTCCCCAAAAGGTACTTATGACTAGAGATGGGAAGGCCTAGGGGAAAAAAGGAGAAATTGGGAAAAAAGGGTTTTTTGCCCATTTTTTTTTTCAAACAGCTTTGGGAAAAAAAGAAACAAAAAGCCCTGCTTTCTTCCCAGTTTGTCCAGTTTTCTTCCATCTCTACATATGACCTAGATTTTAAGTTCCAATGCCTTCCCCATACTCCAGATCATGTGATCACATTTTGGGTGCTTCACAACTGGCCCATATTTATGGCTGTTTACAGCAACCTATGTTCCTATGTAACTTATGGCATGAAAGATATTTGACACTAGCATCTAAAAACAAATGAACCAAAAAACCCCACCAGCTTAGAATACTTGTTGATTGGGAACTATGATATAGCATTGTGATGTTATAAAAAAAGGGCAAATGCAGTGGTGAAATCCTACCAGTTCTGTCTGGCTCGTGCAAACCAGTAGTGGAGGCAGCGCATGGTTTGGCGAAACAGTAGCAGTGGCAGCGTGTGGTTCGGCAAACTAGTAGTGGCAGCAGCGTGTGGTTTGGTGAACCAGGAAGTAACCCGTTTTTGACCCTCTGTGCATGCATGACAATGTGCTCACTTCTGACACGGTAGAGAAGATAAGTAGATTTCACCCCTGGGCAAATGCAATTTACTTTGCACCAGAAGAAATGTAAGTGTCGAGTGTCAAATACCCCTAGACACCGCGTCTGTATGAGAAACCATGAAGTGGGGGGAATGACGTCGGCCGATCCAGAACGAATTCCAGTAACAGATCACGGTGGAAGGGGGGGTATTGCAATTAGGACTATATACACAGTGATACAAGGTGATGGAAGGGACACAAGAACGGGGGGGGCGGGGAACCGGGGGTTTATGGAGCAGATGAAAAACGGAGCTTAGGATGACATCAGAAGTCCACGCCCGAAGACAGATGATCCAAGCGGCAGATTTGATTCTAGCAGCTGTGACAGATTACATGTGATGGTTAAAAGGCTAAACACTCCCAAACCCTATAAAAACGGGAGGGCGGAGCACGGGGCATCTCCGACTTTGTTTCTGATTAACCAGCTCAGTTCCTACTGTATGTCATCATGTAGCTATCTATCATTAAACTGGGTTTTGGTTCCATATTCTCGTGCGTGAGTGGTACATCACCCGGCGAAGCACTGATGGCTCCAGAGGGGCTGAGAGTAAGTTCCAAATCTCAGGAGGAAATGTTCCACCCTTTAAAAATTCACACAAGCTAATGTAGTTTCAGAGAATGGCAAGTAAGTTCTTTGAAGGCAGAATGAAGAATCTTGATGTGTATACCGCGTTTCCTGGAAAATAAGACCCTGTCTTATATTTTTTGAACCCTGAAATAAGCACTTGGCCTTATTTTTGGGGAGGTCTTATTATTTTGGGACATGTAGAGAAAACCAGAAGAAATGGCAGGGACCAACTGTGCATGTGTCTAAATATTTTCAGGGAAGGCTTATTTTGGTGGTGGTGGGGGACTTATTTTAGCGCATGTGCTCAAAAGCCCAATTGGGCTTATTATCAGGAGATGTCTTATTTTTGGGGAAAGAGGGTAGATTTATGAAAAGCAAATGATGGATGGAAGGATGAGAGACATTAAGAAGCCCGCAGAGAATGCTAATGTCTGTTTTCTTCTCAGACTATGGGACATGTAAACATGTGAGGCAGACTTTATTTGAATATTCTGAAAAATTTCCTAACAGACATCAGGGACTGGAAGGGTGGCACACCCACAAACGTTGTTGGATATCCAACAACAGCAGGGCAGGTGCCCACACTAAATTGTGAGACTGGCTGTTCAGCGTGGCTTATGGTGGCAGAAGCTGGCAAATTTCTGAAGTCGAAACAAAGTCGAATGGAGGCCACGTTCACAGGAGTGGCTTGAGGAGCATTATACATTCTCAACAAATGTGTAATGCTGGAGAAGCAGTTGGGTCCTCATATTAAGAAACACTCTTTAGCAAGCACAGAAAAGGCTTTTTAGGGATGACTGTGGAAGCTATAATGACATCACAAGACCTTCATTTTAAAGCTATATATCAAGGTTTCTTGCTGTGCAATTGTTCAGTCATTTCCATCTCTTCATGGACATCTAACTAGTCAAAGAGCTAGAGGCCCCCCCTCAGTGGTGAGTTGCTCCTGGTTTGGACCGGTTCGCAAGAACCGGTAGTAAAACTGGCAGGAGGCTCCGCCCACTGACCCAGACGTCATCAGAAGTGATCTGTGCATGCGCAGAAGAGCACGCGCGGGAGAACGATGCGAACCAGTAGTAAAGGTAAATAGAACCCACCCCTGAACCCCCTTCATCTAAAGGAGATATTTTAACTTTAACCTGCACAGGATAAGAAGATTGGAGTGCATGGCCTCAATTATCCAAATGCATAATTCTAAAGGAAGCTAAACAACTGAGCCTTTCTTTTATCATAAATTGCTATTCTGAAGTGGCCCAAGATGAAACTTCAAAAAAATCAGGATCTCATTCCAAGAGTGCTCCTGGGCTTTAGCATGAGGCTTCACTTCTCCTCCCCACCTGACTGGGAAGGGAGAAAGCCGAAGTGGATAGGCATAGCAAACTGGTGATCCAGGGGGTTCTATCAAATGTCCAGCTCCTGGATAAGACAACAGGCTACAATTATTTTTCCCATGTTTCTTTGCTCGAGCCATGGCTGCTTCAGCAAACACTTTGCTATCGAAGCTTTGGTCAGCTTCTCCCACCACAAAGAGGATGTGCCCTTGAGCCTTCTCTATAGGGATGGTAGATACATCAGGTGTTTGATCCAGAGGATGTCCCATGCAATCGAAAGTGGATAACAATCCCATTTCGTTAATGATGAGCTTCTCATGTGGAAAGGAAGCTCCAGGGATACTGACATCATAAAAGTGGAGTGGTGTACCACACATTCTTGTTGGACCATTGATGCACACTGAAGCCACTACTTCCTTTAGGAAGGTACTCATGGCCAATGCAATTTCTGCTCCTTTGGATAAACCAATAACTCCAAGTCCCGGACCTCTTACCTAGAGGAGCAAACACAGTGAGACATACCAAAGTTTAAATCAGTTTCTTCTTTAAAACAATGAGGGTTGATATCAAAACTATTTAAAAAATGACAGTCTTTTAGTTCATGTCAGGGGTGAAATCAACCAATATATGACAAGAAAGTATGACAGAGAGAAGGAAGCAAGCAAGCCTGACAAAAATGTTGCTGCTTTTATGAATCAGCTCTTTAAAGCAGTGCACTTTTAGCATGACTCTCAACTGCATATTTTTGCATGTTTTTCAGCTACACATAAGGAAGCCTAAGGAAAGAAATTGTATGCTTTAATCAAAACCAAGTGGGGTGGGTGTCATGGGTGTCCACAAAATGGCAAAGGAGCATTGCAGCATTGAGGGGTCAGCCCTGCACCTTTCGTATGTGCATGCGATATTACAATGCACATACAAAAGGTGGCAATGCAATGCTGCTCTCATCATTTTGCCCTCAGGAATAATGCTACTGATCTGTGCTGTGCTCATGTCAGGCCCAAAATGCCTTTAGCTTGTTATATCTGATGGGTGTATAGCATGCCTAGTTTGTATGAAGTATTCTACATAGCAAATAAAGAATAAACTCTAGGATCTTTCCTGAGTCTCAACAAGAAGTTTAAGAAAAGGTATACCTTAGGATTTTTCAAGAGCAGTCTGGATGCTTCCTCAAAATACTCCAGATCTATTACTTCCAGAGTCTGTGGTAAATCATCATATGCAAAGAAAGCCAAAGCCAGAACTGCAAAGCCTTTACTAGCCAATAAGCCAGCTCGAAATTCGATTAGTCCTCCAGCTCCACCAAACAGGTCAATCAGTCCTGGAAATGGCCCAGGGCCTGGTGAGGCAGAAAGGGAGAAAAAACAAGGTAAAGTAAAGAAATGAAAAACAAAGAGTAATATTCTTTTATCAAAAACATTTTTTCTGATTTGGGAACAATGCTTTTAATGATGTCTAAAACTGTGTTTGTTTGTTTCTTTTCTTCTTCTTCTTCCTTTTTTTTTTGCAGCTATGTCACACTACTGGGCCAAATTTAATTTTCACTCAGCTACCATTGCAAAATCTTTTTCATAGGTACAGTTAGCAAGCTTTGCATCTCACATCTTATTTGTGAGATGCATGAAAGACTTTTCGTTGTCTCAATTAAGTTTCTGTCACTTTTGTTCCATTTCTCTGAACTACTACATCCATGTTCAATTTTATCTGTATCTTCTAAGCCTAGGGCATCAGCTATTTCACCTAATTCTGTGTCATCTGCAGATGTGAAGAGCTTTCCCTCCTACCTCTTCATCAAAGAAATCAATATAAAATATTAAATCATGTAAGTTCCAGTGTTATGGAATGAAGTGACCAAGCAACATCCCTGGGTCAGCCAGAAAGAGAGTTTTTATTTTGCGCAAAAGACTCAAGCTAGGTTTCCATCTTAGCTCTGAGTAACGTCTCCATGCTTGTATGACACATTATATACTTTTCTAAACAAAGGATTCTGCTAACACAGCAATTTTCCATATATGGTTAACATACATTTGTTATTTTTAATTGACATCTCCTAATTACTAAAGTTTTACATCATCCTTGCCAAACAATCATTATTCTTCTGTAACTGGCTAAAGTACAAATTCTTCTTTTGATATTTGCTTCCCGTCCAGATGCTATTCTCTGGCCTAATCACCTTTAATAATGTTTCATTAAGATGCTCCCTTTTCTTCTGACAAGTTAGGGGGTCACTTAGAGTATCAAGGAGGTTATGTTGACTCTGTATTCTCTCCAGCTGGATGTATTTCCTGCCTTCAGAATATAATTGCTTTTAGAATATCTTTTAGAATATAGTGAATATAAAGTTATCCAGTGGCCATCCAACCGCTCCCACTTTACCAGGGTGAAGTTGGCAGTGCTGAATTCAGTATCTCAGGTCAGTTTCATGAAGAATCATGATTAAAGATTCTGAATCTGAATATTAATTTTTGAATCACTATATATCCAAACTGACATGTCACTCAATCACAATTATCCTGCCTGCTGATAAGAATGTCATAGATACTTTGTCAAATGCATTGGTATACAGTGTTGTATCTACAGCACTTCCATAATCGATGAAAGGCGTTAATAGAAAGTAAAGATTAGTCTGATACATGCTAACTTATAGTGGTGGGTAGTAACAGACTCTCATAACTGGGGCAGTCTACAAATATTGTAAATTAGTACTACTGCAAATATATGAAGTTCAAATATTTCTTCAAGATGCTAACAAGTAAATTTTTTCATGATCTGCTTTAGCATCCTCAGGGTGGCATCGGCCAAGTTATGTCAGCTGGCAACACCCAGAGGGAGGGCCTTCTCTGTTGTCCTTACCAACTTTCACTAACTTCGACTCATTCTCAGCTTTAGTTTTTCCAACAATATCTATGCATATTCGGGTGATGCATTTGTTCCCCTCCTTGTGACATGACATGCCTTTCTATTTTTATGTGCCCCTTTTCCAAAAAGTGTTCAGATCTTCACTTGCTTTGTGCATGGGCACATGGTCTCTTTTATCAGTATCATGATCCAACTTAAATAAAAGTGTTCTGTGCTCATATCCACAGAACAGCCAATCACCATCCAAAGTAGAGAGGCAGAGGTGGAGAAGGAGACCTTTCAATCTAGCCAACAGAAGATGAACACTTCAGAAATTTTAATATTAGAAATCCTTATGGGGATGCTAGTAACCAAGTAACTAAGAAATTTTGGAAGATATGACGGTTATCAATAAAATATAGATCCAGACAAACTTGTGAAGATCGTTTCCTGGTCTGGCTAATCTCAAAAGGCTAACAGATTATGGGATTGTTCATCCAAGCACAAATCAACAGTGCTTCCATGCTTGCTAGGAAGTCTAGGCACTACCACCCTAAATACATTTGGAGGCACCATCTGTTGCAAGCAAGAGATAGAGGCAATAAAGAGAAGTGGGAGAGAAAACAGAATTCAGTTTCCTTACCTGGAGGCAAGAAGAGAGCTCCCCGGACCCGGCCGGACTTAATGGGGATGCGTTCCACTCCAGGGGCTGCATACCATCGTTCCACAGTGCAAGTAGCCAGTGGTTCATGTATCGGCATGGGCAAAAGCACAGTAGAATCGAAGAGGCTAATCTGAACATAGAAGGGGCTGCCTGTCACATCACGTTTGAGCAGCCTGTGGAACATCTTCTCAGCCTTTAGAGTGTAGAAGAGGCCCATGGGCCACACACCTGTATAGTTGCCTCCCAGAGCAGAAACCTGTGCCACATCCACTTCTCCATTTTGATTGGCTTGGTAAAAGGCTCTGGATACAAACTTCATTCCCCTTTCATCTGTCAGTGATGCATATAAGGTCACAAGTTGGGAGGGCGCCAGGCCAGAGGCATAAATCTTCACTGGCGAATCAGCAAGGGAGACTTCAGGAGTGACACTGAGGTGGACCATTGCAGCCAGTTCTTGAGGGTATCTGGGGAAAATCAGGTTCCTAATCATATAAATTTGGGACTTGTTCAGTCTCCTTACCACTCCCTTCTCAAACCATGCTGGTCCTCAATCTGTGGTCAAAATGTCATCTACATTGGTCTGCCAGTCCTGTGTTACAATGCTGAAGTATTTCAGAGGTGTCTGTTTCATTAACTTGTTCAGACAATTCTTAATCTCAGAACCCAACTCTGGGACCAATTGGAGGATTTTATAAATGCTCCTAAATTTTCAATTCAATGCAGTTCAGATGCATCTGATTTAATCTATTTTGGATATCTTTTGTGAACCTGCATCTACAATTTCCTACTTTGGAATTATTGGCATCAACAGGTTTGTGCTGCAGATCAGTTTGCAAGATTATCAAAGTGTTAAAACCAGGAGGAGGGAAAAGGAACAATAAGCCGCTTTGGATACACACTTGTGTGAGATCATCTTTCCATAGGCAATTCCTAACTTGATGTTTTTGCAGTTCACTAAGAACACATCAAGACAGTTAAACAAACTTTCCTTTAAGCCAACTCCCTTCCACAGAGCAGAAAAGGGGAGGGCAAGGCAAAGCTTGCCAGCATTTTGCATGCCCCCTCACCTTCCAGTTCCTGCTCCTCAAAGGGAGCCTCTGAATTTGCCAGATTATAGAACCAGCCTCATGTAGCCACCTTCTCATCTCTCAACCATAATGGAGAGGCACAGTGCAATTCTTTCTCTCTCGTCCACAACAAATACAATACCTTTCAGTTCCAAACTTCTTCAAAATAAAGGCTTCTTCTGCCCGCTGACCGCCAAGGCAAAAATAGACTTTGGGCAGAACTCTGAACTCCTTTCTGCACTCTTCTCTGGAGCAAACAGTGACTTAAAGAGGATCCAGCGGAGATTTTGGAAAATAAGGAGCTGGATCCTCTCCATGTGACTTGAACTAATTCTTAGGTTGATATAAAAGTTGGAATGGACTTTGATAGACTGGAACAAGCAATTTTAGAAAGAAGGGAACATAAGGTACAGTATTCTATTTGTAACTGTTTTCTGAGTCACTTTACAGCGTGTTTAAATAAATAATGCCTTCTTTTAACCTTTTAATGCCTTAAAATATACTATACCTAAAATAAGGAGGAATTGCCTGAAACACTTCTCTGTAAAACAGACAAAACTCTCTAGTTATGTGCACCAAGAAAAAGCAATGACTCCAAAAGAGCTCACATTTCAGTTCTGGTTTCACACAAGAATCACTATTTTAGGAAGCACTTAAAATATTATCTTCTATCCAGCCAGACCAATGAATCTCACCAGACACATAGTGCACCAGAAGGCTTTAATGCCAAAAGAATCAAGCTTCCATCAGGAAATTACGGTATATTTTCAGTAAAAACCTGTACTGTTTAAAAATGATCCATCTAGCTAAACTAACAAACTTCACAGTCACATATAATAAATGGCATTGATGAAAAAACTTTCAAACATTCCATGAAAACAATATTCCCCAACACATTCCAGGCAAACTCCTATATTTCCAAAATTAGCACAGAATGACCTACTTCCCCATCCACCAAACTAAACAATTTAACAGTAGGTCACAGAAACATGATGCAAAAACCTTCTTTGGAAATGAGAATGAGGTGATTAAAGTTCAATTTTGTTCCCATTTATTTTCAATATATTCTAGAGCATTAGTCTATTTCAACCTATTTTGCTTCTAGATTTGCTTCCACGTCATCTCTTTCTGCTTCATTTGAAGTTTAGTGTCATAGACAAGCAGATTAACAGGAGGATAAATGGTTCTGGATTGTCAATTCTCCCCACCATATCTCCAGACTAATTTTTTAGCTTCCCAAAAAACCATCCATAATCAGAAATTGCAGGTCATACGTGGAAAGGCTTAAACCCATCTCTGTAGTTAACGTTGTAAAATCTATTCCCATTTTTATAGTATTCATGACATTGATCATTCTTAATCTCATCCTGATGAGGAAGGGAGTATTGGGATGCACCCCACAACTTCATGTTTTCTAAAATCCAGAAAAAGGCCTAGAGGTCCAATTTTAATATTTAAAGGATACAGAAATAAGTGGAGTATAAATGAGGAATCCTGTATCCCTGCTATGTAACAGTCTTCTCAAGAGATTCCCTCCCAGGCTTTTTATGCAGTAAAGATTATTGATGGCATTACTGCTGAATTACGGTAAGCATTCTTCTCCAAACAGCTTCCTTTATGGCCCTTTGATTTCTATCACTTCTGTTCTACTTATGCACATCCCTGAGGAAAGAGAGATTTCCTTGCCTTTTGAAGTAATATTCTCAAACATGACCATTCTCCATATTTGACCTTACTATTATTGCATCTCCGTAGGCCTCATCCCTCAACTTCCATGGCCTCAAATGTCCAATTTCCCCTGATCTCTAAAATCAAGGCTAAGCACACTGTTACGTATATAGTTTTGGCGGGAGATTTAAACTACAATAGGTCACTTGTGATTGGTCAGCTCCCCGGCTGGCTGGGTATTTAAGGAGAGCTGTTTGCCTGTAACCTTTACTGAAGTCTCACTATACATTAAAGAGCTGTTGTCACTACCTTGCTTCTGCCTCCTCAATCGCCCAACACACACCTTTTCTGCTTCTGTTTCTGAACGATACCCCGAACTGAATGGCTTATACAAAATTGCCTCTTTCTATTGTACTTTATCACTGATCTTTATTACATTTTTTTTTACGTTTGAGGGCTGCTTTCCTATTAGAAGGTGCTGGGGAAGGGGGAGTGGAAGAAGAAAAGAATATCTTTCCTAAACACTTCAAACTTTCTAATGGGCCATTCTTTTTGCAACGGATACTTCACCTGGTTTTCAGTTTAACATTAACAACACAGATTGCAAAACAATATCAAGTAAATAAAACTGGAACAATGCATTCTCTTGTCTGTTTACCTTAGTGATGAAACCTGCCCAGTGAGATTGATACTTCAGCAGCTATCCTCCCACTCAAGCACTGGATGTTTCTTTCACTCTGGAACATGAACACCCTGAGATACTATGATCTTTTCTGTGGAGTAGCTATTGGCTGTACCGTACATAAAATCAATCACTCAATCTGCACTACAAAAGCTCTTCTCATGAAAATGCAGTTGCTCAAATGACAGGCAAGTTTTGATAAGGAACCCCAAACTCACTTTTCTCCAGTGCTTTTCCACAATTCTCACGTCTCTCTGCTTGCTATTTCTGTTTGTTTGCTTGGAAGCCAAGCTCTTCCAAATGCCACTTTATAAATTAAAATCCGAGAATGAGGTCTTGGTTCATACAATTGATTAACATGCTTGCTTCCGCGTCTTTACTTGGGAGTTGGGGTTTTCCTGGAACGCTGACAGCCTGTTTATATTGAGTTATCAAAACCGCCTAGTGATAAAACATTAACTGAAAGTCCTAAACCGTATCTAATCTACCCACTGTAAAATACAGTATGACTGTGGGGACAATGGCCTTTCATTCTTAAATGTACCATTTAAACTTAGGTACTCCTTGATCCCCACTTTTTTACAGCTCTGCTCGAACTATTTTTCCAGGTCCTCATTTTTATGAGAAAGCAAACTGGGAAATAAGAAATGATGTTTCTAGACATTCTAGATAACATTGATTACATCATTATAATACCATGCAAACACTGTATAGACTTTTGATTGGCTAATATCTGGCAGTTGGTCTGGATCTGGAAGTCCCATGGTATCTTAACCCCTTTATTCCCCATAACCTTCTATGAAATCTCCCATCTGGACCTGGGGAGGATCAGATGTTCCTGTACAGAATACCAGCTATTTAGTCATGCTGTTCAGCATATGCTGTTCCTATTTTACCCTGCTAGTAGGTGTTGGATTGTCTTTGAGGCCTTTCTGGATAATCTGCACCTTGGGTCCTGCCTAGTGTGGTAGACCATGGCTTTTATGGATCTGGTGCTTAATGCCAGTACTTGTGCAGCTATTATCAGTGTTTCAGTCCAGCTTTTTCCAACAGCTGGTAGGATTTCCTAAGCCAACTCAGCTATGTGTCAATGATGCATTTCATGCAGGATCTTGCCTTGCCATGTTTCTTCCTCTGTTTGATCTTCTACATTTGCTGCTGCCTCAAGCATTCCTTTGGGTGCCATTTTAATGAAAGCTCAGGCTGTTAATTTCATAACTGTTGCTACAGTGATTCTGACCTCCCATAATCTTGTTCACAGTCAATCATTATAGTCTGAAAAAAGTGTATAATGATTGCTAAAAGCCAATAAATGAAGCTTAAATATCCTATAGATGAAAGTATCAATTCGTTCATTCATTCATTCGTTTGTCCATTCATTCATTCAATTTATTTGCTGCCTATCTCACCATGGGGCTACTACTGCTGTAGGAGGGATGAAAAATGTTGTATATATAAAAATACTATAGACATACTTGATTCACGACTACAATTTCAACTGGAATGTCTGTTGCTAAATGATTTGTCTCTGATTTTACAACTTTTGCCATGAATCACCATGATTGTTATATGAATCACAGGTCATTAAGCAAATTCAGCTTTTGGAAAGCATCTGGAAAAGTCACAAATGGCAGTCACGTGACTCCAGGACACTGCAATAGTTGTAAATACATATCAGTTGTCAAGCACCTGAATTTACGTAACTTGTCCATGAGGGTGCTGTGGTCATAAGTGTGAAAACTGGTTGTATGTCACTTTTTTCAGCACCATTGTAACTTTGAATGGTTGCTAAATGAAAGATTGTACGTTGAAGACTACCTATCACAGCTCTTTAGCCACCCCCTGAACTAATTTGAAAACAAAGCCATGCAAAATTACTATGAATGAAACAAAATATAAATAAGCTTGGTTATAATACTCAGGACAGTGTATTATTATGATGTTTTGATGTGCTTAGGTCTATAGATCCAGGCAGTCCTTGTTTAGGAACCACAATTGGGACTGGCAATTTGGTCATTAAGAGAAACAGTAACTGTGCTGATGATGTTGCTTCAGCTTTCCTTTGCTTTTCAAACATGTGAGGGTAATAAATGTAAGACTGGCCTTAAGGTTACTGTTTCATTACCACCATAACTGTGACAGTCACTAAATGAGGCACTTGCTAAACCAGGTCAGTCAGTCCCCCCAGGTAAACCAAACAGGAAACCTGACCAGGCATGCCACTTATATTGTAAAGCTATATTAACAGAACCTTGCAAATCCGAATTACAAATCTCTTTACTGGATTTTTTTCCCCCAGTCAGATCAATTTAGGGTGGGTCCTTCCTAAATTTCTTTCTCTGACTGTTAAGCAGGGTTTATTTGATACTGCTTTTGGCAGCCTTTCTTCCCCTCCTCCCTCAAAGTCATTCCCACGTAGCATTACAACCTGAAATACAAGGGGGGAAATGCTGAAATAAAAGGTAATTCTTATTGGAGAAGAGCCAATTTGGTTTAGTGGTAAAGGTGTTGGCCTGGGAGACTGTTTATTCTACTACTGCCTTAGGCATAAAAGCCAGCTGGGTGACTTTGGGTTACTCACTCTGTCAGCCTACCCACTTCACAGGGTTGCTATTATGGGGAAAATAGGAGGCATTATGTTAGGGGAGCTTGCTGGCCTTGATCTCAACTTTCATTGAGTAAAAAAAAAATCCCTCTGAAAAACTTTGTGTAGGAAGCAATTACTTCTTTTTCCTAATGAAAGGGGTATTCTTATTCTTGTTATTACAACATATTAAGAAATTCTTAATATAAGTTTGGCCTCCTTATGAGTGTGGCCTCCTTATGAGGCCAAAAAACTGATTATCACTTGAAACTAACAGTTTGTATGAACAGGAGCCAGGTTTCTAGACCTCATTTTTAAAAAGTCTGAAAGGTACAACTAGCATTTGCTCCCATGCACAAATAACTTATCTTCAGGGCAACAGTTCAGTCATCTCCATTTTGTTTTGATATTCTCATTATATTTCATTCTTCTAGTAAAAAAACTTTTTTTTAAAAAAAAGTACCACACTTCTCTAGAAAATGTTATGTATGTATGAATTCATTCATATATAGCTTGGCCATTCTCAGACAATAATCTAATCTTTGTGCAACATCTGCAGATATGCAAAAGAAATCACCTTTACATTGCACCTTCTGTTTGTATAAAACCTTTGTTTGTATTGTTCAATCTAGCATGGCTCAGCAGATAACACTGACACAAACAGAATAAAGTTATTATTCTGAACAATGTTCTCCCATACAGGTAATCCTTGATTTACAACAATTGAATCCAAAATTTCCATTGCTAAGCAAGACAGTTGAGTTTTGTCTCATTTTACTTTTCTTGCCACAAAGTGAATCACTGCCGTTAAGTTAATAAGTGATTAAAGTTAATAACCGACTAAAGTTAATAATTTGTTAAGTGAATCTGGCTTCCCCAATGACTTTGCTTGTCAGATGACAAAAGGTGATCACATAACCCCGGGACATTGCAAGTGTCATAAATACATGCCAGCTTCCAAGTTTCTGAATTTTGATCACGTGACCATGGAGATGCTACTATGGGTCGTAAGTGTGGAAAACAGTCATACACCACTTTTTTCAATGCTGTTGTAACTTCGAACTGTCACTAAATGAATGGTTGTAAGTCAAGGACTACCTCTAAAAGGAACGATCCTGAAAGTAACTATTTTAGAATTCTGGCCTAAGAACTTGCAGGGAAATTTCAAATGCTGTATACCTCATAGGCAAAGCCAGAAGAAACATCACAATACGATTTATATCCAGAGATTCAAATAAATATTAAGCAATATAACCGCAATTAGTTTTTTTTTTTAAAATTGTTAAAAACAGGGATATACTTTCACCTTTATACAGCAATGGTTATAACCTAGTAAATCTTTTGCTATAAAACTGCTTCCTTGGTGAATAGCTGACAAGGAAGTGCAGGATAAAAAAAATGAAGAATGCGATATGGATTACGTTTTCTCACAATACTCAAGTGTCTAGTCCTTAGAAAAAGATTCAGTTGTACATATATTTCTGTATCAGATTTCCCTTAATTAAGTATACATTCTTCATATTTCATTATACCTGCTATAGAACAGAAAATGTTGAAAACATTAAAATTTGCATATAAATGCAGCCAAAAGCCTCTATTTCCATCCCCCCGCCCCGATTCCCAATGTGCCATGCTGCAAGTTGAAACTGACACAAGTGACATCCATCATTCTCTATGCAAGTAGTCCTCATCTTACTACAGTTCATTTAGTGACTGTTCAAAGTTACGGCACTGAAAAAAATGACTTGTCTGTTTTTCACACTTACGACCATTGCAGCATCCCCATGGTCACGTTGATCAAAATTTGGACGCCAAATTTGGCAAATTGACTCATGTTTATGATGGTTGCAGTGTCCCGGGATCATGTGGATTACCTTTTGCAACCTTCTGACGAACAAAGTTAATGGGGCAACCAGATTCACTTAACTGTGTTTCTAAATTAACAATTGTAGTGATTCACTTAACTGTGACAAGAAAGGTTGTAAAAGGGGGCAAAATTCACTTAACAACTGTCTCACTTAGCAACAGAAATTTTGGGTTCAATTGTGGCTATTAAGTTGAGGTCTACCTATACTCCACAAAGTAAGCACATTTTATTTTACCATACTGTATAGAGCAAGAAAAAGAAACCCAGCATCCTTTGTTTCTAGCTTAAGTGTGTATTACTTATATGTATTACATAATATATGTCTTGTCCTTTATCTAGTAAAGTTCGGAATTCTGTTATAGGATGAAAGTCAGGAGGAGACATGGAGGATTTTTTTTTTAAAGTCTCACAGGCAATTCCACTAAAAAAACCAACCTGAACTACCCAGATTTTACCAAGTCCTCCACAATCAACATAACCCATGAAGAGATCTGATGAACCATGTATTTTTCCTTAAAGTAGGTTTTTAAATTATTAGTTTCTTTTCATGGTTAAAGGAGAAAGGTAAGTTCTGGAAATTACAAATCATCCGGAAGCTTTTGCAATAACTCCTTTAAGGCTTTCTCTCATTTTCAAACAAATATTCCAGCTGCCCTCGCCACATTTGTTCTTTTAATTCCACAGCTATAAGATGAGAAATTATTGGGATACAGTAACATATTTTGCAGGGAAGGTCCTATTGCTGATGGCAAGAGAAGCCAAATGAAAAGTTGTAATACGACAACGTCTCTTCATACCCTGGATTCTGTCTCTCAACTTTTGCATTTCAAGAAGTCTTTCAATGAGCTACAAAGGAAACTTCTGCTCTCTTATTGCTTGGCTGCTTTAAGTTGTGCCTGGGAGTTTTGCAACAAGGCCAGTGTGTCTCGTTTCTCAATTCGCCGCAAATGTTTCTTCTTCGCACGCTTCAGTTTCAAGGGATTTCGAATCTAAGTGAGAGAGAGAGAGATGATCTTATCTCATGCTCATCTGACTTAAAAACATTCTGAATAGCAATCAACCAAGCTAGAGGATTCCAGAATGTTATTGCCATTAGTTTACAAAAGTCCCACAACAGAATCAAACATAACTTTTCCATAGAAAACACAGTTTTTCCACAGAAAGAAATTATTAAACCTTGTCAAATGTGCCTAAATCTAAAGAAAGCAACAGATTAAACTCTACACATGCAAGAGGAAGACAAAGAAAATGTAGAAATAGGATTGGCACATGCCAGCACCACCATAAACAAGCTCCGTCGTTTTGTCATCTGGCAACAGACATTCCATTCATCAATAATAAATGGAAAAACATGACAACCAGCCCATCACCTCCACGCTTTTTCTTTTCCTGAAATGTTCTGTACCCCCAAACAGCTACTATAAGACATTGTAAATAAAAAGCATATGTCTTATTTCTTCGCTTCTAACTTTTTATGCAGAAAGCAGAGAAAAATCATTTAAATATATAAGACCCTTAATAAAAGCAAAAGAGATTTACAATCA
The DNA here is from genome assembly GCA_030761175.1 of Masticophis lateralis. Classification (NCBI taxonomy): domain Eukaryota; kingdom Metazoa; phylum Chordata; class Lepidosauria; order Squamata; family Colubridae; genus Masticophis; species Masticophis lateralis. The sequence goes on along the minus strand of JAUDYJ010000001.1, from coordinate 242,918,487 downwards.
CGTTCCTATGGTATCAGCCTGCCTATGACGATCAACTTGTACTGCTCTATGATTTCCCATGTTTGTATGCCTCTGACTTTCTCCATGTTGCAAAGTTGATAGTTATGATCTCCCAATAGTATAGAACTCTGAATAATCTTGGTAGTAAAATATTAACAATGAAACATAGCTGTCGCCTTGGACTTTGAAACTACCTTTCACTTGGATCGGAGCCTGGATAATTGAAAGAAGGGGCCAGATGAACTTCAGTGACACACTATCATTATCAATTCAACTGAATTTGAGAAGCAGATGTTCTCTATAATGGATCTTATCAGATGCCCTTGAAGCTCCCTTATTCACGGCTTGGTCCAAAACCTAGCATGCATCTCTCATGTTGGCTCATTCCCAAAAGGAATCTCTGTGGCAAAAATTTTATTTATTTATTTATTTGTAATTTAATTTCTATACCGCCCTCCTCCCGAAGGACTCGGGGCGGTGTACAGCCAATTAAAACGTAATATATATACATCGATTTAAAAAACCAATTAAAAGTAATAAACAATTTTGGCTCAGAATTAAAACCCAATTAAAACAGCCAATTTAAAATCATTTACAAGGATAGCCCAGCCTGGCAGAACAGTAGGGTTTTAAGAGTGCAGCAAAACACACGGATATCAGAAATCTTACGTATTTCTGGGGGCAGTTTGTTCCAAAGGCCAGGAGCACCCACAGAGAAGGCCCTCCCCCCTGAGTGTCGCCAGCTGACACAACTTGGCTGATGGCACCCTGAGAAGCCCCTCCCTGTGGGAGTGAACTGGCCGGTGGGAGGCTACTGGTGGCAGAAGTCAGTCTCGAAGGTACCCAGGTCCTAAGCCATGGAGCGCTTTAAAGGTGGTGACCAACACCTTGAATCGCACCTGGAAGACCACTGGGAGCCATGTAGAAACTTGGTTCAAGCACATTTCCTTGCAAAGTTAGCAAGTCATGTTTCCATTTAAACTCAGGCTAGGGGACGAACCTATCCTCTGGGATCCTATCTACCCTCCTAATGCTTCAGGCTGGGAGGGAGAGAGGCAAAGTCCTTCAATCATGGCTGCCAAAAACCAGCAGCACATCAATATCTTGATTCCAAAAATAGAAAATCTATTTACATACAACTATTGTATAATTTTACTTGTTTTGGATAGTTTGTACTGAGGCACTTGTGCTCTCCTTCCACAAGAAAAATTAAATGCAGTTCTATTTCATCAAAGGATTTTCCATCTGAGGCAATAGTGATATAAAATTTGTGTAGTTACTGGATCAATAATTCAGCCTCCAATTCTCAAATACTCCTCCTTAATTGCAGTGAAGAAGCATAACTTATTATGTATTGCTGTTGATCCAAACCTATTATAATGTACTACCAAGTTAAGTAAAACATTAATTACGAAATACACTCCACTCTTCTTCAGCCAAGGAAACAGATTTTCTTTCTAGATGAAAATAATTTGATCCAAAACTCACCACTTGCACCACCTCTGCTTTCCTCTCATTTTCTAGCCTTCTTTTTAAGTTATCCCTCCTTCGCTGTTTTTTCTCCTGAAAGGAAAAAAAAAACTTTTATGCATGCTATATGTCACAGTCCTGTCAAAAATATGACCAAATAATTCCATAAAAATACAAGAATACAAATACCAACAGAAAAAACAGCATATGCAAACAGCTTTATGAACCCAAAACCTGAATTTATTAATAACTCTCAAAAATAAGTAGCAAAGTATGTAACACCAGAAAAAATGTTTTATTGAGTTGCTAAACACTTTAAAAGTTCTTGCTCATCAAACTTTTCCAGACTGATAAACTGGAATAAAAGTTATCATTTTATGAGGTCCTCTCAAAACTTTTTTTAAGCAAAACATGATGTGACTTTAGAATCTATGTGTTGAGACCTTCACTGAAATGAACAGAATATTTGTGGGATTTATGTAAAACAAAGGCAGCTCAAACCAGCAACAATTTTTGAATAAAATATTTGTAAATTGGCTCTAATTATTTTATTTGAATTGACAGAATTGTGGGGGGGGGGGTATTTTTTCACATTGGGACATAGCAACATCTGAATAGCAGCAGTATCAAATACAAAAATTGTGGCATGACATCTAATGCAAGTATCGTCATTTGTCTATCCTTTCCCCATGGGTGGCCATGTTGTATATTATGTCATTTTGTTTATGACATAAATTAAACAAGCATCAAGGTCTGGTAGTACATCTTCACTCAATCTTTCTTAATATATAAGTAGGATCCTCATGAAGCTTTATTAAATAGCTTTATTAAACATTCAACAGCAAAGATATGCAGAAATTCATATTCTGCTTTATAAAATAGTAGCATCATCAAATTATGCATGTACACCTGAATAAAAGGGTAGCAATCCTATTTTAAACTTTCAATAGAAGAAGTACAAAATCTTTTAGATGCCAAATTCAAAATAGTTACAACATATCAATCTGCAGGCCAAAGGTATATGCTGTACTTAATCCATATGCTTTTGTGAATTCTGTTCTGCCTTTGTGAATTCTGTTTGCAATTCTTGTGCAGTATCAGAACAGAGGATGTGAGTTCAACAGACTTAGCACTAGTCCTTTCCTGCTAATTCAATCCATAACTTAATTAAAGTGACAAAAATATCAGTGAAGATGGTCTCTGGGTAGAGATGCTTAGGGATACATTATAGTTATTTAATATTATGGACATATTGCTTCCATTTGAGACAAATGTATTTTACTTACCTCACGCTCCCTTTGTTTTTGTTCCTTCAGTTCCTGGGCAAAATCTTTGATCAACTTCTTTTCCTGACGTATTTTCATTTTATGTTGCCAGGAAGTATGTAAAGGCTTATCCTGGATCATGTGGGAAAACCTGGGGAGATGGGGAAATTTACATCTTCAGCTAAAAATAAAGAGCTTAGTTTCAGCACTAGATGGTATCACCTTATGAGACAGCTGTAGTTTGCCTTAATAAAGCCTTAATTTGACTAATTGGTGCAATACACTGAACCATAAACTGCAACTAAACCAATCTTAGTAACATTTAGCATATTGTGTGAAGCAGATCTAGGATAAGAGTCCTGGGTACTCTTACTTGGCAAGGAGTTCCAAGGATACAAAAGCCTACTTTTGCACATCAAAAGCATTACCCTAACAAATAAGAATATTAAAAGCACTCTATGATTTTAATTCGTGAGTGCCACCAAAGGTTGGTTATTCAATACAAACCCTCTAAAATTTACACTCAACTTAAACTGTGGAAGAATTATACTTTATATATTATAAAAAGTATATATTATACCTTTTCGGTAATATTTTAGTGTGCACACTAGATAGGCATGAAGTGCATACAATAAATTCTGTCTGGGAGGACTAACCAATGCATAGTATTTCTGTCTAACAAAGCGGCATAAAATACACATAAAAGGCAGCCCATTTCTTTTTAACTCAAAGCAGATTTTAGATGAATGGAATTAAAAAAAGAATCAACCACGCTAGATAAAATTTTATTAGGAACAGATGAAAAGGTGATAAAGAAAACTTATCAATATTTACTGGAATATAAAATGGCGGAAGAGCAAGTGAAGGAAACTATGATAGTGTGGGCCAAAAACTTTGGTTACGATATTGAACTGGATCAATGGCAAGACTTATGGGAGAGAAATAGGAAATTAAAGTTAGCCACCGCGTATAAAGAAAACCTATATAAAATATTTTATAGGTGGCATCTTCCGCCTACAAAAATGAATAAGAATCTATCACCGCTGTGTTGAAAATATAACTCAGCCCTAGGATCATTTTACCATATGTGGTAGTCATGTACGAAAGCCAAGGAATTTTGGTGTCAGATAAAGACATGGTTGGAAGAGATGCTAGACCAAAATATAGACTTGAAAGCTGAATAATTCCTATTAGGAATTATAAAAAGAAATATGGTAAAGGATTGATATATTTAATGCTGCATAACAGCAGCAAGATTGGTGCATGCAAATAATAGTATGCACAGAAATGTACAGACTGACACTAGAACTTAAAAATAAAGGTGAAACAGAATATTACAAATTTGAAACAAAATGTATCAATGGTTGGACAGGAAGAAAAGGAGCCAGAACAGAAAATATTGAAGATTTGTAGAATTGAAGCTGGACAAATATTCAAATGAGGATAAGGGATATGTCTCTAATGTCAAAGCAATAATGTACGATGAGTAGGAATTGTATCTGTTGTTATGTTAAAATATGTATGGAAATGGCAAAGCCAGGATGATCGCACTATGTCCAATGTTTTAGTCTTTATTTAATAAAAATAAATAAACAAACAAACAAACAAACAAACAAACAAACAAATAAATAAAATGAATGGTCTTCAACTCCCAGAATCCTTGCTGGGACTTTCTGGGAGTTGAAGTCCATAAAAGTTGCTGATGTGAAGAAAACGTCACCCCAAGATGCTGCATCCGATCACCTGGCGACCAAGAGCGCATTCTTACCGCTTTTTGCCGGGATCTTTCCATACCCGGCCAGATTTAGGCTTTCCTTTGGGGATAGATGGTGCCTCCTTCCGCTTCTTACCCAAAGCAGTTACTTGCAGCTTCCCAGATCCAGCTTCCACTAAGGCGACAGCCCCTTTCTCGTTCCCCAGCTGCTGAAGTTGCTCCGGCTCTGGAGACAGTCGATCGGCTTGCAGTTGCTCCTCGGGGATAAGCGCTGCCATTTCTTTCCTTTTTGTCTCTTCGCTACACATTCCCAGCGAAAAAACATGTGCTCCCTCCCTCCCTCCTTCTCCCACCCCACGAGGAAGACTCCAGTAGGGCCCTTTCGGATGACGTCCCATATGCGACGGACGCGGATGCGCAGAACTACGAGCGAGATACCATTCTTTGTGGCAGTCCTTCGCGAATGTAGTATTTATCGGAGCTAGAGCGGTTTCTTGGCTAGAAAGAGGATAAGTTTCACCTATTCTTGAATACAACTTCCGGTCTCCTCTGCTTTTAGTGGAATCCATATGCGGGGCAAGAGTGGTAAAAATTAAGTACAATAGTCTTCGCTATGTAATACCCTGTAAATATTTTGGGAACAGTATCGCTACGATTCCGAAATGCATGATGGCTGGGAATTCTGGGCTTTGCAGTATAGATACATCTGGAAAGCGTTTAGTTGGGGAAGATCCATTAAAAATACCATTAGATACTCAATTAAAGCGGATAGTTGAAAGTTTTCGGTTTTCCAGGGCTTTTAAACAATTGTCTAGAATTAGTATAAAGGGCTTTTGATAAGGGGGTATTGCTTATTTTCTCCCTTATTTAAAAGAAAAATATGGTGAAATATTTTTGGTGAATAGCTAATAATTGAACAGTGACAGTGCTATCAAAGTTAATATCAAAGTTAATACACAACAGTGATTAAAATACATTAAAAGAAGATATAGAGCCATATAGTAGAACATAATGTTCTATGGAATATTAATATAAGATTAAGTCAATCCTCCTTTATTTTCTTCCTTGTGTTTATGATTTGGGCTAATCTCTCTTGAGACTTTTAATCTTTCACACTGTCATTAATCATTAAATTTTGATAAAAGAGTTAAAGCAGAATAGAAATTAAATCCATTTTTGCCATGAAAGAATTGCATTCATCACCAACCTGCCCAAAATTTAAACACAGAATAAGAGATTGTAGGAAGTTAGCACCCACCCCTGTCCTAGAAGAATGAAATATTTTTAGGAAATATTAAAGGCAGAATATTATATTTTCCTGGATGAGAAATGGATAAACATATTTTGAAGCTGCTCCTATCTTCCTGCCCCCATCTTTTGTCAATGGGCCATTAAGGCCTGGGCCAGTCTATTCTACATAACAAAGATCTATCTCCTTCAGGCACAGCCATAGTAGGAATTGCCAAAGATCCAGCAAGCTAGGATTAGCCCTCTACAGAATAGCAGCAGAAACTCACCACATGTGACTGGGAAGCATGTGACCAGGGAAGCACACATTACCATCAGCCAGCAAGGCTAGCTAAGACCCCCCACCCCCACCCCCTGGAAATCTGAGAACCAATCAGGATACTCTTTCTGGGCCCCAGGAAGTTCAAAGCCAGAGAGAGCATAAAACCTGAAAACTCACTGTATCCTTCCCTTTTCTGTTCAGGAACTCAAGCCATGTGATCCTATCCACCATTACACCATCTTTCCAAACAGTCTCCATGTCTCCAGTGTCTTTGACCCCACTTGGAGCAGAACCTACAAGGATGTTTTTTCCAACAAGATGTTTCAGGCATTTTTTTTGGCTGCTTAGAAGGATACATATTGAAATAGGCATTAATATAGCCTTTTGTTATTTTATAGTATATTTAGTATATTTTATTTATTTTCATTTGACTAAAGTCTAAACTGCTTTTAGCAGTTACATTTTTCTTACTTAGTTCGTAAATACTAACTGAATTAGGAAAGTACAGTTAGAAAAAATATTTTTGTTTGTTTGATCAACTCTTAAACCAGTAATACCTAATCATCCCTGAGCCTCCTACTTGTTTCTTGGCTGTGGCAGAGAGTTATCGAGAAACATTACAAGCATATTAAAGACTTTAAGCAATGATTGATGGCCTCAGCCATAGTTATTGTTGCATTTATATATATTTATATCATATATGCAAAACACTATTTTAAATAAAATAGTTTAAGACAGTGGTCACCAACTAGTGGTCCGCGAGAAAATGTTGATGGTCTGCAGAAAAATTATTTGCATTTTTTATATTGCACTAAATCAGGGGTCCTCAAACTACAGTCCCTGGAACAGATACATACAATGAAGAATGTTTGCGTTGCTGCAGAGAGCCTCCCCCTTTGGGGTTTTTTTGTGTGGGTTGGGGGTGGGGGAGAAATTCTGACTTGGGGTCTGCGTCGGCCTCCTGGTGTGGGGCTTTGGGTGAAGGCTGGAGGGAAGTGCCGCTGGTGGTGAAGAGCCAGAAGGCCTTGTTCAAGTGGGACTGTATCATGGCCTGGAACTGGCTGACCATCCCAGCCTGCTGAGCCTCCAGGTGCCAGTACCTGGCCTTGCACTCCCACAGGTCTTCCCTCTGCTTGGAAAGCCTATGCTCGTAGTTCTCAGTGAGGTGCTTCTACTGAGCCTCCTTCTCGGTCAGATCCAATTTGAACTGAGCCAGCTATTTTGCCAACTCTTTCTCATGGTGGCTGCTTAGCTCCAACAACTGCTTCCTGTTGGGGTCCTAAGGAGCCCAGATGGGCAGGTGAGGAGTGGCTGGGAGAGAAGAGGCGAGTAGAGGCTGGTGAGGCGCCCCTTGATGTGAGTGACATCAAGTTGGCCGTGCCCACCCAGTCACATGACCACTTAGCCACGCCTACCCAGCCGGTCATTAGGCAGATCATATTAGTGGTCTGCGGGTTTAAAATTATGAATTTAGTGGTCCCTGTGGTCTGAAAGGTTGGTGACCCCTGGACTAAGAAATGTTTTAAGGAAAGACAGTTCCTGTAGCTTTGGCAAACTAGTTCAAACTTAAAAGTTAAAAATTGAGAGCACTTGGGTATGCAATTCCTTATCTGTTTTTACTATGAAATTTGCCTTTGAACTCATTGGACTTTGCTACCTGTTTGAAAAAGCAAAGAATGTAAATTTATTTTGAAAATTTGCCAAATCTGATCAAGTACCTGTTTTCTGTATCGAATATAAGAAATGTATAAGTGAACTTGTGAAAAGAAAATGAATTTAACATCATTTTGATACTCTTAATATTTCAAATGCTCAGTGCTTAAAAATGGCAGAGACTAATGTGTCACAAAGATTAATGAACTGATAATTGTATACATATCTATGCATTATGAGATGCATGCATTTGTTGTGTTGTTACATATTTATTAGTCTAATTCCCTGGAATAAAGTTATTAAGATAACTAGAAGTATCTTTGAATTTATTTTTGGTTTTTAACCTCTCTTTCTTTTTACATCAATCTAAAGTTGCCTTACATATTAAAAATAGAATATAAAACATTGCAATAAAAATTAAAATTAAAACTAAATTCTGTATCATTACCATTTCCTTGAGAACCTTTAATCATGCTTCTGATGAAAAGAATCTTCAGAAACTTTTTGTGTGAAGATTGATGCAAGGAATGAGTTAAGCAACTCTGCTTTCTCTCTATTATCTGTTACATCCTTGCAATCTTCTCTCTTTAGTAGACTGACTGTTTCCTTAACTTTTTTCTTGTTATTTATATGTTGAAATAAACTTTTTAAAAATTATCTTTGAATTTTGTTGCAAGTCTTTGTTCATTCTGAGCTTTCCTGACTTCATCTTTGCAGATTCAGGCTATCTGCTGTTATTCTGCCTTAGTTATGTGTCCCTCTTTCCATTAATATAAGTTAGTGATTGAGTTAACACAAGGTGTCAGTCTCATCCCATTAAAGCTAATTTGAGTACAGATTGCACTCTTGGGGTAGGGAAGCAGCAAATTTCTCCAACATACTGAATGCTATACTGTTAAAACAGTATAGTAGACAAGACAGAACTCTGAAGCACCATGGACAGGGGTGAAATGTTCCCAGTTCGTACTGGATCATTTGATCCGGTAGCAATGGAGTCAGGTGGTTCGGAGAACCAGTAGCAAAAATCCCTGCCCCCTCATTGCCCAGCTGAGCCACGCAATCATCAGAGGCTTTTTATTTTTATTTTTAAAAGCATTTTTTCTACAACCTCTTTGGCCAAAGAGGTTATAGAAAAAATGTTTTTAAAAGGAAAAAAAGAAAAAGCCTCTGCCGATCAGGCAAGTCAGCTGGGATCGTCAGGGGCTTTAAAAGCATTTTTTTTACAACCTCTTCAGCCAAAGAGGTTGTAGAAAAATGGTTTTAAAAGTTAAAAAAAGAAAAAGTTGGCCATGGCCACTCAGTCATATTAACCACCCCCTCCAAGCCATGCCCACAGAACCAGTAGTAACAAAATTTACATTTCACCACTGACTATGGACCAGTGACCATCTAGGTCAGCGATCCCCAACCTTTGCAGCCTGGCGGGGTGGGAGGCAGTTTTAGGAACATACTCTAAATACATCTCTTACTGAATTTGCTCTGAAAATCAGTTTCATTCAAATGTATCTGGAACTTCGGGGCTCCCACAGTCTCAATTATCATACCCATGAATAAAATATTTAAAATTGGCCTATAATTATTGTAAGAAAATCTCTTTTTCACATATTTTCGTATTCTTATAGCTACCTATTTTGAGCAACTAGGAACACATTCCACAATCTAAGACATTGGTTGCCTGCCTTAATCATGGTGCCTGAACTAGAGTGTCCAATTAGGAAGGAAAAGGATTAAACAAATTGATAAGTGCCTCATCTATCTATTTATACCCTCTCAATGTCCTCAAAAGCTGCAAGCTATATGAACCGAGCAAGCAGTTGTCAAATTTACTGTGATCTGGAATGCAAATTGAGGTAAATCCAGTTGATTTAGCTTGCAAATACAGATGAAAATTGCTTATAATTAAATCTCTGAAAGTTCTAGTTCTTTTCCCCTTACATCTTGCTGGAGATGTTGTGCAGTGTGAAAAAACACCAGCAGCCTGTTCGTCTATATATTATGGAGGCAAGCTCTGCATCCACTACTCTGGGTTGGGCTTAAAATAGGCTCCATTTTCTATTCAATTTGATTCATTACAAGAATCCCTCATGCAGTTACAATCTACATTACAAATGCTCTTTTATATTTGAGCTATTCTGATTAATATGATTGGGATATTATTTTATTTAAAGCTGTCTCTATGAAGAAACAAGATATGGATTGCATTTCAAGATTTATTATGTGGTTTGGATTTTGTAGCACTAGATTCACATATTGTGGATCTGCTGGCTAAAACAGGAATTATTGGAATGTGATCTTGCATAGAGGGGGGAAAAATCTTTGGGAAGTTTCTACCTTACATTTATTAGCATACTTACTCATACCCAGAAATTTGATTTTGTAATCTAAATACAAAAAAATCAAATGAACACTTAATGTAATATAATTATTCAGGAATAGTATATAGAAACATAGGACTATACAGTACAGAGATCCCAATTCAAAAATGCCCAGGAGATTACTGTATGTAGCATGTACAGAGCACCTGCTAGGAATATCTTAAAGCAACTGTATTTCCTGGACCATAGCTGATGCACAAACCTGGGAAAAGATTATTTAATATACAGTATTTCCAGAAAGGGCTACAAAAAGCAGGCACACATTCCATAAACCATGTTTTCCTTTCAGAGCTGGATCTTTAAATAATCCTAATAAAAGACTAGAAAATTGACTTACATTAAGTACAAGAAATATTTCTGATAATTACACAAGTGTTAACATATATTCTCCAAAGTAGTATTAATGCAACTGTTAAGAATAGTTATTTCAATGCAAATATCAATGTGAACATGACAAGTCATATTTACATAGTTTAGAAATCTAAAGGCACTTGTTTCACTTTTTTCCGTTACAATAAGCACCCATTACTATATTAAAAAAACAAACAGTAGAAATGGAAGTACTCATAATGTTTGCCCAAGCACTACATGCAGCTATGCAGCCACTCTGGGATCTGTCTTATTACAAAAGAGATCTACATAAACTCCCTAAAATTCATGATAATTTTGAGTTGAAGCACAGATTACTTGGTGAAATGGCTCTTTGTTTCACAGCTTTACAAATAAAGCTGTAAACATAATAAGGTCATTTTATTTGCATCAAAGTGCTTGTAATAGATGTCATGAAATCTAGGAGGGAAAGGAGGCAACTATGTCCAAATATTACATGTGAGAGAAAGAAGGTGAAAACAGCATTTCCCTAAAATTGTTCACAGAGTAGTGTCCTCAATCTGGCAAAAGTCTGTCTATAAGTATGAAATAATAACAAATTCAGTTTGCAAGGTTTGCCATGTGTCAGTCTTAGTTTTGGGCCTCATATCACCTCTGTATTTATCAGCTGTGAAATTTAATCATGGGTGGGCACTTCTAAGAAGCAGAGTGGGCACAAAATTTTCTCTAGAACAGATAAATTAAAAAGTAAGCATTTCATGTGGAAATAGTTTATGAAGGCAAAACGAACAAGACCTCACGAAACAGCAGAAAAATAGATCTGACAAAAACAGACATTATCAACCTGAGTGGATAAATTGGATCTATGAAGCTGTGGAACACATTTAATTCTAATGTGTTCATTAGAATTAAATGCTAAGCCTTTGCTACAGAAAGTGGAGATACAAAGGTAAATGGCATATGCTGGACCAAGATAAGTATTTAGGCTGTTCTTTATTTGCTGAATGCACAAGCTGGCCAATAACCATTTGTTTCTTTTGCCTTCAGAAATAATTCTGTATCATATCTGTGATCAGGGTTTAAGAAATTTGGCTCAAGTTCCTGATAGGTTGCTTCTCAGCCATGAATGGAACAATTCCTCCTTTGGCAGGGGTACTTTCCTTTTTTCCTAAAGGCAGCACATCCCTGGTAATAAGTTGGTAACGTATCTCCCATTCTCTTTTACTCCGGTATTTTTAATAAAATAAAGTAAAACTCAATTCCAGGGCAACAAAAATAAACTAATTTTAGCAGAACTCCTCTCTCTGCTTTCAGTACAAACCACCTTTCTGATTCCTAATCAATGCATTTCTTATAGTACAGCCGGCGCTGATTGGAAACCTTTATGGACTTTTTATGTGAAACTAAAAAAAAAAAAAAGAAATTACCATACATGGTTTGGATCATTAGAAGATAAAATAATTATTTAAAACATGTAAACAGTGTTGTAACTATAGGGTAAAAGTTTAATGTACATTTATGCTTATAACTGCTATAAAAATAGCAGTAGAAATAGCACTTACACTTATATACCACTTTACAGTGCTTTACAGTCTTCTCTAAGTGGTTTACAGAGACATCTTATTGCCCTCAACAATCTGGGTCCTCATTTTACCAACCTAGGAAGGCTTGAGTCAACCTTGAGCTGCTCAGAATCTAACTCCTGGAGTGGGTAGTGAGTTATACCTGTAATACTGCATTCTAACCACTGTGCCACCATGACTCTATAAAATCAGAAATAATTTCTTTATATTTCTTTTCTGCGCTTGTTCTGTGCTTTTACTATTTCTTTTCTTTCTTCCTTTTTATTCTAAACATTAGTTCTTGATAGTTTCTGTCATCTTTAAATTGTAATACTATGTATATAAAAAAAAAAGTAAAGTTGAAAAAACTCAGAAGCCTACTTAGGAAAAGCTCTCCCTAGTACAAACACACAGAGGAAAACGTATAAATTTAAGGCAATTCCAAACAGATGGCCTTTTATGGGGGGGTGGGGGAGACACTTGCAGTTAATCTATCTCTTCTTGATGAAGACCCCGAAGAGTTACAAATGGGAGTGATGATAAAGTCTTTGTATTATAAAATTTAGAACCGCCAGCACACATCATGATTGGTGCTTTTCAGGATATGAACATTGATGAAACTACAGAGGATGCTTCATAATGCAGGAAATGTGACAGGCTTTGCATTTAGGATAAGCTCGTGGCTGTCCTGTATAGAAGAAACTCATAATAAACAAATACAAAACTTGTTTTCCATTTCTGTGTTGAGGCAGATTTTTGGGATTTAGCAAGAGAAGGGAAGGTAAAGATAGGAAGCTCACACTCATATACAGTAACTTCAAGCCAGGGAAGCATCTAGAGTAAATATTCAGCATTGTGTGATGGAAGAAGAGAAACCACTTGTCTTCATGATGCCTGGAAAACACACACAATAAAGATTAATTTAGCATCTGTAAAAGTTTTTAACTATTTAATTGCTCAGGAATAAGAAGTTCATTTTTCTGCATAATTCCCGAAATTGTAGAATCTAAATGCCTGGAGAACATTTGGGAATCTCTATATGGTAACAGAAAGAAGTTCAGGATTCGAGAGTCCCCAGAGCCTGAAAATCAGAAGGAAGTTCTGGAGCACCTTCTCCAACTAATGTATTTTATCACAGGGCCTAAGCTTTCAAGAGTTGTGCTTACTTCATCATGTGTATAGAGTGATGTGGATTTAATAATATTTATTAGATGGGAAAATTACTATCGGACTTTTCTGATTTTTTTTTTTTTTTACTATTATGGATTAGACAGAATTCCAACAGAGTCGGAAGGGACCTTGAAGGTCTTCTAATCCAAACTCTCTGCTCAAGCAGAAAACCCTATACCATTTCAAACAAATGGCTGTCCAACCTCTTCTTAATAACCTCCAGTGTTGGGAATACCCCAACACTGGAGGCAGGGTGTTCCACTGATTAATTATTCTCAATGTCAGGAAATTTCTCTTTAGTTTCAGGTTGGATCGCTCCTTGATAACACAATTTACCTAGCGCATTGATGAACTTGGCTCTCCTCCTTTATAGCCCTCAAAACTCCTGGTTTAAGACTACATTTGCTACGTTAGTAACCCAGACAAAAGCTTTTATTCTCACCATTGGTTGATAGGTCTGTTGCTTTTGAATATGGAGCCTAATGATGGCCGTGACAGCTAAGGATACTTCAAGAAACACAAAGATGAGGAACACAGAGTTCAGGCCAAATAACAGCATCTGTGGGCAAAATCACATGCAATTCTGCTGATTACCACCACGCCACCTGACTGTAAATTCCTCTGTTATATAAACCATAGAATTGAAAACACTATCAATGTAGTTGTTTGGGAACTACAGGAATTTTTATTTCAGTGAAGTGAAGAGCAATTAATTAACTTAAAAACCAAATATTACTCAATTATTTAATTTAGTTGCATTTGATATAAACTTAGCTTATAGGTTGATAACTTGGAGCTTATTTGCTCTTTTTGTACCACCTCACTCAGGAGTATTGCCTGAGCCCCTCTGAAATAAAAAGGGGGTTACAGGTAAAGACTACAGGAGTCACCTACTGTGATCCTCAGTCAGGAACTCGGAGGGGATGGGCTTCTGCTTGCCTCACCTTCATCCTTCCCATGCAAGACAAGAGTTTTTCCAGACTGTTGCTTAGGGTACCACCTTGCTTGAATAGGCAGGTGGTGACCACATTAGGCTTTTTGCTTCTTCGGGTTTTTAGTATTCTTTCTTTCTTTCTTTCTTTCTTTCTTTCTTTCTTTCTTTCTTTCTTTCTTTCTTTCTTTCTTTCTTTCAATTTATATGCCGCTTTTTTTAAAAAAAAATTGATTTATATGCTGCCCTTCTCCAGAGACTCAGGGCAGCTTACAATGCGTTAAGCAATAGCCTTCATACTTTTGTATATTTTACAAAGCCAGCTTATTGCCCACACAAACTGGGTCCTCAATTTACCTACCTTAGAAAGGATGGAAGGCTGAGTCAACCTTGAGCCTGGGGAGATTCGAACTTACTAATTATAGACAGCTGGAGTTAAATTACAGTGCATTAGTCTGCTGAGTTATTCCAGGCTTTATAAATATTTATTTATTTATTTATTTAAATTTATATGCCGCCTTTTTTTTAAAAAAATTGATTTATATGCTGCCCTTTCTCCGGAGACTCAGGGCGGCTTACAATGCATTTAAAAAACCTTTATAAAAACATTTAAAATTAAAATATTAAAACCCATTCACACCATTCATGGCCGGATCTCACAAGATCGCAACAGCGAGATCAACGGCCCCAGGTTTGCCGGAAAAGCCAGGTCTTCACCACTTTTCGGAAGGCCAATAGGGTGGGGGTGGCCCGGACCTCAGGAGGTAACTGGTTCCAGAGAGCTGGGGCAGCCACAGAGAAGGCCCTCCCCCGCGGGCCCACCAGCCGGCACTGTTTAGCTGATGGGACCTGGAGGAGACCAACTTTGGGGGATCTTACCGGTCTCTGGGAGCTATGTGGTAGAAGGCAGTCTCGAAGATAACCTGGCCCTGAGCCATGAAGGGCTTTAAAGGTAATAACCAACACCTTGAATTGTGCCCGGAGACCAATAGGGAGCCAGTGCAGCTCACAGAAAATTGGTGTAATGCGGGTGTATCTAGGTGCACCCATGATGGCTCGCATGGCTGCATTCTGGACCAACTGTAGTCTCCGAACACTTTTCAAGGGTAGCCCCATTTAGCTTTTGAGCACATGGCAATAAGGCCAAGCGCTTATTTCAGGGATCAAAAAATTATAAGACAGGGTCTTATTTTCAGGGAAACACGGTAGCAATAGCACTTAAACTTGTATACCGCTTCACAGTGCTTTCCAGCCCTCTCTAAGTGGTTTACAGAGTCAGTATATCTGACTCTATATAGACCCAACAATCTGGGTCCTCATTTTACCGACTTCAAAAGGATGGAAGGCTGAGTCAACCTTGAGCCTGGTGAGATTCAAACTGCCAAATTGCAGGCAGCCAGCAGTCAGCAGAAGTAACTTGCAGTACTGCATTCTAACCACTGGGCCACCGCAGCTCTTATGTTAGCTTCTTCCTTGTATTTCTAGTTGTTCTATTTTTTTCTGGCTACAAATCTATCGAGCAAATTTTTATGATGAATATGAAGACTGAAAAAACAGCAAGCCATCAGGATGCATGTCCCTCCTTTCAGATGAGATCTTTTCTTTAAGCTAGCAACTGAACAGTGCAGGCAGCAAACAGTTGCATTGAACGTGTACTGTTATACTCATAATAATTACTGCTGCATGGGAGATGATAAGCAGGGAAGTGTTGCAAAGAAATAAATGCTAAGATGGGAAAGTTGAATAAATCAAAATTCAAGAAATGATATCATGAGTTTCTTAATCAATATAGAAAGCAGTAATTGGATTTAGACACTATACTCAGAAATAATGTTTAATTTTGACTCTGTGGACCCTACCACTGTGAATTGTTAACACTAATTTGCGTCTTAGGATGTTTGATGTATTTAGTTATTTGCAGTTCACTTATCAAATCATGGTAAATTTTTAAGGAAATCATGGCTTAATGTATGTTAACTCAGTGCATTTGTTTCCAATTAAAAATACCGTGTAGCATAATTTAATTATAGTTCTGCAAGTGACACAAAAACAGTACAAAACAAAATAAATCTGATAATAGAGAACAGGGCTCATACCTATATCAAATTTAGACAAGTTGAAGAGTCTTGTAAGGTCTGAATCTTACTATGTCAGAATCATTTCAACTGCTGCTACGTACACATGAAGGTAGTTCAGGAATTTACCTGATGATAATTTCGGCAGTAGTGACTGGGACTCCAGTAACATGGGTTTCCTTCTTTAAAAGTTTGTGCAATCTCAATACCATGTAGGATTATTGCAACCAGTCCAACTACACAAAACGTCACGTTGACATAGAAAGCAGAATGCACCTAGATCAATATATTAGATAAAGGTTAGTTGTATAACTCTTAGAAGTATCTGTCTATATACTACTAAAACTCCTGTTATGATCTTTAACTAGGCAAAATGGTGCATCATAGGGCAACAATTTTTGAACCAAGGTACCTCATACGGACGGACTGACTTACAGAATGAATCCAAAATACAGGACTCATGACTCCTGAATGAAATTTGAGAAAGTTGTGGCTGCTTCATGCTGTAATGATGGGCTGCTGCTCCAGTCACATGATCCTTATTTTTAACATTTTGTGACATTTTTCCAGACAGATTTGTAATCCTTTGCTCCCCCACTAATCCCCTGGCAGCACCCATTTATCTATCTGGTGAAATGGGAAAGGGGAAGGAAAGAAGGCAATGAGGGAGGGCAGAAGGAGAAAGAATAAACCTCCATACACCTTCCCCAGCCCACCCACCTGTATTTCTCCTGAGCTGAGCTGCCTACTCAACACTTTCCATGACCCACACCATCCTTCTCCCTCCCCCACCTGGCATTCGATTACTTTTCTCCTGCATATTACCTCTCCTTGCCTCTTACAAGCTAAAATAGTGAAATGATAGCATGTCAGTGATTCTGATTTCTACTAATAGGAAGAAATTACACCATCCATATACTCATTGGAACAACCATAATTTAAAGGGGAAAAAAACAGTTTTGCTCTAGTTTCAACTAAAACAATGCAGAGGTAGGAAGACATTGACCTAGTTCCCCAAAACAGGTTGGCATATGATCAAATGTCCAGAGCTGATTCTAAACTGGTGCAAACTCTTCATGCAGACATTCCTTTAGTTATCTTGGTCAAATGTGAGTCTTTTCCCATTTGAGACTAATTGCAGCACAAAGGCATCAGTGAATTCCCACACCCCCACCCCATCATATTGCTTTCAAATAACCTCCATCTCAGATGTGAGGCAGCTGTGAGTTTTCTTTAACTATATTGGTATTAAAGTAGTGTCCCTTCCCTTAATCCAATGCAGGTTTTCCTGTAGATACAATCTAACATGTGTCACTAACCATTCTCTTGGTGGCATATTCAGATAATTCCTTGAATTTGCTTAGACACTTTATACTACCTGTTTCAGTGGTGAAATCTAAAATTTGTTACTACAAATTTTAGACTTCTATTGTTCTGTGGGCGTGGCTTGGTGGGATGCGTGTAATGTGACTGGGTGGGCATGGCCATTTTTTTAAACTTTTAAAACCATTTTTTTCTACAACCTCTTTGGCGAAGAGGTTGTAGAAAAAATGCTTTCAAAAGGCTCTGGCGATCCCAGCTGAGTTGCCTGATCGGCAGAGGCTTTTTTTCTTTTAAATGCCTCTGATGATCCGAACTGAGTTGCCTGATCGTCAGAGGCATTTAAAAGAAAAAGAGCCTCTGCCGATCAGGCAACTCAGCTGGGATCGTCAGAGCCTTTTGAAAGCATTTTTTCTATAACCTCTTCGCCAAAGAGGTTGTAGAAAAAATGCTTTTAAAAGCCTTTGACAATCTCAGCTGAGCCGCGCAATCATCAGAAGCTTTTTTTAACTTTTAAAAGCATTTTTTGGCCGAAGAGGTTGTAGAAAAAATGCTTTTAAAAGTAAAAAAAAAAAGCCTCTGATGATTGTGCGGCTCAGCTGGGCGGGGTGGGGGCAGGGATTTTTGCTACCAGTTCTCTGAACCACCCGCCTCCATCGCTACCGGATCAGGCAATCGAGTCTGAACCGAGAGCATTTCACCCCTGTCCTGTTTCCCCCAAAATAAGGCATCCCCTGATAATAAGCCCAATCGGGCTTTTGTGTGCATGGAAATAAGGCCAAGTGCTTATTTCAGGGTTCAAAAAAATATAAGATAGGGTCTTATTTTCGGGGAAACATGATAGTGTGGGCAAGCGTCTTTCCCTCTGTTCTCAGGCACTGTCCTCCAAGATTATTTTGCTTTGGGCTTCAGGATGATTCAGTTCTTTCAAGGGGCCTTTCCTCAGTACTTACTAAATCTCTAAATCAATCCCCATCCCAGAGACCTGAATCAGCCCAAACAGGAATTTTTTAGTGGGCTGCAAGGGTAGATGAGAGCAGTGAAGTAGTGAAGCCAGCTCTCTCTTTATTACTTCATGCTAAGATGGCTTTACCTGAGGGAGAGAAAACAAAGCCAGACTGATAAATCTGGCAACATACTCACTAGCAGATCAGACTGTCTTTTCTCAACTTCTAACAACAAGGACCCAGTGATCAAGAGCTACAAAAGCAAAGAAAAACAAACAGAAGGTATAAGGATGAGCCTATTTTACATTGCAGAACCAGTGCTCCTAGAATCAGGCTGTTCCTACTAGACATTTATTAGTTAACTCGATTTACATCCCTCTTCCTTACTCAGGCACTAAGTGCTGAAAGCCTATTCCAGTTTCCCTTATGGGTAGGTCAAAGCATGCCAGTTGAATTTGTGTGAAATATGCTCAGAAACTTACAAGTCCTCTATATCGAAGTATGTATCCCTTAACCTGAAGTCTGGCTTGCATTGGATTTTAACTTCACTGCTTTCTAACCAGCACTGATATTATGGAAACTGAATTCTAAGCTATCTGGAAAGCACCAAGTTAGAAAAAAAAACATGTAAGGAAAAGTTTGTGCTGAACAAACATATTGTCTACTGGGGAGGTGGGGGGAGTGGTTTTCTAGATCTCTCTCTGATTCTGAAACTATACAGAACCCTCCAGAAGCTTCTACAGACTGAAGATTGGTAAACCTTTGTGCCTTTCAAAAAGTTTGCTTACCAGGATCCCAGTCCAGAAGTAAATGCCACTTTGCACAGTGATGGTGAAGCTTTCTTGAGCTGCTGTCAAGGCAATGCCAAAGCTCACCTGGGTGACTCCAAAAAGAATCTGTAAGATCTGAAGGAAAAAAAGAAAAGAGGGTGCGAGTAATATATTTAGATGTCTAAAGCATTAACATCTCCATCTAACAAACCGAAGGAGTATTTTGTGCTATGCAATCCCAGATATGTCAAAAGTTTTAATGAGACATTTCCTACAAAATCACCTCTATTCTAATAGAGGTTTTTCCTCTATTAGAAAGAGTATTTTGGATAAGAGAGCAATATTTAAAAAAAGGAGTTTGGTGGGAGATGAAAACTACACTCAGAATTATAAATAAAAGCAGTACCATCATCTCAACTAAATGGTTAATAATTAACTCCTTAAATATGTTCTTGGGATTTCAACACAGATGATTTTCAAGGGCTGTAGCTGGAGAGAGACCATCCAGAGCCTTCCTTGTGTTGCCTCCTCCTCCTCCTCTGGCTTTCCTTTCCTTTTTTAAATACAATCCTCACCTTTTTTTAAAAAAAAAGAAAGGTAGAATGGACTTCGAGCATTGGTTAAGGAAAAACCAAGCCATTAAGAGGGGTCTAGCAATACTAACTCCTTTAGGGATACCATGCAAAAAAGTAGTTCATCTCCAAGGCCCTCCAAAACCAAAATTCTTGCTAAGTTTGCAAGCAGTCCAAGGTTATTCTTATATATCTAATTACCAACAATCCCAATAGAAGTAGTACAATAGCAAAAATAACTGCTAAAACACAAAAATAACTGTAATGTCTTTGAGGTATAAACTTCTTATTTAGGGATTATGCAATCCCTAAATAAGGTGTAGCAGTCCAGGTAGTGGGTTCTACTAGAACAGAACTTGGGAACAGGGAGAGGAAGGATTAAGCCATGTTCTCCCTCTACATAAGAAACTCCCAATAAAAATGTAGTGTACCTTTCGGCCGCTAGCATAATCACATAAAAATGAAAATCTGTGATTCTATTTATAATTTAATTTAACAAGTCTTTCTTGAATGGTTTTGAGGACCTGAGTTGTTTCACACAGAGAAATGGATAGGCCTTCACAGAATTTGGGCTTAATTGGACAAATCTAGATTGGCCTTACCCCAATCACATTGAGCAGAGTATTCTTGATCATTTTGTTATGGGTTAGTAAGAACTGAGAAGCTGCAGAAGGAGATTCAACCACTCTGACTGTAGCTGTCGGTGTTGGTAAAGAACCTGTCTGTTGGACCGTTTGAGTGATGATCCTCACATTTCCATGTTCTGTCACATTGCTGGCCATTTCTAAAGAAAACCAAATGCATAATTAGCAAGAGCCAAAATGAATGTGTTCCAGTTTATAAGAATCCCGGTGAACTGATATTTAAAATAAATCTGACCAATTCAAAAAATAGTGGAATTGTTTTTATTTATTTATTGGTCCGATTTATATGCTGCCCTTCTCCGGAAACTCAGGGCGGCTTACAATACATTAAGCAATAGCCTTCATACTTCTGTATATACCTGCTTAGTAGGGCTTTTTGCCCCCCCCCCCCCCCCCCCCAGCGGTGTTCTTTTTTATACAAAGTCAGCTTATTGACCCCACAATCCGGGTCCTCATTTTACCTACCTCAGAAGGATGGAAAGCTGAGTCAACCTTGAGCCTGGTGAGAATTGAACTCGCAATAATTGCAGGCAGCTGGCAGCTAAGTGCTAATTAACAGCACTTTAGTCCGCTGCGCCACCAAGACTCTTTTTCCCCCATTATATTTGATACATTACACCGCTTTCTAGCCTAGTGTCTTAACCATTAGACCAAACTGGCTCAGATTCCAATTAACTACTATTCCAATAAATGTTTCACAAAGCCCCCCATCCTATATCTGTTTGTTTGATTTCTATTTCTAAGAATTTTATACTAGTTTTCATTACAGTAAACACAATTTTATTATTTTTAGCCCATTTATCTAACTTTACCTAGATGATTTTCAATTTTTTTGAGAGGGGGATATATCATTTTTGCATCATTTACAAATTTGATAAGTATTTCTGCTATATGTTTACCAAAGTCATTGACAGAGTGGAAAGAATGGTAGGTCCAGAACTGATCTGATATTCAATTTAATAAGCCACGTCAGTTTTGCAACCAAGTATCTATCTTGCAACAAGAAGCACCAGCTTCACTAAACCACAGTAACAAGTTCCAAAGCTGATCACCAGTTGATTACTTTTAGGAGTGATTGGTACTTCCAATCAAAAGGTTTTATTGTGCAATTTCTTACTGCATTCATAGGAATCCAGAGGGTTTCCATATTTCATTATTTTCCATGTATAACTGATCAACCTCCTTCATATAACAATGTGTATCACTTAATAACCACGGTATAAAAGATTGTAAAACAGGCTGTGACTCACTTCATGACATCATTTAGCAAAGACGGTCCTAATTGTGGTCATAAATCAAGAACTATCTTTATTGAATAAGAGGCAATTTCGTGGATTCAGACAGCACGCTAAGCTCAAACTAAACATTTTGGCTTAATGAAATGTAGGATTCCAGCCTATATTTATGGTCCTTCAATCAAAGGTTTATTGTACAATTTCTTACTGCATTCGTAGGAATCTAGAAGGTTTCCATATTTCATTATTTTTCATTTGTAACTGACCCACATCCTTCATATTATATTCAGAAGTCTTCCATCTGGAAGCGGAAGAGAATTACAGTGTGTTTCCTAGCCCTCTTATTAATGATAAAGCAAAACAAGTTTTTAGAAAGAACATTTTCTATTTCTTCCTCTTTAGGAGTTGATTTTACCATCTCCACAGACATTTCCTGTTTCGTTTTTGGGCATTAAAGAAAAAAAAATGCTCCAATCAACCTGTCCATCATGTATGTGAATTGCTTGATTCATTCTTGCATTGTACAACTGAAAGGAAATGAAAATAACAGCATGATTGGAAATGTGGCAGAACCTTAGGGTCGACCTGGAAGAGATGCTATTAACACAAAGAGCAACTGCATTAATGGACTTTCCAAAGCAAATAGCAAGATCCAATCCAGACGGACAGCCTGGGTGGGGAATAGAGGACCCCACCAGTGCTCCAAAATGGAGCTAGGACCTTACATCTGAGGATGGGATCTCATCTACCTTGGCTCTGCAAAAGCACAGGCCAGATTTTTTAAATGATCAACCTACCAATGACTTTGCTGCAAAAGTCCACCCTCGAGGACAAACTGCCAAAATTGAAATTCTATCCTGGAAACCTGCGTGCAGAACGCGGAACCCTTTCCCTGTTCAACTCTGATGCCAATATTAGCGGGGCCTCTGAGCTTGCTGCTTCCTCCTAAGAAAACAACTGAAATCCGTATTCCTTCTCCACGACACTCTTGCTAATAAAAAGATCTAATAAAGAAGATCACAGCTGATTGTTTAGGTCTTACTCTGATTCGGCTTTGCCTCCAGAGAAGCAACACGCTTCTCTAACCCCGCGTAGTTTCTTGTTTTCACCACGCCCGCTCCTTCCTCCCACTGAAAAACACAACGCCGATCTATAAGGAGCCGGGGAGACACTCACCCGCGAGAGAGCCGCTTCTTCCCTTCTCTAAACTTGCAATCCTTGGCCGGCAGTTGCCGCAGACCCAAAACTCTTTCGTTCCTCGCGTCGGTTTCCTGATCCCGAGACCAGGCAGTTGCGGTTGGTACCCTTCGCTGACAGTTTCGCTCGCATCACTTTTCCGGAAAAGAAAACGGAACGGAGGTCAGCAGGGGCGGCGAAACACCGAATCTCGGCTCTGCGCGCGCGCAAAGAAGTTGCTGTTGCTTTCCCAGCTCCGGAGTTCTTCAGCAGCGGCTAATTGGGGATATTTCTCAGAAATGACTTTATTCCTAATAAAAGTGCATGTGCTATTTTAGGGAAATGTTGCTTTAAAGAATGTATTTGTTTTGTATCTATCTATCTATCTATCTATCTGTCTGTCTGTCTGTCTGCCTGCCTGCCTGCCTGCCTGCCTGCCTGCCTGCCTGCCTTCCATCCATCCATCCATCCATCCATCCATCCATCCATCCATCCATCCATCCATCCATCCATCTATCTATCTATCTATCTATCTATCTATCTCCTAATTTCCTAATTCTTAACCACCCTCTCCTTTCAGGGACTGTGGACAATGTACAATATTATTAATAAAATTAACATTAAAATCAGACTTGATTTAAAATTTAAAAGTTTTAAAATTACAAACATAACATTACATTTCAAAAGGTGAGAAATTCCAGGGGGAGGTTAGCAGTTGTTAATACAGGTGGGGGGCAGGGAAGAGTTCTCCTGGGGTCAGCCAGCCTCGTTGTATGGGCCTCTATATCCCTCAAGCAAGGCCCTCCAGTCAAGCTTTCATTCCTTTGTAACAGGCTCATTTAATTGGGGGGAGGGAAGATACCTATATGGACAGTACCCAGGCATGCAATAGAGAATACGAGTATAGAAAGCAAACAGGATGTAATTACATATAGAGATATTCTTAACATGGAGGGAGGTATATTAAAATTAAAACCTTTGAATGTGTTGAAAGAGGAGAAAATAATTCAAACTTGGTTTCAGTACGTACAACTACAAGCCAGATGGAGAAAAGATCAGAAAATTAGTATTATACAAAGCAATGAAAATTTAAAAAAACAAATCAGAGATCAAAATCTAATGCATATAAAAAGATTGTATAATATATTGATAGAGATAGACTCAAAAACAGAGCTAGTTAAAGATTGTATGATAAAATGGGCACAGAATTTTGAACAACCAATAATGATGGAAACATGGGAGAAAATATGGGTAAGAAATGTGAAATTTACAGAAGTGCAAAATCTAAGGGAGAATTTTTATAAAATGTTTTATAGATGGCATCTAGATCCAAAAAAATTATCTTGTATGTATCCGAACATACAACCAAAAGGTTGGAGATGTGATTGTGAGGATGCTACACATTTTCATATTTGGTGGACATGTAAAAAGGTTAAAGCATTCTGGATAAAAATTTGGTGGATTTTACAAAATATTCTTTAAAAAAGGTTAAAATTTACACCACAGTTGTTTCTGCTGGGTATAGTTATGGATTGTACGGTTATAGAGACTAATTTGATTTTGAATTTAATAACTGCAGCAAGATTGTTGGTGGCACAATATTGGAAGAAGCAAGATTTACCTACAATCCAAGAATGGACAATGAAAGAAACAAACCTAGCGGAGATGGCAAAAATTTCGGCGTACTTGAAGGAACATTCAAATGAAAAATATTTAAGGGACTGGAGAAGATGGATAGATTATATTCAAAGTAAATACTGGAATAAGAAGTTGCAGATAGGTTATGAATAAATATGTAAATTTGGTGTGTTTTTAGGAAATTAAGTTAGTAGGGTAATTAGGGAATTGAAGGAACAAGAGATGCTGAATGTTATAATTATTTAGATTAGGATGGATTATGATTATTGAATGTTATACCCTGTAATTTGTTCTGGGAAGTGGTGGTGGTGGGGAGGTGGGTGGATGGGAAGGAGATGGGGTGGGGGAGAGGTGGCAGGGGTAAGGGAGGGGAGGGGGTGAGGGTGGTAGGGAAGGGGGGGAATAAACATGTAAACCTTTTGTAAAACTTTTTAATAATAATAATAATAATAATAATAATAATAACAAAAGATGGCTCGTATACTCCTTCAGACCAGTCAATCAGCTCCAGCAGAGTGGATGCTCTGGCTTGACCTCTACCCAGTGCATGGCCTCACCTTCACAGCCAGTATTAACATTTGTAGAATCTCCTCCAATGCCCTTCAAGTTTTTGTCAATGCTTTTCTTCTTCACGAAACACACCAGATTATCTGGAATCACTTGAGCAGGTTTCCCGGTTTTTGAGCCTTTCTCTAGAATGAAATGATAAAAGTATCTTCCACCCAGCTCACTGCACACAGAATAATGTTCTTCTTTGGTGGTACTGGGGAATTGCTGGTCTGAAAAGTTATGATATTTATGTAGTTATTTACCAAGCACATCTAAATTATATTAAAGTAATCAAAATACCTTTACAACCCCCAAGGCATGCCTCAACGTTTGAGCACCCCTAATGTTTGAAAATTGAAAGTTGCAAAATTTGATATGCCCTAATAGGCAGCTCCCCATCAGCACTCCAAATGGTTGAATATTATGCTGAGCTATACAGTAGCTGTAGGGTGGAGAGAGGAAGTCTTGCCCAAGGATTTCCCAACAAGCTGCATTGCTGAGTAAGGTTCTGCTTTCCCGCTCAGAAACATTGTTTCTTCCCTTTGTAAGTTATCACAGTCATATAAGTCAGGGTTTTTCAGTCTTGGCAGCTTTCAAAATGCATTTGAAAGCTACCAAAAGTTGAAAAATACTGATCTAAGTGACTCTAGGCTGTATACAACATGTTAAAGTAGGGGTCTGCAATCTTAAACACTCAGCCATTTCCCACAGAAAAGAAAACACCAGGAGCCACAAAAACTGAGTGAGCGTGGCCAACTCGATGTCTCTCACTTCCACCAGTCACATGACCCCCCCCCCTCCCCAGCCATACCTACCCAGCCGGTCATTAGGGCAGACAACCCGTTGTTAAAAAACACCGGGAACCACAAAATCCTTTTGACATCTCTCTCTCTCCCCTCCTTCCTCCCTCCCTCTCTCCCTCCTTCTCTCCTTCTCTCTCTGTATCTCACTGTCTCTGCCCTGGCCGCTTCTCCATCTCCCACCATCGCCTTACCTTCTCAGGCCAGGAGAGGAATGACCGGGAGGAGAGGGCAAGGGCCAGTGGTGGGATCACCTTACAAGGAGCCACAGCAGAGGGCCCAAAGAGCCACATGTGGCTCCAGAGCTGCAGGTTGCTGATCCCTGTGTTAAAGCAATGAAAGAAGTCAAAAGCAATGACAAGCAACAAGCCAAAATCTGTTTATCAGGGAAGGAAATAACAAGCACCAAGGAATAAAATCCAAAGTCACTGTGGCGAGAGGCCTGCTGAAAAAAATGGATTTTAGAGGCTTCTCTAAAGAAATACAGGGAGGAAGCTATTCAGATTTTGGAGGAGATACAATCTCATAGAGCAATAGGAGAGGGAACCACACACAAAGAGCCCATCTTCAAGGTCCACAAGATGACATATTGTTGTGAGGACTTGTGGAAATGGAAGAGGGGCGGAAGAGATGTTGCCTTGGGAAAGATCAGCTAAGAGAGGGCAGAGCCCACAGTCACATAAGGAACGGACAATCAGGCTCAGGAGGAACACTCCCCACCCACCCCCAGGCTATAAAGGAGATGGTGAGAGATTGTACAGGTGGTCCTCAACGTACGACCCCAATTGAGCCCCAAATTTCTGTTGCTAAGTGAGACATTTGTTAAGTGAGCTTTGCCCCATTTTACAGCCTTTCTTGCCATAGTTGTTAAGTGAATCGTTGCAGTTGTTGAGTTAGTAGCATGGTTGTTAAGTGAATCTGACTTCCCCATCGACTTTGCTTGTCTGAAGCTCGCAAAAGGTGATCACGTGACCCCAGGTCACTGCAACCGTCATAAATATAAACCAGCTGCCAAGCATCCAAATTTTGATCACGTGACCATGGGGATGCCGCAACGATCATAAGTGTGAAAAATGGTCATAAGCCACTTTTTCAGTGCTGTTGTAACTTTGAACGGTCACTAAATGAACTGTTGTAAGTTGAGGACTACCTGCACTTTTAGACTTGCAAGAGTCTGTTTATGTAGCCTTACAATAAATTAGAAGTAGCTCATCTGATCAAATTTCTTGTCTCATTTACCTAGGGAAACTGATACATGTTAACCACAGGACTTGCTGTAAGTCTGATGTCCTAGACCTAGATGTTAGGTATCATTGAACAAGGCAGTCTTGCAGAGAACTAGGCCATGAGCTTTGAAAGGCCTTAAACATTAACCAATAATGCAGTTATTCTGTACATACATTTAATATGGCTTTAATTTTTTTAAATGAAAAGATTCATAGTCCCATTCTAGATATTAGCCTTCTGCAACTTGGCATTCTCCAAATGTGGAACTTCCCAGACTGGTGAAAATGTTTATTATCTAGCAATTTGAACCACTGAGGTCTGAAAAGATCTGGAGAATGTTCTGCTAAAGAAATTTGAAATTTGGAATAGGCATTTATTGAGAAGTGAACCCTGCTGTTTATTTATTTGTATTCCACCTTTAATCATATTTACAAATAACTCAAGAAGGCGAACATATCCAACGTACCTTCCTTCTCCTATTTTCCCCACAACAACCACCCTGTGAGATGAGTCGGGCTGAGAGAGAATGACTGGCCCAAAATCGCCCACCTGGTTTTCATGGCTAAGGCAGGACTAGAACTCAGAGTTTCTCATTTTCTAGCCTGGTGCCTTAATCACTAGATCAGACTGGCCCCCTCGTTGCTTGGAAAGTGCTTTCTAATAATTGGTTTAAGGAAATTCTAGAGACATCTTTCATTGTTCCATTATGTAATTTTATGAGAAACTCAGATATTGCTCAACTATACAGCATTAAATATTGCATAAACCTTACGTTGTCCTGATATGCTTCCCTTCCTAAGATGCATTCAATGTGCGCTTCTTATTATTATCTCTGGAAGACAGTCCGTGTGAGGGATATTAGGTTAAAAAATAGTGGAAGAGCTGTTCCTAGGAGAAGACCCAAAGAGGTCTTCCTTTCCTAGGAAGACCCAAGCTCCTAGTGACTAGTCACTGAAGGATGGTTTGCCCTGCTACAGGAAATCTTAATAACACCATCAAAGTATTGCAAGATATTACTGTATTGCAATACAATCCATATAAGAGAATGTCTTAGTACACGTAAGAGCCGAGACTGAAATGCAGGAAGAAAATCAAGACCTTCCACTTCAGCTATATTTTCCACAATGTTGTCCTTTCATACTATATGTTTCCCTTTAAAGAGACAAACAGTGGAAATGAGGTTTGGAAAACTTGGATCCAATACTATATTCTTGGGTGAAAAGACCTGCCATTTCTCACTGCTGGTTGGTTAGGCTGGGAGTGAAGGGGATTGACCCCAAGGGAGTCTCCAGAGCTCCAAGCTGCCTCTTCCAACAGCAGAGATCTGAGGGGGGAGGGGAGGAGGGGGAGATTAAGTGGTTGCACAAACAGTGAAAGTTCATGAGAAAAGGGAAGGAAAAAATCAGCAGATTTCTATTCCTCTTTCTGAAAAGGATCCAAGTAAATTCACAAGTAGAGCTATTGTCCAATTTACCCTCTTGTGAAGGTCTTCAGGAAGACTTCGCCCTACATGACAGACTTCTTTTCCTTAATCCTGAGTTTCCTTTCTTTCTCCAAATAATATAAGCCTCCCTCAACACAGTGCCCTCAAAATCTCATGCATTAAGAATGAGTTTGTACAGTTTACTAGGATACAGTATACTTAAAGATGGCTTGTGGAACCCCATGTATTATTTTTGTAAGTGAACAACTATGCCTTACAAACTAACCTGGCTACTTTCTCATCATACTTTGGGATGTTCTGTGTGGATCATCAGATCCCACCAGGAGGAAGTCACATTAAAACCAAAAACAATAAAGTTGACCAAATGTACAGAGGCAAAAGGGGAGCACTGCTAAAATCTGTGCTTGGCTTCCCCCTTTGTCCGTGCAAAGCAGCTAGGCTTTCCCAGGCAAGCAGGAAATGACTTTTGAAAGCACTCTCACTTTGCCTGTGCAAGATCCATTGAGCATGAGCAGAGCCACCAAACTGGAGAACTCTGTGACAGATGCTTAAAAAGTCAATGATGAAAAGTAGCTAGCCTATTTATTACTTCCCTAACTCTATCCCCAATACAGCACTTTTTTTTTGCAGTGCTTGTCAGTTTTCTCCCCCCCCTCCCATGTGACTTACTCTTCCCTTCCTTTCCTAGAAACTGAGAACTATGACTCAGATGGAGGATACAGGACCTACATACCTTCCGCCGGGCTCTGAAAACGTTCCTATTTTATCAGGCTGGCCTGGCTTAAACCTCCCTTTATAAATGGGTTTTATATTGGGTTTTAAATGTTTTAAAATTGGATTTTAATTATTTCAGCCTAATTGTATAATTTATTTTAAAATTTTAACTTTTGTGTTATATCGTATTTTTAATTGGCTGTTCACTGCCCTGAGTCCCTTCGGGGAGTAGGGCGGTATATAAATCTGAATAAACTCAAACTCAAAACTCAAAATGGAGCTCCAGAGGACTCTGCTGCTACCTAGGCTGAGGAGGAAGAGGCAAAGAACCTGGGAAACATGTTAGGAAGCTCTAACAGTGAGGAGGCAGACTTCAGCGGACACAAAACTGCAACAGATTTGCATGCTCAACTTTAATGATTTTTATTTATTTATTTATTTTTTAATTTGATTTATATGCCGCCCTTCTCCAAAGACTCAGGGCGGCTTACAAATGCGTTAAGCAATAGCCTTCATACTTTTGTATATTTATACAAAGTCAGTTTATTGCCCCCACAAACTGGGTCCTCAGTTTACCTACCTTAGAAAGGATGGAAGGCTGAGTCGACCTTGAGCCTGGTGAGATTCGAACTTGCAGACAGCTGCAAGTCTTAGTCTTAGTCTGCTTTCAGAACAAATCTATTCATTCATTTTCATAATTTGAGGCCATAGATTCTTGGATTCTAGTTGTTTAAGATGCCTTTCCCCCCATAAGCATTATGCATCTTTTACTTGCTGGTCTCTTTCCACCTGAGTTTATATATTTACATAAGCCACTCGCAAATACTTTCAGTTGGAGTGGCTTATAAGCCTTGTAAAATGAATGAAAGGGATGGATTGATGGATGATAAGTAAGTAAGATACCATATTGGGGACAAAATGGCTTGACCCAGCCTTGTGTTACATCTGGCATTAAAGATACAATTCAGGTACAAGAGGATTTCTTTTTGTCTTTCACCAGAAGGGAAAAGGAAACGCATGGCATCTTTTCTCCTCCCAGTGAAGCTGAAAAAAGTCATTGCAGAAAAATGGAACAATTGTGACCCTCTGCTAATGCACAAGTGTCTCCCTCTTATCTTCCAGTGAAGGCCACTAGATTATAGATCTCTCTGTCTTTGCAAGGACATGTATGTATCTTTGTGGGTCAGGAGAAGATTATATGGATATATATTTGTGCATAGAGATCTATCTCAAAACTCCCCAACTTTACTTACTCAGAATTAACCCCATCTTCTTCAGCATAACCTTCAAATGTTTAAAGATACTATCAGATTTCATTTTGTATCTTATATTCTCCAGGCAACTTTTTCCAACTGGACTTCTTAAGTCCAGTTTTGAAAACTTTCAAAGCAATGATGCCCAGCAATAGACATCATTGGTCTTTGTAGTGAAGTTTGGTCAAAGCAAAGTAGAACTGTATCTACACTGACTATTAATTCACTTATTTATCCTGTCCTTTCATTCTGGAGATCAAGACAGAGTACATAATGTTCTTCCTCTTTCTCCGTATGGACACCACTCTGTGAGATGGAGAAGATAGTCCAAAGTCACTCAGTAAGCTAATATATAGCTACTGCAAAAACCCAAAGATGTATCTTTTGTGGGTAAAATAGGCATGAACATGGCCAAAATATTTCTAGTGCAAACTTTTCACTGTAACACAAATCAATACACTTATTTGCCACATTACTTCCTTTTTGTGGTGGTGTGTGATTGGGAGAAGAAAGGAACTGTTTTCATCACATCACAGTATCAAATTATTCTGAAGGATTTGTATTATTATGCAATTGTTAAAATGAAAACTTGCTGTTTGTAAAGTTCTGCCATTGTTTGTTATTTTATTATTTATTATTTTATTTTATTATTATTTATTTTTTAATTGAAATATGGTGATTTGGACCATGAGTGCTTTAGAACCCAATTTATGGAACCCTAGGGTCCCCTTCCCCTGACCATCATTCCCATCAGAGTTCAATAGAATTAATAAATTTAAATAAATAAATAAATTATAGCTGTTCAATAGAATTGGACAGCTATAACAAATTTAATTAAATAAATTCCCCAAAAGCATCAGCAGTTTTTGCCAAAATGAAAACTGTCATTTTGACTCATGAAATCACTGAGAACAGCAGTGGGTTTAAAGTAGTTCTTCATAAATGAAAAATCTTTCTGCCCAAGAATTTACAACAACAACAACAATAAAAATGTAATTCTTTTTGCCCACAATGTTCCATTCACTATAGCCAAGCATTTTAAATAATCTATTGGTCTTTTTAATGAAACAATAAAATGTGCATGCATTGGTATTCTAATAAATATATCCGGAAGAAAAAAATAATCTGAACTCATAATGAATTGCTAAGTGGTGAAAGATATAAAGTGATTTGAGCCATGATTTAATTTTAATATTCTGAGGACCCAGATTGTTGGGGGCAATATTCTGTAACTCCTTAGAGAGGGCTGTGAAAAAGCACTACGAAGTGGTACATAAGTCTAAGTGCTATTGCTATGATGACACTGTAAACCACTCAGAGAGTGCTGTAAAAGAGTATGGAGCAATACTGTATATGTTTGGTTGCCATCAATGTCCAACCTTCAAAGTCTCCTTTTATCATGTTTTTTATTAATCTACAATACGTTCCCACAAGATGACCTCTTACATTTAAAATTCAAATTCAAAATCTTCACATGTTTTAATAGGATTTTAAGAAATCCTATTAGTTAATTAATAAGGCTACATTACTATTACTATTAGTCTTCTCATCATTCCTATCACCCATCTCCTCCTACTTATGATGGCATGAATGTAACTTTGTTGCTTGTATCCTTATGATTTATATTGTTTCCTGACTACTTATTTGTACCATATGACTATCATTAAGTGTTATACCTTATGATTCTTGATGAATGTATCTTGTCTTTTTATGTACACTGAGGGCATATGCACCAAAGACAAATTCCTTGTGTGTCCAATCACACTTGGCCAATAAAGAATTCTATTCTATTCTATTCTATTCTATTCTATTCTATTCTATTCTATTCTATTCTATTCTATTCTATTCTATTCTTTAATTAGGATTGCTCTAATTAATTTCAAAATCTTATTCCCAGTTCAGATGACCCTTGGTTTTATAATTTTCCAAAATCAAAATTCTAATCAACCTTTTGCTATTTATTTAAAAAAATCCTTAAATTTATATTTAAACTTCTTTCACTAAGGAAACTCAATTGATGTTTTCAGAATTCCTGATTCAAATGTCCCTAATAGCTGAAAAACTTATTAGAAAAGGAGATATCTAGTGTCTTTTAGAAAGTGCCAATCTTGGTTTGAACAATTTATTAGACAAATTTATTGACTATTTTTTCATTCCCTTGAGCAGAAAACATGCTAGAGATCACTGTTTTGCAGACTCCTCATAAGGAGAAACTGCATAGAGTACTTGAGGACCTGAAGCCTTTTTCTTGTCTGGAGAAGATTACAAAGAACCAATCTATTCACCGGCTGTTTATTCCATCATGGCAGAGCTGTCTTCAGTTCACTATTACTTACTTGAAAGTCAAAATTTTCCTCCATCTTATGAT
The DNA here is from genome assembly GCA_030761175.1 of Masticophis lateralis. Taxonomy (NCBI): domain Eukaryota; kingdom Metazoa; phylum Chordata; class Lepidosauria; order Squamata; family Colubridae; genus Masticophis; species Masticophis lateralis. Next base: position 242,885,775 of record JAUDYJ010000001.1, on the reverse strand, counting down.
TATTCAATGACTTCATTCTGATCATGCCTATTCTATAGTAATCTCTCCGGTCTACTGCCTCTTTCCACCGGAAAGGAAGAAAGAAAGAAAGAAAGAAAGAAAGAAAGAAAGAAAGAAGGAAGGAAGGAAGGAAGGAAGGAAGGAAGGAAGGAAGGAAGGAAGGAAGGAAGGAAGGAAGGAAGGCTTAAATTTTCTGTAATCCAGTCTGGAGAAATATAGCATCAGTGACATTCATTTGTGTGCTAGAAATCTCACCCAGACTTTCTTGAAGGCTGCCTTCACATCTTTGTTGCGTAAGCTGTAAATGAAAGGGTTGACCAGAGGGTTGATTACTGTATAAAACAAGGCATTTGCTTTGTCTGAATTTGGAGTGTGTTGAGAGTGGGGTCTGCAGTACATGATAAAAATGGAACCATAGAAGAAGGTGACTGAAACCAAGTGAGCAGAGCAAGTGAAGAAGGCTTTGCGTCTCCCTGCAGCCGAGCGGATGCGCACTATGACTGCCCCAATACCAATATAGGAGCTCAGGATCACAACTGTGGTTATTAACATATTACTACTAATAAGAACAGTAAGAATGAATTCATATACTTGTGTGTCATCACAGGCCATCTTCACAAGTGGCACCACATCACAAAAGTAATGGTTGATGATATTTTCCCCACAAAAGTGTAGCCGAAAGGTGTTACCAGTGTGGGCAATGGCATTGGCAAAACCAGCGACATAGGAACCCACCACCAGCTGGATGCAGAGCTTCTTGGGCATGGCAGTGGCATAAAGAAGTGGGTTGCAGATGGCCACAAAGCGGTCATAGGCCATGAAGGCCAGTAAGAAGCATTCAGTGAAAGTTAATCCAGCAGAGAAGAAGAACTGGGCTGTACAACCAGCAAGGGACATGTGGTTGTTCATGGACACACAGTCAGACAAGATCCGAGGAGTATAGACCGTGGAGTACCAGATATCCAGGAAGGAAAGGCTACCCACAAAGAAGTACATGGGTGTGTGCAAGCAGGAGTCTAGGTAGATCAGGGCCATGAGACCGAAATTCCCAATCAGTGTTAGTGTGTAGGAGACCAAGAACAGCACAAAGAAGATTATTTGTAGAAATGGATCTGTTGTAAATCCAACCAAGACAAAATCAGTAACCAATGTCCAATTGCCTTCCACTTCTGTCATTTTTATAAGCATAACCTGTTTAGAAAGGAAAGAGAACTAAGAATTTGGCAGATGACAGTCGAGGAATAGAGAATTTGTTCAATACCTTTGAAGGATGTATTGAACACAACAGCTTTGGTACAATTTTGCCAATGTTGTCCCAGACTGATTTTGCTTCTGCTTTTTAATATTCTATAACCATTTACAGGATGCAGGGCAAAATCATATGCACCCTGTGAGCTTTTCCAATTCTTCCTGAATGTAAGTCTCAGCATATTTGAGTACTTGAGTGACGTTATTGGCTGTCTGACCTTTAGGAGGCTTGGGGATAAGAAGAATTTTGTGGAAGACTAATTGGTGAAATTAGGGATAATCACAGATATAATGTGTAGCCACGTCTACATATTTGCCAAGATAACTACATAGACTTGCTCATATAAAACAAAGAGTCAACTTAGACTTGAAGGAAACATTAGCTTTTCCAACAGGATACAGGGAAATGGGGGCATATATTCCACATGGATTCTTTCTCCTTAGGGGATAAAGCAATAGCATTTAGACTTCTATACCGCTACACAATGCTTTTTACAGCTCTCTCTAAGCGGTTTACAGAGTCAGCATGTTGCCCCCAACAATCTGGGTCCTCATTTTACCCACCTCGGAAGGATGGAAGGCTGAGCCTAGTGAGATTCGATCTGCCAAATTGCAGGCAGACAGCAGGCAGCCAAAGTAGCCTGCAGTACAGCACTTTCATCACTGTGCCAAAGAAGTTGGGCAATGATTTCCCACATTGAGGTTGTGTCTGGATTATTTAAGGGAGAATAATGTGTAGGAGTTTCCTTAGTGGACCCAAGACATTTCAATCAGCTGATTTGGAGATGGTTACATTATGATATGATTAATTGAAGAGACCCACTCAGGTCTTTGGGGCTACATTGCCAGCTTCTCAAATAGCAGTACTGACAGGGAGCATTTTTCTTCTGCTGGGCGTTCGTCTCCAGCCAAGAGTTGGTTTTACAGTTTGTGAGGTGATAAATTAGGTTTTATATATATTACATATAAATTAAACTCCATGGTTTTACTAAGGCTTGGAAGAGAGAGAGGGTAAATCTGAATGTCTGTCCAGAATTAAACTCCTGCTCCTAACAAGATTAACAAAATCATATCTATGCAGAAAATAATGATATGTTTGCAACTGCAAAAAACTACGTTTTAAAAAAGAGAATGGCTTAAATTATAAAATCACTTTTAAATCTATGTAACCCAGATCTTTTTAATAATCTATTTGCTATGGTCACACATGGGGGGGAAGGGGGGGGGGAGAAAAGAAAAAGAGTTTAAGATGTTCCAAAATCTACCATCTCAAATTAAAATAAACAAAAGCATCCTGGTAACTTTTATTGGGCTGAGATGGAGAAGTCTTTTGAGCACTTGGCCGAAGAAACTGCAAAGCCTAGAAATATTCTTACTGCAATGCAGATCAGGTGAGGGGTGGGCTTCATAGTTAAGAGTGCAGCTATAATACTGTTTAAAGTTTGGGCTCCAGACAGGATGAGGTCACTGTATAATGGGGGAAGAGAATATGTAATAGAGCTGCATGCTGTTAACATGAATTGCAAGCGTTATACATAAATACCTGAGAATCTGAAGTTTTGCCCATGGAATTTTGAACCTGTGTGATTTTACAATGATAGATGCATTTTCAGTCTGTAAAAATCAAAGAAAGGAAAATGAGGTATAATTTTTGATATCAACACTTCACAAAGCAGGTTTGGGGGAGGCCTAGAATAATTCAAATCTAGTCAAAATATTTTAAATGTTGCAAAAATAATTCAATACTATGCACTCCATCAACTGACCATCAGAGAAAACATTTCTTCATAATTGTCAAGGAATTGCTGCATCCATAGTGTAAATTTTTAAACAGATATTATCTTTTTAGAAAATCTGCATCTTGCTAAATGAACTTGTATGGATCATCATGCTAACTGGGAATTCTTACTTTCTTTAATTTATCTATTGTTAATGTCTTTTCAATCTGGAAAGAATTGGTCCTTCCCCATACTTCGGTCCCTTCCCCATACCAAAGATGCCACGTCATATATGAATTGTTTTACACTCAACACAATTGGCTGGAGAGCAATTCCTCCAAAGCAGAATTATTTCAAAATTGAAGAGAGAGAAAACTTAGGCTGGCTGGAGCTGTAAATCTAAAACATATAGCAGAAAGTCCAAATAGGGAAAGAAAGAGTTAATAGATTTCAAGAACGCAGAGTGATATTAGGGGTCATGATTAATACTTGCACTGTTAGTAATGACTGTTTCTCTATTGTGCTATTGAAATACAGGTAGTCCTCAACTTACGATCATCATTGAGCCCAAAGTTTATGTTGCTAAGTGAGAAATGTGTTAAGTAAGTTTTGCCCCATTTTACAACTTTTCTAGCTACATTTCTTAAGCAAATCACTGCAGTTGTTCAGTTAATAACATAGTTGTTAAATGAATCTGGATTCCCCATTGACTTTGCTTGTCAGAAGGTTGCAAATGGTGTTCGTATAACTCCAGGACATTGAACTGTAATCATCATCATCATCATCATCATCATCTTGTGGGACTTTAGGATTCAGACTGACAGGCACTTGGTCCACAACATACCTGACATAACGGTAGTTGAAGAGAAAAAAGTATGGTTCATTGACATTGCAATACCTGGTGATGCACGGATTGAAGATAAGCAGCAAGAAAAAATCACAAAGTACCGGGACTTGAAGTTGAAGTTGAGTGACTGTGGAAAAAGAAATCACGTGTTGTTCCGATTGTAATTGGAGCCCTTGGAGCAATACCCAAAGGGCTACCCTGCTATTTAGAAATTCTAAATTTACCGGACTTGAACATTTTGACTCTACAAAAAACCACCTTACTTGGAACAGCTTACATCCTCCGACGATACCTTAACAGTTCCTAGATCCTTGGTTAGGACTATTAACCAGCCTCAAAGGCTGTGAATCTCACTACAGATATAATAATAATAATAATAACAACAACAACAACAACAATAATAATAATAATATTTCTATACCGCCCTTCTCCCGAAGGACTCAGGGCAGTGTACAGCCCATTAAAAGCACAGAAAGCAGACATCCATTAAAAAATAATTAAAATTATTAAATAATTTCGGCCCGAATTAAAACCCAAAATTTAAAACACCCAATTTAAAACCATTTACATTGATAGCCCGGCCTGGCGGAACAGCAGGGTCTTCAGGGCATAAATGTGAATCAGTTGCCAAGCATCTGAATGTAAATCACATCACCATAGGAATACTGCAATGCTCATAAGTGTGAAAAAAGGTCATAAGTCACTTTTTTCAGTGCCATTGTAACTTCGTATGATCACTAAATGAATTGTTGTAAGTTGAGGATTAACTGTACACTGCTTTATTCTGTGACACCTACAGCGTTCAGTCTTTTGCAGCTTCCTTGCTTAATGAATTCAGATTCCCTAGTTAGCCTGGGGCACCCCATGCCTAAAGCTCTGTAATCCCTAAAATATTCTGATCTCTAAATTATCTCATATGATGCAACTCTTTATTGAAATACTCTCCAATTTTCTAGACCTTTGAAATCCCCCTTCAGAAAATTGGACCACTCAAACATTTCTTGTATCTCTTCTAAAGCCCCTCTGTGAGGAAGATGGATGGGTAAGAAGTTTGATAGAGATAGATAGATGGATGCGTGGATGGATGGATGGGTGATAGATAGATGATAGATAGATGATAGATAGGTGATAGATCAATCGATCGATCAATAGATAGATAAAACTTTTTCTCAGCCATACAACTGCCTAGCTTTCCAGAGCACTGAATGCTCAATTTCACTATTCTGCACTGCTCTTTGTCTACAAAATTTCATAAAACTAAAGTTTTCTACCAACGTAGATTCAGTTCTTCTCCTGGAGATACATTTTCTCTGACCAGATTTCACCAGAATAACCAGGCACACACCAAGGAGAAATTTAAAAAAATATATTTTCAAGTTTGGGAAAAAGATAAAAGCAGAAAGATTTTCTCGCTTATTTAATGAGAATCCCAACTTTGCTGCCTGAAGTTGGTCGCTCCACTCTGACAAGGTCCAGGTAGGGCTCTCCTTAACAGCTGTCCTTAAAATGGCATCACTTAAGTACAGGCAACAAACAAAGGGGGGGGGGGGGGAGACACAGTGTTGTGTAACCTGCATGCATCTTTGAAGACATTTTCTGTATCCGAAAGAGCATATGCACTCCTTTTCTTTGTGTCAATGAGTGACCTCATTTCCACCCAGTAGAGCAGGAGAAAAGATCTGCTCTCTTTCCTCACATTTTTCAGCTAAGATTCTTCCTGAGACTCATCTCAACAGGAGGTGCCATCTGCTGCTTAGATCCCAATTATTGTCCCCTTTCCTCAAAGGTGGAAATAGTTATCTTTCCACTTCATAGAACTCAGCAGTTTAGGTAATTAAACATTTTAAAGATGTGCTGTGAAAAGCTTTCTCTGTCCTTTCTCAGAGCTCTATCTGGACTTTATTTTTCAAATTCTGTTTTAAGGCATGTGTCAGAGGCAGGTTTGACTCCTATCTACTGCTAGAGAAAGTGTGAAGAAATTGATGGATGCATGGACCTGTTTCTGGGGTGAATCGGAAGTCAGAAAAGTAATTTGCCTTCAAACGCCTTAGAATTACTTAAATTCCAGCTGGGGAAATTAAAATCTTGATGGGAATCTCCCTAAATTAAACCTGGAGATGCCAAACTTACCTGAATGAAGTGGACTACGTCGCCCCACTAAGTCTGTTTGGACAAGCTAACAAATCACACATGGGAGCCTTGTTTTCCTAAATAGGGTGAGCACAATATTCCTTCAAATTAAGTAGCCTCAGTTCCCTGTGGAAGTACTTAGACTGAGTACTTCCTCTGATGATCTGAAGGTGGAAAATTAGTATCATTGCCAAAAGTTTTTTCTTAATTCCTCCCAAGGGAATTTCATCTAAGAAAAAATGGGGGAAAACCACCATTCCCTACCTGAGATCTTCAAGTAAACAATCATCTTCCACATTAGAAGTTCAGTCATTTTATGTATTTATTTAATTCCATCTTATATCACTTGTCTCAGGGCCCTTTCTGGAAGAAACAGTGGTGTTTACACTTGATAATAGCCAGCCTTTTTATTATTATAATAAAAAACTATTTATTTAAATAGGTTTTAGAGAAAAACATAAAAAGGAAAAGAAAAGAACAAAAACAATAATAACACACTGAAGAGAAAAACAACAAATTAATAAGAAAGCTGCTAGTTAGAGTTAACCTGACCTGAGTCCTGGTTCTAAACCTATATGGATTCAAATCAAAACTAACTAAAGTGAATAATTATGGCTTCATCATATTTTGGAAGTAAATGCCAATTTCTACATTATGAAATAAAGAAAACCCTAAAGATCTATTAAATATTGTGGATTTTTTAAAAAAATGGTGCCTTAGACCTCTTAAAAATATTTTATTTTTATGGAGCCTTTAAGACCAGTTCCTTGAATACAACCCCCCCCCCCCCCCCCCAAAATTTATGTTTCTAAAAGTTAAAGACACATAGTTTGGCAAATTCTTTCTAGGAAACACACACACAAATATATACACAGCTTTGCAAAGTTGAATAGAAAAATATGGACATAGACATAGACATTTTGAAGCAGTCCCTGTATCGATTTTATTTCCCCACTAGCAAGCCATGGTTCAATTTGATATAATTTAACCAGTAAGACAAATGCTCACACTCTTCCCCTCCAACCCAAGGGCAAAGAATACTACTCTTTAGCCACATGTCTAGACATGTTAGGATTATGGTTCACGCCATGGGCTGAAGTCTGTCACATGATAGCGAGTAATGACAGCCAATAAGTCTGTCACATGACAGTCAGTAAGGGTCGGGATGATATGTCCAGGCATGTCTGGGCATCAACTGCATGTGATTTCCAGTTGTGAATCAAACTTTGTTTTCTATTAAGAGACATGGTGATTTACTTGATCATGAGTTCCTAAACTATCATCATTGTATGTCTCCTTGGAAGCTTCTTATGCAGCAATATTGATGTATTGTGCATGGTGATTTACCTCCTTCTGGCTATCCTTCCGATCTTCTCTCTGCCATTTTGTCTGGCAGGAAAAACAGATGCCTGGTTTCCACTGAGGCATCTTCTTGTCCCGCCTGCCAGGTGTTTGCAGGTTCGTTATTGTATGTTAAACCCAGTTTTTGCTCTTTTAAAAGAGGGGGGAAATCAGTAGTAATAGAAGCAGGACTAGGCCTCTCCTGATGAAGCTTTCATGGAAGTGTGTGTGGTTGCGATACATGTGTCTCCTGCTTGGTCCCTGGGAGATGGAGGTGCTGCCTTTCAAGATTCTTCCTAGGGCTTTACTGTTGAAGGTCTCAAGGAAGGAAGAATGGTGCATTGAAAAGGGGGAAATAGTTCTTTTCTGCTTCAGTCAATGAAAAGTGTGCAACACCCAATTTGGCAATAGACTGAATGACAAGTTATTGGCACAGAGCACACAGCTGTTCCAGTCATGGTGAACCTTTTCGACATCGAGGGCCCAAACTGGGACATGTGTGTGTATGCATATGCTGGAGCTCCAGAAACCCGAAGACCAGCTTTCTGGTGCGCATGAGTGTCTTCAGGTTTCCGTTATGCGCATGCACGCCAACCAGCTGGTATTTGCGCATGCCGGAGTGCCGGAAGCCCGAAGACCACTTGTAAATACATTCCATTTCATTCTTCTATTTTGTCATTTTAAAATCCATATCCCAAACAGTCTCATTCTCATTTGTATCCTCTTCTTTTTTAAATTCATTTTATTGTAGCATACAATCTTAAAATAAATTTCTGAGTGCATTGTTAGCAAACATCCTTGGTTTCTTTGAAAGTCAATATACTTTTCTCCCTCCTATATTAGTAGAGCTCTTCTCCTTTAATTATAATATTTACCATATTTTTCAGAGTATAAGATGCACCGGAGTATAATACGCACCTACCTTTTTTGGTGAGGAAAAGAAGAAAAAGAACTCTCCTCTGCCTCTGAGCAATTTTGCCTCGTTGCAGCAAAAAGCCATTTTCGTTTTCAGCATAGCTTGATTAGCACAAGGAAAAAAAAAATCTGCTCCAGCAATTTACCTCTTTGCAGCAAGCAGCAGAGCCCTGTGCAAAACAGCTGAGAGCAAATCAGCTGAGAGTCAGAAGGCCAATGAATCATCTTGTGCTAATTGGGCTGTGCTGAAGCTGAAAGGAGCTATTTTTTCTTGCTGTTTGCTTGCAAGGAGATAACTGTTGCAAGGCAGAGGCCAAAGGGTGAGAGCCAGTGGGTGGGCAAGGCTACATTTGGTGAATAGGACACACCTAAATTTTCACCTCCTTTTAGGGGGGGGGGGAAAGGTCCGTCTTATACTCCGAAAAATACGGTAGTTATTTTGCGTTGCCTTTAGAGCTTAACCTTTAAATTCTCCTTTTATCACGGGTTTAATCCACAACACTTTCCCACAAGATTTCTTACACTTAAGATTGAAAATCTTCATGTGTTAAAAAGATTTAAGAAACTCACAAGAAGGATTGTTCTAATTTCAAAATTTTATTTCTAATTCATCTGACCTTAAGTCCATTTATAATTTTCTAAGCATATTTCTAATCACTGTTTATTACTAATTGCTGTTTATTAAAAAAAAAATCTTTAAATTTATATTTAATATTTCTTTCAAGCAATGAAGGAAACACACCTGATGTTTTTAGGCTTATCGATCAATAGGTCCCTAAAGCTGAAAAGCAATTAACAAGCAACTTCTTAAAGTGATTAGAGAAGGGCATAGGCCCATGATGGCGAACCTGCAGCACACATGTCCGAGGTGGCATGCAGTGCCCACTCTGATGGCATCCTAGCCGTCACCCCAGTTCAGCTCTGCTGCGCATGCATGCGTGCGTCCCCCCAGCCAGCTGGTCTTGGGGTCTCTGCCGTGCATGTGCAGGGGGTGGGGCACATGCGGGGGGGGCGCATACACATGCAGGGGAGCATAGTGCATGCAGGGGGGCATATATGTATATGCGTCGGGAAGTGGGACGCATGCATGGGGCTGCACACACATTGCATTTTGGGCGTGCTCACCGTTGTGCACCCCCACATGCACTTTGGGTACTCCATCTGGAAAAGGTTAGCCATCACTGACATAGGCAGACCTAGTGTTCTTTTAAAGGTCCCAAGCATGGTTTTAGCAAGATGCTATAGTGTTATCTCCCAAAGCTCTAAACCTTCCAGCGTGCTGGTTCCTTGCGAAGGACAACTGTATACAGTAGAACATTTGTGGGTGATCTGAAGTCTTTTCCTTCTCCAGAGAGAAATTACAAAAAGCCAGTCTATTCATCAGCTCTTCACTCTGCCACAGTGGAGCTGTCTTCAATTTGCCAATTCTTTCCTTGAAGTCAAACTTTTTCTCCAGCTTCTCGTTGTCCAATCATTTTATTCTGATCATGCTGAGTCTGTTTCATTCTGTTTTTGCCTCTGTGTAGGATGTTGTAAAGTAGGAAGAGGAATGGGTAGGTGTATATATATGGAAACAGTTGCTTACAATGAGAAGTAAGTGTGGAAATTTTTGAGGATGATGGTGGTTAATTTTTACAGCAATCTCTCAGGTCTACTGTCTTGCTTCACCATCTTTTAGGAAGGAAGGAAGGAAGGAAGGAAAGTTGACAGTATAGATTGGAGCTTAATTGTCCGTAATCTAGTCTGGAGAAATACAGAACCTAAATGACATTCATTTGGGTGCTGTGAATCTCCCCCAGATTTTTTTGAAGGCTGCCTTCACATCTTTGTTGCGTAAGCTATAAATGAAAGGGTTGACCAGAGGGTTAACTACTGTATAAAACAATGCATTTGCCTTATCCCAATTTGGAGTGTGTTGAGAGTGGGGTCTGCAATACATGATAAGAATGGAACCATAGAAGAGAGTGACTGAAACCAAGTGAGCAGAGCAAGTGAAGAAGGCTTTGCGTCTCCCTGCAGCCGAGCGGATACGCACTATGGCTGCCCCAATACCAATATAGGAGCTCAGGATCACAACTGTGGTTATTAACATATTAATACCAATAAGAGTAGCCAGAATGAGTTCATATACTTCTGTGTCATCACAGGCCATCTTCACAAGTGGCACCGCATCACAAAAGTAATGGTTGATGATATTTTTCCCACAGAAGCGTAGTCGAAAGGTGTTACCAGTGTGGGCAATGGCATTGGCAAAGCCAGAGACATAGGAGCCTACTACCAGCTGGATGCAGAGCTTCTTGGGCATGGCAGTGGCATAAAGGAGTGGGTTGCAGATGGCCACAAAGCGGTCATAGGCCATGAAGGCCAGTAAGAAGCATTCACTATAGGCCAAGCCAGCAGAGAAGAAGAACTGGGCTGTACAACCAGCAAGGGACATGTGGTTGTTCATGGACACACAGTCAGACAAGATCCGAGGAGTATAGACCGAGGAGTACCAGATATCCAGGAAAGAAAGGCTACCCACAAAGAAGTACATGGGTGTGTGCAAGCGTGAGTCTAGGTAGATCAGGGTCATAAGGCCCAAGTTCCCAATCAGTGTTAGTGTGTAGGAGACCAAGAACAGCACAAAGAAGATTATTCGTAGAAATGGATCTGTTGTAAACCCAACCAAGACAAAATCAGTAATCAATGTCCAATTGCCTTCCACTTCTGTCATTTTTATAAGCATAACCTGTTTAGAAAGGAAAGTGAAGTAAGAATTCTGCAGTTCTCAGCCCAGGAATAGAAATTCCTTCCAATCTTTTGAAAGATTTGTTGAACTCCCAAGATCTTTGGTACAATTTTGTCAATGATCCCCCAAACTGATTGTGCTTCTATTTTTTAAATGTTCTGTACACATTTATAGGATGCGGTTTAGAATTAGTTATATTCAATGTTGTCAATAATATTCCAAAATGATTTTGGCAGCTATTTCTAAATATAGCTCTCAGCATATGGACATACTTGGCCGATATTATTGGCTGTCAAAGCTATAGGATAGTTGGGGGATGAGTAGAATTTGGAGGAAGACAATGAGGAAGACTAGTCTGGGAAGTTGGAGATATCACCTAGGACAATTATATCTAACCACTTCTACGTATTTTCCAAGATAATTACATGACACCTCGTTTTGTTATGGGGCCACATAGAAAAAAAGAAAGAAAAGAATGAGAGATTAAAGTGATCCCATGTCTAGTATCCCAAATTAAAATGAAGAAAATTATCCTAATACCTTTTATCAAATTAAATGGAGAAGGTGAAGTCCACATGAAAGTATGGACCATGTTTGGGGGAGGAATGTAACACCATTTAAAGTCTGAGCTCCAGACAAGATGAGGCCACTGTATTGTAACAAGATGGGGGAAGTGTACATTTAACAGGGCCTTCTGTTGCTAATGTGAAACTGCAAGTGTAAAAAAAAAGTTCATGCTGAGAACCTGTTGATTTTACAATAACGCATGGATTTTCAGTCTGTAAAAATCAAAGGGAAAATGAGGCATAATATTTGCTATCAGCATCTTACAAAGCAGGTTTAGAGGGGATTTTATTCTGGAATGATTCAAATCTAGTCCAAATATTTTAAAACTTGCAAACGCAAGTGAATACTATGGCCTCTGGCAGCTGACTACCAGAGGAAAATTTCCCATAAATTGTCAAGGAAATTGATACATCAGTTGTGCAATTTTTTAAACAGATAAAAAAAAATTTTTTTTTTTAGAAAGTCTGCGTCTTTCTAAATGAACCAGCACAAATCATTACTTATCTGGAAATTCTTGCATCTTCTCTAAAATTTTCTCAGCCATGCTGAGAAGAAATCACCTACCTTTCCAGAGCAGTGAGAAATCAATTACTTGATTTCCCTTGTTTGCACTGCTCTTTGTTTACAAAATTTCATAAAAGTAGATTTTTACCAACTTTTGTTAAATTATTCTATTGTTCATATTATATAATTGAGGTATAGCTTTCCTGTCAAGATTTCATCAGAATAACCAGGCATACCCAGGCAGAAAATCCAAAAAAGATACCTCTCAAGTCTGGAAAAAAGAAAGAAGCACAAAGGTTTTTAATGAGAGTCCCAAATTGGCAGGGTGAAGTTGACTGCTCCACTCTGATTGTCATTCAAGCTGTCTTTGAAAATGCATCTTATAGATAGAAGCAACAAATAAAGGAAGGTGCTCAGTGTTGTGTAAGGTGTGTGCTTCATTGAAAGACCTTTCTTGTGCCCTAAAGAGAATGACCACTCTTCTTCCTGATGTCATTAAATGACCTCATTTCTAGCCAATGAAGCCGTGGAAAAGATCTACACTCACACTCCTTGTGCAACAATAATTTTTAGCCAAGATTTTTTCCAGAGACTCATTGCTTTAGGGACTTACCATCTTCTGCTTAGATCCATGTTACTATCCTTTTCCCAGAGATGGTGAAGTCAGCAGTTTAGGTAATGAAACATTTTAAAGAAGTGCTGTGAAAAGCTTTCGTTGTCCTTTCTCAAAATACTACCTGGACTTTGTCATCCAAATCTCCTCCTTCTAAGATTTTTGCCAAAGGCAGGATTGACTCCAGCCTTCTTTTAGAGAAATGGGGAAGAAATTGAAGAAATTGAAGTGTTACCATGCATGGATCTGCTTCTGATGCAAATCAGAAATCAAGTGATCCACCTTTGAACACTGTGGAGTTAATTAGTCAAGTTCTAGCTGGGGAAATTAGAATCTTGGGAGGAATCTCCTTAAATTGTATCTGGAGATGCAAAGCTTACCTGAATTAAGCGGAGTATATTTTCCTGCTAATTCTGTTTGGAAAAACTAACAGATCAGCCTATATGGGAGCTTTGTGTTATCCTTAAAAGGGTGAGCACAATATTCCTTCAAATTAAGTAGCCTCAATTCCCTTTGGAAGTGCTTAGATTGAGTCTTTCCTCTTGATGATAATAATCTGAAGATGGAACATTAGGATTATGCCAAAAGTTTTTTCTTAATTTCTCCAAGGGGAGTTTATTCTACAAAAAAAGAAAAGAAAAGAAAGAAAGAAGAAAAATCACAATTCGCTGAGGCTACCTGAGGGGTCTTAGAAGTTCAGCTACAATCATCCCTTGTTTCATGGCGTTTAATGAAAAAATAATCTGTGGAATGTACATTTTATAATGGTTATCCCTTTAAAATTATTGTAATTATTTATTTAAACAAATTTTATGGAAAAAAATCCTTTTTGAACTATTTTTGTTTTCTAAATGTTAAAGACACATAGATTGGCAAATTTGAAGCAGGAAAACATATACATGCATGTGCACGTGGAGAGAGAGAGAAAGAGAGAGAGTGCTTTGCAAAGTTGAACTGAAAAATGAATTTCACATACATAAACATTTTGAAGCAACCATGGATCAGATATTGTTTCCCTACTAGCATGCAATAATTTAAGTTGACATAATTTAACTGGTAACACAAATGTTCGCACACATCAGAGGTGGGTTGCTCCTGGTTGCTTCTTACGAACCGGTAGTAAAAGCAGTGGGAGGCTCCGCCCACTCACCCAGATGTCATAATGGATGATCTGCGTATGTGCGGAAGCGCACATGTGCTCCCATTGTGAACCAGTTGTAAAAGTAAATAGAACCCACCCCTGACACACATACCCTCCAACCCAAGAGCAAAGAATGATACCCTTATTCATGCCTCAACATGTCAGAAATGAGCATGGACTGAAGTCTGTCACATGACAGCCAGTAAGGTGGGTGGGGGTGAAGGTGATGATATATATGACTAGATGTGTCTCGGTATGAACTGCATGTGATTCGGTTTTCTATTAGGAGATATACGGTGATTTAAATGATCATGTGTTCCTGAACCACCATCACTGTATGTCTCCTTGGAAGCTTCTTATGGAGCAATATTGATGTGTGTTTGGGGTGATGATTTACAGTTAGAGGCCACCATTGTGAAGAGGGACAAATTTAGCATGTTAAGAACTGTGCTATTCATCCACAACTGAGGCGGGGAGAAACAACACCATATTGCTGTAACCATAAAGGCTTTGTTTTACAAGCCAGGGTATTAAGTTGGTGGGTTTTTGTCACAGGAGTTCCCAACAAGAAAACCTGCTATTTGTAGTTGTATACAAGAAACATTCATATACAATCCTTTGGGTTCAAAGAAGATTCTCTTGTGCAGTTCATCTGTGGATGCAGAGGCGGTCTGCAGTCCCAGTCTGGAAGCTCAGAGTCTCTAGCACAATGAGGGCCACTGGAGGTCCATTGTTGTAGTAACAGTGGGTGTTATTCTGTGATGCTGCTCACCATTTTCCATAAGTTTTTGGCAGCATCTGTCTTTAAAGCTCATGGAGACTTCATAGTACAGGGCTTGCCAGCAGTCACAGCTTTTAGTTCCCTTGGCTGGATGTCACAGAGACATAGGGTTCCGTTAACAGTGGCTTTGTAGTTTTGTGTTGATGATCTTGGGGCTTCTTCTCAGATTTTAGTACACCATAGAGCAACCATAAAGTGGTTGTCCATTCTTAAAATATGCCCCCCCAATACCACATTGGTATTCTGATAATGAAGGACTCAATGCAGCTGGACTTTGCATGATCCTAGACCAGTGATGGCTAACCTTTTTGCCATCGCGTGCCAAAAGTGGGGGTTGCACAGGGGGTCATGCATGAGTGTACAACCCCTTACGCTCCCCATGCTTTTGGCATGCGATGGCACGCCCATTTTTGGTAGGCCCATTTTTCGCCCTCCCCAGGCTCCAGAGCTTTCTTGGAGCCTGGGGAGGGTGAAAACAGCCTTCCCACCACCCGGAGGCCCATTTCCCAACTTCTGGTGGACCCAGAAGGTGGCCAGCATGCTCATGCGCGCCATAGGTGAACTAGGGCAATGCTTGCATGCCCACAGATATGGCTCCACATGCCACCTGTGGCACACATGCCATAGGTTCACCATCATAGTCCTAGACCCGTGATGGCAAACCACATGCCACCTGTGGCACGCGGAGCCATATCGGTGGGCACACGAGTGTTGCCCTAGCTCAGCTCCAGCATGCATACAAATGCTAGCCAGCTGATTTTCAGGCCTTCTGGGGACATGGGAAATAGGCTGTTTCCGGCCTCTGGGGGCGTGGGGAAGACCGTTTTTATCTTCCCCAGGCTCCAAGAAAGCCTCTGGAGCCTGGGGAGGGCGAAAAACAGGCCTACCAAGCTCACTGGGCCATTACATGCCAATAGTGGGGGGAGCGCGGAGGTGTCATGTCCGTGCGGGGCACACTGGGCGGGGCACAGTGAATGATGAGTGTGGGCACATGTCTGCGTGTCCCCTCCGTGCTCCCCCCACTTTTGGCACGCGGCGGCAAAAAGTTTAGCCATCACTGTCCTAGACTCTCAGATTGGAGACACAGTCTTGCCAACAAATGCTGAGGATGTAGCAGAGGGTGCATATGTGAAATTTCTCCAGATGTATATTGTGTACAGAGTCCAGGATTCATATCCACAGTACACAAATTTAGGTATATCTTCAAGTGTGAAATCTAAGGTGTTACAAGATGCAAAAGAACGAGGAGGACTGGGTTTATCTGATTTGAGGTTACATTTATGCAGGTTGTTATTTAGATGAATTGATGAGAGAATGGATATAGCTGAGAAATAGAAAAAAATTGTAGTTAGAAAGACATGACTTGAGATTTGAGTGGCATAGATTTTATGGTATGATAATGATAAATTCATTTTGTTAGTCATGCTATTAGGAGAATTTGGAATAGGTATATACCTCTCAACAAAGAGGGCCTAAACATGTGTAGACTGTTCCATTAACAGCATTACCTGGTTGTCTGGCCTTGTCCTGCAAATTGGGACAGAAAGGGGCACTGGAGACTTCTGGGAAATGTAGTACAGTGTACGAAGAAATATCCTTCTGGGTTCAGCTCCAAGTGGGGAAAAAGACACTGGAAACATGGAGACTGTTTGGAAAGATGGTTTAATGGTGGACAGGAACACATGGTTTGATTTCCTGAACAGAAAAGGGCCGAGATACAGCGAGTCCCCGGGTTTTATGCTCTTTCTGGCTTTGAACTTTCTGGGGCCCCAAAGGAGTATCCTGATTGGTTGTCAGACTCCCAGGGGGTGGGGGTCTTAGCTAGCCTTGCTGGCTGATGTAATCTTCCCAGGTGCCATGTGGTGAGTTTCTGACCAAGATGGGTCCCATTGTGTTAGTTTCTGTAGCTATTGTGTTGCAGATAATGGTCCATTGACAAAGATTGAGTTTCTGCCTCTGGCCCATTGACAAAAGGAGGGAGGCAGGAAGGTGGGAGCTGCTTTGTCTTTAAAACATGCTTCTCCATTTCTCATGCAGGGAAACATAATAATCTGCCTTTTTAATATTCCCTAAAATATTTCATTCTTCCAGGAAAGGGATGGGTGCTAACTTCCTACTTGAGATCTGGGTGGGAATAGATACGGTATGATAAAGCCAATATTAATGTATATTTGATAAATCATTTTATTAGATGTGATATTATGAGAATTTGGAATAGATACAAACCTCCAGCTAATGAGATCCTAAACATTTTTAGTGTTTAGGAGACTAGCAGCACTACCAGACTAGCAGCAATAAAAGTGACAACATCAACAATAACACAAAGCAACTTAAAAACTACTAAAACAATTTAAAAAGTCTGAAATAAAAAGTCAGGTTGCTGCCAGGTTAGAAGATTAGGACGGTATACATACGGAATAATTTTGCTGATTAAGAAAAGTATGCATGGGGAATTTGAGCATAGGGAATTATTGCTAATCTTTGATTCTATTGACTATTGGCTTTCTCCACTTTCTTTTACCAAGGAAGCAAGTGGGGGAAGGAGGAAAGAAGGAAAGTGGTAGCTGACTGGCAGCCTACAGGTTAATTTCCTCATCAGTAGTCCACCCTAAAGAAGGAATCTAACAATGCTGATCATTTGGGTGCTATGAATCTCCCCCAGACTTTCTTGAAGGCTTCCTTCACGTCTTTGTTCCGTAAACTGTAAATCAAAGGGTTGACCAGAGGATTGACTACTGTATAGAACAAAGCATTTGCCTTGTCCCAAATTGGAGTGTGATAAGAGTTGGGTGTAGAGTATATGATAAGCATGGTGCCATAGAAAAGGGAGACAGAGAGCAGGTGAGCTGAGCAAGTGGAGAAAGCTTTGCCTCTCCCTGCAGCTGAACGGATGTGAATAATGGCTACCACAATACCAATGTAGGTCTTCATGATGACACTAGTGGCTGCCAGCAGATTGAAACCAATGATAACAGTTGCAATGAGTTCATATACTCTTGTGTCATCACAGGCCATCTTCAGAAGTGGTGGCTCATCACAAAAGTAGTGGTTGATGTTATTATTACCACAGAAGCGTAGGCGGAAAGTGTTACCGGTATGTACGATTGCATTGACAAACCCCACTATATAGGCTCCTACTACCAACTGGACACAAAGCTTCTTGGGCATGGCAATGGCATAAAGGAGTGGGTTGCAGATAGCCACAAAGCGGTCATAGGCCATGAAAGCCAATAGGAAGCATTCACTCCAGCCCAATCCAGCAGAGAAGAAGAACTGGGCTGCACAACCTGCTAAGGAAATGTGGTTGTTCTTGGATAAACAATCATATAAGATCCGAGGAGTGTAGACTGAGGAGTACCAGATATCCAGGAAGGAAAGGCTACCCACAAAGAAGTACATGGGTGTGTGCAAGTGGGAGTCGAGGTAGATCAGTGTCATGAGGCCCAGATTCCCAGTCAATGTTAGGATGTATGAAGCCAAGAATATCACAAAGAGTATTGTGCGTAGAAATGGATCTGTTGTAAACCCAACCATCACAAAATCACTAAGGATTGTGCGATTATCTTCAAGTTCCATTTTTTTCAAAGCATAATCTATTTAAAGAGGAAAACAAGTAAGAGTATTGGTGTTTAGTGCCCTAAATACTGAATTCCTGCTATGACATTGAAAGATATTTTGAAAACAGTGTATTTGATATGCTGTTGCCAATTTTGAACCCCAAACTGATTCTAGCTTTGAACATTCTGTAAATTTTTATAGAATGCAGGTTTTACATGAAAACAATAGTACATGTATTACATCCTCATTACATTAAGTGCACTTGATTTCATGTGTTTTGCAAACCTTTTCCAATGACTGGTTGTAGCATATAAAATAAATAAGCGAACAAATGTTTTGAATCGGGAGGCACACAGATTTAAACAGTAATAAGTACATATCTGCCTATCCCAGGTCTTTGATGTGAACTAAATACACAATCAAAATGCCAAAATCACTCTGAACATATGGTTGGCTGTGTGATGAACATAATTAATTTTAGTAATATTATTAAGCGCATGTGCATCAAAGACAAATTCCTTGTGTGTCCAATCACACTTGATCAATAAAGAATTCTATTCTATTCTATTCTATTCTATTCTATTCTATTCTATTCTATTCTATTCTATTCTATTCTATTCTATTCTATTCTCTGCCAAAAATCATCACTGGAAACTTGGACAGAGGTTTGGATTTGAAAGTATTGCATGAAAAACTACTAGAACTGACTTCCAGTTTACGTCGCAGTGGGAACGGACTGGAAAATAGCAGATTCTGATGAGTCTCGCAAAATCCAGCCATATGAACCGCTGCCGGGAGGCTTTTGAGCCATAGCCATCTTGCAGGGACAGTGAAGAAAGGAGAGGCATTTCATGGGCCACGAGGAATTGGCAATTTCCTCACTGGAACAGAAACAGCTTTCCCAAAGTGGCAGTGGAGGTGGCGGCCATTTTATGATGACCATCTTGAAGCTCGGACAACCGGACCAAAGAATTGTGCAGAAGTGGCAATTGGATGGAGTGCCAGAACTGGGTGAGATAAATGCCAATTTATATTTAAAAAGTGGAAATTGAACTTTTAAAAGCTTTCCCGAACTAGGACTAGTGGCTATCGGGCTCTTGGTGAAGGGAAACATGCAGAACAAAGGGAATGCGTGGATTGTGATATAAAGAAACTAAGAGAAAGTTTTTGATTTGGAAAATTGGGAAAAGCAAAGACTGTTAACAGGAAAGAATATGATTTTCAGAAGAAAATAATAATTTATAAAAGAACTTTGAAAAAATTATTGGACATGTTGACAAATAATGGATAAAAGAGCCTGCTTTGTAATGGAGTAGAAATGGAGAGTGCCAGCTGCTGGAGGAAAGAAAAAAAGCTTTGTAATATTCTAGTCAAATAGACAAAACAGAAGAAATAGCAGCTGGAAATTTCAGTCTTGGCTGTATAGAAGAATTGGATACTGTGTGAAAAATTGAGGAGTGACAGTGTTTTACATCTGGGTGGTTGCTTTACTTTTCTTCTCTGCTGGAAGATAGTCTCATATTTGGATTTGACTGTTGCTGCATTGGGATAATAATTAACAATTGAGAAGAAATTTGAACTGTAAAGAATAAAGGAATAATTGAAGCAAAAAAGAGGAAAAGAAGAGGAGAAATAAGAAAATTATATAGATTTAAAATTTTGACTAAGTGTATAGAGATTTAATTGGGGGAGATATTAGTAATCTTCTAAATTGTCTTAAAATGGAGTTACAGATGTATGAAGAGTTACTTTTGATGCTCAAAAGCATGTGTGAATCTCTAATAGGCAAGAAAGAAATGAAAAATCCATTTAAATATATAGAAAAAGAAAATGAAGAGAAGCTGGAAGAGGGAAATTTGAATGAGAAACAAGATACTAATAATGGTGAAGAGAAAATATTAAATAATAGAAATCAGATTGAGAGCATTATAGAAATAGTTGGGACTGTAAAAAGAGGAGAGAGGAAAGGGGGAAAACTCCTTCTAAAAAAGAAACAGGCAAAAGGAAAAAAGGGGAAAATCTGGAAGAGACAAGGGAAAGCTTTGGGGAGGGAGGTTCAAAGAAAACAACAAAAAAAGAGAAATGTAAGTCAGAAGATGAAATGTAACATATATAAAAAAATAAAGAAGAGAAGTTACAGCGAGATAAAGGGTCATGCAAAAAATTATTAGAAAAGAGGATGCTAAAAAGATTTAGAGATGTTGGTTAAAGATGAAGAATGACGGGGTAAAAATAGGCAAATATAAATGAGGTAGATTAATAAACAGGAAGGGGAAAGTAGACAATATAATAATAATAGTATTTTTGTTAGTTTTTAAAATCAGAATGGAATTTTAATTGTTATAGTAGTGGTAAAAGAGAAGAATTTGAGGATACACTGATATTGGCTAGATGAAAGTATTGAAAATGAAATGATAAAGAAATATATAAGTTTTTAAAATCAGAATGGAATTTTAATTGTTTTAGTAATGACAAGGGATAAGAACTTTAGGCTACACTGTGATATTAACTAGATGAAAGCATTGAAAATGATATTATAAAGAAATATGTAAGAATATATGGTAGCAGTGGAAAAAATAAGATATGGTGGAAAAGGATAAGTGAATAGATGATAAAGATGAATGAATAGAGTTTGTCTACATTAAATTTCAATAGATAGAAATGTGAAAATAAGTAATTTGACAATATTACTAATGTTGATATCAATGCAAAAAATGTTAATTGTAAAGAGAAAAACAAGGCTGAAATTATGAAAGTGACTATTTATACAAAAAAGAAGGAATAGAACATGTTTCTGACAAACCACAGCAGATGGAAAAGTGAAAATAAGTAATATAAGAATATTATTAATTTTGATGTAAATTAAGATGAATATTTTATTGTTCATGATTGGGCAGGGAATTAGAGAGATATTTCTGGACATGAAGGAAGAATATAAACAACTGGAGTGATTGTAATAGAGAAGAAGCATAAGGCGTAAAGTGATGTTATTTAAAAATAAAATTGAACAGGATAAAAAATGATGGAAAGAAAATAAATGGCAGAAGTTGAAATAAGTAGAGATGGAGAAAAATGATAAATTTGTGATAAAGGATGTATAAAAGAGATAAATATTGGAAAAAATGAGAAGATTAAGATATATTATAATGATGATTTGGATTATATATAAGATGCATGAGATGTGACCTGGTCAGCACTCTGTTCATAAAATATGTATGATGAAAAGAAAAAAAAATTCAATAAAACTTGTCTAAAACAAAAAAAAAAGAAAAACTACTAGAACCATCAAGCTAAAAAGGTTTTGGAAAATCAGTGGGTCAATATCTTACGGGATTTTAATTATCCAAACAGAGAGGTGTCTGGTTCACAACATGCCTAAGTCTAACATAACAGTTATTGAAAACGAGAAAGTTTGGTTCATTGGTGTGACGTTAGCAGGGGATGCTAGGATTGAGGAGGAACAACTAGAAAAAAAAATCAGATTGTAACAGAATACCAATGGAAAAAGAAATTGTTGTTATACCAGTTGTGATTGGAGCCCTTGGATCAATACCTAAAGGATTTCTTCAACATTTGGAAATATTGAATTGGAGGTGGGGGAAACCTGAATATTCTAATTTTTCAAAAGCCACCTTGCTAGGAACTGCTTATATTGTTAAAGGCTACTTATTTGGTGAGGACTTGACTCTAAATGTAGTTTACCCATAGTGCCTGGATGCCTAATGCTGCTGAGGAAAGACTTCTCTTAGTGAAGCCATTCTAACCATGTATGTGTAAAGAGCGCCGGTAGTTTAAATAGACAAGTACTCCTGAGCAGGAAAGGCCCGGGGTAGACAAAGGAGAGAATCAATCAAGGGCAAGAAAATGTCAGCAGCACTTTGGACCTGAAGGGAATACAAAATCCACGTTCTGCACTTTGAGATTGAGCACTTCCAGCATTTCTTCACAAACACATCAATGCATTCCATCTTCTATGTTATAAAATCACTTTTAAATCAATACAGTAAACCATTTCCATTATTTTTAGATGCTTAATTTTGTAGGAGCCACAAAAAAAAAAAAAAACAGAAATGAAAGAATGAGGGATTATAATAATCATCCTAAATTAAGATAAACAAAATCATCCTAGAACAGTGTTTCTCAACCTTGGAAGCTTGAAGATAGGTGGACTTCAACTCCCAGGTGGTTTCATGGATGGGAGGGGAGGCATGAAACCATCTAGAGTTTGAGTTCCAGACGAGATAAAGCTACTCTCATGTGTTGGGGAATGTTGGATTTGGCAGGGCCTCCTGCTCAAAAAGATAAACTGCAAGTGAGGAAAGGGATATGGATAAATACCTGGTTAGATCCAAAGGCCAATGGATGCATTCAGAGCCTGTAAAAACATAGAAAGGAAAATTTGATGAAAACTATAGTTATATCAGCACCTCACAAGGCAGCTAAATAATAGATTCTATTCCGGAAAATAAAAAAATCTGAATGACATGTGTTGCAAGTGACAACAGAAGGAATTCTTCCATATGCCTGGCAAGGAATTGATCCATATGTTGTGTAAATTCTTAAATAGATAAATAAAAAGTAGATCTACTTGCAGTTTTTGTCTAGATTCGTGTAAATTTGAAGTGCATTTTGACAGGTTCTGGAGCCAAAATGTATGGAATTAAATGTATCTCAATGAACTTCATAACTGAACAATGTTTGAATCTTTGCATTAATAGTAATAATATAAATTTAATAAATTTATATTATATAAATTTATATATAAATTTAATAAATAATAATAATAATAATAATATATTGTGCCAACCAGGTACTCTATTATACATCTTTTATGAATTAAATGAATCTCGGACTGGAAGCATAAAAGTCACCTTACCCTGAGGGAGCATTCAGAGTATATTTTCTATTATTTATCCACAATCAACTTAGCTGAGGAGTATGCAACAAAGGTGGCATCAAATAAGCATCTAAACATGTTCCCATCTCTTATTTTCACCCTTGTTTTTGGCTCATAATTTTCCTTCCCTATATTTTGACAATATTTAAATTAGATTCAATAATTTGAACCTTGCCATCGACATTCTGGCATCAAACATCTCCAAATTTAGTCCCAATGCTCCCAATATTTTCCAAAGCAACTGCTAAATTGTTTACTTTTGTTATTTTTTTTTCCTGCTAGCTTTATCTTTTTTTATTTTTCATTATTTACTGGGATAACTTCAGGATTCAATCTTTTGAAACTTCTCTGCATTATGAGTTCCTAAGAATAAATTACTAAATCTCTCATAAATGTAGTCCAAATCTCTCCCTTCTGTTCTCTAAAATATCATGACCTGCAAATTCCTTGATATGACCATGGACTGCTTTCTTGAACAGCTCCTCATATTTCCAAAGCCAACGTAATTGTTAATGTTCTTCCACAGAAAAGATAATTCAAATATTTTTTCTATCATCTCTGAAGATTTTCTCAATCATACAATCCCTGGCTGTGGCTATAACTTGGTTTCACTGACATGACCAGTTTTTTGTTATAAAATTCTAGAAATCTATATTTATACTAACCTTGACTAAGTTGTTGTATTTGATTGTGCCCAAACATATAATCATACTGCAGCTTCCCTTTCCAAATTTCACTGGAATAATCAGGCACATCCCATGTAAAAATATCTGAACAAGATCCTCTTAAAAATGGGAAAAAGAAAAAAGCTGAAAGATTTTCTGTTTTAATGAGACTCCCATATTAGTTGGGTGAAGTTGACTGCAGGCATTCAAGTTGCCTTTGAAAATGTACCTCATAGATACAAGCAACAGACAAGGTGCCCAATGTTGTTATGTAAGCTGTGGCCCTCATTGAAAGACCTTTCTTGTGACCTAAAAAGGCTGTCCACTCTTACTTCTGGTGTCATTTCTAGTCTGTGGAGCAGTCGAAAAAAATTGACCTCATTTCCCTGGTGGAACTGCACACTTTTCATCTAAGGTTCTTCCCAAGATTTATCTCTTTAGGGAGTTTCATCTTCTACTTAGATACAAATTATTGTCCCCTTTCCTCAAAGGTGGGAATAATTCTCTTTCCACTTCATGGAAATCAGCAGTTTAGGTAATTAAATATTTTAAAGATCTACTATGAACAGCTTTCCCTGTCGTTTCTCTGAGCTCTGCCTGGACTTTGTCTTTCAATTCTGATTCTAAGACTCTTGTCAGAGGTAAAATTGACTCCAGACTTCCTTTAAGAAAGGGTTGGAAGAAGTGACCACCATGCACATGAAGAATGGAGATGCTTCTGAATAGAAGCAGAAATCAGAAAAGTGAATCACTTCTGAAGAAGTTGGAACAGAAGAGCAAGAATGAACGGGTTTGAATATGATTGAAACAGCCATGGCAAGCAATGTAACAAAAAAGGCCAGATAACAATTGATCAAGTCCTGTTTGGAGGAATAATAGAATCTTGGGAAGAATATCCCTAAATGCCACCTAAAGATGCCAAACTTACATGAATGAAGAGAAGTATATCTTTGCACTTAGTTTGACTGGACAAGCTAAGACATCAGCCTATGTGGGAGCCTTGTGTTTTCCTAAATGAGGTGAGCACAATATTCCTTCAAATTAAGTAGCCTCAATTCTCAGTGGAAGTACTTAGACTGAGTCTTTCCTCTGATGATCTGAAAGTAGAACATCAGTAATTACAGGATACAGGAAGGAGAAAAAACACCAAAAATCATTCCCTGAAGCTTCCTGAGCTCTCTAGGTAAACAATAATCTTCCTGGTTGAGGGTCCTTAGAAGTTCAGCTGCAATCATCACTTGCCTCAAGGCCTTTTCTGTAAAAAAACAAAAACTAAACTAAACCGGTGGCGTATAGAGTTCATAACACTCATTTCTTTAGAATTTATATAAATGTGTGTGTGTGTGTGTGTGTGTGTACTCTGTAAGCCAGGTTTTTCCTACGTAACCAAGATTTTTCTGCAACCCTAGTTGAGTGAAATCACATTCACTACTTTCTGGGTTTTTTTCCTTCTTTTCATTCTGGCAGCCAGCAGGTTTTGTGCTGCCCAGTGGGAGACTTAAATAGCTATTTCTGGCTCATTGGCCATCATCAGTAAGGCACACCCACATCTCATGTATCCTCCCTTTAAAGGTACAATATCTATTTTCTTACTTTTCATAGGTTTTATGTGTGTTTTTCTTTAAGCCAGGTTTTTCCTGGCTTAAAGAAATCTTTAAATCTTGGTTACATAGGAAAAACCTGGCTTAAAGAAAAACACACATAAAAACCTATGAAAAGTGTGTGTGTGTGTGTGTGTGTGTGTGTATGTGTGTGTGTGTGTGTGTGTGTATATATATATATATATATATATATATATATATATATATATATATATATATATATTACAGAAAAATATGAACAGAAAGAGAAACAAAAAATAAATAAAAGAAAATAACAAAAGAATCAATAACAAACTGAAGAGAAAAAAGAAGGGAGGAAAATGGATTATTATACTAAGAAACCTGCTAGTCAGTTCTAAAGTGAATGAAACCCTGGTTCTAAACCAAAATGGATTCAAACAAAAGCTAACTAAAGTGAATCAATCAATCAATCAAATCTTTATTATGGAATCCAGATAATTGAAACACAACTTTTGGCCATCTGTTCTAAATTCCAGGAATGGCTCTTGGCCCTTTTGACAAATGCCTTGATTTTAGTTTTCTGGTAATTGAGAACTAGCTAGTGTTTCCTGCAATGTTTTGCTAGTGCTTTCAGTGTTCTTTTAGGGAGGCATGATGGCTCAGACTCTAAGTATGTCAGCTGGAAAGTTGACAGTCTGGGTTTGAGACCTGAGCACCATGCACTAAGGTGAGCTCAAGTGGTGGATTGCCACCGGTTTGGACCGGTTCGCAAGAACCAATAGTAAAACCAGCGGGAGGCCCTGCCCACCACCCCGGATGTTGTCATTGGCGATCTGCGCATGTGCAGAAGCAAGGTGTGATCCCATTGCGAACCGGTAGTAAAGGTACATAGAACCCACCCCTGGTGGGCTCCTGTTGCTTGCCCCAACTCCTGCCCACCTCGCAGGAGTAGATAAATGGATTGGTGGAAAGGTCACAGAGTTTCGTTAGCCTCAGGGTATAGTCATGTGGCCACATGACCAAGAAATGTTTTTGGACAATGCTAGCTTCCTCAGTTAAGAAAGGGAGATGAGCACTGCTCCCTACAGTTGGATGCAACTGTATAGGGAAAACCTTTACCTTTTCCTTCTAAAGTCTATGAAAATGACATATAAAGAAGTTGTGTTGTGGAAGAAATGTTTTTCAATGAGATGATAGACTACAAACACTCATTAATAGTAGATCAGCCTTCTCTAAAGCCAGCCTGTTCCTCTGCAAATATGTTTGCTTATTCCAGCCAATCGTGGAATTTCCATTGTAGGTGTCTTGCATAGAGTTTGGCTAAAGTGGATAATAACAGAATCAGAGAATCAAATCAAACAATCAGAGGGTCAAACCTCCTCTTCTAGTTAAGTCCCTGGAACTCTAGGCTTCCTTATATTTTGGAGATAAACTCCAATTTGTGCATTACTTTTTGTGTATTTCTAAAAACCTTAAATGGAAGAAAAACAAGCCTTGCTTCTATCACTTTGTTTTTAAAACAGTTTTATTTTTATGGTTTTCATACTCACTCCCTTGAATGTAGAAAAAAAATTAACTTTCGCAACTTTCTACCTAAAAGTTAGAGGGACATATTTTGGTAGTCCCCCCCCTCGCAAGAATCATGTAAGTAGGTAGGTAGGTAGGTAGGTAGGTAAATATAAATACATAAACCTTTCAGAGATTTGGAAATTGAATTGAATTGAATTGAATTGAATTGAATGGCAAAATACAAATATTCACACACATAAACATTTTGAAGCTGTCTCTGTATCTGATTTTATTTCCCCACTAGCACACTGTGGTTAAATTTGACACAATTTAAATGCTAACACAAATGCTCTCACACATCCACTCCAACTCAAGGGCAAACAATGCTACGCCTTAACCAAATGTCTAGATATGTCACAGTCCTGATTCTAGGCATGGCCTGAAGTCTGTCACATGTCAGCCAGTAAGGTGGTGGGGGTGGGGATGATGATATCTCCAGGCATATCTGGGCATCAACTGCATATGATATCAGCTGTGAGGGGCAGATTTAGGAAGTTAAGTATTTGCTATTCACACACAGCTTGGAAAAAAAAATCACAATCTTGATGTAACTATAAAGGTTTTGTTTTATAAGCCAGGGAGGGGATATGAAGTTGGTTAATTTTTTTACAAGAGTCCCCAACAAGAAAAACTGTTGTTTGTATTGTTATACGCCAAACATTGGTATGAATAGTCCTTAGGGTTTCAAGAAGATATTATTGGCTATTATTATCTATGGCTCTGTGGAAGTGGCTCTGCAGTCCCAGTTGGGAAGTGCAAAGTCTCTAGCACAACTGGGGCACTGGAAGTCCATTGTTGCAGTAATTGTGGGCATTATTCTAATGATGTTGCTCAGGGTTTTCCATCAATTTTATTGTCACCTGTCTTCAAAGCCAGTGGAACCTTCATAGCATGGGGCTTGGCAGCAGGTTCTATCTGCAGCCAGAGATTCTAGTTCTTTTGGCTGAATGTCAAGAGACATAGGGTTGACTTCATAGTGTCTTTCTAGTGCTAGTGTGGATGATCTTGAGGTCTCTTCCCAGTCTTTAGTTCAGCATTCAGCAACAATATAGTGGCCATCCATTCTTAAGTTATGCCCCCCCCTCCCAAATTGGACTCTGATTATCAAGGACTTGACGCTGCTGGATTTTACATGTTTCAAGACTCTCAGGCTGGAGACACAGTAGCAACAGTAGCCAAGTAGCAAACCAGTGCCAAGGATGGAGCAGAGGGAGCGTATGTGAAATTTCTCCATATCTTTATTGCATCATTGGTGCAGAGTCCAGGATTCACATCCATGCCACATGGAGTTAAGTATATCTTTGAGAGTGTCCCAAAGGTTCTTTTTCATGAGGTAACTGGACTTTCTGTTTTTTCTTTGAAGATGTTTCATTTCTCACCCAAGAAGCGAAACATCTTCAGAGAAAAACCAGAAAGTCCAGTTGCTTCATGAAAAAGCACCTTTGGGGCAACCATGACCTGGATGACTGAGAATCTCCATAGACATGTTTGAGAGTGGAATCTAAACTGTTACAAGATGCAAAAGAAAGAGAAGGATTGGGTTTACCTGATTTGAGATTATGTTTGCGGGTTGTGGTTTAGTTTGGATGAAGGAAGGAATGTTGCTGAGAAATAGAAAGCTTTTATAATTAGAAGGACATGACTTGAGATTTGGGTGGGATAGATACTTATGGTATGATAAAGCCAATATTAATGCATATTTTGAAAATCATTTTGTTAGATGTGCTATTAGGAGAATTTGGAATGGATATAACCCTCCAATCGAGCAGGGCCTAAACATATTTAGTAAGTCACATTGCCAGAATAATAGCAATAACATCAACAACAACACAAAGCAAATTGAAAACTGCTAAAAGAATTTAAAAGTGTGTAATAAAAAGTTCATGCTGCCAAATTAGAAGGTTGGGAAGGTACACATATGGGATAAAATGGCTGATTAAGAAACATTTGCATGGGGATACTCAGCATGGGGATGATTGCTAATCTTTAATGACTTTCTCCACTTTCTCTTACCAAGGAAGGGAGTGAGGGAAGGAGGAAAGAAGGAAAGTGGCTGGATGGCTGGCAGACATTGGAACCTAGAAAAGAACCTTATTTTCCTCTACCCTAAAGAAGGAGTTTGCCATTCATTTGGGGGCTGTGAATCTCTCCAAGACTTTCTTGAAGGCTGCCTTCACATCTTTGTTGCGTAAACTGTAAATCAAAGGGTTGACCAGAGGGTTGATTACAGTATAAAACAGTGCATTTATTTTGTCCCAATCTGCAGTGTGATGAGAGTTGGGTGAGGAATATGTAATGAGCATGGTGCCATAGTAGAGGGAGACAGAGACCAGGTGAGCTGAGCAAGTGGAGAAAGCTTTGCGTCTCCCTGCAGTTGAACGGATGCGAATAATGGCTGCCACAATACCAATGTAGGACTTCACAATGACAGCAGTGGCTGAAAGCAAAGTGAAGCCAATGACAGCAGTCAGGATAAGTTCATATACTCTTTTGTCATCACAGGCCATCTTCATAAGTGGTGGCACATCACAAAAGAAGTGATTGATGATATTACTACCACAGAAGTGTAGGCGGAAGGTATTACCAGTGTGTACAATAGCATTGACAAACCCCACTATATAGGCTCCCATCACCATCTGGACACAGAGCTTCTTGGGCATAGCAATGGCATAAAGGAGTGGGTTGCAAATGGCCACAAAGCGATCATAGGCCATGAAAGCCAGTAAGAAGCATTCACTCCCACCAACTACATTAGAGAAGAAGAACTGGGTTGCACAACCTGCTAAGGAAATGTGGTTGTCCTTGGATAAACAATCATATAAGATCCGAGGAGTGTAGACTGAGGAGTACCAGACATCCAGGAAGGAAAGACTTCCCACAAAGAAGTACATGGGTGTGTGCAAGCGGGAGTCTAGGTAGATCAGGGTTATGAGGCCCAGATTTCCAGTCAGTGTTAGGGTGTATATGGCCAAGAACATCACAAAGAGAATTGTACGTAGAAATGGGTCTGTTGTAAACCCAACTACCACAAAATCAGTAATCAATGTGTGATTATCTTCAAGTTCCATTTTTTCCAAGTATAACCTATTTAGAGAGAAAAAACAAGTAAGGGTTTTGCATTTTTGTGCCCTGAATAATGAATTCATGCTATGATTTTGAAAGATCTTTTGTAAACAATTTATGACATTTGGTATGCTCAGTGGTGGGATTCAAGTAATTTAACAACCGGTTCTCTGCCAAACTGCTCAGAAAGTTAACAACCGGTTCTCCCGAAGTGGTGCGAACTTGCTAAATCCCACCACTGGGTATGTTGTTGCTAATTTTGCCCCAGGCTTATTTGGCTTCTGGTTTTTGACGTTCTGTAAACTTTTACAAAGTGTAGGATTTACATGAAAATAATGTTATCTCCTCTTTGCATTAGGTATACCTGACCCCATGTGTTTTGCAAATGCTTTTCTATGATAGGTCTCAGCATATATAACAAACAAATAAACAAAGAAATATTGTGAGTCAGCAGGCATTTGAGTTTAAATAACAACAACAACAACAATTTCTGGAAAACTGCAAGAGAAGGAAGACCAACTTCAACGTAGCATTGACTGATTACCAAAAAATATTTGACTCCCCATCATATGATTGGATAATCAAATTCCTAGAAATATGATTACAACAATGACTGATTACAAAGTAGCAACAATGGTGCATTGAAAGATCTAAAAGAAATATAAATTTGCCTGCAGACAAAAACTGGTAGTACCATAAAATATTGACAGTAATAGAAAATGAAGAAGCTAAAGCGCTCTGGGACTTTAGAATCCAAACTGACAGGCAGGCACATGCCACATAACTCCCCAGACTTCACAGTTTCGATAAGAAAGACAAAACATTTGGATAGTAGACATGGCAGCACCTGAAGATCGTAGAATAGAAGAGAAAGAATTAGAGAAGATAACAAAATACGAAAACCTGCAAATAAAAATAGAACAACTGTGGCAAAAGAAAGCAAAGGCACCTTGGTTGCAATCTCAAAACAGCTGGAGCTCAACTTGAATGCCACTGGCATTGAGAAAATCAATAGCTGTTAAATGCAAAAGGCAGCTTTCCTAGGACAAGCTCACATCCTATGACAATAACTTTAACATTGTCAAACATCCACATCTGCTTCTCCCAGGTCCTTGGGAATGACTCACTCTGTGTGTGGGGGGGATGGCTAATCCAGTCTGAACATCTGGATGACTGTGCAAGAGACCATAATTAATTATTAATGATAATATTATTAAATAGTAACTACTGCCAAAATTCTTCATTAGAAATTTGGCCAGAGGTTTGGATTTGAATGTACTGAGTAAAAACTACTAGAACCATCAAGTTGAAAAGGTTTTGGGAAAACATCTTTAAGATCTCAACAGACAGACATGTGGATCATGACATGCCTAATATAATAGCTAGTGAAAAAATAGTTATTGAAAAGTTTGGTTCATTGATGTGGCTTGATCAGGTGATGCTAGGATGAAGGAGAAACAACTGGAAAGATTAAAATTGAATGCCTGTGGAAAAAGAAAATTGTTGTTATATCAATCATGATTGGAGCCCTTCAACCAATACCTAAAAGATTCCCTCAATATCTGGAAATATTGAATTGGGGGTGGGGAAAACCTGAATATCCTAATTTTTCAAAAGCCACCTTGCTAGGAACTGCTGATATTGTTAAATGCTACTTGGTTAACTTTTGGTTAGAACTTGAATCTAACTGTATATTATCCAAAGAGAAGGATTGCATTAAAGGGACTGTAATAGGATGTCTGCCTCAGTGCCTGGATGCCCAACTCTGCTAAGAAAAAGCTTCTCTTAGTGAAGAAGTTCTAATCATCTCTGTGTGAAGAGCTCAGGTGGCTGAAACAGACAAGTAAACTTGATCAGGGAATGGCCCAAGTTGGACAAAGGAGAGAATCAATCAAGAGCATGAAAATGAGAGGAGCAAAGTCCCTGTTCTGCATCCTGAGACGGAGGGCTTCCACCATTTCTGTGCTTAAGAGACATATCACTGCCTTCTGCCTTCTGTGTTATAAAATCACTTTTAAATCAATGCAGTAAACCATCCCAATATTGTTAAAGGTTTAATTTTGTAGGTGCGACAAAGGGGTAAAAAAATAAATAAAATGAAAGACTGAGAGTTTATAACAAAGTAATATGTCCTATCCCAAATTAAGACAATCAAAACCATCCTAGTTGGTTGAATAGGACTGAGATGGAGAAGAAAGTCTCTTGATTACTTGCAAAAGTAATCATTACTTGTAAAAGTAACAACAAAGCCTAGATGCACTCTTGCTGTAACAGTGTATAGCCCAAGATGGTGACTTTATGGTTGGGAGGGGAGACATGAAAGAGTTTAGGCTCACAAGATGAAGCCACTGTCATGTGTTTGGGGAACCCTGGATCTGATATGGCCTCTCACTGATAAAATACAACTAAAGAAAGGGACGTGGTCAGGTCCAATAGCCTAGTTTTACAGCAGTGGATGTATTCTCAGTCTGTAAAAAAACCCAGAGGGGAGGGAATGATATCTATTAATTTGATCTAATATGATCTAAACAATGACTATATCAACATCTCACACAGTGCAGGTAAAGTGCAGATCTTATTTCTTCTATCTTCTCTGAAGCTTTCCTTAGTCATACAATCCCTGGGTTTTCCACAGCCCTGGGGCTACAACTTGGTTTCACTGACATGAACAACCAAACAACAGAATAACAGAGTTGGAAGGGACCTTGGAGGTCTTCTAGTCCAACCTCCTGCTCAAGCAGAAAACCCTATACCATTTCAGACAAATGGTTACCCAATCTCTTCTTAAAAACCTCCGGTGTTGGAACATCTATAAGTTTTGAAGCCAAGTTGTTCCGCTGATTAATTGTTCTAACTGTCAAGGAATTCCTCCTTAGCTCTAGGTTGCTTCTCTTCTTGATTAGTCTCCACCTGTTGCTTCTTACCCTGCCTTCAGGTGCTTTGGAGAATAGGTTGAAACCCCCCTCCCCCCCAGTTCTTTGTGACAGCCCCTCAATTACTGGAACACTGCTATCATGTCACCCCTAGTCCATGCACTGCTCTTTGAATAAATTGTTCTTTTTTATTATCCTCAACATGTATAATTAGAGAGCAGCTTCTCTTTCCAAATTTCACCAGTAAAACCAGACACGCTCCATCTAAAAAAAACCCAAACAGGATCCCCCCAAAACATGACAAAAAGAAAAAAGCAGAATGATTTTCTGTTTTGATGAAAATTCCAAATCGAATGCCTGAAAGTGGCTGCTCCACTCTGACTGCCATTCAGGTTGCCCTCGAAAGCCCATCTCTTAAATACAAGCCATAAACAAAGGAGGCTGCCCAGTGCTATTGTGTAATCTGTGTGCCCCACTGAAAGACCTTTCTTGTCCACTCCTCTCCCTGGTTTCACTGAGTGATTTCATTTCCAGCCAGAGGAACAGCAGAAATGATCTGTCGTTCTCATTCCCCTTATGCACCTGGAAACCTCCATTCCCCAAGGTTCTTCCTGACACTCATCTGATCAGGGGGTTCCATCTTCTGCTGAGATCTAGATTACTATCTCCTTTTTGCAGAACTGTTCACAGCTCTCTTTCCACTTCATAGAAGTCTTTAGGTAGTTAAACATCTCAAATATTTGCTGTGAATAGCTTTTCCTGGCCTTTCTCAGATCTGGACTTGTCCCATTCTAAAGTTGTTGTCAGAGGCAGGATTGACTCCAGCCTTTCTTTTAGAAAGCGTTGGAAGAAATGACCACCATGCACATGATGAATGGAGCTGCTTCTGGATGGAAGCAGAAATTGGAAAGGTGGATCATTTCTGAACAACTTGGAACATCTATTCACAGAAGGGCAAGAATGAATGGCTTTGAACATGGCTGTAACAGTCTTTGCATTCAGATGTGACAGAAAGGACCAGATAAAACAATTGATTACTTCCTACCAGGAGGAATAATAGAATCTTGGGGGAATCTCCCTAAACAGCATCTAAAGATGTCAAACTTACCTGAATGAAGTGAAGTATATCTTCCCACTCAGTCTGACTTGATAAGCTGACAGATCAGCCTGTATGGGAGCCTTGTGTTTTCCTAAATGCAATATTCTTTCAAATTAAGAACAATATTCTTTCAAATTCAGAAGCCTCAGTGCCCTGTGGAAGTATTTAAGATTGCATCTTTCTTCTGATGCTCTGAAGATGGAACATCAGTATCATGCCTAAAGTTTTTTCTTAATTTCTCCAAAGGGAGTTTCATCTAAAGATAGAGGAAGGAGAAAAATCACCATTCCCTGAGGCTACCTGATTTTTCCAGGGAAACAAACTTCTTCCACGTTGAGAGCCCTTAGAAGTTCAACTTCATCATCACTTGTTTCAGGGCCTTTTCTGTTAAAAAAAAATGGTGGAGTGTAGACGTCATAATAGTCATCTCTTTAAAATTATTATAATTATTTCAGAAAAATACAAAGATACAGAGAGCGAGAGAAATAAAAGAAAATAAAGAAACAATAACAAACTTAAAAGTGGGTGAGGGGGGGGGGAGAGAAATTAGTGTACAAAGAAACCTGCAATCAATCTTAGAGTGAATGATTAACCTAATCTGAAACTGTGGTTCAAAACCTTTATGGATTCAGATCAAAACTAACTAAAACGAATGAATCAATCAAATCTTTATTACAGGCTTTTCCCTATGAGTTTTTCTACTGCTAGCAGAGTGAAGGACAACTTTCAGATACTTGAAACAGGAGACCTGCTCTGTCTTCTGCCCATCTAAACTCCAGGAGTGGCTCTTGGGCCTTTGGGCAAATGCCATGATTCTGATTTTCTGATAATTGTGTACTAGATAATGTTCCCTGCAATATTCTGCGAGTACTTTCAGTGCTCTTTTAAGGCCCATAGTTATTCCTGAAAGTAATGCTGTTGTCATCTGAACAGAACAGAAATGTGTCTTCCAGCAAGATTTTTTTTTTTTGGTTGCAGGGTGGGGGATTCATATTGAGGAGAAGGCCCACCATAGAGTTGATATAGAAATTAAATAGGAATTTCTTAGTTCTGATGACCTTGGAGAGGTGGTCCTGGAAATTACTCTTACTTTGTGTGAGCATAAATATTTTAAAAAGTAGATGTCACTCAATTGATGAGGTCTCCAATTTTAAAGTCTATGAAAGTGACATGTAGGGATGTTGTGTTGTGGAGGGAGTATTTTTCTATGAGATGATAGATTAATAGTATACTATATATTAATGATAGGTCAGCCTTCCCTAAAGCCACCCTGCTCCTCTGCAAGCATGTTTGTTTATTCCATGGAATTTCCATTGTAGGCAGATTGCATACAATTTGGCTAAAGTGGATAACTGCCAGAATCATAGAATCAAAGAGCCAGAAGGGACCTTCAGTGGCCTTCTAATCCAGTATCTAGAACACTAACCTTCATTATATTTTGGAAATAACTCCCTGTGCAGTAATTTTGTGTATTTAAAAAAAACCAATATCTTAAAGGCAAGAAATACCAAAGCTTGCTTAAATCTTCTTTAAATAGTTGTATGTTTATCAGTTTTTAAACACACTCCCTTTAATGCAGAAAAAAATATAACTTTTTGAACTTTTTACCATTTCTAAAAGCTAAGGACACATTGTTTGGCAAATTTTTACCAAGAAATGTGCATACATGCATGTATCTATGTATGTATGTATGTATAAACACGCACAAACAATAAGGTTTGGAAAACTGAATTGCAAAATATGAATTCACACACATAAACATTTTGAAGCTGTACTTGTATCAATTCTCATTTCCCCACTAGTACACCATGATTCAATCTGACACTATTTCAGAGACAATAGTAATGCTCACATACATCCCCTCCAACTCAAGAGCAAATCATGCTACTCCAGTGGTGGGTTCCTCCCGGTTCAGCCCGGTTCGCAAGAGCCGGTAGCGGTGACAATATGACGTCACTGAACCGGTTCTCTGTCTTCGGGAGCTGGGCCCTCCCACCTACCCTGGCGTTATGCTGACCTTATATTTCTTCTTTTTTTCGCCCAGCTGAGAGGTGTGGCAGAGTGGATTGCCGCACCTCACCTGGGCAGATTCGCAATGTGCTTGCGCAAAGCGCAAGTTTGGCACGCAGGCGAGCAAGCATGCACACGGTGATCACACGTGAAGCGCATGCATAAAGAGAACCGGTAGTAAAGCCAGTTAGTACCCACCCTGTGCTACTCTTTATCCACATATCTAGACATATAAAAGTCATGATTCATGTCAGCCTGTAAGGTGGGTAAGAGCAGGAATGATGAAAAATTCGGGCTTATTTGGGCATCAGCTACATGTGATTTCAGCTATGAATCAAACTCTGTTTTCTGTTAGGGTGATTTTAATGATGATGAGTTTTCTGAACCATCAGGACTAAATCACTGTATGTCTCCTTGGAAGCTTTTTGAAGAGCAATGTCAATGTGTTGTGAGGTGACACCACTATTATGAAGAACAGAAGGGGCAGATTTAGGAAGTTGAGCCCTGTGCTGTTCACCCATGGCCTGGAGGAAAATAACAATGTGATCTTAAGGTAATCAATCATATTTTGTTTTATAAACTGGGGAGGGGATATGAAATTGGTGGTTTTTTGTCACAGAAGTCCCCAACAAGAAAAACTGATGTTTGTTTTGTTATACACCAAATATTCATATGCATAGTCCTTTGGGTTCCAAGAAGATATTATTATGGAATCTGTGGAGATGACTCTGCAATCCCAGTCTGGAAGTACATAGTCTCTAGCACAATGGAGCTAGTACATTGTTGTAGAAACTGTAAGTGTTATTCTGTGATGTCTCACAAAGTTTTTCTTCAGTTTTTGGCATTGCCTATCTTCAAAACTGGTGGAAGTTCTGTCAGCAGTCACAGCTTCTAGTTCCGTTGGCTGGATGTCACAGAGGCATAATGTTTTCTTTATAGTATCTTTTAACTATCTTGAGTTCTCAGACTTTAGTACACCACAGTGCATGGTGGTGAGGCATACTATGATCCAAGACCCTCAGGTTGAAGACACAGTCATGTTAACAAGTGTCAAAGATGAAGTGAAGGGTGTGCATGTGAAATTTCTTCAGGTGTTTGATGTGTCATTGGTACAAAGTCCAGGCCACACAAATTTAGGTATATATTTGAGAGTGAAATATATGGTTATATAAGATGCAAAAGAAAGAGGAGGTTTAGTTTACTTGATTTGAGACTATATTTAGAACAGGGGTGAAATCCAGCAGATTCTGACAGGTTCTGGAGAATCGTTAGCGGAAATTTTTAGTAGTTCGGAGAACCAGCAAATACCACCTCTGGCTGGCCCCAGAGATTTTGCAATATCCTTCCCCCAAGAGTGGGGAGGGAATGGAAATTTTGCAGTATCCTTCCCTGCCACACCTACCAAGCCACTCCCACCAAGCCACACCACACCCACCAAGCCACACCCACAGAACCGGTAGTAAAAAAAAATTGGATTTCACCGATTTAGAGGTTGTTTAGTTTGGATGAAGGAATAGATGTTGCTAAAAAATAGACAGCTTTTATAGTTAGAAAGACATGACTTGTGATTTGAGTCACATGATATAGTATTATAAAGACAATAGTAATGTAAATTTTAAAAATCATTTTGTTGGGCATGCTCTTACGAGAATTTAGAATGAATATAAACCTCTGACGAAGGAGGGCCTAAATATATTTAGCAGCTCACATTGCCAGACTAGCAAGAATGGTAACTACATCAACAAAACAAAGTGAATTAAAAATTGTTAAAATAATTTAAAAATGTGAAATAAAGTCAGGATGCTGCTAGGCTAGGAAAAGATTGTGAAAGTGTACATATGGAATAAAATTGCCGAAGAAGAAAAATATGCATGGGGATTATGAGCATAGGGGATGATTGTCAATCTTTGAAATTAATTCTGGTCTCCTGACTTTCTCCACTTTCTCTTACCAAGGAAGCAAGTGGGGGAAGGAGAAAACCACTGGTTGGCAGACATTGAAATCAGGTTGATTTCATCATCTGCAGGCTACTCTAAAGAAGAAATGTAACATTGCCATTCATTTGGGTGCTATGAATCTCCCCCAGACTTTCTTGAAAGCTGCCTTTACATCTTTGTTGCGTAAGCTGTAAATCAAAGGGTTGATCAGAGGATTGACTACCGTATAGAACAAAGCATTTGTCTTGTCCCAATTTGGAGTGTGATAAGAGTTGGGTGTGGAGTATATGATAAGCATGGTGCCATAGAAAAGGGAGACAGAGACCAGGTGAGCTGAGCAAGTGGAGAAAGCTTTGCGTCTCCCTGCAGCTGAACGGATGCGAATAATGGCTGCCACAATACCAACATAGGATTTCACAATGACAGCAGTGGCTGCCAGCAAACTGAAACCAATAAGAGCAGTCAGAATGAGTTCATATACTCTTGTATCATCACAGGCCATCTTCACAAGTGGTGGCACATCACAAAAGTAGTGGTTGATGATATTACTACCACAGAAGCGTAGGCGGAAAGTGTTACCGGTGTGTGCAATAGCATTGGCAAATCCCACTGTATAGGCTCCTACCACCAGCTGGACACAGAGCTTCTTGGGCATGGCAATGGCATAAAGGAGTGGGTTGCAGATAGCCACAAAGCGGTCATAGGCCATGAAGGCCAATAGGAAGCATTCACTCCAGCCCAATCCAGCAGAGAAAAAGAACTGGGCTGCACAACCTGCTAAGGAAATGTGGTTGTCCTTGGATAAACAATCATATAAGATCCGAGGAGTGTAGACTGAGGAGTACCAGATATCCAGGAAGGAAAGGCTACCCACAAAGAAGTACATGGGTGTGTGCAAGCGGGAGTCCAGGTAGATCAGGGTTATGAGGCCCAGATTCCCAATCAGTGTTAGGGTGTATGTGGCCAAGAACATCACAAAAAGAATTGTGCGTAGAAATGGGTCTGGTGTAAACCCAACCATCACAAAATCAGTAACCAATGTGTGATTGTCTTCAACTTCCATCTTTTCTCATGACCTGCATAGAGAGGAAAATAAGAGGAATTGCAATTGCAATTTTGGGCGCTGAATCATTAACTCATGCTATAACTTTGAAGAATATTTTGAAAACAGCTTATTTGAGGTGTTGCTAATTTTGAACCCCAAACTGATTTTGCTTCTAGTTTTGAACATTCTGTAAATTTTTATAGAATGCAGGTTTTACATGAAAATAATAGCATTACATCCTCGTTGCATTATTAGGTACACTTGACCTAATAATGCAAGGACTAAATAGGCAATCAAAATGCCAAATCCAGTCTGAACATTTGGCTGGCTCTGTGATGAACATAATTAATTTTTAGTAATAATATTATTAAATAACAATGCAAAATTTCTTCACTGGAGACTTGGCAAGAGATTTGCATTTGAATGTACTGCATGCAAAACTACTAGAACCATCAAGCTGAAAAGGTTTTGGAAATTCAGTGGGTAAACATCTTATGGGACTTTAATTATCCAAACAGAGAGGCATCTGGTTCACGACATGCCTAACATAACAGTTATTAAAAACAAGAAAGTTTGGTTCATTGATGTGACTTTACCAGGGGATGCTAGGATTGAAGGAGGAACAACTGGAAAAAAACTGGGAAAGGGATGCAGATAAATATCCAATAGCTCAGTTTTACAACGGTGGATGCATTCTGAGTCTGCAAAAAACAGATGGGGGGAGGAATGATGTCTACTAATTTGATCTGAACTATAATATCAGCATCTGATACACGACAGATGGTTTCTATTTTGGAAAATGAAACAAATTGTAAGGATGAAGGTCCTCATACCCAAAGTCAGCATTCAAGGATGATTCTCTGTTATTTATCCACAATCAACATATCTGAGGATCTTGAAACTGCAAATGTGACATCAAATTAGTATCTGAATATTTATTTATTTTAATTTATTTTTTTATTTTTTATTTATTTATTTTGTCAAGCATGTATTAGATAACAGATATAAGTATAAACATGATTATGAATACATGAAATGGATATGAATAAAAGGGAACATTAGGACAGGGATGGTAGGCACGCTGGTGCACTTATGCACCTCCCTTAAAGACCACTTAGGAATGTTTTCAACCTTGTGTTTGGCTCATAATTCTCCTTCCCTTTATTTTGACAGTATGTCCTGGTGGAGCAGTGGACTAAAGCGCTGTTAAATAACACTTAGCTGCCAGCTGCCTGCAATTGCTGCAAGTTCGTATCTCACCAGGCTCAAGGTTGACTCAGCCTTCTATCCTTCCGAGGTAGGTAAAATGAGGACCCAGATTGTGGGGGCAATAAGCTGACTTTGTATAAAAAAGAACACTGCTTAGGGGAGGTCAAAAGTCCTACTAAGCAGGTATATACAAAAGTATGAAGGCTATTGCTTAATGCATTGTAAGCCGCCCTGAGTCTCCGGAGAAGGGTGGCATATAAATCGAACCAATTAATTAATTAATTAATTAATATTAGACTCAGTAGTTTCAAGCTTACTGTCCACATTCTAGCGTCAAACATCTCCAAATATACTCCCAACGCTCCTAATATTTTCCAAAGCAACTCCAAAATTGTTAGCTTTTTCCATTTATTTCTTGCTACCTTTAACTTGTTTCTTTTTCATCACTTACTAGGATACCTTTCTGGGTTCAACTTTTGTTACCTGCATTGTGAGTTCAGTTCCTTAGTTAGTATCAGTTTCTAAATCTCTCCTAAATCTTTTCCAAATCTCAATTCCTTACTGTCATTTACTCCTAAATCTCTCCCTTCCTTCTGTTCTCTAAAATATCCTGATCTCCAAATTACATTATATGGGCATGCCCTCCTTTCTTGAAAAGTTCCTCATATTTCCAGAGCCAACATAATTCTTAAGATTCCTATTAAGACAATTCAAATAGTTGTTCTATCTTCTCTGAAGCTTTTCCCAGCCATACAATCCCTAGGTTTTGCAGAGCATTGCAGCTATAACTTGATTTCATGGACATGCCCTGATCTTTGTTACAAAATTCCAGAAATCTATATTTTTTATCAACGTTGACTAAATTGTTCTATTTGATTGGACCCAAAGGTATAATTGCACTGAAGCTTCCCTTTCCAA
Source organism: Masticophis lateralis (assembly GCA_030761175.1). Lineage (NCBI taxonomy): Eukaryota > Metazoa > Chordata > Lepidosauria > Squamata > Colubridae > Masticophis > Masticophis lateralis. The sequence goes on along the minus strand of JAUDYJ010000001.1, from coordinate 242,844,834 downwards.
ATTTCACCAGAATAACCAAGAACATCCCAGCTAAAAAAAAACCAAACAGGATTCCCCCAAGCACAGAGGAGGGGGGGGGGGGTTGAGAGAAAAAAGCATTAGATTTTCTTTCTTTTAATGAGAATTGCAAATTGGTTACCTGAAGTTGACTGCTCCATTCTGACAGCCATTCAAGCTGCCCTTGAAAAAGCATCAGGTAGATACAATCAATAAACAAAGAAGGGAGAGTGTCCAGTGTTGTGTAAACTGGTTGATTCACTGAAAGACCTTTCTTGTGGCCTAAAAAGAATGTCCACTCTTCTCCCTGGTCCCACTGAGTGACCTCATTTCCAGCCAGAGAAGCAGCAGAAAACATTTGCTGTCACTCTCCTACTGCAACTGCATGTTTTTCAGGCCAGGTTTTAACTGAGACTCATCTCATCAGGGGGTTCAATTTTCTGCTTAGGTCCATATTACTGTTCCCTTTCCTTAGAGGTATGGACAGCTCCCTTTCCACTTCACAGAAGTTCAGTTAGTTAAACATTTTGAAGAAGGGCTATGAACAGCTTTCCGTGTCTCAGAACTCTACCTGGGATTGTCTTTCAACTCCCAATTTAAGACTCTTGTCAGACAGTATTGACTCCAATCTTCTTTTCAAGAAAATCTTGAAGAAGTGACCGCTATGCACATGTTGCATGGTGCTGCTTCTGGAGGGAAGCAGAAATTGGAAAAGTGAAATGTGAATTATTTTTGCACACCTTCCACTATTCACAGAAGGACAGAAATGGGTGGGTCGTTGCATGGCTGTGACACCCCTGATGATCAGAGGTGAAAAAAACAGATATGTGAGCATTAGCATCCTAACAGCAATAATCATAGAATCTTGTTGGACATCTATCTAAATTATCCCCAGCTATGCCAAACGTACCTGAATGAAGCTGAGGTTTTTTTCCTGCTATGTTCTTTGGATAAGCCAACCGAGCAGCCTATATGGAAGCCTTGTATTTTCCTGAGTAAGGTGAGAACAATACTTCTTTAAATTAGATTCTCTCCATTCCCTGGGGAAGTATTTAAACTGAGTCTTTCCTCTTGATGATCTGAAGGTGGAACATTGGTATCATGCCAAAAGTTTTTTTCTTAATTCCTCCAAAGGCAGTTTCATCTTTAAAAAAAAAGGGGGTGGGGAGAAAAATCACCATTCCATGAGGTTACCTGTGATCTCCAGGTAAGCATTCACCTTCCATGTTGAGGGCCCTTCGAAGTTCAGTTAAAAATATCACTTGTTTCAGGGCCTTTCCTAGAAAAACATCGGTGCAATGTTGAATTCATAATGGCATTCCTTTAAACTTATAATTATTGATTTAAACAAATTTTACAGAAAAATTCAAGGAAAGAAACAATGAAACTATAAACTGAAGAGAAAAATAAAAAGAGGGATTACTTTTTTCATAATAATTTTTATTTTTATTCAAAAAGAGTTAAAATACAAAACTCCAAAACTGAAGAAAATCCATAGGAACAAACAAACAAAAAAGAAAGGAAACATTAAAAAAATGCAACACCCCCACTCCCCCACACACATACACATATTATCTCTCCTAGTTGAATACTGGTAAATATATTATAACAATATTGGTTTCTCACCTTTTACGAAACAGCCCCCCCGCCTTCACATTTTCAAACTTATAATTCTGTTTATAAATAATTAACCTGTCATCTCTCTATAATATTAATTGTCACACTCCCCGGGAGAATATTTTTAGTCCAGGATAAAAATATTTTTTAAAGAAATAATCTCCAAAGTGTAGTGAATGTCCAATATATATGTAAATCAAGTCCAAACATTTCCATTACTGCAAGGCATGCTGTGTTTTCCTTACAGAAGACAAAGGTTATTCAAAAAAAGTTAAAAAAAAACATGAAAGGAAAAGAACAAGAAAGAAATGGATAAAATCCAGCAGGGGATTAAAATAAATCAGCATTCAACCAACCAGTCAACTTTTAGAGAGCTGAAGCAAAACAGGAGCTTTAAAAAGTATAGTTGAAATCCAGGCATGCTTAAGAGAATGATCTGTCAAAAGGAAGAAGATGGATGACCTGGCTTTCTGCTGCTCTCATTAGAAACTGTAATCTTCAAGCTTCCTCATCCTAGGTGAGGAAGTTATCCATAGTCGTCTGAAAACTATCAAATCAAAATGAACTAAAGTGAATCAATTAATAAAATCTTTATTATGGTCATAGGTCAATGTAAGGGAGTGGGTGAGTTACAAAAAAGAGAAATTGTAGGGAATTTCTCTGTATTGGCTTTCTATGATAGCTGAGTGAAGGGCATGACATTATATAAGCATGAAGGTCATCCAATGACTAGGTACTTCAAGATTGTTAAAGATGTCATGGGAGAGGCAGAGAGCCTATCAGATTCATCCTGATAGGTCCATTCATTCACAAACTTTCATCATCAATAAAAGGTGGGGGCCTGGCTAGATCCAGCTGGGGCTCTGTGTCTACTACATGCTGTTTAATGAGAGCTTTAACTTGTTCATTTCTTGTGCTCAGTAAAAGACTTGTAGAGAAGCCCAAGGATGAGGCTTTAGTTGCAATGGCCTTTTTCACGTTGTTTGAAAATCATCTCTCGTAGTTAGTGTGGCAGGGTCAAAGAGAAAAAATGAGAGTTTGAGCCAGTAATTGAGTATGGTCATCCACACTCTAGCCTCCATTTTCATGAGCCTGTCCCCAATCTCAGGGAGGCATTAGAACCACATCTGAGAATCTCAAGGGCCAATGTTAGAAAGTTGGATTGAACATATTGTAATGGTGCAAAGTTGTAAAAGGGGCCCGCTGCGTTCTGTAAAGAATGTGTGTTATTGGCTTGGCTATGAATAGTTTGAGTGCTGTAAGTATATAGTGACCACTTCTTGTCTTGAGAAATTTGAGCATGGCAGTTGTTCTCTTCTGTGCATTTTCAGCAATGTATTCTCCATGGGTTTTCCTAGTATTAGCAGTGTGAAGGACAACTTCCAGATAATTGAAACAGGACACCTGCTCAGTTTTTCTAAATTCTGCCCATCTAAATTCCAGGAGTGGCTCTTGGGCCTTTTGGCAATTGCCATGATTTGGTTTTCTGAATACTAGTTAGTGTTTTCTGCAGTACTCTGCTAGTGATTTCAATGCTCTTTTAAGGCAATAAGTATTCTTGAAAATAATGCCGAGTCATCTGAGTAGAACAGAAATGTGTCTTCCAGCAAGTTTTTTTTTTGGGGGGGGGATGAAAATTCATGTTGATGAGAAGGTCCACCAAGGAGTTGATATAGAAATTAAATAGGAGTGGGGATGACACAAATCTTTGCTTGACACCTTTCTTAGTTCTAACTGCCTTGGAGAGGTTGTCCTGGGGATTACTCTTACTTTGAGTGAGGTCACTTCATGAAGCATTCATATTTTTTAAAAAAAAGATGTCGATCAATCAAAGAGGTCTCCAAATTTTCCCACAATTTAGTTTGGGATATAGAATCAAATGCTAAATAAAATCTATGAAAGTGGCATATAGAGACGTGTTATGTAAGGAATATTTTTCAATGAGATGATAGACTACTGAACACTCATTAATGGTAGATCAGTCTTCCTTAAGCCAGCCTGCTCCTCTGCAAATGTGTTTGCTTATCCCAACCAATCCCAAAATTTCTTTGTAGATATCCTGCTTAGAGTTTAGCTAAAGTGATAATTAACAGAATCAGAGAATCAAATAATAGGAAGGGACCTTGGAGGCCTTTTAGTCCATTCCCTAAGACCTCAAACCTCATCATATTTTGGAAATAAATTACAATTTGTGCATTCATTTTCTTTGAATTTTTAAAAACCGGTAGTTTATATGTAAGAAAAACAAGCCTTGTTTTAATTTTTTTTAAAGTATTAGTTTTATTTTTATGGCTTTTCAAACTCATTCCTTTGATTGCAATGTAGAATTTAAAAATATGAATATTCACACACATAAACATTTTGAAGCTTTCCCAGGGGTGTCGAACTCAAGGCTCGCAGGCCACATCCTGCCCATGGGATGATTAGATCTGGCCTGCGGGACCGCCCTGGAAACAGTGAAGGATCGTCCAGCAGTGCCTCTGCCAGCACAAACTCAGAGCTCAGGAGAGCCATGTGCAGCCCTCCCAAGCTCCATTTTTGCTGACAAGATACTCAGACCACCACAGGCACCTTCAACATGAGTGATGTTGAGCTGGCCACCCCACCCTGGCCATGCCCCTCACCTCTCCCAAGTCAAACACAACCCTGATGTGGCTCTCAAAAAAATTGAGTTTGACACCACTGCTGTATAACATTTTATTTCCCCCTAGCAAGCCATTATTTCATTGGCAGAATTTAACTAGTAAAACCCTACAATAATTTAAAAGTTTGAATTAAGAGATTGGACTGTGCTAGCCATTCTGAGGGAAGAGAGGAAAGAGGTCAATAATACTTACAAAAAACAAGCATTGTGTCTTCTTTTACATAGGTTTCCACACATGACTTCCACACAGGAAAAATTGTCTTAGTCTATGTTATTGGCCCAGACTTCATGAAAATGTAACTCTATCCTTAATAGCAATTTTCACTAGAAGTAGGATTTTTCCTGTGCGTTTTATTGTGTCAAAAACTAAGTCCAAAAGGAAAGCTGTAAGCCTCATTTACTCAAGAGAGCTTCTCAGAATCTAAGCAAGAGGTCTATCTTTGGTTCTCCATAGAATAACATCTGGCTAAGAATGTCTGACTGGAATAACATCTGGCTAAGAATTTCAAATGAGGTCAGAGTACTTGAAAACACCATACAGGACGCATGGTATTGAAAAATATACAGTTTTCCCTGTGAACCTCCCCCCCCCCCAATGGAAGTCATGGAAAGGCCTCAGATAGCTCAACAGCTAATAGCCTGTTATTAAGATCCAGCTGTCTGCAATTATTGCAAGGTTTGAGGCTCAAGGTCGACTCAGCCTTCCATTCTTTCTAAGGTAGGTAAATTGAGGACCCAGTTTGTGCGGGCAATAAGCTGACTTTGTATAAAATATACAAAAGTATGAAGGCTATTGCTTAACGCATTGTAAGCCGCCCTGAGTCTCCAGAGAAGGGCGGCATACAAATCTAATTTAAAAAAAAAAACCCTTGAAACAACTTGAAATAGGAGCCTGTGTAGCGTAGAGGGCTAATGCCTCCTACTAAAGGCAGCAATTAACACCAGCTGCCTGTAATTTCTCTGAGTTCAATCCTAGCCAGGCTCAAGGTCGACTCAGCCTTCCATCCTTTCTAAGGTGGGTAAATTGAGGACCTAGTTTGTGGGGGCAATAAGCTGACTTTGTATAAATATAAATATACAAAAGTATGAAGGCTATTGCTTAACGCATTGTAAGCCGCCCTGAGTCTCCGGAGAAGGGCGGCATATAAATCAAATTAAAATAAAAAAAATAAAAAAAATAATGCAACATCTGTTTGTCTCTGCTCTGAGAACTGAAAGGAAGGACTATATATACCATTTAATAGTATGTACAAAGTATGGTACCTCCCTGGGTGCCATACTTTGAAGATTGTTATCAGGTCAGAGATGTGTGCAAAGGAATCAATTGACTGCCAAGAAAATTAAAAATTCAGATATTGAAATGGCTCCCTCAACCATTGGGAAGGAAGGAAGGAAGGAGGGAAGGAAGGAGGGAGGGAGGGAGGGAGGGAGAGAGGGAGGAGGGAGGGAGGGAGGGAGGGAGGAAGGAAGGAAGGCAACACTACAGCAGAGTCTTAACTTAATATCTGAAATCTACTCTGGAGAAAGACAGTATCATTCATTTAGATGATGTGACTCTCTCCCAGACTTTCTTGAAGGCTGCCTTCACATCTTTGTTGCGTAAACTATAAATGAAAGGGTTAACCAGAGGGCCAATTATGGTATAGAACAATGCATTTGCCTTGTTCCAATTCGGAGTGTTTTGAGATTTGGGTCTGCAATACATGATGAGAATGGAACCATAGAATAGGGTAACTGACACCAGGTGGGCCAAGCAAGTGAAGAAGGCTTTGCGTCTCCCTGCAGATGAATGAATACGAATGATGGCTCCTACAATACCAATATAGGAGCTCAGGATGATAGCTGAGGTTACCAGCCAATTGCAACCTATGAGAGCAGTCAGAATGACTTCATAGAACCCTATATCATCACAGGACATTTTCAGAAGAGGCAGCACATCACAAAAGTAATGATTGATGACATTGTTTCCACAAAAGCGTAGGCGGAAAGTGTTACTAATATGTGCAATGGCATTGGCAAAGCCAGCTGCGTAAGCTCCTACAACCAGCTGGATGCAGAGCTTCTTGGGCATGGCAGTGGTATAAAGGAGTGGATTGCAGATGGCCACATAGCGGTCATAGGCCATGAAGGCCAGTAGGAAGCATTCACTGTAAGCCAAGCCAGCAGAGAAGAACAATTGTGCTGCACAACCAGCTATGGACATGTGATTATTCTTGGATACACAGTCAGACAAGATCCGAGGAGTGTAGACCGAGGAGTACCAGACATCCAGGAAGGAAAGACTGCCCACAAAGAAGTACATAGGTGTGTGCAAGCGGGAATCTAAGTAGATCAGGGCCATGAGGCCCAGATTCCCAGTCAGTGTAATGATGTAGGAGACAAAGAACAGCACAAAGAAAATAATGCGTAGAAATGGATCTGTTGTAAATCCAACAAGGACAAAACCTGTAACAAGTGTTTGATTGCCTTCCATTCCCGTCATTTTCATAAACATAATCTGTTTAGAAAAGAAAGAGAAGTCAAAATTTGACAATTTTCAGTCCCAGAATACAGAATTTGTGCTACGATTTTGAAGCATGTGTGGAAAACCCTTTGAAGTACAGTATTTGGTATGCTATTATCAACTTTTCCCCGAACTGATTTGGCTTCCAGTTTTTAACATTCTATAATAGTTTTTTTTAAAATTTGATTTATATGCCGCCCTTCTCTGGAGACTCAGGGTGGCTTACAATGCATTAAGCAATAGCCTTCATACTTTTGTATATTTATATTTATACAAAGTCAGCTTATTGCCCCCAACAAACTGAGTCCTCAATTATATTCCATATAAAGGATGGAAGGCTGAATCGACCTTGAGCCTGCCTGGGATTGAACTTGCAAGTAATTGCAGCAGCTGGATCTTAAATGCTGCCTTTGTAGGAGGCATTACTCCCCTACGCTACTCAGGCTACTCAGTTATGGGATACAAGCTTCAACCATTCAAAAGAGACATTCAACAAGCCCAAAAGTGGACAAAAAAAGCAAAACACCTCCTTACCAGCAATCAATACTCAGATGAGCATAGATTAACACCAGGGGTGGGTTCTACTTACCTTTACTACCGGTTCACAAGAGGATCGCGCGCATGCGCCTTGCTTCTGCACACACCCCTTGCTTCCAATAGGGTTGGAAGAGACCTTGGAGGTCTTCTAATCCAACAACCTGCTCAAGCAGAAAACCCTATACCATATCAGACAAATGGTTGTCTGATCTCTTCTTAAAAACCTCCAGTGTTGGAGCTACAACTTCTGGAGGCAACTCATTCTACTGATTAATTGTTCTAACTTCTAAGGAACTTTCTAAGGAAATTTCTCTTTAGTTCAAGCTGATTAGTTTCCATCCATTACTTCTTGTCCTGCCTTCAGGTACTTCAGAGAATAGGTTGTCCTCCTCTTTGTGGCAGCTCTTAGATATTGGAGCACTGCTATCATGTCACCTCTAGTCTTTCTTTTCATTAAAGTCGACATAATCAATTCCTGCAACTGTTCTTTATACTGTATATTTTAGCCTCCAGTCCCTGATCATCTTTTTTGCTCTTCCCTGTTCTCTTTCTAGAGTCTCAAGATCTTTTTTATATCATGGCAACCAAAACTGGATGCATATGTGCTGGCTGTGCAAAAAGACTGTAAGGGAAAAAAATATACCAATATATACAAAAACGTATGATAATAAAAACTGAATTAAAACTACAAATATTTTTATTAAGTATGATACTGGAGGATATAAAAGGAAAGCATCACAATTTATGAAGTAATATACTAATGGTAGCAAGAGTCCTTTTGGGACAACATTGGGAAGAGAAATCTTGCAGACCAAACAGGCTTGGGATAAAATTTTGGAAAATACATGGCAATAGCAAAATAAACTGTATATATTCATAGTAGACACTTAACCAGGGTTGACAATGTTCCCTTATATAAAATATATAACACAGAGAGGGAATCTAAAGCACTTAGAATATAGTTTTGGAAGACAAAATATGTTCAAAAAATAATAAAAATTATCCCAATAATCATAGTCCAAAACATATGTATTTTTTCTATTTGATGGCCTGAAATATTTTTTGAACAGGGTCATAGTAAATACCTGGTCGGTTCTGATGGCACTTACAAATTCTAAAACAATGGATGAATTTTCAGCCTGCAAGACAAGGAGGAAAAACACAATGTGTAACTCCTTGATCTCAACTATACTTTGATCAGCATTTCACAAGGCACGTCAAGAATATATTTATTTATTATTAGTTCAATTTATATGCCAACCTTCTCTGGAAACTCGGGGTGGTTTACAATGCGTTAAGCAATAGCCTTCATACTTTGTATATACCTGTTTAGTAGGGCTTTCGGGCCCCCTAAGTGGTGTTCTTTTTTATACAAAGTCAGCATATTGCCCCCACAATCCGGATCCTTATTTTACTTACCTCAAAAGGATGGAAGCCTGAGTCAACCTTGAGCCTGGTGAGATTTGAACTTGCAGTAATTGCAGGCAGCTGGTACTAGTTAACAGCACTTTAGTCTGCTGCGCCACCAAGGCTCTTATATAGATTTTTAAACAGATGAGCATATCCTCCTAAAAATTATTCTGCTTGCAGTTTATATTTCGATTTGTATGATCTTCTAATCATTTTAATAATAGCATTTCCATAAATGATCCTTCACTGATCGTTTACTAATTGGGAATTCTTGCTTTATTTTATTTGTTGAGATAAATTCTTTTCAATGAGCTCAAGAGTGCAAGAGAGCACAGCTGATACTTCTTGATATATCTGTGTGATAAAGAGGCAGGACAGACTGCGAGGAAGTGATAAAATTAAAAGTGAGCCAGTGAATTGCATAAAGTAATGAGATATGAACTGAATCTGTATCTTTGCATTAACTATAACTATAACCATGGGCATTTATGAATTCATTTAGTTGAATTCTCAGATTGGAAAGTTGTGCATCCTGTCCACCTAAGGTGATTATTACTGCAATGCTCTAACTCATTTGAGGACCTTCATAATCCACTAAACTTTATATACATTTCTATTTTATGCCTAACAATTTCATCCAGTTGATGTTCTGCTGTTTCTCTGTCACATTTCTAATGTTGAAGAAACAAATATTTTCTTCATAAAAGATAACGGTAAAGGTTCCCTTCGCACATATGTGCTAGCTGTTCCCAACTCTAGGGAGCGGTGCTCATCTCCGTTTCAAAACCGAAGAGCCAGATGTCTCCGTAGTCATATGGCTGGCATGACTAAATGCCAAAGGTGCACGGAACATTGTTACCTTCCCACCAAAGGTGGTCCCTATTTTTCTACTTGCATTTTTTACATGCTTTTAAACTGCTAGGTTGGCAGAAGCTGGGACAAGTAACGGGAGCTCATCCCATTATGCACTAGGGATTCGAACCGCTGAACTACCGGCCTTTTGATCAACAAGTTCAGTGTCTTAGCACCTGAGCCACCGCATCCCTTTTATTATTTCTTTATTATTTATTATTTCTTCATACATGTTCATAATTTTCTCCCTTTTAATGAAAGTCCAAAACTAGCTACCTGAGGTGGACTGACCTCCTCTGATTTCCATTCAAACTATTCCAGAGAACATATCACTTAAGCAGAAGCAATAACAAAGGTGGTGTCTAGTGTAGTTTTGTAAACTGTTGTCTTTCTTTCTATTTTGTGGCCCAAAATACAGATCCACTCTTCACCCAACACCCACCCCAGTCCCACTGAGTGACCTCTTTTCTAGCCAGTGGAACAGCAGAAAAGATCTTCCTTCTTTTCTTTACGCAACTGAACATTTTTCAGTCTTGTTCTTCCTGAGGCTCATCTTACCAGGGGAATTCCATCATTTGCTTAGATCCAGATTAGTGTCTTCTTTCCTCAAAGGTGTGAACAGCTCTTTCCAGGAGCTCTGGTTTGCATAATGGTTAGAATGCAGTACTGTAGGCAAACTCTGCCCTCAATCTCAAGTTCAATCCTGATGGAGTTCAAGGTTGATTCAGACTTCCATCCTTTGGTAAAATGAAGATCCATACTCTTGGGGGCAATATGTTGACATTGTAAAAACTGCCCAGAAAGTGCTGTAAAGCACTGTGGGGTGGTATATATTTCTGAGTGCTATTGCTATTTCCACTTCATGGAACGCAACAGTTTAGGTAATTAAACATTCCAAAGAAGTGATATAAAAAGCTTTCTCTGTTGTTTCTCAGAGTTCTACCTAGACTTGGACTTTTAATTCCCGTTCTAAAGCTCTTGTCAGAAGCAAGATTGACTCCAGCCTTCCTTTAGAGAAAAGGTTGCAAGAAGTGACTGCCATGCACATGATGCTGGCAGTCATGGAGCTGCTTCTGGAGGAAGCAGAGATGGGAAAATGAACCACTTTTGAACACCTTCCACTGTTCACAGAAGGGCAGAAATGGATGGGTTGGTGTATGGCTCTAAGACCCTTGACAATCAGAGGCAACACAAAAGGGCTTGTGAGCATTGGTCAAGTCCTAACTGTGATAATCATCATATTTTGTTGGACATCTATCTAAATTATTCCCAGATATGTCAAACTTACCTGGATGAAGCTGAGTCTATTTTCCTACTATGTCTGTTGGACAAGCCAATGGATCAACCTATATCGGAGTCTTATTTTTTTTCCTGAATAAAGTGTCCACATCCCTGTTTCAAATTACGCAGTCTCAGTTCCCTGTGGGAGCATTTAGATTAAATTATCCCTCTTGGTGATATGAAATGGGAATATTATTAGCATTACTAAATGTTTTTTCCTAAATTCTCCAAAGGGAGTTTCATCTGGGAAAAGAAAGGGAACAAACACCCCAAGGCTTCCTGAGTTCCCTAGGTAAATAATTAGAAGTTTAGCTGCAAACATCATTTTCTCAGACCATCTCTGGGGGGAAAAAACTTGGGAAAAAATTTTGAAATAAAAAAAACATTATTATTATTATCATTATTTATTTACTGAAAGAAGGTTTATGAAAATTCCAAAAAATGGGAAGCAAAAAGGATACATTATTTTTGCATTACTAAAATTGTCTTTTCAAAAACAGAAAAGTTATATATCAAAGGTTATCCAAGATAACCTTGGGAGGCATCCAGGAACCTTGCCCTACCCATTGCTGGATGTGAGACACTGTTTCTTAAATTGGATACCAGGAGAGGTCAGTTAGAACTGTTGCTTTTATACCAGCTTCCCTGCTATGTAGCAATCTGAGCTGCTTGATTCCATAGTTAGGTTGGTGGTAGACCTCCCTGAATTTATGGTGCTGGGAGATTTCAACCTGCAATCTCTAGATACGGAGTCAGAGATAGCTCCACTGCATGGAGCTAAGCCATTCAGGCCCAACTCATATGTGATTGGATCTGGGTGGTGGTTAACTTCTCTTAGAAGGAGTGGCCTGCTGGCTCTTAGAGATGATGGTGCACTCTTTCCTTGAAGAAACATAATTAAATCAAAGTTGTCTGGACAGCTTTCATCCAATCTCCAATCTTTTCTTTTCAGAGAAGGTGGTACAGAGAGTGGCCACAATGCAGTTTCAGAGAACCCTAGATGGGGCCGTTTATCCCGATCCACTTCAGTTGTAGTTCAGTCAGGGTTGGGGACTGAGACAGCATTGATTGCACTCAAGGATGACCTCTGGTGAGAGCAGCATAGAGATAGTACATCCATCCTGGCTCTTCTTGACCTCGCAACAGTGTTCAATACTATCAATTATACTATCCCTCTGAGCTGGCTTCAGGAATTGGGGCTGGGTAGCACTGTATTGTGTTGGTCCTCCTTCTGCCTCTGTGGCTGATTCCAGTTGGTATTGATAGAGAGAGAAAGATCCTGCCCACAGCCTCTACTTTATTGGGTGCCTCAGGGTTCGATTCTCTCTCCTCTTCTATTTAACATTTACATGAAGCCACCAGGTGAGATGATCCATCAGTTTGGCATGAGATATTATTAATATGTAGATGACAACCAGCTTTCTATCTTTACCCCAGGCCCCTTGAACAATGCTGTAGATACCTTAACCAGTGGTGGGTTGCCCCCAGTTCGCACTGGTTCTATAGAACCAGTAGTAAAACCGGTGGGAGGCTCCACCCACTGACCCTGACATCATGAAAATGCTTCTGCGCTTGCGCAGAAGAACATGTGTGCGACTCTATTGTGGACTGGTAGTAAAGATAAGTAGAACCCACCCCTGACCTTAACCCACTTTTTGGAGGCTGTCGGGGACCAGATGGGATAAAAACAGGTTCCATCTTAACCCTAGGAAGATAAAATGGCTATGGGTATTTGGACCATCCAGACAGAAGGTCCTTCCATGTTTAATTCTAGATGAACTTCCACGGTGCCATGCACTTCCATCGGCCATTCTGTATGGCAAGTATAAAAGAATACCATTCATGGAAAGACTCTGTCCCTGTGGCTCAGGAGAGGTGGAGACTGTGGGTCACATGCTCCTTAGATGTTCCTTTTATACGGAGATTAGGAAAAAACATATTTTGCCAATAACTGCTAGGTATCCTGGCCGCTCTGACACTACCTATCTTCAGTGGTTGCTTAAGGATGAACAGTCCATAACTGTAGCACAGGTGACCAGATTCTGGGCAGCAGCACTGGGGATTTGTTGCATGTCTTCTCCACCATAGCGATGTATATAACAATTGTGTTATATAACACAGTTGTGGCCAACCCCTGCACTGCTTAGTCATTTCCCTTCTAGCATTGAACCCACAACGGGCCACACAGTATAGGAATTGCAACTATCGTAAAGACAGACCATGTATAATGGACACTGGATTTTATTATAGATTTAGTTGTCATTCATTATTTTATACTAGAGTTCTTAAGTGTATATATACTGAGTGCTTTTATTTGTTCTGGTCTAAGACTATAATAATAAATTGAAATTGAAATAGTTCTGGATGGGGTTGCACTACCCTAGACAAACCCAGTGCACACTCTGGGGATCCTCTTAGATTTGTGGTTCCTGCTCAACAAGCAAGTGGCAGTTGTGGCCAGGAGAGCCTTTGCACACTTTTGGGTGATACACCAATTGAGTCCATTCCTGGACTGGAAGGCCCTGCTTACAGGGACTCATACCACTGTAACCTCTCATTTAGACTATTATAATATGCTGTACATGAGGCCACCCCTGAAGAGCATTTAGAAACTTGAAGTGGTGCAGAATGTGGCTATGGGGGTAATAAATGTTGCCAAATATACAGCATACATAACACCACTTCCATGTGAGCTGTATTGGTTACTGGTGTGTTTCCAGGGGCAATTTAAAGTGATAGTTAGCTTGGTACCTGATTACCGGAGCGATCACCTTTCTCCAAGAGATTTTACCCATCCAAGTTAATGTAGCAGATTGGGCATGCCATAGATCCTGTCAGACAAAGAATGTCAGCTAGTAGGGACTATAAGTCATGTTTTTTCTGCAAGGGCCCCTGATCTATTGAACATCCTCCCTTCAGAGATTAGAATGGTCCCAACCCTGTTAACCCTTCATGAGGCCCTAAATACCTGGCTATGTTCTGTGCCCAGGGTGCTGAATATGTCAAGGCCCCCATTTCCTGGCTAAATTACTAACTGGTCAAGTGTCTCAGCTGCTATGCTTAGTCTGTGCACGGGGAGCCTAATTCTCCAGCAGGCCCAGCGGCTTGGAGCTGGAGCTTCACTTGAACACCATGACAAAATCCTCATCAGTCAATTGTAAAGCTTTATTTGTTCCATCCTGCAACAACACCTTTAACCCCATCAAAGAATAACTTCTGCCTATCCTTTTCAAAGACCTTGGAAAAGACTCGATAGGTGGACAAAAGCAGCAAATCCAATCTAAACATCTGGCTAACTGGATGTTGAACCATAATAATAATAATAATAATTGATATGATCCAAACAGAAATAAGTACTAAATGTCCAAATTAAATTCTTTAAAAAATTCCAAATAGCAATATGGATCTTTTCTTTGTTTTGGCCTTTTTTCGTGTATTTGTTTTTTTTAATGAAAAATGACATATGAGGCATATAAATTAAGGTAAAGGTAAAGGTTCCCCTCACACATATATGCTAGTCGTTCCCGACTCTAGGGGGCGGTGCTCATCTCCGTTTCAAAGCCGAAGAGCCAGCGGTGTCCGAAGATGTCTCCGTGGTCATGTGGTCGGCATGATTAAATGCCAAAGGCTCACGGAACACTGTTATCTTCCCACCAAAGGTGGTCCCTATTTTTCTACTTGCATTTTTTGCGTGCTTTCGAACTGCTAGATTAGCAGAAGCTGGGACAAGTAACGGGAGCTCACCCTGTTACACAGCACAAGGGATTCGAACCGCTGAACTGCCGACCTTTCGATCGACAAACTCAGCATCTTAGCCACTGAGCCACCACATCTCTTCATGTATAAATTAAATAAATACATAAATATAACAAATAAAAAAGAAGACAGTTTTTTTAAAAAAAATTAGAACATCCATTCAACAAGAAATAATATTTTAGATATGGTTTAGTAGTGAAGCTGATATTGATTCAAATGTGGTTTTGAAAAACACAAAAAGGATATGGGTAAAAATTGAAATATTGAATATGCAAATGAAGAAGGGTTCATAGAAAAGGGAGGGAGAGCTCTTTTCTGCTTCAGTCAATGGAAAAGTATGACACCCTGTTTGACAACAGACTGAATGACAGGTTACTGGCCCAGACCACACTTTTGCCCTATATCCTGTCACTCTGGTGAGTTGAAAGATGGCTAATCCTTGACCCCAGCTACCTGCCCTCAGTTAGGCTGCCCTACTGTCCCCTTCAGTAAAGACAATAATTTCTGATTTTTTTCCCTCTTCCTAATGGGTGATCCTTGGTTGGGGAAGAAGTGAAGTTGAAGGAGTACACCAATTTAAATGGTCTCATATGAAATCAATAAGGACTGTCCAGCCAGAATGTTGAAGCAGGATAGAACTCAGTTTTGGGGCAATGCAATTTAGGCTGGTACACTTTCTTAAATAATTACATCAGTGGAAGAACACAAATGTGAATATCACTATGAGAAGAGCCCTAAGAGAACACTCGTGAGGTAATTTCCAAATATTAGATAGAGTTTGAGAGAGAATAAAGCACATGTTTCATCCACACAGATCTATCATCATGTTTGCTGTGTTTCCATTCTATTTCCCTTATTGTGAATCATGTTTTGAAATGCTTTCAGGTAGGAAAAGGGACTGAGAAGATGGACGAATGGGAAACAATTCACCCCCCAAAAAATAAATACCGATAGATTTTTAAGATGGCTCTTTTGACCATCTAGAAAGGAAGGAAGGAAGGAAGGAAGGAAGGAAGGAAGGAAGGAAGGAAGGAAGGAAGGAAGGAAGGAAGGAAGGAAGGAAGGAAGGAAGGCTGGCTGACAGTATAGATTTAAATCTTCTGAAGTATAATCTGGGGAAAGAGACTATCAATGGCATTCATTTGAGTATTTTGAATCTCCCCCAGACTTTCTTGAAGGCTGCCTTCACATCTTTGTTACGTAAGCTGTAAATGAAAGGGTTGGCCAGAGGGTTGACTACAGTATAAAACAATGCATTTGCCTTGTCCCAATTTGGAGTGTGATGAAAGTTGGGTGTGAGGTACATGATGAAAATGGAACCATAGAAGAGGGAGACTGACATCAAGTGAGCTGAGCAAGTGAAGAAGGCTTTGCGTCTCCCTGCAGCTGACCGGATGTTAACTATGGCTGCTCCAATGCCAATGTATGAGCTTACAATGATAGCTGTGGCTTATAAGCAAATTGGAACCCAATACAACAGCCACAATGAGTTCATAAAGACCTATGTCATTACAGGTCATTTTAAGAAGTGGTGGCCCATCACAAAAGTAATGATTGATCACATTGTTTCCACAAAAATGTAGCCGAAAAGTGTTGCCAGTGTGTATAATTGCATTGGCAAAGCCAGCTGCATAAGCTCCTACAACCAGCTGGATGCAGAGCTTCTTAGGCATGGCAGTAGCATAAAGGAGTGGGTTGCAGATGGCCACAAAGCGATCATAGGCCATGAAGGCTAATAGGAAGCATTCAGTGTAGGCCAAGCCAGCAGAGAAGAAGAACTGAGCTGCACAACCAGCTAGGGACATGTGGTTGTTCTTAGATACACAGTCAAACAAGATCCGAGGAGTGTAGACCGAAGAGTACCAGATATCCAGGAAGGAAAGATTGCCCACAAAGAAGTACATGGGTGTGTGCAAGCGGGAGTCTAGGTAGATCAGGGTCATGAGGCCCAGATTCCCAGTCAGTGTTAGGATGTAGGAGGCCAAGAACAGCACAAAGAAGATAATGCGAAGAAATGGGTCTGTTGAAAACCCAACCAAGACAAAATCAGTAAGCAATGTCCAATTGCCTTCCACTTTCATCATTTTCATAAGCACAACCTGTTTACAAAAGAAAGAGAAGTCAAAATTGGGCAGTTTTCAGACCTGAAGTAGAGAATACTTGCTACATGTTGAATGATGTGTTGAACTTTCCCTTCTCTGACATATTTGGCATGAGTTTGACAATTTTGCCCCCAAATACTTTTACTTTTGCTTTTTTAACATTCCGAATACATTTACAGGATTCATCCTTTATAAGAAAAGGACAACATAAGGCCCTCATTGCTTAAGAGCACTCCATGAAGTCTGCTAATCTTTTCTGGAGACAGGCCCAGACTGTTAACAAGATTGGGGTGGGTGAAAACTGGGTAGAAAACAATGGTGGGCTGCAAAGTTTTGAACAACCGGTTCTCTGCCATAATGACTGGCTGGGTGGGTGTGGCTGGATGGGCGTGGCTGGATGGGCATGGCCAACTAAATGTCACTTATGTCGAGGGTTGCTTTGCCTAGCCCACCCTCTCATGACCGTGGCAATGCTGCTATGTTGTAAGAGTGAAAAACGGTCATAAGTCACCTTTTCAGTGCCCTTGTAACTTTGAATGGTCACTAAATGAACTGTTGTAAATACAAAAAGCTTCTTCGCTTGCAAAAAGATGCCCTAAATACCAATCATTAGATTAGAAATGGGGGAATACACACTGAAGATCAATGAGTCACAGCTGTCGTGGAAAGCTAAACCATTCTGTCTGAATACCTTCCTTTTCCTCAGGAATACCTGCAACCCAGAGTTACGAATCAGGCAGGTGCCAGAGCACATTGAGGAATTAAAATAGTTAAAATACAGCCAACACTTGCTCATAAAGTGAAACCCTTTAGCAAAGAGGTCATTTAAGCTCTCCAGAAAGTGGATGGGCATATTTGGGCTACAAAATGCTGAGCTAGAGACAAATTAATAAATTAACATCTTGAGTGAGGGCTAATCCCATTCTGTTTTTGTTCAGACCTTGCTGCAGGGAATTTTTGCCTATGAATATAGCTATCTATCTCTTTATCTCTTAAGTGCTGACATCTGCTGTGGGCTATTAAGGAAGGTGGGGGCTTCTTTCTCCCTCTAAGAAAACATTTTTCTCCATTTTTCTTTCAGGGAAATGTATTCTTCCTTTTTAATATTTCTCAAAATATTTCATTCTTCTAGGAGAGGGGTGGATGCTAACTTTCTACAATTGGTGCCATGTTACTGTGTCATATTATCAAGAGAGCCAACTATAACAAATTGGAAGGAGGATCCATTTATTATCAGTGAGCAATCATGTAGTTTGGCCACTCTGAAGCAATGCAAGAGACTCCTGTCCCAAAGGTGCTTTTTCAAGAGGCAACTGGACTTTCTGGAAACCAAGAAGCCTCTTGAAAAATCACTTTTGGACAACCATGACCTGGATGACTGAAGAATCCCCATAGACAAGAGACACCTGTGCTCAGTGAACTGACAAAGCACCCAGGAGAAGCAATCATTAGATCCATTTGCACCACTTAAAGATACCATCTGATCTCACTCACTTCACAAGATACTCTAAGTTAATCATCCAGATTTAAGGAAAAATCACATGCTCTCAGAAAGGCAGTAAAAAAATCAGACAGAATGTCAAGCTTGCATCCTGCCTCTCAGCCATTTCTTCCATTTTGCCTCCCATGCTTGGATTAGTCTCTCCATGTCTCTCCATCATTTCAGCTTCCTAGCATCCCTAGTATGTGTTATGGATCAATGATGAGGGTTGGGGAAACACTCTTCTTAGAGAAAAAGCAAGCTCATTCACAGGTATGTATGGAATAAGGAAACCAAAAAAGATAAGTGTCTATGGAGTCTCTCAGTCATTCAGGTCATAGTTGTCCCAAAGGTGCTTTTTTTCAAGGCAACTGGACTTCATGGAAAGTCTAGTTGCCTCTTGAAAAAAGCACCTTTGGGACAAAGAAGATAAGAATCTGAAGGGATATATTAGATGAGAAAGCCTGTTAAATGCAAGGACCAGTCCAACAATTGCATTACTAGCATCTCTAGCATCACTCTATTTCAAGGACAATTATATTAAGAGGTAACTGATTACATATGCAAGATTATACATAGGGACAAGAAACAAATTAAAATGCACTAAGAATTGGATAATGAAGTAGGAATCTACGCTAATTAATATATTAGTTTTAAAAAATGGAAAATAAAGAGAAATCTCACAGCAGAAAAAATGCTTCTGGGGAAAATGTCAGAATTTGAAAGATTTATACAATCATCATCATCATCATCATCATCATCAAGAACATTGATCTCAAGCTACAATGTGTGGGACAATTGATTCAACATGTTTGATAGTTGGTTTATAACTCTTTTACAAATTGCCAGGGATGAGCAAATTGTACAATAATAAATACTGGAATTGCCACAACAAACAATGAACATTTTAACATTTTTACATATGTGCAAAAAGACTCAATAGTATGGGAAAGAAATACATCAACACATCAAGAAAATTCTGATAATAAAATTTGAATTAAAAACACAAATATTTTTATTAGGTATAACCCTACCAATATAAAAGGAATCCCTCACAATTTATGAAGAAATATGCTGACAGTGGCAAGTGTCCCTCTGGGACAACACTGGGAAAGGGAAATCTTGCACACCAAATATGATTGGAAGACTAATACTGGAAAATACACAGCAATGGAAAAATTGACAGTATATATTCATAGCAGAAGCTTAACCAAGTTTGACAAGGAATCTACCCTGATTAATATTTTTGTTTTTAAAAATGGAAAATAAAGAGAAATCTCACAGCAGAAGAAAGGACCTTTTTCCCATTCTGTGGAGCAGAAGAAAAGATCTGCCCTCCCTCCCCTTGTGCAACTGCACGTTTGTCAACCAAGGTTCTTCCTGAGGGGGTTGCCATCTCATCAGGGGGTTGCCATCTTCTGCTTAGATCCCCTTTCCTCCAAAGTGTGAATAGCTCTCTTTTCACTTCATGGAAATCAACATTTTAGATAATTAAAGTTTTTAAAGATGTACTGGGAACAGCTTTTCCTGTCGTTTCTCAGGTCTCTACCTGGACTTTGTCTTTCAACTCCCATTCGAAGACTCCTGTCAGAGGCATGGTTGACTCCAACCTTCCTTTAGAGGAAGGGTTGGAAAAAGTGACTGCCATGGACATGACTGCTTCTGGAGGGAAGCAGAAACCGGAAAAGTGAACCACTTTTGAACACCTTTCTGTATTCACAAATAGAGAATGGATGGATTGGTGCATGGCTCTGAGACCCTTGACAATCAGAGGTAACAAAAAGGGCTTTGAGAGCGTTGGTCAAGTCCTAACTGCGATAACCATAGAATCCTGTTGGACATCTACCTATATTATTCCCAGACATGTCAAACTTACCTGGATGAAGCTGAGTACATTTTCCTGCTATATCTGTTGGACAAGCCAACAAATCATCCTATTTGGGAATATTGTGCTTTCATGAATGAAGGGTTCACATCTCTCCTTCAAATTAGGCAGCCTCAGTTCCCCATGGAAGCACTTAGATTAAGTTATCCCTCTTGATGATATGAAGTGGGAATATTATAATTACTATCAAAAGGGGTTTTTTGCTAAATCTTCCATAGGGTATTTCACCTAAGGAAAAAAAAGTGAAAAATCACCCCTGAGACTTCCTGAATTCTCCTTCCTGAAATAATCATCTTCCACCTTGAGGGCACTTAGAAATTTAACTGCAATCATCACTTATCTCAGGGCCTCCAAAAAGTACATTTGATCATAGTGAATCCTTTCAAATTGTTATCATTATTTATTTACTTACAGAATGTTTACAAAAAAGCAAAAAAAAGGGAAAACAAAATAATTTTTTCATTAATGGGTATAATTGTCTTTTCTAAAACAAATAAGTTATATATCTCTTAAATCCTGCCCTTCATAATGAAATAATACCCATTTTCCAGTTTCTCAAAAGGATTTCCTCAGGAACAATCCAGGGCAAATAAACTATATCTCTTGAAAATAATTCTATCCCACAATTTTGGGTTATAATTTAATATAACATATAATAAACCTATAATGTATATGTTAAAATATTTTTTTCCAAACATATGTGAACTATTCATAAGACCATAGGACTTGATGATGCCCACCAATATTTTTTATATTGCCAATTTTAAAAATCTGATGCTTATCCTTTAAAACGTATTCTTTTGGTTGTCCCATATATTTATAATATAATCTTTGATCCCAGAAGGAAAGGGATCACCTCACAGTTTATGAAGGTGTGTGCCAATAGTGTCAAGAATCCATTTAGCTTGGGACCAAGTTACATGAGGGACCTCTTTCTCCCAGACTTTCTATCCTTCCATCAGCCAAAGAGTGCTAACTGGCAGGAACTAGAAGTGGGCCTTTTTCTGCTCTAGCCCCTGCCTTATGGAATATCTCCTCAGAGATCAGAGTGCTTTTTAGAGCTTTTCACAAAGCTCTAAAAACTTGGCTATGTACTTGGAAAGTGAGAAGAATCCTGTCAGTTGACTTCACTATTAGCAGACTAATCATCATGGCTGCTGTTTATATTCCTATATATTTCGTGAGTATTTTTATTCTTTTAATGTTTTTTTAAAAAAATATTTATTTATTGAATTTATTTCCCACCCATTCCCACAGTGCAATTACACTTGGAGATTTACAGCATTATTTGTTTTAATTATTTTAAAGTTGTAGACTTGTAAGCTGCCCAGGGCCACTTGGTTGAATTGGGCAGACATAAAAATTGAATTAAGTAAATAAATGAATAAAAATAGCATTTGAAAAGAGAACCCTGCTGAGCAGTACAGGTTTGGGAGACTAAAATTGGTGACTATACAGCAATACAAAACTAGTAGTATACATTGAAAGCCGAAATCTATGTAGTAAATTCAAGCAGGAGTGTGTGTCTAATAAATGCAACGTATATCATACAACAAGACAATCTTAGAAGCTGATAATATGGTGGGGGGTTTTTTTTGGAAGAAATAGAGAAACTATTTTTTAATAATAATAGCAATAACAGCAATTAAAATGATCCAAACAAAAATGAGTAACAATATCCACATTAATTTTTTTAAAAACATTCAAATAGCAATGTCTTTATTTCAATAGATTTTAGATAGCATCCTTTTCATGAGAAATAAAGTGATATAATCTTTTATAGTCTTTTATATAAATATTTATTTATATTTTGATAAAAATATAATGTGGATTTCAATTCAGATACGGATTCCATCAAAGCATCTCAGGTTTCTTGAAAGCAACCAAATCATGTAATCCACACTGAGCCATCAAAGGTTGTTTCAAGTGATTTTACTGCCAATATTGTGAATCAGGGTGGCAAAATTCTGTTTCTGATAAAATAATGTAATAGGTATTAATAATAGTAATAACAAAAAAACCCCATTGCACAGTGATTATTGATCTCAAATATGTATCCCACATCCCACCCACAATTTGCACAAGAACATTTGACTCCTACTTAGAACAGAAGTTTTCTGATAAAGTTAAATATTCATGAATCTGAACACCAACTATGAGTCAGCAGAGCTTAAAATGTCTAATGGCTCACAATCCATAACTAATGGCAATAACAATAATAAAAATAAAAACAGTAAGAACAAGAGAACAAAATTAAAGACTGCTAAAATATTTTTAAAGATCTGAATTGATTCAGATTCAAGATACTTAGTGGGGCTTTATTACTGAAGGTCTGAAAGAAGGAGAGAAAGGGTTCATTGAAAAGGGGAAAATAGTCCTTTTCTGCTTCAACTAATGCGAAGAGTACAACACCCTGTTCAGCAATAGACTGAATGGCAGATTACTGGCACAGTTGCTCTATCCTGTCACTCTGGTGAGGCAGGTAGCTGGGCTAATCCTGGATCCCAGCTACCTGCCTTCAGTTAGGCAGCACCACTCCACCCTTCAATAAAGAATAAATTTGCCGATTTTTTCCCCTCTTAATGGGTGATCTTTGGTAGGGGAGGAAGTGAAACTGAAGGAGTACACCCATTGTTGCTTTTAAATTATCCCATATGAAACCAGTAAAGGTTGTCCAGCCAGATTGCTGGGGCAGGATAAGACTTGGTTTTGGGGTAATGTGATTAAGGCTGTATACTTTTTAAAATAATCACAAGTGCAGGGACATTTATATGAATATGACTATGAGGGGGGCTTTAAGAGAAGAGCCCTTAGGTAATTTTCAGATAGTGGGTAATGCTTGGGAAAGTATTAAGCACATCTTTAATCGATATAGTTTCACAGGCTAAAACTGTGTGCCTAGTCTATCATTCTCCCATGTTTTCATTCTGATCTTGCCTGCTCTGTTTCTTTCTATTTACCCCCTAGGGACCATATTTTGAAGATGCTTTCAGATAGGGAAAGGACTGGGAAGATGTGTGTGGGAAACAATTGCCCCTCAAGAACAACAAATATGGAGATTTTGAAGATGGCTTTCTTGACCACCAGGGAGGGAGGGAGGGAGGGAGGGAGGAAGGAAGGAAGGAAGGAAGGAAGGAAGGAAGGAAGGAAGGAAGGAAGGAAGGAAGGAAGGAAAGTTGATACCATAAAGTGAGGCAGCATTGCCAATGACACAGTAATAACAATTGATGCAACAACAAGAACAAAATTAAAAACTGCTCAAACTTTTTAAAAATCTGAATTTAAAAACAAGTTGTGTCAAGTGTTTTGAACGGAGAGAGAGGAGAGACAAAGGACTCTTCCAACAGATATCATTGACAGCTGCAGGATAGGAAGGTCTTTGTTCTTTCCTCAATTGACAGAGGGATATTCTGCAAAATAAGCTCTCAGGCCACTGTGATAGAAGATGTTCATTGACCATAGACTGTTTCACTGTACATGCAGTTTAATTTTTCATTGGTGAAAAAAGGTTGAAGAAATTCTTGAGAATATTTAATCCCCCTACAGGCTTCCAATGAGAACCCCCAACATCCCACCTGCCAGAATCCAGTTTGACTCTTGGACTGCAGAAACAAGTCCATGTGATTTTCTAGGCAATATTCTCAGAAAGGTGCTTGTCATTGATTATAAATCCAAATATATATTTCTGATTTTCCTGCTTATTTCACCTTCAAGTACATTTATTCAGAATAAATTAGAAAACTACATTGTTCTCTACGACTTGTGTGATAAAGGGAAAACACCAGTCTCCTTGTAAGCTGCAGCACCAGATACGAGTGCCTGCAGACTCAATGCCTGCTAAGTATAAGGCTTCCATATAAGCCTTTGAGAGGAGAACGCCTCTTTCCAAGAACAGCCAAGTTTCAGCATTATACATTAGGGTTAACACCCCCACCCCCACCTCCCATGACAAAGTCACAGATGAGGACAGCCTTATAACAGACTAATTTAGGATTCACCAGCAGCAGTTGAAAACCCAGGTCCTCAAAGGTCTGTTGACCAGAACAATGTATTTGGGGCCTTCCTCCCCGCCCAAGAGTGGCCATCCCCCTATCTTCTATCATATCTCCCTTACCCATCAGAACAGTGATGTTCTGGCCTGCCCTCAATCTCCCAGAAACCCCCTTCCCAACCCACAATTCCATTTCCACCAAATTCTTTCCCACTTCACCTTATGTCATCCCTTCAAGATAGGCCAGGTGACAAAACAGACACCACAGGTTTGACTGGAATTGTACTTTATTGAAAGGAGCTATATAATAACACAACCATAAATGTCTGACTGTGTTTTCCCTTCTCTCCCTCTTATACCCAGTTAATAATTGTGAAGCCAATCTGAGTTTCTTTCCTATTGTGGGAAGCCCCCCCTCCCCAAGAATGAAATATTCCAGGAAATATTAAAAAGCCAGGATAAAATATTTCCCCTAAAGGAGAAATTTAAAAATGTTAAGGGAGGCAGAAACCAACCCCAGTTTCCCTGCCCCAAGCAGAAACTGAGGAGGCCAGCTTTTAGAAATGGTAATCCATTCAGAAAGACTGGGTCAAGACAGAAACTCAGATAAGCAACAAACAAAAGGTAGACAAAATTAGCTCAGACAAACACCAAGGATTTGCATTTCCTCTTTTGCCTATAGAGCCAGCTATGACCCCTACATAACTCCCACATGACCCCCATAGGAACACAAGGTATAAAAACCACCCACTCTAAACTCTATTTTGTCAGCTGTCCCTGAATCACATGTGGTTGGTATCAATAAATGGAACCTTTCTTTCCAATCAGCCTCCAGCCTCCATTTTATTTCCAGTGCCTTTCTCCCAGATTGGAACTAGACCTGGATATTTCCTCCAACACTATATTTTCCTGATTTAGCACAATTTTATTTCCATAACCATTTCTGGATAATTTTTCCAAGGACTTCTCATGGCTGTCTTCACCTTCTGTTCTGCCTCCTACTAAGGGTTCATCCTGATCCTGCTAGCCCCTCCTCTTCTGCCCCCTTAAGGCTGTTCCTCCCCTGTGGGCAGTAGCATCTTCTCGGCCATTTTGTCTGTTGCTGCAAGAAAAACAGGTCCTTGTGAGGCATCTGCTGGGATGCATTTATACAGTATTAGATTCCATATAAACCCAGTTCCTGCTCTTTTTTTAAAAGGGAGAACTGTAATTAAAAAAAGAAGGCTAGTCCTCTTCTGATGAAGCAGTTTTCTCTGGAAGCCTTAGTTAATGCTTATGGTATAGGTGTCTTTTGCTTAGTCTCAGGAGAGATGGAGGAGCTACTTGTACATTCTTCTATTTTCTCTCCATGGAAAATTTATAGCACTGAAAATTTATAGCACTGAGTACAGTACAATGTGACTCCAATCTGTCATTTTGGTAACTTGATAGGTGGCTAAATGTTATTTATTTATTTATTTATTTATTTATTTATTTATTTATTTATTTATTTATTTATTTATTTATTTATTTATTTATTTATTTGATTTATATACCGCCCTTCTCCTTACGGACTCGGGGCGGTGAACAGCCGAATAAAAAACAGTACATAAAAGTTAAAAATTATAAAACACATATAAACTTTGGCTGAGAATTAAAAACAACTAAATATTAAAATACAACAACCCTACAACTCTAAAAAAATTTAAAAATTCAACAGGGATCAGGCTAGACCGGCAAGCTGGAAAAGATAAGTTTTTAGGGCCCAACGAAAAGTCCGGAGGTCGGAGATTGTTCTCAGTTCTGGAGGAAGATCATTCCAGAGGGTAGGGGCTGCCACAGAGAAGGCTCTCCCCCTGGGGGTCGCCAGCTGGCATTGTCTTCAGGTACTAACTACAGTAAATCAACCCTACCCAACCTTCACTTAAAAGGGGGAAATTCTGATTGCCTTTCATGCCAGACAGTGGTACTTGCAGGAAGAGGAGATGAAGTTGGGGAAATGCATGAATGGCTGTGCTCAAATTAGCCCATGTGAAATCTAGAAGGACTTGCTGGCAGGATTCCTAAGACAGGATAGCCCTCTGGTGTTGAATCAATACAATTAAGGCTGGAATGCATTTCTCCCAATTCAAGAAGTTAATGAGCATGTAAATGTGGTTGTGAGAAACCCTATTCTAATTTTCAAACTGTGGGTAGAGATTGAGAGAAAGGTAGGCATATTTTTCTTCCATAAGTATTTCCCCCACACAAATTTTCTTATGCTCATCCAGTAATTTCATTCAGATTCTGTCTAACTAATTTTTTTTCTTCGCTTGTGTATCATAACTTTGAGGATGCTATCAGATAGGAAAAGATGAGGGAAGATGTATTCATGGCAAACAATTAGCTATTAAAAGAAATGAGTTTGGACATTTTGAGGACATGCTGCCTCTCCACTGTGGAAGGAAGGAAGGAAGGAAGGAAGGAAGGAAGGAAGGAAGGAAGGAAGGAAGGAAGGAAAGGCTCTTACTAGAGAGTAGGGATTAATTTCTGCATCTGCAATCTAATTTGAATAAATAATATGTCAGTGCCATTCTTTTGTGGGCTAGAAATCTCCCTCAGACTTTCTTGAAGGCTGCCTTCACATCTTTGTTGCGTAAACTGTAAATCAAAGGATTGACCAGCGGATTGATTACTGTATAAAACAAGGCATTTACCTTGTCCCAATTGGGACTGTGTTGAGAGTTGGACCTGGAGTACATGATGAGAATGGAGCCATAAAAGAGCATGACTGAGACCAGGTGAGATGAACAAGTGAAGAAGGCTTTGCGTCTCCCTTCAGCAGAGCGAATGCGGACTATGGCTGCCCCAATACCAATGTAGGAGCTCACAATGATAGCTGTGGTTACTAGCAAATTACAACCAATGGTAGCTTTCAGGATGAGTTCATGCACTCGTGTGTCATCACAGGCCATCTTCACAAGTGGTAGTACATCACAAAAGTAGTGGTTTATGATATTACTACCACAGAAGCGTAGATGGAAGGTGTTACCAGTGTGTACAATTGAATTGGCAAAGCCAGCTACATAAGACCCCATCACTAGCTGAACACAGAGCTTCTTGGGCATGGCAGTGGCATAAAGGAATGGGTTGCAGATGGCCACAAAGCGGTCATAGGCCATGAAGGCCAGTAAGAAGCATTCAGTGATGGTTAATCCAGCAGAGAAGAAGAACTGGGCTGCACAACCAGCAAGGGACATGTAGTTGTTCTTGGACACACAGTCAGACAAGATCCGAGGAGAGTAGACAGAGGAGTACCAGACATCCAGGAAGGAAAGGCTGCCCACAAAGAGATACATGGGTGTGTGCAAGCGGGAATCTAGGTAGATCAAGGACATGAGACCCAGGTTCCCAGTCAGTGTTATGACATAGGAGACCAAGAACAGCACAAAGAAGATCATTTGTAGAAACGGATCTGTTGTAAAACCAACCAAGAAAAATTCAGTGACCAGGGTCCACTTGCCTTCCACTTCCATCATTTTGAGAAGGGTAATCTGTTTATAGTTGAAAGAGAAGTAAATTTTTGCAGTTTTCAGTCCCACAACAAAAAAATCATGTTATGATTTTGAAGAATATGTTGAAAAACCCTCGGACATATTCAATATGCTGTGGCTAATTTTGCTGCAAACTGGTTTTCTTTGTAGTTTCTAGAACATTCCATAAATATGTCCACAATATTTAAAATGAATTGAATGTACTATATGATTTTTCCTCACCTTATCTGACTGAGTATTGTGATGAGTATAGGCAACAATTGTCATCTAGAAAAATGTTACAGAGGGTGGGTGATAGGGGAATGAAAGTTAGAATGTTTTAAGAAACAGTTAAATGACTCAGGCTGTAAACAAAAGAAGCAGCAACTGGAGAGGTTCAGAGAAGGGATAGGGTTAAGGATTATGATAGGTTCTCTACCTCAGTGTCTGAACATCGACCTCTGTTGAGGAAAGGCTTTTATTAGTGAAGCAGTTCACACTATGTCTGTGGCTGAAACAGATGAATAATCCTGATCAGGGAATGGCTCAAGTTGGAAAAAGGAGAGAATCAATCAAGGGCAAGAAAATAAGAGCAGCATTTTGGATCTGGAGTACCTGAATACAAAGTCCATATTTTTCACCCTAAGGCAGAGGACTTCCACCATTTTTGTGCTTCAGAGACACACCACTGTCTTTAAAGCATATCACAGTGTTATAAAATGAAGAACGGTTGCAGGAACTGGGTATGTCTAGTTTAATGAAGGACCAAGGGTGACATGATAGCAGTGTTCTAATATCTCAAGGGTTGCCACAAAGAAGAGGGAGTCAAGCTAGTCTCCAAAGCACCTGAGGTCAGGATAAGAAGCAATCGATGGAAACCAATCAAGGAGAGAAGTTATCTAGAACTAAGGAGAAATTTCCTGACAGTTAGAACAATTAATCAGTGGAACAGCTTGCCTCCAGAAGTTGTGAATGCTCCAACACTGGAAGTTTTTAAGAAGTTGGATAACCATTTGTCTGAAGTGGTGTAGGGTTTCTTGCCTAGGCAGTGGGTTGGACTAGAAGACCTCCAAGGTCCCTTCCAACTCTGTTATTCTATTCTATTCTAAAATCAATTTAAATCAATATAGTAAACAATCTCAATATTTTTAAAAGCTTAATTTTATCAGAGGAAGGAAAGGGTGATGGCTTGCAATATAGCATCTATAGTACTATATACCATCCCAAATTAAGACAAAATCACCTAATAACAGCTGATCAGGGTGGGATGGAGAAGAAGGTCTCTTGTTGACTTGGGAAACAGCAAAGTCTAAGAACTGCTCAGACTGAAACAACATGTAGGTGAGGGTTGGAATTCATGGCTGGGAGGGGAAGCATAAAACAAGATTAAATCCACTGCCTGGGGGGATGTGATGAGGGAACCAGGGAGGTTGGCAGGGCCCTCCACTGCTGACACAAACTGCCAGTGGGAAAAAAGAGATCAGAGAAGAGAACCTGATGAATTCCAAAAGGCCCGTTTTGCACATAGCAACTTTACAACAATGGATGGAATTTCAGTCTGAAAGAAACGAAGGAGGGAAATGTTGTGCAGGTAGTCCTCGACTTACAACAGTTCATTTAGTGACCATTCAAAGTTGTAACTGCACTGAAAAGAATGACTTACAGCCATTTTTTACACTTATGACCATTGCAGCATCCCCAGACCATGTGATCAAAATTCAGATGCTTGACAACTGACTCATATGTATGATGGTTCCTACTGTCCTGGGGTCATGTGATCACATTTTGTGATCTAACAAGTAAAATCAATGAAAAAGGCAGATTCAAATAACAACCAGGTTACTAATTTAACCAGTGCAGTGATTCACTTAACAACTGTGGCAAGGAAGATCATAAAATGGGAAAAACTCACTTAACAAATGTCTCACTTAGCAATAGCTATTTTGGACTGAATGATAGTCAAAAGTTGAGGATTACCTGTACAACTCTTTGTTTTTAAATATACTTAAATCAGCATCTCACAAGACACATCTGGAAGGCAGCTAAATGGGAACAGCAGACTTCATCAATTTGCTCCCTGGAATGGCTCCATCTGCTGGTTTTGAGGGAAAATTAAAAGTGCATCTAAACTGGTTGTTTCTTTTGTTCATGTTTGTTATCCTTTTATCTTCTTTCTTTTAGCTTCTTATTTAATTGTGCACTAAAGCTGGAATCTTTATAAGACAAGGAGATTAATTGTATAATAAAATGGAGATTGGTATGTTTATTTTTGTTGCTAATATAAACTCCAATTGTGTTGACATCCCCAGCTGATATTTTGGGACTCCAAGGAGTTGTGGCTTTTGTTAAAGGAAGCATAAGGGTCCATGCAGGGGCTTAGTTTATAATTTTATACACTTCTGTAGGCATTGGCCCATACTGAATCCAGTATGAATAACTTCCACATATGTGGGTGTATACAAGAGCTTTGAAAGAGATGCAAGGTTAGCGTATAAATATTAACTGTCTTAGAAAAATTATTTTTACTTCTTTTTTTTCCAATATATGCATAGAATTACCTTAAAAATTATTTTTATTATAATTATTTTAATGAAACTAAAATTATATTGTTATCTAGAAAATGTATAATGTTATATATATTTACTATATTATTATTTAGAAAATTACGAAGTCGAAATAAATTTATATATACTGGTTATACTGCTGTCTAGGAGAAAAAGAAGGGAATCTTTAAGAACATTTATTAAGTTTTTATAAATGACTTATGGTTGACTGAGGTTAAATTGTGCAGATATGATTTAGTCTGATATGTATTTGAGTTTAACTTTATTCTATTCATGTTTAGTAAATATTTTAGAGTAATTTTACTTTACTTATTGTTAAAATTTATGATATTTTATCTAGATCTCACCTATATTCATTGTTTAATATTGATTGATGTTTAAAATTGATGTTTTGTTAGTAACGGAAGCCGGGGGGGGGTGGGGAGGGGTGGGGGGGAAAGGGAGGGGGTGGGGGAGGAGTGTTGGGGGGAAATGGGGATAAAAATTGTATTGTAAAACTTTTTCAATAAAAAAAGAAGAAAAAAATAAAAAAAAATAAAAAAATAAAAAAAATAAAAACAGAAAAAAATAAAATAAAAAAATAGAAAAAAAAGATTTAAAAAAATTAACTGTCTTCAACACAATGAACAGGAGGGCAATTCCAAAAAGTCAGAATTATTTCAAAGTAGCGAAGAGTGATGACTTGGGCTGTCTGATAATTGTGGAAGCTGGAATTTGAACATGTAGGAGGCAATTTATTAGGAAAGACAAATTTAGCAGATTCTACAAAATCAGACCAAATATCAAGTGTCTTCTCTATCATAATACTATCATACTATCATAATAAAATAGTATTACAATAGCAGCAGTAGTACAATAGAGTAATGAATCCATTTTTGCTGAAGTTAATTCCTTTGTTCTGGGACGCCTTCAGCATTCAACATTTTAAAGCTTACTTGCTTAATGCATTCAAATTCCTCAATAAGCATAAACTACCTCAAACCCAAATTCTTCCCTTCAGTACCGTGATGTCCATATTATCTAACACAAGGTTGCATATCTTTGTTGAAAACCCCCGTATTTTTCAAAATCCTTCTTCAGAAAACAAGAGCAACTCAATATTTTTTGTATCTTCTTTGAAGTTTCTATTTGCCATACAACCCTCTAGCTCACAAAATCACAGGGTTATAACTCAGTCCCACTATCAGGCATCACTCTGTGCAGTAAATTATAGAGAACCACCTTTAATCCAAATTGTATTTGATTGCCCCAAAGATGAAGGTTTGGAAGTCAGCTTCCACTATGCATGGGCCTGCTTCTAGGGGAAATCAGAAATTGGAAAAGTGAACAGCTTGGAATTCTTCTATTCTATTCTTCTTCTATAATGTACCCATGTGAGCCAGCCTCTGTCAGCCTTGACAATCAGATGTGAGAAGAGGGGCCATGGGAGGACTAGTATAGATCTAGCTCCTAGAATGGTAGAAGTTAAGGAGACATCTCCGTTAATGATGCCTCATGATGCCAAACTTACCTGAATGAAAACAAGTACATGTTCCTGCTAAGATCCTTTGAACAAATACTGTAGATCAGCCTATATGGGAATTTTACTTTTTCCCAAGTAAAATAACCTTTCTGAGATTAGGCAACCTCAGTTCCCTACTGAAGCAGTTGCAATAAATCTGTCCTCTTGACAATCTGATGCGGGAATATTATTATCATATCAAATGCTCCCAAGGGAGTTTTTTCTTGGGTAAGAAAAAACATTGTCCCCTATGCTAGTCGAGTTCTTCAGGTAAACAATCAACTTCTATCTTGAGACCACTTGTAAATTCAACTGTGAACATCACTTGCCTTGGGGCCTTATCCAGAAAAAAATCTGATTAATGGTAATAATGGTAATAACCAGCCTTCTATTGTTTTTATGATTAATTGTTTATTTAAACAAATTTTACCAAACAAGCCGTATAATTGCCCACTGCTTCCATCATTTTTATAACCACAACTAGAGGAAGAGAAATAAGAAGTTTGCAATTTTGACTGTTGAAATAAATATTTTAATATGCTAATATTTTAAAGTAGACACAGAAACTCCTGAGGTACATAATATTTCATTCCATAAATTTGTAACTGATGCAATTGTATCTACAATTGTAACTGACACTAAATGTATCTCTGTATGTAGATGTATATGTGTCTCTGTATATGTATGTACATCCTAATGCTGTCCATCCACCCAAAGATGCAATGTATGTACATTACAAAAAATTAACTCTAATTGTTGGCTTCCAATATTTAATTCTTGACAATAGGCAAGCATGATGATATTACTCCAAATTCATAAAACTGAATCCTCCTTCATTAATTGGCAATAGCATTTTCTATAAAGTTATTCTTGGAATTGATGAACTCCATGGGAGAGGGGGAAAGTGACTCTTTTTCCCAAAGCAAATAGATCCTATTCTATTTTATTCTATTCTGTGATGGATGATCTGAATCTCTCCCAGACTTTCTTGAAGGCTGCCTTCACATCTTTGTTACGTAAGCTGTAAATGAAAGGGTTGACCAGAGGGTTGACTACTGTGTAGAATAACGCATTTGCCTTGTCCCAATCTGGAGTGTGTTGAGAGTTGGGTCTAGAGTACATGATAAGAATGGAGCCATAAAAGAGAGTGACTGAGACCAGGTGAGCTGAACAAGTGAAGAAGGCTTTGCGTCTCCCTATGGCTGAGCGGATGCGGACTATGGCTGCCCCAATACCAATGTAGGATCTCAGGATGACAGCTGTGGTTGCCAGCAGATTGCAACCCATCAGGGAAGACACAAAGAGATCATAGTTCCCTATGTCATCACAAGCCATCTTCACAAGTGGTGCCACATCACAAAAGTAGTGATTGATGACCCTGTTCCCACAAAAGCGTAGGTGGAAAGTGTTACCAGTGAGTATAATGGCACTGGCAAACCCAGCTACATAAGCACCTACTACAAGCTGGGCACAGAGATCCTTGGGCATGGCAGTGGCATAAAGGAGTGGTTTGCAGATGGCTACAAAACGGTCATAGGCCATGAAGGCCAATAGGAAGCATTCAGTGTAGGCCAAGCCAGCAGAGAAGAAGAACTGGGCTGCACAACCAGCTAGGGAAATGTGGTTGTTCTTGGACACACAGTCAAATAAGATTCGAGGAATGTAGACTGAGGAGTAGCAGATATCCAGGAAGGAAAGGCTGCCCACAAAAAAGTACATGGGTGTGTGCAAGCGAGAGTCTAGGTAGATCAGGGCTATGAGTCCCAGGTTCCCAGTCAGTGTTATGAAATAGGTGACCAAGAAAAGCATGAAGAAGATTATGCGTAAAAATGGGTCTGTTGTAAACCCGGCCAAGACAAAATCAGTAAGCAATGTCCGATTCTCTTCCACTTCCATCATTTTCATAAGCAGGACCTGTTTACAATGGAAGAAGAAGTTAGAATTGTGTAGTTTTCAGCCATGATATAAAAAATACATGCTAATGTTTTGAATGATGTGATGAGCAGCCAACACCCTTGGTATTTTTTTGTCAATTTTGCCTCCAAATGCTTTTGCTTCTGCTTTTTTAATATTGTATGTATATGTATGTATGTATGTATGTGTGTGTGTGTATGTGTATGTATATATATATATATATATATATATATATTTACAGGATTCAGGTTTCATAAGTAAAGGACAGCAAAAGAGCCTCATTGCTTAGGAGTTCTCCATGTATTTTCCTAGAATTATCTGAAGGTGGTCTCAGCATATATGAGTGCTTGATGAGCCTTGTTGGGACTTAGACAGTTAACAAAGTTGGTGCTGAAGAGAAACTGTTTGGAAGACCATGAAGAAGGCATGACTGTGAAGTGGGAGAAACCAGCTAAGACTGGTAATATAAACAACACTTCTACATATTTCCCATATTTCGATTTTGGATTTTTTGGGGGGTGGGGGGGACAGACTCTTTCCATATATTTATCATTGCAGTTTTCTAAAACCCCGAGGAAACATTATGGATCAGTGATGAAGGTCAAGGGGAGAGAATTTTCTTCCTAGTCAATCTCCTTTAAACGTTGGGTCAAGAGAACAAATGATACTAAATTATTTTCACTCAACTGATGCTTTTGGCAAGCTTCTCCTTGATTCCCCAGGAGGTCACTTCTGCCAACAGTCCATCCATTTACTCAAGTTACGATGCTTGGAAATTCACTGTCCACATCTCCAGAAGTGAAACGCCTTATTAAGAAGGGCCTATAAAGTTCAGAAATGGTTTTATGCAGCAAAGAGATATGTACTGTAGAAAATAGGATAGTTTATTTATACTCTCTTCAGCTCAACTCTCCACCTTCCTAGAGTTAATGTTTTGTTACAAGCACAGGCATTGATTTTCATGTAAAAGAATGAGTGGGTAGGGGAATGTAATTAGTATTTTTCCCCCAGCAAGTGTAAAATGGCTCAGATTGTAAACAAGAAAGCAGCAACTGGAGAGGTGCAGAGAAGGAAAAGAATTAAGGATTGTGATAGGATTTCTGCCTCAGTGCCTGGATCCCCAACTCTGTTGAGGAAGGACTTATCTTAGTGAAGCAGTTTTCACTACAACTATGTGAAGAGCTCAGGTGGCTGAAACAGATGAGTAATTCTGATCAGGGAATGGCCCAAGTTGGAAAAAGGAGAGAATCAATCAAGGGCAAAAAAATGAGAGCAGCATTTTGGACCTGGAGTACCTGAATACAAACTTCATATTTTTCACCCTAAACCAGAGGGCTTCTACCATTTTTGTGCTTCAGAGACACACCACTGTCTTTAAAGCACATCACAGTGTTATTAAATCACTTTAAATCAATATAGTACACCATCTCAATATTTTTAAAAGCTTAATTTCATAGGAGGAAGGAAAGGGTGATGGCTTGCAGTGGATCCATTAAATAGCATCCCAAATTAAGACAAAGTCATCCAATACATCTGATCAGGGTGGGATGAAGAAGAAGGCAGTGATGGGATTCAAGTAATTTAACAACCGGTTCTCTTCCCTAATGACTTCGTCCAACAACCAGTTTGCCAAACTGCTCAGAAAGTTAACATCCAGTTCTCCTGAAGTGGAAGAAGGCCTCTTGTTGGTTTGGGAAACAGCAAAGCCTAAGAACTACTCAGGCTGCAACAGCATGTGAGGGGTGGAATTCATAGCTGGGAGGGGAAGCATAAAACTAGGTTAAATCCACTGTCTGGGGGGATGTGATGAGGGAACCAGGGAGGTTGGCAGGGCCTTCCACTGCTGACACAAACTGCCAGTGGGAAAAAAAGAGATCATGCCGAAATACCTGATGAGTTCCAAAGGGCCCGTTTTGCACATAGCAACTTTACAACAATGGATGGAATTTCAGTCTGAAAGAAACAAAGGAGGGAAATGTTCTACAACTCTTTGGTCTCAAGTATATATCAGTATCTCACAAGACAAGTTAACATTAGACTTTATTTTGGAATAATGTGCAGTTTATAAAATGTACTCATCAGCCTTATAACTTTAGCCTTTGGGAGAAGAGGAAAAATGCTTCAAGATTAGCCCAATTGTTTTAAATGTTGCAGAAACAACTGAACACCATGCACTGTGACAACTGACCACCAGACCATTGCCCTAGAATTGACAAAGAAAAAAAAATTTTTTTTTTTAAACAGAGAGGCTTATCTTCCTAAAAATATTTTGCCAGCAATTCATGTCTAGATTCATAAAGACCTTGCAATGCATTCTGATAGTGTCAGGATCTGCATAAATGAACCTGCATTTATTATTGTACTAATTGGGAATTTTGACTTCATTTTATCTATTGTGTTAAATTCTTTACAACAGCACAGTAGCCCAGGTGAATATATTTTTAGTACAGCTTCATATTTGCTGTCCTTTTATCTGTTATAAAATTGGGATTTGCATGTTTGTTTTGGTTGCTAGCATTAGTGCCAGTTGTGTTGACATCCCTGGCTGATGTTTCGGGACTCCAAGGAGTTGTGCCTATCATTAAAGGCAGGATAAGGGTCCATGCAGGGGCTTAGTTTATAATATATGCCTCTGCAGGTGTTGGCTCCATACTGAATCCAGTATTAATAACATGTGTATACAAGAGCTTTGAAAGAGAATGCCTGTTAACAAAGATGCAAGGTTAGCTTAAGAAAATTTTCTGCCCTCAACACATCAACAGGAGAGCAATTCAAAAAAAAAGAATTAGAATTATTTCAAAGCAGCAGAGACTGGCTGTCTGGTAATTGTGGAAGCTGGAATTTGAATATGTAGAAGGCAACTTATTGGGAAAGACAGAATTAGCAAATATCAAGCGTCTTCTGTACTACAATACTAATCTTATAATATTACATTAGTAGTACAATAGAATGATACATCAATTTTTGCTGAAATTAACTACTTTGTTCAGTATTCAATTTTTACAGCTTATTTGATTCTTCTTTCTAGCAGCATTCCTACTGTATGACAAAGGCTACTTATTTTTACAGCTTATTTGATTAAACACCTTAATTAGGATGAACTACCTCAAGCCCAAATCCTTCCCTCTAATCTATAAAAGACTTTGATGTCCATATTATACAAGGATGCACTTCTTTGTTGAAAAAACCCCTATCTCTGGACCCTTCAAATCCTTCTCAAGGAAATAAGAGCATTCCAACATTTCTTGTATCTTCTTTGAAGTTTCTGTTTGGCATACAACACTCTAGCTTTCCAGAGTGTAGGACTTTCACTGTCAGGGATCACTCTCTGCAGGAAATTATAGAGAATTACATTTATTACAAAATTTATTTGATTGTCCCCAAAGGTGATGGTTGTGAAGTCAGTTTCCACCATGCATGGACCTGCTTCTGGGGGCAATCAGAAGTTGGAAAGGTGAACCACTTCTGAACACCTTGGAACTTCTATTCAAAGAAGGGAAGGAATGGGCTCATGTGAGCCAGCTTTTGTCAGCCTTGACAATCAGCTGTGAGAAGAGGGGCCATGGGAGGATTAATATAGACCTAGCTCCTAGAATGGTAGAAGTTTAGGAGACATCTCCGTTAATGATGCCTCATGATGCCAAACTTACCTGAATGAAACCAAGAACATTCTCCTGCTAAGACCCTTTGAACAAATACTGTAGATCAGCCTATATGGGAATCTTATTTTTTCCCAAGTAAAATAACCTTTCTGAGATTAGGCAGCCTCAGTTCCCTACAGAAGCGGTTGCAATAAACTGTCCTCTTGACAATCTGATGCGGGAATATTATTATCATATCAAATGCTCCCAAGGGAATTTTTTCTTGGGTAAGAAAAAACATTGTCCCCTGTGCTAGTCGAGTTCTTCAGGTAAACAATCAACTTCTATCTTGAGAGCACTTGTAAATTCAACTGTGAACATCACTTGCCTTGGAGCCATATCCAGAAAAAAATCTGATTATTGGTAATAACCAACCTTTTATTTTATTTTTTAATGTTTATTTAATGGTCTATTTAAACAGGTTTTACCAAACAGGGAAACAGCAAAAGAAAAAAAAATAACTGAAGACAAAAGGATAGATATGAGATCAGATATGGAAAGTAATGATTTTAATTGCATTTTTAGAGAAAATGATAAATTGCTGTACAAATGAAAGGAAAGAATATGTAATTTATTTATTTGTTCATGGTTAAATGTTAAATATTAATGGAATTTTGCTGATTATGATTGAATGATGTGGCTTTATTATTTGTTATCTATTTATTAATAGATAAAAGATGAGATACGGGGTAAAGATATCTTTGGATGAACTGTTAGAGAAAGTAATAATTTATAATTTTTTTTTCTATTCTCTGTTTTTCTCTCCTCTCTACACACACAAACACACAAACACATTTTTCTTATTGTATTAGTTTTTTATCTTTGTGTTTTTAAAATTTAATAAAAATTATTAGAATTATTATAAAAATGTAATACTGCAGGAGATTCTCAAAGAAGGGAGCCACAATATCAGAAATGTCACATTGAGTCTGCTTCTATAGATGGACTATGTCCAAAAGATGTTAAATCTGACACAGAAATACTAGAACCAGAAATACCGGATATTTTTAAAAAGTGGGTAATACAAAAAAAAGAGGGCAATTAAAGTGGAATTATCAATGGCAAACCAAGGGAATGACCAGGCAAAGAATATTTATGGGGCATGCAAAAGAAGCTGATTAAAGATTTGAAAACCAAAGCGGAAATGCAAATGACAAGTCAAGACAATCCTTTGCTAAATTTGCAAAAGAAGTCTGTTAAAGCTTCCAAGAAGCCCCTGGGATGGGAAAGAGAAAAACTGCAAAGGGACCAAAGCCAGTGATATCTGAATGAGTTAAAGATCAAGATTTTTAGAAGTAAAAGGAAGGAGTATAGAGTTGGTTAGGTTGATCAAGGTTAAGATAACATGTTTACAAAGTTCTGATAGCCCTTTATGGACTTTCTGCTGGTACCAGGATTGAAAAGTTGATAATTTATGGATTTGCATGTAAATAATGGTTGGGTTATGAGAAGAAGAGGAATCATTTGTTTGATGAAGATTGAAAGTCATTTCTTTATATATTTTCTTTGTCTTTATTTTTTTTCTTTCACTTTTTCTGCACTTTTTCTTTTTATTTCTTTTTCTGATTTTAGTAACCCATAACCCATCCAATGTGTGTAATCAATTTATAATTGCCCATCCCTTTCATCATTTTCATAACCACAACCTGTTTATAGAGGAAGAAGAAGAAAGACGTTTGCAGTTTTCAGTGCTAAAATAAATAATACATGCTAATATTTTAAAGAATGCACTGAAACTTCTGTGGCACATAGTATTTCATTCCATAACTTTCTATAACTTGCAGTTGTTTCCAGAGATACTAAGTATATCTCTGTATATAGATGTAGATGTATC
This sequence comes from Masticophis lateralis, assembly GCA_030761175.1. Classification (NCBI taxonomy): domain Eukaryota; kingdom Metazoa; phylum Chordata; class Lepidosauria; order Squamata; family Colubridae; genus Masticophis; species Masticophis lateralis. The sequence continues at coordinate 242,805,834 of JAUDYJ010000001.1, read as the reverse complement.
TCTGTATATGTATTTAGATCCTAGTGTTGTCCATTCACCCAAAGATGTATGTGTACATTAGAAAGTTGCCCAAATAGAAAAATTAACAGTAATTGTTGGCTCCAGTATTTAACACTTGATAATAGGCAAGCATAATGATATTGCTCCAGATTCTGAAAACCAAATCTGCCTTCATTAATTGGCAATTGCTATCTTCTTTAAATTGAAGTACCCAATGGGGGAGGAGGGAAGTGAACATTTTTCCCATGCTCAGTAGGTTCTATGGGGAAAGCCAACTTTAAACATTGGGAGAAAGATTATGATATGAAAAAAACTGGAGGGAAGTGGGAATATTGACTTTGAACCATGTGATAAATAATAAAGACGAATTTTTAACCTACTCTGTACTGAAAGACGAATATAATTTGTCAGACATAGCCAAATGGCAATATTTACAATTACAATATTTCTTAACAACATAATTTGGACCAGCAGCATTTTTGGTTTCTGGATACCCAAGATACAAAAATAACTTGTTAAATCCTTTATAACTAAAAAAAACCCCAAAACCCACTATTAATTTTTATAGATATTTGTTAAATCAATTGATATGCAAATGGTAAAGAATGGGTGAAATAATGAATTAGAAATTATTATTTTGTCAGGCGTGTCTCCATTCAAAATCCAAGAAAGAAAACCCCTGATTCCATGTTGATAGAGAAGAGGTACTTTTACTGAGTTTGAAATGATAGCAATGAAAGAAAAGCAAGACCTGAAACAAAAGGCACGAAAGTTACAGATTGAAAATATCCCCAAATCCCTCCCCCAAGGATCCAGACTGAATGTCTAATCCCCAACCCATATGGTGTCACATGGGGCACATCTTCAGGTGTTTTTGCCCATCTGATATTATGGGACAGTTGACCTTAACTGGATATAAACCAGTCCATTCAGCTGTGCGGTAGATCATGAGAGCAATCCTCCCTTTTTATTCACACAGGCCATCTCTCCCCAGCTCACTTCCCCACCCAAATGCCAATCCTCCCCCTTCCCTGTTACGATGGCAGCTGATAGCAAGCAAGCATCATAGAGGCTGACTGAGAGAGTATCTTAACTTTTGTAGAAAGAGTGTAGTTGGAGTTTAAATTATGAGTTACACAACAAAAAACAATATTTAGAATTTACTGAACTTCATTACATTTGCATAGAAAGGACTGTCAAACAAAGCATTTTGCTGAAGATATAATAATGCACCTTTAAAACACATGTTTTTACAATATCCATTTTGGGAAGATGAGAAACCATTGCCCACAGAGAGAAGTAAGTGAGGAGATTTTGCAGAATGAAAATGGTGGTTAATCACTGAAATAATCTCTCTGATCTCCTGATTCTCTCCAACAACTTTTATTTTGGTAATCCAATCTGGAAAAAAGAAGTATTAATGCCATTCATGTGGGTGATGTGAATTTCCTCCAGACTTTCTTGAAGGCTGCCTTCACATCTTTGTTGCGTAAACTGTAAATGAAAGGGTTGACCAGAGGGTTCACTACTGTGTAGAACAACGCATTTGCCTTGTCTGAATTTGGAGTGTGTTGAGAGTTGGGCCTGGAGTACATGATGAGAATGGAGCCATAAAAGAGAGTGACTGAGACCAGGTGAGCTGAACAAGTGAAGAAGGCTTTGCGTCTCCCTTCAGCAGAGCGGATGCAGACTATGGCTGCCCCAATAGCAATATAGGATCTCAGGATGCTGGCAACAGCTGTGGTTGCCAGCAGACTGCAACCCATCAGAGAAGATACAATGAGATCATAGACCCCTATGTCATCACAGGCCATCTTCACAAGTGGTGCCACATCACAAAAGTAGTAGTTGATGACATTTTCCCCACAAAAGCGTAGGCGGAAAGTATTACTAGTGTGTGCAATGGCATTGGCAAATCCAGCTGCATAAGATGCTACCACAAGCTGAGCACAGAGCTTCTTGGGCATGGCAGTGACATAAAGGAGTGGATTGCAGATGGCCACATAGCGGTCATAGGCCATGAAGGCCAATAGGAAGCATTCAGTGTAGGCCAAGCCAGCAGAAAAGAAGAACTGGGCTGCACAACCAGCTAGGGACATGTGGTTGTTCTTAGACACACAGTCAAAGATCCAAGGAGTGTAGATGGAGGAGTACCAGATATCCAGGAAGGAAAGGCTGCCCACAAAAAAGTAGATGTGGACACTAACATAAGCTTGGGGAATACTGGATTTTGTCAGAACCTCCCACTAAATAAAGAAAGGGCCGTGGATAAGCACTTGGTCAGGTCCGAAGATCCAGTTTTGCAGAAATGACTTTTACAAAAATGGATGCATTCTCCATCTGTAAAGAACAAAGTGTGTGTAGTGGGGGGGGGGGGGGGAGAATGAGGTCTACTAATTTGATCTGAAATATAGTTTATATCAGCATCCCACAAGGCAAATTAAAAATGGACCCTATTCTGGAAGAAGGAAAAAAATATAATTGCTGAAGAGGAGAAATAAAATGCACTTTTTAGCCTTAGAACTTTAGTTTTATCCAGGGGTCTTCAAATTTGACAGCTTTAAGACTTGTGGACTTCAACTCCCAGAATTCCTCCTCCAGTCATGTTAGCTCAGGAATTCTGGGAGTTGAATCCACAAGTCTTAAAGCTTTCAAGTTTGAAGATCCCTGGTTTTAGCCTTTGGGAGCAGAGCCCAAAATTCCTCTAAATTATCCAATTGTTTTAAATATTGCAAAACAACTGAATACCACAAACTCTTACAAATTACCTCCAAGAGGAGCAGGGAACTGGCAAGGAACTGATGCATATATTGTATACGTTCTTAAACAGGTAAGCATATCCTCCTTAAAAAAAATCACTAGCAATTTATGTCTACATTCCTATAACCTTGAAATGGATTTTTATAGGGGCTGCATTTGCATAATGAATCCTGCAGTCTATTAACTGGGAACTCATATATAGTTAAATGATTTATGGAGCAAAATTCTTTCCAATGTTTTAAATGCAGCACACCAGTTGCTTCTGAAATACTTTTACTAAAATCATGTGGTGTAGATCGGTCTATGAGAAAATGACAGAATTAAGCATAAATCAATGAACTTATAAGTGAACCGCGGGATGTGGATCTGGATCTCTATATTCATTGTTAAAATATATCACCCTGGTTGTCTGTTATGTGCCAGTTATGGACTAATGGAAGTCTCAAATTAGAAGGATGAAGGTCATTCCATTCATGTTCTGCATTCAAAGAGGTTGGTTTCTGCCACATATACATAATTAGCTCCTCTGACAAGGGTGCAGTCACAAAAGTACAGGTAGTCCTCAACTTATAATAGTTTGTTTAGTGACCGTTGAAAGTTAAAATGGCACTGAAAAAAAATAATTTTTTTCCACACTTACAAGTGTTGCAGCATCCCCATGGTCACGTGATTAAATTCAGATGCTTGGCAACTGATTCATATTTATAACAGTTGCAGTGTCCCGAGGTCATGTGAATACCTTTTGTGAACTTCTGACAAGCAAAGTCAATAGGGAAGCCAGATTTACTTAACAACTGTGTTACTAACTTAACAACTGTAGTGATTCACTTAAGAACTGTGGCAAGAAAAGAAATGGGGCAAAATTCACTTAACAAATGTCTCACTTAGCAAGAGAAATTTTGGGCTCAATTGTGGTCAGACGTTGAGGACTACTAGAAGTAACTTATATTGAATTAGTAGGTTAAGGTGCTTCTAGCCACATTCTCAGCTTTAGTTTTTGGCTCATGACTCTCCTCCCCTTAATCTGCTTTAGGAACATTAGTATTAGAATCATTAGTCGTTAGTCATCCCGGTATAGTCAGCTGGTACCATCACAGACAATTGGGGATGAAACCTTGCTCCCCACAGAGAGGGCCTGCAGTTTGGGTATCCTCCTGGACTCATGGCTATCTTTAGAAGACCATTTGACGGCCGTGGCCAGGGGAGCCTTTTATCAGGTTTGCCTGATCCACTAGTTGTGTCCCTTTCTGGATCGGGATGCCTTGCACACAGTCACTCATGCCCTAGTCACCTCCCGTATGGACTACTGCAATGCTCTCTACATGGGGCTCCGCTTGAAAAGCACCCGGAGGCTCCAACTGGTCCAGAATGTAGCCGCGCGGGTGATTATGGGTGCATCTCGTTGCACCCATGTAACACCTCTCCTATGCGAGCTGCACTGGCTCCCGGTGGTCTTCCAGGTGCGATTCAAGGTGTTAGTTATCACCTTTAAAGCGCTCCATGGCTTAGGGCCTGGGTACTTACGAGACCGTGTTTTGCCACCAATAGCCTCCCACCGACCAGTTCGTTCTCACAGGGAAGGACTACTCAGGGTACCGTCAGTCAAATTGTGCCGACTGGCGACTCCCAGGGGGAGGACCTTCTCTGTAAGGGCTCCAACCCTTTGGAATGAACTGCCCCCTGATATACGAAACATCCCTAATCTCCGTGCTTTCTGCTGTGCCCTCAAGACCCTGATGTTCAATCAGGCGGGGCTAAGCATGTTAACTGGGAATGATTAAAATATTATATAATTCTAGGTTTTATTTAATTTGGGCTAAACTATGCTATAATTTTAATTATCAATTTTATGATGTTTATGTATCTTTTATTTTTTCTTGACTGTATACCGACTTGAGTCCTGCGGGAGAAAGGCGGTATAGAAATATAATAAATAAATAAATAAATAATAAATAAATAAATAAATTTGTCAACTCTGACATTAGGTTCTTCATACATCAGCTAAGCTATGTTGCATTGTTAATTGTGTACTCTTGAAGAATTAATACTTGAATCAAGCTTTCCTATCCTGGTTCTGCCCTCTACACTGATACATTGGACACAGATCTGATGATCCTCATCCATCATGGTAACTGCAGGGTCAAAATGACTTGATCTGCAAGGTTTCTGGAAAGAAGACCTGATTGATAAATTCCCTGGAATGGCCCTTGCTCCATCCAAGAAAAGGAAGCACACTGTGGGAGCTCTCTCAGCCCTAGGAAGCATGCTGTTGTGGCTCCGTTGCCTGAGCCTGCGTCATCAGCAGGGGAGGACTCTGAGAGTGAGGGAGAGGAGTTGGCAAGGCCTCCTTCTCCAGGACTCTCCTCTCTGGCAATGCCTCCGGAGGATACCGAAGAGCAGGAGATAGGCCCAGAGCCAAGCTCGTCCCCACAGCCACAGGAGGACATTGATGAGGGGAGTGAGTTTTGGTTGGATCCTCGCCAGCGTCGGAGAGACAGGAGAGCCCAGCAGAGGAAAAGGTGTGGTCGTGATTAGCTGGTGGACCACGCCTCCCAGGCTATATAAGAGAGGGATTGCAGCCTGTATCTTTGTGATGAACAAAACAAAGATTCATGGATCCCGGTTTTGAATTGGCCCTGCGTCTCAGCTCTGAACATTTTGGTGGTGTGTATGTGACTGACCTATTAATAAAGACGTTGGCAAGCAGCTGTGGATTGCTGCCAAACTTTGTTATCAGCTTACTTGGTTGCCTGCCAGTTCATTAGACTCTGATTGTCTGAGGGGGGGGGGGTTATTTCTGGGAATGGGGCCAGAACACAAGCAATGGCAAACCACTTCTTAAAAAAAGAAAGAAAAACCTTGCCAAAGAAACAACAGGGACATGTCCAGGGAGTCACTAAGAGTCAAGACACACTTGAAAGTGCACTCACAAAAAAAGAGAGTATTAAAATGTTGAAGCCATCCCATGGATGGTTTTCTTTTGCTTTTGTTTGCTTTGGTTTTTAGCCTGTTGCTTTTTCATCACTTGATTAATGCGACCTTAAATTTGCAACCACTAAAAAGTGGAGAGGTTAATTTGCAATATAACTGGGATTTGAACCTTTATTTTTCTTGTTGACATTAATGCCTCTTCTGTTTTGACATGCCTGATGATCTTTCATGGGAGCTGTGGCTTTTGTTAAAAGATGAATAGAGGTCTATGTTTAGTTTACACTCTTATGGACTTCAGTAGGCATAAGCCCAGGGGTGAAGTGCTCCCGGTTTGGACCAGATCGCCTGATCTGGTAGCGATGGCGGCGGGTGGTTCGGAGAACAGGTAGCAAAAATCCCTGTCCCCCACATGCCCAGCCGAGCCGTGTGATCATCAGAACTTTTTTTTTTACTTTTAAAAGCATTTTTTTACAACCTCTTCAGCCGAAGAGGTTGTAGGAAAAAAAATGCCTTTAAAAGCCTCTGACGATCCCAGCTGAGTTGCCTGATTGTCAGAGGCTTTCAAAAGCATTTTTTTCTGCAACCTCTTAAGGTTGTAGAAAAAATGCTTTTTAAAGAAAAAAAAAGTTGGCCACGCCCACCCAGTCACATTATACCCCCCACCCCCACCAAGCCACGCCCACAGAACCAGTAGTAACAAATTTTACATTTCACCACCGCATAAGCCCCATCATGAACCCATGAAATAAATTATTTCCATGTACTCTATGTGGGTATAGGAGAATTTTGAAAGAGAATATCTGGCTAGGTCACCTTAAAAATGTATTTACCTCAAAACAATACATTGGAGGACAATTGGAGGACAATTCCACTACCACCACCCCAAAATAAAATTATTTCAAAATAGCAGAAAATGAAGACTTGTGCTCTCTGGTAGAGAACTAGAGTCCTATCACAGTAAGTAGACCAGTGATGGGTTGCTCCCAGTTCTGTCTGGTTCTATAGAACCAGTAGTAAAATCAGCAGGAGGCTCCGCCCACCCGCCTGGACGTCACAAATGATTATCTGCGCATGCGCAGAAGCATGTGCATGTGAAGCAAACTTCTGCGTGCGCCCTCATTGCAAACCGGTAGTAAAGGTAAGTAGAACCCACCCTGAAGTAGACACCATGTTGTGAAAAACAGAATTAATGGATTTCACAAAACTGGAGCAGTATGAGGTACCTTTAAAACCTCCACTATAATAATGTGCACATTTCTACCACACAGATGAAATTAGCTCTTCTGTTCTGTGATACCTTCAGCATTTACCCTTTTACATCTGCAATGTGTTTAAACTCCTTTTTCAGCCTCAGGCATTGCCGACCTAACTCCCTCCCGTCTCCCTAACTTCTAAAATTATTATCACCTCTTTATAATACTGAAAAGGCCTTTCATCCTTCTGAAGGCCCTCCATACCTAAATCCTCCAGAAAATGACAGCTCTTGAAGATTTCTTGTATTTTCTTTGAATTTTCTCTCATCCATATAACCCTCTGGCATTTCAGAGCACTCAAGCTATAACTTGGTTTCACTGTTAGACTCCATTCTTTGTGCAGGAAATGTCAGAGAACTATACTTGTTTGTTGCCATATTTTATAAGAAGTTGTTCTCTTTCATTTTTCCCAAAGTTTATGACTGAGGTGCAGCTTCCCTTCCCAGATTTCACCAGAATAACCAGGCATGGCCCTAGCAGAAAATCCAAAATGGATTCTTTATAAGGTTGGGAAAAACATAGACATCAGCAGATAGATGTACTCCCTTTTAGTGAGAGTCCAAATGGATTACTTGAAGTTAGCTGCACTATTCTGTCTACCTTTCAGGCTATTCCAGAAATCACATCGCTTAAGCACAAACCAAAACAAAGGTGAGTACCAGGTAATGTTCTCTAAGCTGTGCATCTCTTTGAAAGACTTTTCTATGGCTCAAAGAATGGGTCTCCTCCCCTTCCTGGTGCCACCGAGGAACCTCATTTCCATCCAGCAGGGCATCAAAAGGCCTTTTTGGAGGCTGGGTTGACTCCTGCTTTCTTTTGGAGAAAGAAGTAGCCTCCATGCACATGATCCCTGAGGCTACCTGAGTTCTCTAGGTAAACCATCAGTTTCCACTTTGGGGGTGCTTAGAGGTTTAGCTGCAATATCACTTGTCTCGGCCTTTTCTAGAAAAACTGTGGAGTCTAGACTGATAATGATCAAATTATTAATATTACATACAATAATTTATTTAAATGAGACATACAAGATAGATAGATAGATATATAAGAATATATATATATAAAATCATTCTTTTTTCTGAGGCTTTCGCAGGTGTTTGTATGTAGGTCTTTGGTTATTCGGGTCTTCTCCCACATAAAATTGGAAGTGTCTTGGCGACGTTTCGACGAAGTCTCATTCGTCATCTTCAGGCTGGTATTCTTGGCTTCATGCTTGCTCCTGGAAGCACGAAGCCAAGAACACCAGCCTGAAGATGACGAATGAGACTTCGTCGAAACGTCGCCAAGACACTTCCAATTTTACGCGGGAGAAGACCCAAATAACCAAAGACCTACATATCATTCTTTATATATATGTTTTCTGAGGTTTTCGCAGGTGTTTGTATGTAGGTCTTTGGTTATTCGGGTTTTCTCCCACATAAAATTGGAAGTGTCTTGGTGACATTTCAACAAAGTCTCATTCGTCATCTTCAGGCTGGTGTTTTCAGCTTCGTGCTTCTAGAAGCACAAAGCCGAAAACACCAGCCGTAAGATGACGAATGAGATATCATCAAAACATCACCAAGACACTTCCAATTTTACGCGGGAGAAAACCCGAATAACCAAAGACCTACATATATATATATATATCTTGTTACTGTGGCAAATTCATTCCAGCATACTTTTCTTTCTGATTTCAGAAATGGAAAAATGTATGTGAACATAGCATTGAGAAGTGCACTGCCAAATTAGACAATTGAGAGGGAGAAGGTACTTCTTTAATCCCAAACTGTCTTACCAAACTCCAAATGTTTTTCTTTCTGGTTCTTTCTGATGAATGATTTCATTCTGATTTCCAGTTTCTTTCATTCTCTACCATGCATGGATGGATGGATGGATGGGTGGATGGAAGGAAGGAAGGAAGGAAGGAAGGAAGGAAGGAAGGAAGGAAGGAAGGAAGGAAGGAGGGAGGGAGGGAGGGAGGGAGGGAAGGCTGACTTAGACCAGAGACTAGAAATTAATTTCTGCATCTGCAACCAAATTTGAATAAAGAATATGTCAGTGCCATTATTTGTGTGCTGTTAATCTCCCCCAGACTTTCTTGAAGGCTGCCTTCACATCTTTGTTGCGTAAACTATAAATGAAAGGGTTAACCAGAGGGTTGACTACTGTATAGAACAATGCATTTGCCTTGTCCCAATTGGGACTGTGTTGAGAGTTTGATCTAGAGTACATAATAAGAATGGAACCATAAAAGAGAGTGGCTGAGACCAGGTGAGCTGAACAAGTGAGGAAGGCTTTGCGTCTCCCTATGGCTGAGCGGATCCGGGCTATGGCTGCCCCAATACCAATGTAGGAGCTCAGGATTACAGTTGTGGTTACAAGCACATTGCAGCCTATGATAGAATTCTGAATGAGTTCATACAGCTGTGTGTCATCACAGGCCATCTTCACAAGTGGTGGTGCATCACAAAAATAATGGTTGATTACATTGTTGTCACAGAAGCGTAAGCGGAAGATGTTACCAGTGTGTGCAATGGCATTGGCAAAGCCTGCTGTATAAGCTCCGGCCACTAGCTGGACACAGAGCTTCTTGGGCATGGCAGTGACATAAAGGAGTGGGTTGCAGATGGCCACAAAGCGGTCATAGGCCATGAAGGCCAATAGGAAGCATTCAGTGTAGGCCAAGCCAGCAGAGAAGAAGAACTGAGCTGCACAACCAGCTAAGGACATGTGGTTATTCTTGGACACACAGTCAGACAAGATCCGAGGAGTGTAGACTGAGGAGTACCAGACATCCAGGAAGGAAAGGCTGCCCACAAAAAAGTACATAGGTGTGTGTAAGTGGGAGTCTAGGTAGATCAGGGCCATGAGGCCCAGATTCCCAGTCAGTGTTATGACATAGGAGACCAAGAACAGCACAAAGAAGATTATTTGTAGAAATGGATCTGCTGCAAACCCAACCAAGACAAATTCAGTAACCAGTGTCCGATTGCCTTCCACTTTCATCATTTTCACAAGCATAACCTGTTTATAGAGGAAAGAAAAGTAATATTTTTTTTTGTTTTCAGCTCTGACAATTAAGTTCATGCTATGATTATGAAGCATAGAAAATCTTCTGACATATTTGGCATGCTGTTACTAATTTTGTCCCAAAGTAATTTTACTTCCAGTTTTTGAGCATCCTGTAAATATTTAAGGAGGACCTGTGGTGGTGCAGTGATTAGAATACATTAAATGTGCCCACAGCCTGGAGTTCCAAGGTCAATAAAATGAGGACCCAAATTGTTGGAGGCAATATTCTGACATTGTAAACTGCCCAGAGATGCTGTAAAGCAGTATGGGGTGGTATATAAATCTAAGTGCTATTGCTATTGCTAAATGTCTATGGAGATTCTCAGTCATCAAGGTCATGGGTGTCCCAAAGGTGCTTTTTCAAAAGACAACTGGAATTTCTTGCTGTTGCTATTAAGGATGCAAGGTTTACATGTACTTGACAACGTTGGATCCACCTTGCATAAGGACTACTGGAATCTATGCTCTTTGGAACCCTGTTCTGAAGGCGGACTTCAACATGTGACAGTACTTGATTAATTTTATTGGCCTCAAAGGTTTAGGAGATTTAGGACTGAGTAGAATTTTTATGGAAGATTGCTTGGAAGGGTAGTTAACAGAGTAGTTAAAGAAATGCCCTAGGACAGGAAACAACCTGGATTTGCACATGTAGGCACCAAGTGTCATCTTGGGCTTGAAGGACACATTATATTTTCAATGGGATGTTAGGGCAAAGGAGGCATATATTCCACATGGATTTCCCTTCCTCTGCTCTTTTTGGATTTCACTGTCATTGTACCTGGCTAGAATTCTTAATAAGTGTTGTAGATCAACTATGAGGATCTGAGGGGAGAGTTTTCCTCCTATCAAACTCCCTCGCTCCTTGATTGCAAGTTTTAATAATGGAAGAAGGATGGTAAAGTAATGTCAATCAGTTCAAGTATTAGCAGATCCAAGACATTTAGATGACCTGATTGGACATTGTAAATCAGGTTAATTTGATGGGGCTTGGTCCATATACTGTATCAGGGAAGTAGAAAAGATCTTCCTTGTATCTACAGTATCTGTAGCCATGTGTTAGCTTTGCAGTTTATCCTTTCTGGTGTCAAATTAGGTTTCATGTGGATTATATAAAAATTAAAGTTTTACCAGGCTCCAACTGAAGTAAGTCTGAGTCTCTGTGCAGAGTGAGCCTTCTGTGGGGAAAACGTTTTATATAGAGAGATAGGAAATACAGGCTGAATTAGCAACTACAGGATTTTTGATGGAGAAATTTATACAATCACTTTTAAATCAACTACTCAAATGACCAGTTATTTTTTTAAAAAAAGACTGTTTGTTGTAGGCCCAGAAGAAAGAAAAGGAGAAAGAACGAGATTACAACAACAATTCAATTGACAGCATCCTGAATTAAAACAAAACAAAACTTATCCTAGTATATTTTGCCAAATGGAGATGGAGATTGGATTGGATTTTTTGGATTTGGATTTATTGGGTTTATATACCGCTCTACTCCCGAAGGACTCAGGGCGGTGAACAGCCAACAATAAAAATACATGTATACAAAATTTAAAACCCAACTAAAATCAAATTAAATAAATTTGGCCCGGACAGAATTAAAACACCCCACATAGTTTAAAACAGATTAAAATGTAATGCTAAAAGAAGAGAGGTTAGGCCAGGCCCGCCTGGTGAAATAACAAGGTCTTAAGAGCGCGGCGGAAGGTGCGCAGATCCGGGATCCTCCGTATCTCCGGGGGGAGCTCGTTCCAGATAGTAGGTGCCCCACAGAGAAAACTCTCCCCCTGGGGGCCGCCAGTCGACACTGTTTGGCTGACGGCACCCAGAGGAGCCCCTCTCTATGAGAGCATACTGGCCGGTGGGAGGCTATTGGTGGTAGTAGGCGGTCCTGCAAGTGCCCAGGTCCTAAGCCATGGAGCGCTTTGAAGGTGGTAACCAAAACCTTGAAGCGCACCCGGAAGACCACCGGAAGCCAGTGCAGCTCGCACAGGAGAGGTGTCACATCGGAACGCCATGTCGCTCCCATCACCACCCGCGCGGCCGCACTCTGCGCCAGTTGGAGCTTCCCGGTGCTCCTCAAGGGGAGCCCCATGTAGAGACTGTTACAGTAGTCCAGACGGGAAGTGACAAGGGCGTGAGTGACTGTGAGTAAAAGTCCCGATCCAGAAAGGGACGTAACTGGCGGATCAGGCAAACCTGATAGAAAATCCTCCCGGCCATGGCCGTCAGGTGCCTTCTAAGGACAACCGTAAATCCAGGAGGACGCCCAAGTTCCGAACCCTCTCCGTGGGGGCCAGTGATTCGCCCCCAATAGTCAGTGATAGTGCCAACTGACTATATTGGGACGTCAGAAATCACAGCCACTTGGTCTTGGATGGGTTGAGCCTGAGCCTGTTCCTCCCCATCCAGATCCGCACGGCCTCCAGGCACCGGGACATCACTTCAAGGGCATCGTTGGGGTGGTCTGGGGTGGAGATGTACAGCTGGGTGTCATCAGCGTACTGGTGGTACTTCACCCCGAAACCACGGATGATCTCACCCAGCAGCTTCACATAAATGTTGAACAGGAGGGGCGAGAGGACCGATCCTTGTGGCACCCCACATATAAGGGGCCTCGGGGTCGACCTCTGCCCCCCTGCCAACACAGACTGTGACCGGTCGGAGAGATAGGAGGAGAACCACCGCAACACTGTGCCTCCCACCCCCATCTCTACCAACCGGTGCAGCATGATACCATGGTTGATGGTATCAAAAGCCGCTGAGAGGTCTAAGAGGACCAGGGCAGAGGAGCACCCCCTGTCCCGAGCCCTCCAGAGATCATCAACCCACACGACCAATGCCGTTTCCGTGCTGTACCTGGGCCTGAAGCCCGACTGGAATGGATCTAGATACATCGCTTCATCCAGGTGCCAGGGGAACTGTTTCGCAACCACGCTCTCAACAACCTTCGCCACAAAGCGAAGGTTGGAGACTGGACGATAATTTACCAACATTGCCAGGTCCAGGGAAGGCTTCTTGAGGAGAGGCCTCACTACCGCCTCTTTCAAGGCAGCAGGGAAGACACCCTCACCCAATGAAGCCTTTATAATCCCCTGGAGCCAGCCTCGTGTCACTTCCCGGGAAGCCAGCACTAACCAGGAAGGACACGGGTCCAATAAACACATGGTCGCATTCAGTCCACCCAGGATCCTGTCCACGTCCTCAGGGGTCACAGGATCAAACTCATCCCAGATAACATTCTCAAGACCTGCCCCGGTACCTTCCCCTGAGACTATCCAGTCGGAGTCCAGATCTTCCCGAATCTGAGTGATTTTGTCATGCAGATATTGAACAAAATCCTCAACTCTACCCTCCAAGGGGTCCTCCCACGCTTCCTGGTGGAGCAGGGAGCGGGTCACCCTAAACAGGGCGGCTGGGCAATTATCTGATGATGCAATAAGAGCAGCAAAATAGCTACATTTCGCTGCTTTTATCGCCACTATGTAAGTCCTAATATGAGATCTTACCAGTGTCCAGTCAGATTCAGAAAGACTGGCCCTCCAACTACTCTCTAGGCGTCTTTTCCGGCACTTCAACTCCCTCAGCTCTTCAGTAAACCGAGGAGCCAAGTGAGATTGGCACCGGGTTAGAGGCCGCAAAGGCACGACTCGATCCAGAGCTCCGGCGGCCGCCCTATCCCAGGCAGCCACTAGGTCTCCGGTCGAGGCGTGTGCCAGAGCCTCAGGGAATGGCCCAAGCTCCATCTGGAACCTATCAGGTTCCATCAGGCACCTGGGGCGGAACCATCTTACCGGCTCCGCCTCCCTGTGATGGGGTATTGCGGTTCAAAAGTCGAAACGAAGGAGAGAGTGATCTGACATGACAAGGGTTCAATGACTATATCCCCTATATTAAGATCTCTCAGCCACTGTCCAGAGACAAAAACCAGGTCCAGTGTGTTCCCCCCCGTGTGGGTAGGGCCATGAATTAACTGGGTCAGGTCCACAGCTGTCATGGAAGCCATGAACTCCCAAGCCACTTCAGACGTCCCCCCCACAGATGGCAGGTTGAAATCCCCCATGACCCTGGGAGTATCAACCGCCACCGCAGCGATGACACTGAGAAGCTCGGGCAGGGCTGCTGCCACGTGACAGGGAGCCAGGTACGTGATCAGCAAACCCATCTGAACCCCATGACCCCATTTCACAAGGAGGGATTCACAGCCGGCTGTCTGAGGAACAGTGGCCTCCCTCGGTTTCAGATCTTCTCTAATAATAACCGCAACCCCCCCGCACCTCCCCTGTGACCTCAGCTGATGGAGTGCTTGGAAGCCCGGCGGGCACATTTCAACGAGGGGCACCCCCCTCCTGGCCCAACCAGGTCTCTGTAACACCTGCCAGGTCCTCACCCTCCTCCTGAACAAGCTCACAGATGAGTGGGGCTTTATTTACTGTGGACCTGGCATTGCACAGCATCAGCCAAAGGCCCAGGCCCTGAGGGTCTGTGCAATCTAGGGAGCGGGAGGAGCCTTGGGGGCCGTAACACGCCACCGCTCATAAACAGCGGGCGCACGCTCCCCTAACATGATATGGCCCCCTGCTCCCGTCATATCTACCCCTCCCACCTACAGTATTGATGTTCAGTACACTATCTGGATGCGCTCTAACCCTCCACAACCCCGGGTCCCACACACACACACCCCGCCATGCTTTATGGTTCGACCCGACCCTCCCCTTGGTGGGTTCTCCCCCATACCCACTATCCCACCCTCCCGGAACCCCTTAAAAGTTTAGATAAAAATTTACATTAAAAAACCCTCAACCCCCTCTTTGCGACATGCCACCTCTCTGGGTCCCAAAACCTGTCATTGAGATAGGCCCTCGATAACGTGGAGAGCCAAACCTGCGAGAGGGGGGAGTCTCGCAGCGCAAGAAGTTCAACAGTAGCATACATTCGTAAACAGAAGAGATGAAGATGGCTCCTGGCAAGGTTCATAGAGTCTAACTGGCCTGAGGATGAAAGGCAGCAACCTTAAAGATGTGGATAGCCTCCACTGTCCTCCCACGGCAGTGTAGAGAGTTCAATTATGCCATTTCAGCAGGTCCAGGGGGTGTTTCTTCCAAGCCTCCTTTCACGATGCTTGGGCCACTATATGATGTTATAAAAACAATGCAAGAAGCTATCCCCGCTGGTAGCCATGGCCATGATGACCCGGACTCCCTGAAGGCCCACATCAAGCTGTCCTTTAGTCCAATAGTCAGGGGCAATGATTGAAATAGAGCCAGTTCAGAAGGTAGATATATCAGCCCGGGGGCAAAAGTTTGATGACATTTTGCATGATGAAAAAAGAGTGGCTTACGAGGCCGAGGATAGCTGGGGTAATGGCCACAAGGCCTACACAGGCCAAAAAAAAGGGGGGGAGGCCTGAGACAGTCCACCCGTCTCTCAACCGTCTTCCCGCCTCTCCCACTCCCCAAGATCTTTGGCCATTTGTATCCCCAGTTTAAAGCCCCCCCCCACTCATGGGGGCCTCTAGATTCACACAGGAACAGGCCCACAAAAGCCAGCTCCTGGCCTGTCCAGGCTGTCGGCCTCTTGCCATGTCGACTTGGGGTGGAAATAGTCGACTGTCACCCCCTCGCCTCCACTCTCTGCCAGGAAAACAGTCGGGGCCCCGTGGGTGCTCCCGCCGCCACCACCGCCTCCACGAGGGCTCCCACTGCGTCCCAGAAACACTGGGATCTTTGGAGAAAGCCCCAGAGAGGCCAGGGAGCCAGAGAAGCCCTCGCATCTTCGCCACCGCTGCCGTCACAGAGCCCCCGCCGCCGCTCCGACTGCCACCCATCGAAGCCTGTAGGCAAAGGGGACCGCCGAATAGCTGTTTCTGCCGGCGCCCCGTGGCTCCTTCTGACGGCCCTTTCCCGACCGTCAGGATGTTCTAGAGGGCGTGGATACCCTCGTCTTGACGGGAGGAAGCCCCTGAAACTAGGACTGGGGACCAGAATAATCAATACTGGCCCCAGGAACCCCCAAACGCCAGGGCTTTCTTTGTCCCCCCGGGGAGCATTCTCAAAGCCTGTCCGCCATCTTGAGCATGCGTAGTAAGTAAGAGATTCTGCTGTTGTACTCTTTGTGTATTAGCAGTAGCACTGAGATTTATATAACACTCCATAGTGCTTTACAGCACTTTTTGAGCAGTTAGAAATGTTAGCATATTGCCCCCATCATTCGGGGTCCTCATTTTACTGACCTCAGAAGGATGGAAGGCTGAATCAACCTTTGCATGATGAAAAAAGAGTGGCTTACGAGGCTGAAGATAGCTGGGGTAATGGCCACAAGGCCTACACAGGCCAAAAAAAGGGGGGGGGAGGCCTGACAGGCAGGATCAAACTCCTAGCTGTAGCCAGAGTTAGCCTGCTCTAACCACTGCTCCACTACAGCTTATGGAAGATCAAATACTTCAAGCTATCCTTACCTAGTCCTAAACCCCATCCCCAGTAGACTGGAGGAAATTCTTAAAATGCTTATCCAGGGTCAGAGTGACTTGAAATGCAACATGACTGGAAGGTGGGTATAGCTGCCTGAATAACCCTGGATCCTTCCAAAGAAAAGATGTGCTTTGCGGCAGCAAGATGGCTCCATCAGCTGCTTTGGGGTAATAGCAAAATGCATCTAAATATCCAAATTATCTCCTGGACTTCCACCTTTGCTTTGCTTTGCTTTGCTTTGCTTTGCTTTGCTTTGCTTTGCTTTGCTTTGCTTTGCTTTGCTTTGCTTTGCTTTGCTTTGCTTTGCTTTGCTTTGCTTTGCTTTGCTTTGCTTTACTTTACTTTACTTTTTTTTAACTTAACTTTACTTTACTTTATTATTTATTTATTTATTTATATTATTTATATTATTTATTTATTTATTTATTTATTTATTTGCCAGAGTAGATTTGTTTCTTTATCATCACTTACTTGATGGTGCACCAAAGCTAGAGCTATTAAAGGTGCAGAGGATAATTGAGATATGCATCTTTTTGTTGTTAGCATTAAAGCCAATTTTGCTGACATCCCTGCTGGCCTTTTGAGTTTCCAAGGAACTGCAGCTTTCATTAAAGGATGGATAGAGGCACACGGAGGGTGCAGTTTACAAAGGTAAGTTTTTATTTTAGGCATAATGTATGCCCCTTATTGAATCTGGTGGGGATTTGTTCCACATAGGCAGATATAGGACAGCTGTAAAACAGAACATCTGGTATCAAAACTACAGGGTCAGCAGATGAACTTTTTCTGCCCTCAAAACATTCAACCAGAGGGCAATTCCAAAAAAGAGAATTATTTCAAATTACAGAGAGTGAAGCCTTCAAATCTCGGTCAATTGTGAAAGTGATCATCTTAATACACATAGCAAACATGAAGCTAGGAAAAAGTGTCCCCAGAATAATATCAAGTGACATCTTTAACCATGTTAATGCAGTGGTTAGAGTGCAGTACTGCAGGCTACTTCTACTGACTGCCAGCTGCCTGCAATTTGGCAGTTCAAATCTCACCAGCCTCAAGGTTGACTCAGCTTTCCATCCTTCCGAGGTGGGTAAAATGAGGACCCAGACTGTTGGGGACAATATGCTGACTCTGTAAACCACTTAGAGAGGGCTGTAAAGCATTGTGAAGTGGTATATAAGTCTAAGTGCTATTGGTATTAACATCTGCACTAGATTTTTCTTTTATATATAATCCTTCTGGGTAGCTGGAATCTCCTACATTGTTCTGTGATACCT
Source organism: Masticophis lateralis (assembly GCA_030761175.1). Classification (NCBI taxonomy): domain Eukaryota; kingdom Metazoa; phylum Chordata; class Lepidosauria; order Squamata; family Colubridae; genus Masticophis; species Masticophis lateralis. The sequence goes on along the minus strand of JAUDYJ010000001.1, from coordinate 242,788,098 downwards.
TCAACTTTCAAGCTCTTACAGCTTTTCTGCTTAATTAGCATCAGCCACCCATGCCCCAAAATCTCTCTTCTCACTAATGGCCAAAATTAGATCATAAGAGAATGCATTTCTTTGCTCTAAAACTTCTCATCTTACTAGAGGTTCTATAAACCTTGATATCCTTATCCAGAAAAAAAGACCATTTGAACATTTCTTGTACATTCTCTAAAGCTTCTCTTGCCCATACAACCCTCTAGCTTTCCAGAGCATAGCGACTATGACTCTGTTTCACTGGTAGACGCCACTCTTTGCACAGGAAATTTCAGAAAACTACATTTATTCCAACATTTCTTTAGTTCTTTGATTGTCTCAAAGTTTATGATTGAGATGCCACTTCCCCCTTCAAATTTCATTAGAATAACCAAGTAGAAAATCTAAACAGGATTCTCCCCAAGGCTGGGAAAGAAAGGAAAAGAAGAGGGACATTTGCTCCCTTTTTATGAGTCCCAAATTGGCAGTCTGAGGTTGGCTGGGCTGTTGAGCCTGCCGTTCTAGTAATCTCTGGAAAAGCATTGGTTAAGCACAAGATTTTTTGTGGCCCAAAGTGCATATCTACCCCCTCCCCTCACTCTCTATTACTTCTTTCAGACAAGGACTCAGAAATATCCTCTGCAGTTGCATGCCATCATCTGTACAATATGTGGTACCATTTACTAGGTCTGGCTATTTATTTATTCATCACTTTTTATAATACTATGTGTTATTCTATTTTATGATACATGTTCTTATGTATCTAAGACCTTATTATACTCATCATTTTTCAAAGAGAGGAAGGGAGGGAGAAAGACACAGAGAGAGATGTAACAGTTCTATTAATGAATATTTTACTGTATCTAGCCGGATGGCTACAATAACTTTGATGTAACTCTATACACAAACACACCCAGGGTATTCTACATGTAGAGTAACAGGAAAAAATCTGCCCTCCCTCCCCTTGTGCAGCTGCAAGTTTTTCAACCAAGATTCTTCCTGTGACTTACCTCATCCGGGGTTTCATCCTCTGCTTAGATTCAGATTGTCACCTTTTCTGAGAGGTGTGAGCAAGACTCTTTCCGTTTCATGAAAATCAGAAGTCTAGATAATTAAACATGTCAAATAAATACTTTGAAAAGACTTCCTCATCCCTTTCTCTGAACTATACCTGGACTTGTTTCTCATTAAGTGGCCATCACGCATGATGTATGGACCCACTCCTGGGGAAAATCAAAGTCAAAAACATGAATTGTTTCTGAATACCCTGGAATATCTTCTATCCACAGAAGGGCAAGAATGGATAGGTGCGAGCCTAGCTCTGAAAGCCTTGACAATATGGTGTGACCCCAAAAAAGGCCATGTAACAATTGGTCTACTAGTCCTAGTTGTAGGAATCATAAGTGCTTAGGGGGCATCTCCTAAATTATGTCCAGAAACAACAAACTTACCTGAATGAAGCCAAGTATATTTTCCCACTAAGAATGTTTGGAGAAGCCTATATATCTGCCGACATGGCAGTCACGTTTTCTTAAGTAAGATGACTACAGAGTTTCTTCAAATTAGGGATTCTCAGTTCCCTGAGGAAAAAAAAACTTTCCTCTTGATGATCTGCAGTGGGAATATTATTATGATGCCAAATGTTTCTTCAATTCTCCAAAGGGAATTTCATCTAAATAAAAGTTCTCTAGGTAAACAATCATCTTTCACCTTGGGGGCCTTAGAAGCTCAGCTACAATCATGTGTTTCAGAGCCTTTTCTGGAAAATAATTCTGATATGTACATGTAATAATAAATTCAACATGGGACAGAACGTGGACAATTTTTGCGTTCATCATTTCTCTAATAGAAGGTACCAAGTAATGTGTTTAGCAAACATATTATCTATATATTAAACAGCATTTCAAAATAATCTAATTAAGATGGCATCCAACATCAATCTAATATATTATGTGTAAATAATTTTAAAATAGCAGTATGGCCCATAGAAGAGCAATAACTTTGATGCAACAAGAACCAAATAAAAAACTGCTAGAAGAGTTTAAGAATGCATTTAAAACAAACTGTGCCCAGTAATCCACGTGGGGCAGGGGACGAGTGACCCTTCCAAAAGATGCCATTGGGAATTGTAGGATGAGAAAGCCTCTGTTTCATCCTTCAATTCACAAAAGGATAGTTTGCAGAAATAAGCTTTCAAGCAATTGTGACAAGAACTGTTCCTTGGCTATGGACTTCATTGTCTCTACATGGAGGATGCCTTTTCATTGATGCAAAAGATCAAAGGAATTCCTGAGAACATTACATCCCCTTTAGTATCTTGCATGGCTTCCTCCCTGACCACAATTTCAGATTTCACTCTTGGTACCTCCTGATGACTAGAGAGCTGACTCTTAATGTATATTTCCATTTAATTTTCTAGGCAACATTTTCAGAAGCAGCTTGTTGTTGATAATCTCAAAAGTATTTCTGATTTTCCTGTTTATACTTCATCTGCATGTTGATCAACTCATGATTAATTAAAAAACTTCTGGGACATTCCAGAATTGTTCCAGACCATCCAGGTCACTGAGGAAATTAAGAAGACCTTTCTTCTTAAGAGAAAAGATCCTAATGAGATCTTTTCTCATGCAAAAGTCAGGGGATTCTCCACCGGAATACCTACAGTGGTTGATGTTGGGAGCTGTTTGATTTCCACTTCAAGAACCAGAACCAATAAATCAGGTTAAACACAGTTCCTCTACATAGCTTGCATTCATCACATTCTGTCAAATATTGTTAATAAGATAAATGCTTTGAAATTGCTATACCCTTCTGCCTTTATTTTTAAGTGATTGTAAATGGCATCAAAGGATTAAAGGCATTGGTGTTCCAAATCTGACAAAAATCTGTCTTAAACAAAACAGGAACCCATTTTCACAGTTTCATTATAAATTTAATAGAGAAAAAAACCATTACAAATGTAACGAAAAAAGTAGGACTTCATATTTTAAAATACTTTCGTATTTGCATTTTTGCAGGGTTATTTTAATTATGTATTACCTTTTTATTATAAACAGTAAAATATAGATACATTTGTAATTGAATAAAAATATTCTGAAGATTTTGAAATGACAGGGGGTTGGGAGCCAATCTCACCTCAGGGTTTAGGATGTTCCTGAGGGCAGGAGCCACAGCAGAGAAGGTTCTTCTTCTGGAGCCCACTAACCAAAATTCCTTGACTGACAGGATCCACTGCATGCCCTCTCTGCCAGTGTGGGTGGTGCGGGCCAGTCACATCAGGGTGACACAGATCCTCAAGCAGCCTGGACCCATGCCATGCAGGGCTTTGAAAGATATGACCCACACTTTGAATTACATCCAGAAGCAGAGTGGCAACCTGTGCAGCTCCCAAAACAGTGGTGTAACATGGGCCGCTGTAGGGACCCTAAAGACTGCCCTTACCACTGCACTTATATTCATATATTATAATCATAATCCTAAATGTAAGGTTAAAAACTAATGAACATCTTATTATACATGAAGAGGAAGCTTTAAAAAGCAAATATTTTAAATATTGTTGCTTGTAGGCACAGAGTTATGGTCTGAAAAGTTATTTTCATATATAATGCATTATATATTGTAAAGTGGTTTGAACTGCAGAACAATGCCCCTTGTCAAATGTCTGATTCATGTAACTGAAAATTCTAAGAGGGGCGAAAACAATCCCACTCACTGCACATGCTCTGTTGATTCAGATTATATCTAATGTCTTAGGCTGGTGGGGGAGGGACAGAATTTTTAAGCCAACTTAGTTTCCCAGACCAAATAACCTGCCTATTGGATCTAAAATTATATGCATATGGTCCAAATCTTCCTTCCCTGAAAATCACAACCTTCCAGCATTAAATTATAATTGAAATATGTACAAATTAATGAAAAAAATAAAGGCTATAATCATACAGGAAGCTGAAAACTTGTGAGATCGCATTTGACCCAGTGGTGGGTTCTAACCGGTGTTACCACTGGTTTGCTTCACGTTTGTACTTTGTGCATGATCGGCGCGCACATGCACGCTTTGCTCACACTCATGCCAAACCTGCGCTTTGCACAAGCGCATTGACTTGCTGAACAGCTGAGGCATTGCAATCCGCTCTGGGGCAGGCAGTAGGGCCCAGATGACGGTCGGAGCAAACCGGTTTGCTGTCACATCAAGATCTCTGTTACCGGTAGCAACCCACTACTGATTTGACCACTGAAATTTCACGAGAGATTGCAAACGCAAAGGTATCAGCTTTTTTAACAATAACAACACATTTTTAAAAATCTTTAGGGTTGATAACTGCCCAGATGTTGTCTCTCACTGCATAAGAACCTGTCACTGAAAACTAACATTAACATAGATGGTGAGAGAGTGATACGTTTCACTAAGCTCTCATTCAAGTTGATCAGCTGAAGCAGCTTACTTCATTGGGGACATATCCTGAGCATGTTTCATGTCCTTCCGTTCATGGAGTGCTGGGTCTACAGAGGTCTGGCTCTACTACTTGTTCTGACTCTAACAGAAAGACCACTGAGCAGAAACCTGGTCACAAGGAATGCCTCACAGGGTGACCTGCCTATTGGGCCTTTTCTCCCCTATCCAAGGCTGACAGAAAGGTCATTTTAGAGAGGGCTGGTCACAAAGAATTCCCTTCCTAGAGAGACCTGCCTATCAGTCAGACAGGCATGGAACCGACTCACAGAGCAACCAGCCTGCTGGGAAACTAAAACTGTGCTAACAGAAGGTAGCTACACAGCAGTTTTGGTTTTTGCTTTTCTGCACTCTTGGTGAGGCTGCTTTTCTTCTGGGATCATGTCTGTTCAGCATCACAACCTCAGATGCCCCCGGAGGGAAGTCAACAGCCATCCTATCAGGGAAGCAATGCAAATTGTGCATATAACAAGGGCTGTGGTAAGGGAAGTTGGAAAACATGATTTCCACATTGAATCAGAGAAAGCCAAAGGTAGCTGCCCTCAGTTATGGCCTGGAAATGAGAGGGAGGCTCTATCACACAGGTGAGTCCTTAAAGAATGGTTTCAAGAAGTTAAGATATAAGTTATTACCTCAATTCCTATTCATCCACATTGAGAAGTCAACATAAATCATAAAGAAATTGTTATCTACAGAGGATCTTTTAGACAACATAAACACACCCCAGAAGTGGTCTTGAATCTGTCTGCCTTAATTTAAATCTGGGAAAGTTGAGCTCAAAAAGAATGATAATAAATCTGCCCCCAGGGGTTGATTTGTCCAAAGGAAGGGGGGCAACTCCGGTTGGATTAGGCATCTATTGATCTTTATACGGCTTAGTTAGCAATGAAAGGGATATCATCAGTGGTGGGATTCAAATATTTTACTACCAGTTCTATGGGTGTGGCTTGGTTGGTGAGGCATGGCTTGGTGTGCATGGCTTAGTGGGCATGACAGGGGAAGGATACTGTAAAATCTCCATTCCCCCCTCATTCCAGGGGAAGGTTCCTGCAAAATCCCCATTCCCACCCCACTCCAGGAAAGGTTACTGCAAAATCCCCATTTCCTCCCAATCAGCTGGGACTAGGGAGGCAGAGAATAGATGGGGGCAAGGTCAGTAAGAGATAATATTTACCGGTTGTCCGAACTACTTAAAGATTCTGCTACTGGTTCTCTAGAACTGGTCAGAACCTGTTGAATACCATCTCTGGATATCATATTCAGAACTGCCCTATTAATCTTACACAAGTTACAGAGTCAAATGAAATCCTGTTCCTCCCATTCATTTGACTCCACTCCAAAACATCTATAAGCATACTTCTCAATGTTTGTTCTCAGCTGCACCCACTCAATCTACCCACAAAAGCCTAAGAAAGGAAGTAGGGTGACAGCAATTAAAGCTGTGGCTAGATTTCGAATGCATCTGTTGAATTTTTTTTCCTTACTAAGTTTATTTCTGAGTTGCAATTAAATTGAAAACAAGCAGTTGCATGAATTAAGTTCTTTATTTTTCACCCAAAAGCAGCTTACAACTTTTCTGAAAACATATTTAGCTAAAGAGAAGCTATCCCTGGAATGTATACCTTATCTCACTTCCCTGGACAGGCTACTTTCAAGGCCTGAGAACAGTGGAGAGCAAGAAGGCCAACAAAAACTTAAAATTCAGAAGCTTAATAAAAACATAAATGCTTTAATAACATATTTTAATACTATATTCTATAAAATGTTCTGACAGGCCCAGCAACCCAAGCCTCAAAAACTGCAAATGTGCCTTTTGCACACCTGCAAAACTCATTGCAATCATCAAACTTTTCACCATGCTAGTAATGAATCTTTCAGAACCTTCTAGAAAATTCTTCAAGTGAAAGAAAAATCAATCTCTTTGTGACTTTATAAGTTACTCCGTGTAAGTGAACCTAATCTATTCCTATGCATTTATTAATTCAATAACTCATATCAGTTGGGCTCCTCAAATGTTTCTGTCGCTGGTCTCTGTTTGGTCCAAGGTCAGCAAGAAGAACCTAATTGCTGCAATCTGTCTACAGTTCCTAATTTAAGGTCTGGAGGAGCTGAGCTGTTTGAGAATGATAAGACTATTCCAATGGCTGGTTTCTCAAGAAAAAGGATTTACACGATTTAAGTTAACAATGAAAGGGGTGCCTTTTGCTCATTTTCTTCAAGCACATTCACACATTTTAAATGAAACCCTGTTCCTTCAATTCATTTGACGCCACTCCTAACACTGACAGCACAATTTTCAGCGTGTTGGTTCTCAGCTGCACCCAGTGAATCTCACCACAAACTCAGAAGAAAGGAAGTAAGAGTGACCTCAATTCAACTGTGGTTAAATTGCATACAGGATGTTGCCTATCAACCTAAACGTCAAAAACTGTGCAAATGTACCTTTTGAACCCCTGTAAAAATCATTGCAGGGGTCAAACTTTTCACCATGTAATTATCAATAAGCAAGCCACTAATCTTCTATACATTCTGAGAGTTCAGGTTCACAGGTTGTAAAGGGGTCATAGTCCCCCCCCACACACATACCTTCTCTGAAAGTATGAATGGCTTTGATTTTGGATGTTTACACAATTGTGAAATCTTCCAGGATGCAAATAATGAATGTGCTTATAACTTCCCATGTTGGAGGTGGGAGAACAGTAAAAAAAATATATGGTTTTGATCAATTTAAGTACCCTAACAATATAGAATATTTTAGTTACATACAAACTTCTTCTAATCTGTTTTGCGATCACAGTGATTATGCAACTGCTACTACAGGTAGTTCTCAACTTACAACTGGTTGTTTAGTGACCAAAGTTACAACAGAACTATAAAAAAGTGACTTATGACCAGTCCTCACAGGTAGCAGCATCCCCGTGATCATGTGATCAAAACTCAAGATGCTTGGCAACCAGCATGTACATATGACAGTTCTGGCATGCCAGAGTCAGTAATTGCTATTTGTGACCTTCCCAGCTGGATTTTAAAGTCAGTTGGGAAATCAGATTCACTTTAGCACCATGTGAGTCACTTAACAACCAGAATAATTCACGTAGTAACAGTGGCAAAAATGGTCACAATTCACTTACACTGCCTCACTTAGTAATGGTCGTTCTGGTCCAAATTGCAGTCATAAATTAAGAACTATCTGTATTGTGTCAATGACATGCTTTATTAATAATTTGTGTTTTAATTTTAGTAGCTGCATCACATCTCCTACTTAATTCCATATTTGTCACAAAAAACAAACATCATCTAGAGTATAAACAAAATAAACAGCCTCCATCATCCACTGTAGGGAGTGTATAGTACTTCTTCATAAATACACTGATGATTTCCAGCAGAAATTCTTGCTTCTCTGGAAGTATTATAACTAGATATCAAGTAAAATAGAAGAACTTTCAAAACTTGCCCCCATTTAATGTGGTGTTTAAAGGCTATAACTGAAGAAGAAACAAGCAAGCTGGCACACAAAGTAAAGTAATATAAAATTCATTGCAAAACAAGTAAGCTGGAGCAGGAAGTAAAGTAATATAAAATGCATTGCTTCTCCTGAAACCTCTTTTGCCAACAATTCTCATATTTCCTTCTTGTTTTACTCAGATTTGGTAACCACGTTATCGTAAGTTGGTGGTGAAGAAGCAGGATTTGGTTCAGTTGCGACTTCTCTACCTCCGATGACTTGGTAAGGCACATAAAGCACTGTTGGCTGCAACAGAAAAGAATAGTCAACACAAAAAATACTCAGGGACGCATCTGTTACTCTAGATACTCAACCAAACAAATAAATAAACAAACAAATAAACAAATAATATTATTGTGATTTATTCACAAAATCTATCAGATTATTAACTGAAGAAGATGCATCTCTCTACATGGGAGGTTATTTTTTGATTTCTGAAATGGCTCCAACTGATAGTGCTATGAATTGATACAGGTACCGATAAAGGACAATATTTGTAGCTCAGGGTTAAAATGATGGTCTCTGAGCTTGCGTGTCTTTTGCAAATGTTTTACTACCCAAATAATAAACCAGCACTGATGATGTTACTTAGTTTGAGTAATGAAACATCACCATGAAAACAACCAAGTTAGAGACTACCAAGGGCCCCAAGACAGGTATCTCTGTATGATGGTTTAGCTGCTTACCATATTTTTAGAGTTCTTCTCTTTTGTTAGATCCAATCATATTTACCCCCTTCAGTCTTTGTTCTGTCCCATTTTCTGCCTCTCCAATTAATCTAAAGCATTTCTGAAAGGTTGAGAGTAGCTTTGCTATTGGCACAAAAGGAAGCCCATTGTTGTTACTGTAGAACAGGGGGATCAAACTCAATTTCATTGAGGGCCGTATCAGGGTTGTGTTTGACCTTGGAGGGCCAGGGGCATGGCCGGAGGCGTGGTGTGGTCAGGGTAGGCGTGGCCAGGTGCATGATAGCACTCAGCCAGCCAAAACAGGCCACAGAGGTTAATTACAAAATGTGGGCTTTGCTTTGTGACATCCAGATCCAGTGAGCAAGGGGTGTGAACTGCACTGAAAATACACTTTTGTTTGGCTGTGAAGAAATATCCCCAAAGTCAGATGTAGACTAAATGTAGACTGACTTTTAGCTACACACCTTCCCAGCAAACAGCAAATTTTGAAGCTCCAGGTGAAGAGGATTCATTTTAGGATGAGTAACCACAGATTGCATGTTGGAGGTTCCTAAAGGAATGCTGGGAAACTCTGTATTTTAAAGAACATTTGAGGGAGGGACACAGAATAGCCCTTCTCTGCCTGAGGCTGTAGAGATCTGGCACCAATGAAAACACTTTTTGTGAAGCAACTGATCAATACTAACAGGGTAAGTATTCACCAGTATATTAAAATAAGAGCAAACTCCACACCCTTCTAGTACTGATGATATTACCTAGTTTGGTAATGAAACATCTGCAAGAAAACAGTCAAGCTCAGAGAGCACCAAGGACCCCACAGTTCAACCCTGAGTATAAATAATACCTTCTATCGATAAACACTTTTTGGTTAGAGGGACTCAGAGCCTGCCTTATATGAGATGGCTCCCAGTGGATTTCATTCTAAATTTTGATATGATTTCTGTAAATAAGGAATGGCTAAGACTTTGATCCTTCATACTTCAAAAAAATATAAAGCTAAGGGATAAACAAATAAAAAACAGATTTGAAAAAAGAAAAGGCTCAGGAAAGAAAATGAGCGAAAGTGTAAGAAAGGAAAAGGAAAAGAAGGAAACCCAAAAAAGAATGACTTTCAACTTTCTTTGGTACAGATATAAGTAAAAAATATATCAAACTCTTACTGTAAGATTAACATTTGTCTACATTATTTCCATAATCCCATATCTAATCAACAAAGCCCCAGATCAACTTTTAATTTCAGTTTCTCACAAAAAGTCCAGTAATGGTTCATATCACTTTAATCACTATTTGTTAAGGAAACCACAATAGATTTATTTAATTGTACCAAACTCTAAATAAACCAGGAATGGAAAATCCTAAACTCTCATGTAGACCCGTGCTTCTCAACTTTGGCAACTTTAAGGTGCATGGACTTCAATTCCCAGAATTCCCCAGGCAGCATGAAGTTCGCCCATCTTAAACTTGCCAAGACTGACAAATGCTGATCTACAGATAGGGATTTTTCCATTTGTTTTACAGGTTCTTACTTAAAGTTAGTTATAACTCTTACTGGGCACCCTAAGTAGCCAATCTCACTTATTGTTCAGGGTAATAGCAAAGAAACCAGCAAATAGTCAGGTTAGGTGGAATGCAGATATAAAGAAGAAAAGTGGAGAATTTTTTAACATTCTTTAACAATGAGAACTATTAAAGCTATTATCGGAGTTTCAAATATTTACCTGGTCAGCACTACAGCAAGTTGCCTGGCAGCCAAAATGAGCCAGGGATACAGTGATGCAAAATTCCAGCAGGCTAAATAAGAGGAACAAACTGGAGAAGCCATTACCAGTTATCTGTAGAGTAGGAAGACATGTGGAAAGATAGTGGTAATTTACTGAGAAATTAATGTAATGGTATGCATTTTATTTTATTTTATTTTATGTGCTACACCATTGAAAGCAAACACTGGGAGGAACAATTGTATTGGGAAAAATAGAGATACTGTACGGATAACCCTTGACTTAAAACCACAACTGGGACCAGAGTTTCCACTGCTAACCAAAGTGATTGTTAAGTGAGTCATGTATAATTTTACCTTTTCTGCCACTATTGATAAGCAAATCACTGCAGTTAAGAGACTTATATGGTTGTTAACTGAATCCAACTTCCCCACCCCCAATGTCTTTGCTGATCAGAAGCTGGCTGGGAAAGTTGCAAAGGGGATGTTGCAACTGTCCTAAAGAAATTGCTAGTGGCCAACCCCCCCCCCTTTTAATCAGGTGACTGTGGGGACACTGCAGTGGCCATGCATGCGAGGAGTGGTCATAGCTTTGAGTGCCAATGAAACTTTGAATGGTCACTAAACGAATCATCGTTCATTCAGTTAAAGACTGCCTGTACAGCCTCTGTGAAATGAGAAAACCGCATCAGGGAACATTATTAACATCTCTATGTTTTTCTGAGTTGTTGAGTCTAGTCAACAACTAGAGCTGAAGAAGCTTCTTGGATGAGAAATGAAATGTCTCTACAGGAAAACAAGAAAGTCCAGTTGCCTCTTGAAAAAGCACCTTCGGGATGATGGAGGAGAGCGGATATGGATAGGAAACCTCAAGAACCAAAGTGCTAAGGGAGAAGGGGAAAGAAATGGTTAAGACAGAGGCTGGCTAGTCCAAAGAGGAAAACTGATAGGCCTCCCCACTGTCCTAAGATATCCACTCTTGATCACCTGACATTTTCTCCAAGATAACAGAGGAAGGGGAAAAGATTTTACATACCTTGAGGCTGTTGTTGGATGGGCTCAGAATAAGAGGAGAGGAAAAGGCTATTTTTATACCAGTTTAGCTAATAATGACTTACATCAGGTGTAAATCTTACTCACGGGCTGGGGATAAGGTAAAGTTAATCTCATGGGAAAATTGGCATCAACAGAATATAGTTAAGGGCAGCAATGTGATTTAGATTCAGCCAGTGTAAGATATATTGTTTCCCCTCCTCAGTAAGGATGCAGCTTGATCTATTTTATTTACCCAACTTCTTTCCAATCATCTGTCAGACTGGAAAGGAGAAAAGCCCTGGATGTGATATTTTTATGATTTAACACTCATAAGAAAGCAAAGGACAGCACTTTACTAAATACTAAAATATCAAGCCATTGATCCCAGGTATTGATGTGGTTCTAAACTGTCCACACTTCAAAACTTACCTAAATTTCAGTTTTCTAAAACTGGGTGGCAAATGCAAAGAAGGGTTGAGGATGTGGGGGTGGCAGGAAAACCTGGTATTGATTTCAGCATGTACAGCTGTATTCTATGCTATATAGAATTCTCAAGCATTCCTTTGTTTTGTGTGAGCACCCAAGCCCTACTGTAAAACAACCAAATGTTTACATTGTACAGTAATAAAAGTCAAAAAGTATGTCTAAAACATATTTACTTTTTTATTTTTTATTTTTTTATTAAAAACAAACTTTATTAAACATAAAAAGATAAAATACCATATCGAGTATATACAGAATACATTTATATTAATCCAAACATCATTACTTACAACAAAAAACAGAAAAACAAAACAAAACAAAACAAAAAAAGAAAATAAAAAAATGTAGAAAGTGACTTTGTCACTTTATTATATCCTTTATCTTGTTGAGGATACCTGTTTGTTAATTTTATTGCCTTACAAAATTTACTCTCCTTTCTTTTGAATTATCCAATCGTACCATCAATTCCATGCTGTGTAGTATTTTGAGTCTACCTTATCTTTTAACTCAAATGTTAATTTATCCATTTCCGCACAATTGTAAATTTTTTGGATTATTAGTTGATCTGTTGGCAATTGATCCATTTTCCAATATTGAGTTAGTGCCAATCTGGCTGCTGTAATTATATGTAATATTAAATATGTTGTTTCTTTCCTATGGTTTTCTTTGATCATGCCTAATAGAAAAATTTCTGGTTTAAACTCTATTTCCTCTGCTGTTATTTCTGTTAGCCAAGTATTTATTTTTTTCCCAGTATTTCCTAAGTTTTGGGCAAAACCACCAGACATGAAATAAAGTGCCCTGTGCTTATTTGCATTTCCAGCAAGTTGGGTTTAAATTCGGATACATCTTCGCTAATCTCTAAGGGGCCAGATACCATCTATACCACATGTTACACTCATTCTCTTTATAAACTGCTGATTTTGTCATGGTATAATTAGTTTCCCACACACTTTCCAGTCCTCTAATTGTATGTTATGTCCAATATTTCTTGCCCATGCTATCATTTGTCCTTTTACTAATTCTTCTGCTAAGTCGAATTCCAATAAGTATTTATAAATTTTTGAAATTAATTTTTCTTCCTTGGCTTCTAAAAGTTTAATCAGTTCGGTTTTAGTTCAATTCTTCCTTCCTCTTGATCCTTTTTGTAGCTTGTTTTTATCTGTAAGTAGGGCCACCAGTCTATCTGTATTCCTTGTTCTCTAAGTTGTTCTTGTGTTTTTAGTATTCCCTGGGAGTCCAATATTTCATTATATCTTATCATTTTTTGTATTGTTAGTGTGTTGGGGTGTGGATAACCAGCCAGGAACTTTCATATAATGTTTGTTTTTGATTTCTCGCCATATACAAATTAATGAGTCTTTTAGTATATGATTACTAAAATATTTATGTTTTGTTCCCGGTGTTCCATAAGAAGGTGTGCCACCCCATCAACAAATCATGTCCTTCTAATTTTAATAGCCTTTGATTTTTCAAACTCACCCATTCTCTAATCCATGTCAGACTTGTTGCTTTATAGTATGTTTCCCATGCTGGCAATCCAAATCCACCTCTGGTTCTATCGTCTTGCAAAATACTTTAATTTGAAATACTTAATTCTTGGATTTTTCCCTTCCCACACAAATTTTGTAATTATTTTATTCAAATTATTGAAAAAATTTTTATCCAATTTTACCGGGATTGTTTGAAATAAATGAGTCTCAGCAGTACATTCGTTTTCATCGCTGCTATCCTCCCTAACAGTGATAATTTCAATTTCCCCCATTTTTCTAAATCTTCTTTTATTTGTTGGACTAAAGTTCCATAATTGTTCTCCTTTATGGTTGCACATGTAGCTGTCAAATTTATACCTAAATATGTCACCTTTTTTACTACCTGTAATCCTAATTCGTTAACTAATTCTTCTATTTGTTTTCCTGTTATATTTTTTGTTAACATTTTAGTCTTATCTTTATTAATTTTTAAACCTGCTACTTTTCCAAATTCCTCTATCTCTTTTATTAATATTGGTCCTGTTTTTAATGGTTCTTCTAAGAAGAATACAAGGTCATCTGCAAATGCTTGGAGCTTGTATTCTTGTTTTACATTTAGTCCTTTTATTTTTTTTATTTGATCTGATTCTTATAAGTAAATTTTCCAATTTTAAAATAAAAAATAAAGGTGAAAGTGGACATCCCTGCTGTACTCTTTTATTTATTTCAAAGAATTTAGTAGAGTCTCCATTTACTAGTATACTTGCTTTTTGTTTCGTATATATAGAGGCTATCATTTTTTCAAATCTCTCCCCGAATTTCATGTTTTTTATTTGTTGAATCATAAATTGCTAATTGACCTGATCGAAAGCTTTTTGTGCATCTAGAAACACCAGTGCTACCTGCCTCTCTGGATGCACCTCATAATATTCTAATACATTAATTATTGTTCTTATATTGTTTTTTATTTGTCTCATTGGTAAAAATCCATTTTGATCGGAGTGTATTCTATAATTCAATAATTTTTTTCACCCTATTTGGCATTATATTCATAAAAATTTTGTAATCAGTGTTTAATAAAGAGATCGGTCTTTGATTTTTTATTTGTGTTATATCAGCTCCTTCCTTCGGTATTAGAGACATGTATGCTTCCCTCCATGAATCTGTTAGCTTTGCCTCTGTCAATGCCTCATTACATGTTTCTAGTAGTATCCAATTCAATGTTTCTCCTAGTCCTTTATAAAATTCAATTGGTAATCCATCTGTCCCTGGGGTTTTATTATTTTTTTGCTTCTTAATCGCTTCCTTTAGCTCTTCTATGGTGACATCCTATTTAATATCTCTTTTTCTTCCTCTGTTAATGCCGACATTCCCTCCTGAGTGGGGAGGGAATGTCGGCATGTTATTTCTTTGGCTGTCACTTTATCTTGCTCATAAAGTTCTTGAAAAAACTGAATTACTATCTCCTTTTTCTTTTCTAAACTATGTTGCATTTTGTCCTGTAGTTTTATCCTGTAGTTGTTGAATTATTCTTTTCTCCCTTTCTTTTCTCAATCTGTAAGCAAGCCACCTCCCTGGCTTATTTGTGTGCTCAAAATGGTTCTGTTTTATAAATTTCAATGCCTTTACATAATTTTCCTGTTCTAATATATTCAATTTATGTTTAGCTGCTATCCATTTACCTCTAATTTGCTCATCCCTAGAATTATCTTGTAATTTTCCTTCCCAATTTTTAATCTCTTCTTGTACATTATTATATTCTTTTTCCCTCTCCTTTTTTTGTTTTTCATTATAAACTATTGTTAATCCTGTCACATAAGCTTTCGTTGTGTCCCATAAATTCTGAAGAGAGGTGTGATATTTTGTATTATCTTTAAAAAACAATTTTAATTCTTTTTCCATTTGTTCAATATATTCCTTTTCCTTCAATATCTGTGGGTTCATCATCCATCTACTCTTTTTCCTCTGTTGTCCTTTCCATATCAACATTACTGGGTTATGATCAGCCCAATTGTTTGACATTATTTCTACTATTTCTACTTCTTGTATAAGTATTTTGGTTTTCCATGCCATGTCTATTCTAGACCAGGATTTATGGGGATTGGAATAATATGTAAAATTCTTTACCTCAGGGTTCTAAAATCTCCAACTATCTACTAAATTTAGTTCTTCTACTAGATCCATAAAAGTTCTAGGCAGTACATTTTTCTTTTTTTTATTGCTCTAATCACTTCTATAATCCTTTTTTACATCTACAATTGCGTTGAAATCGCCAATCAAACATACATTCTCCATTTTTTGTTCTATTATTTTTAATGTACTTTTTTGTAAAATTCTGTTTGTCCATTATTCGGTGCATATATGACCACCAATAAAATATTTTTATATTTAAATTTTACCTCTATCATCAATATTCTTCCTACTGAATCTGCATACTTCAAGTTACTCTCTATTCCTTTTTTAATGTACATCACTATTCCTCTTTTCTTTTCTTCTGCTAGTGTTACAAATGATTTACCTAATTTTTTGCACTGTAAGTATTTTTCATCCTGTTTTCTTATGTGTATCTCTTGGAGGCACATAATATCCATTTTTTTACTGCTTTTCTAAAAATTTGTTGTCATTTGGCTGGAGAATTAAGATCATTTACATTCAATGATAAGATTTTTAAATTCTGTTCCATTCCTTAGTGGTTGTACTATACGTTCTCTCCTATTACTTCCTGTCCTTTCTCTTGGCTCTTGTTCTCACTCCTTCTTCCTCTTGGATTTCTCCTTCTTCCTCTTTATCTCCCTCCTCTAGTACTTTTTCTTGTACCTCTTGTCTCTGTTTCCCTTTAGTTCTCCATTCCGGCTCCTCCCTGTTACTGTTTGCTCCTTCTATGCCCATCACTTGGTCATGTAGATTCTATACTTTTTATTGTGAGTCCACTTTTATTTTTTTCTCCTGCCACAACACCAGCATTCCTTCCGTTGTTATCCATCTGAACGGTATATGCTGCTTATTTAATAGTGTGGCTAGGAACCAATATTTCTTTCTCAGTTCCCTTATTCTCTTAGGGACTTGCTTTAATGTAATTATTTCCTTGCTTCTATAAAACATAGGTTCATTTTTCATTATTTTATAAACAATATCTCTTACTTTTCGTCACACAAATCTTATATGGACCTCCCTTGGTAATTTATATTGTCTGGCATAATTCGTGTAGATTCTATAAACCTTGTCCAACTCATTTATTATTTCATCTGTATCTCGTTGAAGAGCCTCTGCGATCACTTCCACCATCACCAATGTTAAGTCCTCTTCTCTATCTTCAACCATGTTTTGAAATCGCAGGTAAAATGTAGCTCTCTTCATCTCCAGATGTGCCACTGTATTTTCCAGTTCTTTATTTAGCCCCATCATTTTCCGGTCCAGTGAGTCCAATTTTTCTTCTGTTTGTTCTGTTCTTTTTTCTATGACTGTTAATCGTTGGTCATTTTTTGTATGATTTCTTGTACTGAATCCATCTTTTCATCTAATTTTTTAATATCACTTTTAACTTCTTTTTTGACCTCATCCATATCCTTCCTCGTTTCTTCGTGGTTCTTTGTCATACATTCCTGCATTTTTATCATAGTCTCTTGAATCGTTAGAAGGGTAGCCTGCATGATTTGCATACTCAAAGTGGGGAATTGTTTTTCTGATGGGAACATCCCTTCTATTGTTCTCTGTGCTGCAGGAGAAGCCGCTGGTCCAATCAATGCTGAGGTAGTTTTCTTTCCTATTTTCACGGTGGTTGTGATGGTGCTGGTCATTTCCTTTAGTATTCTATACTGTTCTCCTAAAATCCTATCTATCTTTTCCCAGATCACCATCCACTTTGTATTCAACTTCCTTTCCCTCTCTTCTCTCCCTATCTGCCACTACTAAATTGTATAATAATCCTCTACCTTTCACAATGTATTATATTTCAAAAACCTAGTTTTACTTGATTAGTATATTTTCCTTTAAAAAAAAATCATAAATACCTTAATTAATAGTTACCTTAATTAATTGATAATTGATTCAATAATTATATTATTACTACTTAATCATTTAAAAAAGTCTAATATTAACTTTATATATTTGTTTGAATATTAAATAAACAAATCAAAAGAAGGGGATAGAGAAAAGAGAAAGAGAAAAGATTGAAAAGAGAAGATCAGAGTCAAAGAGACAATAGTTAATAATAATTTGCTATTAATTGCTTATAAATATAAAAATTACTCTATAAATAAATATATCAGTATATAAATTAAATATACATATACACAGTACTTTCAGTTCTTATATATTTTTAGAGTTCAAGTTTATATTTAAGAGTTCAAGTATAGTCTTTCCTTTGAGGTTTAATCTCTCACTCAAAAAGTGGTAATCAACTAGTCTATCTTCAAAATGGCGATTTTCAATCTGCCCTGTCACTCTGGTGCATTCTTTATTTTTGCCTGTCCGCACTTCTACTTCCGTTAGAGCAGCAATTGTATGGATAAACACAGAACCTCTTGGTCAGTTTGTCTCTCTTTCTCAACTTTCTGGAACGCTCACTTTTCTTCTGATCCGTCTCCATTTCCACTCCCCTGGTGCTCTTCTGCTGGTCTAAGGTTCGTCCACTTCATGTTTGCTCTCCTCGTTGTTTGCCGCCTGTTCACTGTCAGAGCCTTTCTTTCCTGTCCACTGCCCCTCCGGACTGTTTTCTCAAATAATCCAAAAATTTAAAACTTTTACTTTTTCACTCTCACCGCCGAGTCCTACACCTTTTTCACTTTCTGCTTCCTGCTGTTCTCAATCAGGATGTCAGGCATGCCGGCTATCTTCTTTTGCATCTGGATTGAGGGTCCTTCTTGGTGTGGTGGGACACCGTACCTCTCCACACCTCCTCCAAAGCTTCCCTTCTTTTTTGCTGGTCCCACCAGGACCGATCCTCCCCCTTAGGGGTTGCCAAAATGCCAGAAAATTGGCACTGGGAATGGAGCGATTTTCCCCTGTGCTGCCTCGACCCCACATTTTTTTTAAATGTCCCCCTCCCCACCAAAAAGAAAGAAACTGAAGAAGAAAGAAGAAATCTACGAAGTCCTAAGCACTTTGTACCTTGATGATCAGAAGGTTGTTTGCCCTTATTTAACAAATATATGTACATTTAAAAAATTCAAATGAAATAGAACACATCTCTTTGGGACTGAGGGTTATTCAAGGAAAATTTTCAAACAAAAGTCAAAGGGTCTGAGATATCCTGACTGCGTATATAATTTCCTTCTGGATTCTGCACATGAAGCATAATGTAAGACAAGATTAGTTTACTTACCAATGAAGTTTCATATCTGGCATAACTACTGTCATATTTGTAAGCATTACTGTTGCATATCAGATCGATTAGACACAGGATGATACCAATAAATGCCATTATGGCACTTGTGATGTTCAGTCCTACACTGGATTTCACCTGAAACAGCAATACACCAGAAGGAGAGAAATTACAATTACAGTGTCAGCATAAGTCTTATTAAACGCAAAGCATAAAACCAATTAGCCCCAACTATGGTAAAAACAGTGGCAAAAAAAATTCTATGTGGGTGCTTAATGACACATAGCCAGTCAGTGGTGAAACCAGACAACATCCACTAAGATCATGAGTACCAAAGAGCAGCAACAACACACTTCCCCACAGTGGGAATGCAAAGCCCACAACTCCATACGAAGAGTTTTCTAAAACTGTCAAATTCCTTCTTTTTCTTTCTGGATGTCAGTCTCCACTGAAGACCAGGTAGCGACAGGAAAAATGGTACAATTTTTTCATCCCTTAACACTTTGCTTAAAGAAATCCCACATTATTTATTGTAAGACATGACATGCTCTAAGCATTAATTGTTAATGTTAAATGCTCTTTTAGCTATAAAATATTACAGAGAGGCTACTAGAGATATGGGACTGGAGACACCCTTGGAGCCAGTAGTAAGAATACTGAAAATGTTAAAATTGCTCTTTTCAGTTCTTTCCTTTCAGGAATGTAGTGTTTTTCTATCAAGATGGCTGTTTTCTTCTTTTGAATCTATACTTTGTTCCTTTAAAAGACAAAAACATGTCTATGTTGCTATGAACACTCTTTAAATCAAAGAGGAGAAGAATATAAGCTCTTTGTAGGAGGGCTCTCTCTTCCCTTTGATTCTCACTCTAGTTCCATACTTTTACTCCTAACATGCTGGGCTTCTTTCTAATGTTGCTTTCATGTCAGAATAGTTCTGAAACTGGATGCTTGAAGAGGAGCAGAAGGAATAATGTTGGAGGCCTGGTTCAAAACTAAAGCATGCAAGAAGACACCTCTGCTCAGGACTAGCAAGAGCACTAGCACTTAGACTTATTTACTGCTTCACAGTGCTTTACAGCCCTCTCTAAGTGGTTTACAGAATCAGCATATTGCCTCCAACCATCTGGGTCACAAAATAGGGACCAGGGGAGGTTCAAATTCTGAATGGTTGAACATTTTCTACTGTTGACATAGAACTTTCGATGGAAGCAGAACTTGGAAGCAAAAGTTGATCAAAGAAGGAAAATGGGGGGGGGGTGGAGCTTATGAGTTTGCTTTTCTTTCCCAAATGTTGGTTTAAGACTGAGCAGCATCTGAAAACAATAGACAATATAAAAGATCCTCAGCACTTACAAAGAAACAGCATAAAAGATATTCATATGATACAAAGGTTTCTCACCAAACCACGATTTGGATTGTTCGCAGCTGCTACACAAAGTGATCCAGAAGTAATAAACTATGGAAAAGAAAAAGAAAAAGAAATGATTGTAGTCCACTGGAAATAAAACGAGAAAATTGTCCAAAAAATCTGGCACCCATGAGAAGTCAGATAGGCTCCAATGCAAACAAGACATTAGCCATTGCTACCATGGTGCATGACTCAACAACAATTTGCACATACTTACAAATATCCCTCCCCAAAAGGGGTAACCTCCAACTGTAGAAAGGTTGATAATATAGTATGAATAAATGTTTAAAAGCGAGACAGCCCCAAAGCCAATGTGGATCAGCCCAATCATGATTTGGATGACCTGCGGAAGGAAAACACACAAAATGAGACAACTTCATTTGCTGAATCGGAGAAAAACAGTCTAATTTGTTAGCACCCCCAGGAAAGACATCACTTTATATCCATCTTTGAAAGGTCCTTCAAAGGGATTGAGGCTTCTAAACTTCCAGTGCAAGTGTTGACCCAAGGCCTGGTTTCCTATGGTGAAAAATCCAAATGGGGAGAAGGGGCAGTTTCAGAAACTGTTGTCACTATGTAGCAGACATTTCCTCCAGACTATGATCTAGTTTGACCCTCAGAGGGACTGATTTTGTCAGGAAGAAGGTCTGTAAGAATATCAAGATAGGCGTTTAAGAAAAAAAATGACACCTCTCACTACAGACTCCTCTGTACAGACTTCCTCCGCCGCAGGAAGTTAACCACGGTCATAAGCACAAAGTGACTTCAACTGGTTTTAGCTGAAGCCAATCCATGACCAGGTTCTTCTGGAGAAATGCCCAAAAACTACACTTCTCAGAGGGAAGAGAGAAAAAGAGATCTGGCTGAAACCTTGGCTGAGCTCCACTTTCTCACTTAAAGAGCAAAGCAAAAAGAATGCATATCCGAGTCAGAATGTTTTGTAGAAACACAAATGAAACTACCAGGAAGAACCAAGGTTTCTGGAGTATATTACAGAACCAGACAACAGCCAAGCCAAGTTCCAGGACTTCAACATGGGGCTCTCAGGTGTCCATAGCTCTAAAACTTTAATGGATTCAAACAGGCACATAGCAAATCATGCATACCCCAAGCACTTTGCTCTCAGCCTCGAGGAATCTCTGCAAAGGACCCTTTTGTGGGACTTGTTGAGGAGCACTGGTGGAAATTCCAAGTTGCTGAGCTCCACATTGAGGATATGGAGTTGCTCCGGATGCTTGAAGGGCAACACTGGGCAATCCAGGGGCCATTTGGATCATGTTTGCTCCATTAGAGGGGATGAAAACTGTGGTTCCACTGGCCATTCTTGCTGGAAGTGTTGCCACAGTTAAATTACCTGCAAACAAACAAGTGAGGAAAAGTTAACGTCTTAACATCAAGGAGGCAGATTCTGGTCCTTCTCCTTAATCTCACTTTATGAGATAACATGTGCCTGCAATAAAACTAAAGAAGATTGCCAGAAGGGTTTAGGGAGCAGAGTAGTAAAAACATACAACTTTCTCAAGGATAAGAAACCTTCCTTTCCCAACAGTTCACCAGAACCAAAGAAGCTTCTTTGTTGAGAAGTGAAATGTTTTCAAGGAAAAAACCAAGAAAGTCCAGTTGCCTTTTGGAGATCATCTTTGGGATAACTATGACCTGGATGACTGCGAATCTCCATGGACATCAGTTGAGAAAAAGTTAATCAGAATATAGACAACGTAACATTTTTGAATGCAAAAGGTCTCTTTGTAATCTTAGCACCAGCTTGGATCCCCCAGGTAAATGGCATTTCCATTTGGGCAAAGTTTTATTGTACTTGCCCTCCTGTCCTGTTACTGGTAGATGGATCTAAAGGCATCAAGCATGGATGAGCATGTTGATTGCCTCCTTCCAGGAAGGTCATACCAATTGGGACAGAACAAGTTACTGTGAAGGACACAAGAGCAGGGATCTGTATCCCACCTTTACTTCACTGATGTGCGGTGGTCTCTTATCAATTGGACCATCAATCCCAGAAAGCAGTGAAGGTGATACAGTAAAATCCCAACTGCTATCGACATCTAATAAGGCTCTGGATTTTTAAAATTCTGACCCAACAGGCCGAATTTATCCCATGGTTAGTATTTGTAGAGACGTTTTTGACTTTTATTAATTTGAAGTCAAAATTAAGCGAAAATCGACCCATCCACCTTCCTTCCCACTGTAAACTTGGAGTGTTGATTTTTTTGTAAGTTTATAGGGCGCCTTTGCGCCTATTGGGCACTTCCATCACGGCAAGATTGATTGCAAACTCTTTCCTGTCCGCTAATTCTCCCCTGAAATCCTCCCGTCTAGAAGACCTGCGGGAGCTACGTGGCTGAGAAGACCGCGGGTGGATGGCTGCAGGGGAGAACACGGGATGGTCCGCATATTAATTCCATATTATTTTTAAAACAAGTAATCAGAAACTACTCACGACAACCGCTCAAGACGAAATACAGAGGAGCCTCAGGGGAAACGAAAGCACCTTAACGGGAACAAGTGGAGGGCGGGGCTCCCCCACCTACTAAAAGGTGGGATTTACTCATAGCTTAACCAAGGACGCCTGAAAAAAAATCTTTCTTGACCCTTTAACGGTAGCAACAAATAACAGTCTGGGGCCAGGAACCTTCTGCTTGTTCAGAGATGAAAAGAAAACTGTCCAAGTTTATAAAGTCCTGTCATTCCCAGGCTAAAACGAATCACTGAAATCAACCTCATCCCTCGGCATCTCTTTCGCTTCTCTCTTTCTCCCAAAATACGCAAGTCCCACGCTTGGAGGAGCTCATTTTCAACCCCTTGGACGCTTCCACAGTCTTTGCATGAATCGCCAGAAATAAAAAGAAGGGGACGCGCATTGCGATCACAGCCTCCCCATCCCACCCCCCGGCTCTTTCAGTAGCCCTGGTCCAGTTTTTTTCTCTCTCTTTTCCCTCCACCGGCGCTTTCTGTAGTTTTCGAGTTGCTCTTTTTAGCGCTTGAACAGGCAAAGCCGCAGCGGCGTGAAAGGGAGACCGGAGGGAGTCCATCCCAGCCTCCGATTGCGCTCCTAGCGAAACTCTCCCTGGAAAAACTTCCAAGGACCTCAGAAGCCGCTGAAACATCTGGACCAGATCGTTTTGCCCAGAAACAAGATGCTAAAGAAGTCATTGGCAGTTATATTGGGTCAATCTATTATGTTCCCTTTTGCAGTTATTTTACACTGAACTTTTGCTTTTTGCTTGACTCCTCCCTAGTATAATGAAAATTTTCTCTTTATAAGATAATTTATAACAGAATTCACCGCCATTGGTGAGATAAACTTCTGCTCTGTTTTGCTCTGTCCCTCATTCCTATGTATGTTACACGGGAGCGCCCTCTAGAGTCCTGATGCTCCTATTGCTGTTTTTTATTGGCTGTTCTTCGAACGTCTATGGGGGTGATAAGATTTGCTCCCTGTGCAGAATCCTAACAGTGTATTGCAGAAGAAAACTTCCAATTGTTCCCTCTAACCTGGGTGCAAGGAGGAGGAGGAGGAGGAGGAGGAGGAGAGTTTTGAAAGTGGGCTGGAGTGACTGATTTAACTATCTTTCAACCTTAGTGATCTTGGAATAACTTGCCTGTCCATCCATTGCAAAAACTAATGGCCCATCAGGCAGATCCCTTCATGGACTGCTGTTTCTACAGAGGTCCGGCTCTACTATTATTATTTTTTTTACTCTAATAAAAAGACCACTGAGCAGAAACCTGGTCACAAGGAATGCCTCACAGGGTGACTTGCCTATTGGGCCTTTTCCCCCTACCCAGGCTGAGAGGTCATTTTGGAGAGGGTTTGACCTATCACTAGTACAACCTCAAGAGTGGTAGAGAAAGCAGTAAAGAATTCCCTTCCTAGAGCGACCTGCCTGTCAGTCAGACAGAAACAGAGCCAATCCACAGAGCAACCGAGAAACTAAAACTGATCTGACTGGGAGGTGGCTCCCCACCCGTTCTGGGTTATGCTTTTCTGCAGTCTTGATGGGGCTGCTCTTCTTCTGGGGTCATGTCTGTCTAACATCACAACCCCAGACAGCCCTGGAGGAAAGTCAGCAGCCAACCTATCAGAGAAACAATACAAATTATGCATATAACAAGAGTTGTGTTAACCTGATTTCTACATTGAAAGCCAATGGTAGTTGCCCTCATCTATGGACTGGAAATGTAAGGGAGACTCTATCATGCATATGAGTCCTTAAAGAATGATTTCAAGAGCAAAGTCAGGAGGCTGTGTGGATGTGCTCATTCTCTCCTTAAGCAATCTCATTGTGCTCAGGGAGAGGTAGTGTCTTCCATCACTCAAGCTGCAGGCAGTCCTCCTTTAACAAGAATTCACAGTTACATCAGTGATGGAAAAGCAACCAAGCCTCACATTTACAGCCTTTAAAGGTCGATAAAGTAAGGAAAGTTGAAAAACATAAACACAGTTGTGGTTTCACTTAGAAGCTGCCTTGCATAATGTAAAATATAAGACAGGGTCTCATTTTCAGGGAAACACGGTAGCAATGGACGTTCTGGTCCAAATTGCAGTTGTAAGTTGAGAACTATCTGTATTGTGTCAATGACATGTCTTATTAATAATTTGTGTGTTAATTTTGGTAGCTGTTTTTCTTTTCTGTAGCATCAGACCTCCTACTTAATTCCATATTTGTCACCAAAAAAACCCATCGTCTAGAGTATAAACAAAATAAACAGCCTCCATCATCCACTCTGTAAGGAATGTCTTTGGGAGAACCATGACCTGGATGATTGTGAATCTCCATACACATCAGTTGAGAAAATGTTAATCAGAACACGGAGAACATAACATTTTTCAATGCAAAAGGTCTCTTTCTAATCTTAGCATCTCCTCGGATTCCCCAGTTAAATGGCATTTCTATTTGGGCAAGGTTTTATTGTACTTGCTCTCTGTCCTGTTACTGGTAGATGGATCTAAAGGCATCAAAGCGCCTGTGGGAAGAGAACCGGTGGTAACACCAGTTGGAACCCACCACTGCTCATGTCTTAATGGAGGACTCCAGAAAAAACCTTCTTTCTTGACCCTTTCACTGTAGCAACAAATATTAGTTTGGGGCCAGGAACCTTCTGTTTGTTCAGAGATGAGAGGAAAATTATCAATGTTATTATCCTGTTATTCCCAAGCTAAAATGAATCTCTGAAATCAACCTCATCTCTCGACCTCTCTTTCTCCCAAAGTATGCAAGTCACGCACTTGGAGGGGCTCATTTTCAACCCCTCGGAGGCTTCCACAGTCTTTGCAGGAATCGTAAAAAGAAAAAAAAAAGGGGGGGGGGAGCACACGAATTGCGATCACACAACCTTCCCGTCCGTCCGTCCCCGCATCTCTTTAAGTGGTCCTTGTCCAGCGGAGAGGATTTTGCTCTCTCCTTTTCTTCTACCGGCGCTCCTTAGAGCTTTCGGTTTCCTCTTTTAGGCGTTTGAACAGGTAAAACCGCAATGGCGAGAAGGTGAGGCTGGAGTCGATCCCAGCCTCTGATTGCGCTCCTTGCGAAAAGTTCCCTGGAAAAACTTCCAAGGACCTCAGAAGCTGCTGAAACATCTGGACCAGATTGTTTTAGAAGATGCTAAAAAAGTCCCCTCCGTGTATTGACAAAATTATATTGAGTTAATCTATTATGTTTCCTTTTGCAATTATTTTGCACTGAAGTTTTGCTTTTTGGTTGACTCCTCCCTAGTATAGAGAGAATTTTCTCTTTATAAGATAATTTATAACAGAATTCACTTTCATTGGTGAAATAAATTTCTGCTCTATTGGCGAGTTCTTCTTCCCTATGTATGTTACACGGGAGCGCCCTCTAGAGTCATGATCTTCCTATTGCTATTTTGCACTGGGCTTCTTCGAACGTCTATGGGGGTGTGGCGAACAGGTCGCTTCAATGCTATAATAGTATTTTAGAAACTTCTGCCCCCCCTCCCCCTCTAGATAAACTATGCTATTCCCAGATTTCATCTTTTTAAAAAGCTGTTTCCCTCTATCTTTTCTGGGTCTCTTCTAGATGCCAAGATAATTTCCCTATATTATGATATTGGCTTTTCAGTCTTTAATTCAATTCCTAGCAATTCATTTCAAGAGGAAATTAGACAGGTGTTTCAATCAATGGGATGATAACCAGCTGTGAATGTGGCAGGTCCAGTTAGCTGGCACACTGTAATTCTGAATTTAAGAAAAGGCAGGAGGAAACCCAAAATGTTTTGGACAAAATACAAATAGGAGTTAAAGAATTCACTAGGGAACATAAATTTGTCAAAAAATTAAGACTGATATCCATGTTAATCATAAGAGAACTGGAAATACAAAACAGACATTTTCAATTCATGAATAAAGCACGGAAATGGTTATAGTATAAGCTGCAAAGTGAAAGAAAAATTTGCAAATACAAAAGGGAGATAATGTGGCTATATAAAAAATTATCAATATTTAATTTATATAAAGGACATGTTATTCTATTGGAGAAAACAACTGAATATCAGAAGTACTAATGCAGAGTAAAGAAAACAAAGAGAGAAAAAGATAAAAGCAAAAATGCAGGGAAAAAAGACAAAAATAGAAAATAAAAATTTCCTATGTCCTTAGCTTTGAATACAAATATAATTCCAAAATTATCTGTGATTACAAAAACGATCTTTTTTTATTATCTATTTTTTTAATCATCAAAAAGTCTAGTTACAAATATATTTTTTTTCTGTTTCATGCAAAAATTCCTCTATTCTTGGTTACGTTAAACCTTCCCGCTTTTGAGCATTTTGTAATCTCCCTGCAACTATCATATATAAAAACAAAGTTCCATGACTTTTTTCTCACTCTCTGTCCATTCATCCTGAAGCCTCCGGTTTTAACCATACCTGAGTCTTGTGAATTTGTCTAGGTATTTGTATCCTAGATTTTTGGAGCTTTTGTTTTTCCGAACAGCCAGATGATCAGAACTTCAGATTCTACCAATAAAGTTAATGTTTCAATTAAGGCTGGTGTAGAGGCATCAGGAAGGAGGTTATAAAAGCTTTGTTATGGTTTTTGATCCTCCTTCTCCATAACTTGTCTTCTAAATTCATCTTCTAGGGGACGAAGGATATTTGAAAATGGAATTGGGGCATTCTTTCAATTAGCGGGTAGCCAATTTCATATAGACACATTTCATTAGCATTAGTCATTCAGGTTTATTGTACAAGTACAGGAAATAACAGTATCACAAACCTATAGTGTTGGTTTTAATTATATACAAACTTTTACAAATTTCTTTGGGGTCAAAGCGATTAAGTAACTGCTACTATTGTGCGACTGGCACATTTTATTAATAATTTCTGCTTTAATTTTACTGCTTTTCTTTTCTGTAACCTCAACCTCCTACTCAATTCAATATTTTCCACAAAAATTAAATGCCATCCAGAATATAAACAAAGGACTAACAAGCTGCTTGCGTCAACCACTGTAGAGATTCTTCCTCAGAAAGATGCTGATGATCTGCAGTGCAAATTCTTGCTTCTTGGTAAACATTATAACATATCAAGTAAGAAGCATCACTTTTAAAACTTGCCACCATTTAACTTGGTACTTAAAGGCCTTTAATTGAAAAACAAACAAGCTGGAGGGCAAAAATAAAACAACATGAAATTCATTGCTTCTCATGGGACATCTGGTGCAATACTTCTTACAATTTTTTCCTGGTGTTGGTGTGATTTTTTCCCCCCTGCTATGGCTCAGTAACCACATTATTATAGGCTGGTGGAAAACGTTGATTGGGTTCACATGTGACTGTTGCATCTCTGTTGACTTCGTAAGGCACAAAAACCACAGTTGGCTGTAACAGAAAACAATACTTATGCACAAAAATACGGATTGTGTCTTTGGGGGTATCTTACTCCAGGGAGGAGGAATAGTTTCCCCAGTTGTATATTTTTAACTTGAGTACTGTGCTTGCCTGGATTAAGCTGGGGGCCACAACTTGTTCTGCCCCAGCTATGGACCCCAAAGAACGCAGCATACACAAAGTCCATACAAATCTTAGTTTACTAATTAAGGACTACTAATGAGATTTCTTAGTAGTTGTTCGAACACAAGTACAGTTTAAATCAGTCTTTTCTGAACAAGGGCTGTTAATTTAACTTCATTAACAGCTGACAAGAATCCAAAGAATAATAACTCAATTCTGAGGCACAATATTTCAGATAACTGTAATCTTACTGTGGTTGGCAGAATGCCCAGAAGCAATTTGCAGGAAAACTGACAAGAGAGAAACAAGAGCCGAATCAAACATTTCCGGAATCAAGACACGAAAGAATATGAATGAAGTTGTTTCCTGCAAATTGCATCAATCGTTATCCTTCCTTAAATAGGCTAGGGTAGTGGCCAATTAGCCCCAAGCCTTACTCCCAAGAAGACCTCCTCCTGAGGAGCCACTCCTGCCTTTTAACAGCTCTGCACGCTCGTGCATCAAGAAGAGGCTCATCCTCTTCTTCCTCTTCACTTATGGGAACTTCTGGAGGTTCTGAAGGCCCTGGCTGAATCCCTGCCTCTGGCACCACATCTTCTCCAGCCTCCTCATTGTCTGACTCGAGTGCCAGCTGCACAGGCTGCTGGCGCAGCACCACACCAGCATCCTTGCTGTCGGAATCAGCTACTAATTGCACAGGCCGCTGACGGGCCACAACACAACTATAGATTGAAACCTTTGAGAGCTCAAAACCCTGATACAGAATTTCTTAAAACTATGAATTAATATCCAAAAGACATAGCTTCTGGCCATTTAAGCACCTTTGCCTGATCAAATCTGCCCACCTGGTCCAGACATAATAAGAACTGCTAAAACTATTATCCAAGGATCAAATATTTACCTGGTTATCAGCACAGCAATTTGTCTGGCACCCAAAATGTGCAAATGAAACAGTGATACAAAATTCCAGCAGGCTGAACAAGAGCAGCACACCAGAGAGGCCAGAGTCAATGGCATTCTGTGGAGTATAGAGACATGTGCAAAGATACAGTTGTTATTTGCTGAGAAATTAGCCCATGTGTGTGTTACAGTTGCACCATTAAAAGAATCTTCCAGCTGCTTTCTTGGACTCACTGGGAGGAAGAACTGTACTAGGAAAAATCAGGACAGTATACAGTGGATCAGGAATACTAGCAACTTTACATTTTACGGTATCCCAAAAGAAAATTACAGATATCGGTGAGAATCAAATGTGAATTAGCTGCTTATAAATATTTGCACAAGAGCACACCTTTTGAGCCTACACACACCACAAAAATCTGTCCATGTGGGATAAAGTGGAGAAGAACAATCCAACAGTAATTCTTAAATTGTTAGTTCTGTAGATGCAGAAATTCACAGCTTCCCAAAGTCATTTGTCCAGATATGCATAGAATCAAGGAGCTTCCTCGATGACAGATGTTTAATACAATCAGAAAACCATGATCCTCATTCAGAGGTGATCAGATGGGACTCCCTCCTTTGAAACTTAGGGATATAAAATTATTTCTACTCATAGAAATATATGAATTTTGGCAAGTTTTTATAAAAACAAGCAAACCAGACTTAAATCGCCCATTTGGTCTTCCCAATGTCAATAGTTCTATCTAACATGCCAAAAACCAGGATAATTTTCCCTGCCGTGTAATTATTAAATACGAGGGACCCAATTCAACTGAACTCAAATAAACTTAGACTTTTAATATCATCTCAATAAGGTTGTGCTTCGTGTATTGCTGCAGTCTTAACTTCTATGAGTTAGCTCAGGATTTTGCAACTTTGGCCTGTTTAAGTTGTGTAGAGTTCAACTCCCAGATTTCCCTAGATAGTACGGATAGGAAAAATTCTGGATGATGTTACACAGCTATAGTACCTCAGAACAGCACGGGACAACTTGCTGTGGCCACCTTGGGGCAGACAACTTGCTGTGGCCAAATCGCAGTGACCAAATTCACCATGGCCAACTCGCCGTGGCCATAGCTAACTCACCATGGGACAATTTGCTGCAGCATTCGCTTAATTTCTTTTATTTTCATTGACCATGTTTTCATCAAAATTATTTGATCTCTTGTTATCAAAGGAAATTATAACTATCAGCTTTTGTAATGCTTTGATGATGAATAACAAAAGGAACTAGTCCCGTAGTGAATTATCCTGTGGTGAATTGTTACACAGTTCCTGAACACTCCTGTCAAAAGCCTTGCATTATGGGGAAATGTTAAAAGGGCAGTTAGATTAATGAGCATATGTGTTAGTTTGGTGTTTGCATGTTATTATTATTATTTGCCTTGTTTTTTATACAGCTCAATGTGGTATGCATCAGGCCCCTACTTCTGTTTTCCCACAGCAGCAACCTTGGAAGGTGGCTTGGGCTGAGAGGAGAAGTACATGCCTCTGGGAGAACTAGAACTCACAGTCTCCTGGCTTCTAGTCCAGCACCTTAAACTCTACAATAAAGATGTCAGCCCCCCTTTATCTCTAGGCTACACTTTTATTATTATTTATTTATTTTATTTATTTATTTATTTTCTATGCTGCCCAACTCCCAAGGGACTCTGGGTGGCTTACAACAAAGAACAAAACAATGCAAACAATCCCATAAAAAAGTTAAAAGAAAAACATTAAAATATTAAAACTTTAAAAAATGTTAAAACACATGCACTCCAATTCTTGGCCGGGTCTCGCAAGATCATTATAATGAGATCAATGGCCCCAGGCCTGCTGGGGCAAGACTTATTGGGAGTGTAGCACTCCCATAGCTCTTTATCCAGAGTTGTTGAAGCTTTACAACCAGTGCAAGATTTAGACCTGGGATATGTATCGTAATTCATTTTTCAGTAAGAATAGAGATGTACAATGAGGCTTAAGAAAAAACAGGAAAGGATCTTTAGTATTGAGTTTTGTTTAAGGTGGAGCCATTGCCTAGTTCTGGAGTGCAGCTCATTAATGAGTTTTTGAAAAGTGGGTTGATCAAGGCTTCACCAGCATTTAACTCTCTTTATCTATTTTGATTCATTGTCCAATAACTAATCCTTTTTCCAAAGTCCAATGTAGTTTCCCTACCATTAGCTA
This sequence comes from Masticophis lateralis, assembly GCA_030761175.1. NCBI lineage: Eukaryota > Metazoa > Chordata > Lepidosauria > Squamata > Colubridae > Masticophis > Masticophis lateralis. The sequence goes on along the minus strand of JAUDYJ010000001.1, from coordinate 242,756,914 downwards.
AACGCTAAAAACAATAATGGGACCACGTCAATAAGTAAACTTTATGAGGGAGCAGGGATTTGAACCTTGGAGTGAGCAGGACTGTGAACCATCCCTATGAACAATCAGAGAGGGCTGGCTCTCTCATGCCCAGCAACTCATTTCAGCACTGGTATGCAGCTTTTCCCCTCTCATTAAATAAACAGAATTCATAGCCATCTTTTGTATCACAATCTTGAGGAAATAAGGGATTTTTGTAGCCTGTGAATATAAAGAACTTCGCTTAATAGAAGGACTCTGTCTAATATCCACACATTTTCCACTTATCGGACCACTTTGCAGCCTATTCTATTCTAGAAAATTTCATCCTTGGGAAGTCTCAACCTCTCTGTAAAATCCATGCACCCAGAGTTTGTTGCCTTTCTGGCCTTTTCAGCTTTGTTTTGAAATAGATTCAAAAGAACAAGAGGCAAAAGCTCTATTATAGTTTCTCCTCCCTCTCTCCCTCCCTCCCTCTGCGCCCAGGAAGGGACGAGAGGAGGGGGAGAAGATGGCAGCCCTGCTGGTGGACATAGCTTTCCCACGCAGGGGTGGGTTGGGGTGGGGTTGGGGGGCCATCCTGGTGAAAGGGAAGTGCTCACAGGCTGCAGGGGCAGCAGGCCATAGAGGCAGTGGAGGCACTGGTGAGGTGCCCAGGCTGGCTGGCACGCAGCTGACCTTTGATGAACACCAACTTGCCCCAGCAGCAGCACTGTTCCCACCACCAGCACCCGGCTGGGATGGGATGGGCCAGGGTCAGTGTTGAGGCAGTGGCAGCTGCCTCCTTGGTGTCTCCAGGGAGGCCCTGCATGCCAGATTGAACCAGGGGTGAAATGCTACAGGTTCACACCAGTTCAGGCGAACCAGTAGTGGCGAGTGGTTTGGAGAACCAGTAGTGATGGCAGCGCAAGTCTCTGCTCATCCAAACTAGGATGTCATTATTTCCTAGTTTTAACCATGAAGTAACCTATTTTTTACCCAAAAGTCCAAAATTACACATGATGCGTGCAGGCACTTCCGAACTGGTAGGGAAGGTAAGTAGATTTCACCCCTGGATCTAACCACATCATGGACCAGATGTGACCTGCCGGCCTTGAGTTTGACATGTCTGGCTTGGAAGAATCACTACATATACAGATGACATGTAGTGATTTTTCTAAGCAGATGTATTATTTTATAGGGAGAATCTTGCCAACCTGCAAACTACCTATATGAAGCATATAAACTTGGTACTCTTAGGGAGGGGTTGTCTTCATCCTCTTTCTCTCATATGTAATGTTCAGACAAAGTTTCTTATTCCTCTGGAATGCAACTCCTCCCACCTTGAAATCAGGCCCAGTACATTCCATCAATGCTTATTCAAGCAAGGTTAAAAGATATAGGAATTTTTCCCCATTAAATCTTTCTGGTTTTTCTTTTTATTTCCACAGGACTGAATGATGAGGTTTTAAGATTTGTTAATAGATACAATAGGAAATAATAGAATTTTGTTTGTGTGTTTTTAGAGAAAATGATAATGTATGATGTTAAAATTCAAAGAAAATTTTTAAACTTGGCACCTGGTTAAGGTTACAATATAGATGCTATTTTTAATATATATTAAACTTATAAAGGAGTTTGACAGGAGGCAAACAGAAAATGATTAGAAATTAACTCTTTGAGATACTATTTGAAAGTATTAAAAATAATGATTTTAGTATGTAATTGCTTCCCATAGTTCTTAATGGAATTTTGAACGATGACTAAGTTTGAAAAATGAGACTTTAAAGATTTACAGTTAAGAGATAATATATGAGAAAAAATTTTGCTGTATATTTAGAGAAAGTTATAAATTACTGGTAAAGAAAGTAAAGGAAGATGAAGTTGATTTGTTTAATGTTAAAATATATTTTATTCAGTGGTGGGATTCAGCCAGTTTACACCAGTTCAGGAGAACCGGTAGCTAACTTTCTGAGCAGTTCGGCAAACCACCTGTTGGAAGAAATCTACTTCCAACAGCCTTTTGTTTTTCCCACCTCACAGGTTAATCCTGTCAGGAAGGCAGGAAGAAGGCATTCTGTTGTGTCTGTGTGTGTTGTTTCTAGCCTAATCCTGTTTATCTTTATTGCCCTACTTAAGTGTTTTCCAAAACTGCCTCTGCGATTAAACCTTGTTACATTGTACCAGCCATTAGTGGTTCTTGGCAGTACACCCAGAAGCCTGAGTGGCTTCTCTGGAATTTTTTCCCCTTGTTGGTACTTTTATTCCAGGGCTTGACTTTTTTAAAGGGAAAGGGTTGTTTTAAGTTTTTTACACTGCTTTAGTGGTTCCTGGCACTGTTCTTTTGTGGTGTATTTCCAACATGGCTGAATCCCCTCCCAGCCACTCCTTGCCTTCTCTGTCCCCTATTAAGGGTGGGAGGGGAAGATCGGGGACCTCTTTCTTCCCTGGATCAGTAATCTTCTCTAAATGAAGTGATCTGGCTAGTCTTTGGCTTCTTTGTCTGTTTGTTACCCAAAACAAGGGCTTCTGGAGGTCTTCTCCCTCCCTCCACTGATGGGAAAGCAATGAGTTAATATTTTCAGACCCCCATTGCCTGCCGGATTAAGTTAAGCAATGGCTGAGAGGCAGGATGCAAGCTTGGTACTCTGGTTTTTTTACTGCCTTTCTGGGGGCATGGATTTCCTTAAATCTGGATGATTTTCTCAGGATATCATGTGAAGTGAGTGAGACTAGCCAGTATCTTTAAGTTGTGCAAATGGATCTAAAGACTGCTTCTCCTGGGTGGGAAAGGGTGCTTTGTCAGTTCACTGAGCACAGGAGTCTCTTCTCTATGGGGATTCTTCAGTCATCCAGGTCACGGTTATCCCAAAGTTGCTTTTTCAAGAGGCGACTGGACTTTTTTGGTTTCGAGAAAGTCCAGTTGCCTCTTGAAAAAGCACCTTTGGGACAGGAGTCTCTTACATTGCTTTGGAATGGCCAAGGCACATGATTGCTCACTGATAGTAAGATTTTAAAAATATAGGAGGAAGGGTGTGGATCCTCTCTCCAATTCATTTTAGTTTTCTCTCATGATAATAAGGCTTAGTAACATGGCACTAGGCTTGAAGTTTATTTAGATATCTGTGACATGTACTAATTTTATTGTGATACTGACAAGCTTGGGAGGGCAGAGACTTGAACCTAGGCTCCCTATATACTTTGTTAATTTGTCTCTTTAGCTCAGCATTTTGTAGCCCAAATATGCCCACCCACTTTCTGGAGAGTTTAAATGATCTCTGTGATAAAGAGTTTCACTTTGTGAGTAAGAGTTGGTCCAGAACACAGCCACACGAGCTGTCGTGGGAGCACCTAGGTACACCCACATTACACCAATTCTCCACAAGCTGCACTGGCTCCGGTCACAATTCAAGGTGTTGGTTATTACCTTTAAAGCCCTACATGGCTCAGAGCCAGGCTATCTTCAAGACCGCCTTCAACCGCATAACTTCCAATGACCGGTAAGATCCCACAAAGTTGGTCTCTTCCGGGTCCCGCCAGCTAAACAATGCCGGCTGGCAGGCCCGCGGGGGCGGGGGGGGGCTTCTCTGTGGCTGCTCCAGCTCTCTGGAGCCAGTTACCTCCTGAGGTCCAGACCATCCCCACCCTATTGGCCTTCCGAAAAGCAGTGAAGACCTGGCTTTTCCGGCAGGCCTGGGGCTGTTGATCTCGCTCTTGCGATCCAGTAAGATCCGGCCATGAATGGTGTGAATGAGTTTTAATGTTTTTAATGTTCTTAATTCTTAAATGTCTTTTATAATGATTTTAAATGCATTGTGAGCCACCCTGAATCTTCGTAGAGGGGCAGCATACAAATTGAATAAATAAATAATAATAAATAATAAATATTACAAATTGCAGGTATTGCTGATGAAAAAGAAGGTATTCAAACAAAATGGTTTAGGTTTCCATGGTGACTGTCATTGATCTTCAATGTGTATTCCCCCATTTATAATGATTGGTATTTAGGGCAGCTTTTTGCAAGCAAAGAAGCTTTTTGTATTTTTGTACAGGTAAGCCTTGATTTATAACAGTTCATTTAGTGACCATTCAAAGTTACAATGGCACTAAAAAAGTGATTGATGATCGTTTTTCACACAACAGTTGCAGCATCCCCATGGTCACATGATCCAAAATTAAGATGGTTGACAACTGTCACATATTTATGATGTCATCTCCCAGGGTCATGTGATCCTTTTTGCAACCTTCTAATAAGCAAAGTGAATGGGGAGGCCAGATTCACTTAACAGCTGTTTTACTAACTTAACAACTGCAGTGATTCACTTAACAAATGTGGCAAGAAAAGTCATAAAATGGGGCAAAATTCACTTAAATTTCTCACCTAGCAACATAAATTGTGGGCTCAATTGTGATTATAAGGCGAGGAGATGTCAGTCAAAGTGAGGCCAGGCGTAACAAGGAGTGGCTGGGAGGGGAGGGGAGAGGTGAGGCAAGGCTGGGCTGGGCATGGTGAGGAGAGGAGAGACCAAAGCAAGGTGCCCCTCAATGTGAGTGACATTGAGTTGGCCACAGCCACCCAGTCACATGACCGCCCAGCCATGCCTACCCAGCCAGTCATTAGGGCAGAGAACCGGTTGTTAAATTATTTGAATCCCACCACTGATCTTATTCCTTGTAAATTCTTCATGGATTTTTGCTGATTAAGATTGAACAATGAGGATTTATAAATTGTTCATAGACTAAAAGATAAAATATGGGAAGAAGAGGTCTTTTTTCAAAATGTTACAGAATATAGTAAGTTACTAATAACTTTTTGAATGTACTTGTCTTAAGCGATTTTTTTTCTTAATATTTTTTTCTTTCCTTGTAGTTTTATTTTTTCATTTTATATTTTTCTTAATTGGTATTGTTTTTATAATTTAAATTTTTAATAAAGTTATTATAAAAAAACATCCAAATGAAATAGCTCTCATGTCCTTAGAACTGAAACCTATTCAATGGAAGATTTCAAGCAACCCACAAGAAGTCCCATATACTTCTCCTGCATATATAATCATTTGCATGATGCACATAAAGCCAAAATTTTGGAGCAGATTGGTTTACTTACTTTCATCTTGTAAACCTCATATGAACCCTGATCTACATAAGGAGTTATGGCTAGGTCAGTTATACATATCAGGATACCAGATAATGCCATAATAGCACTTGTGATGTTCATTCCTACACTGGATTTCACCTGAAATAACAATAAACCAGAAGGAGAGAAATTACAGTGTCAACCTAGATATTATTAAATTCAAGCCATAAAGATTATTACACGCAACTATGGTAAAATCTATCTATGTATGTGCTTAATGGTGCCTAATCCATCAGTGGTGAAACCAGACAACTTCCCTTAGACTCTCCCTTCCTTCCTTCTTTCCTTCCTTCCTTCCTTCCTTCCTTCCTCCCTCCCTCCCTCCCTCCCTCCCTCCCCCCTTCCCTGTGTCCCTACTTCTCATTCCCATCTCCTTCCTTCCTTCCTTCTTCCCCCTCTAACTCTGCTCACCAAAAAGTGATTTCCCACTGATTTCTGGGAATAAAGCTCCCTGCTTTATAATTTCTGAGCTGAAAGGAGGCATTCCAAGTAAGAATTAGTATGAAAGTGCCTGATTTTCTCAGAAAACTACTTCACACACTTTGTAGCAAGGAAGAGGGAAGAGGAGAAAGAGAGAGAGAATCAGAGTTGATGATGTTACATAGCTACAGTACCTCAGAACAGCACCGGACAACTTGTTGTGGCCAACCTGAGGCAAAATTCACTGCAGCCAACTATTATTAGATATACATTTTGCCGTGTTTTTTATACAGCACGTGTTGGTATGCATCAAGCCCCTACTTATCTTTTCTCACAACAGCAACCTTGGTAGATAGGTTGGGCTGAGAGGAGAAATACATGCCCCTGGGAGGACTAGAACTCACAGTCTCCTGGCTTCTAGTCCAGCACCTTAAACACTGCAATAAAGATGTCAGCCCCCCTTTATCTCTAGGCTACACTTTTATTGGGAGTGTAGCACTCCCGTAGCTCTTTATCCAGAGCTCTCGAAGCTTTACAACCAGTGCAAGACTTAGACCTGGGATATGTATTGTAATTCATTTTTGAGTAAAAATAGAAATCTCCAGGAAAGGATCTTTAGTATTGAGTTTTGTTTAAGATGGAGCCATTGCCTAGTTCTGGAATGCAGCTCATTAATGAGTTTTTGAAAAGTGGGTGGATCAAGGCTTCACCAGCATTTAAATCTCTTTATCTATTTTGATTCATTGCCCAACACCTAATCCTTTTTCCAAAGTCCAATGTAGTTTCCCTACCATTAGCTAAACGCTAAAAACAATAATGGGACCACGTCAATAAGTAAACTTTATGAGGGAGCAGGGATTTGAACCTTGGAGTGAGCAGGACTGTGAACCATCCCTATGAACAATCAGAGAGGGCTGGCTCTCTCATGCCCAGCAACTCATTTCAGCACTGGTACGCAGCTTTTCCCCTCTCATTATATAAACAGAATTCATAGCCATCTTTTGTATCACAATCTTGAGGAAATAAGGGATTTTTGTAGCCTGTGAATATAAAGAACTTCACTTAATAGGACTCTGTCTAATATCCACACATTTTCCACTTATCGGACCACTTTGCAGCCTATTCTATTCTAGAGAATTTTATCCTTGGGAAGTCTCAACCTCTCTGTAAAATCCATGCACCCAGAGTTTGTTGCCTTTCTGGCCTTTTCAGCTTTGTTTTGAAATAGATTCAAAAGAACAAGAGGCAAAAGCTCTATTATAGTTTCTCCTCTCTTCCTCCTTTCCTTCCTCCCTCCCTCCCTCCCTCCGCACCCAGGAAATGACGAGGAGAGGGGGAGAAGGTGGTAGCGCTGCCAGTGGATGTAGCTTTCCCACACAGGGGTGGGAGGGGAGGTTGGGTCAGGGGCCATCCTGGTGAAAGGGAAGTGCTTACAGGTTGTAACAGTAACAGTAACAGGATTGAAAGGGACCTTGGAGGTCATCTAGTCCAATCCCCTGCTCACGCAGGAGACCCATACTAGGGATTCGAACTGCTAAATTTCGGGGGCAGTGGGCCATGGAGGCGGTAAAGACATTGGTGGCACACCCAGGCTGGCTGGCATGCAGCTGACCTTTGATAAGTACCATCTTGCCCCAGCAGCAGCACTGTGCCCACCACCAGCGCCCGGCTGGGTTGGGACGGAATGAGATGGGGCTAAGGTAGTGGTGGCTGCCGCCTTGGTGTCTCCAGGGCAACCCCGCAGGCCAGGGATGGGTTCTAATTTTTTTTACTATTGGTTCTGTGGGTGTGGCTTATTTTGTGGGCATGGCTTGATGGTCATGTGACAATTCTTTAGGATTTAGCAGAGGTACTGGTCTACCAGGCTTTTAACTGCTTGCAGAGCTGTACCCGTCTACCCATTTATTTTTGCAGGCACTGGTCTACCCATTTATTTTTGCAGGCATCGGTCTACTCATTTGTTTTCTTTTAACACTGATCAGCTGTAGAGCAGCACTTTGAAGCCCCACGGCAAGGGTTTAAACAGTTTTTTCCCCTCTAGCCGATCAGCTGGGACTCAGGAGGCAGCAATAGATTGGGGGTGGTGCCAAATAAAAGGTAAGAATAACACAAGGGGAACAGGGGGGCAGGAGGGCAGAACCGGTTCAGTGATGTCATATCGTCACCCCTACCAGCTCAGCAGAACCGGGCCGAACCAGGAGGAACCCACCACTGCCGCAGGCTGAACCTAAACACACCGCAGGCTGGATCTGGCCCATAGGCCTTGAGTGTGACATGTCTGCACTACTGACAGGCCCTGCAGTACTGCAAGTTGCACATCAGGAAGGGCACTTAAGTAGAAGCCCATTGCAAAAAGGCAGGTTCTAATTCTAACAGTATAAGGGTCTTGAATGCTTTTGAAAAAACAACATAAAAGAAATTCAGATGCCATATACTTTCTCACCAAAACACGATTTTGACTATTTGCAGCTGTTATACATAATGATCCAGAAGAAATGAACTATGGAAAAAGAAAAAGAAAAAAAATTATTGTAATCCACTGCAAATATAAAGGGAAAAGTATCAGAAAAATCTGGGACCCAAGGCAATATATTATTTTACATATGGTTATTTTTTTTAACTTTGTGAAGTCAGCCTGAATCATTTTGGATTGGGCAGCCTAGAATATTAAGAAATATTTCTCCCAACCCCTGCAAAAAGAGACCTGTATCATCCTTGAAAGAGTTTAAGACTCATAGGAAAAAGAACCTTGATGTCAGGAACTTGGAGAAAACCCATAGCAAAATGGCACTCTTTATGGTGTCTAAATGCACCAGCCACTCTTAACAGGTTGGGCAGGGAACCCAAATACTGGAGGAACTATGCCAAGGAGAAAAGAGGGAGGAGAGAAAACTCCAAAACAGTCTGATGAAGATGAGCATAATCAATCCTTAGGGAATGAAGCAAAATGAGGAAAATTCTGGAGCTGGTTGCTAGGATTCCATATCAGAGAAATTTCTTCAGCTTCCACTCAGATATGCCAACTGAGAACTTGGATGCAGCCCCTGAGACACTAGAAGAGACCTCAATATTTCTGCAGCTTATTTTTTTTTAAGTAAATCAGATCACTATGTTTCCAAAGAAGGGACACAGTGGCTGAGTAGCTAAGACACTGAGCTTGTCGATTGAAAGGTCGGCAGTTCAGCGGTTCAAATCCCTAGTGCCATGTAACAGGGTGAGCTCCTGTTACTTGTCCCAGCTTTTGCTAACCTAGCAGTTTGAAAGCATATAAAAAATCCAAGTAGAAAAATAAGGACCACCTTTGGTGGGAAGGTAACAGCATTCCATGCGCCTTTGCCGTTTAACATGCCAGCCACATGACCACAGAGACATCTTCAGAAAGCGCTGGCTCTTTGGCTTTGTAACAGAGATGAGCACCGCACCCTAGAGTTGGGAATGGCTAGCACATATGTGCGAGGGGAACCTTTACCTTTATGTTTCCAAAATATAGCTTCCAAATATTATTTCAGTCTACAGATTCATTAAAATGTTTTCCTAATTTCTTTAGGCAACATTTGAGAGCCTAATATATTCTTGTGGGATAGTAATGAGTTCTCATTGGTTACTCAGATGTCTTTTTTTCATCCCCTTGGGCCATCTCTCATAATGGCCCCCCTTTTGGGATTTCAATGAAACATGAGGAAGTCAGGAAGGCTGCAGTGCAGACAGGACTTTAATAGGTACCCTCAATAAATAAATGCATTGGAAAAGTCCTTGAGAAATGAATATGCATCATAGGTACCTTTGTGTGTGACTTCATCCAAACAACAAAACTTTCTTAAAGAATGTTCACTGTCAGTATGTCAATGAAGATTCTCAGTCATTCAGGTAGAATTACCTGGAAGTTGAATCATGGAAACTGGACTTTTTAAAATAATAAAAAATAAAAAAATTACATCATTCATACTGAAGAAGCTACTTGGATCAGCAGCAAACATTTCAAATCGAAAGTTCAGTTACAACTCAACTTCCAGACATTAATGTCAATAAGTTAACTAAGAATATTCTTAGAATATTCTTAAGTTAAGAATATTCTTAACTAAGAATATTCACTGTATGTATGTATGTATGTATGTATGTATGTATGTATGTATGTATGTATGTATGTATACCACACAGAAATTGTCTCTGACTGAACAGGAATTTGCACATACTTACAAATATCCCTCCCCAAATGGGGTAACCTCCAGGTGCAGTCACGCCAGAATCGTGAGGAGGAACACTAATGACGACAGCCCCAAAGGTAATGTGCAGCAACCCAATCATAATTTGGACGGCCTATGGAAGGAAAAAGTAAAAAATAAGACAATTTTGTTCTCATAATCTGAGAAAGACAATCATTCTAATCTGTTAGCAACCCAGGAAAGGCATCATTTTCTATCCATCTTTGAAGGGTCCTTCAAAGAGGTTGGAGCTTCTAAGCTTTCAGTACAGGTCAACACTGGTTTCCCATGGTGAAAAATCCAACTGGGGAGAAGGGACAGTTTGAGGCTCCCACGACAATATATGATGGATTATGATTGACAGTGGGACTGCTCTTGTCAGGAAGAAGGCCTGTAAGAATATTAAGATGGGCCTTTGAGAGAGGAATGTCACTTACAAGTCATTTCTCTACAGACTCCTATGCAGGAGGAAATTAAGCACAGTTGCAAGCACAAAGCCACTTCAACTGGCTTGGGCTGGAACCAGTCTATGACCAAGAATTCTTTCCCAAGAATTGCACTTCTAAGAGCGAAAGGAGAAAAAGAGATCTGGTTGACACTGTGGCTGAGCTCCATGTTTTTAATTAAACAGCAAAGAAAAGAAATGCACATTTAAGTTAGAATTTTTGGTAGAAATGCAAATGAAACTACCAGGAAGAACAGAGGTTTCTGGATTATACTCCAGAATCATACAATGCTCAAGCCAAGATCTAGAATTTTAGGATGGGGCTCACAGGTCTCAGCACAGCTTGAAAAATACTGATATTATATTGGATTTCGAACAGGCACATAGCAAGCATGCATACCCCAAGTACTTTGGTCTCAGCATTGAGGAAATCCTGCAAAGGATTCTTTTGGGGGACTTGCTGAGGAGCGCTGGTGGAAGCACCAAGTTGCTGAGCTCCAGGCTGTAGATATGGAGTTGCTCCAGATGTCTGAAGAGCAACACTGGGCAACCCAGAGGCTGTTTGGATGTTCGCTCCTTTAGAGGGCATGACAACTACGTTTCCACTGGCCATTTTTGCTGAAAGTATTGCCACAACTAAGTTACCTGCAAACAAACAAGCAAGGATAAGTTAAAGGAAGCAAAGTCTGGTCCTTTGCCTTAATCTCAGTTTACGGGCTAACATTTGCCTGCAGTAAAACTGCAGAAGACTGGCAGAAGGTTTCAGAAAGCAGGGAAGAAAATGCACAGAACTTTCTCAGGAAGGAAAAAATTAATCCTGAGGATGAAGAATTGACTTCTTGCTTACATTCCAACACTCAACGCAAAAGGGGTCTTTTGCATTCTAGCACCACCTCAGATCCACCCAGCTAAATGGCATCTCTCACACTGGCAAGGTTTTATTGTGATTGCTCTCCTCTGCTTTTAATAGCAGGTGAATCTAAAAGCATCAGGTGTGGATAATCATGTTGATTATCATCTTCCAGCAAGCTCTTACAGATTTGGACAGAATAAGTAACTGTGAATGACAGTATCTGTATCCCAGTTTTGCTTCTTGGATGTGGGGAGGTTTCTTACCAGAAATCAACTGGACCATCAGCCTAGGTTTCCTAACAAAAAATGTGGACAACCCCAGAAATTAGTGAAGTAATACAGTAAAGTCCCAGCTGCTCTCAACATCTAGCAGCCCTCCAGATGTTTAAAACCCAGACCCAATAGCCTGAATTAGGATTTGTACATCCCTTAAGGCTTAAGAGGAAGCAGCTTCCCATTCTTGAGCTGTATAAAATTAATTGGAAAGCGACTCACCCACCTCTGAATGGGGGACTTCAAATATTGTATCCTTATAGGTTCACCCAGTGCCTATGTACGTATTGGGTGCTTCCATCACACAAAGACTGACTGCAAACTCTTTTCTGTCCACTGATTCTCCTTTAAAAGGCTCCCATCTAGAAGACCTGCCTGACTGGGAAGATCACGGATGGATGGCTGCAGGGGAGAACTGACAATCACAGCATTGGATAATCAGTCACAGAATTAATTCTATATTATTATTATTTTTAAAAAAACACAATCAGAATCTACTTACCACAACCATCAAAAATGAGGCACACTGAAGCACCTGGGAAAATGAAAGTAATTTACGGGAACAAAATATGGGTAGGACTGCCTCACCTAATAAAAAAGAAGGACTTTAATCAGGCAGTATCTGGATGACTCCGCTTTTGCCCCTTCAACTAGTGCAGCAAAGAACAGTTCGGGGCTGGGAACCTTCTGTTTGTTCAGAGATGAGAGGAAAACTTTCCAAGTTTACAATGCCCTATTATTCCCAGGGAAAACGAAACACTGAAATCAAATGCACCACTCAACATCTCTTTCGGTTTCTCCCAAAGTACACAAGTCCTGCGCTTGGTGGGATTCGTTTTCAAGACCTCAGAGTCTTCTACGATCTTTGCAGGAACCACCAGAAATAGAAAGGAGAGGACGTGCGGACTGCCATCACATTCTCCAAGTCCTTCCATCCATCCATCCCCATCTCCCCGCCCCCCATCCCCCTTGAGCTCTCTATCTAGCCCAGGGGTCTCCAACCTTGGCAACTTTAAGCCTTGGAGACTTCAACTCCCAGAATTTCCCAACCAGCAAAGCTGGGTATTGAAGTCCTCCAGGCTTAAGGTTGCCAAGGTTGGAGACCCCTGATCTAGACCTCGTAACAGCGAGATTTTTTTCTTCCCCCTTTTCCCTCTCTTTAGCTCCTTGCAAAGCTCTCTTCACCTCAAGCAGAATGTGTGAAGGGACTTCTAAAAGTTTTGGTTTTTTTAAATTAGATTTATATGCCGCCCTTCTCCGGAGACTCAGGGCGGCTTACAATGCATTAAGCAATAGCCTTCATACTTTTGTATATTTTATACAAAGTCAGCTTATTGCTCCCACAAACTGGGTCCTCAATTTACCTACCTTAGAAAGGATGGAAGGTTGAGTCAACCTTGAGCCTCGAACCTTGCAATAATTGCAGACAGCTGAATCTTAATAACAGGCTACTAGCCAGTTGAGCTATCTGAGGCTCAAATCAAAAAGCGTAAAACTCACTTCCCAAAGATTAGCTCATTGGTTCAAGGAGGTCGGAGGCAGAGTTTCAGTGCAGCCACTTCCAGTGGTGGGATTCAGCCAGTTTGCACCACTTTGGAAGAACCAGTTGTTAACTTTCTGAGCAGTTTGGCAAACTGGTTGTTGGAAGAAATCATTAGGGCAGAGAACCGGTTGTTAAATTACTTGATTCCCACCACTGGCCACTTCCCTCCACTAACTTTTCATTCTTGGGGAGCTGCAGGTGGCCCGGCTGACCCTTTAAATGCAATAAAAGAAGAGTAAAACCTTTTTTGGAATTTGATGTTTCTTTCCTCTTTTCTTTCCTCCTTTTTTTTAGCTTTTGGTCCATTAATCCCAAAGGAAAGGCTCCAGTTTTCATTGTATCTTAATTTTACAAATCTTTTGAATTCGTGTATTTATAGATATCTAAAAAATGTTATTAGGAGACGTGGTGGCTCAGTGGCTAAGACACTGAGCTTGTCCATCAAAAGGTCGGCAGTTCTGCGGTTCGAATCCTTAGTGCCGCATAACGGGGTAACCTCCCGTTGCTTGTCCCAACTTCGGCCAACCTAGCAATTTGAAAGCACGTAAAAAATGCAAGTAGAAAGAAAGGGACCACCTTCGGCGGGAAAGTAACAGCGTTCCGTGGCCTTTGGCGTTTAGTCATGCCAGCCACATGATCACAGAGACATCTTCGGACAGCGCTGGCTCTTTGGCTTTGAAACATTGATGAGCACCGCCCCCTAGAATCAGGAATGACTAGCACACATGTGGGAGGGGAACCTTTACCTTTACCTAAAAAATGTTGGCACTGTCATCATATATAGTATAATGTCCCTTCATGAGCTTTATCTTTCCAGCATACATTTGAAGTACCTTTATAGCTTCTAGAGACAATTTGTCTGGTAAGAAATGCCAACAATCCATTTATTTTATCAAAATTCTCTTAACTACTGTACCATAATATGAATTTCAGTTCCTTCCACCTTATATTTTCTCACTTAGCCTTTTGTATATTGCAGTTTAAAAAATTATCATACATTCCTTCACTTGTTGGACCCAGATTGTTGGGGACAATATGCTGACTTTGTAAAACAATTTAGGGCTGTAAAGCACTGTGGAGCGGTATACAAGCCAAAATGTTATTGCTATTGTTTGTCTGTCTCAAATTTCAACAAAAGTTTCTACTACATAGAAATAATATATTCATCATTTGTACATGGTTTTATTTGAAACTCAGTCTTGTACTATTCAAAATCATAAAATCTTGCCCATTTCTTTTGGGAGATTTTGGGCAGAAGGCTCTTTCTTTGTCTAGAATATGCACGAACAAATTTACAAGGGATTATAAACCTGTGAACTGGGCTTTTCTATAATTAACTTCATCCATACTGGATATCTGCATTTTAATTCTTAACAATGAAAAAGAGTGTTGATGGTAACTAAACATAAATATTGATTTCATTTCCTGTGAGATTGATTTATATGCCTGAGGGGGAGGAAGGGATTGATAATCTTGTCACCACGCCTCCATGCTATTTAATCTGAAAAAGGGCACTATAAAATGTATTTCAACATTTGTATTTTAACCTTTTAATTGGCATTTTGAACTGTTAAAGCAATTTTTTTTTCTAGATTTACTTAGTTGCTTTGAAAACTGCATCTATTTGTTCCTGCCGGAGAACGAATGCACAGCCAGTTTGTTTCATTAAACTGTGGAGAAAAGCTGGCAAGGGCTGCTTCTAAAATAGTTGAAATAGTTTGGAGGGGGAAAAATTGCTGCTTTAAATGGGCCAGGAAAGTTCTGGTGGATTTTACATTGCCATATTTTAAAAAGCTATGTTGTTTTAAAATATAGAGAAATGTAAAGAAAACCTGGTAGCCCAAATGACCATCCTGTTAAGTTTGGATTCTCTGGATCTGTTCCAAAAAAAATAGTGTGTTTGTGTGCGTGTGTGCTTTTTATGCAATAAAGTTTACTCTCAAGAGCAACAGTGCATTTTAAAAAGGTAATGAGCTAAAAATGCACACAAACCTAATTCACTCTTACTTTGTCCCATTGCTGCTGACTTGATTCATAAAATCTGCCCAGTTAACAGATACTAAAACTATAGCTGAGATTTAATTTTAAAATGGATTTTCTCTTGAAAGTTGGGGGTGGATGGATTAGTAATCAGACACATTAAATGTAAACCAAGAAAGGAATCACATAAAATAGACATTTGAAGCATCTCAGTACCACATTTGTAAAGAAGTGGCTTGAATGAAAATATGCCTATGCTTGGGTTAGATAAATTTCTGGTCCATTCCATTCCATTCCATGGCTGGGTAAAGGAGCACGGGATACTTGCTTGAAGTGGGGGTTGAATTCATTCAATATCAAAATAAACACACAATTCTTGATGGGCCATGAATTGAAGACAAACCTTTGAAATATTTATAGAGGTGTTCTGGGCTTTGTTAATACAGAATAACAGTATCTAATCCGATCCCCTGCTCAGGCAGGAATCCCTATATCATTTAAGACAAATGGTTTTCTTAAAAACTTAGTGTTGTACTAGGTCATGTCCAATACTTGACCTACTACTCATGAATGTGACTTGCTATGGGTGGGTGTGTGTCTTGCACTGAGTCTGAGAGAAAATGCCATCTTTTCACCTTGTGGGATCAAGTTAATCATGAAGATCTATTGTGTGTTTATCTTAACTTGATCTTGATCCTTGGTGCTCTCTGAACTTGCTTGTTTTCTTGTAGATGTTTCATTACCCTAACTAGGTAACATCAGTGCTAGTAAGGAGTGTTGTTTGCTCTCAGTTTATATTCTGGTGTGGGTGATCTTAGAGATTCTTTGATTGGGCTGTTTACTGATGGCTCTTTGGCAGTTTCTTGATTGGGTTATTGTTTATTTGATTGTTGGTCTGAAGATGACCTTGCAGTTAATCTATGCTGATCAGGGTGCTGATTACTGATGGAGAGGTGCTGGAGTTTTTTTGTTCTCTTTGGGGCTGGTTGATTGTCTCTTTTGCATAGTCTATAGAGGTTGTTAATGCCTACATGTCTCTATTGATGGCTGATTTGTCAGAGTGCCAGGCTTCTAGAAATTCCCTGACATCTTTGGATTTGGCTTGGTCTAGGATTGTCACATTTTCCCAATTGAAACTATGGTTAAATCTGTCTATTTGTTGTGAAATTAAAGAATTTTCATCAGGTGTTCTGAATGCCAATTGGTGTTCATGGATGCATTCTGTCAGTCTTCTGCCTCTTTGTCCTACATAGTGGTTGTTGCAGTCCTTATGCTGTATGTTAAATTGTCAGGATCCATCAAGAATATATTTTGGGATCAGTGTTTTTTACACACAAATCACCTTGACTTAGGGGTAACAGCAAAGCACCTGATGGGGGCAAGTTAATAATGAAGATCTATTGTGTGTTTAACATAACTTGATCTATTTGGGTGTTTTTGTTGATGGCTGTGAGTGATTCTCAATCATCGGTCATGGTTATCCCAAAGGTGCTTTTTCAGCAGGCAACTGGACTTTCTTGGGTTTTTTCTTTTTCTTTGAAGACATTTTGCTTGTCATCAATGAAGTTTCTTTAGCTCTGACTGGGTGATGGAGAATGGAAGGATTTATACTCCTTGCACACAGCTGGATGCAGACAACACACTCATCCCAAACCGCCTGTGCCTGTCTTCAACAGTGAAGGGACACAGGGCGGAAAACATTCTGCAGTCAAGAAGGCTCCACACCCATTTGCACTACTCAGGTGACCCCAAGACACAGATAAACCTCCAAGTCACCTCAGTGACTCTCTAAAAGGATGCAAATGACCATCTGTCTGCAAGGAATATAAATCCTTCCACTCCCCATCATCCAGTCAAAGTTTCTTGATCTTCAAAGAAAAACAAGAAAGTCCAGTTGCCTCCTGAAAATGCATCTTTGGGACTAGGTAGTTAATGTTTTTAGTTCTTGAAGCAACAAAGGAAGCTATGAATGAAGAATGTATAGCCAGATAAGAACAGGTTCAAAGCTGCCAAGGACACCGGACTTGAACTTTAGTGACTTTGACACTCATAATATGCAAACCACATGCCTGAATATTTAGATGAGTGTTAACAAAATCATACTAGGAAATTACGGGAGTTTGCACGTTACATGCTAGAGCATAACCATAATTTCCTAGTATGATTTTGTTAACACTCATCTAAATATTCAGGACATGTGGTTTGCACAGACATGTGTCAAAATGACTATAACCAATAAAAGAAGTCACTCAAAAGCCAATAGGTTTAAATTATTGTATATATAAAGCAATTGCCCAGCTTTTTAAGCTGCTCCTCTTTTGGCTGAGGGATCAGTGAGACGCCCTCTCTACTTATGGACATAAAAAGAGATATTTTAATCTGCCTTTCTGACTCCGTTTTGGCAAGACACACCAGGCTAAAGGACTTGCCAACATTTACAGCTAACAGGTTTTCCTTGGAAACAAGCAGCTGGGGCATTATTTGAATTAGTAAGCAAGCAATTTCATGCAGACACTCCATTAGTAGTACTAATTCAGCTTTATTGTATATATACAGGAAGCAACAGTATCAAACACTCTACAGACTTTTTTTTTAAAATTTGATTTATATGCCGCCCTTCTCCGGAGACTCAAGGCGGCTTACAATGCGTTAAGCAATAGCCTTCATACTTTTGTATATTTATACAAAGTCAGCTTATTGCCCCCACAAACTGGGTCCTCAATTTACCCACCTTAGAAAGGATGGAAGGTTGAGTCGACCTTGAGCCTGGCTAGGATTGAACTCACAGAAATTACAGGCAGCTAGTGTTAATTGCTGCCTTTAGTAGGAGGCATTAGCCCCCTATGCTACACAGGCTCCTTGACTTTAAATGTATGCAAACTTCTACTAATCTCTTTGGGATCACAGTAATTACTGTATGTAACTGCTATTAACACTGCTATTGCCAATGACTTGTTTACCAATGACTTGTGTTTCAATTTTGCTAGGTGGTTTTTTTCTCCTCGTTTCTGTAACATCAGACCTCCTTCATAATATAACAGTCATCAGAAAAAGGAAATGCAATCCAGAATATTAACAAAGGACTAATAAAATGCATCATCAAAAATTCTTGCTTCTTTTTTATAACTATTATTTTTAAGCAGTTCTTTTAAAACTTGCCACTATTTAATGTGATGCTTAAAGGTTGTAACTGAAAAAATAAGCTAGAGAATAAAACAACAATAACACAATATAATATGAATTGCTTCTTGTATGACCTCTGGTGGACATCTATAACCACTTCTCACAATTCCTTCCTGGGCTTGTTGCTTTTTCTTACTCTGGCTTGACAGCCACATCATCATAGGTTGGTGGAGAGGATGAATTTGGTTCAGTTGCGAGTAGTGCATCTCCACTGATGACTTGGTAAGGTATAAACCCCATGGTTGCCTGCAACAGAAAATAATACTTATATATAAAAATACTGACTGTGTCTTGGGGACATCTTTCTCCAGGTAGGGGGAATAGCTTCTCCAGTTGTGTATTTTTACTTCTAGCACAGTGCTTGCCTAGAATAACCTGGGGCCTCCTCCTCTGAAACCTTCAAGAGTTATACACTCTGACAGAGAAGTCATTAAAGGCAAAATTAACATCCAAATGACTTATGTCTGGCCATTTTGTTAGGATAATGATTTAATTTAATTTAATTAATTAAATTTATATGCCGCCCCTCTCCGAAGACTCAGGGCGACTCACAATACATTTAAAAAAATCATTATAAAAAACATTTAAACATTAAAAACATTAAAAATTCATTCACGTCATTCATGGCTGGATCTCGCCAGATCACAAGAGCAAGATCAACGGCTCCAGGCCTGCTGGAAAAGCCAGGTCTTCACTATTTTTCAGAAGGCCAATAGGGTGGGGATGGTCCTGACCTCAGGAGGTAACTGGTTCCAGAGAGCTGGGGCAGCCACAGAGAAGGCCCTCCCCCGCAGGCCCACCACTCAGCATTGTTTAGCTGATGGGACCCGGAGACCAACTCTGTGGGATCTTACCAGTTGCTGGGAACTATGCGGCAGAAGGCGGTCTCGAAGATAACCTGGTCCTGAGCCATGTAGGGCTTTAAAGGTAATAACCAACACCTTGAATTGTGACTGGAGACCAATATAGAGCCAGTGCAGCCCACGGAGAATTGGTGTAATGTGGGTGTACCTAGGTGCACCCACAATAGCTCGCGTTCTGGACCAACTTTAGTCTCCGAACACTTTTCAAGGGTAGCCCCATGTAGAGCGTATTGCAATAATCTAACCATGAGGTGACACGGGCATGAGTGACTGTGAGGAGAGCTTTCCAATCCAAGTAGGGTCGCAATTGGTACACCAGGCGAACCTGTGCAAAGGTTCCCCCTAGCCAGATGTTGCTCTAATCTTAGTTGTGAGTCTAGGAGGACACCCAAATTGCGAGCCCGTTCTGAGGGGGACAATTTCTCCCCCCCCCCAGAACCAAAGATGGACAGTCGACATAGTCTTTAGGAGGCAATACCCACAGCCACTCAGTCCTGTCTGGGTTAAGTCTGAGCCTGTTGACTCCCATCCAGATCCTCACAGCCTCCAGGCACCGGCACATCACGTCACCGCTTCACTGAACTGATGCGGGGTGGAGATATACAGTTGGGTATCATCAGCATATTGCTGATACCTCACCCCGTGTCATCGGATGATCTCACCCAGAGGCTTCATGTAGATGTTAAATAGGGGAGAGAGGACCGAGCCCTGAGGCACCCCACAAATGGGGGGCCTGGGGTCGATCTCTGTCTTCCTTCCAACACTGACTGTGACCGACCAGAGAGATAGGAGGAGAACCACCGTAACACAGTGCCTCCCACTCCCAGCTCCCTTAGTCGCCCCAGAAGGATACCATGGTCAATGGTATCAAAAGCTGCTGAGAGGTCAAGTAGCACCAAGATGGAGGTATGACCCCCATCTCAAGCTCGCCAGAGATCCTCCATCAGCGTGACCAAAGTAGTTTCCGTGCTGTAGCCAGGCCTGAAGCCAGACTGAAAAGGGTCTAGATAATCCATTTCCTCCAATGACCGCAGGAGCTGAAGTGGCACCATTTTATTTACAACCTTTCCCACAAAGGGTAGGTTGGAGACTGGATGAAAGTTCTTTAATTCTGCTGGATCCAGGGAAGGCTTCTTGAGGAGGGCCTTACAACCGCTTCCTTTAATGGTTGCGGGATGGCCCCTTCCCTCAAGGACGCGTTAACTAAAGCCTGGAACGAGCCTCATGTCACCTCCCTGCTGGCCAAAACCAGCCAGGAGGGGCACAGGTCCAACAAACAAGTGGAGAAACTCATTGCTCCTACAGCCTTGTCCACTTCCTCAGGAGTCACAGGCTCAAACTCATCCTACAAAATGGGACTAAGACCTGCCCCCGTTATCTCAGTCGGAATTGCCCAATCAGAGTCCAGGTCCATCCAAATCTGAGCGACTTTATCCGACAGAAACTGCACAAACTCCTCACCTCTACCCTGCAGGGGCTTCTCCACTCCCCCTACATTAAGGAGGGAGTGAGTCACCCTAAATAGGGCGGCTGGGCGCGAATCAGCGGATGCAATAAGTGCAGAAAAATGCAAACATTTTGCCACCCATATTGCCACTAAGTAAGTCCTAATAAAGGCTCTTATGAGTCTTCAAATGATGATTTAAAGCTGGCCGACTCTTTAAGAATGAGGATAAGTCAGCAGGGTTATTGCCTTTTAAGAAGCTGTCTATATAAGGAAGGCCATTAGAGGGCATCTCTCTCTCTCCTTGTCTACCTGCATTGCAGTTCTCCCTGTAGAGTTGAAGACTGATTGCTTGCCTGGTAAGTGCTTACCACATCTATGTATATATACTGTATATAACTTGTATATAAACCACTGTTTGTAAAGCCAAAACCTCTGTGTCCTATATTTTGCTCCTGGGTTGTCTCAAAATAGTAGTCATGCTGTAAACACTCTGACAGGTTATGGGCCCAGTCCAGGGAGAAGGCCAAAGTGACTAGAGATACCAGAGAGAAGAGAAACCCAGTGTGAGCTTGCCCCAGAGACAGAGGGGTTGTGCAACGTGGTTTGATAGTGATTAGCGGCTTGTGAAAGAAAGCAGGCAGCATGACCGTCAGCATAATGGGAGGAGGTTTCTTGGTGTCTCGGCTGAATGAGACAAACTACCTCTCCTGGAATGTGAAGATGGAGATTTACCTGCGGAGGGAGGAGTTGTGCACAATAGTTACTAATCCACCAGCAGTCCTGGGTGATGGGGACCAGAGAAGAAATGAAAAGGCATTAGCCAGCATAATTCTGGCTTTAGAGGACAGTCAGCTGATACACGTGAGAGGTCTCCAGTCTGCAAAAGAGTGCTGGGAGGCATTGCGCAGTGTGTATGTTAAAGTGACTGAGGGCAGTAAAGTGTTGCTGGCAAGGAGAATTGTATAAAGCACAACTGAAGCTGGGGGAGCGCATGTCCACACATCTGCAGGCTATGAGGAAAACATTCCTTGAGTTAGAGGACAGAGGAATGATGTTTACTGAAGCGCACAAGGTGAATGTAGTGCTCAGTTCCTTGGACAGTTCATGGGACATTTTTGTGACTCGTCTAGAGTCCATGCAAGAGCATCATTTAACCATGGCATATTTGATTGGTTGATTGTTAGAGGAGGAACAGAAGCGGCTGGAGAGGCGACCATGAAAGGGAGGAGAGAACGCTCAGCACAGACCAGCATCTGCAACAGTCCAGGATGTGGGCAGAGCAGCTGAGACAGTTTACACAGTGAAGAGATGCTATATGTGTGGTTCTACAGAACATCCCAGAGACACTGCCCTGAGAGGAGAAACAGAGGATCAGCGGGAGACAAGGGTGCAGGACTACTCAACATATGAGGAACGGTCCTCCAGCATCGTTTTTCCTGGCAGCGACAGCATTTCAAAATACCAGGAACACATTGGGGTGAGCCAGCATATTGCTAATAATCCACAAGCATTTTCTGGTTTGAGACCAACTATGCAAACATGGATTAGTCTGGCTAATGGTCAAAGAGCTGCTGTAAAAGGGGAAGGTAACGTGTATGTTCCTGAGATACATTGAACATTGTACAATGTCCTATATGTACCTACGTTAGACCATAATCTGTTAAGTGTATCCAGGTTAGACAGGCAGGGTTATGAAATACTGTTTGCAGGAGGGCAGTACTCCATTGGGAAAGGTGGAAGGATACATGCACGAGGGGTTAAGAAGCCTGTATGTTCTAGGAAGGCAGGAGAATAGTTGTGCACATGCACTTATGAATGCCCCCACACATGACAATTGCGTATATTTGCTGCATAGGCAACTGGAGCATGCAAGTTTCAATGTATTGAAGAAGATGCCAGACCTAGCTGAGGGGCTTAAGATAAAGAAATGCAATGTGTATTTAGATTGCGCTGTTTGTAAGGAGGAAAAATACAGGCTGTGTCCTGTGAGTAAGAAAAACCCAAATCAAACAAACAGAGGTATATCTAGGAGACTTGGAGGGTATAAGAAAGGGTTACTTCTTGAGAGGTTCAAAGCTGGTGGGGTTAGAGTAGGTGGTATTCATAATGAACCCTGTAAATACCAAGAGATAGGATCATGATTAGTGCCTAAGGAACAACGAGATAAATGGAGGAAGCCGAAGATAAAGAGAATAATAGGTAGGCAGATAAACTAAACTGAGGAAATTGAGCTAGTAAAATGAGAAAGTAAAGGTATCCAGCCAAGAGATGGTAAACAGGATGTAATGGCGATTAATGAGACAGAGTGTACAGAGTCAGTAGATAATGGATTTAGGATTAGTTCCAGCAGCAATAGTAGTAATGGTACTAATAGCATTTGTAGCAATGAGGGTAGGAACTGAAGCTGGAGACATAATGGAAATAGAGAGCATCATGAATATATTAAGGCATTCAGCTGTTCAACTTTAAATGGGAGGAATGTCAGGGTAATGATGATTTAAAGATGACCAGTCCTTTAAGAATGAGGATGAGTCAGCAGGATTATTGCCCTTTAAGAAGCTGTCTATATAAGGGAGGCCATTAGGGGGCGTCTCTCTCTCCGGCCTTCCCCCCCCTTGTATCACTCTCTTTCCTCGTGTTCCTGCATTGTAGTGCTCCGTGTAGAGTTGAAGACTGACTGCTTGCCTGATATATGCTTACCACATCTATGTATATATACTGCATATAACTTGTATATAAACCACTGTTCGCAAAGCCAAAACCTCTGTGTCCTGTATTTTGCTCCTGGGTTGCCTCAAAATAGTCACGCTGTAAACACTCTGACACACTTAATCATCTTTCTCTGATCAAATCTACCCACCTGGTCCAGATATAATAAGCTAAAGTTATTATCAAAGGATCAAATACTTACCGGGGTATTACCACAGCAAGTTGCCTGGCATCCAAAATGTGCAAGTGAAACAGTGATGGCAAATTCCAGCAATCTGAACAAGAACAGCACGCTGGAGAGGCAAATGCCAACATTCTGTAGAGTAGGGAGGACACATATGGAAAGATTGTGATTTACTGAGAAATAAATCCATCTATGTGCTACACCATTAAAAAGGACTCCCAGCTGCTTCCTTGAAAACACTGGGAGGAACCATTGTATCAGGAAAAACAGGGACAGTATACAATCTCTGATATTATGAGAAAACCAGATCAGGGAATATTCTAGCATTATTATGTTTTGGAGTATCTCAAATATACCCCAGAGAATCAAACGGGGATTAGTAATATTTCAGATCCATGTATAAAATCAAATATTTGCACAAGGGCACACACTTCACCTGAACCTTGTTACTCTGTTATGCACCATAAAAAGTTGTTCATGTCTGACAAAGCAGAGAAGAACAATCCAACATACATTCTAACTCATTAGTTTTATAGATGCAAAAATTCAAAGCTAATTCAAAAACTGCCAAGACAGACAAACAATAATAAGTAAACAACAACCTAACCCAAGAGCACACACATCAACACTGATAGGGGAAGCCACTGGTGTATAAACAAAGATGTAAGGTGTTTTTTTTCCATTCCTAGGAAATATGTGAAAACAAGCAAACCAAATTTAACTTACCCGTTTGGTTTTCCCAATGTCAATAGCTCTATCTAACATGCCAAAACCCAGGATAATTCTGTCTGCCACGTAACTGTTAAATATGTGGGATCCATTAGAAAAAAGAAGGGACAAATCAAATTCAGCTTTACAAGTTTGGCTGAGTGCATTAGGAATTTAGGATCCAGATTTTGAACTGTTGAAATCCTGGAAGGCCACACAGCCTCCAGGCACCATAAATGAATGTCCACAGTATCCCTCAGTTCACCTAGGCCAGAAATGTATAACTGGGTATCATCAGCATACTTGTGATACCTCATCACATGGTGATGGACGATCTTACCCAGCAGTTTCATGTAGGTGTTAAAAAGGAGCAGAAAAAGCACTGAATCCTTGTGTCATCCCACCAAGCAGGATCTGTGGACCCCTTGCTTCCTATTAACATCAATTGGGACTGACTGGGACTCACCTTGGAGGAAGGAGGTGAACCAGCAAAGAACTGTGCTGCCCACCCCCAACTTCATATGACAGCCCAAAAGGATACCATGGCCATAGTATCGAAAGAGGTCAAGAAGAGCAAGGATGGATGCACCACGTCCATCCGGATCCCATCAGAGATCATTCTTTAGTGCAAACAATATTGTTTCTGTCCCATATCCAGGCCTGAAATCTGTTTCCTCCAGGATCATCTGGATTGCAAAACCACTACCTTCTCTAGACTGAATGAAAATTGTCCAGAACCGTGGAGTCTAGCGATGACTTCTTAAGGAAGGATTTTACCAGTACCTCTTTAAAAGGAGCTGGGAGCATACCCACTAACAAGGGTGTGCTGCCAGCTCCTTTTGTTTGTGTTTTAGAGAAAATGAAAAATTATGGTTAAAATTGAAAGACGTTAAGGTTACACTGTGCTTATTTTTTCCACATGTTAATCTTACAAAAATTAGAGTTTCTAAGAGAAGAAAAAAATGATGAAAAATTAACTTGTGGGATGTTATCTGAAGGGATTAAAGATCAAAAATTTTATATGTTGTTGCTTCTGATAGCTCTTAATTAAATTTTGAATGGTGAGGTTTTAAAGATTTATATATAAATAAGATATGGGGGAAAGTTTATTTGCTTGCTTTTGGAGAAAATTACTGTATTTTCCTGCGTATAAGACTACTTTCTAACACACAAAAATCTTCTCAAAAGTTGGGGATCATCTTATACGCTGGGTCTCATTCTCCTGTAACCAGGCAGACCAGCCCATAAGGCTCTGATGAGCCTTAAATGGCTCTGAGGAGGGTCGTCTTATACGCCCAGTCGTCTTATATGCCGGAAAATATGGTATGTTACTGCATAAAGAAAATAAACAACAAGGTTAAACAAGGTTTAACCTTGTTTAAGGTTAAAATAGATATCGTATTATTTCTGGTAACTCTTCATTGGATTTTTGCTGATTAATATTGAATGATGAGGCTTTATAATTTGTTCATAAATAAGAGATAAATTGGGAAAGAAGAGAACTTGGTTGAAATTTCAGTGAATATAATAAGTTATTAATAGGTTATTGAAATTGTACTTGACTTGAAGGAGAAGTCATTTATGAATTTTTCTTTTTTCGTTTTGCCTTTGCGCTGTTCATTTTTTTCTTTTTATATTTTATTTATTTTGTATTAATTTTTTTGGATTGTTGAGTTTTAATAATCATCATTATAAAAATCAGCCTTCAAATGAAATATAGGTAGTCCTTGACTTATGACCACGTATGACCACAATTGAGGCCAACATTTCCATTGGTAAATGAGACATTTGTTAAGTGAATTTTGCCCCATTTTATGACCTTTCTTGCAGTTGTTAAGTGAATCACTGCAGTTGTTAAGTTAGTAAGAGGGTTGTTAAGTGAATCTGGTTTTCCCAAAGACTTTGCTTGTCAGGCTGCAAAAGATGATCACATGACCTTGGGACACTGCAACTGTCATAAATACGAGTCAGTTGACAAGCAATTGAATTCTGATCACGTGACGCTTGGGATGCTGCAATGGTGAAAAACGGTCATAAGTCACTTTTTTTCCCCTGCTATTGTACGTTTGGTCACTAAACAAACTGTTGTAAGTTGAGAAATACCTGTA
Source organism: Masticophis lateralis (assembly GCA_030761175.1). NCBI lineage: Eukaryota > Metazoa > Chordata > Lepidosauria > Squamata > Colubridae > Masticophis > Masticophis lateralis. The sequence continues at coordinate 242,730,863 of JAUDYJ010000001.1, read as the reverse complement.
GCACTTGTGTCTTTGGGACCGAGATGTATTTTAGGAAAGATTTCAAACCAAATTCAATGGGCCTGGTGTTGATTCCAGATTCTGATAAATAGTCAAAAGATTCTTAGGTAGAAATGAGCAGGCCTTTGGAATTGTGGAAAATTTCATAAGAAACCTCATGCCTACAAATCTGGACTCCAGTTCTTTATTTGCCCCAAACCACACATGATCCCTGCCAAACCCTGTGATATATCTATCGTGTACATAAATATCCTTCTGGATTCTACATACGAAGCCAAAATTCTAGAGCAGATTGGTTTACTTACTTTTGCCCAATTCTCGGACTTGGAATTTAAAGAAAAACTATTAATCGTGGCCATCTCAAATATATACTGCAGAATACCAATTAATGCAATTATGGCACTTGTAATGTTCATCCCTACACAGCATTTCACCTGAAAGAAAAGAGCAATATACAAGTGGGAAGTAAAATGGAAACAAAAGCACAGGTCTTATTAAATACAAACCATAAAGAAATTTACAACCAACTATGGTAAAACCAGTAATAAAATCTATCTATGTATGTGTTTAAAGGTGCATTATCCATCAATAGTGAAACCAGAAAACGTGCAGTTCCTCAGGACTAGCATTATTTCTGGTAGCAACTAATGAAACAAGAAGTGGTCATTGGCACTTTCAGGCTTCTCTCATTTCTGTCATGCTACTGACAGATTGTACATCAGGAAGAGAATTTGGGAAGAAGCCCATTGCAAAAAGGGGAACCGGGGAGCTTCTAATTCTAGATGGTTGAAAATTCTCTACTGCGGACATAGAACTTTCAGGAAGCAAGGCTTATAAGCGAAAGTTGATCAAAGAAGGCAGGTGGTATGATTTTTGTATTTGCTTTTCTCTCCCAAATGTTGGTTTAAGACTGAGTAGTATTTGAAGACCAAATACAATATAAAGCATCACGAGTGCTTACAAAGAAATAGCATAAAAGACATTAAAAAGCCTTATAGCTTTCTCACCAAACTACTGTTTTCATTCTTCGCAACTGATATACATAGTGATCCAGAAGAAATGAACTGGAAAAAGAAAAAAAATGATTATAGTCCAGGGGTGAAATGTAAATTTTGTTACTACCAGTTCTGTGGGTGTGGCTTGGTGGGGGGGGGGGGTGTAATGTAACTGGGTGGGCGTGGCCAACTTTTTTTTTTTTAACTTTTCAAAGCAATTTTTCTAATGCTCCAGGAGAAAAGTGGGGGGAGACAAAACTCCAAAACAGTCCAATGGAGCTGAGCATAATGAATCCTTATGGAAGGCTGGAATGAAGGGAGGAAATTTTTAGAGCTGGTTGCTAGGATTCCATACAAAAAAATAGTTTCAGCTTCCATTGAGATAAGAGACCTCAACATTTCTGTAGCTTATTTTTTTAAAGTAAATCTAATTGCTACTTTTCCAAAATATAGCTTTTTGATTTCCCTTCCTCTTCTTCTACAAAAGAGGCCTTTTCATTTCTATTTCTTTCTTCAGATTTGTTAATATGCTTTCCTAATTTATTTAAGTGACATTTTGGAGCCTATTATATTCTTCTAATGTGGGACAGTAACGAGTTCTCATCTGTTAATCAGGTGGCTTTTTTAAAAAAGTCTTGTTGGAGTCCATCTCTCATAAAGCTCTCCCTCGGGATATAAATGAAACATGAGGAAATCAGGGTTCTGCAGGGCAGACAGGACTTTGATAGGTGCTCTTGGTCATTAATTCCATAGTGAATGACTGAACAGGAATTCACACATACTTACAAAGATCCCTCCCCAAAAGGAGTAACCTGCAGACCAGGCAATGTAGCCTGCGATAGCAAGACAAATTGCGACAGCCGCAAAGCCAATGTGCATCAACCCAATCATGATTTGGACGGTCTATGGAAGGAAAACAACAAAATAAGACAAGTTAACTCTCTGAATCCAGGAGAGACAAACATTCTAATTTGTTAGCACTCCAGGAAAGGCATCGCTTTCTATCAACCTAAGGTCCTTCAAAGGTGTTGGGGCTTTTAAGCTTTCAGTGAAGATGTTGAACCAAGGCCTGGTTTCCTGTGATGAAAAATCCAAATGGGGAGAAGGAACAGTTTGAGACACCATTGTCACTATGTGCCGGACATTTACTCCAGATGATGATCTTGTTTGATCTATAGTGGGACTGCTCTTGTCAGGAAGAAGGTCAAGATGGGCCTTTGAGAGAGGAATATCACTTCTCTCACTACAGACTCCCCTGCAGGAAGAAGTTAAGCATAGTCATAAGCACTAAGTGACTTCACCTGGCTTTGGCTGTAGCCAATCCATGACCAGGTTCTTCTGAAGAAATGCCCAACAGTTATACTACTCAGAGAGAAGGGAGAAAAAGATACCTGTCTGAAATAATGGCTGAGCTCCACTTTCCCAAGCAAAGAAATGCATATCTGAATCAGAATTTTTCTGCAAATGCAAAAGAAACTACCAGGAAGAACAATAGCCAAGCCAAGAAGTTCACAGCATGGTGTTTTGCCAGTTTTCAGGTGAGGCTCGGTATAATAAAGACAAGAGTCCCAGTATTTGCCTCGATAAGCTTTAAGTGTTTATTCAGCTTAATAACTCTATAGATAAGACACAGAAGTACAGAAACAGTCAGCCACTTCCTTTGGTTTTCCATTCCAAGGACACTGAGTGCTACCTCAGAGATGTTGGGTGTCTCCTGGGGGACTTTGCAGGACCCTGAAGACCTGCTGAGCTAACTGTACCAACTGCACATAGGTTCCCTCAAGACTTTCATTTAAATTATTAGATTCCTGATCCGACAGTGGGGCTCTCAGGTCTCTACATAGCAGTAAAACCTTAATGGATTTCAAACAGGTACATTGTGAACATGCTTACCCCAAGTACTTTGATCTCAGCATTGAGGAATCTCTCCAAAGGGCCTTTTTGGGGACCTTGTTGAGGAGCACTGGTGAAAGTTCCAAATTGCTGAGCTCCATACTGAAGATTTGGTATTGCTCCAGATACCTGAACAGCAACACTGGGGAACCCCTGGGGTGTCTGGATTATGCCTGTTCCATTAGAGGGAAGTACGCGTCCACTGGCCATTTTTACTGGAAGTATTACCACAGCTAAGTTACCTGCAAACAAACAAACAAGTGAGGAAATGCTCATGACTTAACCTAAAGGAGGCAAAATCTGGTCCTTCTCTTTAATCTCACTTTATGAGATAACATTCCCCTCTGTTGGAAGTGAATTCAACCAACAAGCATGGGTGGATGAAAACAAAGAGACTTTATTAAAAGAAAACAATAAAAACAATTTTGCAAAATAGGGTGGTATCCCAGCAGATCTCAACAAGGAGTTTGAGCCAGGAAGCCACACCTGAAATTTTAAAAGCATTACATGTTATAGTTCCCTATCTCGACGCCCCCCCCCCATGCCCTTCCTACATCGCATCCAGTGACCGATCACAGCTAATCCATAATGCCTTCAGAGACAACATCATCTCTTTTCCCTAATGACATGTTCATCAACACCTCCCCATAACGATGCCCATAAAGTAATTTGCAAGCATGGCTCTTTCTTATCTCTACTGCCTTAGCATTAAAGACTGTCCCCTTTTTCAAGGCCTCTTTCTAACTGTCCTAAAACAAAAGAAGATTCATTCTTAACACAACATTGTTACATATTGGTCAGCATGTTCTCCAACTATCTTACAGTAGAATAATGTCTAACCAATTTACCAGAGCAGCAGAGTTGGAAGGGACCCTTGCAGGTCATCCAGTCCAACCCCCTGCCTAAGCAAAATTGAATCTTTACTTATATATATTTCTGACCTATATACCTACATCCTATTTTATTTTTGAATTTTCTCATATCCCACACCTCCAATTGCAGAAGATTGCCAGAAGGGTTCAGGAAAGAGAATGCTAAGTACAGAAAACTTTCTCAGAAAGGAAAAGTTAAATCATGTGTAGCTCCATCCCCAAAAGGTCCCCTCTGGCCCTTTCTCCAGGCTCTCCCACTGTCTTAGCCCCGTGGGCTGCCGGCCTATTGTGCTCGCCTCTCTCCTCCCACCAAGTCGTCCTCCTCGCTCAGCAGCCAAGCTCCTGATCGCCCATTCTCCCACTCCAGGCTCAACTCTTTCGTGGCCGCCACTCAGCTGATCGCTTTCTGGCTTGCTTGCAAGCCCAGCTCGCTAGCCCAACTCAGCTGGCCTACATTGCTCCGGCTCTCTAGGCTCCACTGTCTCCCCCTCACTTGCCTCGCTGAGCTCTCATGCAGCCCCACCAAGCATGGGCCACGCGGTGAGAGCGGTGATTGTACGAGCCCTTCTCCCCTTCTCCCTATTCTGTCTCTTCTCCTATTATGGTCCTGTGCCTCTCCCTCCACCCCACCCCACCCCACCCGCGCTCTATCCCGATTTCGTTTCAGCTACTATTTCCCCGCTTGCTTTTCTCTTACTCTGAACGTCCCGGCAGCTCTTCCTGCACCCCTATTCTTCTCCGTGGCACTTTCCCTCCACTTCTGTCTCTCTCCGCCGCTCCCGTATCTCTCTTTTTTTCCCCCGTTCCACTTTCGTTTCTCTCCCCCCCTTCTGTTCTCTCCCTCCTTTTCCTTACTTCCTCTTTTCTCGTCAAATCCTCCCCTTTTAAACTTTTCACCCTCTCTACCGCTCCTTCCTCTCAAATTTCTGGGCGATCTCTCCGCCTTCCTAGCATCCCAGAACCTTTGCATCCGGCAAGTTATTGTGAAGGACACAAGAGCAGGGATCTGTATTCCAGCTTTGTTTCTCGGATTTGGTGAGGTTTCTTATCAGAACACAACTGGAGCATCAGCCCGGTTTTAAAAGAAAAATCTGAAGAACCCCAGAAAGAAGCGATACAGCAAAGTCCCAAATGCTATGGACATCTAGCGGCCTTCCGGATTTTTAAACCCTGATCCAATAGCGCAAATTAAGTACACGATTGGGGTGTTTACATCCCTTAAGAGGAAGCTGCTTCTCTTTAATTGGAATAGAGCTGGAAGGGACCTTGGAGGTCTTCTAATCCAACCGCCTGCTCAAACATGAGACCCTATACCATGTCCAGTTTTTTTTCTTTAAAATCTCCAGTGATGAAGCACCTACACCAGCACCAGCACCAGCACCAGCACCACCACCACCTCCTCCTCCTCCTCCTCCTCCTCCTCCTCCTCCTCCTCCTCTTCTTCTTCTTCTTCTTCTTCTTCTTCTTCTTCTTCTTCTTCTTCTTCTTCTTCTTCTTCCTTTTTGTATTTTTATATTTGAAAAGACAGTGCCATGTCAGGATAACAATGCAAATAAAGCAGAGGCAGGGAGAAATCAATGGTAAATCTTAACATACACCTACAACTTCTGAAGGCAAGCTTTTCCACTGGTTAATCATCCTCACTGCTAGGAAGTTTCTCCTTAATTCCAGGTTGCTTCTCTCCTTGATTAGTTTCCGCCCATTGTTTCTTGTCTTCCCTTTTGGTGCTTTGCCAAATAAATTGACCCCATCCTTTTTGTGGCAACCTCTCAAATAATGGAATTCTGCTATTATGTCACCCTAGTCCTTCTTTTCTCTAGACTTATTGTTAGTCATGAAGTCATGGCCAACCCATCGCAACCCCATGGACAACGCTCCTCCAGGCCTTCCTGTCCTCTACCATTCCCCCCCACCCCCCACCCCCAGTCCATTTAAGCTCATGCCGACTGCTTCAGTGACTCCATCCAGCCACCTCATTCTCTGTCATCCCATTCTTCTTTTGCTCTCAATCGGTCCCAGCATTAGGCTCTTCTCCAGTGAGTCCTTCCTTCTCATTAGGCGGCCAAAGTATTTGAGTTTCATCTTCATTTCTCTAGACTAGCCGTACCCAATTCTTTTTTGTTTTAGATATATTTTTATTATTTACATATGAATAAATTGAATATAGTGTAATTGTCCTGGCATTCCACTTACCATAAAACAAAAGTAAAAAACAGAATAACATATATACTATTTTAAACAGTGCTAGTGTTGTACAGTAGTTTCTGACCATCATATTCTAGTATGTCAACTTACCTATCATCCTAATACATTCCTATATCGATATTAAAAATAATATCTTTTTCCATGTCCACCTAACCTGATTCTTTTGCATTCCAACTTTTACCTCATGTTTCTAACCATTGATAGAATCTATTCCATGTTGAATAGTACTCTGTATCTCCTTTATCTTTTATTTTTAAAATTAGTCTGTCCATTTCCATACAGTCTAATATCTTCCTTATCGTCTCATCCTTTGAAAGGGTGTTTTCGTTCTTCCACTGCTGTGCATACACAATTCTTGCTGCAGTCAAGAGATGTAATATTAGATATATTGTCCCTTTGTCATAACCATCCGATATAATGCCCAATAGAAACAATTCTGGCTTAAAATCTATACATTGTCTGATCATTTTTTCTAACCATGTATGGATTTGTGTCCAAAATTTCCTAGCCTTTATGCAAGTCCACCACATGTGGTAATATGTGCCAGGTATTTGTTTACATTTCCAACAGTTTGGGGACATATTGTTAAACATTTTAGCCAATCTTGCTGGTGGCAGATGCCACCTATAGAACATTTTATAGAGGTTTTCCTTATATGATGTAGCCATTGTCAGTTTCCGGCTTCTATCCCAAAGCTTCTCCTTTTATCCAAATCTATATTATATCCAAAGTTTTTGGCCCATACTATCATCGTTTCTTTAACTTGTTCTTCTTTCATTTTATAATTTAATAGATAATTGTCTAATATTCTGACCAATTCGTCATCAGTCCCCATTAATATCTTGTCCAATGTTGCTAGTTCTCTATAAAAACCCCATGTTTTCACATCTTTCACATAACATAATTGTATCTGCAGGTACGACCACCACTCTAATTCCACCCCTTGGTTTTTTAGTTCTAATCTGATTTTCAGTTCACCATTCTCATTTAATAAATCTTTATAAGAAACATTTTTTTTTCATATTTATAAGATTTGCTTCTAAGGTGGAGACCCATACTGGTATTTCCCTATAGTTTTGTTGTTTAATTTTGTCCCACACTGATAACAGTGCATTTCTTACATAATGTCTTTGGAAATATCAATGTGCCATATTTCTCCCATACCAGAGAAACACATGCCTACTCTAGTTGAAGGTCATGACCCTCCAATAATAATAGTCTTCTATGACTCAAAGTTACCCACTTTCACCCACGTGAGTGCAGCTCCTTGGTAATACAATTCCCAGTCTTGCAGTAGTTTCAGTTTTATTCTCGATTTTTTTCTTGCCAAATGAATTTCAACATTATTTTATTTAACTCATCAAAATATTTTTTTCTCTAGTTTTATTATCATTTGGAATAAAAATAGTATCTTCGGCAATATGTTCATCTTTATTGTGGCTATTTTACCCATCATAGAAAGTTGCAAGCTTTTCCATCTCTCCATATCCAGCTTAATTTGATGCATTAATTTTGTATAACTGTCCTCTTTAATTGTTGTACATATTGCTGTTAAATATATTCCAATTTCACTTTTTTCACTATCTGGATTTTCATTTTCTTTATTAATTCATTCCTCTGTTTGTAAGATTTTTACCTATCATTTTGGTTTTTCCTTATTTATTTTTAATCCAGCAACCTCTCCATAGTCCTCTAATTTCTCTATGAGTCTCGGGCCTGATTCTAATGATTCCTCTAAGACAGAGGTCACCAACCAGTGGTCCACAAGAAAATTTTGGTGGTCTGCAGCACATCCGAGTTGCTCTGGCATGACCAATGGCCAATCCTGTGACTAGAGCTCTGGAACAGAGGTCACCAACTGGTGGTCTGCAAGAAAAGTTTGGTGATCCGCGGCACACCCAGGTGAAGGAGCTCTTCCAGGATGACCAATGACCCAGTCCTATGACTAGAGCTCTGAAATATGGGATCAGTCAGGCATCTCAGGTGAGGAGTGAGTGGGAGGGGAGGGTGAAGCGTGAGACTAGCCAGTGGTTGGTTCAGCTGACAGAAGTCACAGCAGGGGGACAAAAGAGCCGTGGATTGCCGACACTGGATGCTTTGGCCCACCTGCACTGCACCCCCCCCTTGCCGCAACAGCATCATTACCTCGTTGCGGCCAGTGGGACTGCGCTAATCCTTGCAGATTGCACCTCCTACAAAGTTGCAAGTTGCACATTCCTCCCTCTATGGTGGAGATTTCCAGCCCCACCATGAGCTGCCTGGCCGATCCCATATTTCAGAGCTCTAGTCACAGGAGTAGCCCATTGGTCATCCTGGAGCAGCTCCTTCACCTGGGTATGCCACGGGCCACTGGTTGGTGACCAGTACTGCAAACTACTTATGCTGACTGCCAGCTGCCTGCAATTTGGCAGTTCAAATCTCATCAGGCTCAAGGTTGACTCAGCCTTCCATCCTTCTGAGGTGGGTAAAATGAGGACCCAAATTGTTGGAGGCAATATACTGACTCTGTAAACCGCTTAGAGAGGGCTGGAAAGCTCTGTAAAACGGTATATAAGTCTAAGTGCTATGTTGTTGTTGTTGTTGTTGTTGTTGTTGTTGTTATTATCATCATTGCTATAATGTGTCAGCTAACTGGACCTGCCACACTCGCAGCTGATTGAAACACCTGTCTAATTTCCCCTTGAAATAAACTGCTAGGAATTGAATTACAGGCTGCAAAGCCAATCATAATATAGGGAAATTATATTGGCATCTAGAAGAGATCTAAAAGAGATAACGGCAAGCTGCTTTTTAAAAAGATGACATCTGGGAATAGCTTAGCTCATGGAGGGGGAGGGAGGTCACACGCTGTCTCCCCCTCTAAAACACTAATTATAACATTGAAGCGACCTGCCCTCCACACCCCTATAGACGTTCGTAGATCAGGCCAATACAAAATAGCAATAGGAGGATCAAGACTCCAGAGGGCGCTCCCGTGTAACATACCTAGTGAAAGAAGGGGGCGGGGGTGGGACTCTCCAAAAGAGCAGAAATGTATAGTAGGGAGGCGTCAACCAAAAAGCAAACGTTCAGTTTAAATAAGTGCAAAAGGAAACATAATAGATTTACCCATTCTGACTTTGCCAATACACAGAGGATTTCCCTTTGGCATCTATTTATTGGCTAAACGATGCGGTCCAGATGTTTCAGCGGACTCTGTGGTTTCCAGGGACAGCTTCGCAAGGAGCGCAATCGGAGGCTGGGATCGAGTCCCTCCAGCCTCCCCTTCACGCCGTTGTGGCTTTGCCTGTTCAAGCACTATAAAGAGCAACCCGAAAGCTACAGAGAGCGCCGGTGGAGGGAAAGGAGAGAAAAAGAATCCTCCGAGGGCTACTTACAGAGATCGAGTTGGGGAGGGGGGCTGTGATTGCAATGCGCCCCCCTTCTTTTTATTTCTGGCGATTCCTGCAAAGATTCAATCCCTCCGAGGGATTGAAATGAGCTCCTCCAAGTGTGTACTTTGGGAGAGAGAGAGAAGCGAAAGAGAAGTCGAGGGATGAGGTTGATTTCAGTGATTCGTTTTAGCCTGGGAATAACAGGACTTTATACACTTGGACAGTTTTCCTCTCATCTCCTAACCAGCAGAAGGTTCCTGGCTCCAAACTCTTATTTCTTGCAACAATTAAAAGGGTAAGAAAGAAGTTTTTTTCTCGAGTCCTCGATTAAGCTATGAGTAAATCCCTCCTTTTAGTAGATAACGGAACTCCGCCCACCACGTGTTCCAGTTATGTTACTTTCGTTTTTCCTGAGGCTTTCGTGTACTTAGTCTTGAGCGGTTGTTGTGAGTAGTTTCTTGTTAATTTTTAAAAAATTAATATGGAATTAATATGTGGCCCATTTCTTGCCTGCCGGTTGTCCCCTGCAGCCATCCATCGCGGTCTTCTCAGCCACAGCAGGTCTACTAGATGGGAGGATCTCGGGAGAATTAGCGGACAGGGAAGTTTGCAGTCAATCTTGCCGCGATGGAAGTTCCCAATAAGCGCAAAGGCGCCGTGTAAACTTACAAAGGTTCAATATTTGAAGTTCACCGTTTAAAGAGGAGGGTGGATAGGTCGATTTTCGCTTAACGTTGACTTCCAATTAATACAGTTCAAGAAGATCTGTAGCTTCCCTTTAACATCTGAATAAACCCTAACTGGTGGGATTAATTCGAGCCCTTTGGTCAGAGTTTTAGAAATCCGGAGGGCTATTAGAGGTCGATGGCAGTTAGGACTTTACTGAATCGCTTCACCGCTTTCTGAGGTTGTCGGGAGTTTTGTTAGAAAACTCAGGCTGGTGGTCCAGTTGTGTTCTGATAAGAAACCTCCCCACATCATTGAAGCAAAGGTGGGATACAGATCCTTGTTGTTGTGACCTTCACAGTAACTTCTCTCCAAATCAGAATGTAGTTGCTGGAAGGTGTCACGCATGATCATCCAGCAAGTACAATAAAACCATGCCCAAATGAGAAATGACATTTGGCTTGGTGGATCTGAGGTGGTGGTAAGATGAGAAAGAGACCTTTTGGGTTGAAAAAGCTAATATAAGCATGTTCTCCATGTTCTGATTAACTTTTTCTCGCTGATATCTATGGAGATTCTCAACCTTCTAGGGCAGGGGTGGGCAACTGTGACCCTTTTACAACCTGTGGACTTCAACTCCCAGAATTCCTGAGCCAGCTTGCTCAGGAATTCTGGGAGTTGAAGTCCACAGGTTGTAAAAGAACCACAGTTGCCTACCCCTGCTCTAGGATAATGGGTTTTCCCAAAAGGCAACTGGTGTATTTGGGGTTTTTTTTTCCTTGAAAATGTTTTGCTTCTCAACCAAGAAGATATTTTGGTTGTGGCTGAATGGTGGGGAAAGGAAGGATTTCTATCCCTGAGAAAGTTGTATGTTTTTACTACTCTGTTCCCTGAAGCCTTCTGGCAATCTTCTTCAGTTTTACAGCAGGCAAATGTTATCTCACAAAGTGAGATTAAAGAGAAGGACCAGAATCTGCCTCCTTGATGTTAAGACATTAACTTTTCCTCACTTGTTGGTTTTTAGGTAATTTAGTTGTGGCAACACTTCCAGCAAGAATGGCCAGTGAAACCACAGTTCTCATCCCCTCTAATGGAGCAAACATGATCCAAACGGCTGCTGGAGCAACTCCATATCCTCAGTATGGAGCTCAACAACTTGGAATTCCCACCAGTGCTCCTCAACAAGTCCCACAAAACGGTTCTTTGGAGAGATTATTCAATGCTGAGCCCAAAGTGCTTGGGGTATGCATGCTTTGCTCTGTGCCTGTTTGAATCCATTAAGATTTTAGAGTTATGTAGAGACCTGAGAGCCCCATGTTTTGTTTTGGTTTTTGAATTTTTTAAAATTTATTTTTAAACATAAAACAGCATCTTTTTAAAGCAAAGGTTTGATCTGGTATAAAATAAGTATAAATTCCAAATTTCATCAGTTAACATCTTAAAGGGAAAAAAAAGAACAAATCTAAACCCAATTTTTATCATTCAATCTAACATCTTATTCTAATATTTAATATTTTATTATGTAATTACCCTAAATCTTAAACTTCAAATCTAAACAGCTCTTTATAATATTCATTTATCATTTTAACAATCAGTATTTCATATATTTTCCTTACTTCAAAGACCCAAATCAAATCAATGTTTCTTTTAAATCACATCTAGTAATCACCATAAAGTATTTTACTCCTCTCTTTAAAACATTTCAAAGTCAGTAACTGTTCTTCAACAATATCACCTTCACTCCTCCTAGGTTTATTTTTAACTGGATTGCAGCTTAATTAACTGGTTTCCAGGGATGCTTTCCTCCACTCCTAACCTATATTTCGCTGGTTCACAGTTTAGCTTTAACTGCTCCCCAATATTGTCTCCTTCTCTCCTCCTAAGTTTATTTTTGGCTGGTTCACAGCTTAATTAGCTGTCTTCCTGGGATGCTTTCCTCCACTCCTTACCCTGTATTTGACTGGTTCGCAGTTTGGCTCTGAGAGCCCCATGTTGAAGTCCTGGAACTTGGCTTGTTTGTTGTCTGGTTCTGGTGTGTCTGGTGTGCATTTCTTTGCTTGGGAAAGTGGAGCTCAGCCATTATTTCAGACAGGTATCTTCTTCTCCCTTCCCTCTGAGAAGTGCAACTGTTGGGCATTTCTCCAGAAGGACCTGGTCATGGATTGGCTCCAGCCCAAGCTGGTTGAAATCACTTTGTGCTTATGACCATGATCAACTTCCTCCTGTAGAGGAGTCTGTAGTAAGAGGTGTCAGTTTTCTCTTAAAGGCCTACCCTGATATTCTTACAGACCTTCAGTCCAGTCCATAGTGACAATGGTGTCTCAATCTCTCCCTTTTCCCCATTTGGATTTTTCACCATAGGAAACCAGGCCTTGGGTTAACACCTGCACTGCAAGCTTAGAAACTCCCAACTCCTTTGAAGGACCTTTCAAAGATGGATAGAAAGTGATGCTTTTCCTAGGGTGCTAACAAATCAGAATGTTTCTCTTGCTCAGATTAAGATAATCAATTTGTCTTATTTTGTGTGTTTTCCTTCCTTAGGCCATCCAGATCGTGATTGGGCTGATCCACGTTGGCTTTGGGGCTATCTCATTTTGTCTCTTTCCTTCTAACTATATTACCTTTTCTGGAATTGTAGGTTACCCCTTTTGGGGAGGGATATTGGTAAGTATATGCAAATTTCTATTCAGCCATGCACCATGGTATTAATGATTAAGGTATACAGTACATATAAAAGTCCTGTTTGCATGGGAATCTTCTTGGCTTCTGGTGCCAGATTTTTCTGATTTTTTTTTCATTGATAATTCCAGCAGACAAAAATATTTTTCTGTTTCTTTTTCCATAGTTCATTTCTTCTGGATCACTATGTGTATCAGTTGTGAAGCGTCCAAATCATGCTTTGGTGAGAAAGATATATGACACTTGAATTTCTTTTATGCTGTTTCTTCATAATCACTCATTAGCACTCTTTATATTTTCTATTGTCTTCAGATACTGCTCAGCCTTAAATCAACATTTGAGAATAGAAGCAAACTCAAAAGCCCCCCAACTTCCTTCTTTGATCAACTTTTGCTTCCAAGCTTTGCCTTCCCCAACAGTAGAGAATGTTGAACCATCCAGAATTAGAGCCTCCCCTGGTCCCCATTTTGTGATGGGCTCCAACATGCCTCCTCCTCCTCCTTCTCCTCCTCCTCCTCCACCTTGACAGAAGTTCCAGTTTCAGAAATGTTCCTACCTGAAGGCAACATTAGAAAGAAGCCAGTATATTAGGAGTAAAAGTATGGAACACGTGTGGGAATCCCTGTGGGAATCAAAGAGAGAGCTGGTAGCCCTCCTGCATTGCATTCTTTTTCTCTGTCTCTCTTTGGTTTAAAGTGTATTCATAGCAACATAGAAATGATTTTGTCTTGTAAAGGAACACTCTGTGAAGTGTTCAAGAGAAAAAGAACATCCATCTTAATGGAAAATCACTACATTCCTGAACGGAATGAACTGAAAACATAGGAATTTTTAAATTTTTAGTACTCTCATCACTGGCTCCAAGGGTTTCCCTATTCCCACCTCTCTTGTTGCCTCTCTGTAATGTCGCATAGGTTAACATTTAATGCTTAGAGTTTGTCAAGTCCTGGAATAAACAGTGTGGAATTTCTTTAACCAAAATGTTAAGGATGAATAATCCTTACCAGTTTTTCTGTCACTGTTACCCACCTGGCCTTCAGTGGAGGATGACATCTAGAAAGAGAAAGAAGGGATTTGACAGAAAAGTCCTCAAATGAATTGGGGCATTTGCCTTTCCATTGTGGAAAACACTATTATTGCTGCTGTTTGATTCCTATGATCTCAGTGGATGTTGCCTAGTTTCACCACGGACTGGTTATGTGGCATTAAGCACCCACATAGATTGAATTTTGTCACTATTTTTACCAGTTTGAGCTAATTGTTTTAATGCTTTGCATAAACCTATGCTGCAACACAGTGACCCTGTAACTGTATTTTCTCTCTTTCTGGTGTATTGCTGTTTCAGGTGAAATCTAGTGTAGGACTGAACATCACAAGTGCTGTAATGGCATTAATTGGTATCATCCTGTACGTATGTGAGCTAATCTTCAATAATACTTTTATGAGACATTACAGTCAAGATGACACTGACAGTTCATTTGTAAGTAAAAGAATCTGGTCTTAAATTTTGGCTTCATGTGCAGAATTCTAAAGGAGAATATATATACAGGAAATATACCCCAAACCCTTTGCGTTTTGTTTGAAAATCTTTTCTTCAATATGTCTAAGTCACAAAAACACGAGTGCTATTTCATTTGAATGCTTTTTTTAAAATGTATTTGTTAAATCAGGGGAATAAATCTTCTGGCCATTGAGGTACAAAGTGAGTAGGACTTAGTAGATTTCTTCTTTCTTTTCCAGTTTATTTATTTAGTGGGGAGGGTTTTTAAAAAAAGTATCAATGGGTTTTATACATATTATTTGACAATGTCTCTGTACAGTGTAAGAAAATTGGTTGTTTTACAGTAGGACTTAGATAGTGAAAAACAAAGGAGAGTGCTCTGACTAGATGGTGGCCTCAACAACTGTCTAAAAAGATGCAAATGACCAGCTGTCTGCAAGGAATATAAATCCTTCCATTTCCCACCATCCAGTCAGAGCTGAAGAAGCTTCTTGGATGAGAAGCGAAGGTCTCCACAGGAAAACAAGAAAGTACAGGTTTCTCTTGAAAAAGCACCTTTGGGACAACCATGACCTGGATGACTGAGAATCTCCCTAGACCCTCTCCTCCATTACTTCTCTCCAGACAGCAGGAAAACAGGCCCTCTGTGCTTCCTATTGGGAAATGGAGGGCAAGCAAATTACATCTATTTATTTCAATAGTGAGAATACTTCCCTTTAGAATATTGCAAAATGTAAGAGATGCTAATGTTCCCTGGTGCATTTTTCTCAGATCACAAAGGCTATACAGGCAGTCTTTAATTAACAATTCATTTACAATTATTCAATTTACAGTTGTACATTTACTGACCAATGTTTTAATGGCACTCAAAAAAAATTATGACCACTCCTTGCATTTTCGACCGTTGTAGCATTCCCTGAGTCACATGAACAAAATTGGGGGTGGTTGGCTACTAGCAATTTATTTAGAGCAGTTGCAGGATCCCTTTTGCAACTTTCCCAGCCAGTTTCTGATCAGCAAAGGCAGTGGGAGGTGGGGAAGCTGGATTCACTTAACAACCATATGATTCTCTTAACTGCAGCGATTTGCTTAACAACAGTGGCAGAAAAGGTAAAATTACTCAACAACTCACTTAACAATCACTTTGTTTAGCAGTGGAAAACTGGTCCCAATTGTGGTTGTAAATTGAGGTTTACCTATCAGTATCTCTGTTTTTCCCAATACAATTGTTCCTCCCAGTGTTTCCCAAAGAAGCAGCTGGGAGTCCCTTTTAATGGGTAGCACATTCAATACAATACAATACATACCATTACATTAATTTCTCAGCAGATTAAAGCTATCTTTCCACATGCCTATAGAATGCTGCAGAGCGTCTACTGAGTGTCGGTTATGGCCTCTCAGGTATGTTGCTCTTGTTCAGCCTGCTGGAATTTTGCATCGCTGTTTCATTGGCTCATTTCGGGTGCCAGGCAACTTGCTGTAGTGCTGACCAGGTAAATATTTGATACTTTGATAATAGCTTTAGCAGTTCTCATTGTTAATTCTTCTTGATATTTGCACTTCACCCAATCTGACCTTTTGCTTGTTTCTTTGCTATTACCCTGAATAATAGGTGACATTGGCTACTCGGCTTACCCAGTAACCTTTATAACTAGGGGAGGTTTGAACTGTGATCCAACACCTGTGATTTGCTTCTGCATATGAATAATTGGATGATGTGAATTTTTCCCAGCTTTTGTTTTGCTAGAGAGTGAATGTCATGAATATAACTCAGTTTGTGTGGTCTCTTTATAATTCAGTGATGCGGAAGTTGATGTCTCCATTTTCGAGAACTCAATTCTAAATATTGTTACTTTAGTGTGTCACTACATTAATTTAAAATATCTGTCACTTGATTACATTTTCCCACAATGCTACCATTTTTTGAAATAACATTATTTTTAAATCTCAGACAACAGCTGAATACATAACTACCATATGCTGCCTAAGATCTCCAAATAAATATAGATGTGATAATAAAGAGCACTATTATAAAGGCCTTTGAAAAAATCAGTTGGAAACAATTGAATTACCAACCACGTACCTACATTCTGCATTGCCAAGTTTGGTGATGTACAAAGCCATACCTGTTCCTCGTTCGACAGAAATGACAATTGGCTTCCTTTTGTACCAATAACAAACATACTCTCAAACTTTCAAAAATGCTTTAGATTAATTTGAGAGGGAGAAAATGGACAGAAGAAAGACTAAAGGGGGTAAATATGATTGGACCTGATAAAACAGAAGAACTCTAAAAATATTGTAAGCAGCTAAACCAGCATATAGAGATACCTGTCTTGGGGTCCATGGTGCTCTCTACCTTGGTTAGTTTCTCTCAGATGTTTCATTACTCAAACTAGGTAACATCATCAGTTTTATTAGTTGGGTAATAAAATATCTGCAAAAAAACAACCAAGCTCAGGTCCCTCTTATTTCACTCAAGGTCTCCTTATTTCAACCCTGAGCTCCAAAATTTTTTCTTTATCGTTACCTGTATCAGTTCACAGCAACTGCCAATTGAATCCATTATAGAAACCAAAAAATAACTTCCCCTGGAGGGAAATGCATCTTCTTTGGGCCTTGAAATTGTTAAAATAAGTTAATAATCTAATAGCTTTTGTGAATAAATCATAAGTTTGTTTACTTATTTATTTATTTGGTCCTCAATTAAACTAGACCATAGAAGATTTGCAACAATACGAATACAGCAACATAAAATATAAGCAATATAAAACTGCAATAAAAACTAAAGCACAAAATAAAACCAGTCCTCAAAGGTCCTCAGGAGAAGCCAGTTGACTTCTCTTACCACTCACCACATTCCAGAAGACCATCCCAGTTGGTACAATCTTTATTTCAGAAGGTCATCTATTCCATACAAGAACACTGACTGGGGTGGGGGTTGTTTTCCTGTCACACTTGTTGATAGGTAGGTGGGAGATCCTGAGCAGACATTCTCTGAATGGGGGCATAAAGCTGGCAGATTTGATCAGCCAAAGTTACTTAAATGCCCATCATTTGCCTGCTAATTTATAGCTTTAAAGAAGTCTCTATCAGGACTTTGAGCTATCAAGAATTTCAGCCTGTTGGTGAGACTGCCAGCATCACAGTTTAAAACACACAACTGGAGAATCTATTCCTCCTACCTAGAGTAACAGATGTGTCCCTGCATATATTTTTTTTATTAATTATACTTTCCTGTTACAGCCAATGGTGCTTCTTGTGCCTTACCAAGTCATCAGAAGTGAAGAAGTCGCAGGTGAGCCAAATCCTCCTCCTGCACCACTGACTTACGATAATGTGGATACCAAATCTCAGTAAAACAAGAACACCAGGAAGGAAATCTGAGAATGGTTGGAAATGGAGGTTTCAGGAGAAGCAATCCCATGACCATTTTTTAAAAGTCTGTTGTAACTTTGAATTGTTAAATGACCAGTTGTAAGTTGAGAACTACCTGTAATAGTGGTTGCATAATGACTGTGATCCCAAAACAGAAGAAGTTTGCATATAACTAAAATATTCCATATTGTTAGGGCACTTAAGCTGATGAAAACATAGATTCCATGCAAATTGCTATTTTTTATTTTACTCTCATCCCATCTCCAACAGGGGAAGCTGTAAACACATTCATTAGCTGTATCCTTGAAGGGTTTTCAGTTGTGTAAACATCCACTTTCAAAACCATTCATACTTTTAGGGAGGGTATATTTAAGGTGTGGGCAACTATGATCCCTTTGCTACCTGTGGATTTCAACTCCTGAGCCTGCAGGGCTGATTCAGGTATTCTTGGAGTTGAAGTCTGCAGTTCCTAAAGGTGCCAGAGTTGCCCATCCCTGGTACTGTATATGCTCCAAGAGACTCAATTGGAATGTAGAGAAGATTCATTGCTTCCTTGTCCATAATTACACGGTGAAAAGTTTGACTCCTGCAATGATTTTACAGGTGTACAAAATGTACATTTGCAGAGTTTTTGAGGTTTAAATTGATAGGCAGTATCCTGCATATAATCTAGCTCAGTTAAATGATGTCACTCTTAACTTCCTTTCTTTGATGAACCTGCGTACAGATGGGAAGTTGAACAACTAGTCTTGTGGTGCAGCCAGAACTATCTTGAACCGAATATATTCAAATTTGTAGAAATGATACTAATGATACTAAATTTTAGGAGAAGCCCTCCTATTATTATTAGTTCAATTCTACCACCTCTTACAATACTAGACAACATAGCATGTTTACCTGAAAATAAAACCTGGTCATATTTTCTTTTGAGCTCTGAAAGAAGCGCTGGGCCTTATTTTCAGGGCATCTCTTAATTTTTTTCCCCATGTACCAGTATGAGGTGGGGGTGATCTGTCCCACATCCTCTGAAGCGGCGTACCGAATGGTTGCAGCAAGCCATCCCATCCATGCATACAGCTGCCTCCGTGAGGCTGCTCCGGCTACCACCTCCAGCAAGCATGGCTCCTGCAGATGTTTGCAGCCACAAAAACAACAGGAGGCCAAATGATGCGCCCCATGCGCCTTGCACAAACTTAATGAAGGGTCACAGCATCTACGCATACAGCTGTCTTATGGTGACTGCTCTGGCCACTTCTGTAACTGATTGCAGCCTTGTGCCTCGCACAGACTTTTTGAAGGGTTTCGTAGCAGCAGGCAGCCACAATTTTTTATTGTTATTTTATCTTATATATTGTATCTTAAATCAATTATATTAATTACATTATTTTATTTAGTATCCTAGTTTGATACATGTTGATTGCTTATTTAGTATCCTAAGTATATAGGATACTTAGAACCATAAGTATCTTATGATTTATGATGAATCTATTTTATGATTATGATCATGATTTATCACTTCTTGTATGTACAATGAGAGCTTATGCACCAGAGACAAATTCCTTGTGTGTCCAGTCACACTTGGCCAATAAAAAATTCTATTCTGTTCTGTTGTGCTGTGCTGTGCTGTTTTGTTCTATTCCTAATTCAACTGGAGTCCTGCCCCTTTTCTATGGACAAATCAACCATTGGAGCCAGACCAGTGGTGAAATGTAAAATTTGTTACTACCAGTTCTGTGGGCATGGCTTGGTTGGGGGTGGAAATGTGACTGGGTGGGCATGGCCAACTTTTTTTTTTCTTTTAAAACCATTTTTTCTACAACCTCTTCAGCCAAAGAGATTGTAGAAAAAATGCTTTTAAAAGCCTCTGATGATCCTAGCTGAGTCGCGCAATCATCAGAGGTTTTTTTTAAACTTTTAAAAGCATTTTTTTTGGCCAAAGAGATTGTAGAAAAATGCTTTTAAAAATTAAAAAAAAAAAAAGCCTCTGATGATTGTGCGGCTCAGCTGGGCATGGGGGGAGGACAGGGATTTTTGCTACCAGTTCTCCGAACCACACGCCATCACTATCGGATTGGGCGATCCGGTCGGAACCGGGAGCATTTCACCCCGAGCCAGACTTATTATTCTCCTTCAGCTCAGCTTTCCCTGATTTAAATTACAAAAGGCAGAGAGATTTAACACCACTTCTGGGGTGCACTTATGTTGTCTAAAAGATCCTGTGGAGGATTTCTGTGGATGACTATTTCCAAGAGGATGATTTATGTCAATTCTTCAATGTGCTTGAACAGGAATAGAGGTAATAAACTATATCTTAACTAGTGCCACCCCACCCTGTAGTACAATAAAACAGATGGAAGAAGATGGGGGATTGAAAGAAGACAAAAACTGATACTCAAGGCTCCAGTAAGATTTTCTAAAGCTTTGGTCCTAGGATATGAGGCTTGTATCACAGATACAGCTTGGTGCTTTGCTTCAGTGCCGAAAATATTTGAATAGTTTTTCCCCTTGTAGTATAATGGTGCAGGGTAAATCTTCTGAGCAAGAGAGAAATTCGCTAAATAAAGATAAAGTTCAAATATTTTGCTTGATGGGTTTAACTCTATAGACTCCATAGATAGCAACATAAAGAGCACCTACTAAAACTATACTTATTGAAATAGACTCAGAGGTTTAAGAGCAATGTAGTTATACTGAGAGTCTTTGTTTGGCAGCCACACTTGGAAATGTTGAGCATTAAGCAAAGAAGTTTCTAAGTGAAACCACAACTGTATTTATGTTCTTCAGTTTTCCTTTGCTTTACCAACCATTAAAAGCCATAAATATGAGGCTTGGTTGCTTTTCTGTCACTGAGGTAATTGTGAACTCTTTTTTAATTAAGTTTTGTTTTTATTTTTAAATCTGCATGGGCATTAAATTCATGAGCAGTATGGCTTCTGGGTATTGGTTCTGATACCCAACAATAATAATAAAATTAACAATTGTGATCACCTACATTAATCATACTGCCATCTTTCTAATCACATTATACAGAATACAGTCATCTTTCAGCTTCTTTTTCATGTGCCTGCTGATTTTAACATGTGAGGTAACAATTCATTGTAATATTTCCCCCTATCTAATTTCTGCCATTGTAACATTATAAGTATACAATTAAAGTTGTTGATGTTATAATATTTACTCCACCTTGTGCATAATCCCTCATCATTTGGTTATTCAATATTATTTTATCTTACTCAATGCTAATAGCCAAAATAACCTTAATATTATTTGGGGGTATACATTACAGACATTTTTCAGCTTCTGATCCTTCCTTTTACGTATTAATTTTAAAACATTATATAAAAGTATACATAACAATATTTTTCCTCTTTCTAATTCCTACCTCTATTCTAAATTTTAATAACACATATTTTATATTGGTGCATAGTCTATTCCTACCCGTCATCTCTCATTGGTTTTAGTATACCAATTCTTACTGATTTTTTAGCATGCTTTCCATATTCCTCCTTTGAAGTCTTATGTCTCCCTGTGTTGTTTTTTTCTTGAACCAAGTAATCTCTCTTCTACCTTCGCCCCTCACTGTCAAGTCTTCACCATATTTATAAGTGTCTCTGCCCTCACTTCAAGAATGTCTTTCCATTTTCTATTCTCTCCTCTTATTTTCTGGGTTTCCTGTTCATTTTTCATTATTATTTGGTGAACACTTTCTAGTCTCACATCTATATGATCCATCAAATCCACCATCTCCTTGTGGTTCTTTATTATAATTTCATAGATACTTTGAAACATTGATGACATTTCTTTTTGAAATATGCTTGTTATTTGCTGTTGAAACATTTTGTCTTGTTTTTATAAGTCCAAAGATTACTCGCAAATCCCTCAAAAACCCATGCTCTTAATTGTCTGTGGCATCAAAAAACCAACTTTAAAGCTTTCCACTCAGTTCCAGAATTACTCAAGATACACAGTATTTATAATTCTTTATAGTTCTCCAACAGTCAGTTTACTCCTTCCCGATTTGTCTTTTTCTTCTTTAGCCACCTATCCAGCTCTTTAATTCAAATAATATTTCCAAGTGTTTGAGAACCACTCTACTTATCAATCTTCAAAAGTGTCAGAGATTTTCCCTCCTTGGTTGTGAAACAAACAGATATCTAACAGTGTACAGCAAAAAACACAACCTTCCAGGTATGTTTACCTCTACTGAAAATTCGAGATTGTTCCAAAGCCTCCTTAGCCTTATGACAGAACATGTATTTCCTTTCTTTCACTAGTAGATGGCATCGTCACCTATGATTTCAATGTGGCATCTAATTTTAACAGGGTTCCAATTCCTTCAAATAGTTTCTCCCCCAATATTCACTCCAATATTTCCAACATTTTAAAATGTCTCTTCAAAATATTGCCAATAAAATATTCAAATCCAATTATTCTGTATTTTAGAAATGATATCCTCTCTTAGGTTTCATTTTCTTCCAGGTCTGTAGTTTTCCTCTATGTGATTTTTAGCTGCTTTAAACAGTTTGGAGGTTAGTCTTTTTGGAGTTTCTTTTTTGGGGGGGTTTAATCCCTAATTAAAAAGTTAAAAATAATCTCATCCAGCTCCAGTCCACTGTTCAAACACCGCTTCAGCACATTTCTTTCTTTAGTTGTCCCAGCTGCCTGGCAGCCATAATGGCCATCTCTCCTTCCTCATTGTTGGATAGGAGAGTGAGCCTCGGATCAAGCCAGAGAATTGCCACTCTCCGTGATCTGCAAGGTGTCCCTCCTTTCTTCGTCACCCCTATGAAGTGACTATAGCCCTTTAAGGACCCCCCAGCAAGGAGAGTTCAGCCCAGGGTCATGGAGCTACGCTCCCTAGGACTGTACTGCTGTGATGTCAACCAGAAGATTCATAACTATGAACTTATTAAATGCAGACTACCTGTAGCTTAAGTCCTGAAAGATACCCTGAGCACAATGAGATTGTTCTGTGGGTTCACTCGGTTTTTGTCTGACAGGCAGGCAGGTTGCTCTAGGAAGGTAATTCTTTACTGCTTTCTCTATCACTCTTGAGGCTATGCTAATGATAAGTCAAACCCTCTCTACAATGACCTTTCTGTCAGCCTTGGAAAGGGGAAAAAAGACCCAATAGGCAAGTCACCCAGTGAGGCATTCCTTGTAACCAGGTTTTTGCTCAGTGGTCTTTCTGGTAGAGTCAGAAAAAATAGTAGAGCCGGACCTCTGTAGACACAGCACTCCATGAAGGGATCTGCCTGATGGGCCATTAGTTTTTGCAATGGAGGGACAGGCAAGTTATTCCAAGATCACTAAGGTTGAATGATAGCTAAATCAGTCACTCCAGTCCTCTTTCAAAACTCTCCTCCTCCTCCTCCTCCTCCTCCTCCTCCTCCTCCTCCTCCTCCTCCTCCTCCTCCTCCTCCTCCTCCTCCTCCTTCAAGCACCCAGGTTAGAGGGAACAATTGAGAATTTTTTTCCTGCAATACAGTG
This sequence comes from Masticophis lateralis, assembly GCA_030761175.1. Lineage (NCBI taxonomy): Eukaryota > Metazoa > Chordata > Lepidosauria > Squamata > Colubridae > Masticophis > Masticophis lateralis. The sequence goes on along the minus strand of JAUDYJ010000001.1, from coordinate 242,707,810 downwards.
TTAGGGCAGCTCCAAGTAGAGAGCAGCTATGCAGAGGGAGCAAATCCTATCAGCATACCTTTGAACCATCTCCCCAGCTGGAGGAAAGGATGTGAAACATGCTCAGGATAAGTCTCTATGAAGTAAGCTGGTTCAATTGCTCAGCTTGAATGAGAGTTTAGTGAAAACTATGACCCTCTGACCATCTATGTTAATGTTAACTTCCATTGATAGCTTCTTATGCAGTGACAGATCACATCTGGGCATTTATCCGCACTAAAATGTCAACTGCGGCTTCTAAAATGAAAATGAAATTTGCCTGCATGATTATGGCCTTTATTTCCCCTCCATTAATTTGTACACATTTCAATTATAATGTAACGGTGTAAGGGTTATTATTTCCAGAGGTGGCAGATTTGGACTAGGAAGTGAAAAGGTCCAATACGCATCTTATTTGTTCTCGGAAGCTAGCTTGGCTACAAAAATATTTATTTCTCAAGTATCCTTCCTCTCCTAGAAGATGAATTGAGAGGACAAATTATAGGGAAGCAGGATTAGAAACCATAAGGAAACTTTTATCATCTTCCTGATGCCTCCATGACACACAAATTCAGAAGATTTTTAAATACTGAGGTACAATTAAAACCAGATGCTTTTTTTCAGGATGGGCATACAGACAGTGAAAAAGAAGTTAGGGAACTTTGTTTTTATATATGATAGTTGCAGGGAGATTACAAAATGCTCAAAAGTGGGAAGGTTTAACATAACCAACAATTGAGGAATGATTGGTGAAAATGATGGAACTTGCAGACAAGGCTAAATTGACTTCCTTGGTTAGAGAAAAGATTGGACTGACTGGAAACCCCTTAGAAATTTTGCATTAAACAGAAAAGAATAGCATTAAGAATAATATTTAGGCTTATATACCACCCTTTAGTGCTTTACAGTATTCTTCGGGTGGTTTACAATGTTGAAGCATTATTTGCATATTGCCCCCAATACTCTGGGTCCTCAATCTACTGACCCCTAGAAGGATGGAAGGTTGAATCAACCTTCAGACTATGGGCAGAGTTTCTCTGTGATACTGAATTTTAACCACTGTGCCATCAGGGCTCATAAAATGAACTTGTGACTAGAGTTTTTGATTAGAAGAAAAATAGATAGTAGAAAAAAGTGGCCTTTTTTGTAATCATAGAGTAAGAGATAATTTTGTAATTATGCTTATATTTGCTACACAGAAATTAGGAAGCTTTTGTCTTCTCTTTTCATCTTTTCTTTCTGCACTTTTGCCTTTACATTTCTTTTGATTTCTTTACTCTGTATTAGTATTTTTGATACTCAATTGTTTCCTCCAATGCAATATGTCCTTTATATAAATTAAATATTGATAATTTTTTATATAGCCACATTGTTCATCAATACATTATCTCCCTCTTGTATTTCAAATTTTCCTTTCTCTTTGTCAGCTAACTGGATCTGTCACATTGACAGCTGATTATCATCCCATTGATTGAAACACCTGTCTAATTTCCCCTTGGAATGAACTGCTAGGAATTGAACTAAAGACTGAAAAGCCAATATCATAATATAGGGAAATTATCTTGGCATCTAGAAGAGATCTAGAAGAGATCTAAAAGAGATAACAGCAAGCTGCTTTTTAACAAGATGAAATCTGGGAATAGCTTAGCTCAGTGGTGAAATCTAATCTTTTTTTACTATCGGTTCTGTGGGCATGGCTTGCTGGACGTGGTTTGGCTTGGTGGGTGTGGCAGGGGAAGGATATTGTAAAATCTCCATTCCCACCCCACTCTGAGGCCAGGCAGAGGTGGCATTTGCTGGTTCTCCGAACTACCTAAAATTTCCACTACCGGTTCTGCAGAAGCTGTCAGAACCTGCTGGATTTCACCCCCGCCTTAGCTCATGGAGCGGGAGGGAGATCACAAGCGTCTCCCCTTCCAAAACACTATTATAGGCATTGAAGCGACCTGTTCTCCACACTCCCAAGCAAATGTTCAGTTTAAGTGCCAAAGGAAACATAATATATTTACCCATCCTAATTTTGCCTCTACCCAGAGAGGATTTCCCTTTGGCATCTGCTTATCGGCTAAAGGATGCGGTCCAGATGTTTCAGCGGCCTCTGAGGTTTCCAGGGAGAGCTTCGCATGGAGCACAATCGGAGGCTGGGATTCAGTCCCTCCAGCCTCCCCTTCACGCCCTTGTGGTTGTGCCTGTTCAAGCGCTAAAAAGAGCAACCCGAAAGCTACCGAGAGCGCGGGTGGAGGGAAATCCTCCGCTGGACGAGGACTACTTAAAGAGTCCGGGGAGGGGTGGGGGGTGGAGGGTGACAGACTAAGAGGCTATGATCGCAATGCGCGTCCCCTTCTTTTTATTTCTGGCGATTCCTGCAAAGATTGTGGAAGCCTCCGACGGATTGAAAATGAGCCCCTCCAAGCGCGGGACTTGCGTACGTGGGAGAGAGAAATGAAGGAGTTGTCGAGGGATGAGGTTGATTTCAGTTATTCTTTTTAGCCTTGGAATAACATTCCAAGGACATTATAAATATGGAGAGTTTTATTGCTACGGTCAAGAATGATGTTTTTTTCTGGAGTCCTAGATTAAGGTATGAGTAAATCTTTTAGTAGTCGGGGGAACCCCGCCCTCCACTTATTTCATTTAAGGTACTTCCTGGGCTTCCAGTTAAGGTTTTTCCTGGGCTTTCGTGTACAGTTGAGCGGTTGTCGTGAGTAGTTTCTAGTTACTTTAAAAAATAATATGTAATTAATATTTCGACCATCCCGTGCCTGCCGGTTGTCCCCTGCAGCCATTCATCCGCGGTCTTCTCAGCCACCGCAGGTCTTCTAGATGGGAGGATTTCAGGGGAGAAATAGCGGACACGAAAGAGTTTGCACTCAATCTTGCCGTGATGGAAGTGCCCAATACGCGCAAAGGCGCCTTATAAACTTCCAATGATTTCCAATTAATACAGCTCAAGAAGGAAGTAGCTTCCTCTTAAAATCTATACAAATCCTAACTGGTGGGGTTGATTCGGGCCCTTTGGTCAGAGTTTTAAAAATCCGGAGCCCTATTAGAGGTCGATGGCAGTTAGGACTTTACTGAATCGCTTCACTGCTTTCTGGGGTTGTCCGGAGTTTTGTTAAAAAAACTCAGGCTGGTGATCTAGTTGTGTTTTGATAAGAAACCTCCCCATATCAATAAAGCAAAGGAGGGATACAGATCCCTACTCTTGTGTCCTTCACAGTAACTTGTTCTGTCCAAATGGGTAGGAACTTGGGTATGAATAGGTGGCAATCATATGATCATCCATGCCTGATACCTTTAGATCAGTGGTTCCCAAAGTGGGCGGGACCGCCCCCTGGGGGGCGGTGGGATGCCTTAGGGGGGCGGTAAGAGGCAAGGGGGGGGCAGCAGGGGGGCGCTAAGTGGCAAGGAGGGTGGCCCCTACCCTTTGGCCTGTGCAGTTATCTCCTTGCAAGCAAACAGCAAGAAAAAACAACTCATTTCAGTTTCAGCATAGGCTAATTAGCCCTTTGATTAGATCTGTGACTCTCAGCTGATTTGCTCTCAGCTGTTTTGGGCAGGGATCTGCAGCTTGCTACAAAGAGCTAAACTGCTGGAGCAGATTTTTTTTTTCTCCTTGTGTAATTCAAGTTGAAAACGAAACCAAAAGTAAAGCAGGTTGTTGGCTTTGCTGTTTACTGCAACTTTGGAAAATTAGGCAGAGGCAGATTTTTTTTCTTTTTCCTCATCAAAAAAGGTAGATGCAAACAGTGGGAAATTTAGAGCAAAAGAGGAGAGTTCAAGATTTTAAAACACAAAAGAAAAAAAAAGCTCTATTTAACTAGGGAATTGTAATAATTGAGATACTATGTATATTGTGTTGAAAGCAGAAATGGTTAAGTTGTGGTTTGGAGGAATATATGGGGGAAATTATTTTAATGTAGCTGAAGCAGGATCTGATAGATGACCACTGGATAACTTTCTATTCACTATATTCTAAAAGCAACTATATTCTGAAAGCAGGATATGCGTCCGGTTACAGAAAGTACAAGCTCAACATAAAATCCTTTGATATTCTGAGAGACCCCTAAACCTGTCAGCAGAGAGGAACAATTCTAATGACATATAGCTAGAGATGGTTAGGCCAAGGATAACCACCTGGAAGAATTCATGCTTCAGTAAGAATTATAATTGTTTGGCAAAGATGATGTAAAACTTTAGTAATAAGGAAATGTCAATTAAATATAATGGATGTATGTTAACCATATATGGAAAGTTGCTGTGCTAGCAGAATCCTTTGTTTGAAACAGTATAAAACTGTGGTCTCAGAATTATGGGATTGTTCAGATTTTTAGGTACTCATACCTTCTGAACCTATTGCGCAATAAACCTGACTGTCTGACCCAATGGGATGTCTCTTATATCCTTTCTTCCATAACAATTTGGTTTATTATTATTGGTAAATATAAGTAATTGATTTGTAAGAAATTGGATTGCATGGAAATAATTTGAATATTTATGTTCATATTGATTAATATACAAAAAAGATAGTTATATAACTAATTGATTTATATTAAAATATTGAATTTGTATTAAACAACTGTAATATTACATAATTAACCAATGTGAGGATGGATATAAAAATAGATGACAATGGGAAGGGGTATAATATAGAATAGAAGGGAAAATTGAATTTGATTAATATTAAAGATGAGGATGAAGGGTAATATTGTTTTTTTAAAAAAAAAAAGATATGAGGAATAAATATGGCAAAAGGAAATATAGAAATTGTAAATTTAATTGAAATGACTAAACATTGTTTAAATTTGTGAACCGGCCAAATACTCTGTTCAAAGAAAATACATTCTGTGTTTGTACGTGTGTTTCTAATTGTTGCTATTTATTCATATTTGTTCTCTTTTATTCTTTAAAGTTCAACAATTCATTCTTTATCTTAATATCTTTATATTTGATTGAGGTTGGTTTTTTCCCCTTTCATCTCTTTTATTGTACAGCAATCTTTCTCCTCAAACCTACCACCTCTCTCTTTCCTTTCGTTCTTACTTTCCCTTCCCCCCTCTCCTTCTCCTCCTCTCTTCCTCCCTCTCTTTCCCTCACTCCTACTCTAATTTCCCTTCCCTTCCTTCCTCCCTTCTCTTCCTTCCCTCTCTCTCCTTCCTTCTTCCTTCTTCCATCTCTTTTCTCCTTTCTTCATCTCTCTCTATTGCTGTATTCATTTTCAATTTTATATTTTCCACTATGGAGTCCAGGCAACCCCAGTCTTTCTTTCATTTATCAAGTATATTTCTCAAAATTTCCCCTTATCTTTTTAATTATTAGCAATATATTTCATCTTATTCCATTTTTTCTAATGAACCCACTGTAATCATCTTTATCTTTTTTTCCAATTATTTCCTTTTCAGTATTAGCTCCTTGTTTCTCTTCCTTAGTGGGTTGTGCAAACCACTACTCCAAACAATGCTATTTATATGGGGTGGGGTTAGAGGTAATGGTGGATTGCCCCAGTTCTCACTGGTTCTATAGAACCAGTAGTAAAACTGGCAGGAGGCCCCGCCCACTGACCCCAACATCACCAAAACGCTTCTGCGCATGTGCAGAAGAGCATGTGCATGTGCGAGCTAAGTGACCACGCGTGGCCCCGCTGCAAACCGGTAGCAAAGGTAAGTAGAACCCACCCCTGGGTGGGGGGCACTGAGGATGAGTTTGTAGTACCAAGTGGGCGGTGGACTGAAAAAGTTTGGGAACCACTGCTTTAGATCCATCTGCCAGTAACAGGACAGGAGGGCAAGTACAATAAAACCTTGCCCAAATGAAAAATGCCATTTGGCTGGGTGGATCTGAGGTGGTGCTAAGATGAGAAAGACACTTTTTGCATTGAAAAATATAATGTAAGCATGTTCTCCATGTTCTGATTAATCTTTTCTCTCTGATATCTGTGGAGATTCTCAATCCTTCAGGTCATGGTTCTCCCAAAGGAGCTGTTCAAAAGGCACCTGGAGTTTTTTGGGTTTTTTCCCCATGAAAACATTTCACTTCTTAACAAAGAAACTTCTTTGGTTCTGGCTGAACTGTTGGGAAAGGAAAGATTTTTATCCCAGAGAAAGTTGTATGTTTTTACTACCCTGCTCCCTGAACCCTTCTGGCAATCTTCTTCAGTTTTATTGCAGGCAAATATTATCTCATAGTGAGATTAAGGAGAAGGACCAGAATTTGCCTCCTTGATGTTAAGACATTAATTTTTCCTTACTTGTTTGTTTGCAGGTAATTTAGCTGTGGCAACACTTCCAGCAAGAATGGCCAGTGGAACCGTGGTTGTCATCCCCTCTAATGGAGCAAACATGATCCAAACGGCCCCTGGATTGCCCAGTGTTGCCCTTCAGGCATCTGGAGCAATTTCATATCCTATGCATGGAGCTCAGCAACTTGGAATTCCCACCAGTGCTCCTCAACAAGTCCCACAAAAGGGTCCTTTGGAGAGATTCTTCAATGCTGAGCCCAAAGTGCTTGGGGTACGCATGCATTGCTTTGAAGTCCATTAAGATTTTATTAGCCATGTAAAGACCTGTGAGCTCCATGTTGAAGTTAGGGAAGTTAGTTTGGCAATTGTCTGGTTCTGGAATATACTCTTTTATTCCTGGTAGTTTCTTTTGTGTTTCTACAAAAAAATTCTGACTCCGATATGAAGTTTCTTTTTCTCCCTTCCCTCTGGGAAGTGGAACTGTTGGGCATTTCTCCAGAAGAACCTGGTCATAGATTGGATGCAGCCTAAGTCGGTTGAAGTCTGTTTGTGCTTATAACCGTGATTAAGTTCCTGCCGAGGAGTCTGTAGTGAGAGAACTGACATTCCTCTCTCCAAGAGGAATCTCCAAGAGATCTTGATATTCTTACAGTCCTTCTTCCTGACAGGAGTGGTGCCGCTGTAGATCAACCTGGGTCAACAACTGCACTGGAAGCTTTAAAAGCCCCAACACCTTTGAAGGTCCTTTCAAAGATGGATAGAAAGTGATGTCTTTCCTATATTGCTAATAAATTAGCATGTATGTCTTTCTCAGATTCAGTAAATGAAGTTGTCTTATTTTGTGTGTTTTCCTTCCGTAGGCCATCCAAATCATGATTGGTCTGATTCACATTGGCTTTGGGGCTGTCTCATTTTGCCTCCTTCCTTCTTCCTATTTTTCCTTGTCTGCAATTGGAGGTTACCCTTTTTGGGGAGGGGTATTTGTAAGTATATGCACATTTTTGTTGAGTCATGTACCATGGTAGTAATGGCTAAAGAAAACCTATAAAAGTCCTGTTTGCATTGGAGCCTATCTGCCTTCTCCTGAGTGCCAGGTTTTATTTATTTATTTTTATTCTCTTTATTTTTATTTGTCAATCATATATAAGATAACAGGTAAAAGTATAAACATAATTTGAGTACATGAAAAGAGTACATGCAAAGAGTCACATTAGGACAGGGACGGTAGGCATGCTGGTGCCCTTATGCACACCCCTTACAGACCTCTTAGGAATAGGGTGAGGTCAACAGTAGACAGTCTAAGTTAAAGTTTTGGGGGTTTGGGGAAGAAGGCGTCAGGTAGTGCATTCCAGGCATTGACCGCTATGTTACTGAAGTCATATTTTCTGCAATTGATTTTGGAGCAGTTTACCTTAAGTTTGTATCTATTGTGTGCTTGTGTATTGTTGTGGTTGAAACTGAAGTAGTCATTGACAGATAGGACATTGTGGCAGATAATTTTATGTACTACGCTTAGGTCATTTTCTGATAATTTTCCCCTTTTATTTCCAATGGGCTACAATCATTCGTTTTTCTTTTTCAGTTCATTTCTTCTGGATCACTTTGTGTAGCAGCTGCGAACCTTACAAATCGTGGTTTGGTGAGAAACCTTTGTAGCATTTGAATTTCTTTTATGCAGTTTCTTTGTAAGCCCTCAGGGCTTTTAAAAAAAATTAATTCTTATTAAACATTTTTTTAAAAAAACAAAAAGAGATATTAACACTTCCTTCTTTTCAACATTATGGCGTCGGTAATCCATACTTATACATTTTTTTCTCTCTTATCTTAATATATCTTTTATACATATATTTCTAATATCTCATATATATACTATTATAAAGTATTATATTATTCTAGTTATTTTATTTACATTTAGCATAAGCGTGTACACAATTTTCTTTACACAAGTTTTATTTTTTCCCATTTATTCCTGTATTTCTCCACCTAATTCAACCATTATTTAGTCTTCCCTTATCCTTTTTTCCCTTTTCCTCCAACCATTGATACCATATCTCCCAAACTCGGTAATATTCTGTTTCTTCTTTTTCTTGTATCTCCTTCGTAAGCTTATCCATTTCTGCACACTCCATAATTTTTCTGATCACATTGTCTTCTGTTGGTATATTGTTATTTTTCCAGTTCTGGGCATAAACTATTCATGCTGCTGTAGTTATGTGAATGATATTTAATGTCGATATTTAAGCACTCAGGACTTATATTGTGTCAAGTCTCTTCAGATGCAGCTCTCTTCAGATACTGCTCAGTCTTAAACCAACATTTGGGAAAGAAAAACAAACTCAAAAACCACACCCACTTTCTTCTTTCATCAACCTTTGCATCCAAGCCTTGCTTCCATTGAAAGTTCTACGTCAACAGTAGAGAAGGTTGAACCATCCAGAATTTGAGCCTTCTCTGTTCCCCATTTTGCAATGGGCCTCTTCTCAAGTTCCCTTCCTGATGTGCAACCTGCAACACCTGCAGGTCCTATCAGTTCCATGACAAAAATAAGAGAAGCCTGAGAGAGTCAATGACCATGATGTGGGTGCTTGTTCTACCAGAGTTTCCTTAGTTGCTACTAGTCATGTTGCTAGTCCTGAGCAAAAGGGTGTTTTCTTGCATGCTCTAATCTTGAACCAGACCTCCAACATTATTCCTTCTCCTTGACAGAGGGTCCAGTTTCAGAAGTATACCTACATGAAAGCAACATTAGAAAGAAGCCAGTGTATTAGGAGTAAAAGTTTGGAACAAATAGGGGAATTCTCCAGGGAATCAAAGGGAAAGCAAGTTCCCTATTTCTGTGTGTTCATGGTAGCATAGAAATGTTTGTGTCTTATAAAGGAACACAGTGTGGATCCAAAAGAAGAAAAATGACCATCTTGATAGAAAAATACTACATTCCTGACAGGGGAGGACTAAAGACAGAGCAATTTTTAAATGTTTTTTTAAAATGTTTAGAATTCTCACTACTTGCTCCAAGGGTTTCTCCATTCCCATCTCTCTAGTAGCCTCTCTGTAATGTTATATAGCTAAAAGAGAATTTAACATTAACATTGAATGCTTAGACTGGTTCCTAGAATGTGATTTCTTTAACCGAACTGTTAAGGGCGAATATTCTTTACTAGTATTTCTGTCACCGTTAACCATCTGGCCTTCAATGGAGGCTGACATCCAGGAACAGAAAGAAGGAATTTAACTGTTACGTATTGTAATTAGTTACTGAAACCAAGAGCTGAAGTCTTCACTCAGGTCTGCTCTTTAAGCAGGAGAATTGTTTTAAATTGGTTTGTTGCCTGGCTGACAGTTCCCTCTAAAAGGAGCACGGTTAGCCAGGCCTTTTGCTGGTTGTTTCTTGTATTTAATAAAGAGCTTTACTGAAGATCACTCTGCATCTCTTCCATTCCAACCCAAAACTTAACATTGACAGTGTTAGAAAAGCCCTCAAATGAATTGTGGCATTTGCCTTTCCGCTGTGGAAAACCTTGTTATTGCTGCTGTTTGATTCCTATGATCTTAGTGAATGTTGTCTCGTTCCACCACTGACTGGTTATGTGGCATTAAGCACCCATATAGAACTTCTTTCTCACTGTTTTTACCATAGTTGAGGCTACTTATTTTAATGCTTTGTATTTAATAAGACTTATGCTAACACTGTAATTGTAATTTCTCTCTTTCTGGTGTATTGCTGTTTCAGGTGAAATCCAGTGTAGGAATGAACATCACAAGTGCCATAATGGCATTAATTGGTATCATCCTGTACCTGTGTGAGATGATCATCAACTCTATTCCTGTATATAACTCTACAGTTATAGAAGTAAGTAAACCACTCTGTTCTTAAATTTTGGCTTCAAGAGCAAAATCCAGAAGGAGATTATGTATGCAGCTGAGATATCCCAAACCCTTTGACTTTTGTTTGAAATCTTTCCTTGAATAAGTCTCAGTCCCAAAGAGAGTTATTCTATTTCATTTGACGTGTGTGTGTGTGTTAAATAAGAGCAAGCAATCTTCTGGTCATTGAGGTAAAAAGTGTGTCGGACTTTGTAGATTTCTTCTTTCTTCTCCAATTTTTGTTTTTGTTTTGTTTTGGGTTTTTTTAGTGAGCAGGGGGATAGATTTTTTTTAATAGTAAATATGTTTTAGACACATTGTTTGACTAGGTCCCTGTAAACATCTGATTGTTATACAGTAGGGCTTGAGTACTCACACAAAACAAGAGAGTGTTTGACAATTCTATATAGACTAGAATACAGCTGCACATGTTGAAATCCCAGGTTTTCCTGCCACCCCCACATCCTCATCCCTTCTTTGCATTTTCCACCCAGTTTTAGAAAACAGAAATTTAGGTAAATTCTGAAGTGTGGACAGTTTAGAACCTCACCAATGTCTGGGATCAATGGCTTGAATTTTTAGTATTTTGTAAAGTGCTGTCCTTTGCTTGCTTATTAGGGTTATATGATAAAAGTATCACATCCAGGCCTTTTCTCTTTTCCAGTCTGACAGATAATTGGAAAGAAGTTGGGTAAAGAAAATAGATTTTGCCGCATCCTTATTGATGAGGGAAAATATAAGAGCCGAGGTGGTGCAGTGGTTAGAGTGCAGTACTGCAGCTTACTTCAGCTGACTGCTAGCTGCAGTTCAGCAGATCGAATCTCACCGGCTCAAGGTTGACTCAGCCTTCCATCCTGCGGAGGTGGGTAAAATGAGGACCCAGATTGTTGGGGGCAATAGGCTGACACTGTAAACTGCTTAGAGTGTAAAAGCACTATGAAGTGGTGTATAAGTATAAGTGTTATTGCTATTGCTATACGTTAGACTGGCTGATTCTGAATCACGTTGCTGTCCTTAACCATACTCTGTTGATGCCAGTTTCCCCAATTTTCCCATGAAAATTGTCCTCAGCCCATGAGTAAGATTCCAAGCCTTAAGTCATCATTAGCTGCACTAGTATAAAACTAGTCTTTTCTTCTCCTCTTATTCTGGGCCCATCCAACAACAGCCTCAAGGTGTATAAAGTAGATTTCCCTTCCCCCATTATCTTGGAGAAAATATCAGGTGACCAAGAATGTATATGTTAGGACAATGGGGAGGCCTGTCACTTTTCCTCTTTGGATTAGCCAGCCTCTGTCTTAAGCATTTCTTTCTCCTTCTCCCTTCAGCACTTTGTTTCTTGAGGTTTGCTATCCATCCACCCTCTCTCCTCCATCATCCCAAAGGTGCTTTTCTAGGTGGCAACTGGACTTTCACTGTGACCTGATGGTGGCCTCAAGAACTCTCTAAAAGGATGCAAATGACCAGCTTCCTGCAAGGAGTATAAATCCTTCCATTCCCCACCATCCAGTCAGAGATGAAGAAGCTTCTTAGATGAGAAGCAAAACGTCTTCACAGGAAAACAAGAAAGTCCTGTTACCTCTTGAAAAAGCACCTTTGGGACAACCATGGCCTGGATGACAGAGACTCTCCCTAGAGGCTCTCTTCCATTACTTCTCTCCAAGCAGCAGGAAAGCAGACCCCACCCCCCAACTTTCCTATTGGAAAATGGAGGGCAAGCAAATTGCATATATTTATTTTGACAGTGAGGTGGGCAGTATCTACATTTGATAATTAAGTAAAATAAATCTATTTGTAGTATGGTTTAATCACTCTGCCCTTCCCTGGCAGAAACAGTGGCTTCATCTTGTGTGTTTCAGATCTTCTACCTTGCAGGATACATCTAATTGATGGATGAGCTGCTTTCCTCTTTTCAGAAAATTAGTAGTGTTTGGGCTATTGCTACACAATATCTTTTCATATGTATCTTTATATTACCTTAAATCTAATTTGAGAGACGCCCAAATTGAGGGTGGAAGGAAGGTATAGCAGATACCTTTTTTGTTGTAGTACCCTGATGGCTTCCTTATTGACTGATGATATGCTGAAAATGGATGGCAACAAAGTCAGAGGAGAAAACCAGCCTGTAACAGGTGGGGTTTTTAGAAGCCAGGGCAATAGCATTCAAGAGTAAATCAGAACAGATGCAACAATGGGCAGGAAAGGGACTGGCAATTGGGACTAGGGATTTGATGCCTTCATTATGTTTGATGTTTACTCAAGGATAAGTTACACACATAGTACTAATCTCAGTTGATTAGATTCAGGAGATACCACACATTGAAACAAGGCTCTTCCAAAGCAACAGGTGCAAATCAGATTTTATCTGAATGATTATAAGTGGTCCAGGGGGACAGGAACAGAGATGGTATGTTTTCCAAATAAGGAAAATGTGCAGGTGCAGAATGAATTACTTTGCTTTCACTGCTGCGGGTTCTGTCCCTTGTGACTCTTGGGGTAATTCAGGAGAACATACACCCAAAATGTTCTAATGTGCTTAGATCATCATACTACTTAGCTGGAGGTAACTTTTGACAGTACTATGGGATGTCCTTGCCATTGTCTGACCTTGGGCCTCCAATTTCCACATTCCTCCAAGGACTCCAATCTGACCTTCTCCTGCTAACACTACGTCCACCATCTAGCACGATCAATATCCTTTAGCTGGTTGTGAGAGCTGTGAATTTCTGCATCAGTAAAACTATGATTCAGACCAGGGGTGTCAAACTCGATTTCATTTTGGGCTGCATCAGTCTGACCTCGGGGAGCTGGGGTGGGCGTGGCCAGGGTGGGGATGGCCAACTTGACGTCGAAGGTGCCTCTGGTAGCCTGAGTGCTCTGCCAATGAAAATGGGCTCCGGAGCTCCATTTTTGGCTGCTATGGCCTCCTGCAACCCTCCGCCAGCGAAAACAGGAGCTTGGGAGGCCCTCACACAACTCGCATGAGCTCCATTTTACTGGCAGAGGCACTGTGAGCTGGTCCTTTGTTGTTTCCATGGCAGTCCCACAGGCCAGATCTAAGCATCTTGAGTTTGAGTTTGACACCCCTGATTTAGACTGAGAATTGAATTGTTCTTCTCTCCTTCATCCTACATGAATAGCATTTTGTGGTGCATAAAGAAGAAACAATGAAATACCTGCTACTGTGCAATGATTTAACTTTATGTATGGATATGAAATAAGGCTGATCCCCACTTGATTCTCAGTGATGTCTGGAATTTCCCCTTAGAATGCTGCAAAACTTATGAGATGCTAGTAATGTTCCCTGATGCAGTTTTCTCATATCACGCAGGCTGTACAGGCAGTCTTTAACTGAATGAACAACGATTCATTTAGTGACCATTCAAAGTTTCAGTCAAAGTGGCACAGTCAAAGTGGCACTCAAAGCTATGACCGCTCCTTGCATTTACGACCGTTGCAGCATCCCCCCAGTCACATGAGCAATTTATTTAGGACAGCTGCAGCATCCCCTTTGCGACGCTTCTGATCAGCAAAGACAGCGGGGGTGGGGAAGGTGGATTCACTTAACAACCGTATGATTCTCTTAACTGCACCAATTTACTTAACAACAGTGGCAGAAAAGGTAGAATTACACACAACGCACTTAACAATCACTTTGTTTAGCAGTGGAAAATCTGGTCCCAATTGTGGTTCTAAGTCGAGGTTTATCTGTCAGTGTCTCTGTTTTTCCCAATACAATTGTTCCTCCAGTGTTTCCCAAGGAAGCAGCTGGGAGTCCTTTTTAATGATGTGTCTGTAACTCATAAAATAAGATTACATTAATTTCTCAGATGACAATTATATTTCCACTTGTCTTCCTACTTTACAGAGTGTTGGTTATGGCCTCTCCATTGTGCTGTTCTTCTTCAGCCTGCTAGAATTTTGCATCGCTGTTTCACTGGCTCATTTCGGCTGCCAGGCCACTTGCTGTAGTGGTGCCCAGGTAAATATTTGATACTTTGATAATAGCTTTAGCAGTTCTCATTGTTAAAGAATGTAAAGAAGATTGTCCATTTTTCTTCTTTATATTTGCACTCCACCCAACCTGACCTTTTGCTTGTTTCTTTGCTATTACCCTGAATAATAGGTGACATTGGCTACTCGGCTTACCCAGTAACCTTTATAACTAGGAGAGGTTTGAATTGTGATCTAACATCCTGTGATTTATTTGCATATGAATAATTGGATGATGTGAATTTTTCCCAGCTTCTGTTTTGCTAGAGAATGAATGTCTTGAATATAACTCAGTTTGTATGGTCTCTTTATAATTCAGTGATGCAGGATGGATGTCTCCATTTTCAAGAGCTCAGGTCTAAATATTGTTACTTTAGTAGTGTGACTACATTAATTTAAAGTATCTGTCACTTGATCACATTTTCTCTCAATGCTCTCAATTTCCCTCAATAGGTGTTTTTCATTTTTTTAAAAAATAACATTAGTTTCAATTCTCAAACGGCTGAATAGCAGACTACCATATGCTAATTAAGGTCTCCAAATATAAAGGTAGTAATACCTTTAGTAAAGGTAGTAAAGGTAGTAATAAAGGGATCATAACAGCACTACAGAGACCTTTGAAACAAATCCTTTGAAAACAATTGAATTACCAACCATGTAGCTACATTCTTCATTGGCAAGTTTTGTGGTGGGTCAGAAAGCCACGTCCGTCCCTTGTTAGACAATTGACTTCCTTTTGTACCAATAACAAACATACTCTCAACCTTTCAGAAATGCTTTAGAGTAATTTGAGAGGGAGAAAATGGGACAGAAGAAAGACTGAAGGGGATAAATATGATTGGACCTGACAAAACAGAAGAACTCTAAAAATACAGTAGTGGCCAAAATTGTGGAAACCTTTTGGGAAAAGTGTATTTTTGAGGTTTGATGGCTGATAACACCATTTTTTTTTTTGAGTTTCAAGATAATCCTATTCCACTGCTGGAATGGCCTGGAAATAAGCCAGAACTTAACCCAATTGAACATCTATGGAGCCGACTAGGGGTGAAATGCTCCCGGTTTGGACCGAATCGCCTGATCCGGTAGCAATGGCAGTTGGTGGTTCAGAGAACCGGTAGCAAAAATCCCTGCCCCCCTCCCCCAATACCTAGCTGAGCTAGGCGATCATCAGAGGCTTTTTTTTTACTTTTAAAAGCATTTTTCTTCTGCCGAAAAAATACTTTTAAAAGTTTTAAAAAAAGCCTCTGATGATTGCGCAGATCGTCAGTGTCTTTTAAAAGCATTTTTTCTACAACCTTTTCAGCTGAAGGGGTTGTAGGCAAAATGCTTTTAAAAGTAGAAGAAAGTTGGCCACGTCCACCCAGTCGCATTACCCCCACCCCCACCCCCAAGTCACGCCCACAGAACCAGTAGTAACTAATTTTACATTTCACCACTGGAGCCGACTAAAGAAAGTTGTTAGTCAGAAGTGACCCAGCAATAAACCCAGTTAATTGAAGTAATAATTCAACGTTAACAGCTGCAGAACTAAGATTTGTAGACTCCACGGGAAGACATTGTAAGGCCATAATTCATGCTAAAGGTTACCCAACTAAGTATTAACTGACGTGATAATTTTTGTATATCTCATTATTTCTACATTTTACTTTTCTTCTTTATACTGTAACTGCTATTCTAATAGCAAATCCTTCATAAAGGTTATTGCATTACATTCTTGATTAAATTATTTTTCCATTGATATATAATTTTATGGTACTACTCCCCCCCCCCCAAAAGTGGTGTTATTAGCTAGTTTTAGAAAATACACTTTTCCCAAAAGGTTTCCACAATTTTGGCCACTACTGTATTGCAAGCAGCTAAATCAGCATACAGAGATACTTGTCTTGGGGTCCTTGGTGCCCCCTAGCTTGCTTGTTTTCTTGCAGATGTTTCATTACTCAAACTAGGTAACATCATCAGTTTTATTAGTTGGGTAATCTGGGAAAAAACAACAAAGCTCAGGGTCTCCTTATTTCAATCAAGGTCCCCTTATTTCAACCCTGAGCTCCAAAATTTGTTCTTTATCGATACCTGTATCAGTTCACAAACTGAAGCCATTATAGAAACCAAAAAAGTAACCTTCCCTGGAGGGAAATGCATCTTCTTCGGGCCTTGAAATTGTTAAAATGAGTTAATAATCTGAGAGCATTTGTGAATAAATCATGAAGATATTATTTCTTTATGTTCCTCAATTAAGCTAGACTCTAGAAGAATTACAACAATGCAAATACAGAAACTTAAAGTATAACTAATATATAACTGCAATAAAAACTAAGGCCCAAAATAAAATCAGTCTCCAAAGGTCCTCAGGAGAAGCCAAGTCATTACCAGTTTCCAGAGGACCATCCCACTTGGTACCAGCTTTATTTCAGAAGGGCATCTATTCCATACAGGGAACACTGACTGGGATGGGTGTTGGGAGGAACTTCCTGTCACACCTCTTGGTAGGTGGGAGATTCTGAGCAGACATTCTCTGAATGTGGGCATAAAACTGGCAGATTTGATCAGGAAAAGTTACTTAAATGCCCATCACTTGCCTGTTAATATATAGTTTTAAAGAATTCTCTATCAGGACTTCAAGGATTTCAACCTATTGGTGAGACTGCAGTTAAAACACACAACTGGAGAATCTATTCCTCCTACCTAGACTAACAGATGCGTCCCTGAGTATATTTTTGTATTAACTATTCTTTTCTGTTACAGCCAACCATGGTTTTTGTGCCTTACCAAGTCATCGGAGGTGGAGAAGTTGCAGCTGAACCAAATCCTCCTCCTCCGACTTATGATAACGTGATTATCAAATCTCAGTAAAACAAGAACACCAGGAAGAAAATATGAGAATTGTTAGCAACAGAGGTTTCAAGAGAAGCAATGCATTTCATATTACTTTATTTTGTCCTCCAGCTTGCTTGTTTATTTTTCAATTACAGCCTTTAAACACTGAATTAAATGGTGGCAAATTTAAAAGTTCTTTGATTTTACTTAATAGTTATAACACTAGAAACAAGAATTCATCGGCATATTCATGAGGAAGTGCAGTCCCTGCAGTGGATGATGGAGGCTGTTTATTAGTCTCTACTTTATACTCTGGATGATGTTTGTTTTTTATGACAAATATGGAATTAAATAGAAGATCTGATGCTACAGAAAGGAAAAACAGCTACTAAAATTAAAATATGTAATTGAACAATACAGGCAGTTCTTGATTTACAACTGCAATTTGGACCAGATGATCCATTGCTAAGCGAGGCAATTAAGAGAATTGTGCCTGGTTTATGGCCTTTTTTTGCCATGGATTAAGTGAATTATTCTGGTTGTTCAGTGACTCATATGGTCCTTAAATGAATCTGGTTTCCCACATTGACTTTTAAAAAGCCAGCTGGGAAGGTCACAAATAATAATCCCCCACTGTGGTATGCTGTCATGCATACCAAAGTGGTTGCCAAGCATCTTGAGTTTTGATCCCATGACCATGGGGAGGCTGCTACCTGTGAAGATTGGACATGAGTTACTTTTTTTCAAGTCTGTTGTAATTTCGCATGGTTACTAAATGACCAGTTGTAAGTTGAGAACTGCCTGTAATAGTAGTTGTACAATCACTGTGATCCCAAAACAGAAGAAGTTTGCATATAACTACAGTATTCCATATTGTTAGAGTGCTTATCAAACACAGATCAAAAATCTGTGTTTTTGATCAAGCTGATCAAAAACATAGATTCCATGCAAATTACCATTTTATGTTTTTTTTATTATCATCCCATCTTCAACAGAGGAAGCTGTGAACACATTCATTAGCTGTATCCTTGAAGAGTTTACAGTTGTGTAAACATGCAATTTCAAAATCAAAGCTATTCCTACTTTTAGGGAGGATATATTTAGGGAATGGGCAACTATGACCCCTTTGCTATCTGTGGATGTCAACTCCTGAGCCTGCAGGCCTGATTCACGTATTCTTGCAGTTGGTGTCTGCCATTCCTAAAGGTGCCCGAGTTGCTCATACGCCTCAAGATTTGCCCATATGCCTTGTACTGTATATGCCCCAAAAGACTGAATTGGAATGTAGAGAAGATTCGGTGCTTCCTTGTCCATAATTACATAATTACAATGATTTTACAGGTGTACAAAATGTACATTTGTAGAGTTTTTGAGGTTTAAATTGATAGTTGAACTGATCTCACTCTTACTTCCTTTTTTTAATGAATCTGTATACAGATGGGAAGTTGAACAACTAGCCTTGTGGTACCTCCAGAACAATCTTGAACTGAACACACTCAAAATTGTAGAAATGATAGTAGATTTTAGGAGAAGTCCTCCTATTCTACCACCTCTTACAATACTAGACAACATAGTATCAAATGTAGAAGCCTTCAATTTTCTAGGTTCTATAATATCTTAAGACTTAAAATGGACATGTAACATCAAAAATGTCATCAAAAAACCAAAACAAAGAATGTTCTTCCTGGCCAGCTCAGAGAGCTCAGACTACCCATGGAGCTGCTGATACGGTTCTACAAAGGAATCATTGAATCTGTCATTTGCACCTCTATAACGGTCTGGTTTGGCACTGCAACCAATCAAGATAGACAGAGACTACAACGGATAGTTAGAACTGCAGAAAAAGAATTGCTACCAGCCTTCCTTCCATTTAGGACCTGTATACTGCTCGAACTAGAAAGAGGACTGTGAAAATATCTACAGACTTCTCACATGCAGGACATAAACTCTTTCAACTTCTTCCTTCAAGATGACAGTATAGGCCAGGGATGGCTAACCTTTTTGCCATAGCATGCCAAAAGCGAGCATGGTGGGGTCACACGCACATGTGCCCACATCCATAATTCTATGTGCCCCACCCCCCTGTGTTCCCCCTGTTTTTGGCATGTGATGGCATGGTGGGCACGGTAGGCCTGTTTTTTGCTCTCCCCAGGCTCCAGAGCCTTTCTAGGAGCCTTGGGAGTTAAAAACAGCCTCCCCCCCAATGGCCCTTCGGAGGCCGGAAACAGTGTGTTTCCTGACTTCTGGTGGCCCCAGAAGGCCCAAAAATCAGCTGGCTGGTGCACGCATGGTCCAGCCAGCTGATTTTTGGCTCCGTGTGCCACCTGTGGCACCCGTGCCATAGGTTCACCATCACAGGTATAGGCCATTGCACGCTAGACACAAGGATAGTTTTTCCCCCATGCCATCACTCTGCTAAACAACTATTTCCCACAACACTGTCAAACTACCTAATAGGGCTGTATTACTATTATCCTGCTCATCTTTCCTATTACCTACTGTGTTTTCCTGAAAATAAGACCCAGTCCTAATGCTTATTTTGGAGCAGTCAAGAAAATAAGACCCAGTCTTATTTTTTTGGCTACTCCAAAATAAGCAGTAGGACTTCTTTTCAGGCAAACACAAGTTCAGGGTAATCAGCCTGACTAGGCATCCCACCCTGGGTGTGCACACAAGACGCAGCAATGTGCAGGGACCGATGGTAACTGGCAGCAGATGCAGCCCACTGGTCCCTTAGCATACTTTGAGGCTGCACATCCTGCATAGTGCAGATGAGCTGATTCTGTATCTAAGCAGCAAGCAGAGGTGCCGGGGGGGGGGGCGGGGGGGATAGGTGATCCAGACACACTGCTCAGGCTGCAGGAAAGCAGAGAGTTGGGCCAGAGCAGGCAGGCAGCTGTGGGAGGCTTCTCTTCGTGTAGCGGCACTGGCAGCAGGCAGAAGTGTGAGGTGAAAGGCAGAGGATCCTGATGCACTGTGTGGGCTGTAGGCAAGTCCAGAGATGCAAAGGTGAGCCTCCTGTGGACACCCACTGATCCGGCCCACCAATTCTTGTGGACCATGCGGCATGTCAAGATTTCATGCCTCCCCCGGCCTTTGCCTCTGCCTGCTGCTTGGACAAATAATCAACTGATCTATGCTGTGTGGGCTGTGGCTGCTGCTGGACACCCTAAGCCCGCACGTGCTCGCCGCCTCCTATGCTAGCCCCACACCCCTTCACTAGGGCTTAAAAAATTAGGCTAGGGCTTATTTTCAGGGGACATGGTATTTTATATTTTTATGACTATAAATTCGTTGTTTGTATCATATTAATTACATTGTTTTATTTAGTATCCTAGTATGATTTGTGTTGATTGCTTATTTAGTATCCTATGACTGTCACTGAGTGTTGTATCTTATGATTTATGACGGATGTCTTTTATGATTATGATCATGATTTATCACTTTTTGCTTGTATGTACAATGAGAGCTTATGCACCAGAGACAAATTCCTTGTGTGTCCAATCACACTTGGCCAATCAAAAATTCTATTCTGTTCTGTGCTGTGCTATGCTGTGCTGTTTTGTTCTATTCCTAATTCAACTGGAGTCCCACCCCCTTTTCTTTGGACGAATCAAACCTTGGAGCCAGATTTATTATTCTCCTTCAGCTCAGCTTTGCCAGATTTAAATTAAGAAAGGCAGACCAAAGCAGATGGAAGAAGATGGGGGATTGGAAGTAGACAAAAACTGATACTCAAGATTTCCAGTAAAATTTTCTAATCCCTTTGGTTCTAGTAAATTAGGCTTGTATCACAGATATTTGGTGCTTTGCTTGGGTTCCAAAATATTTGGATAGATTTTCCCCTTGTACCGTGTTTCCCTGAAAATAAGAACCTGTCTTATATTTTTTTGGAACCCTAAAATAAGCATTTGCCATGCGCTCAAAAGCCTGATTGGAATTGTCAATCATTAAGCTAAGTGAAACCACAACTGTATTTATCTTCTTCAGTTTTCCTTTGCTTTATCAACCCTTAAAGGCTCTAAATATGAGGCTTGGTTGCTTTTCCGTCACTGATGTAACTGTGAATCCTTGTTAAATGAGGACTATCTGTAGCTTGAGTGATGGAAGACACTACCTCTCCCTGAGCACAAGGAGATTGCTTAAGGAGAGAATGAGCACATCCACACAGCCTCCTGACTTTGCCTCAAAGGCTTCTTGAAACCATTCTTTAAGGACTCATCTGTGTGATAGAGCCTCCCTCTCATTTCCAGCCCATAGCTGAGGGCAGCTACCATTGGCTTTCTCTGATTCAATGTGGAAATCATGTTTTCCATCTTCCCTTATCACAACCATTTTATATGCACAATTTGCATTGCTTCACTGATAGCATGGCTGCTGACTTCCCTCCAGGGGCACCTGGGGTTGTGATGATGGACAGATATGATCTCAGAAGAAGGAGGCCTGAGAGCACACAGCGCCCCAGCATGTTGCCCCAAGGGCCACCCACTCACCCTCCTCTCCACCTCAGGCCCTGTATCCAGTCCTTGACCAAGAGATGTGCCGCTTCTGGGCTAGTCCAGCCAGCAGATGGGCGAGCTGAAGACCAGCTGGCTGATAGGGAGGTGGGGCACCACAACATAGGCAGTCTGCAGGCCAGGAGGCAAGAGCGCTGCTGTTGCTAGGGGTGACTGCAGCAGGGTTGCACTGTGGTTCCATGTTGTAATGGGCTGCAGGAGGAGGAGTGGACTCTGCCTCCCCCATTGTGAAATGCGCTAACCTTCACTGTGCTGTGCATGGCACTGCAAGAGCAGCGGGCAGGCCATGGAAGTGGCAACAGCAAATTACTGTGATGAAGGCGGAATGCTGCAAAGGCAAGTAAAGGGGGGCTTCAGTCTTGCATGGCCATGGCAGCTTCAGGGAAGACTCAGGAAGGGCTCTGATGCTCCTGGCTCCCGCACACTCCCCTCCCTCCCGGCGTACCTCAGTCCACCCACTGCTGGTATCACCACTCTGCCAGCTGGTCCTCCCCCGTCCACCAGCCAACCAGCCCACGTCCTTTGGCTTTACTGTTGCAAGCAGTGGTGAGCAGAAGTGCGGCTGGATTCTGCAAGATATATATAAGGCCAATGAGGGCAGTGGGAAAAGCCAGCCACACAAGGAGCGGTTGGGAGGCAAGGGGTGGGGCTGAATTCCACCACTGCACGAGCCAGATACATTGTGTCAGTGGGCTATATCCAGCCCACAGGCCAGAATTTAAGGACCCCTGTTTTACAGTATTCTTCAGGTGGTTTGCAACGTTGAAGCATTATTTGCATATTGCCCGTAACAATCTGGGTCCTCACTCTACTGACCCCTAGTAGGATGGAAGGCTGAATCAACTTTGAACCCCACCAAGATCAAACTCCAGACTGTTGGCAGAATTTGCCTGTGATACTGAACTTTAAGCACTGTGCCATCAGGGCTCCTAAAATGAACTTATGACTAGAGTTTTTGATAATTAGAAGAAAAAGTGATATTAAAAAAAAGTGATCTTTTTTTGTAATCATAGAGTAAGAGATAATTTTGAAATTATGTTTATATTTGCTGCACAGACAATAGGAAGCTTTTGTCTTCTCTTTTATCTTTTCTTTTTGCATTTTTGTCTTTACCTTTCTCTTTCTTTTCTTTACTCTGTATTAGTATTTCTGATACTCAGTTGTTTTCTCCAATGGAATAACATCCTTTATATAAATTAAATATTGATAATTTTTATATAGTCATATTGTCCATCAATACATTATCTCCCTCTTGTATATTTATTTATTTATTTATTTATACTTTTTATTTGTACTTTTCGCCGCGCCTTGAAAACATTTTTATTTGAACTAGCTGGGCTGGCTTAACCTCCTTTTTTGGGTTTTTAAATTTTATAATCATAATTGGACTTTTAAACTGTTGAGCCAAATTATTTCATTTGTTTTTAATGATTTTTTAACCTTTGTATTTATTATATCTTATTCTGGCTGTTCACCGCCCTGAGTCCCGTCCGGGAATAGGGCGGTATATAAATTAAATAAATAAATAAATAAATAAATAAATAAATAAATAAATAAATAAATAAATAAATAAATAAATAAATAAATAAATAGTGAATTATTTAACTCATTTTTATTTCACACAAAATATTTGGGTTTCCTGTTGCCTTTTCTTAAATTCGGAATTATAGTGTGTCAGTTAACAGGACCTGCCCCACTCACAGCTGATTATCATCCCATTGATTAAAACACCTGTCTAATTTCCCCTTGGAATGAACTGCTATTGAACTAAAGACTGAAAAGCCAATACCATAATATAGGGAAATTATCTTGGCATCTAGAAGAGACCTAGAAAAGATAAAGGGAAGCTACTTTTTAAAAAGATGACATCTGGGAATAGCATAGCCCATCTAGAGTGGGAGGGGGGGCAGAAGCCGTCTCCTCTTCTAACACACTATTATAACATTGAAGCGACCTGTTCTCCACACACCCCATAGAATCTATGGGATAGAGCATAGACGTTAGTAGAAGAAACCTAGCGCAAAATAGCAATAGGAGGATCGGGAAACCAGAGGGCGCTCTCGTGTAAGAGTGAATAGGTTGAAAATGAGCCCCTCCAAGCGCGGGACTTGCGTACTTTGGGAGAAAGAGAAGCGAAAGAGATGCCGAGGGATGAGTTTGATTTCAGTGGTTTGTTTTAACCTGGGAATAACAGGACTTTATAAACTTGGACAGTTTTCTTCTCATCTCTGAACAAACAAAAGGTTCCTGGCTCCAAACTGTTATTTCTTGCAACAGTTAAAGGGGCAAGAAAGAAGTTTTTTCTCTGAAGTCCTTGGTTAATCTATGAGTAAAACCCTCCTTTTAGTAGACAGCGGAACCCCGCCCAACACTTTTTCCTGTTATGTTACTTTCGTTTTTCCTGGGGCTTCCGTATACTTCGTCTTGAGCGGTTGTCGTGAGTAGTTTCTGATGACTTTAAAAAAATTAATAATATGGAATTAATATGTGGCCCATCCCGTGTTCTCCCCTGCAGCCATCCACCCGCGGTCTTCTCAGCCACGCAGCCCCCGCAGGTCTTCTAGACGGGAGGATTTCAGGGGAGAATTAGTGGACAGGAAAGAGTTTGCAGTCAATCTTGCCGTGATGAAGGTGCTCAATAAGCGCAAAGGCGCCCTGTAAATTTACAAAGATTCAATGTTTGAAGTTCACCGTTTAAAGAGGAGGGTGGATAAGTCGATTTTCGCTTAACGTTGACTTCCAATTAATACAGTTCAAGAAGATCTGTAGCTTCCTCTTAAAGTCTGTACAAATTCTAACCATGGGATTAATTCGAAGTATTGGCCAAGTCAGAGTTTTAAAAATCCGAGCGTTTATTAGATGTAGACTGCAGTTGGGATTTTACTGAATCGCTTCACTGCTTTCTGTGGTTGTCCAGACCTTGAAAAGTCAGTCTGGAGGTCCAGTTGTGTTCTAATAAGAAACCTCCCCACATCAATGAAGCAAAGGTGGGATACAGATCCCTGTTCTTGTGTCCTTCACAGTAACTTGTTTTGTCCAAATCAGAATGAACTTGCTGGAATCAGCATGATCATCCATGCCTGATGCTTTTAGATCCATCTGCCAGTAACAGGACAGGAGGACAAGTACAATAAAACCTTGCCCAAATGAAAAATGCTATTTAGCTGGGTGGATCTAAAATGGAACTAAGATTAGAAACAGACCTTTTGCATTGAAAAATGTTATGTTCTCTGTGTTCTGATTAACTTTTTCTGTTTGATATCTATGGAGATTCTCAATCTTCTAGGTCATGGTTGTCCCAAAGGTGCTTTTCAAAAGACAACTGGAGTCCTTTTTGGGGTTTTTTCCTTGAAAACATTTTGCTTCTCAAGCAAGAAGCTTCTTTGGTTCTGGCTGAATGGTGGGGAACGGAAGGATTTCTTCTATCCCTGGAAAAGTTGTATGTTTTTACTACCCTGCTCCCTGAAGCCTTCTGGCAATCTTCTTCAGTTTCAGAATCTGCCTCCTTGATGTTAAGACATTAACTTTTCCTCACTTGTGTGTTTGCAGGTAACTTAGCTGTGGCAACACTTCCAGCAAGAATGGCCAGTGGAACCATAATTGTCATCCCCTCTAATGGAGGAAACATGATCCAAATGGCCCCTGGATTGCCCAGTGTTGCTCTTCAGGCATCCGGAGCAACTCCATATCCTCAGTATGGAGCTCAGCAACTTGGAATTCCCACCAGTGCTCCTCAACAAGTCCCACAAAAGGGTCCTTTGGAGAGATTCCTCAAGGCTGAGCCCATTGTGCTTGGGGTACGCATGCATTGCTATGTGCCTGTTTGAATCCATTATGGTTTTAGAGCTATGTAGAGACCTGAGAGCCCCATGTGAAGTCCTGGAACTTGGCTTGGCTGTTGTCTGGTTCTGGAATATACTCCAGAAATTTCTGTTCTTCCAGATCTCTTTTTCTCTCTTCCCTCTGGGAAGTGCAATTATTGGGCATTTCTCTAGAAGAACCTGGTCATGGATTGGTTCTGGCCTAAGCTGGTTGAAGTCACTTTGTGCTTATGACTGTGATCAACTTCTTCCTGCAGAGGAATCTGTAGTAAGAGGTGACATTTTTCTCTCAAAAGCCTACCCTGATATTCTTACAGACCTTCTCCCTGGCAAAAGCAGTCCCACTAAGGGTCAAACTAGATCATAATCTGGAGTAAATGTCCGGTACATAGTGACAACAGTGTCTCAAACTGTCCCTTCTCCCCATTTGGATTTTTTACGATAGGAAACCAGGCCTTGAGTCAATACCTGCAATGGAAACTTAGAAACTCCCAACTCCTTTGAAGGACCTTTCAAAGATGGATAGAAAGTGATGCTTTTCCTGGGGTGCTAACAAATTTCAAATGTTTCTCTTTCTCAGATTAAATAAGATCAATTTGTCTTATTTTATGTGTTTTCTTTCCTTAGGCCATTCAGATCATGATTGGGCTGATCCACATTGGCTTTGGGGCTGTCAGCCTTTGTCTCATTCCTTTTTACTATCTTTCCTTGTCTGGAATTGGAGGTTACCCCTTTTGGGGAGGGATATTTGTAAGTATATGGAAATTCCTATTCAGCCATGCACCATGGTATTAATGATTAAGGCATACATATAAAAGTCCTGTTTGCATGGGAATCTTCCTGGCTTCTCATGGGTGCCAGATTTTTCTGATTTTTTTTTTCATTGATATTTCCAGTAGACAAAAATATTTTTGTTTCTTTTTCCATAGTTCATTTCTTCTGGATCACTATGTGTGTCAGCTGTGAACCGTCCAAATCATGCTTTGGTGAGAAAGCTGTATAGCATCTGAATTTCTTTTTTTTTCTTTTTTTTCTTTTTTTTTTTGCTGTTTCTTTATAATCAGTCAGCACTCTATATTAAAAATGAGAGACCCCTGAGAGAGTCAATGACCTTTTATGCTGTTTCTTTGTAAGCACTCAGGACCTTTTATTGGAGTGGTGTGGTGGCCTAGAGATGGAGCTCTCGCCTTACAATCAGAAGGCTGTGAGTTCAATTCTAGCTAGAGGCAGATATCTCTAAGCACACTGAGAATATATTGCTGAACAAAACTCTTAATTGGTGACAGGAAGGGCAACCAGCCATTAAAACACCATGCTAGTTCCATTCAGTTGCCCAGATTCCATCCCGCAAGGGATTATTTGGTCGTTAAATGATGATGGTGATGATAACTCAGAACCTTATATTGTGTCAATTCTTTTCAGATTCCCTCTGGGAATCTGTCTTAAACCAACATTTAGGAAAGAAAAGCAAACTCAACCCCCCGCCCCCTTTCTTCTTTGATCAACCTTTGCTTCCAATGCTTGCTTCTATTCAAAGTTCTAAGTGAACGGTAGACAATGTTCAACCATCCAGAATTTGAGCCTCCCCTGGAACCCATTTTGTTCCCAAGCTTCTTCCCAAGTTCCCATCCTGATACACAACCTGCAACACTGCAGGTCCTATCAGTACCATGATGAAAATGAGAGAAGCCTGAGAGAGTCAATGACCATGATGTGGGTGCTTGTTCTGCCGGAGCTTCCTTAGTTGCTACTAGTAATGGTGCTAGTCCTGAGCAAAGAGGTGTCTTCTTGAGTTCTCTAGTCTTGAACCAGACCACCAACATGCCGCCTCCTCCTCCTCCACCTTGACAGAAGTTCCAGTTTCAGAAATGTTCCTACCTGAAAGCAACATTAGAAAGAAGCCAGTGTATTAGGAGTAAAAGTATGGAACACGTGTGGGAATCCCTGTGGGAATCAAAGAGAGAGCTGGTAGCCCTCCTGCATTGCATTCTTTTCCTCTGTCTCTCTTTGGTTTAAAGTGTATTCATAGCAACATAGAAATGTTTTTGTCTTGTAAAGGAACACTCTGTGAAGTGTTCAAGAGAAAAAGAACATCCACCTTAATGGAAAATCACTACATTCCTGAACGGAATGAACTGAAAACATAGGAATTTTTAAATTTTTAGTACTCTCATCACTGGCTCCAAGGGTTTCCCTATTCCCACCTCTCTTGTTGCCTCTCTGTAATGGCGCATAGGTTAACATTTAATGCTTAGAGTTTGTCAAATCCTGGAATAAACTGAGTGGGATTTCTTTAACCAAAATGTTAAGGATGAATAATCCTTAACAGTTTTCCTGTCACTGTTACCCACCTGGCCTTCAATGGAGGCTGACATCTAGAAAGAGAAAGAAGGGATTTGACAGAAAAGTCCTCAAATGAATTGGGGCATTTGCCTTTCCATTGTGGAAAACACTATTATTGCTGCTGTTTGATTCCTATGATCTCAGTGGATGTTGCCTGGTTTCACCAAGGACTGGTTATGTGGCATTAAGCACCCACATAGATTGAATTTTGTCACTGTTTTTACCATAGTTTGAGCTAATTGTTTTAATGCTTTGCATAAACCTATGCTGCAACACAGTGACCCTGTAACTGTATTTTCTCTCTTTCTGGTGTATTGCTGTTTCAGGTGAAATCTAGTGTAGGACTGAACATCACAAGTGCTGTAATGGCATTAACTGGTATCATCCTGTACGTATGTGAGCTGATCTTCAATAATACTTTTATGAGATATTACTACCATCAATATGACACTGACAATTCATTTGTAAGTAAAACAATCTGGTCTTAAATTTTGGCTTCATGTGCAGAATTCTGAAGGAGAATATATATACAGGAAATATACCCCAAACCCTTTGCGTTTTGTTTGAAAATCTTTTCTTCAATGGGTCTAAATCAGAAAAAGATGAGTGCTATTTCTTTTGAATGCTTTTTTAATATATTTGTTAAATCAGGGGAATCAATCTTCTGGTCATTGAGGTACAAAGTGAGTAAGACTTTGTAGATTTCTTCTTTCTTCTCGAGTTTGTTTATTTGGTGAGGAGGTGGTTTTTTTAAAAAAGTATGTCAAATGTGTTTTAGACGTTTTATTTGACAATGTCTCTGTACAGTGTAAAAAAATGGTTGTTTTACAGTAGGACTTAGGTAGTGAAAAACAAAGGAGAGTGCTCTGACTAGATGGTGGCCTCAACAACTGTCTAAAAAGATGCAAATGACCAGCCAGCCTCTGTCTTAACCAGGGGTGAAACACTCCTGGTTCAGACCGGCTCGGGCGAGTAGGTAGCGATGATGGCCGGTGGTTCGGAGAACTGGTAGTGATGGCAAACTTAGGCTCCGCCCACCTGCCCAGTCGTCGTTATTTCCTGCTTTTACTTCCAGAGAACCGGTAGTAAAAAAATGCTTAAAAAGTTTTTTAAAAAAAGTTCCGATGATCAGCTGAGCGATGAGCGATCATGGGAACTGTTTTTTTTTTTTTAACTTTTTAAGCATTTTTTTCTATCGGTTCTGGAGAAACAAAGCGCTCAGCTGCTCCCCCTTTTCACTCACCCCGAGCTTCCTGCTGCAGATTTTCCTGCCTTGCTTCACACGCCCAGGATTGTCGCCCTCATCGTCTTCTTCCTCCTCCTCCTCTCCCAAGTGGCAAAATGCCAGGAGCAAGTGCAAAAAGAAGCCCTTGCTTGTTCCTGCTGTTTTTTCCATTTTTAAGGAAGCTTTTGTGCCTTGTGAAGGCAAGTCTGGCTTCCTGCACTAAAAATCTCACCAGTATCGCTGTGCGCGCTGCTTGTGTGTGTTTGTGTGGATGTCGGGCATGGGCTGCTGCGAAGACCAGGAGCAAAGACACACACACGTTTTAAAAGACCCTTTGAATGACTTGGGGCTCCTTCAGATTGGCCTCCAAAGAAAAGAGAAATGAAGATGGGGGTGGATTGAAGGGGTGAGTTCCCCAACTCTGGTTCAGCCAGCTGGGGATGGGACGGCAGGCACAGGCTACTGCAAAAGACCTGGAGCAAAAAGACACACACACACACACACAAAAGCTGCATGCAAAGCAGTACTGGTGAGGTTTTTAGCGAGCAGCACAGGAAGCCAGACTTCCTTCACGAAAGCAAATGGAAAAACGTCAGGAGCAAACAAGCACTTCTTTTTGCACTTGCTCCAGGCATTTTTCCACTTGGAGAGGAGGAGGAAGAAGAAGACGAGGGTGACAATCCTTGGGCGAGTGAAGCAAGGCGTGAAAATCCGCAACAGGAAGCTCGGGGTGAGTGGAAAGGGGGAGCAGCCAAGCAATTTATTTCTCTCCACCCCCCCCCCCACCCGTCATCTCCCAGACTGGGTGGCCGAGGTAGAAAGGTTTGCAATCTTTGGGGCTAGAAGGCGTTGGATCTGGCTTGGAGAGGGAGGTCAGGCTGGTCAGGTGCTGATCGTCGGAAACTTTTTTTTTACTTTTTAAAGGATTTTTACTAGTTAAAAATGCTTTAAAAAGTTAAAAAAGGCCACGCCCACTCAGTCACATGACCACCACTAAGCCACGTGCCCTCAAGCCACGCCCACAGAACCGGTGGCCAAAAAAAATTAGATTTCACACCTGGTCTTAACCATTTCTCTTTCTCCTTCTCCTTTCAGCACTTTGTTTCCTGAGGTTTCTTATTCATCCCCCCTCTCTCCTCCATCATCCCAAGGGTGCTTTTTCAGGTGGCAACTGGACTTTCTTGTTTTCCTGTGGAGACATTTTGTTTCTCATCCAAGAAGCCTCTTTAACTCCAACTGGAGTTAAACTTCAAGAACTCTCTAAAAGGATGGAAGTGATGAGCTGTAAATCCTTCCATTCCACTCCATCCAGTCAGAGCTGAAGAAGCTTCTTGGAAGAGAGGTGAAACGTCTCCACAGCAAAACAAGAAAGTCCAGTTGTCTCTTGGAAAAGCACCTTTGGGACACCCATGGCCTGGATGACTGAGAATCTCCCTAGACCCTCTCCTCCATTGCTTCTCTCCAGGCAGCAGGAAAACAGATTCTCTATGTTTCCTATTGGGAAATGGAGGGCAAGCAAATTGCATCTTTTTATTTCAACAGTGGGAAAATATTGCAAAACGTAGAGATCACACAGGCTGTACGGGTAGTCTTTACAATTATTCAATTTACAATTGTATATTTGGTATCAATGACACTCAAAAAAAAATTTGACTGCTCCTTGTATTTAGAACCACTGCAGCATCTCCACAGTCACCTCATTAAAATTTGGGAGCTTATCTACTAGCAATTTATTTAGGACAGTTGCAGCATCCTCTTTACGACTTTCCCAGCCAGCTTCCGATCAGCAAAGGCAGTGGGGTGGGTGGGTGGAGGGAGGTAGGGAAGCTGGGTTCACTTAACAGTCGTATGATTCTCTTAACTGCACTGATTTGCTTAACAACAGGGGCAGAAAAGGTGACTCACTTAACAATCACCTTGTTTAGCAGTGGAAAATCTGGTCCCAATTGTGGTTCTAAGTGGAGGTTTACCTATTGGTGTCTCTGTTTTTCCCAATACAATTGTTCCTCCAGTGTTTCCCAAGGAAGCAGCTGGGAGTCCCTTTTAATGGTGTAGCACATTCAATAAAATAAAATGCATACCATTACATTAATTTCTCAGCAGATTACAGCTGTCTTTCCACATGTCTACAGGGTGCTGAAGAGAGTATACAGAATATCAGTTGTGGCCTCTCCAGTGTGTTGCTCTTGTTCAGCCTGCTGGAATTCTGCATTGCTGTTTCACTGGCTCATTTCGGCTGCCGGGCAACTTGCTGTAGGGATGAC
Source organism: Masticophis lateralis (assembly GCA_030761175.1). Lineage (NCBI taxonomy): Eukaryota > Metazoa > Chordata > Lepidosauria > Squamata > Colubridae > Masticophis > Masticophis lateralis. The sequence continues at coordinate 242,676,713 of JAUDYJ010000001.1, read as the reverse complement.
CAGGTAACTATTCGATACTCAGATAATAGTTTTAGCAGTTATTGTTAAAAAATGTAAAGAAGATTGTCTGTTTATGTTCTTTATATCTGCACTCCACCTAACCTGAGTGTTCTGATCTGGCTCCCAAACACGACAAGCGTGCTGTGTTTAACTAAATGTTCCCTTTATTTGGAGCACCAGCAGCCCCGGAAAAGAGTCTCTGTCTCCGTCACAGCAGGCTAACAAAGTCTCTAAGTGCCTGTAGAAATCTCACTCCCCTTCCCCCTAAAATGGCCCCAATACACCAAGAGTCTCTCTCTCTCCCCACACTCGTAAAGGAAGTCCTGCAAGGTTCGCTCACTCTTTTCCAGCGGCTGACACACACATACACACACACACACACACTCAGAAGGCGTGCCCAACCCCCAGCGCTGCAAATTCCAATAAAGAATTCTGATAAGTTCCGGGCAGGATTCAGAAGTTCAGACTATCAGTAGCTGATCGACAGGGAGACAAATAATTGTCTGCCACACCAGTTCGTCTCCATCCCCTGACTTTTACCACCAGAGTTAGGGTGGGGCTTAGGACTGAGGACCGACTCATAGATTCCCCCTGCTCTCCTCTGCCTTCTGGGCATCCACGCATTAGGCACTGGACCGAGATGTTTCTCCTCTTCCTCATCAGCCACTTTGGGGCCTGGGAGCTGTTGATTCTCCATCTGAGGGCCTCTTATCTCTATCTCTGACAGTTTAAATGCTCAGACCTAAACCCTTTGCCTGTTAATTTATAGTTTTAAAGAATTCTCTAGCAGGACTTTGAGCTATCAAGGATTTCAACCTGTTGGTGAGACTGCCAGCATCACAGTTAAAAACACACAACTGGAGCATCTATTCCTCCCACCTAGAGTAACAGATGCATCACTGAGTATATTTTGTATTGACTATTCTTTTCTATTACAGCCAACGGTGCTTTTTGTGCCTTACCAAGTCATCGGAGGTGGAGAAGTCACAGCTGAACCAAATCCTCCTCCACCAACTTACAATAATGTGGTTACCAAATCTCAGTAAAACAAGAACACCAGGAAAGGAAATGTGAGAAGCGTTGCAACAAAAGTTTCAGGAGAAGCAATCCCATGGCCATTTTTTTCAAGCTTATTGTAATTTTGAATGGTTATTAGATGACCATTAAGAACTACCTGTAATAGTAGTTGCATAATGACTGTGATCTCAAAACAGAAGAAGTTTGCATATAATTAAAATGTTCCATATTGTTAGGGCACTTAAGCTGATCAAAGCACACATTCCATGCAAATTGCCATTTTTATTTTTATTTTTTTTTACTATCATCCCATCTCCAACATGGGAAGCTGTAAATGCATTCATTAGCTGTATCCTTGTAGGGTTTAGTTGTGTAAATATCCACTTTCAAAATCATACTTTTTGGGAGGGTATATTTAAGGTATGGGCAACTATGATCCCTTTGCTACCTGTGGATTTCAACTCCTGAGCTTGAAGGGCTGATTCAGGTATTCTTGGAGTCAAAGTCTGCAGTTCCTAAAGGTGCCAGAGTTGCCCATCCCTGGTACTGTATATGCCTCAAGAGACTCGATTGGAATGTAGAGAAGATTCGTTGCTTCCTTGTCCATAATTACATGGTGAAAATTTTGACTCCTGCAATGATTTTACAGGTGTACAAAATGTACATTTGCATAGTTTTTGAGGTTTAAATTGAAAGGCAGTATCCTGCATATAATCTAGCTCAGTTGAACTGATCTCATTCTTACGTCCTTTTTTTAATGAATCTGCATACAGATGGGAAGTTAAACAACTAGCCTTATGGTGCAGCCAGAACAATCTTGAACCGAATACATTCAAACATGTAGAAATGATACTAAATTTTAGGAGAAGCCCTCCTATTCTACCACCTCTTACAATAGTAGACAACATAGCATGTTTCCCCAAAAATAAGATCCGGTCTTATTTTCTTTTGACCTCCAAAATAAGCGCTAGGCCTTATTTTCAGAGGTCTTAATTTTTTCCCATGTATTGGTATGAGGTGGGGGCAATCTGCCCCACACTCCCTGAAGCAGATTACCGAAGGGTCACAGTAAGCCATCCTATTGATGCGTACAGCTGCCTCGTGATGGCCTCTGTGGCCGCCACCTCCAGCAAGCTTGGCCGCTTCTGCAGCTGACTGCAGCCACAAAAACAGCAGGAGGCCAAACAACACTCCCCACGGACCTCACTCCTCACACAGACATACCGAAAAATCACGGCAGGCAATCCCATCCACGCATACAGCTACCTCACAGAGGCTGCTCCAGTCACCACCTCCAGTAAGCGTGGCTCCTGCAGGTGATTTCAGCCACAAAAACAGTAGGAGGCCGAACAATCTGCCCCAAGCACTTCGCACAAACTTACCAAAGTGTCATAGCAGGCCGTCCCATCTACACATACAGCTGCCTCATGGCGACTGCTCTGACTGCTGCCTCCAGCAAGCATGGCCACTTCTGTATCTGATTGCAGCCTTGCGCTTCACACAGACTTTCCAAAGGGTACCACAGAAGCAGCCATTCACAATTTTTTACTGTTATTTTGTCTTATATATTTTTTTATATATTGTATCTTATATTAAACACATTGTTTTATTTAGTATCCTAGTATGATTTGTATTGATTGCTTATTTAGTATCCTATGACTAACACTGAGTGTTGTATCTTATGATTTATGATGAATGTATTTTGTGATTATGATCATGATTTATCACTTCTTGCTTGTATGTACAATGGGAGCTTATGCTCCGGAGACAAATTCCTTGGCCAATAATTTTTTTTTATTCTATTCTATTCTGTTCTGTTGTTCTGTTCTGCTCTATTATGCTATGCTACGCTACGCTGTGCTAGTTCTAATCCAATTGGAGTCCCACTCCTTTTCTTTGGACAAATCAACACTTGGAGCCAGATCTATTATTCTCTTTCAGCTCAGTTTTCCCAGATTTAAATTAGGAAAGGCAGACAGATTCAAGACCACGTCTGCGGTGCACTTATGTTGTCTAAATTAAAAGATCCTCTGGGGGGGATCTCTGTGGATGACACTTTCCGAGATGATAATTTATGCTGATTCCTCAATGTGCTTGAATAGGAATAGAGGTAATAACCTATATTCATGATGGCAAACCTATGGCATACGTGCCCTAAGTGGCACACGGAGCCATGTTGCTTGGCATGCACAGTGTCACCCATTCCTCTTCTGGGTTTCTGGGGCGTGTGTGTGCGATGATCAACTAGTCTTTTGGCATGTGGCAGTGCTGGAAACTGGAAGAGCTGGTCGTCCATTTTCCTGAGTGAGCATGCGCACTGGCCAACTTATTGTCACACACATATGCGGGCCAGAAACCCGGAACAGTAACTGGCTGAAGCCTGAAGTTCAGTAGCTGAAACCGGAAGTTCATTTTCAGGTGCACATGCACCCTGGGAAGCTCCTCTTCAGGGTTGTAGCCCAGACGCGTGCTAGCTCCCTTTTTGTCACTCATTGCTGAAAAGGTTCGCCATCATTGACCTGTATCTTTTTTTTTTTTATTGAAAAAGTTTTACAATACAAAATTTTTTCCATTTTCTCCCCCCCAATCCCCCTCCCCTACCCCTCCCATCGTCCCTCCCCAACCCTTTCCCTCCCTATCCCCCCCCCTGACTTCCGCTACAAGTTTAAAAAAAACAAAATTTAGAACAAGGGAAAAAGAAAAAGATTATTAAATATTCAAATTCTAAATTAAACAAATTTCGAAAGAGGAAAAGAAAGAGAAGGAAGAAAGAGGGCAAAAAAGTAAAAAACAAACTAACAAGAACAAACATTAATATATTTAAACAATATTATAATAAAAAAATAGTTACAATTAAAAACACCATTATAGTTCTATCCTAACTACACCCTTAACTAAAGAGAAAAAAAAACCCCCCAAAAACATAGAACACAAAGAATATATATGCATATGTAGTTATAATCATACAGTTATATCATAAAAAAGATTATCTTTTATTTAATTCATTTCTCAGTCTATATAATCCAAATTTTGATCTTCTCTTCAACTTGATTGATGTCAAATATATTTCCTCTCATAAATCCGCTTCAATAATCTTCATCTTGCCACTGCCCCCATCAGCAAAGTAAAACATTTCTCCACACAACCCCCCGAGTGACTTTATATAAGTAAAATCCAACCACAAAGATATTCACTCCTCTAGGAAAAAATCATTCCAACTAGCTTATACTATACCTAAAAATAGGCTTTTGCAGCCTTTCAAACAAAAGCTGCATTCCCAGATGTTCCTTTGAAATTAGTTCAAATCCTGCCACCCTTTGCAATTCAACCCTTTGGGTTATAAAATGTTTTCAAGTTCTTAGTCTTTTTCTAGACGATATGTTCCACCAAAATATATAATTGGGTAACCAATGATCGCTGCTAGTTTTGCAGCAATCTATCAAAACTCAGGAAATCATGTCCAATCCAGGATAAACTTCATAGTAAAAGTTTTTATAATCCATTTTAATATGTGAGTTTAAAATTAATCCAATTTCGAATAAACTTTTAACCAGTTATTGTACTTAATCCATTTTTTCCAAATCTTTCAATGCTTTCAGATTCAGTATCAAGCAATTCACGATGCTCTTTGAATTTATCACCTGTGGTTTCCAGTCGGATTTCTTCGTTAAGTTCTAATTCCTGTCGATTAGCATCAACCCCCATGTCTTGAAGAGTATTGGACCTCTGCTGCTGGTCATCTCGATATAAAACTTTGTTTTTTGAATCTTCCTCCAGCAGTTCAAGGTCTTGTAATCCCCCAGAAACACTGGGGCATTCAGTTTTCTCATCCAAAAAATCCATAATAGAATCCTCTGGACAACCACCAAAATCTCCTTTTACTTTTAACACACTTTGATTTTCTTCTTTCTTTTCACATTTTGCAAACTCTGTTTTTGACTTTTTATTCTTGAGATGTTTCGGTGCTCCCTTAAAAATATTTTGATAAAAATATTCTGCTTTTTCAATAGTATTCAAACAATGTCTCACACCTTGATATCTAAAAATTATACCAGTTGGAAAGTCCCATCTAAATAGGATATTACTTCTCTTCAATTCCTTGACCAAAAAATCAAAATCTTTCCTGTCTTTTAAAACCTTCGAAGGTAACTCTTTGAAGACCCTGATTCGTGTGCCAGCTACCTGCAGTCTATCAGAATAAGACTTTTGTAGAATATCATCTCTCAGTCTTTTATCAGTGAAGTAGACAACAACATCTCTAGGCAAATTCCTTTGTTTAGCCAAACGTGAGTTAACTCTGTAAACTTTCACAATAGAGCCCAAAATTAGTTCATCTTTTAACTTTAATAATTCTGCAAAGGCCTTTGCACAAGTTGTCCTTAGGTTTTCTCTGTTATCTTCTTTTATCCCTCTCAATCTATTTGCAGATTCCATAGACTTAATTTGAAGCATAATAACATCATTCTGAATATTATGGTTATTGGCCTCTGCTTCCAGGAGTTTCATTTGTAACTCTTGTATTTGAGATTCAAATTTACTACTCATCTCAATCATTTTCTTCCCCATTGCAGCCAGCGCTGTTGAAAAATCTGAGGCTACTTGAGCAATGATTTGATTTAATTGGTCATATTTCCCAGAAACCAGTTTGGTATCTTAACCAATGCTACCCCACTTGGTAGTACAATAAAGCAGATGAAAGAAGACGGGATTGGAAGAAGACAATAACTGATACTCAAGGCTTCCCGTAAGATTTTCTAAAGCTTTGGTCCTAGGATATGAGGCTTGTATCACAGATACAATTTGGTGCTTTGCTTCAATGCCAAAATATTTGGATAGTTTTTTCCCCTTGCAATATAATGGTGCAGGGTGAATCTTCTGAGAAAGATAGAAATTTTCTAAATAAAGATAAAGTTCAAATATTTTGCTTGATGAGTATTTATTTATTTATTTATTATTTCAACTTACATACCGCCCTTCTCCCCAGGGGGACTCAGGGCAGTGAACAGCCAAATTAAAACACATATAGTACAAAAGTTTAAAAATTAAAATAAATTAAATCATCACCGTTTCAATTTAAAATCTCAAATCTACAAATTAAAAATACCCAATTTAAAACCCAAAATCAATAAGATCAAGAATTTTAAAAACCCCATTAAAACCAAATTAAACTAGGCTGTCTTGTGGAAATAAGTGAGTCTTCAGGGCCTTTCGGAAAGCGCGGAGGTCCAGGATCAATCGAATTCCAGGAGGTATCTCATTCCACAGGGCGGGTGTCCCCACAGATAAGACTCTCCCCCTGGGGGCCGCCAGCCGACATTGCTTGACTGATGGCACCCTGAGGAGGCCCTCTTTGTGCGAGCGTTTTGGCTGGTGGGAGGTTATCAGTACCAGCAGGCGGTCTCGCAAGTACTCCAGCCCTATGCCAGAACCAACACCTTGAAGCGCACCCGGAAGACCACTGGGAGCCAGTGCAGCTCACGCAGGAGAGGTGTTACATGGGAGCGCCCTGTCGCTCCCATAATCACCTGCGCGGCCGCATTCTGGACCAGTTGGTGCCTCTGGATGCACCCCAAGGAGAGCCCCATGTAGAGAGCATTACAGTAATCCAGGCGAGACGTGACAAGTGCATGGGTGACTGTGTATAAGGAGTCCCGATCCAGAAAGGGGCGCAACTGGTGCATCAGGCGGACCTGATAGAAGGCCCCTCTGGCCACGGCTGCCATATGACATTAACTATAGACTCCATAGACAGCAACATAAAGAGCATCTACCAAAACTTTACTTACTGTGATAGACTCAGAGGTTTAATAGCAATGTAGTTATACCAAAAGTCTTTCTTTTGCAGCCACACTTGGAATTGTCAGTCATCAAGCAAAGCAGTTTTTAAGTGAAACCACAACTCTATTTATGTTCTTCAGTGTTCCTTTGCTGTACTGACCTTTAAAGGCCATAAATGTGACACTTGGTTGCTTTTCCATCACTGATGTAACTAGGAACTCTTATTAAATGCGGACTGTAGCTTGAGTGCTAAAAGATACTCTACCTCACCCTGAGCACAATGAGGTTGCTCTGTGGGTTCACTCAGTTTTTGTCTGACAGGCAGGTCGCTCTAGGAATTCTTTACTGCTTTTTCTACCACACTTGAGGCTGTGCTAGTGATAGGTCAAACTCTCTCTATAATGACCTTTCTGTCAGCCTGGACAGGGGGAAAAGGCTTAAAAGGCAGGTCACCCAGTGAGGCATTCCTTGTGACCAGGTTGCTGCTCAGTCGTCTTTGTTTAGAGTCAGAAAAAATAGTAGAGCCAGACCTCTGTAGACACAGCACTCCATGAAGGGATCTGCCTGTTGGGCCATTAGTTTTTGCAATGGAGGGACAGGATGGATATTCCAAAACCACTAAGATTTTCAGAACTCTCTTCCTCCAAGCACCCCACTTTGAGGGAACAATTGAGAATTTTTCCCTGCAATACACTGTTAGGGCAGCTCCAAGTACAGAGCAGCTATGCAGAGGGAGCAAATCCTATCAGCATACCTTTGAACCATCTCCCTAACTGGAGGAAAAGATGTGAAATATGCTCAGGATAAGTCCCTATGAAGGAAGCTGGTTCAGTTGTTCAGCTTGAATGACAGTTTAGTGAAAACTATGACCCTCTGACCATCTATGTTAATGTTAGCTTCCATTGATAGTTTCTAATGCAGGGACAGATAACATCTGGGCATTTATCCATACTAAAATTTCAATTATGACTTCTAAAATGAAAATGAAATTGATTTTTTAAAAAATGTGTTGTTATTGTTAAAAAGACTGATACCTTTTGGGTTTCCCAACTGTTGTGAGATTTCAGTGGTCTCATGTGATCTCACAAGTTTTCAGCTTGCCTGCATGATTATGGCCTTTATTTTTTTTCATATTAATTTGTAGATATTTCAGTTATAATGTAATGGTGTAAGGGTTATGATTTTCAGAGACGGCAGATTTGGCCTAGGAAGTGAAAAGGTCCAATAAGCATCTTATTTGGTCTGGGAAAGTAGGATGGCTAAAAAATATTTATTTCCCAAGTATCGTTTCCCCCCCAGAAGATGAATTGAGAGGACAAGTTATACGAAAGGAGGATTAGAAACCATAAGGAAACTTTTAATCATCTTCTTTATGCCTCCATGCCACACAAATTCAGAAGAATACTGAGGTATAATTAAAACCAGATGCTTTTCTTCAGGATGGGTGGACAGACAGTGAGAAAGAAGTTAGGGAATTTTATATGGTAGTGGAATTGGAATTTTATATATGGTAGTTTATTTTTTTAGTTTGTCAAACATACGAGATAACAGGTATAAGTATAAACATAAACATGAACATAGGAAATGAATACAAATAAATGTGGGCAGTAGGACAGGTACGATAGGCATGCTGGTGTGCTTATGCACGCCCCTTAAAGACCTCTTAGGAATGGGGCAAGGTTAGCAGTCTAAGGTTAAAATTTTGGGGAAGAAACCACAGTGTCAGGTAGAGCATTCCAGGCATTGACCACTCTAATGCTGAAGTTGTATTTTCTGAAATCGAGTTTGGAGTGGTTTATCTTGAGTTTGTATCTATTGTTTGTCCATGTATTGTTGCGGTTGAAGCTGAAGTAGTCGTTGACAGTAGGACATTGTAGCAGTTAATTTTGTATACTATGCTTAGGTCAGACTATAGGCGGCATAGTTCAAGGTTGTCCAAGCCCAAAATTTCAAGCTTGGTGGCATAAGGTATTCTATTGTGAGCAGTTGAGTACTTTTCTCATGAAATATCTCTGGACTCTCAATTGTATTAATGGCCAATATATAGCTTGGATTCCAGGCAGATGAGCAGTATTAGAGGATTGGTCTGGCAAAGATTTTGTATGCCCTAGTTTGCAGTACAATATGGGCTGGTCCTTTGTTGTTTCCAGGGGAGTCCCATGGGCCAGATCTAAGAATCCCGTGGGCTGGATCCGGCCCCCGGGCCTTGTGTTGACCCCCCTGGTTTAGACTGAGAATTGAATTTTTCTTCTCTGCTTCATCCTACATAAATAGCACTTTGTGGTGCATAAAGAAGAAACAATGAAATACCTGCTACTGTGCAATGATTTAACTTTATGTATGGATCTGAAATAAGGCTGATCCCCACTTGATTCTCAGTGATGTCTGGAATTTCCCTTTAGAATGCTGCAAAACTTAAGAGATGCTAATAATGTTCCCTGATGGGGTTTTCTCATATCACACAGGCTGTACAGGCAGTTTTTAACTGAATGAACAACAATTCAATTAGTGACCATTCAAAGTTTCAATGGCACTCTATGACCGCTCCTTGCATTTACGACCGTTGCAGCATATCCACAGTCACATGAGCAATTTATTTAGGACAGTTGCAGGATCCCCTTTGCGACTTTCCCAGCCAGCTTCTGGTCAGCAAAGACAGTGGGGGTGGGGAAGGTGGATTCACTTAACAACCGCATGTTTCTCTTAACTGCACAGATTTGCTTAACAACAGTGGCAGAAAAGGTAGAATTACACACAACGCACTTAACAATCACTTTGTTTAGCAGTGGAAAATCTGGTCCCAACTGTGGTTCTAAATCGAGGTTTATCTGTCAGTGTCTCTGTTTTTCCCAATACTGTTGTTCCTCCCAGTGTTTCCCAAGGAAGCAGCTGGGAGTCCCTTTTAATGGTGTGACTGTAACTCATAAAATAAGATAACCATTACATTAATTTCTCAGATGACAACTATATTTCCACTTGTCTTCCTACTCTACAGACTGTCGGTCTTTGCCTCTCTGTTCTGCTGTTCTTCTTCAGCATGCTGGAATTTTGCATCGCTGTTTCACTGGCTCATTTCGGCTGCAAGGCAACTTGCCGTAGTGATGCCCAGGTAAATATTTGATACTTTGATCATAGCTTTAGCAGTTCTCATTGTTAAAGAATGTAAAGAAGATTGCCCATTTTTCTTCTTTATATTTGCACTTCACCTAATCTGACTTTTTGCTGGTTTCTTTGCTATTACCCTGAATAATAGGTGAGATTGGCTATTCAGCTTGCTCAGTAACCTTTATAACTAGGAGACATTTGAATTGTGATCTAACACCCTGTGATTTATTTGCTTCTGCATATGAATAATTAGATACATGAATTTTTCCCAGCTTCTGTTTGCTAGAGAGTGAATGTCATGAATACAATACAGCTTGTGTGGTCTCTTTATAATTCAGTGATGCAGAATTTGGTGTCTCAATTTTAGAGGGCTCAGTTCTAAATATAGTTATTTTAGTAGTGTGACTACATTAATTTAAAGTATCTGTCACTTGATCACATTTTCTCTCAATGCTACCATTTTTAAAAATTCTTTTTCATTTTTTAAAAATAACATGACTACCATATGCTACCTAAGGTCTCCAAATATAAAGGTAGTAATAAAGGGATCATAACAGCACTACAAAGACCTTTGAAACAAATCGATTGGTAACAATTGAATTACCAACCATGTACCTACGTTCTGCGTTGGCAAGTTTTGTGGTGGGTCACAAAGCCACGTCTGTCCCATGTTCGGCAGAAAGGACAATTGGCTTCCTTTTGTACCAATAACAAACATACTCTCAACCTTTCAGAAATGCTTTAGATCAGTGATGACGAACCTTTTCTGCACTGAGTGCCCAAACCAGAATGTGCTTGTGTGTGCGCGCAGGCACACCTGTGTGCCACAATTCCAGAGACCCGAAGACCAGCTGGCTCCGGCACACATGAAGACCAGCTGGCCAGCAGTCAAGTGCTGTCCGATGCATGTGCACCGGCCAACTGGTCTTTGGGTTTCCATTGCTCCAGCACTCGCGAAGACTAGCTGGCCAGTGCGCATGCTCGCCAGGGCTCTGTGTGCCACCTCTGGCACGCGTGCCACAGGTTCACCATCATGGCTTTAGATTAATTTGAGAGGGAGAAAATGGGACAGAATGGGAAAGACTGAAGGGGGTAAATATGGTCGGACCTGACAAAACAGAAGAACTCTAAAAATATTGTAAGCAGCTAAATCAGCATACAGAGATGCCTGTCTTGGGGTCCTCTACCTTGGTTAGTTTCTCGCAGATGTTTCATTACTCAAACTAGGTAACGTCATCAGTGCAGGTTTATTATTTGGGTAGTAAAACATCTGCAAAAAAACAACCAAGCTCAGAGAGAATCAAAGTCCCCTTATTTCACCCCTGAATATTTTTCTTTATTGGTACCTGTATCAGTTCATAGCACTGCCAATTGAACCAATTTCAGAAATCAAAATAATAACCTCCCCTGGAGGGAAATGCATCTTCTTCTTGGTGCTATCTTTATTTCAGAAGGTCATCTATTCCATACAGGGGACACTCACTGAAGCGGCTGGATTGTCTTCCTGTCAGACCTGTTGATAGGTAGGTGGGAGATCCCGAGCAGACATTCTCTGAATGTGGGCATAAAGCTGGCAGATTTGATCAGGAAAAGTTACTTAAATGCTCATCATTTGCCTGTTAATTTATAGTTTTAAAGAATTCTCTATCAGGACTTTGAGCTACAAGGATTTCAGCCTGTTGGTGAGACTGCCAGCATCACAGTAAAAAACACCCAACTGGAGAATCTATTCCCCCTACCTAGAGCAGGGGTGTCAAACTCAAGGCCCAGGGGCCAGATCTGGCCCACAGGTTGTTTAGATTTGGCTCATGGGGCTGCGCTGGAAACCTGAAAGGACCAGCCCACGGATGGCCGCCAGTGCTCCATTTTTGCTGGCAGAGGGTTGCAGGAGGTTGTCAAATGGAGTTCCGGAGCCTGTTTTCGCTGACAGATTGTTCAGGCTGCTACAGGCACCCCGACACTAGTAACGTTGAGCTGGCCATGCCCAGCCTGGCTCTCCGAGGTCAACTACATCCCTGATGTGGCACTCAATGAAATAGAGTTTGACACCCCTAGAATAACAGATGCGTTTCTGAGTATTTTTTGTATTGACTATGCTTTTCTGTTACAGTGAACCATGGTTTTTGTGCCTTACCAAGTCATCAGTGGTGGAGAAGTTGCAGCTGAACCAAATCCTCCTCTTCCAATTTATGATAACGTGGTTACCAAATCTCAGTAAAAAAAAGAGCACCAGGAAGGAAATGTGAGAAGAGGTGCAACAGAGGTTTCGGGAGAAGCAATGCATTTACTTTATTTTGTCCAGCTTGCTTTTTATTTTTCAATTACAGCCTTTAAACACCAAATTAAATGATGGCAAATTTAAATGTTGTTCGATTTTACTTACTTTATCACATTTATATACTGCCCTATTCCCAAAGGGACTCAGGGCGGTGAACAGCCAAAATAATACAAAACATTAAAAAACCCATTAAAATTATTAAATATTTTGGCCGAAACAATTTAAAACACCCAATTTCAAAAACAAATTAACATTTTAAAAAATTTAAAAGGAAGAGTTAGGCCAGGCCAGCTTGCTGAAAAAATGTTTTGAGAGCGCATCGAAACGTGCGCAGGTCTGGGATCCTCCATATCTCCGGGGGGAGCTCATTCCAGATGGTAGGTGCCCCCACAGAGAAGGCTCTCCCCCTGGAGGCTGCCAGCCGACACTGTTTGGCACCCTGAGAAGCCCCTCTCTATGGGAGCATACTGGTCAGTGAGAGGCTGTTGGTAGCAGAAGGTGATCTCGTAAATACCCTGGTCTGATGCCATAGAATGCGCTCTAAAGGTAACCAAAACCTTGAAGCGCACCCGGAAGGCCAGTGGGAGCCAGTGCAGCCCGCGCAGGAGGGTGGTCACATGGGAGCGCCACGCTGCTCCCATTACCACCTGCGTGGCTGCATTCTGGACCAGCTGGAGCCACCGGGTGCTCCTCAAGGGGAGCCCCATGTAGAGAGCATTGCAGTAGTCCAGGCGGGAAGTAACGAGGGCATGAGTGACCATATTTAACGAGTCCCGATCCAGATAGCTGATGTTTCTAGTGTTATAACTACTTAATAGTTATAACACTAGAAACAAGAATTCATCGGCATATTCATGAGGAAGTGGACGATGGAGGCTGTTTATTACTCTCTTCCTTATTTTCTGGATGATGTTAGTTTTTTATGACAAATATGGAATTAAATAGGAGATCTGATGTTGCAGAAAAGAAAAACAGCTACTAAATTAAAACATGTAATTGATACAATGCAGTTAGTTCTTGATTTACGACTGCAATTTGAACCAGAAGATCCATTGCTAAGCGAGGCAATTAAGGGAATTGTGCCTGGTTTATGGCCTTTTTTGCCATGGATTGTTAAGTGAATTATTCAGTGACTCACGTGGTCCTTAAATGAATCTGGTTTCCCACACTGACTTTTAAAAAGCCAGCTGGGAAGGTCAAAAATAATAAGCCCCCACCGTGGCATGCTGTCATACGTACATACATGCTGGATGTCAAGGATCTTGAGTTTTGATCCCATGTCCATGGGGAGGCTGCTACCTGTGAGGATTGGACATGAGTCACCTTTGTTCAAACCTCTTGTAACTTTGAGTGGTTACTAAATGACCAGTTGTAAATTGAGAACTACCTGTAATAGTGGTTACACAATGACCGGGATCCCAAAACAAAAGAAGTTGCATATAACTACAGTATTCCATATTGTTAGGGTACTTAAGCTGATGAAAAACACAGATTCCATGCAAATTGCCCTTTTTTGGTTTTTTTTACTATTATGCAATTTTTTTTACTATTTTTACTAAACATGCAATTTCAAAATCAAAGCCATTCATACATTTATAGAGGATATATTTAGGGGATGGGCAACTATGATCCCTTTGCTACCTGTAGACGTCAACTCCTGAGCCTGCAGGGCTGATTCAGGTATTCTTGGAGTTGAAGTCTGCAGTTCCTAAAGGTGCCAGAGTTGCCCATATGCCTCAAGAGTATGTTTGGTATATATCTTAAGAGACTCAATTGGAATGTAGAGAAGATTTATTGCTTTCTTGACCATAATTACATGGTGAAACGTTTGACTCCTGCAATGATTTTATAGGTGCGCAAAATGTACATTTGCAGAGTTTTTGAGGTTTAAATTGATAGGCAGTATCCTACATATAATCTAGCTCAGTTGAACAGATGTCACTCTTACTTCCTTTCTTGGGTGAATCTGCATACAGATGGGAAGTTGAACAACTAGCCTTGTGGTGCGGCCAGAACAATCTTGAACTGAACACACTCACAACTGTAGAAATTATATAGATTTTAGAAGAAGCCCTCCTATTCTACCACATCTTACAATACTAGACAATGTTGCAGGAAAAAGGAACGGGACCAGGCCAAGCTCTTCAATGCAGGAAAGAGTTTATTGTGCACGGTTCAAACAGCCCAAAGGCAAACAAAAGTTTGAACCCCGAGGGGTCCTTTGTGACAAGTATTTATACAATCCAGCTACATATACATAGGAACTAACCTCCATCCGTTTGCAAGGATCAAAGAGGAGAGGAAATAATAAACACCTACTAACACATTCATGTTCTCTGGTCAGTGTTTCAAGACAAAACATAAGAAGATAAGGGACAGGAAGACGCTTCAAGGGTAATAAAGAAAGCAGCATTTGTTATCTGGGGATATACATGACATTTGGGGTGCAATAAACAGTGAATAACAGGATGCATTTGTTTTGGGTCAATTCACCCTTCATCAAATACCTTTGTCAATCCAGCAACCTTTTTATCGGCACAGTAGAGGAAAGTCAGCCTTGGCCAAAGTTTTGGGCCTTTCATATCAGAATTTGGTCTGCCTCACAACATAGCACCAACAGTAGAAATCTTCAATTTTCTTGGTTCTAAAGTATCTCAAGACTTAAAATGGAAATGTTACATCAAAAATGTCATTAAAATAGAAAAACAAAGAATGTTCTTCCTGGGCCAACACAGAAAGTTCAGACTACCCAAGGAGCTGCTAATACAATTCTACAAAGGAATCATTGAGTCTGTCATTTGCCCCTCTATAACAGTCTGGTTTGGCACTGCAACCGAGCAAAATAAATATAGACTCCAACGGATAGTTAGAACTGCAGAAAAAACATTTGCTACCAGCCTTCCTTCCTTAATGACCTGCATGAGCTAGAAAGAGGACTGGGTAAATATGTACAGACTTCTCACATGCTGGACGTAAACACTTTCAACTTCATCCCTCAAGATGACGCTATAGAGCATTGCACACCCAAAACAACTAGACACAAAGGTACTTTTTCCCCCCATGCCACCATTCTGCTAAACAACTAATTCCCACAACACTGTCAAACTACCTAGTAGGGCTCTATTACTATTATCCTGCTCATTTTTCCTATTACCTACTGTGTTTCCCTGAAAATAAGATCCGGTTTTATTTATTTTTTTTTTGGCTGCTCCAAAATAAGCATTGGGTCTTATTTTCAGGGAAACACAATTTCAGGATGATCAGCCTGGCTAGGCATCCCACCCTCTGTGTGTGCACAAGAAGCAGCAGGTGTGTAGGGACCGATGGTCTAGATTGCGTGCCTCCCCCTGCCTTTGTCTCTTGCCTGCTGCTTGGACAAATAATCAGCTGACCTGTCCTGTGCCTGCTTGTGCTCACCACCTCCTCTGCTAGCCACACACACACCTTCGCTAGGGCCACCCTCCCTCTCTGTCTTTCTCTCTCTCTCTGTCTTTCCCCTGGGGGAGGGAAGGAACCCCTGAACTGGTGCTGGGTGGTAGGAGTCTGACGCCTGGAGGCCAATGATCTGTGCACTGAAGACCAGCTGGCCAGTGGGGAAGCGGGCCAATCCTGTAATCTCCCCTAAATTAGCACATCTCTTGTCACTTGAAACTTGAAGTGTCAAGGCAGTGCTCGCCTCCCGCCGCTTCAGGCTCAGAGCTGTAAGCTGCATCCGGAAAGCACTATGGCGGAGAGAAGCGGCTGGGGTCAACCCTAGCTTTGCTGTCCATTGCAGCTAGGAATGTCAAATATGAGAATGAACGTTTGTGTAGGAGCTGCTGGAGCTACTGAATAGGCAACCAAAATAAGTAACACCCCCCAACAGAATCAAAACTCCGAGGCAGGCATATTCCTCAAACTACAAGTTTATTAGGTATGTCATATTGGCACATCTGGGGAAACCCAACTCTAAAGCTCCTTGGGTTTCCCCCTAGTTAAAAATACATTTTTCCTCCTGTCCATGCAGACCATCACATGGCCCAATCAGGTCACAACCCAAAATTTATCCAACTCAGGCCCCACCTCCTCAAACCTGGTGGGATCATCCTTGGTTCTCAGAGGGAAAAAAATATATATTTTTTTTGGTTACAAAGCCTGACATCCAGGAGGCAAGAGTGAATTGATGCCAATGTTGCTGTTGCGAGGGGCGAGTGGGGCAGGGTCACATTGTGGCTCCACACCGTAATGGGCTCCAGGAGGAAAAGGGGAACCCATCACCCCCACTGTGAAATGTGCTAAACTTCACTGTTTTACCCCGGGAATAACAGATTATAAATTCGGAGAGTTTTCGTCTCATCCAGAAAGTTCCTGACCCCAAACTATTTTTTGCTGCAACAGCTAAAGGGGCAAAATATAAGTTTTTTCTGGAGCCCTTGATTAAGCTATGAGTAAACCCCGCCTTTTAGTAGACAGCGGAACTCCGCCCTCCATTTATTTCTGTTAGGGGGTTTTTCCTTAACAGGGCTTCCATGTGCTTCGTCTTGAGAAGTTGTCGTGAGTAGTTTCTGATTACTTTTTAATTAGATATCGATGACAGTTAGGACTTTACTGGATCGCTTCACTGCTTTCTTACGTTGTCGGGAGTTTTGTTAGAAAACTCAGGCTGGTGGTCCAGTTGTGTTTTGATAAGAAATCTTCCCACATCAATGAAGCAAAGGAGGGATACAGGTCCCTGTTATTGTGGCCTTCACAGTAACTTGTTCTGTCCAGATCGGTATGAACTTGCTGGAAGGTGGCAATCAGCATGATCATCCATGCCTGATGCCTTTAGATCCATCTGCCAGTAACAGGACAGGAGGACAAGTACAATAAAACCTTGCCCAATTGAAAAATGCTTATTGGCTAAACGGTGCGATCCAGATGTTTCAGAGGCCTCTGAGGTTTCCAGGGAGAGTTTGGCAAGGAGCGCAATCGGAGGCTGCAATCGAGTCCCTACATCCGTTGCGGCTTTGCCTGTTTGAGCGCTAAAACGAGCAACCCGAAAGCTACAGAGAGCGCCGGTGGAAGGAAAAGAGAGAAAAAGAATCCTTCGCTGGACGAGGGCTACTTAAAAAGCTCGGGGTGTGTGTGTGTGTGTGGAGGGAATGGAGAGTTGAAAACGAGAGAGAAACGAAAGAGATGCCGAGGGATGAGTTTGATTTCAGTGATTCGTTTTACCCCGGGAATAACAGATTATAAATTCGGAGAGTTTTCGTCTCATCCAGAAAGTTCCTGACCCCAAAGTATTTTTTGCTGCAACAGTTAAAGCGGCAAAATATAAGTTTTTTCTGGAGCCCTTGATTAAGCTATGAGTAAACCCCGCCTTTTAGTAGACAGCGGAACTCCGCCCTCCATTTATTTCTGTTAGGGGTTTTTTCCTTAACAGGGCTTCCATGTGCTTCGTCTTGAGAAGTTGTCGTGAGTAGTTTCTGATTACTTTTTAATTAGATATCGATGACAGTTAGGACTTTACTGGATCGCTTCACTGCTTTCTTACGTTGTCGGGAGTTTTGTTAGAAAACTCAGGCTGGAGGTCCAGTTGTGTTTTGATAAGAAACCTTCCCACATCAATGAAGCAAAGGAGGGATACAGGTCCCTGTTATTGTGGCCTTCACAGTAACTTGTTCTGTCCAGATCGGTATGAACTTGCTGGAAGGTGTCAATCAGCATGATCATCCATGCCTGATGCCTTTAGATCCATCTGCCAGTAACAGGACAGGAGGACAAGTACAATAAAACCTTGCCCAATTGAAAAATGCCATTTAACTGGGTGGATCTGAGGTGGTGCTCAGTTTAAAAAGAGACCTTTTGCATTGAAAAATGTTCTCCATATTCTGATTAACATTTTTCTTGCTGATATCTGTGGAGATTCTCAATCCTCTAGGTCATGGTTGTCCAAAAGATGCTTTTCAAAAGGCAACTGGAGTCTTTGGGTTTTTTCCTTGAAAACATTTTGCTTCTCAAGCAAGAAGCTTCTTTGGTTGTGGCTGAATAGTGGGGAACGAAAGGATTTCTGCTATCCCTGAGAAAGTTGTATGTTTTACTACCTGTTCCCTGAAGCCTTCTGGCAATCTTCTTCAGTTTTACTACAGGCAAATATAATCTCATAAAGTGAGATTAAGGAGAAGGATCAGAATTTACCTCCTTGATTTTAGGACATTAATTTTTTTTCACTTATTTGTTTGCAGGTAATTTAGCTGTGGCAACACTTCCAGCAAGAATGGCCAGTGAAACCACACTTTTCATCCCCTCTAATGGAGCAAACATGATCCAAATGGCCCCTGGATTGCCCAGTGTTGCTCTTCAGGCATCAGGAGCAATTCCCTATCCTATGTGTGGAGCTCAACAACTTGGAATTCCCACCAGTGCTCCTCAGCAAGTCCCACAAAAAGGTCCTTTGGAGAGATTCTTCAATGCTGAGCCCAAAGTGCTTGGGGTACGCATGCTTTGCTCTGTGCCTGTTTGAATCCATTAAGGTTTGAGAGCTATGTAGAGACCTGAGAGCCCCATGTTGAAGTCCTGGAACTTGGCTTGGCTGTTGTCTGGTTCTGGAATATACTCCATAAACCTCTGTTCTTCCTGGCAGATTCATTTGTGTTTCTACAAAACATTCTGACTCGGATATGCATTCTTTTTGCTTTGCTCTTTAAGTGAGAAAGTGGAGCTCAGCCAAGGTTTCAGCCAGATCTCTTTTTCTTTCTTCCCTCTGAGAAGTGCAGTTGTTGGGCATTTCTCCAGAAGAACCTGGTCACAGATTGGCTCTGGCCTAAGCTGGTTGAAGTCACTTTGTGCTTATGATCGTGATCAACTTCCTCCTGCAGAGGAGGAGTCTGTAGTGAGAGGTGATATTTTTCTCTCAAAGGCCCATCATGATATTCTTACAGACCTCCTCCCTGGCAAAAGCAGTCTCACTGAGGGTCAAACTAGATCATAATCTGGAGTAAATGTCCGGTCCATAGTGACAACAGTGTCTCAATCTCTCCCTTCTCCCCATTTGGATTTTTCACCATAGGAAACTAGGCCTTGGGTCAACACCTGCACTACAAGCTTAGAAGCCCCAACACCTTTGAAGGATTTTTCAAAGATGGATATAAAGTAATGCCTTAGACTGTTTTTCTCAGATTCAATAAATGAAGTTGTCTCATTTTGTGAGTTTTCCTTCCGCAGGCTCTCCAAATATTGATTGGGCTGATCCACATTGGTTTTGGGGCTGTCTCGCTTTCTTCAATCAGTTTTTCACACTTTTTGTTCCCCTTTTCTGCAGTTGGAGGTTACCCCTTTTGGGGAGGGATATTTGTAAGTATGTGCAAATTTTTGTTGAGTCATACACCATTGTAATAATGGCTAATGGATTCTTATAAAAGTCTTGTTTGCATTGAAGCCTATCTGGCTTCTCATGGGTGCCAGATTTTTCTGACATTTTTCCCCTTTTATTTCCAGTAGACTATAATCATTTGTTTTTTGTTTTTGTTTTCCATAGTTTATTTCTTCTGGATCACTTTGTGTAGCAGCTGCAAACAGTTTGAATCGTGGTTTGGTGAGAAACCTGTGTAGCATTTGAATTTATTTTATGTGGTTTCTTTGTAAGCTCTCAGGACCTTTTACTGTGTCAATCCTCTTCAGATACTGTTCAGTTTTAAATCAACATTTAGGAAAGAAAAGCAAACTCAAAAGTGCCCCCACCCCATCTTCCTTCTTTGATCAACTTTTGCTTCCAAGTCCTGCTTCCATTGACAGTCCTATGTCAACAGTAGGGAATGTTCAACCATCCAGAATTTGAGCCTCCCCTGGTCCCCATTTTGCAATGGGTGTCTTGCCAAGTTTGCTTCCTGAACTTGGCAACACTGCAGGTCCTGTCAGTTCCATGATGAAAATGAGAGAAGCCTGAGAGAGTCAATGACCATAGTGTGGGTGCTTGTTCCACCAGAGCTTCCGTAATTGCTACTAGTAATGGTGACCCTCAGAGGCACAGTGGTTAGAATGCAGCACTGCAGGCTAGTTCTGACTGGTGGCTGCCTGCAATTTGGCACATTGAATCTCATCAGGCTCAAGGTTGACTGATCCTTCCGAGGTGGATAAAATGAGGATCCAGATTGTTGGGGGCAATAGGCTGACTCTGTAAACCACTTAGAGAGGGCTGTAAGGCCCTGTGAAGCGGTATATAAGCCTAAGTGCTATTACTATTGTGAGTCTTGAGTAGAGGTGTCTTCTTGCATGCTGTAGTCTTGAAGCAAACTTCCAATATCATCATCATTATTATTCCTCCTCCTCCTCGTTGACAGAGGGTCCAGTTTCAGAAGTATTCCTACATGAAAGCAACATTAGAAAGAAGCCCAGCATGTTAGGAGTAAAAGTGTGGGAACAGGAGTGGGAAACATTGTGGGAATCAAAGGGAAGAGAGAGCTGATAGTAGCCCTCCTGCAAAGAGCTTATATTTTTCTCCTCTGTTTCTCTTTGCTTTAAAGAGTGTTCATGGCAACATATAAATGTTTTTGTCTTGGAAAGGAATACAGTGTGGATTCAACAAAAGAAAAAGGACCATCTTAATAGCAAAATACTACATTCCTGACAGGGGAGAATTTCTTTGTCACTGTTTTTATCATAGTTGGGGCTAATTGTTTTTATGTTTTGCAGAAACCTATGATGTAATACAGTGATCCTGTAACTGTATTTTCTCTCTTTTTGGTGTATTGCTGTTTCAGGCCAAATCTAGTGTAGGACTGAACATCACAAGTGCTATAATGGCATTAACTGGTATCCTCCTGTACCTATTTGATCTCAGCCTCAGTAGTGTTTTTCGGAGATATCGGAAACAATATGACATTGGCAGTTTAATTGTAAGTAAAACAATCTGGTCTTGAATTTTGGCTTTATGTGCAGAATTCTAAAGGAGAATATATATACAGGAAATATAACCCAAACCTTTTGAGTTTTGTTTCTTTTCTTCAATAAGTCTAAGTCACAAAAACACGAGTGCTATTTCATTTGAATGCTTTTTTTTAATATACTGTATTTGTTAAATAAGGGAAATCAATCTTCTGGTCATTGAGGTGCAAAGTGAGTAGGACTTTGTAGATTTCTTCTTTCTTTTCCAGTTTGTTTATTTGGTGGGGAGGGGGATAGAATTTTTTTAAAAATAAATGTGTCTAAAAAATTTGGTTGTTTTACAGTAAGGCTTATGTAGTGAAAAACAAAGGAGTGCTTGAGAATTCTATATAGAATAGAATACAGCTGTAAATGTTGAAATCTATACCAGGTTTTCCTGACACCTCCACACCCTCATCCCTTCTTTGCATTTGGCACCCAGTTTTAGAAAACTGAAATTTAGGTAAGTTCTGAAGTCTGGATAGTTTAGAACCACACTGATACCTTGGATCAATGGCTTGAATTTGTAGTATTTAGTAAAGTGCTGTCCTTTGCTTCAGAGGTGGGATTCATATAATTTACCTACTGTTTCACCCAGCACCGAAAGTGTGATTCCCCCATCTCCTCCATCATCCCAAAGGTGATTTTTCAAGTGGCAACTGGACTTTGTTTTTCTGTTAAGATATTTTGCTTCTCATCCAAGAAGCTTCTTCAGCTCTGATTAGATGGTGGCTTCAACAACTCTCTAAAAGGATGCAAATGACCAGCTGTCTGCAAGGAGTATAAATCCTCCTTTCCCCTCCATCCAGTCAGAGCTGAAGAAGCTTCTTGGATGAGAAGTGAGAACGTCTCCACAGGAAAACAAGCAAGTCCAGGTGTCTCTTGGAAAAGCACCTTTGGGACAACCATGGCCTGGATGACTGAGAATCTCCCTAGACCCTCTCCTCCATTGCTTCTCTCCAGGCAGCAGGAAAACAGGCCCTCTTTCCTATTGGGAAATGGAGGGCAAGCAAATTACATCTATTTATTTCAAGAGTGAAAATACTTCCCTTTAGAATATTGCAAAACGTAAGAGATGCTAATGTACCCTGATGTATTTTTCTCAGATCACAAAGGCTGTGCAGGTAGTCTTTACAATTAATTTACAATTATTCAATTTACAATTGTATATTTAGTATCAATGGCACTCAAAAAAAATTATGACCTCTCCTTGCATTTATGATCGTTCCAGCTGTGATCCCCACAGTCACCTCATTAAAATTTGGGAGCTTAGGTACTAGCAATTTATTTAGGACAGCTGCAGGATCCCCTTTGCGACTTTCCCATCCAGCTTCTAATCAGCAAAGGCAGTGGGGAGTGGGGAAGCTTGGTTCACTTTCTTTTTCAGCAAGCGGGGCTGGCTTAAAAAGATTTTAATGGGTTAATTTTAGTGTGGGGTTTTAAATTTGGGGAAGCCAAAATTTATTTAATTGTGTTTTAAATTATTTTAACTTTCACATTGCATGTATTTTAATTTTTGGCTGTTCACCGCCCTGAACGTCAGGAGAAGGATGGTATACAAATTTAATAAATAAATGAAAAACAAATTCACTTAACAACCATATGATTCTCTTAACTGCAGCAATTTGCTTAACAACAGTGGCAGAAAAGGTGACTCACTTAACAATCACTTTGTTTAGCAGTGGAAAATCTGGTCCCAATTGTGGTTCTAAGTGGAGGTTTACCTATCAGTGTCTCTGTTTTTCCCAATACAGTTGTTCCTCCCAGTGTTTCCCAAGGAAGCAGCTGGGAGTCCCTTTTAATGGTGTAGCACATTCAATAAAGTAAAATACATATCATTACATTCCATTAATTTCTCTTTCCACATGTCTTCCTACTAAACAGAGTATCAATTTTGGCCTCTCCTGTGTGTTGCTCTTGTTCAGCCTGCTGGAATTCTGCATCGCTGTTTCACTGGCTCATTTCGGCTGCCGGGCAACTTGCTGTAGGGATGACCAGGTAAATATTTGATACTCCGATAATAGTTTTAGCAGTTGTTATTGTTAAAAAATGTAAAGAAGATTGTCTGTTTATGTTCTTTATATCTGCACTCCACCTAACCTGCGTGTTCTGACCTGGCTCCCAAACACGACAAGCGTGCTGTGTTTAACTAAATGTTCCCTTTATTTGGAGCACCAGCAGCCCCGGAAAAGAGTCTCTGTCTCCTTCACAGCAGGCTAACAAAGTCTCTAAGTGCCTGTAGAAAGCCCACTCCCCTTCCTCCTAAAATGGTCCCAATACACCAAGAGTCTCTCTCTCTCCCCACACTCGTAAAGGAAGTCCTGCAAGGTTCCCTCACTCTTTTCCAGCAGCTGAGACACACACAGACATACACACACATGCTCAGAAGGCGTGCCTGACCCCCAGCACTGCAGATTCCAATAAAGAATTCTGATAAGTTCCGGACAGGATTCAGAAGTTCAGACTATCAGTGGCTGACCGACAGGGAGACAAATAATTGTCTGCCACACCAGTTCGTCTCCACCCCCTGACTTTTACCACCAGAGTTAGGGTGGGGCTTAGGACTGAGGACCGACTCATAGATTCCCCCTGCTCTCCTCTGCCTTCTGGGCATCCACACGTTAGGCACTGGACCCAGATGTTTCTCCTCTTCCTATCAGCCACTTTGGGACCTGGGAGCTGTTGACTCTCCATCTGAGGGCCTCTTGTCTATCTCTGACAGCTTAGACCCTAAACCCTTTGCCTGTTAATTTATACCGTATTTTCCGGCGTATAAGACGACTTAGGCTATACTCGCCATATAAGACGACCCCTCTTCCAACGCACACCAAATAAAACTTAAAAAACATCAGATTTGATTTCAATATGGTAATTTTAATACAAATGCTTATGACATGCAGGTACTTAGCAGGAAAACTGTCACTTATAAAAATACAGTCATGGCCATAAATGTTGGCACCCCTGAAATTTTTCCAGAAAATGAAGTACTTTTCATATGTTACTGAAAAGTATTGCAGTAACATATGTTTTGCGATACACATGTTTATTCCCTTTGTGTGTATTGGAACAAATCCAAAAAAGGGAGGGAAAAAAAGCAAATTGGAAATAATGTCACACAAAACTCCAAAAATGGGCTGGACAAAATCATTGGGATAGAAGGCTGAGTTAACCTTGAACCGGTAAGATTTGAACTGCCAAACTGCAGGCAGCCAGCAGGCAGCAGAAGTAATCTACAGTACTGCATTCTAACTACTGCATTACCACAGCTCTAGCTGCACAGATACAGAAGGCTGAAACTCTTGCACTCTTAAAAGAATAACTCCAGGTAATATTTCTCTCTCCCCCTGCCCTGCTCCCAATCTTTGTTGGAAGAAGAAAGTATTGACTCTTTATACCACTATACCAGAATCTGCTAATATGAGAACAGAAAACATAGCAAATGCCATTAGCTTCCAAATACTGCTGCAAAATATCCTCCTTCCAAAGTGAGGTGAGGAAACTAATTCAGTCCTAAATTAGTTCTCCAATATCAAAAAAGGACATTTAACAGCTCTCTGGAGATGGTTGTAATGCTGGAAAATGGAGGGGAAAGAGAAGAGGATGACAAGCAGCAAGGTGGATAGACTCAATTATAATGGTGATTGGGGTGTTATGGGAAGATCTCAACCACCAGATTAGGTACAGATCATCATTGAAAAAATCTATGAATGTGAACCCTAAGAGTTGGCAATAACTTAATGGCATGAAATCAAAGGTCAGATCTAGCATCTCCCTTCACTACACTGATGCTAATATGGAGACAGTAACAAAATAATAACCATTACATTAGGAACTTCTACTCAATGACAATTACTTCTGTGATTCAAAGTTCCATCTAATAAACCAGAGGTTGGTTCCTTTTGATCCTTCTGATTTTGCCCAGCCTAATGCTATTTTCTCAGGGAGGAAGAGCAGCATGAGAACTGTTGGTATTCTGGTAGAAATGCCAATGAGATCAGCTACTGGCATTATCCCAGAGCTATAATTGCACTCAACAATGAACTAAAGGGCCACCATCAATGAGATGTTGGACAGTATTACTTGGTCTGTGTGTGGATGCTTGGGTGGTTTAGGGGTGGGGAATTGTGCTGGTTGGGAGTGTGTTTGGGGATTGTTATGTGTGTTGGACCTGGTCTTTGGGTGTTAAATGAATTTCGTTGTATGGGTATACTGTGTATATATGTACAATGATAATAAAATTATTATTATTATTACTGCCCATTATACCCATGTGAAAAAGGATGAATATGAGTAAAGCAAAAGTTACATTGCCAGTTGGAAATCTAGCACTAGAAAGGAGCAGTGATGGGACTCATCAAATAGGGGCAAGCTAGCTAAACCAGATTAAGTCTGCAAGCTTCATATTTTCCAATTCCTGTTCTAAAGTGGATGTTGGATAACCATACAAATAATACTATTGTTAATTAGATAGCATAATTAATTGCAGGCAGGGGAATATTTTTTTTAAAAATGAGTGTTAAATTAAGTATTGGTTCATAATGTATACAGGGAGAACAGAATTATAAAAGTATGATAGCAAGTATTAGTCACATATTGTGAGGAACTGGTATCTTTTCCAAAATATTTATTAAAATTATTTTCCCATGTATTATAATAAGTTGGATTCCCAGAAGTTTACTAAGGCTTTTTGTGATTTTCCTGTAAATACTTACAAATAACATGTCATAGGGAAGGATTTCAAATTTATTCAAATAAATTACATTACACCTGTAAAAGCAATTTAAAAATAATAGTTCTACTAATGGTCCTTATTGTTTTTATGTTCTTATTAGAGATTTTATTCCTCGGTTTTGAGTACAAAACAGATACTTAAAGAACTTCTTAATGCTGGACCCTGCGGGTTGCTGCGCGGAGCTTCCCCCACCATCCCAGCATCCACGTGGAGGTCTGGGGAAGTTGGAGTGTCCACGTGGATGCCTGGGACAGTGGGGGAAGCTCCGCGCAGCAACCCGCAGGGCCCAGCATTAAGCGGCTTGCACCCTTGATGAGATAGGCACAGCTTCCCGAATCTGAGTTGCCGGCTGACCAATGATGCTACGGGAGCGCCGTCCACGTGGATGCTGGGACAGTGGGGGAAGCTCCACGCAGCAACCCGCAGGGTCCAGCATTAAGCAGCTTGCACCCTTGATGAGATAGGCACAGCTTCCCGAATCTGAGTTGCCGGCTGACCAATGATGCTACGGGAGTGCCGGCAACTCAGATTCGGGAAGCTGTCCCTATCTCATCAAGGGTGCAAGCTGCTTAATGCTGGACCCTGCGGGTTGCTGCGCGGAGCTTCCCAGGCATCCACGTGGACGCTCCGACTTCCCCAGACAGCTGGGGCTCGCCTTCACTGGGGTCTGGGGAAGTCGGAGCGTCCATGTGGATGCCTGGGATGGTGGGGGAAGCTCCGCGCAGCAACCCGCAGGCTTATACCCGGCGTATAAGACGACCCCCGACTTTTGAAAAGATTTTTCTTTGTTAAAAAGTCATTTTATATGCCGGAAAATACGGTAGTTTTAAAGAATTCTCTATCAGGACTTTGAGCTATCAAGGATTTCAACCTGTTGGTGAGACTGCCAGCATCACAGTTAAAAACACACAACTGGAGCATCTATTCCTCCCACCTAGAGTAACGGATGCGTCCCTGAGTATATTTTGTATTGACTATTCTTTTCTATTACAGCCAACAGTGCTTTTTGTGCCTTACCAAGTCATCGGAGGTGGAGAAGTCACAGCTGAACCAAATCCTCCTCCACCGACTTATGATAACGTGGTTACCAAATCTCAGGAAAACAAGAACACCAGGAAGGAAATGTGAGAAGCGTTGCAACAGAAGTTTCAGGAGAAGCAATCCCATGGCCATTTTTTTCAAGTCTATTGTAATTTTGAATGGTTACTAGATTCAGAACTATCTGTAATAGTGGTTGCATAATGACTGTGATCCCAAAACAGAAGAAGTTTGCATAAAATTAAAATGTTCCATGTTGTTAGGGCACTTAAGCTGATCAAAGCACAGATTCCATGCAAATTGCCATTATTATTTTTTTTTTACTATCATCCCATCTCCAACATAAATGCATTCATTAGCTGTAAATCATTCAGCTGTAAATACATTCATTAGCTGTATCCTTGAAGGGTTTACAGTTGTGTAAATATCCACTTTCAAAATCATATTTTTTGGGAGGGTATATTTAAGGTATGGGCAACTATGGTCCCTTTGCTACCTGTGGATTTCAACTCCTGAACTTGCAGGGCTGATTCAGGTATTCTTGGAGTTGAAGTCTGCAGTTCCTAAAGGTGCCAGAGTTGCCCATCCCTGGTACTGTATGGGCCTCAAGAGACTCGATTGGAATGTAGAGAAGATTCGTTGCTTCCTTGTCCGTAATTACATGGTGAAAAGTTTGACTCCTGCCATGATTTTACAGGTGTACAAAATGTACATTTGCAGAGTTTTTGAGGTTTAAATTGATAAGCAGTATCCTGCATATAATCTAGCTCACTTGAGCTGATGTCACTCTTATCTTCCTTTCTTGGATGAATCTGCGTACAGATGGGAAGTTGAACAACTAGTCTTGTGGTGCAGCCAGAACAATCTTGAACTGAACACACTCACAATTGTAGAAATGATAGTAGATTTTAGGAGGAGCTCTCCTATTCCACCACCTCTTACAATATTAAACAATATACCGTGTTTCCCCAAAAATAAGACCCAGTCTTATTTTCTTTTGACCTCTTAAATAAGAACTAGGCCTTATTTTCAGGGTATGTCTTAATTTTTCCCATATATTGGTATGAGGTGTGGGCAATCTGCCCCACACTCCCTGAAGCAGATTACTGAAGGGTCACAGCAAGCCATCTCATTGATGCGTACAGCTGCCTCGTGATGGCCTCTGCGGCCGCCATCTCCAGCAAGCTTGACCACTTCTGCAGCTGGCTGCAGCCACAAAAACAGCAGGAGGCCAAACGACACTCTCCACGGACCTCACTCCTCGCACAGACTTACCGGAAGGGTCGCAGCAGGCAATCCCATCCACGCATACAGCTGTCTCATGGAGGCTGCTCCAGTCACCACCTCCAGTAAGCGTGGCTGCTTCTGCAGGTGATTTCAGCCACAAAAACAGTAGGAGGCCGAACAATCTGCCCCAAGCACTTCGCACAAACTTACTGAAGGATCACAGCAGGCCGTCCCATCTACACATACAGCTGCCTCATGGCGACTGCTCTGACTGCTGCCTCCAGCAAGCATGGCCACTTCTGTATCTGATTGCAGCCTTGCGCCTCACACAGACTTTCCAAAGGGTACCATAGAATTCACAATTGTTTACTGTTATTTTGTCTTATATATTTTTTTATATATTGTATCTTATATTAAACACATTGTTTTATTTAGTATCCTAGTATGATTTGCGTTGGTTGCTTATTTAGTATCCTATGACTAACACTGAGTGTTGTATCTTATGATTTATGATGAATGTATTTTGTGATTATGATCATGATTTATCACTTCTTGCTTATATGTACAATGGAAGCTTATGCTCCGGAGACAAATTCCTTGGCCAATAATTTTTTTTTATTCTATTCTATTCTGTTCTCTTGTTCTGTTCTGCTCTATTATGCTATGCTACACTACGCTGTGCTAGTTCTAATCCAATTGGAGTCCCACTCCTTTTCTTTGGACAAATCAACACTTGGAGCCAGATCTATTATTCTCTTTCAGCTCAGTTTTCCCAGATTTAAATTAGGAAAGGCAGACAGATTCAAGACCACGTCTGTGGTGCACTTATGTTGTCTAAATGAAAAGATCCCCTGTGGGGGATCTCTGTGGATGACACTTTCCGAGATGATAATTTACGTTGATTCCTCAATGCGCTTGAACAGGGATAGAGGTAATAACCTATATCCGTGATGGCAAACCTATGGCATACGTGCCCTAAGCGGCACACGGAGCCATGTTGCCTGACATGCACAACGTCGCCCGTTCCTCTTCTGGGTTTCTGGCACGTGTGTGTGTGCGATGATCAACTAGTCTTTTGGCATGTGGCAGTGCTGGAAACTGGAAGAGCTGGTCTTCCGTTTTCCTGAGTGAGCATGTGCACTGGCCAGCTTATTGTCACATGCGTATGCGGGCCAGAAACCTGGAAGAGTAGCTGGTTGAAGCTGGAAGTTCATTTTCAGGCGCATATGCACCCTGGGATGCTCCTCTTCTGGGTTGTGGCCCAGACACGTGCTAGCTCCCTTTTTGTCACCCAGTGCTGAAAAGGTTCGCCATCATTGACCTGTATCTTAACCAATGCCACCCCACTTGATAGTACAATAAAGCAGATGGAAGAAGACGGGATTGGAAGAAGACAATAACTGATACTCAAGGCTTCCCGTAAGATTTTCTAAAGCTTTGGTCCTAGGATATGAGGCCTGTATCACAGATACAACTTGGTGCTTTGCTTCAATGCCAAAATATTTGGATAGTTTTTTCTCCCTGCAGTATAATGGTGCAGGGTGAATCTCCTGAGAAAGATAGAAATTTTCTAAATAAAGATAAAGTTCAAGTATTTTGCTTGATGGGTTTAACTATAGACTCCATAGACAGCAACATAAAGAGCATCTACCAAAATTTTACTTACTGAGATAGACTCAGAGGTTTAATAGCAATGTAGTTATACCAAGTCTTTCTTTCGCAGCCACACTTGGAATTGTCAAATCATCAAGCAAAGCAGTTTCTAAGTGAAACCACAACTATATTTATGTTCTTCAATGTTCCTTTGCTGTACTGACCTTTAAAGGCCATAAATGTGACACTTGGTTGCTTTTCCATCACTGATGTAACTAGGAACTCTTATTAAATGCGGACTGTAGCTTGAGTGCTAAAAGATACTCTACCTCACCCTGACCACAATGAGATTGCTCTGTGCGTTCACTCAGTTTTTGTCTGACAGGCAGGTAGCTCTACGAAGGGAATTCTTTACTGCTTTTTCTACCACACTTGAGGCTGTGCTAGTGATAGGTCAAACTCTCTCTATAATGACCTTTCTGTCAGCCTGGATAGGCGGAAAAGGCTTAAAAGGCAGGCCACCCAGTGAGGCATTCCTTGTGTCCAGGTTGCTGCTCAGTCGTCTTTGTTAGAGTCAGAAAAAATAGTAGAGCAGGACCTCTGTAGACACAGTACAGAGAAGAGATCTGCTTGTTGGGCCATTGGTTTTTGCAATGGAGGGACAGGCTGGTTATTCCAAGATCATTAAGGTTGAATGATAGCTAAATCAGCCACTCCAGCCCTCTTTCAGAACTCTCCTCCTTCTCCTCTTCCTCCAAGCACCCAGGTTAGAGGGAACAATTTAGAATTTTTCCCTGCAATACACTGTTAGGGCAGCTCCAAGTACAGAGCAGCTATGCAGAGGGAGCAAATCCTATCAGCATACCTTTGAACCATCTCCCTAACTGGAGGAAAGGATGTGAAATATGCTCAGGATAAGTCCCTATGAAGTAAGCTGGTTCAGTCGCTCAACTTGAAAGACATCTTAGTGAAAACTATGACCCTCTGACCATCTATGTTAATGTTAGTTTCCATTGATAACTTTTAATGCAGGGACAGATGACATCTGGGCATTTATCCACACAAAAATTTCAATTATGATTTCTAAAATGAAAGTGAAATTGATTTTTAAAAAATGTGTTGTTATTGTTAAAAAGACTGATACCTTTTGGGTTTGCCAACTCTCATGAGATTTCAGTGGTCTCATGATCCCACAAGTTTTCAGCTTGCCTGCATGATTATGGCTTTTAATTTTTTTCATATTAATTTGTAGATATTTCAGATATAATGTAATGGTGTAAGGGTTATGATTTTCAGAGGCAGCAGATTTGAACTAGGAAGTGAAAAGGTCCAATAAGCATCTTATTTGCTCTGGGAAATTAGGTTGGCTAAAAAATATTTATTTCTCAAGTATAAAAGATGAATTGAGAGGACAAGTTATAGGGAAGGAGGATTAGAAACCATATGGAAACTTTTAATCTTCTTCTTTATGCCTCATGCCACACAAATTCAGAAGAATACTGAGGTACAATTAAAACCAGATGCTTTTCTTCAGGATGGGTGGAACGACAGAAAGAAGTTAGGGAATTTTGTTTTTATATATGGTAGTTTATTTCTTTATTTAGTTTGTCAAACACGTACGAGATAACAGGTATAAGTATAAACATAGACATGAACACAGGAAATGAGTACAAATAAATGGGGACAGTAGGACAGGTATGATAGGCATGCTGGTGCGCTTATGCATGCCTGTTAAAGATTTCTTAGGACTGGAGTGAGGTGAACAGTCTAAGGTTAAAGTTTTGGGGAAGAAACCACAGTGTCAGGTAGAGCATTCCAGGCATTGACCACTCTATTGCTGACGTTGTATTTTCTGCAATCGAGTTTGGAGTGGTTTACCTTGAGTTTGTATCTATTGTTTGCCCGTGTATTGTTGTGGTTGAAGCTGAAGTAGTCATTGACAGGTAGGACGTTGTAGCAAGTAATTTTGTGTACTATGCTTAGGTCAGACCGTAGGTGGCATAGTTCAAGGTTGTCCAAGCCCAAAATTTCAAGCTTGGTGGCATAAGGTATTCTATTGTGAGCAGTTGAGTACTTTTCTTGTGAAATACCTCTGGACTCTCAATTGTATTAATGTCCAATATATAGTGTGGATTCCAGGCAGATGAGCAGTATTTGAGGATTGGTCTGGCAAAGGTTTTGTATGCCCTAGTTTGCAGTACAGTGTTACTGGAGAAGAAGCTTTGCAAAATTAGGTTAACAACTCTTAATGCCTTTTTGGCAATGCTGTTACAGTGAGCTATGGGGCTTAGATTGTTTGAGATGAGCACTCCAAGGTTCATGACAGAGTGAGAGTTATCTACAAGATCTTATTCACCCAGCCTGTATTTTATGTTCTAATTTTTGTTGCCAATGTGTAAAACAGAGAATTTGTTAGCTGAGATTTGGAGTTGCCAATTGTTCGACCATTCTGACACTTAGTTAAGGTCGCTTTGTAGGGCAGCAGTATTGTCGGTGGTGTTGCAGTATAGGAGTTGCAAATTACAGGACAAATTTTTCCTGAAACAAAACTGCTTGTTAGAGAGCAGATTGTTTGTCTCTAAGTGGAGGGGTTTTAATGCTAAGTTATCTTCTAAATTGCTCTAAATTGATTATAATATGCTCAAAAGTGAGAAAGTTTAACATAACCCACAATAGAGGTGAAAATAATGGAACTTGCAGACAAGGCTAGTTTTTTTTAAAAAAATTAGATTTATATGCCGCCCTTCTCCGGAGACTCAGAGCGGCTTACAATGCGTTAAGCAATAGCCTTCATACTTTTGTATATTTTATACAAAGTCAGCTTATTGCCCCCACAAACTGGGTCCTCAACTTTCCTACCTTAGAAAGGATGGAAGGCTGAGTCAACCTTGAGCCTCGAACCTTGCAATAATTGCAGACAGCTGAATCTTAATAACAGGCTATTACCCTGTGGAGCTATCTGAGGCTCTTTTTATTGATTTCCTTGATTAGAGAAAAGACTGGACAGACTGGAAACTCTTAGAAATGCTGCATGAAACAGACAAAAAAGCATTAACAATAGTATTTAGGATTACTGTATTTTCCTGCGTATAAGACTACTTTCTAACACACAAAAATCTTCTCAAAAGTCGGGGGTCGAATGAGCCGGGTCTCATTCTCCTGTAACCAGGCAGACTAGCCCATAAAGCTCTGACGAACCTTAAATGGCTCTGAGGAGGGTCGTCTTATACGCCCAGTCGTCTTATACGCCGGAAAATACGGTATATACCACTCTTTAGTGCTTTACAGTATTCTCTGGGTGTTTTACAATGTTGAAGCATTATTTGCGTATTGCCCCCAATAATCTGGGTCCTCATTCTACTGACTCCTAGAAGGATGGAAGGCTGAATCAACCTTGAGCCCCACTAAGATCAAACTCCAGACTGTGGGCAGAGTTTGTCTGGGATACTAAACTTTAACCACTGTGCCATCAGGTCTCATAAAATGAATTTATGACTTATGACTTTTTGATAACTAGAAGAAAAATAGTATAAAAAAGTGACCTTTTTTGTAAACATAGAGTAAGAGATAATTTTGTAATTATCTCTTTGCTGCACAGAAAATCGGAAGCTTTTGTCTTCTCTTTATATCTTTTCTTTCTGCATTTTTGCCTTTATTTTTCTTTGTTTTCTTTAACCTGTAATAGTATTTCTGATACTCAGTTGTTTCCACCAATGCAATAAGATGTCCTTTATATAAATTAAATATTGATAATTTTTATATAGCTACATTGTCCATCAATACATTATCTCCCTGTTATATTTTCAAATATTTCTTTGTCTTTGCAGCTTATTAGACAACTATTTCCTTGGTTTATTCACAGACTGAAAATGTCTGTGTTTTGTATAATTCAATTTAATTTCCAGTTGTCTTACAGATAACTTTTACTATAAAATATTAATTTCTTGAAAGATTCATGTTCCCTAATGCATTCTTTAACTCATATTTGTATTTCCTCCAAAACATTTTGGGTTTCCTGTTGCCTTTTCTTAAATTCAGAATTATAGTGTGTCACCTAACAGGACCTGCCCCACTCACAGCTGATTATCATCCCATTGATTGAAACATCTGTCTAATTTCCCCTTGAAATGAACTGCTAGAAATTGAACCAAAGACTGAAAAGCCAATATCATAATATAGAGAAATTATCTTGGCATCTAGAAGAGACCTAGAAAAGATAAAGGGAAGCTGCTTTTTAAAAAGATGACATCTGGGAATAGCATAGCTCATCTAGAGTGGGAGGGAGGGCAGAAGCTGTCTCCTCTTCTATTATAGCATTGAAGCGACTTCTCCACACACCCCATAGAGGTTCGTAGAGGAAACCCAGCACAAACTAGCAATAGAAGGATCAGGACTGCAGAGGGCGCTCCCGTGTAATAGTGAATGAATGGGGGCCTACTCCAATAGAGAAGAAATATAGTAGGGAGGCGTCAATCAAAAAGCAGTTTTGTTCAGTTTAAGTGCCAAGGAAACAATAGATTTACCCATCCTAACTTTGCCAATACACGGAGAGGATTTGCCTTTGGCATCTGCTTATTGGCTAAACGATACGGGCCAGAGTTTGGCAGGGAACGCAATCAGAGGGATTCAGTCCCTCCAGCCTCCCCTTCACGCCGTTGTGGCTTTGCCTGTTCAAGCGCTAAAAAGAGCAACCCGAAAGCTACAGAAAACGCCGGTGAAGGGAAAAAGAATCCTCTGCTGGACGAGGGCTACTTACAGAGCTCGGGAGGGGAGAATGGAAAGGCTGTGATCGTAATACGCGTCCCTTTCTTTTTATTTCTGGCGATTCCTGCAAAGATTGGAGAAGCCTCCGAGGCGTTGAAAATGAGCCCCTCCAAGCGCGGGAATTGCGTATTTTGGGAGAAAGAGAGAAGCGAAAGAGATGCCGAGGGATGAGTTTGATTTCAGTGGTTCGTTTTAGCCTGGGAATAACAGGACTTTATAAACTTGGACAGTTTTCCTCTCATCTCTGAAGAAGCAGAAAGTTCCTGACCGCAAACTGTTATTTCTCCCGACAATTAAAGGGGCAAGAAAGATGTTTTTTCTGGAGTCCTTGGTTAAGCTATGAGTAAATCCCTCCTTTTAGTAGGTGGGGGAGCCCCGCCCTCCACTTGTTCCCATTACGGAACTTTAGTTTCCCCTGAGGCAACGAATGTGTGTCTCGTCTTGAGCGGTTGTCGTGAGTAGTTTCTGATTACTTAAAATAATAATAATAATATGGAATAAATATGTGGCCCATTCTGTGCCTGCCAGTTCTCCCCTGCAGCCACCCACCCGCGGTCTTCTCAGCACGCAGCCACCGCAGGTCTTCTAGAGGGAAGGATTTAAGGGGAGAATTAGCGGACAGGGAAGAGTGTGCAATAAATCTTTCCGTGATAGAAGTGGCCAGTATACGTAAAGACGCCATGTAAACTTACAAAGATTCAATATTTCAAGTTCACTGTTCAAAGGAGGGTGGGTGGGTCGATTTTTCGCTTAACTTTGACTTCCCATTAATACTGTTCAGTGATGGGTTTCAAAATTTTTTACTACCTGTTCTGTGGGTGTGGCTTGGGGGCCTTGGTTTGGTGGGGCGTGGCTTGGTGGGCATGGCAGGGGAAGGATTCTGTAAAATCTCCATTCGCACCCCAATCCAGTGGAAGGTTACTGCAGAATCCCCATTTCCACCCGATCAACTGGGACTTGGGGTGCAGAGACTACCAGTTCTCTGAACTACTCAAAATTTCTGCTACCTGTTCTCCAGAACTGGTCAGAATCTGCTGACACCCACCTCTGATATAGTTCAAGAACTCTTAAAATCTGTATAAATCCTAACTGGTGGGATTGATTCGGGCCCTTCGGTCAGAGTTTTAAAAATCCAGAGGGCTATTAGAGGTCGATGGCAGTTGGGATTTTACTGAATCACTTCTTTCTGGGGTTTTCCGGGGTTTTGTCAGAAAACTCAGGCTGGTGGTCCAGTTGTGTTCGGAGAAGAAACCTCACCAAATCAATGAAGTAAAGGTGGGATGCAGGTCCCTGTTCTTGTGACCTTCACAGTAACTTGTTCTGTCCTAATCGGTATGAACTTGCTGGAAGGTGGCAATCAGCATGATCATCTATGCCTAATGCCTTTAGATCCCTCTGCCAGTAACAGGACAGGAGGGCAACTACAATAAAACCTTGCCCAATTGAAAAATGCCATTTAGCTGGATGGATCTGAGGTGGTGCTAAGATGAGAAAGAGACCTTTTGCGTTGAAAAATATAATGTAAGTATGTTCTCCATGTTCTGATTAATCTTTTCTCACTTATATCTGTGAAGATTCTCAATCCTTCAGGTCATGGTTCTCCCAAAGGAGCTGTTCAAAAGGCACCTGGAGTTTTTTGGGTTTTTCCCCATGAAAACATTTCACTTCTTAACAAAGAAACTTCTTTGGTTCTGGCTGAACTGTTGGGAAAGGAAAGATTTTTATCCCAGAGAAACTTGTATGTTTTTACTATCCTGCTCCCTGAACCCTTCTGGCAATCTTCTTCAGTTTTATTGCAGGCAAATATAATCTCATAAAGTGAGATTAAGGAGAAGGACCAGAATTTGCCTCCTTAAGACATTAATTTCCTCACTTGTTTGTTTGCAGGTAATTTAGTTGTGGCAACACTTCCAGGAAGAATGGCCAGTGGAACCGTAGTTCTCAACCCTTCTAATGGAGCAAACATGATCCAAATGGCCCCTGGATTGCCCAGTGTTGCGCTTCAGGCATCTGAAGCAACTCCATATCCTCAGTATGGAGCTCAGCAACTTCAAATTCCCACCAGTGCTTCTCAACAAGTTCCACAAAAGGGTCCTTTGGAGAGATTCTTCAATGCTGAGCCCAAAGTGCTTGGGGTATGCATGCATTTCTTTGAAGTCCATTAAGATTTTATTAGCCATGTAAAGACCTGTGAGCTCCATGTTGAAGTTAGGGAAGTTAGTTTGGCTATTGTCTGGTTCTGGAATATACTCTAGAAACCTCTTTTATTCCTGGTAGTTTCTTTTGTGTTTCTACAAAAAATTCTGACTCCAATATGAAGTTTCTTTTTCTCCTTCTGGGAAGTGCAACTGTTGGGCATTTCTTCAGAAGAACCTGGTCATAGATTGTCTGCAACCCAAGTCAGTTGAAGTCTCTTTGTGCTTATAACCGTGATTAAGTTCCTGCCGAGGAGTCTGTAGTGAGAGAACTGACATTCCTCTCTCCAAGAGGAATCTCCAAGAGATCTTGATATTCTTACAGTCCTTCTTCCTGACAGGAGTGGTGCCACTATAGATCACTCTAGAATCTAGATCATAATCTGGAGTAAATGTCTGGTACATAGTGCCAATGATGTCTCAAACTGTCCCTTCTCCAATTTGAGTTTTTAACGATAGGCCTTGGGTCAACCACTTGGGTCAACCACTGCACTGGAAGCTTTAAAAGCCCCAACACCTTTGAAGGTCCTTTCAAAGATGGACAGAAAGTGATGCCTTTCCTGGGGTGCTAACAAATTAGCATGTTTGGCTGTCTTAGATTCAGAAGCTGTCTTATTTTGTGTATTTTCCTTCCGTAGGCCATCCAAATCATGATTGGTCTGATTCACATTGGCTTTGGGGCTATTTCACTTTGTCTACTTTCTCCTTACTATATTCCCTTGTCTGGAATTGGAGGTTACCCCTTTTGGGGAGGGATATTTGTAAGTATCTGTACATTTTTGTTGAATCATGCACCATGGTAGTAATGGCTAAAGAATACCTATAAAAGTCCTGGGACTTCTGGTTGGTGCTGCGGCAAGCGGATGGGAAAATAGCGGGGCTCTTTGGAGCCCCACGAAAACCCCGTCTTTTAAGCCACCGCCGGCAGGTCTGTGGATTTACCCTGTCCTGGAGGGACAGGGGATTAGAGAGGGACCCCTTGGACCCCTTATTAAGAGAAGTAATTTTCAAGGTGGGGAAAATGTTATTATAGAAAAACTACAAGAAATATGAAGATTATGAATGAATTTTTGATTATTAACAAAAATTGTTGATAGATCTAATGACTATAGAAAATTATTTCTTTAAAATGGTTTAAAATATTGTTCTTTATAGAAAATAAGAAAACGTGAATGAAGCTTTGAATATTACCAAGAATTGTTTATAGACTTCATTACTATTTTAAAGTGAGAAATGTCATTATAGAAAAACTACAAAAAAGTAGATATTTTGAAAGAATTTCTTTAAAAAATATTAATAAGCATTCTAATGGTACCAGAAAATGGATTTGAAAGTGGTTTAAAATGTTGTTTTTCTACAGTAAATAAGAGAATGGGAATGAATTTCTGAATATTAATAAGACTTTTTATAGATTTTATAACTATGGTAAATGGGTTTTTAAAATGGTTTAAAATGTTATTTTACATAGAAAAACAAGAAGCAAATAAGAAATGGGAGAAATTTAAAGAAAATTAATAGTTCAGGAGAGAGCAGGAGAGAAGATATATACTAAAAAGCATTATTAGTTTAAATTGACAAAGAAGTATGATTTTGGGGATCAGATGACTAAAACTAAATTGTGAATTAGTCAAATATAAGGTTAGGAGCGGAAGAGAGCATTTCTGGAGAACAGCTGATTAGGCTGTGAACCAGCCAAAAATAAACCTAGGAGGAGCAGAGAAGGCAATGCTGGAGAACAGTGAGAGCCAAACTGCGAACCAGCTAAATATAAGATAAGGAGTGGAGGAAAGCATTCCTGGAAAACAGTAAATTATGCTGTGAACCAGCTAAAAATAAACGTAGGAGGAGAGGAGGAGACAATACTGGGGAGCAGTTAAAGCTAAACTGTGAACCAGCGAAATATAGGTTAGGAATGGAGGGAAGCATCCCTGGAAAACAGCTGAAAAGCTGTTATGCAGCCAAAAATAAACCTAGGAGGAGTAAAGGGGAAAATGTTGGAAAGCAGTTAAAACTAAACTGTGATCCAGCCAACCAATAATGTTAGGAGTGGAGGAAAGCATCCCTGGAAACCAGCCAGTTAAGCTGCAATTTAAAAATAAACCTAGGAGTGAAGGAGATATTTTTGAAGAACAGTTACTGACTTTGAAATGTTCTTAAGAGAGGAATAAAATACTTTATGGTGATTATTAGATGTGAGTTAAAAGAAACATTGACTTGATTTGGGTCTTTGAAATAAGGAAAATATATGAAATACTGATTGTTAAAATGATAAATGAATATTATAAACTTTAGTTTTGAAGTTTAAGATTTAGCATGATTGCATAATAAAATATTAAATGTAGAATAAGATGTTAGATTGAATGATAAAAATTGGGTTTAGATTTGTTCTTTTTTTCTTTTTCTTTTTTTTTCCTTTAAGATGTTAACTGATGAAATTTGGAATTTATACTTATTTTATTCTGGATCAAACTCTTGCTCTAAAAAAATGCTGTTTTATGTTTTATGTTTAAAAATAAATAATTTTTTTTCAAAAAAAAAAAAAAGAATACCTATAAAAGTCCCGTTTGCATTGGAACCTATCTGCCTTCTCCTGAATGCCAGATTTTTCTGATAATTTCCCCCTTTTATTTCCAGTGGACTACAATAATTTGTTTTTCCTTCAAATTTTCTATAGTTTATTTCTTCTGGATCAGTTTGTGTAGCAGCTGTGGATCGTCCAAATCGTGGTTTGGTAAGAAACCTGTGTAGCGTTTGAATTTCTTTTATGCAGTTTCTTTGTAAGCACTCAGGACTTTTTATTTTGTCAATTCTCTTCAGATACTGCTCAGTCCTAAACCAACATTTGAGAAAGAAAAACAAACTCAAAAACCACACCCACTTCTTTCTTTGATCAACTTTTGCTTCCAAGTCCTGCTTCCATTGAAAGTTCTATGTCAACAGTAGGGAATGTTCAACCATCCAGAATATGAGCCTCCCCTGGTCTCCATTTTGCAATGGGCTTCTTGCCAAGTTCCCTTCCTGGTGTTCAACTTGCAACATTGCAGGTCCTATCAGTTTCATGACAAAAATGAGAGAAGCCTGAGAGAATCAATGACCATGATGTGGGTGCTTGTTCCACCAGAGCTTCCTTAGTTGCTACTAGTAATGGTGCAAAGGGGTGTCTTCTTGCATGCTCTAATCTTGAAGCAGACCTCCAACATTATTCCTTCTCCTCCTCCTCGACAGAG
Source organism: Masticophis lateralis (assembly GCA_030761175.1). NCBI lineage: Eukaryota > Metazoa > Chordata > Lepidosauria > Squamata > Colubridae > Masticophis > Masticophis lateralis. The sequence continues at coordinate 242,636,876 of JAUDYJ010000001.1, read as the reverse complement.
GGTCCAATTTCAAAAGTATTCCTACATGAAGGCAACATTAGAAAGGAGCCAGTGTATTAGGAGTAAAAGTTTGGAACAAATAGGGGAATTCTCCAAGGAATTAAAGGGAAGAGAGAGTTGATAGTAACTCTCCTGCACAGAACTTGCTTTCTCTCCCCTATTTCTCCTTCATTTAAAGTGTGTTCATGGTAGCATAGAAACGTTTGTGTTTTGTAAAGGAACACAGTGTGGATCCAAGAGAAGATAAATGACTGTTAAAAATACTTCATTCCTTAAACAGGAGAACTGAAAAGAGCAATTTTTAAATTTTCAGTATTCTTACTACTGGTGATGTGGGTGCTTGTTCTACCAGAGCTTCCATAATTGCTACTAGTAATGGTGCTAGTCCTGAGCAGAGATATCTTCTTGCATGCTTTAGTCTTGAACCAGACCCCCAACATGCCACCTCCTTTTTCTCCTCCTTTTCCTACTCTTCCTCCATCTTGATCTGTAATGTTGTATTGCTAAAAGAGCTTTTAACATTAACATTTATTGCTTAGAGTTTGTCATGTCCTAGAATAAACAGTGTATGATTTCTTTAACCAAAATGTTAAGAATGAATAATCCTTACCAGTTTTCCTATCACTGTAACCACCTGGCCTTCAATGGAGGCTGACATCCAGAAACAGAAAGAAGGGATTTGATAGCATTAGAAAAGCCCTCAAATGAATTGGGGCAGTTGCCTTTCCACTGTCGAAAACCCTGTTGTTGCTGCTGTTTGATACCTTTGATTTTAGTGGATGTTGTCTGGTTTCACCACGGACTGGTTATGTGTCATTAAGCACCCACATAGAATTTCTTTGTCACTGTATTTACTATAGTTGAGGCTACTTATTTTAGTGCTTTGTATTTAATAAGACTTATGCTAACACTGTAATTGTAATTTCTCTCCTTCTGGTGTTTTGCTGTTTCAGGTGAAATCCAGTGTAGGAATGAACATCACAAGTGCTATAATGGCATTAATTGGTATCATCCTCTATACATCTGAGGTGGTCTTCAACATTTCGGTATTTGACCCTAGAAGCATGAGCGTAAGTTAACCAACCTCTTCTTAAATTTTGGCTTCATGTGTAGAATCTAGAAGGAGATGTATGCAGCCAAGATATCAAGGAATGCTTGAGAAGTCTATACAGCATAGAATACAGCTGCAAATGTTGAAATCAATACCGGGTTTTCCTGCCACCCCCACCTCCTCATCCCTTCTTTGCATTTTCCACCCAGTTTTAGAAAATAGAAATTTAGGTCAGTTCTGAAGTGTGGACAGTTTAGAACCACACCAATGTCTGGGATCAATGGCTTGAATTTTTAGCATTTTGTAAAGTGTTGTCCTTTGTTTTCTTATGAGTGTAAAATCATAATACTATCACATCCAGGCCTCTTCTCTTTTCCAGCCTGACAGATGATTGGAAAGAAGTTGGGTAAAGAAAATAGATCTTGCTGCATCTTTCTTGAGGAGGGGAAACAATATCTGTTAGAGTGGCTGAATCTAAATCACATTGCTGCCATTAGCCTTATTCTGTCAATGCCAATTTTCCAATGAGATTACATTTACCTTATTCTCAGTCCATTAGTAAGATTTATACCACATGCGAGTAAGTCATCATTAGCTTTACTAGTATAAAACTAGTCTTTTCGTCTCTTATTCTGAGCCCATCCAACAACAGCCTCAAGGTTGTGCCGAGAAGGGCGGCATATAAATCAATTTTTTTTAAAAAGGTATATAAAATCTATTTCCCGTCCCCCATTATCTTGGAGAAAAAGTCAGGTGACCAAGATATGTTATGATATTGGGGAGGCCTGTTGCTTTTCCTCTTTGGACTAGCCAGCTTCTGTCTTAACCATTTCTCTTTCTCCTTCTCCCTTCAGCACTTTGTTTCTTGAGGTCTCCTACCCACCTCCTCTCTCCTCCATCATCCCAAGGGTGCTTTTTCAGGTGGCAACTGGACTTTCTCTGTGATTAGATCTAAAAGGATGCAAATGACCAGCTGTCTGCAAGGAATATAAATCCTTCCATTTCCCCTCCATCCAGTCAGAGCTGAAGAAGCTTCTTAGATGAGAAACAAAATGTCTCCACAGCAAAACAAGAAAGTCCAGTTACCTCTTGAAAAAGCACCTTTGGGACAACCATGACCTTGATGGCTAAGAAACTATTAAGGCCAACCTCTTCAACATGTTCTTCAGTTCAGTCCTTGTAAACAACAATGGCTCATGCCCCACATTTCCTAGTTGTACGACAACTAATTACCACAATGTATTACGTATCAACTTTACAGAAGATAACGTTGAAAAGGCACTACGCAGCCTAAAACCATCTGTATCTATTGGCCCTGATGGATTATTTGCCTACTTCTTAAAAGGATGCCCTTTGGATATCAAACCTGCATCTGTTAACAGTAGTGTCCCCCAAGGAAGTGTTTTAGGACCCACACTCTTTATACTTTACATAGTAAACAACCTTTGCGGTCATATTATAAGCAACAGTGTTCTTTTTGCTGATGATGTAAAATTATTCAATACCACTGACAATACTGCTATCGTACAAAAAGACCATGACTATCTCTCAGAATGGTCAAACAATTGGCAACTCCAAATCTCAACCAACAAATGCTCTGTCTTACACATCTGCAAAAAAAAAAAATCAAAACACAAAATACAAGCTGGGCGGATACAACTTCGTAGACTATCCTCATTCTGTCAAGGACCTTGGGGTACTTATCTCAAATGATCTAAGTGCCAGAGCTCACTGTAACAGCATTGCCAAAAAGGCATTAAAAGTTGTTAATCTAATCTTGCATAGCTTCTTCTCTGGTAATATTGTACTACTAACTAGAGCATACAAAACATTTGCTAGACCAATTTCATGAGAAGAATACTCCACTCTTCTGCTTGCAATAGAATACCTTATGCCACCAGACTTGAAATTTTGGGTTTAGACAACTTAGAACTACACCGCCTTCGGTCTGACCTAAGCATAGTACACAAAATTATCTGCTACAATGTCTTACCTGTCAATGACTACTTTAGCTTGAACCACAATAATACACGAGCAAGCAATAGATACAAACTTAAGGTAAACCGCTCTAAACTCGATTGCAGAAAATATGATTTCAGCAACAGAGTGGTCATGCACTACCTGATTCTGTGGTTTCCTCCCCAAACCTCCAAAACTTTAACTTTAGACTGTCTACTGTAGAGCTCACCCCATTCCTAAGAGATCTTTCAGGGGCTTGCATAAGGTACCAGCGTGCTGACCGTCCCTATCCTAATGTTTCCTTTTATTCGTATCTATTTCATGTATTCATAAGTGTGTTTATACTTGTATCTCTTATCTAATACATGCTTGACAAAATAAATTAAATAAATAAATAAATAAATTACAACTATCTTTCCTACTCTACAGAGTGCCAGTTATGGCCTCTCCAGTGTGCTGCTCATGTTCAGCCTGCTGGAATTTTGTATCGCTGTTTCACTGGCTCATTTTGGGTGTCAGGCAACTAGCTGTAGTGGTACCCAGGTAAATCTTTGATACTTTAATAATAGCTTTAGCAGTTCTCATTGTTAAAGAATGTAAAGAAGATTATCCATTTTTCTTCCTTATACCTGCAGTCTACCAAGCCTGTCCTTTTGCTGGTTTCTTTGCTATTACCCTGAAGGTTAATAGTTACCCAGTAACCTTTATAACTAGGAGAAGTTTGAATTGTGATCCAACACCCTGTGATTAATTGCTTTTGCATATGAATAATAAGGTGATGCAATTTTTCCCAGCTTCTCTTTTGCTAGAGAGTGAATGTCATGATTACAACAGTTTGTGTGGTCTCTTTATAATTGAGTGACACAGAAGTTAATGTATCCACTTTAGAGGGCTCAGTTCTAAATATTTTGACTTTAGTAGTGTGACTACATTAATTTAAAGTATCTGTTACTTGATCACATTTTTTTCTCACATTTTTTTAAAAATAGGTCCTTTTCATTTAAAAAAAAATAACATTATTTTTAAATCCCAGACAAACAACTGAATACATGTGACCACCATATGCTACCTAAGATCTCCATATATAGATCTGGTAATAAAGGGGTTCTGTCAGCACTACAAAGGCCTTTGAAAAAATCAGTTGGAAACAATTGAATTACCAACCACGTACCTACATTCTTCATTGGCAAGTTTTGTGGTGGGTCACAAAGCCACGTCTGTCCCTTGTTAGACAATTGGCTTCCTTTTGTACCAATAACAAACATACTCTCAACCTTTCAGAAATGCTTTAGAGTAATTTGAGAGGGAGAAAATGGGACAGAAGAAAGACTGAAGGGGATAAATATGATTGGACCTGACAAAACAGAAGAACTCTAAAAATACAGTAGTGGCCAAAATTGTGGAAACCTTTTGGGAAAAGTGTATTTTTGACGTTTGATGGCTAATAACAGCACTTTTTTTGAGTTTCAAGTTAATCCTATTCCATTGCTGGAATGCCCTGGGAATAGCCCAGACATGGAAAATCCTGTGGAGCCGACTAAAGAAACTTGTTAGTCAGAAGCCACCCAGCAATAAAACCCAGTTAATGGAAGCAATAATTCAATCTTGGTTTCACATTATAACAGCTGCAGAATTAAAAGACTTGGTTCACTCCATGGGAAGACGTTGTAAGGCCGTAATTCCTGCTAAAGGTTACACACCTAAGTATTAACTGACGTGATAATTTTTGTATGTCTCATTATTTCTCCATTTTACTTTTCTGATTTATACTATAACTGCTATTCTAATAGCAAATCCTTCATAAAGGTTATTGCATTAGATTCTTGATTCTTGAACCACGGGGCTCCGGACGGCCACCGACCTCCGCTCTTTCTGCCGTGACCTGAAGACATGGCTTTTCCAACAAATTTGCTGATCTGATGGGGGATTTTAATTGATTATTTTTGTAGTTACTTTTATTGTTTTTATTGTTTTTAATTTTTGTGAGCCGCCGCAAGTCCTCTGGGAGAAGGACGGCATGTAAGTATGAGGAAAGAAAGAAAGAAAGAAAGAAAGAAAGAAAGAAAGAAAGAAAGAAAGAAAGAAAGAAAGAAAGATAAATAAATAAATTATTTTTCCATTGATATATAATTTTACGGTACTACTCCCCCCAAAAAGTGGTGTTATTAGCTAGTTTTAGAAAATACACTTTTCCCAAAAGGTTTCCACAATTTTGGCCACCACTGTATTGCACGCAGCTAAATCAGCATACAGAGATACTTGTCTTGGGGTCCTTGGTGCCCCCTAGCTTGCTTGTTTTCTTGCAGATGTTTCATTACTCAAATTAGGTAACATCATCAGTTTTATTAGTTGGGTAATAAAACATCTAGAAAAAAACAATCCAGCTCAGGATCCCCTTATTTCAATCAAGGTCCCCTGAGCTCCAAAATTTGTTCTTTATCGATACCTGTATCAGTTCACAAATTGAAGCCATTATAGAAACCAAAAAAGTAACCTTCCCTGGAGGGAAATGCATCTTCTTCGGGCCTTGAAATTGTTAAAATAAGTTAATAATCTCAGAGCATTTGTGAATAAATCACGAAGATATTATTTATTTCTTTATGTTCCTCAATTAAGCTGGACTCTAGAAGATTTACAACAATGCGAATACAGAAACTTAAAATATAATTAATATGTAGCTGCAATAAAAACTAAGGCCCAAAATAAAATCAGTCTCCAAAGGTCCTCAGGAGAAGCCAGGTGATTACCAGTTTCCAGAGGACCATCCCAGTTGGTACCAGCTTTATTTCAGAAGGGCATCTATTCCATACAGGGAACACTGACTGGGGTGGGGGCTGTCACACCTCTTGGTAGGTGGGAGATCCTGAGCAGACATTCTCTGAATATGGGCATAAAGCTGGCAGATTTGATCAGGAAAAGTTACTTAAATGCCCATCATTTGCCTGTTAATTTATAGTTTTAAAGAATTCTCTATCAGGACTTTGAGCTATCAAGGATTTTAGCCTATTGGTGAGACTGCAGTTAAAACACACAACTGGAGAATCTAGTCCTCCTACCTAGAGTAACAGATGCGTCTCTGAGTATATTTTGTATTGACTATTCTTTTCTATTACAGTCAACGGTGCTCTTTATGCCTTACCAAGTCATCGGAGGTGGAGAAGTTGCAGCTGAACCAAACCGTCTTCCTCCTCCACCAACTTACGATAATGTTATTACCAAATCTCAGTAAAACAAGAGCACCAGGAAGGAAATATGAGAAGGGTTGCAACAGAGGTTTCAGGAGAAGCAATGCATTTACTTTATTTTGTCCAGCTTGCTTGCTTATTTTTCAATTACAGCCTTTAAACACCTAATTAAATGGTGGCAAATTTAAAAGTTCTTTGATTTTACTTAATAGTTATAACACTAGAAACAAGAATTCATCGGCATATTCATGAGGAAGTCCACTCCCTGCAGTGGATGATGGAGGCTGTTTATTAGTCTCTTCTTTATACTCTGGATAAAGCAGGGGGGCCTTTTATCAGATTCGCCTGATTTACCAGTTGCATCCCTTTCGGGACTGGGATGCCCTGCGCACGGTCACTCACGCCCTTGTCACGTCCCATCTGGACTACTGTAATGCTCTCTACATGGGGCTCCCCTTGAAGGGCACCCAGAGACTCCAACTGGTCCAGAATGCGGCGACTATGGGTGCGACTTGACTCACCCATGTGACACCTCTCCTGCACGAGCTGCACTGGCTCCCAGTGGTCTTCCGGGTGTGGTTCAAGGTGCTAGTTACCATGTTTAAAACGCTCCATGCCCAGATACCTACAGGATCGCCTTCTGCCGCTGATAGCCTCCCACTGACCAACACGCTCCCACAAAGAGGGGCTCCTCAGGGTGCCGTCAAAACAATGTAGACTGGCGACCCCCAGGGGGAGAGCCTTCTCTGTCGGGGCACCCGCCCTCTGGAACGAACTGTCCCCTGGGATACATATGATTCCCGATCTCCGTACCTTTCACCGGGCCCTTAAGACCCTGCTATTTCAACAGGCTGGCCTGGCTGAATAAGAACCTGGATGGGGTATTTTAAATTTGTGGGTTTTAATTGACAGGGCCAAATTTATTTAATTTGTTTTAAATTGGTTTTAAAATTTTGTATCGTATATTGTTTTAACATGGCTGTGCACTGCCCTGAGTCTTTCAGGAGAAGGGCGGTATAAAAATCTAATAAATGAAATGAATTGGATGTTGTTTGTTTTTTATGACAAATATGGAATTAAATAGGAGCTCTGGTGCTGCAGAAAAGAAAAACAGCTACTAGAATTAAAACATGTAATTGAACAATACAGGCAGTTCTTGATTTACAACTGCAATTTGGACCAGAATATCCATTGCTAAGCGAGGCAGTTGAGGGAATTGTGTCTGATTTATGACCTTTTTTTTGCCATTGTTGTTAAGTGAATTAACACTGGTTGTTCAGTGACTCATATGGTCCTTAAGTGAATCTGGTTTCCCACATTGTTTTTTTAAAAGCCAACTGAGAAGATCACAAATAATAATTCCCCACTGTGGCATTCTGTCATACATATATACATGCTGGTTGTCAAGCATCTTCAGTTTTGATCCCATGACCATGGGGAGGCTGCCACCTGTGACTTTTTTTCAAGTCTGTTGTAACTTTGAATGGTCACTAAATGATCAGTTGTAAGTTAAGAATTACCTGTAATAGTGATTGCATAATGACTGTGATCCCAAAACAGAAGAAGTTGCATATAACTACAGTATTCCATATTGTTAGGGTGCAGAAGCTGATGAAAAACACAGAATATGTAAAAGAGAAAAAGTATCTGATTATACACATAGTGACAGCCGCAAAGATTTCTTTTGCCCAGTATTGGAAGGAAAAACAGCTACCATCAGAAGAATTTGTTATAAAGAAAACATTGGAGTGTGCAGAAATGAACAAATTATCCTTAGAAATCAATGACAGAACAGATTCGGAGTATTATGGCGTGTGGGACATGTGGTATGAGTGGATGGAGAGAAGAAATAAAAAATGAGATAGTATATAGAGGTTAATTACTAGCCAATTAATGAAGATATATATTACTGAGTATTATTATATGCAATGATTATTAAGATAAAATCTACTTATAAGAAGTAATAGTATATGTATATGTATGGCAAGTTAAAAGTTTGTGTATCTGTATATGCATCACGGAACTGAAAATGTTTTTTATTGTATTGTCGATTTGTATAAATAAAAATTATTAAAAATAAAAAAAAATGAAAAACACAGATTCCATGCAAATTGCCATTTTTTGTTTTTTGTTTCCTATCATCCCATCTCCAACAGGGGAAGCTGTAAACACTATTCATTAGCTGTATCATTGAAGAGTTTACAGTTGTGTAAACCTGCAATTTCAAAATCAAAGCCGTTCATACTTTTAGGAAGGGTATATTTAAGGTGTGGGCAACTATGATCCCTTTGCTATGTGTGGACTTCTAACTTCTGAGCTTGCCGGGCTGATTCAGGTATTCTTGGAGTTGAAGTCTGCAGTTCCTAAAGGTGCCAGAGTTGCCCATTCCTGGTACTGTATATGCCTCAAGAGACTCGATTGGAATGTAGAGAAGATTCGTTGCTTCCTTGTCCATAATTACTTGGTGAAAATTTTGACACCTGCAATGATTTTACAGGTGTACAAAATGTACATTTGCAGAGTTTTTGAGGTTTAAATTGATAGGCAGTAGCCTGCATATAATCTAGCTCAGTTAAATGATGTCACTCTTAATTTCCTTTCTTTGATGAACCTGCATACAGATGGGAAGTTGAATAATTAGTGTTATAGTGTGCCCAGAACAATTTTGAACTGAATACACTCGAAATAGTAGAAATGATAGTAGATTTTAGGAGAAGCCCCCCTATTCTACCACCTCTTACAATATTAGACAATATACAGTGTTTCCCCGAAAATAAGACTCAGTTTTATTTTCTTTTGACCTCTTAAATAAGCATTAGGCCTTATTTTCAGGGCATGTCTTAATTTTTTCCCATGTATTGGTATGAGGTGGGGGCAATTTGCCCCACACTTCCTGAAGCAGATTACCGAAGGGTCACAGCAAGCCATCCCATTGATGCATACAGCTGCCTTGTGATGGCCTCTGCTGCCGTCACCTCCAGCAAGCTTGGCCGCTTCTGCAGAGACTCAGTTGGAATATAGAGAAGATTTATTGCTTTTTTGACCATAATTACATGGTGAAAAGTTTGACTCCTGCAATGATTTTGTAGATGCACAAAATGTACATTTGCACAGTTTTTGAGGTTTAAGTTGATAGGCAGTATCCTCAATATAATCTAGCTCAGTTGAAATGATGTCACTCTTACTTCCTTTCTTGGATGAATCTGCATACAGATGGAAAGTTGAACAACTAGCCTTGTGGTGCAGCTGGAACAATGTTGTAGGGCATTGTACGCCAAAACAACTAGACACAAGGATAGTTTTTCCCCCATGCCATCACTCTGCTAAATAACTAATTCCCACAACACTGTCAAACTACCTAGTAGGGCTATATTCAGTAGTGGGATTCAGCCAGTTAGCACCACTTCGGGAGAATCGGTTGTTAACTTTCTGAGCAGTTTGGTGAACTGGTTGTTGGAAGAAATCATTAGGGCAGAGAACCAGTTGTTAAAGTATTTGAATTCCACCACTGGCTATATTACTATTATCCTGCTCATCTTTCCTATTACCTACTGTATTTCCCCCAAAATAAGACCCGGTCTTATATTTTGGCAGGCTCCAAAATAAGCATTAGGGCTTATTTTCTAGGGAAATACAATTTCAGGGTGATCAGCACCTTTAGTGTGCACACAAGGGGCAGCAGGTGTGCAGGGACCAATGGTATCTGGTAGCAGCTGCAGCCCACCAGTCTCTTAGCATACTTTGGGGCTGTGCACCCTGTGCAGCACAGGTGAGTTGATTCCCTGTCCAAGCAGCAGGCAGAGACAGAGGCATTGGGGGGGGAGGCAGGTAATCCGGATGCAGCGCTTGGGCTGCGGAGAAGCCAAGAGTCAGGCTGGTGTGGGCAAGTGGCCGTGGGAGGCTCATCTTGCGTAAAGGTACCGGGAGCACGAGAGGTGTAGGGTGGAAGGCAGGGAACCCTGATGAGCCGTGTAGGGCACAGGTAAGCCCACAGATGCAAGGATAAGCCTCTCACAGCCACCCGCTGATCCTGTTGCAGACTACACGGTATGTCCAGATCACGTATCCCCCCCCACCTCTTCCTCCGCCTGCTGCTTGGACAAATAATCAACTGATTTGTGCTGTGCGGGCTGCGACTGCTGCCAGACACATCAGCCCGCACGTGCTCACTGCCTCCTATCCTAGCCACATACAAACTTTCACTAGGGTTTATTTTGGGGGTAGGGCTTATATTAGGTGCACACTTGAAAATCAGGCTAGGACTTATTTTGGGGGGACATGGTATTTTATATTTTTATATCTATAACTTTGTTGCTTGTATCATATTAATTACATTGTTTTATTTAGTATCCTAGTATGATTTATGTTGATTGCTTATTTAGTATCCTATGACTATCACTGAGTGTTGTATCTTATGATTTACAATGAATGTATTTTATGATTATGATCATGATCATGATTTATCACTTCTTGTTTGTATGTACACTGAGAGCTTATGCACCGGAGACAAATTATTGTGTGTCAGTCACACAATCACCCTGTCCCTGTCCCAGTCTCTACTCCTACTCCTATAGGAGTCTGGCCCATTTTCTTTGGAGAAATCAACCCTTGGAGCCAGACTTATTACTCTCTTTCAGCTCAGCTTTCCCAGATTTAAATTACAAAAGGCAGAGAGATTCAAGACCACTTCTGGGGTGCACTTATGTTGTCTAAAAGATCCTCTGTGGAAAATCTTTGTGGATGACACTTTCCAAGAGGATGATTTACATTGATTCCTCAATGTGCTTGAATAAGGATAGAGGTAATAACCTATATCTTAACTAGCTCCACCCCAACCTGTAGTACAATAAAGCAGATGGAAAAAGATGGGAGATTGGAAGAAGACAAAAACTGATACTCAAGGCTTCCAGTAAGATTTTCTAAAATTTTGATCCTAGGATATGAGGCTTGTATCACAGATACAACTTGGTGCTTCAGTGCCAAAATATTTGGATAGTTTCCCCCCTGTAGTATAATGATGCAGGGTGAATCTTCTGAGAAACTGATAAATTTGCTAAATAAAGATAAAGTTCAAATATCTTGCTTGATGAGTTAACTCTATAGACTCCATAGACGGCAACATAAAGAGCATCTAGCAAAACTATACTTATTGAGATAGACTCAGAGGTTTAATAGTAATGTAGTTATACCGAGAGTCTTTGTTTGGCAGCCACACTTGGAATTGTCGATCATTAAACAAAGTGGTTTCCAAGTGAAACCACTATTGTGTTTATGTTCTTCAGCTTTCATTTGCTTTACTGACCATTAAAAGCCATAAATGTGAGGCTTAGTTGTTTTTCTGTCACTGGTGTTAAATGAGGACTGCCTATAGCAGGAAGACCCTCTACCTCACCCTGAGCACAATGAGGTTGCTTAATGAGAGAATGAGCACATCCATACAGTTTCCTGACTTTGCCTCAAAGGCTTCTTGAAATCATTCTTTAAGGACTCATCTGCGTGATAAGAGTCTCCCTCTCATTTCCAATCCATAGCTGAGGGCAGCTACCATTGGCTTTCAATGTGGAAATCATGTTAACACGGCCGTTGTTATATGCACAATTTGCATTGCTTCACTGATAGGATGGCTACTGACTTCCCTCCAGGGGCATCTGGGGTTGTGATGCTGGACAGACATGATTCCAGAAGAAGAACAGCTCTACTAAGACTGTAGAAAAGCAAAACCAGAACTAGTGGGGAGCCACCTCCCAGTAGATCAGTTTTAGTTTTCCAGCAGGCCAGTTGCTCTGTGGGTTGGCTTCATTTCTGACTAACAGGCAGGTCACTCTAGGAAGGTTATTCTTTACTGCTTTCTTTACAATTCATGAGGCGGTGCTAGTGATACATTAACCCTCTCTAAAATGACAGCTCTGGATAGGGGGAGGAAAGACCCAATAAGCAAGTCACCCTGTGAGGCATTCCTTGTGACCAGGTTTCTGCTCAGTAGTATTTTCTGTTAGAGTCAGAAAATATAGTAGAGCAGGACCTCTGTAGACACAGCACTCCATGAAGAGATCTGCTTGTTGGGCCATTGGTTTTTGCAATGGACGGACAGGCTGGTTATTCCAAGATCACTAAGGTTGTATGATAGCTAAATCAGCCATTCCAGCCCTCTTTCAAAACCCTCCTCCTCCTCCTCCTCCTCATCATCATCATCCTTCTCCTCCTCCACCACCACCTCCTCCTCCTCCTCCTCCTCCTCCTCCTCCTCCTCCTCCTCCTCCTCCTCCTCCTCCAAGCAGGTTAGAGGGAACAATTGAGAATGTTTCTCTGGAACAATTGAGAATGTTTCCCTGCAATACACTGTTAGGGCAGCTCCAAGTACAGAGCAGCTATGCAGAGGGAGCAAATCCTATCAGCATACCTTTGAACCATCCCCCTAACTGGAGGAAAGGATGTGAAACATGCTCAGGATAAGTCCCTATGAAGTAAGCTGGTTCAGTCACTCAACTTGAAAGACAGCTTTGTGAAAACCATGACCCTCTGACCATCTATGTTAATGTTAGCTTCCATTGATAACTTCTAATGCAGGGACAGATGACATCTGGGCATTTATCCACACAAAAATTTCAATTATGACTTCTAAAATGAAAATGAAATTGATTTTTAAAAAATGTGTTGTTATTGTTAAAGGGATTGATACCTTTTGAGTTTGCCAACTCTAGTGAAATTTCTTTTTTTTTTTTTTTTAGTTTTTACACAAACACACACACAAACATACAATGTATTTTTGCTGAACAGAGTATTCGGCCAGTTAATAAATTTAAACAATTTTTAGTCCTTTCAACTAAAATTACAATTTCTATACCTCCTTTTTTACCATAACATTTATTTTCATTTATTTTGTACCAATATTACCCTTCATTTTCATCTCTAATTTTGACCAAATTCCATTTTCCCTTCTATTCTTCCCTCCTCAAGAAGCCAACATTGGACCCGGCCTCCTTAAACAATTTCCATCCCATCTCCAACCTTCGCCTTGTAGCAGGTTGAGGCGATGGTGGCTTACCAACTCCCACAATTCCTGGAGGAAACTGATTACCTCGACCCATACCAATCTGGTTTTAGGCGCGGCCACAGCATGGAAATGGTATTGGTCGCCCTGGTGAATGATCTCTGGTGGGCTCAGGATGGGGGTTGTTCCTTCATTCTGGTGCTACTTGACCTCTCAGCGGGGTTCGATACCATCGACCATGGTATCCTACTGCGATGGCTCCGGGGGCTGGGAGTGGGGGACACTGTTCTACAGTGGTTCGCCTCCTACCTCTTGGGCTGGACGCAGTTTGTTTGGGCGGGGAGTCAGAGATCTTCCCCGAGGCCCCTCACTTGTGGGGTGCGGCAGGGGTCAGTTCTCTCCCCCCTTGCTTTTTAACATCAACATGAAGCCACTGGGTGAGATCATTCACAGTTTCGGGGTGGGGTATCATCAGTACACTGATGATACCCAATTGTATATCTCCACCCTGAATCAACCCAGGGATGCCCTTTCCATGATATCGAAGTGCCTGGAGGGGGTGCAGGTCTGGATGGGCAGAAATAGGCTCTGACTTAATCCCTCCAAGACTGAGTGGCTGTGGATTCTGGCATCTTCTGATCTAGCTACCCCATCACTTATGATGGGAGGGGAGTTGTTGACTCCCTCAGAAAGGGCCCGCAATCTTGGCATCCTCCTTGACTCAAGGAGGCCATCGTTGGCGGATCATTTGACGGCCATGACAAGGGGGGCTTTTGCACAGGTTTGCCTAATGTGCCAGTTGCAGGCCTTTCCTAGACAGAGATGCCCTTCGCACAGTCACTCAAGCTCTCATTGTCTCTCGGTTGGACTACTGCAAAGCCCTCTACATAGGGCTGCCCTTGGAGTGCCCCTGGAGGCTCCAGCTAGTTCAGAATGCGGCCACGCAGGTTGTTATGGGAGCTTCCCGTACTCTTGGGCTACACCTCTCCTGCGCGAGCTGCACTGGCTATCGGTGGCCTTCCGGATCCGCGTCAAGGTGCTGGTGCTTACCTATAAAGCCCTTCATGGCATAGGCCCAAGGTATTTGCAGGACCACCTTCTGCCAGCCTCCCACCACCCTGTGTGGTCTCATAGAGCTGCCCTCCTCTGGGTGCCGTCAGCGAGACAATGTTGCTGGCGACCCCCAGGATGAGGGCATTCTCTGTGGCCGTGCCAACCCTCTGGAATGGGCTACCCACTGAGCTCTGAACGGTTCCAGATCTCCACACTTTTTGTACTGATTTGAAGACATGGCTGTTCCACCAAATCCCATGACCGGTTACGGGGTTTTATAATTGGGGATTTTATAATTGGATTGTTTTAGTTTGTATTATTGTCTGCTTTTACCATATGCGCCGCCCGGAGTCCCAAGGGAGAAGGGCGGCATACAAATTTTAATAATAAATAATAAATAAATAAATATTCTATATTAAACCCCTTCCCATTATCATCTAATTTTTATATCATCAAATTAATTATGTTGTGTTACAGTTATTTAATTCTTATATTAATAATAAACACACTTATTTTATAACATACATTTCCTTAACTCATACATTCCAACACTTTAATATAAATCAATTGACTATATAGATATCTTTTTCATTTATATATGAACCAGAAGAAAAAAAAACCTTAGTTGAATTTTAAAATATTCTATTATCCTCTAATCCTATTTGCGAGACCGCCTGCTGCCACCGATAACCTCCCACCAGCCAATACACTCGCACAGAGAGGGCCTCCTCAGGGTGCTGTCAGCCAAGTAATGTCAGCTGGCAGCCCCCGGGGGGAGCCTTCTCTGTGGGAGCATCCAACCTGTGGAATGAGCTACCTCCTGGGATATGATTGATTCCGGACCTCCGCGCTTTCCGAAAAGCCCTGAAGACCTATCTTTTCCAACAAGCTGGCCTAGCATAAACGGTTTTAATGGGGTTTTTAAATTTTTAAATTTAATCGATGTTGGGTTTTAAATTGGGATCTTTTGATTGTGCAGTTTTGGATTGTCAAGGCCATTATTTAATCTATTTTAGTTTTTCTTAACATTTGTATTATATGTGTTTTAAATTTGGCTGTTCACCGCCCTGAGTCCCCCTGGGGAGAAGGACGGTATATAAGTTGAATTAAATAAATAAATAAAACAAAATAAAATAAATAATCATAAAGCTTTCCCACTGTATTATTCCAAATCATAACTTAATCGTTTGTATACACACCACCATAAACCACTAAAAACATTTCAGTTATTATTCCAATTATTTTTCAATTCATTTTCACATCATATAATTTAACATTATTTCTTACTACAATTCATATTTAAGTTCTAGTCATATACATCATATTCCTTTCATTCCTTTCATTTCTTTCCTTTTTTCCCTTTCCCTTTTTATTTTTACCTTTTTCTTTCCCCGTTTTTCCTTTTGTGCCTTAAAATCCTGATCTCTCCTGTTTTGCTCTATACTTCCCATTGTTTCCCCTCTTTTCTCTTTTTTTTTGTTTCACACTGTTTATTCCATTATTTATCCCAGTATTATCATTTTGTATTTCAAAGTCCTGAACTCTTCTATTTTGCCCTATATTTCCTGTTATTTTCCACCCTTTTTCTCTCTTATCTTTTCACTGTAAATCCCAGTGTAGTCATTTAAGTTTTTTATATTCTTTCTGTTCCATCCTCCCTTCCTTATTTGTCTCTTTCCATCCTCTTTATTTTTTTCATTGTTAATCCCAATGTAATCTCTACAAACCTTTTTATTATTACTATCCACATGTTCAGTTACTTCTTCATATTTAATCACATTGTCTTTTATCTTCTTTATTTTCAGCCTCTATGTCTTCTCCATCTTCATTTCCTTGTCCGCTTGCATATGCTCCATCTCAGCTTTTGTGTCCTCAGATTTTAGTCCTCCATGTAACATTGTAGTTATTTCTCTTATTTCCATTTTCCATGACAAGTACATCAATTTAATAATTTCTTTAATTTCCAGCGCCATTTTATTCTTTTTGAGTTAATATTATTCCGATTTTAAAAATTCTGTTCATTCCTTTTTTTCCCCCAAAGTCAAGCCGCTTGCAGACAAAGAAATCCTCCCCAAAAGTTCTCACGGCTGTTATCTGTAAAGTTCACAATTTTCCAAAACAAAGACCAAGTTGCCAGATTCCTTTTTACTCCTGAAGGTATCTCTCTGCAATCCACAATTTCTGATTGTCTAACAAGTATCCATTTTGTTTCAATCTACATTAACAATCTTACTTAGCTTCTCTTTTTCTTTTTAGTTTTAAAAATATCAAATCAGTTTTATAGTCCAGTCCGAATTTATACAGCTGTTCTCACTTCTTTTTTTCTTTTTTCCTTTTATTTATACAACACTTCTGTTATAGGGCTTATTGTCCATTCTCTTTTGTTTTTCTTGAAATTCAAAAAAGAAAGAGGGAAAAAAGGATCTATTTCTTTCTTTCCAATCCTTTAACCAATCTTGGGGCAATTTCTCTAGTTATTTAAAATTTTCCAAATTATTTCCAAATAATTTTGTTGAAAAGTCAGTTTTCCATTGGGTTTTCGTCCCTTTAAGATTTCACTTCAAAATCTTCTTTTCTTTCCCCCTATGCTCATTAGCTGCTGTTTTATCGCTAGGGGTCTTGATGTTAAAAATTTTTTTCCTTATTGTTGTTTCAATCATGGGTTGGCTGTTACTCACCCAGTGTTCTGTCCCCCTTCCCCACACACAACCAGGCACGACTGCCAAGATTTTATTAAGCAATCAGACTAGAAACCCGTGCAGATAAGAGTTTTGGCAGTAAACTGCGAAATGCCTGCCAAGTCAGTTTTCACTCACAGTAAGCAAGAGAGAGTTTATCCTCAGTCCGGTTCAGTAGCAAAAAGAATCCACGAAGCAAGAGTTCACCAAGGTCCAATCCAAATATGCACAAGCCAGATTTCAGGTAACACGATGTGACTCTCAGGTTTTTAACTTTGACCGTCACAAAGCCTGAAGAGCAATCACACACACTTTTATTCCTTGTAGGGTGTGGCTCAGTGACTCAGCTCAATCTCTGGCCCTCCCACGCCTCTTTTGTTGCTGCACACGCTTCTCCCTCCGACGCTGCCTGGGATCAAGCCAGGATTCATCATCCTCGCTCCCTATCTGTTGTTGTTCTGATATACTTTCCTTCTGGCATATCCCAGGCTGTTCCTCTTGGACTTCGGATGGAACCTGAGGCATTGCCAGAGGGGAGGGTCCTGGAGTGGGAGGCCTTATCAGTTCCTCCCCATCACCTTCTGAGTCCTTTTCCTCTGTTAGGACAGGCTCGGGAGTTGGGGTCACAACACCCAGCTTCAAAAAGCTCTGTTCCATTCATCACTCTTGCTCAATACTTAGTCTGGTTGCCCCAGCTTTGTGACAGCCACAATAGCTGCCACCCCCCACCGCCAAGTCATAGAGAGTTTCCTCTGACCTTTGAGGAACTTGCCTGTTCCTCTTGGTCTTCTGAGGTGCCTCTCCTTCTTCCCCATCCCTACAGGACGTTTCTGATCTGAAGACCCCTCGGCAATGGTTTGTCAGTCCGGGTTATCGTGGAGCTCATCAGAGCCCGTGAATTCCCTGACTATCTCGCCATGACGCTTCCAATCGAATCCCTTTCAGTGGTCTCATGTGATCTCACAAGTTTTCAGCTTCCTGCATGATTTTGGCCTTTATTTTTTTTGATTAATTTGTAGATATTTCAATTATAATTTAATGGTGTAAGTTTGTGATATTCGGAGGAGGCAGATTTGGACTAGGAAGTGAAAAGGTCCAATAGGCATCTTATTTGCTCTGGGAAACTAGGTTGGCTAAAAAATATTTATTTCTCAAGTATCCTTCCTCTCCTAGAAGATGAATTGAGAGGACAAGTTATAGGGAAGGAAGCAGAGGTGAAATCCAGCAGATTCTGACAGGTTCTGGGGAACCGGCAGTGGAAATTTTGAGCAGTTCAGAGAACTGGCAAATACCACCTATAGCTGGTCCCAGAGTGGGGTGGGAATGGAAATTTTGCAATATCCTTCCCCTGGAGTGGGGTGGGAATGCAGATTTTGCAGTATTCTTCCCCTGCCATGGCCACTAAGCCACACTCACAGAACTGATAGTAAAAAAAATTGGATTTTACCACTGGAAGGAGGATTAGAAACCACAAGGAAACTTTTATCAACTTCCTGATGTCTCCATGCCACACAAATTCAGAAGATTTTTAAATACTGAGGTACAATTAGAACCAGATGCTTTTTTTTCAGGATGGGCATACAGACAGTGAAAAAGAAGTCAGGGAATTTTGTTTTTATATATGACTGTTGCAGGGAGATTATAATATGCTCAAAAGTAGAAAGGTTTAACATAAACCACAATAGAGAAATGGTTGGTGAAAATGATGGAACTTGCAGACAAGGCTAAATTGACTTCCTTGATTAGAGAAAAGACTGGACTGATTGGAAACCTCTTAGAAATTTTGCATTAAACAGAAAAGAATAGCATTAAGAATAATATTTAGGCTTATAGACCACCATTTAGTGCTTTACAGTATTCTTTGGGTGGTTTACAATGTTGAAGCTTTATTTGCATATTGCCCCCAATAATCTGGGTCCTCATTCTACTGACCCCTAGAAGGCTGAGTCGACCTTGTGCCCCACCAGGATCAAACTCCAGACTCTGGGTAGAATTTCTCTGTGATACTGAATTTTAACCACTGTGCCTGCCATCAGGGCTCCTAAAATGAACTTGTGACTACAGTGTTTGATAATTAGAAGAAAAATAGATAGTAGCAAAAAGTGACCTTTTTTGTAATCATGGAGTAAGAAATAATTTTGAAATTATGAATTAATTGCTGCACAAAAAATAGGAAGCTTTTGTTTTCTCTTTTTATATTTTTTTCTGCACTTTGGCCTTTATTTTTCTCTTTGATTTCTTTACTCTGTATTAGTATTTCTGATACTCAGTTGTTTCCTCTAATGCAATAATATGGCCTTTATATAAATTAAATATTGATAATTTTTATATAGTCACATTGTCCATCAATTAAAGACTGTAAAGCCAGTCATAATATAGGGAAATTATCTTGGCATCTAAAAGAGATAACGGCAAACTGCTTTTTAAAAAGATGACTGGGAATAGCATAGCTCATGCAGAGGGGGAGAGGGAATAGCATAGCTCATGTAGAAGGGGAGAGGAGCCGTCTCCCCTTCTAAAACATTATTATAGCATTGAAGCGACCTGTTCTCCACACACCCCATAGACGTTCATAGAACAGCCTAATACAAAATATCAATAGGAGGATCAGGACTCCAGAAGGCGCTCCGGTGTAACATGCACCCCGAATGAAGAGGGGGATGTATCTCCAATAGAGAGGAAATGTATCTTTCAAGAGTCAACCAAAAAGCAAATGGTCAGTTTAAATCAGTGCAAAAGGAAACATAATAGAGTTGCCCATCCTAACTTTGCCAATACACGGAGAGTATTTCCCTTTGGCATCTATTTACTGGCTAAACGATGCGGTCCAGATGTTTCAGTTTCCAGGGAGAGCTTCGCAAGGAGCGCAATCGGAGGCTGGGATCGAGTCCCTCCAGCCTCCCCTTCACACCGTTGTGGTTTTGCCTGTTCAAGCACTAAAAAGAGCAACCCGAAAGCTACAGAGAGCGCGGGTGGAGGGAAAGGAGGGAAAAAGAATCCTCCGCTGGACGTGGGCTACTTAAAAGAGCTGTGAGGCGGGGAAGGGGGGCAGATGGGGAGGCTGTGATCGCAATACGCGTCCCCTTCTTTTTATTTCTGGAGATTCCTGCAAAGATTGTGGAAGCCTCCGAGGGGTTGAAAATGAGCCCCTCCAAGCGCGGGACTTGTGTACTTTGGGAGAAAGAGAGAAGCAAAAGAGATGCCGAGGGATGCGTTTGAGTTCAGTGATTCGTTTTAGCCTGGGAATAACAGGATTTTATAAACTTGGACAGTTTTCTTCTCATCTCTGAACCAGCAGAAGGTTCCTGGCATGTTGCAAGAAACTGTTATTTCTTGCAACAATTAAACGGGCAAGAAAAATGTTTTTTTCTGGAGTCCTTGCTTAAGCCACTTGTTCCTGTTAAGGTACTTCTGTTTTTCCTGAGGCTTAGGTGTATCTCACCTTGAGCGGTTCTGGTGAGTAGTTTCTGATTACTTTTTAAAAAAATAATATGGAATTAATATGCAGACCAACCTGAGCCTGCCGCCATCCACCCGCAGCCATCCACCCACGGTCTTCCCAGTCACACAGCCACTGCAGGTCTTCTAGACGGGAGGATTTCAGGGGAGAATTAGCAGACAGGGAAGAGTTTGCAATGAAACTTGCTGGGATAGAAGTGCCCAATACGTGCAAAGGTGCCGTGTAAATTTACAAAGATTCAATGTATGAAATTCACTATTTAAAGAGGAGAGTGGATGGGTCGATTTTCGTTTCATGTTAACTTCCAATTAATACAGTTCAAGAAGGAAGTAGCTTCCCTTTAACATCTGAATAAACCCTAACTGGTGGGATTAATCCGGAGCCTTATTAGATGTCGATGGCAATTGGGATTTTACTGAATCACTTCTTTCTGGGGTTTTCCGGAGTTTTGTCAGAAAACTCAGGCTGGTGGTCCAGTTGTGTTCTGAGAAGAAACCTCACCACATCATGAAGCAAAGGTGGGATAC
Source organism: Masticophis lateralis (assembly GCA_030761175.1). Taxonomy (NCBI): domain Eukaryota; kingdom Metazoa; phylum Chordata; class Lepidosauria; order Squamata; family Colubridae; genus Masticophis; species Masticophis lateralis. The sequence goes on along the minus strand of JAUDYJ010000001.1, from coordinate 242,615,972 downwards.
AGGCAGGGCCGGAATTAGATGAAAAGAGGCCCTAGGTTATTCCACTTATGAGGCCCTTTCACCTCCCATTTTTAAGCTTGTAAATTACATGAGAGATAATAAAATACATCATTACTGTGATATATATCAATATGTTAAATTTTAGAATAGTGTAATTTTAATTTTGCTAACAATTTGAATGTAGGCCCCTCTTGATCTTGAGGCCCTAGGCTGAAGCCTAGTTAGCCTATAGGAAAATCCGGCCCTGGATACAGGTCCTTGTTCTTGTGTCCTTCACAGTAACTTGTTCTTTCCTAATCGGTATGAACTTGCTGGAAGGTGTCAATTAGCATGATCATCTATGCCTGATGCCTTTAGATCCATCTGCCAATAACAGGACAGGAGGACAAGTACAATAAAACCTTGCCCAAATGAAAAATGCCATTTAGCGGGGTGGATCTGAGGTGGTGCTAAGATGAGAAAGACACTTTTTGCATTGAAAAAAAATAATATAAGCATGTTCTCCATGTTCTGATTAACCTTTTCTCCCTGGTATTCCTGAACCCTTCTGGCAATCTTCTTCAGTTTTATTGCAGGCAAATGTTATCTCATAAAGTGAGATTAAGCAGAAGGACCAGAATCTGCCTCCTTGATGTTAAGACATTCACTTTTCCTCACTAGTTTATTTACAGGTAATTTAGCTTTGGCAACACTTCCAGCAAGAATGGCCAGTGAAACCACAGTTGTCACCCCCTCTAATGAAGCAAACATAATCCAAATAGCCCCTGGATTGCCCAGTGGTGCTCCTCAACAAGTCCAAGAAAAGGGTCCTTTGGAAAGATTCTTCAATGCTGAGCCCAAAGTGCTTGGGGTACGCATGCATTGCTTTGAAATCCGTTAAGATTTTATTAGCCATGTAAAGACCTGTGAGCATCATGTTGAAGTTAGGGAAGTTAGTTTGGCTATTGTCTAGTTCTGGAATATACTCTTTTATTTCTGGTAGTTTCTTTTGTGTTTCTACAAAAAATTCTGACTCCGATATGAAGTTTCTTTTTTTCCTTTCCCTCTGGGAAGTGCAACCGTTGGGCATTTCTCCAGAAGAACCTGGTCATAGACTGGCTGCAGCCCAAGTCGGTTGAAGTCTCTTTGTGCTTATGATTGTGATTAAGTTCCTGCCGGGGAGTTTTTAGTGAGAGAACTGACATTCCTCTCTCCAAGGTCCATCTTGATATTCTTACAGATTCTGACAGGAGTGGTGCCATTGTAGATCACTCTAGAATCTAGATCATAATTTGGAGTAAATGTCTGGTACATAGTGACAACGGTGTCTCAAACTTTTCCTTCTCCCATTTGAGTTTTTAACCATAGGAAACCAGGCCTTGGGTCAGGGGTGAAATCTAAAAATTTTCCCTACCGGTTCTGTGGGTGGGGCTTAATTGATGGGCATGGCTTGGTGACCAGGTGACCTGGTGGGTGTGGCTTGGTGGTCAGGTGACCCTCCCAGGGTGGGAGGGGCTAATAATAATAAAAAATAATAAAAATAATAAACAAAGTACACAAAACAATAAGAGCTACCAAAAACCAACTTTCATACTTTACACAAACACAACTGACTCACACACAATGTAAAAGTAGCTGCACTTCACTCAAAATGGTCCCTGCAAGAAACAGGAGCCTCACACAGCCACAAAAAACTCAAAAACCAACTTTCACACTTTTTCCACACAAAATGCCACATTCAGCTTTGTGAGATTTTGTGTATTTGTGTAGTTAGAGTGAAATACTACACACCAAATCTCAGAAAGCTGCACAAATATTTTATTTTATTATTTTATTTTATTTATATTTTTAGATAAAAGCAGCTAAATTTAAAACTTCCTTAATTTTAAATTGCTATGTCTAAAAAAAAACTTTTTTAAAAACCCCAATTAATTATTTTTTTAAAGCTCCCCCCCTCTAAAAAATTTAAAAAAACAGTTATTTACCAAATTGAAGGCACAAGGCAGACAGATTGAGTTGCTCACCGATTGGATTGATTTCAAGCAGGCAGATTGAGTTGCTAGCTGATGGAATGGATTGCAGCAGCTGAAGCAAGGCAGGAAAGTGAGAGAGCCCAAAAAGCAGCAAGTGGGCAAGTGGGAACCAAGCGATTGGGTGGGCATGGGGGGGGGCAGCCATCGCTAATGGATCGGCCAATCCGATCTGAACCCAGAGCATTTTACCCCTGCTTTGGGTCAATTGTACTGCAAACTTTAAAAGCCCCAGCACCTTTGAAGGGCTTTTCAAAGCTGGATAGAAAGTGATGCCTTTCCAGGTTGGTAATAAATTAGCATGTTTGTCTTTCTCAGATTCAGTGAATGAAGTTGTCTTATTTTGTATGTTTTCCTTCCGTAGGCCATCCAAATCATGATTGGGTTGATCCACATTGGCTTTGGGGCTATCCTGCTTGGTCTCTTTCCTTCCTACTTTCTTCCTTTGTCTGCAATTGGAGGTTACCCCTTTTGGGGAGGGATATTTGTAAGTATCTGCACATTTTTGTTTTATTATGCACCATGGTACTAATGGCTAAAGAATACCTATAAAAGTCCCATTTGCATTGGAACCTATCTGCCTTCTCCTGAGTGCCAGATTTTTCTGATAATTTTCCCCTTTTATTTCTAGTGGGCTACAATCATTGGTTTTTCTTTTTCGTTTTCCATAGTTTATTTCTTCTGGATCAGTTTGTGTAGCAGCTGTGAACCGTCGTGGTTTGGTGAGAAACCTGTGTAGAATTTGAATTTCTTTTATGGAGTTTCTTTGTAAGCACTCAGGACTTTTTATTGTGTCAATTCTCTTCAGATAATGCTCAGTCCTAAACCAGCATTTGGGAAAGAAGAACAAACTCAAAACACCCACCTACTTCCTTCTTTGATCAAACTTTGTATCCAAGTTCTGCTTCCATTGAAAGTCCTATGCCAACAGTAGAGAATTTTCAACCATCCAGAATTGAGCCTCCCCTGGTCCCCATTTTGCAATGGGCTTCTTGCCGAGTTCCCTTTCTGATGTGCAACCTGCAACACTGCAGGTCCTGTCAGTTCCATGACAAAAATGAGAGAAGCCTGAGAGAGTCAATGACCATGATGTGGGTGCTTGTTCTACCAGAGCTTCCTTAATTGCTACTAGTCATGGTGCTAGTCCTGAGCAAAGGGGTGTCTTCTTGCATGCTCTAATCTTGAACCAGATCTCCAACATTATTCCTTCTCCTCCTCCTCAGCAGAGGGTCCAATTTCAGAAGAATTCCTACATGAAAGCAACATTAGAAAGAAGCCCAGCACGTTAGGAGTAAAAGTATGGAACAAGTGTGAGAATCCTACTGGGAATTAAAGGGAAAAAAGAGCGGATGGTAGCCCTCCTGCACAGAACTTGCTTTCTTTCACCTATTTCTCCTTGATTTAAAGGAGAACATAGAAATGTTTGTGTCTTGTAAAGGGACACAGTGTGGATTCCAGAGAAGAAAAATGATCACCTTGATAGAAAAATATTATATTCCTGACAGGGGATGACTAAAGACACCGCAATTTGTAACTTTTCAGTATTCTTACTACTGGCTCCAAGTGTTTCTCCATTCCCATCTCTCTAGTAGCCTCTCTCTAATGTTGTATAGCTAAAAGAGCATTTAACATTAACATTTATTGCTTAGAGTTTGTCATGTCCTAGAATAAACAGTATGTGATTTCTTTAACCAAAATGTTAAGAGTGGATAATCCTTACTAGTTTTCCTGTCACTGTTAACCACCTGGCCTTCAATGGAGGCTGACATCCAGAAACAGAAAGAAGGAATTTGATAGCATTAGAAAAGCCCTCAAATGAATTGGGGCAGTTGCCTTTCCACTGTCGAAAACCACTGTTGTTGCTGCTGTTTCATACATTTGATTTTAGTGGATGTTGTCTGGTTTTACCATGGACTGGTTATGTGTCATTAAGCACCCACATAGAATTTCTTTGTCACTGTATTTACCATAGTGGAGGCTAATTATTTTAGTGCTTTGTATTTAATAAGACTTATGCTAACACTGTAATTGTAATTTCTCTCCTTCTGGTATTTTGCTGTTTCAGGTGAAACACAGTGTAGGAATGAACATCACAAGTGCTATAATGGCATTAATTGGTATCATTTTATTTATTTATTTATTTATTTCAATTTATATATCATATATATGATAAATTTATTTCAATTTATCATCCTCTATACATCTGAGGTGGTCTTCAACATTTCGGTATTTGACCCTAGAAGCATGATCGTAAGTTAACCAACCTCTTCTTAAATTTTGGCTTCATGTGTAGAATCTAGAAGGAGATGTATGCAGCCAAGATATCAAGGAATGCTTGAGAAGCCTATACAGCATAGAATACAGCTGCAAATGTTGAAATCAATACCGGGTTTTCCTGCCACCTCCTCATCCCTTCTTTGCATTTTCCACCCAGTTTTAAAAAACTGAAATTTAGGTAAGTTCTGAAGTGTGGACAGTTTAGAACCACACCAATGTCTGGGATCAATGGCTTGAATTTTTAGCATTTTGTAAAGTGCTGTCCTTTGTTTTCTTATGAGTGTAAAATCATAATAGTATCACATCCAGGCCTTTTCTCCTTTCCAGCCTGAGAGATGATTGGAAAGAAGTTGGATAAAGAAAATAGATCTTGCTGCATCTTGAGGAGGGGAAACAATCTATGTTAGAGTGGCTGAATCTAAAACATTAGTTGTACTAGTATAAACCTAGTCTTTTCCTCTCCTCTTATTCTGAGCCCATCCAACTACAGCCTCAAGGTATATAAAGTAGATTTCCCTTCCCCCATTATCTTGGAGAGAAAGTCAAGTGATCAAGAGCAGATATGTTAGGACAGTGGGGAGGCCTGTTGCTTTTCCTCTTTGGACTCACCAGTCTTAACCATTTCTCTTTCTCCTTCTCCCTTCAGCACTTTGTCTCCTGAGGTTTCCTATCCATTCCCACTCTCTCCTCCATCATCCCAAAGGTGGTTCTCAAGAGGCAACTGGACTTTCTTGTTTTCCTGTGGAGACATTTCGTTTCACATCCAAGAAGCCTCTTTCACTCCAACTAGATGCTGCCTCAACAAAAGGATGGAAGCGATCAGCTGTCTGCAAGGAATATAATTTTTTCCATTCCACACCATCCAGTCAGAGCTGAAGAAGCTTCTTAGATGAGAAGTGAAACATCTCCAAAGGAAAACAAGAAAGTCCAGTTGCCTCTTGAAAAAGCACCTTTGGGACAACCATGACCTGGATGACTGAGAATCTCCATAGACCCTCTCCTCCATTACTTCTCTCCAGGCAGCAGGAAAACAAACTCCCCTCCCCCCCCCAATTTCCTATTGGGAAATGGAGGGCAAGCAAATTACATCTTTTACTTTGACAGTGAGGTGGGCGGTATCTGCATTTGATAAATAAGTACAATACATCTATTTGTAGTACAGTTTAATCTCTCTGCAGAGAAGATGGCTTCAGCTAGTCTGCCTCAGATCTTCTGTCTTCTGATACATCTAATTGTGGCATGAGCTGTTTTCCCCTTTTCAGAATATTAGTGGTGCTCCGGCTATCAGTACCCCTTGTCTTTTCATATGTATCTATTTTACCTTAAATTTAACTTGAGAGATGCCCAAACTGAGGGTAGAAGGAAGGTACAGCAGACACCCCATTTCTGTTGTAGTACCCTGAGTGATGGATGTTTTCCTTATTGACTGATGATATGCTGAAAATGGATGGCAGCAAAGTCAGAGGAGAAAACCAGCCTGTAACAGGTGGGGTTTTTAGAAGCCAGGGCAATAGCATTCAAGAGTAAATCAGAACAGATGCAACATTGGGCAGGAAAGGGACTGGCAATAGGGACTAGGGATTTGATGCCTTCGTTATGTTTGATGTTTACTCAAGGATAAGTTACACACATAGTACTTTAACTCAGTTGATTAGATTCAGGAGATACCACACATTGAAACAGGGCTCTTCTAAAGCAACATTGGGCAGGAAAGGGATTGGCAATTGGGACTAGGAATTTGATGCTTTCATTATTTATGGTGTTGACTGAAGGATAAATTATGCACACCAGTTTGGAAACAAGGCTCTTCCAAAGCAACAGCTGCAAATCAGATTTTATCTGAATGATTATAAGTGGTCCAGGGGGACAGGAACAGAGATGGTATATTTTCCAAATAAGGAAAATGCGCAGGTGCAGAATGAATTACTTTGCTTTCACTGCTGTGGGTTCTATTTCTTGTATTTCTAGGGGTAATTCAGGAGAACATACACCCAAAATGTTCTAATATGTTTGGGTAATCATAACCTGAACACCTTGTTATGGGGTACATGTCCCTTTAAATAAGGAAGCAGGATTTCCTGTGGCTCCGCGATCGCCGACAGAGCTCCTTTTTGGAGCTCCAGCCCCGAAATCCGTAAAGCCGCTAGAACAGGACAAATCAGCTGTCTAGCGGCTAAAAATTCTCCCCCTGGGAAAATGGGGGAGAGAAGAGCAGAGGGGCTTGGGTAGAGCTCCCCAAGACCCCCAGGCTTTCTTCTTTTTTAAGCCTGGGGGCTGAAGGGTGAGAGCTCCCTGAAACCCTCAGTGCTCCGGATTAGGGACGTGCCTGCCTGGCTTGGCAGAACGGGGCATCGCGACCACACCAGCAGCATAGGAATAAAGATTGAAGAATTTTTCTCAAAGATTGCAAGAAATTTGGATTCTGGATGCTGGCAGAGCGAAATCAGGACAGTGGGATTCACAAATATGCAAGTAACAGCTTTAACTCCATATGAAAAGGGAAGGAAACGCTAAGGAAACAAAACTTACCAGTGAAAGTGCTTGTTAGCCCCTGCTACATTGTTTAAGGTATTGGACTATATAATAATAAGAAGATTTAAAGGGGAAGTGGAAGAAGACAGGAAAGACTATGATGGGGATTTTAACTAACATATATTCCTCAAGATAGTGGAAAACAATTGGACTCTGATCTGACAGTTGAATAAATATAAAATAAAAATTGAAATATGGCTGTCACTAAGGAAAGAGGGGGTGAGTCAGCAAACACACAAATTGGGACTTTAAAGGATTCACAAGAAATTTTGATCTCTTTATTTTGGACATTGTGGACATAGTTAAAAATACTATCCAGGAGTGGAAGTTGGAATATTTTAAGGATCTGCTGGCTGGGAAAGAGGAAGAAATCGTACAGCCTAACATGATTTTGGAGAACAAAGAAGAGGCAGTCAGAGAAAAAATGGAGTCTAGCATTTTGGAAACAGAAGTTTTGGTGGAGGCTTCCACACAATTAGTTGGAGCGTATCTAAAAGACTCATTATTGCAGACTGCAAAATACTATGAAAATTTTTGTTTTTACGGACAGAATCAATTCCTAGAGAATGAAGTGACTGATTTTACAAGCAGAAAAAGTAGAGATGGGGGTTTTAAAGCAAAGGGAATAACTTTGAAAGGGGAAATGGACTCTCAAGAGACACCAGTTGCAATTTCAACCTCAAAATTTCTTGAAAATAAAAGCAGGGGGACGAGTAATGCTTCAAAAATTTTCGAAAATAAAAGCAGGGGGACGAGCCATGCTTAAGAAGAAAGTGTTATCTAAAAAGAAGGATTGGAAGAAATAGAGAAAGAAAGGAAGAATGTGAGATGAACTCTTTGAAGGTCATACTTGGTAGATTATGGATGTTTGATATAAATGTTTAACTAAAAAGGGACAGTTTCTTAAGAGTTATTGAGTTATTAAAATGATCAACTAAAACTCAAGTGATACTTTATTGAAAGCTTTGGGATTTATATAGATTTTCTAGGATTATATTTGATTGATATTTTACTGAAGTTAAAGGTTTATTAAGAAATTTTAAATGTTCAAGGTGACACAACAGAATTTCTAAAAGGTTTATATGCATTGAGGGATAAGGTTTAATTAAAACTGGATAGCTTTTTAAAACTTATTGTAGTTCTAAAGTGGCTAGCTTGAAAATAAATGGATGGGTTCTTAGTATTAAGAAATTTTATATGCTTAAGGTGAGATATTAGAAGTTTTAAAGGCTATATGTGGCAAAATGTTTATGTTTGAGGTTAATCACTTCAATGATTAATAATACTGTCTCAAAGACATGTTTTAAAGAATTTTTTTTAAGTTAATGCTATGAGAAAACTTATAAATGAAATGTTGAAGAATGTTAATTAGGGGAGTTAAAGAATGTGTGGGATTTTTCTGGAATTTATAATAAGGTAGTATATGTTAGCTTACGTTTGTTAGATGTTATGTCCTTTGCTCTGGGAAGTCGGGGGGGGGGTGTTGGGAGGGAGGGGTGTGGGGGGAAAATTTGTTTTATGATTTTTAATAAAATAAAAGACAGGTAAATGGATTAATAGAGAAGTAAGGAATTTGGGGGAAATGTTATAATAAATGAAATAATGATATTCAGACATGATAAACAACTGAGAGTAAGAAGAGGATATAAAAGATGTACTAGATGCTATAGTTTGTTGATTGACTATGTATTGTTTATATGTTTACTTGTTTGTAGGTTTGTATGTTTGATTATAAAAATAAAAAACTTTTTCAAAAAAATAAAAATAAAAAAATAAATAAAGAAGCAGAGGAATTGGAGATAAGCAAAAAAAAAAGCATCTTTCACTGGGTACCTGGCCAGCAGAATGCCAAAGAACCTAGAATTAGGAAAGATTTCTAAAGTTTTTGTTTGTTTGTTTTGTTTGTTTGTTTTTTAAAAAACTGTTTAATAAAAAATATTTTTTTAAAAAAAGATTATGGGTTAAATATCCTTAGAACGTAAGAATAAGAATGATAAAGTAACGTACATCTTACTTTGGCCTACACAGCTGGGAGGTAACTTTTGACAGTACTATGGGATGTTCTTGCCATTGTCTGACCTAGGGCTTCCAACTTCCACATTCCTCCAAGGACTCCAATCTGACTTTCTCCTGCTAACATTACGTCCACCGTCTAGCATGATCAATATCCTTTAGCCGGTTTTGTTAGGAGAGCTGTGAATTTATGCATTGGTAAAACTAATGATTTAGACTAGGGGTGTCAAACTCAATTTCATTGAGGGCTGCATCAGAGTTGTGTTTGACCTCCGGGACCTGGGGTGGGCGTGGCCAGGGTGGGGTCACTCATATTGGGGGCACCTCTGATAGCCTGAGCACTCTGCCAGTGAAAATGGGCTCCAGAACGCTGGTTTTGGCTGCTATGGTCTCCTGCAATTCTTTGTCAGTGAAAACGGGAGCTTGAGAGGCCCTCAGACAGCTCGTGTGAGCTCCATTTTACTGGCAGAGGCATTGTGGGCTAGTCCTTTGTTGTTTTCAGGGCAGTCCCACGGGCCAGATCTAAGCATCCCATGGGCTGGATCCGGTCCACAGGCCTTGAGTTTGAAACCCCTGATTTAGACTGAGAATTGGATTGTTCTTCTCTGCTTCATCCTACATGAATCAGAGGTGGGTTTCGGCAGGTTCTGACCAGTTCTGGAGAATCAGTAGTGGAAATTTTGAGTAGTTCGGAGAACCAGTAGTAAAAATTCTGATTGATCCCGTCCCCAACTATTCTCTGCTTCCTCCCAAGTCCCAGCTGATCGGGAGGAAATGGTGATTTTGCAGTATCCTTCCCCTGCCATGCCCACCAAGCAATGCCCACCAAGCCATGCCACACCCACAGAACCGGAAGTAAAAAATTTGAAACCCACCACTGACATGAATAGAATTTTGTGGTGTATGAAGGAGAAAGAAGGGTCAGGTGAAATACCTGCTACTGTGCAATGATTTAACTTTATGTACGGATCTGAAATAAGGCTGATCCCCACTTGATTCTCATTGATATCTGGAATTTCCCCTTAGAATGCTGCAAAACATAACAGATACTAATAATGTTCCTTGATGCGGTTTTCTCATATCACACAGGCTGTACAGGCAAACTTTAACTGAATGAACAACTATTCAATTAGTGACCATTCAAACTTTCAGTGGCACTTATGACCGCTCCTTGCATTTACGACCGTTGCAGCATCCCCACAGTCACATGAGCAATTTATTTAGGACAGCTGCAGCATCCCCTTTGCGATGCTTCTGATCAGCAAAGACAGCGGGGGTGGGGAAGGTGGATTCACTTAACAACCGTATGATTCTCTTAACTGCACCAATTTACTTAACAACAGTGGCAGAAAAGATAGAATTATTCATGACTCGCTTAACAATCACTTTGTTTAGCGATGGAAAATCTGGTCCCAGTTGTGGTCCTAAGTGAAGGTTTACCTGTCAGTGTCTCTGTTTTTCCCAATACAGTTGTGCCTCCAGTGTTTCCCAAGGAAGCAGCTGAGAGTCCCTTTTAATGGTGTGACTGTAACTCATTAAATAAAATAAAATAGATACCATTACATTAATTTCTCAGGTTACAACTATATTTCCAATTGTCTTCCTACTCTACAGGGTATTGGTTGTGGCCTCTCCGTTGTGCTGTTCTTATTCAGCCTGCTGGAATTTTACATTGCTGTTTTACTGGCTCATTTAGGCTGCAAGGCCACTTGCCGTAGTGATGCCCAGGTAAATATTTGATACTTTGAAAATAGCTTTAGCAGTTCTCATAGTTAAAGAATGTAAAGAAGATTGTCCATTTTTCTTTTTTATATTTGCACTTCACCTAACCTGACTTTTTGCTGGTTTCTTTGGTATTACCCTGAACAATAGGTGAGATTGGTTACTCGACTTACCCAATACGTTTATAACTTGGAAAGGTTTGAATTGTGATCTAATACCCTGTGATTTATTTGCTTCTACACATGAATAATTAGATACGTGAATTTTTTCCAGCTTCTGTTTTGCTAGAGAGTGAATGTCATGAATACAACACAGTTTGTGTGGTCTCTTTATAATTCAGTGGTGCATAATTTGATGTCTCAATTTTAGAGGGTTCAGTTCTAAATATAGTGTGACTAGATTAATTTAAGGTATCTGTCACTTTATCACATTTTCTCTCAATGCTACCATTTTTAAAAAAGTCTTTTTCATTTTTTAAAAAATAACATTTTTAATTCTCAAACAGCTGAATACATGAGTACCGAATGCTACCTAAGGTCTCAAAATACTGTATAAATGTAGTAATAAAGGGATTTTAACAGCAGTACAAAGACCTTTGAAAAAAAATTCATTGGAAACAATTGAATTACCAACCATGTACATACATTCTGCATTGGCAAGTTTGGTGATGGGTCGGAAAGCCTTGTTAGACAATTGGCTCCTTTTGTACCAATAACAAACATACTCTCAACCTTTCAGAAATGCTTTAGATTAATTTGAGAGGGAGAAAATGGGGCAGAAGAAAGACTGAAGGGGGTAAATATGGTTGGACCTGACAAAACAGAAGAACTCTAAAAATATTGTAGGCAACTAAATCAGCATACAGAGATGCCTGTCTTGGGGTCCTCTACCTTGGTTAGTTTCTCGCAGATGTTTCATTACTCAAACTAGGTAACATCATCAGTGCAGATTTATTATTTGGATAGTAAAACATCTGCAAAAAAACAATCAAGCTCAGAGAGAATCAAAGTCCCCTTATTTCACCCCTGAATATTTTTCTTTATTGGTACCTGTATTGGTACCAGTTCATAGCACTGCCAATTGAAACAATTTCAGAAACCAAAATAATAACCTCCCCTGGAGGGAAATGCATCTTCTTCTTGGTGCTATCTTTATTTCAGAAGGTCATCTATTCCATACAGGGAATACTCACTGGGGTGGGGTGGGGGTTGTCTTCCTGTCAGACCTGTTGATAGGTAGGTGGGAGATCCTGAGCAGACATTCTCTGAATGTGGGCATAAAGCTGGCAGATATGATCAGCCAAAGTTACTTAAATGCCCATCATTTGCCTGTTAATTTATAGTTTTAAAGAATTCTCTATCAGGACTTTGAGCTATCAAGAATTTCAGCCTGTTGGTGAGACTGCCAGCATCACAGTTAAAACACACACAACTGGAAAATCTATTCCCCCTACCTAGAGCAGGGGTGTCAAACTCAAGGCCCAGGGGCCAGATCTGGCCCGCAGGTTGCTTAGATTTGGCCCATGGGGCTGCGCTGGAAACCTGAAAGAACCGGCCCACGGATGGCCGCCAGTGCTCTGTTTTTGCTGGTATAGGGTTGCAGGAGGTCGTCACAGCTGTAAATGGAGTTCCGCGACCTGTTTTCACTGACAGATTGTTCAGGCTGCTACAGGCACCCCGACACTAGTGACGTTGAGCTGGCCATGCCCACCCTGGCTCTCCGAGGTCAACTACAACCCTGATGTGGCACTCAATGAAATAGAGTTGGACACCCCTAGAATAATAGATGCGTCTCTGAATATTTTTTGAATTGACTATGCTTTTCTGTTACAGTGAACCATGGTTTTTGTGCCTTACCAAGTCATCAGTGGTGGAGAAGTTGCAGCTGAACCAAATCCTTCTCCTCCACCCATCAATTTATGATAACGTGGTTACCAAATCTCAGTAAAACAAGAGCACCAGGAAGGAAATGTGAGAAGAGTTGCAACAGAGGTTTCAGGAGAAGCAATGCATTTACTTTATTTTGTCCAGCTTGCTTGTTTATTTTTCAATTACAGCCTTTAAACACCAAATTAAATGATGACAGATTTAAATGTTGTTCGATTTTACTTAATAGTTATAACACTAGAAACAAGAATTCATCAGCATATTCATGAGAAAGAGCATTCCCTGCAGTGGATGATGGGAGCTGTTTATTACTCTCTTCTTTATACTCTGGATTATGCTTGTTTTTTATGACAAATATGGAATTAAATAGGAGATCTGATGCTACAGAAAAGAAAAACAGCTACTAAAATCAAAACATGTAATTGATACAATGCAGTTAGCTCTTGATCTACGACTGCAATTTGGACCAGAAGATCCATTGCTAAGCAAGGCAATTAAGGAAATTGTGCCTGGTTTATGGCCTTTTTTGCCATGGATTGTTAAGTGAATTATTCAGTGACTCACATGGTCCTTAAATGAATCTGCTTTTCCACATTGACTTTTAAAAAGCCAGCTGGGAAGGTCAGAAATAATAAGCCCCCACCGTGGCATGCTGTCATACGTACATACATGCTGGTTGTCAAGGATCTTGAGTTTTGATCCCATGTCCATGGGGAGACTGCTACCTGTGAGGATTGGACATGAGTCACTTTTGTTCAAACCTCTTGTAACTTTGAATGGTTACTAAATGACCATTGTAAATTGAGAACTACCTGTAATAGTGGTTGCATAATGACTGTGATCCCAAAACAGAAGAAGTTGCATTTAATTACAGTATTCCGTATTGTTAGGGCTGAATACCTGATTCACGTATTCTTGGAGTTGCAGTTCCTAAAGGTGCCAGAGTTGCCCATATGCCTCAAGAATATGTCTTAAGAGACTCAATTGGAATGTAGAGAAGATTTATTGCTTTCTTGACCATAATTACATGGTGAAATGTTTGACTCCTGCAATGATTTTATAGGTGTACAAAATGTACATTTGCAGAGTTTTTGAGGTTTAAATTGATAGGCAGTATCCTGAATATAATCTAGCTCAGTTGAACTGATGTCACTCTTACTTCCTTTCTTGGATGAATCTGCATACAGATGGGAAGTTGAACAACTAGCCTTGTGGTGCAGCCAGAACAATCTTGAACTGAACACACTCACAATTGTAGAAATGATAGTAGATTTTAGAAGAAGCCCTCCTATTCTACCACATCTTACAATACTAGACAATGTTGCAGGAAAAAGGAACGGGATCAGCTCTTCAATGCAGGAAAGAGTTTATTGTGCACGGTTCAAACAGCCCAAAGGCAAACAAGAGTTACAATACATAGCATCAACAGTAGAAATCTTCAATTTTCTTGGTTCTAAACTAGCTCAAGACTTAAAATGGACCTGTTGCATCAAAAATGTCATCAAAAAAGCAAAACAAAGAATGTTCTTCCTGGACCAACTCAGAAAGCTCAGACTACCCATGGAGTTGCTGATACAGTTCTACAAAGGAATCATTGAGTCTGTCATTTGCATCTCTTTACGGTCTGGTTTGGCACTGCAACCAAGCAAGATAAACACAGACTCCAACGGATAGTTAGAACTGCAGAAAAAACATTTGCTACCAGCCTGCCTTCCTTAACGACCTGCATAAGCTAGAAAGAGGACTGGGTAAATATGTAGACTTCTCACATGCTGGACACAAACACTTTCAACTTTGTCCCTCAAGATGACGCTGTAGGGCATTGCATGCCAAAACAACTAGGCACAAGGGTAGTCCCCCCTCCCCCCCCCCGGCATGCCACCACTCTGCTAAACAACTAATTCCCACAACACTGTCAAACTACCTAGTAGGGCTCTATTGCTATTATTCTGCTCATCTTTCCTATTACCTACTGTATTCCCTCCAAAATAAGACCTGGTCTTATTTTTTTGGCTGCTCCAAAATAATTTAGATTGCGTGCCTCGCCCTGTCTTTGCCTCTGCCTGCTGCTTGGACAAATAATCAACTGACCTGTCCTGTGTCTGCATGTGCTCGCCACCTCCTCTGCTAGCCACACACACACCTTCACTAGGGCCTCTCTCTCTCTCTCTCTCTCTCCCTCCCTCCCTCCCTCCCTCCCTCCCTCCCTCTCTCTCTCTCTCTCTCTCTCTCTCTCTCTCTCCCCTCTGGGGGAGGGAAGGAACCCCTGAACTGGTGCTGGGTGGTAGAAATCTGATGCCTGGAGGCCAATGAGCTGTGCACCAAAGACCAGCTGGCCAGCAGGGAGACGGGTCAATCCTGCGATCTCCCCAAAAGTAATACATCTCTTGCCACTTGAAACTTGAAGAGTCAAGGCAGTCCTTGCCTCCTGCCGCTTCAGGCTCACAGCTGTAAGCTGCATCCAGAAAGCACTGTGGCGGAGAGAAGCAGCTGGAGTCAACCCTAGTTTTGCTGTCCATTGCAGCTAGGAATGTCAAATATGAGAATGAACATTTGTGTTCTAGCTGCTGGAGCTACTAAATAGGCAACCAAGCTAAGTGTCGGGGTTCCAAGTAACACCCCCAACAGAATCAAAACTTTGAGGCAGGCATATTCCTCAAAGTACAGGTTTATTAGGTATGTCATATTGGCACATCTGGGGAAACCCGACTCTAAAGCTTGGGCCATTTCCTGAAGCTCTGACTCACGGCTTCCGGCGTCACGATATAACCAGCTGGTGCCATCGCTGGCTACTGGGGGCAAGTTATTGACCCCCACAGAGAGGGCTCACAACTTGGGCATCCTCCTGGATGCACGGCTGTCTTTAGAAGAGCATATGATGACCGTGGCCAGGGGGGCTTTTTATCAGGTTCACCTGATTCGTCAGTTGCATTCCTTTCTGGATTTGGAGTCCTTACACACGGTCACTCAGGCACTCGTCACTTCTCGCCTGGACTACTGTAATGCTCTCTACATGGGGGTCCCCTTAAGGATTACCCGGAGGCTCCAACTGGTGCAGAGTGTGGCCGTGCGGGGGATTATGGGAGCGACGGGGCGCTCCCATGTGACACCCCTCCTGCGTGAGCTGCATTGGCTCCCAGTGGTCTTCCGGGTGCACTTCAAGGTGTTGGTTACCACCTTTAAAGCGCTCCATGGCTTAGGACCTGGGTACTTACGGGACTGCCTTCTGTCATCGATAGCCTCCCACCGGCCAGTACACTCCCACAAAGAGGGACCCTTCAGGGTGCCGTCGGCTAGACAATGTTGGCTGGCGACCCCCAGGGGGAGGGCCTTCTCTGTGGCAGCACCTGCCCTCTGGAACAACTTGCCCCGGAGATACGTAGGATACCAGATCTCCAGGCTTTTCACCCTGCTCTTA
The DNA here is from genome assembly GCA_030761175.1 of Masticophis lateralis. Classification (NCBI taxonomy): domain Eukaryota; kingdom Metazoa; phylum Chordata; class Lepidosauria; order Squamata; family Colubridae; genus Masticophis; species Masticophis lateralis. Next base: position 242,600,115 of record JAUDYJ010000001.1, on the reverse strand, counting down.
AAACTTTTTTTATTTCATCAAGCTGGGCTGGCTTGCCCACCCCCTTAGATATTTGTAATTGTTAATTGGTTTTAGTAGGGGTGTTTTAAATTTTATTGAGCCAATATTTGTTTAATTCTTTTAAAAAATTTAAATTTTGTATGTGATGTTTTTTATCTTTGGCTGTTCACCACCCTGAGTCCAGTAGGAGAAGGGTGGTATAAAAATCTAAATCAATCAATCAATCAATCAATCAATCTCCTTGGGTTTCTCCCTAGTTAAAAATACATTTTTCCTCCTGTCCATGCAGAACATCAGATGGCCCAATCAGGTCACAACCCAAAATTTATCCGATTCACATCCTGCCTCCTCAAACCTGGTGGGATCATCCTTGGTTCTCAGAGGAAATAATTTTTTTTTTTGGTTACAAAGCCTGACATCCAGGAGGCAAGAGTGAATTGATGCCAATGCTGCTGTTGCCAGGGGCGAGTGGGGCAGGGTCACATTGTGGCTCCACATCGTAATCGGCTCCAGGAGGAAGAGGGGAACCCATCTCCCCCATTGTGAAATGTGCTAAACTTCACTGTATTGTGCACAGTACTGTGAGAGCAGTGGGCAGGCCATGGCTGTGACAACAGCAAATGTACCGCGATGAAGGTGGAATGCTACAAAGCCAAGTATAGGGGTGCTTCACTCCCACGAGGCCAGGGCAACTTCAGGGAAGACCCAGAGAGGACTCTGATGCCGCCGTCCCCTGAATGCTCCCTGTCTCCCCACTTAGGTCAGGGCAGTGGAAAAAGCCAGCTATGCAAGGAGTGGCTGGGAGGTGAGGGGTGGGGTGGGGCTAAATCCCACCATTGTGTTGGCAGGCTGTATACATTGTGTTGGCAGGCTGTATCCAGTCCTTGGGCTGTGGTTTAAGGACCCCTCCTTTACAGTATTCTTTGGGTGGTTTACAATCTTGAAACATTATTTGCATATTGCCCCCAACAATCTAGGTCCTCATTCTACTGACCCCTAGAAGGATGGAAGGATGAGTCAATTTTGAGCCCCACCAAGATCAAACTCCAGACTCTTGTTAGAGTTTGTCTGTGATATTGAACTTTAACCACTGTGCCATCAGGGCTCCTAAAATGAACCTGTGACTAGACTTTTTGATAATTAGAGGAAAAATAGATAGTAGAAAAAAGTCACCTTTTTTGTAATCATAGAGATAATTTTGTAATTATGTTTATATTTGCTGCACAGAAAATAGGAAGCTTTTGTCTTCTTTTTTATCTTTTCTTTCTGCAGTTTTGCCTTTATTATTCTCTTTGTTTTCTTTACCCTGTATTAGTATTTCTGATACTCAGTTGTTTCCTCCAATGCAATAACATGTCCTTTATATAAATTAAATATTGATAATTTTTATATAGCCACATTGTCCATCAATACATTATCTCCCTCTTGTATTTTCAAATTTTTCTTTCTCTTTGCAGCTTATTAACCATTTCCTTGGTTTATCCACAAATTAAAATGTCTTTGTTTTGTATAATTCAATTTAATTTCCAGTTCGCTTATGGTTAACATGGATAACTGTTATTATAAAATCTTAATCTCTTGACAGATTTATGTTCCCTAGTGAATTTTTTAACTCATATTTTTATTTGGTCCAAAATATTTTGGGTTTCCTCTTCCCTTTTCTTAAATTCAGAATTATAGTATGTTGGCTAACTAGATCTGCCACACTCACAGCTGTTTATCATCCCATTGTATAAAGTGCGATGTATGGATTTTATGCAAATTGCAATATTTTTCCCGATGTACAATTTTATTGTGAGTTTGACGGAGTGGTTTCCCCCACTGATCTTGCTGCCGTTTTGAACTTTAGGCTGGTCGTGTGCCAGCTATGTTTTGATCTTTTTGGTCTATGACAGCAATAAAGTATCTATCTATTCCATTGATTGAAACACCTGTCTAATTTTCCTTTAAAATGAATTGCTAGGAATTCTCATTAGGTGGCCAAGGTATCTGAGTTTCATCTTCAGGACCTGGCCTTCTAAAGAGCAGTCAGGGTTGATCTCCTCTAGGACTGACCAGTTTGATTGCCTTGCAGTCCAAGGGACTCACAGGAGTCTTCTCTAAGACCATAGTTCAAAGGCCTCAATTCTTTGGTGCTCAGCCTTTCTTATGGTCCAACTTTCACAGGCATACATTGCATTGGGAAAACCATCGCCTTGACGTTTGTAGAACAACCCAATACAAAATAGCAATAGGAGGATCAGGACTCCAGAAGCCTGATTCCCCTGTAACATGCACACCAAAAGAGAGGGTGGGGCAACAGAGAGGAAATGTATAGTAGGGAGGAGTCAACCAAAAAGCAAATGTTCAGTTTAAATGTGCGAAAGGAAACGTAATAGATTTACTCATCCTAACTTTGCCACTACACAGAGAGGATTTGCCTTTGACATCTGCTTATTGGCTAAACGGTGCGGTCCAGATGTTTCAGAGGCCACTGAGGTTTCCAGGGAGTTTGGCAAGGAGCGCAATCGGAGGCTGGGATCGAGTCCCTACAGCCGTTGCGGCTTTGCCTGTTTGAGCGCTAAAAAGAGCAACCCGAAAGCTACAGAGAGCGCCGGTGGAGGGAAAAAAGAGAAAAAGAATCCTTCGCTGGACGAGGGCTACTTAAAAAGCTCGTGGGGTGGGTGCGTGGGGGGGAATGGAGAGTTGAAAACGAGAGAGAAGCGAAAGAGATGTCGAGGAATGAGTTTGATTTCAGTGATTCGTTTTACCCTGGGAATAACAGGAGATTATAAACTCGGAGAGTTTTCCTCTCATCTCTGAACAAGCAGAAAGTTCCTGGCCCCAAACTATTATTTGTTACAACAGTTAAAGGGGAAAGAGATACGTTTTTTCTGGAGCCCTTGATTAAGCTATGAATAAACCCTTCCTTTTAGTAGACAGCGGAACTCCGCCCTCCACTTGTTCCTGTTAGTTACTTTCGTTTTTCCTGGGGCTTCCGTATACTTCGTCTTGAGAGGTTGTCGTGAGTAGTTTCTGATTACTTTTTAATTAGATATCGATGGCAGTTAGGACTTTACTAGATCGCTTCACTGCTTTCTGAGGTTGTCGGGAGTTTTGTTAGAAAACTCAGGCTGGTGGTCCAGTTGTGTTTTGATAAGAAGCCTCCCCACATCAATGAAGCAAAGGTGAGATACAGATCCCTGTTATTGTGTCCTTCACAGTAACTTGTTCTGTCCAAACCGGTATGAACTTGCTGGAAGGTGTCAATCAGTATCATCATCCATGCCTGATGCTTTTAGATCCATCTGCCAGTAACAGGACAGGAGGACAAGTACAATAAAACCTTGCCCAATTGAAAAATGCCATTTAACTGGGTGGATCTGAGGTGGTGCTCAGTTTAGAAAGAGACCTTTTGCATTGAAAAATGTTCTCCATATTCTGGTTAACATTTCTCTTGCTGATATCCGTGGAGATTCTCAATCCTCTAGGTCATGGTTGTCCCAAAGGTGCTTTTCAAAAGGCAACTGTAGTCTTTGGGTTTTTTCCTTGAAAACATTTTATTTATCAAGCAAGAAGCTTCTATGGTTGTGGCTGAATGGTGGGGAACGGAATGATTTTGTCTATCCCTGAGAAAGTTGTATGTTTTACTACCTGTTCCCTGAAGCCTTCTGGCAATCTTCTTCAGTTTCACTACAGACAAATATAATCTCATAAAGTGAGATTAAGGAGAAGGATCAGAATTTGCCTCCTTGATGTTAAGATATTAACTTTTCCTCACTTGTTTATTTGCAGGTAATTTAGTTGTGGCAACACTTCCAGCAAGAATGGCCAGTGGAACCATAATTGTCATCCCCTCTAATGGAGCAAACATGATCCAAATGGCCCCTGGATTGCCCAGTGTTGCTCTTCAGGCATCTGGAGCAACTCCATATCCTCAGTATGGAGCTCAGCAACTTGGAATTCCCACCAGTGCTCCTCAACAAGTCCCACAAAAGGGTCCTTTGGAGAGATTCTTCAAGGCTGAGACCAAAGTGCTTGGGGTATGCATGTGTTGCTATGTGCCTGTTTGAATCCATTAAGGTTTGAGAGCTATGTAGAGACCTGAGAGCCCCATGTTGAAGTCCTGGAACTTGGCTTGGCTGTTGTTTGGTTCTGGAATATACTCCAGAAACCTCTGTTCTTCCTGGTAGATTCATTTGTGTTTCTACAAAACATTCAGACTCAGATATGTATTCTTTTTGCTTTTCTCTTTAACTGAGAAAGTGGTGCTCAGCCAAGGTTTCAGACAGATCTCTTTTTCTTCCTTCCCTCTGAGAAGTGCAACTGTTGGGTATTTCTCCAGAAGAACCTGGTCACAGATTGGCTCTGGCCTAAGCCAGTTGAAAAATCCCATTTGGATTTTTCACCATAGGAAACCAGGCCTTGGGTCAATACCTGCACTACAAGCTTAGAAGCCCCAATCCCTTTGAAGGATCTTTCAAAGATGGATATAAAGTGATGCCTTTTCTGGGGTGCTAACAAATTAAAATGGTTTTCTCATATTCAGCAAATGAAGTTTCATTTTGTGTGTTTTCCTTCCGCAGGCTGTCCAAATATTGATTGGTCTGATCCACATTGGCTTTGGGGCTGTCTCGCTTTCTTCAGTCTTTTCTTCATACTATTTTTTCCCCCTTTCTGCAGTTGGAGGTTACCCCTTTTGGGGAGGAATATTTGTAAGTATGTGCTTTTTTTTGTTGAGTCATACACCATTGTAATAATGGCTAATGGATTCTTATAAAAGTCTTGTTTGCATTGAAGCCTATCTGGCTTCTCATGGGTGCCAGATTTTTCTGACATTTTTCCCCTTTTATTTCCAGTGGACTATAATCATTTGTTTTTTGTTTTTGTTTTCCATAGTTTATTTCTTCTGGATCACTTTGTGTAGCAGCTGCAAACAGTTCGAATCGTGGTTTGGTGAGAAACCTATGTAGAATTTGAATTTCTTTTATGCAGTTTCTTTGTAAGCCCTCAGGACCTTTTACTGTGTCAATCCTCTTCAGATACTGTTCAGTTTTAAATCAACATTTAGGAAAGAAAAGCAAACTCAAAAGTGCCCCCAAAAATCTTCCTTCTTTGATCAACTTTTGCTTCCAAGTCCTGCTTCCACTGACAGTTCTAACCATCCAGAATTTGAGCCTCCCCTAGTCCCCATTTTGCAATGGGTTTCTTGGCAAGTTCCCTTCCTGATGTGCAACCTGCAACACTGCAGGTCCTGTCAGTTCCATGATGAAAATGAGAGAAGCCTGAGAGAGTCAATGACCATAGTGTGGGTGCTTGTTCCACCAGAGCTTCCTTAATTGCTACTAGTAATGGTGAGCCTCAGAGGCACAGTGGTTAGAATGCAGTACTGCAGGCTAGTTCTGACTGGTGGCTGCCTGCAATTTGGCACATTGAATCTCATCAGGCTCAGGGTTGACTGATCCTTCTGAGGTGGGTAAAATGAGGACCCAGATTGTTGGGGGCAATAGGCTGACTCTGTAAACCACTTAGAGAGGGCTGTAAAGCCATGTGAAGCGGTATATAAGCCTAAGTGCTATTACTATTGTGAGTCTTGAGTAGAGGTGTCTTCTTGCATGCTGTAGTCTTGAAGCAAACTTCCAATATCATCATCATTATTATTCCTCCTCCTCCTCGTTGACAGAGGGTCCAGTTTCAGAAGTATTCCTACATGAAAGCAACATTAGAAAGAAGCCCAGCATGTTAGGAGTAAAAGTGTGGGAACAGGAGTGGGAAACATTGTGGGAATCAAAGGGAAGAGAGAGCTGATAGTAGCCCTCCTGCAAAGAGCTTATATTTTTCTCCTCTGTTTCTCTTTGCTTTAAAGAGTGTTCATGGCAACATATAAATGTTTTTGTCTTGGAAAAGAACACAGTGTGGATTCAATAAAAGAAAAAGGACCATCTTAATAGCAAAATACTACATTCCTGACAGGGGAGAATTTGTCACTGTGTTTACTATAGTTGGGGCTAATTATTTTTATGTTTTGCAGAAACCTATAATGTAATATAGTGACATTGTAACTGTATTTTCTCTCTTTCTGGTGTATTGCTGTTTCAGGTCAAATCTAGTGTAGGACTGAACATCACAAGTGCTGTAATGGCATTAACTGGTATCATCCTGTACCTATGTGAGCTGTGCCTCAATAATGCTTTTCGGAGATATCCGTATCAATATGACATTGACAGTTTACTTGTAAGTAAAACAATCTGGTCTTGAAATTTGGCTTCATGTGCAGACTTCTGAAGGAGAATATATATACAGGAAATATACCCCAAACCCTTTGAGTTTTGTTTGAAAATCTTTTCTTCAATAGGTCTAAGTCACAAAAACACGAGTGCAATTTCATTTGAATGCTTTTTTTAATATACTGTATTTGTTAAATAAGGGGAATCAATCTTCTTGTCATTGAGGTGCAAAGTGAGTAGGACTTTGTAGATTTCTTCTTTCTTTTCCAGTTTGTTTATTTGGTGGGGAGGGGGATAGAATTTTTTTAAAAATAAATGTGTCTAAATGTTTTTTAGTTGTATTGTTTGATTTTGTCTCTGTACAGTGTAAAAAATTGGTTGTTTTACAATAGGGCTTATGTAGTGAAAAACAAAGGAATGCTTGAGAATTCTATATAGAATAGAATACAGCTGTAAATGTGGAAATCTATACCAGGTTTTCCTGCCACCTCCACACCCTCATCCCTTCTTTGCATTTGGCACCCAGTTTTAGAAAACTGAAATTTAGGTAAGTTCTGAAGTGTGGACAGTTTAGAACCACACTGATACCTTGGATCAATGGCTTGAATTTGTAGTATTTAGTAAAGTGCTGTCCTTTGCTTCAGAGGTGGGATTCATATAATTTACCTACCGTTTCACCCAGCACCGAAAATGTGATTCCCCCCTCTCCTCCATCATCCCAAAGGTGATTTTTCAAGTGGCAAACTGGACTTTGTTTTTCTGTTAAGATATTTAGCTTCTCATCCAAGAAGCTTCTTCAGCTCTGACTAGATGGTGGCCTCAACAACTCTCTAAAAGGATGCAAATGACCAGCTGTCTGCAAGGAGTATAAATCCTTCCATTTCCCCTCCATCCAGTCAGAGCTGAAGAAGCTTCTTGGATGAGAAGCGAAGCGTCTCCACAGGAAAACAAGAAAGTCCAGTTGTCTCTTGAAAAAGCACCTTTGGGACAACCATGGCCTGGATGACTTTGGGACAACCATGGCCTTTGGGACAACCATGGCCTAGAATCTTTCTAGACCCTCTCCTCCATTGCTTCTCTCCAGGCAGCAGGAAAACAGGCCCTCTATGCTTCCTATTAGGAAATGGAGGAGAAGCAAATTACATCTATTTATTTCAACGGTGAGAATACTTCCCTTTAGAATATTGCAAAACATAAGAGATGCTAATGTTCCCTGGTGCATTTTTCTCAGATCACAAAGGCTGTGCAGGTAGTCTTTACAATTAATTTACAATTATTCAATTTACAATTGTATATTTAGTATCAATGGCACTCAAAAAAAATGACCTCTCCTTGCATTTATGACTGTTGCAGTGTCCCCACAGTCACCTCATTAAAATTGGGGGGGTGGTGGCTACTAGCAATTTATTTAGGACAGTTGCAGGATCCCCTTTGCGACTTTCCCAGCCAGCTTCTAATCAGCAAAGGCAGTGGGGGTGGGGAAGGTGGATTCACTTAACAACCATATGATTCTCTTAACTGCACAGATTTGCTTAACAACAGTAGCAGAAAAGGTGACTCACTTAACAATCACTTTGTTTAGCAGTGGAAAATCTGGTCCCAATTGTGGTTATAAGTGGAGGTTTACCTATCAGTGTCTCTGTTTTTCCCAATACAGTTGTTCCTCCCAGTGATTGCCAAGGAAGCAGCTGGGAGTCCCTTTTAATGGTGTAGCACATTCAATAAAATAAAGTAAAGTACATACCATTCCATTAATTTCTCTTTCCACATGTCTTCCTACTAAACAGAGTGTCAATTTTGGCCTCTCCTGTGTGTTGCTCTTGTTCAGCCTGCTGGAATTCTGCATCGCTGTTTCACTGGCTCATTTCGGCTGCCGGGCAACTTGCTGTAGGGATGACCAGGTAAATATTCGATACTCCGATAATAGCTTTAGCAGTTATTGTTAAAAAATGTAAAGAAGATTGTCTGTTTATGTTCTTTATATCTGCACTCCACCTAACCTGCGTGTTCTGATCTGGCTCCCAAACACGACAAGCGTGCTGTGTTTAACTAAATGTTCCCTTTATTTGGAGCACCAGCAGCCCCGGAAAAGAGTCTCTGTCTCTGTCACAGCAGGCTAACAAAGTCTCTAAGTGCCTGTAGAAATCTCACTCCCCTTCCCCCTAAAATGGCCCCAATACACCAAGAGTCTCTCTCTCTCCCCACACTCGTAAAGGAAGTCCCGCAAGGTTCGCTCACTCTTTTCCAGCAGCTGAGACACACACAGACATACACACACATGCTCAGAAGGCGTGCCTGACCCCCAGCGCTGCAGATTCCAATAAAGAATTCTGATAAGTTCCAGACAGGATTCAGAAGTTCAGATTATCAGTGGCTGACTGACAGGGAGACAAATAATTGTTTGCCACACCAATTCGTCTCCACCCCCTGCCTTTTACCACCAGAGTTAGGGTGGGGCTTAGGACTGAGGACCAACTGATAGATTCCCACTACTCTCCTCTGCCTTCTGCGCATCCACGCATTAGGCACTAGACCCAGATGTTTCTCCTCTTTCTCATCATCCACTTTGGGATCTGGGAGCTGTTGACTCTCCATCTGAGGACTAATGGACGGCCCAGGCTCCGCCTCTTGTCTCTATCTCTTGACACCTTAAATGCTCAGACCCTAAACCCTTTGCCTGTTAATTTATAGTTTTAAAGAATTCTCTATCAGGACTTTGAGCTATCAAGGATTTCAACCTGTTGGTGAGACTGCCAGCATCACAGTTAAAACATACAACTGAAGAATCTAGTCGTCCTACCTAGAGTAACAGATGGGTCCCTGAGTTTATTTTGTATTGACTACTCTTTTCTATTATAGCCAATGATGCTTTTTGTGCCTTACCAAGTCATCGGAGGTGGAGAAATGGCAACTGAACCAAATCCTCCTCCTCCTCTTCCACCAGCTTACGATAACGTGGTTACCAAATCTCAGTAAAACAAGAACACTAGGAAGGAAGTTTTGAGAAGTTTTGCAACAGAGGTTTTAGGAGAAGCAATCCCATGACTATGAGGAGGCTGCTACGTGTGAGGATTGGACATGAGTCACTTTTTTTCAAGTTTGTTGTAACTTTGGATGATCACTAAATAACCAGTTGTAAGTTGAGAACTACCTGTAATAATGGTTGCATAATCACTGTGATCCCAAAACAAAAGACGTTTGCATATAACTACAGTACTCCATATTGTTAGGGTAGTTTAAGCTGATGAAAAACACAGATTCCATGCAAATTGCCATTTATTTATTTTTTAGTATCATCAGGGTGATTCAGGTATTCTTGGAGTTGAAGTCTACAGTTCCTAAAGGTGCCAGATTTGCCCATTCCTGGTACTATATATGCCCCAAGAGACTCAATTGGAATGTAGAGAAGATTCGTTGCTTCCTTGTTCATAATTACATGTTGAAAAGTTTGACTCCTGCAATGATTTTACAGGTGTACAAAATGTACATTTGCACAGTTTTTGAGGTTTAAATTGATAGGCAGTATCCTGCATATAATCTAGCTCAGTTGAACTGATATCACTCTTACTTCCTTTCTTTAATGAACCTGTATAAGGATGGGAAGTTGAACAACTAGACTTGTGGTGCGGCCAGAACAATCTTGAACTGAATACACTCAAAATTGTAGAAATGATAGTAGATTTCTACCACCTCTTACAATACTAGACAACATAACATGTTTCCCCAAGAATAAGACCTCATCTTATTTTCTCCAAAATAAGCGCTAGGCCATATTTTCGGGGGACATCTTAATTCTCCAACCGTATGAGGTGGAGGGGCAAGCTGTCCCACATGCCCTGCATCGGCTTACTGAAGGATCACAGCAGGCCATCCCATCCACACATACAGCTGACTCAGCGGCTGCTCTGACCATCGCCTCCAGCAAGTGTGGCCACTTCTACAGCTGATTGCAGCCTGGTGTCTCACATAGTCATTCCGAAGGGTATTTTATCTTATATATTGTATCTTATATTAATTACATTAATGACATTGTTTTATTTAGTATCCTAGTATGATTTGTGTTGATTGCTTATTTAGTTTCCTATGACTAACACCGAGTGTTGTATCTTATGATTTATAATGAATGTATTTTATGATTATGATCATGATTTATCACTTCTTGCTTGTACGTACACTGCGAGCTTATGCTCCGGAGACAAATTCCTTGTGTGTCCAATCACACTTGGGCAATAAAAAATTCTATTCTGTTCTGTTGTTCTGTGCTGTGCTGTTTTGTTCTGTTCCTAATCCTACTGGATTCCTACCCAGTGGTGGGATTCTACTAGTTTGCACCGGTTCAGTAGAACCAGTTATTAAGTAATTAGGATAACCTTTGTTAAGTAGTTAAGCAGTTCAGAAAGAACCGGTTGTTGGAAGAAATCTTTTTCCCCCCACACACACTTTACAGGGTTAATCCTGTAAGGAATTAAAATATTCTGGTGTTTCCTAGCCTAATCTTTATTGCCCTGTTTACAGAAACAGCCTCTCCGTTAACCCTTATTACATTCTTGGCAGTAAGACTAGACTTACTGTCGCTTCCAGCACTTTGAAAAAATAATTGAATAACAAAGCAGAAGCTTTTAATGACAAGAAATCAAGATGAGTGATATTCAGCAAGGCTTCTTGGCTAGCTAGAAAAATTGACATTCTAACTTGAGTTTACATACCCTCTCTGACTTTTGGTCTAAAACTGGTTTTAGGTGAAGTTTAATTCTGTGTTTAGTGATGTTTAATCCTGTGTTTAGTGATGGGATAATTTTCCCTATTCAGCTTTGTTTGGAAGGAAAAATGTTAATCTCTGTTCCTGAAAAGAAGCAGCTTCAAAAATCTGACTAGTTCCTGTGTCTATTTGTTCTGGTAATTGGTTTAACAACCAACAGATACTCTGTTTGCTCCTTTGCTTCATTCTGGGAAGTTTAAATGACCGCTTTGCTAAAGTGTTTCATTTTATGAACAAGAGTTTGTTGCTGATAGTTATCATTGCATTTTAACTATTTTAATTCCTCAAGGTGCTCTGGCACCCTGAATGATTTGTAACTCCAGTTTGCAGGTATTTCTAATCTAATGATTGGTTGTAAGCAAAGAAGCATTTTGTATTTTTCTACAGATAATCCTTGATTTACAACAGTTACAATGGCACTGAAAAAAGTGACTTATGACCATTTTTCACACTTACGATTGTTGCAGCAAACTGTCATTAGGGCAAAGAAGCGATGTCACATGACCACCTGGCCACGCTCATCCGGTCACATGAAGTACTGCAGTTGTGAAATGAGTGACATAGTTGTTAAGAATGCTGCAACGGGCATAAATGATAACCAGTCATAAGTGCGAGGACTGATCAAAAGTGTGAGGACCTATCAGAAATCACTTTTTTCAGCCCTCTGGGTAGTCCCTATGTGCATAGGGACTACTTAGAGGGCTGAAAAAGTTATTTTTGACCGGTCCTTGCACTTTTGATTAGTCCTCACACTTATGACTGTCCTCACATTTTACGTTTTGCACCCTATCTTGTCACCATGGTGAAGAGAAGCAGTTGTGAAATGAGTGACATGGTTGTTAAGAATGCTGCAACAGGCATAAAATGTTAGGATGGTCATAAGTGCGAGGACCGGTCAGAAATTACTTTTTCAGCCCTCTGAGTAGCTGAATGCCTATGCACATAGCCATGGCTGCCTAGTCATATGACCAGCTAGCCATGCCCACCCTGTCACATGACCAGCTAGCCATGCCCCCCAAATAAGACACACACACATAGAACCAGTTGTTAAAAAATTTGAATCCCACCACTGGTCCCACCCCCTTTTTTTTAGACAAATCAACACTTGGAGCCAGATTTATTATTCTCTTTCAGCTCAGCTCTTCCAGATTTAAATTAAGAAAGGCAGACAGATTCAAGACTACTTCTGGGATACATTTACGTTGTCTAAAAGATCCTCTGTGGAGGATCTCTGTGGATGAGGCATTCCTTGTGTCCAGGTTTCTGCTCACTGGTCTTTCTGGTAGAGTCAGAAAAAATAGTAGAACCTGACCACTGTAGACACAGCACTCCATGAAGGGATCTGCCTGTTGGGCCATTAGTTTTTGCAATGGAGGGATAGGTTGGTTATTCCAAGATCACTAAGGTTGAAGGATAGCTAAATCAGTCATTCCAGTCCTCTTTCAAAATTCTCCTCCTCACAGCTGATTATCATCCCATTGACTGAAACACCCGTCTAATTTCCCCTTGAAATGAACTGCTAGGAATTGAACTAAAGACTGAAAAGCCAATATTATAATATAGGGAAATTGTCTTGCCATCTAGAAGAGACCTAGAAGAGATAACATCTTTAAAAGATGACTTCTGGGAATAGCGTAGCTCATGGAGGGGTAGGGAGTTCACAAGCCGTCTTCCCCCTCTAAAACACTTATAGTATTGAAGCGACCTGCTCTCCACACCCTCATAGACGTTCGTAGAACAGGCAATACAAAACAGCAATAGGAGGATCAGGACTCCAAAGGGTGCTCCTGAGTAACATGCACCCCGAAAGAAGTGGGGGTCTCTCCAATAGATAGGAAATGTATCGTAGGGAGGAGTCAACCAAAAAGCAAATGCTCAGTTTAAGTGCAAAAGGAAACATAATTTACCCATCTTAACTTTGCAGAGAGGATTTGGCTTTGGCATCTACTTATTGGCTAAACGATGAGGTCCAGATGTTTCAGCGGCCTCTGAGGTTTCCAGGGAGAGTTTGGCAAGGAGCGCAATCGGAGGCTTTGCCTGTTCAAGCGCTAAAAAGAGCAACCCGAAAGCTACAGAAAACGCCGGTGGAGGGGAAAAGAATCCTCCGCTGGACGAGGGCTACTTACAGAGCTCGGGAAGGGAGAATGGAGAGGCTGTGATCGCAATGCGCGTCCCCTTCTTTTTATTTCTGGCGATTCCTGCAAAGATTGTGGAAGCCTCCGAGGGGTTGAAAATGAGCCCCTCCAAGCGTGGGAATTGCGTACTTTGGGAGAAAGAGAGAAGCGAAAGAGATGCCGAGGTTGATGAGGTTGATTTCAGTGATTCGTTTTAGCCTGGGAATAACAGGACTATATAAACTTGGACAGTTTTCTTTTCATTTCTGAACAATCAGATGGTTCCTGGCTCCAAACTTTTATTTCTTGCAACAGTTAAAGTGGCAAGAAAGAAGTTTTTTCTCCGGAGTCCTCAATTAAGCTATGAGTAAATCCCTCCTTTCAGTAGACAGCGGAACCCCGCCCACCACTTGTTCCTGTTAGGTTACTTTCGTTTTTCCTGAGGCTTTCGTGTACTTCATCTTGAGCGTTGTGGTGAGTAGTTTCTGATTACTTTTTAATTAGATGTGTAATTAACCGTGCCTGCCGGTTCTCCCCTGCAGCCATCCACCCGTGACCTGCGGTGTTCTCAGCCACCGCAGATCTTCTAGACGGGAGGATTTCAGGGGGAGAATTAGTGGACAGGGAAGAGTTTGCAGTCAATCTTGCCGTGATAGAAGTGCCCAATACGTGCAAAGGCGCTATATAAACTTGCAAAAATTCAACATTCCAAGTTCACCATTTAAAGAAGAGGGTGGATGGGTCGATTTTCGCTTCATGTTGACTTCCAATTAATAGCCTTCTCTTAAAGTCGGTACAAATTCTAACCATGGGATTATTGGCCAAGTCAGAGTTTTAAAAATCCGGAGGGCTATTAGATGCCGATGGCAGTTAGGACTTTACTGAATCACTTCACTGCTTTCTGAGGTTGTCGGGAGTTTTGTTAGAAAACTCAGGCTGGTGGTCCAGTTGTGTTTTGATAAGAAGCCTCCCCACATCAATGAAGCAAAGGTCAGATACAGATCCCTGTTATTGTGTCCTTCACAGTAACTTGTTCTGTCCAAACCGGTATGAACTTGCTGGAAGGTGTCAATCAGTATCATCATCCATGCCTGATGCTTTTAGATCCATCTGCCAGTAACAGGGCAGGAGGACAAGTACAATAAAACCTTGCCCAATTGAAAAATGCCATTTAACTGGGTGGATCTGAGGTGGTGCTCAGTTTAGAAAGAGACCTTTTGCATTGAAAAATGTTCTCCATATTCTGGTTAACATTTCTCTTGCTGATATCCGTGGAGATTCTCAATCCTCTAGGTCATGGTTGTCCCAAAGGTGCTTTTCAAAAGGCAACTGTAGTCTTTGGGTTTTTTCCTTGAAAACATTTTATTTATCAAGCAAGAAGCTTCTATGGTTGTGGCTGAATGGTGGGGAACGGAATGATTTTGTCTATCCCTGAGAAAGTTGTATGTTTTACTACCTGTTCCCTGAAGCCTTCTGGCAATCTTCTTCAGTTTCACTACAGACAAATATAATCTCATAAAGTGAGATTAAGGAGAAGGATCAGAATTTGCCTCCTTGATGTTAAGATATTAACTTTTCCTCACTTGTTTATTTGCAGGTAATTTAGTTGTGGCAACACTTCCAGCAAGAATGGCCAGTGGAACCATAATTGTCATCCCCTCTAATGGAGCAAACATGATCCAAATGGCCCCTGGATTGCCCAGTGTTGCTCTTCAGGCATCTGGAGCAACTCCATATCTTATGTATGGAGCACAGCATCCTGGAATTCCCACCAGTGCTCCTCAACAAGCCCCACAAAATGGTCCTTTGGAGAGATTCCTCAAGGCTGAGCCCAAAGTGCTTGGGGTACGCATGCTTTGCTTTGAAGTCCATTAAGATTTTATTGGCTATGTAAAGACTTGAGAGCCTCATGTTGAAGTCCTAGAACTTGGCTTGGCTGTTGTCTGGTTCTGGAATATACTCCAGAAACCTCTGCTCTTCCTAGTAGATTCATTTGTGTTTCTACAAAAAATTCTGATTAGGATAGGCATTCTTTTGCTTTGCTCTTTAACTGAGAAAGTTAAAGAGAAAGTCAGCCAAGGTTTCATCCAGATCTCTTTTTATCCAGTGGTGAAATGTAAAATTATTTACTACCGGTTCTGTAGGCGTGGCTTGGTGGTGGTGGGGTAATGTGACTGGGTGGGTGTGGCTAACTTTTTTTGAAAAGTTTTGAAAAGTTGAAAAGCATTTTTTCGACAACCTCTTTGTCCGAAGAGGTTGTCAAAAAAATGCTTTTAAAAGGCTCTGACAATCGTAGCTGAGTTGGCTGATCGTCAGAGCCTTTTTTTTTTACTTTTAAAAGCATTTTTTCACCCAAAGAGAAAAAATCCTTTTAAAAGTAAAAAAAAAAAGCCTCTGATGATCGCGCAGTTCAGCTGGGCATGGCCGGGAGAGGGGGCACACAGGAATATTTGCTACCAGTTCTCCGAACTACCCGCTGCTATCACTACCAAACCAGGAGCATTTGACCCCTTTTTATCCCTTCCCTCTGAGAAGTGCAATTGTTGGACATTTCTCCAGAAGAACCTGGTCATGGATTGGCTGCAGCCCAAGCTGGTTGAAGTCACTTTCTGCTTATGATTGTGATTAACTTCCTCCTGCAGAGGAGGAGTCTGTAGTGAGAGGTGTCATTTTACTCTTAAAAGCCCATCATGATATTCTTACAGACCTCCTTCCTGACAAAAGCAGACCCATTGAGGGTCAAACTAGATCATAATCTGGAGTAAATGTCTGGTACATAGTGACAACAGTGTCTCAATCTCTGCCTTCTCCCTATTTGGATTTTTCACCATAGGAAACTAGGCCTTGGGTCAACACCTGCACTGCAAGCTTAGAAACCCCAACACCTTTGAAGGATTTTTCAAAGATGGATAGAAATTATGTCTTTCCTGGGGTGCTAATAAATGTGTCTTTCCCAGATTCAGAAAATTGGTCTTATTTTGTGTGTTTTCCTTCCATAGGCCATCCAAATCATGATTGGGTTGCTCCACATTGGCTTTGGGGCTGTCTCGCATCGGCTGTTTTCTCTTTACTATTTTACCTTGTATGGAATTGGAGGTTATCCCTTTTGGGGAGGGATATTTGTAAGTATGTGTACATTTTTGTTGAGTCATACACCATGGTAGTAATGGCCAACAGATACAGGTACCTATAAAAGTCCTGTTTGCATTGGAGCCTATACGGCTTCTCATGAGTGCCAGATTTTTCTGAATTTTTTTCTGTTGATATTTCCAGTGGACCAAAATAAACCCTTTTCTCTTTCTTTTACCATAGTTCATTTCTACTGGATCACTATGTGTAGCAGCTGTGGCCCATCCAAGACCTGATTTGGTGAGAAACCTATGTAGCATTTGAATTTCCTTTATGTTATTTTTTTGTAAGCACTCAGGACCTTTTATTGTGTCAATTCTCTTCAGATACTGTTCAGTTATTAAATCAACATTTAGGAAAGAAAAGCAAACTCAAAAGCCCCACCCATTTCCTTCTTTGATCAACTTTTGCTTCCAAGTCCTGCTTCCATTGAAAGTTCTATGTCAACAATAGGGAATGTTCAACCATCCAGAATTTGAGCCTCCCCTGGTCCCCATTTTCCGTTGGGTTTCTTGCCAAGTTCCCTTCCTGATGTGCAATCTGCAACATTCCAGGTCCTATCAGTTGCACAACAAAAATGAGAGAAACTTGAAAGAATCAATGACCATGATGTGGGTGCTTATTCTATGAGAGCTTGTTTAGTTGCTACTAGTAATGGTGCTGAGCAAAGAGGTGTCTTCTTGAGTTCTCTAGTTTTGAACCAGAGCCCCAACATGCCGCTTCCTTCTTTTCCTCCTCTTCCTCCATCTTGATAGAGGTTCCTGTTTCAAAAGTGTTCCTACATGAAAGCAACATTAGGAATCAGCTCAGCATGTTAGGAGTAAAAGTATGGAACAAGTGTGGGAATCCTCCCTGGAATCAAAGAGAGAGCTGTTGGTAGTCCTGCAAAAAGCTTACTTTCTCTCCCCCTCCCCCCCTTGATTTAAAATGTGTTCATGGCAGGGTAGATTGATTTAAATCAAGTCGATTTAAATCACTAGTAAAGAGGCTTGATTTAAATCAACTCGATTTAAATCATAATTTTTAAAGAGCAACTGTCATCTCTGTCCCTCAGCAGCTCCTCCTCTCCCCTGCTGTTGACTCATCGACAGTCCGAATACTGCAGAATATACAGCCTCATGCTACATAACTAAGCTCCATTTCATGCCGAATAAATTAAATTATTAATGTATCTTAAATAGAAAACTATTTTTAGATAGATTTTACTCCAAAAGCATTTTATTAAAATAAATTTGATAAAAATAAAAAAAATCCAATTTAAATAAAAAAACCAGATTTTTTTAGTTTATTTTTTTTTAATCGATTTTTATCCATTCTGGTTCATGGCAACATAGAAATGTTTTTGTCCTGTAAAGGAACACAGTGTTGATCCAAAAAAAGAAAAATGACTATCTTGGTAGAAAAATATTACATTCCTGACAGGGGAGAACTGAAGACAGAGCAATTTTTAAATGTTCAGAATTCTCACTACTGGCTCCAAGGATTTCTCCATTTCCGTCTCTCTAGTAGCCTCCCTTTAATGTTGTATCATGTTAAAGAGCATTTAACATTAACATTTAACACTTAGAGTGCATTGTGCCCTAGAATAAACAGTGTAAGGTTTCTTTAACCGAAACATTAAGGGTGAATAATCTTTACCAGTTTTCCTGTCACTGTTTTTTTTAAATTAGATTTATATGCCACCCTTCTCCAGAGACTCGGGGCTGCTTAAAATGCATTAAGCAATAGCCTTCATACTTTTGTATATTTTTTATACAAAGTCAGCTTATTGCCCCCACAACCTGGGTCCTCAATTTACCTACCTTAGAAAGGATGGAAGGCTGAGTCAACCTTGAGCCTCGAACTTGCAATAATTGCAGACAGCTGAATCTTAATAACAGTTGAGCTATCCGAGGCTCAATAACTGTTGAGCTATCCGAGGCTCCTTTCTGTTAACCACCTGGCCTTGAATGGAGACTGATATCCAGAAACAGAAGAAATTTGACAGTGAAAAATCTTCAAATGAATGGTGGCATTTGCCTTTCCACTGTGGAAAACACTGTTGCTGCTGCTGTTTGACACCTATGATTTAGTGGATGTTGTCTGCTTTCACCATTGACTGGTTATGGGTCATCAAACACACACGTGGATTGAATTCTGTCACTGTTTTTACCATAGTTGGGTCTAATTGTTTTTATGCTTTGTATTTAATAAGACCTATGCTGACACCGTAACTGTATTTTCTCTCTTTCTCGTGTATTGCTGTTTCAGGTAAAATCCAGTGTAGGAATGAACATCACAAGTGCTATAATGGCATTATGTGGTATCATCCTCTATACATGCGAGATAATCATCAGCACTATTCCTGTAAATAATGCTACAGTTGTAATCGTAATTGTAAGTAAACCAACCTGTTCTTAAATTTTAGCTTCACGTGCAGAATCCAGAAGGAAATTATGTATGCAATTGGGATATCCCAAACCCTTTGACTTTTGTTTGAAATCTTTCCTTGAATAAGTCTCAGTCCCAAAGACATGTACTGTATGTGTGTGTTTATGTATACATATACACATACACATACACATACACATACACATACACATACATATACATAGGTCTTTGGTTATTCAGATCTTCTCCCGCATAAAATTGAAGTGTCTTGGCGACGTTTCGACGAAGTCTCATTTGTCATCTTCAGGCTGGTGTTCTCGGCTTTGTGCTTGCTTCCAGCAATGCTCCTGGAAGCACGAAGCCGAGAACACCAGCCTGAAGATGACGAATGAGACTTCGTCGAAACGTCGCCAAGACACTTCCAATTTTACGCGGGAGAAGACCCGAATAACCAAAGACCTACATACAAACACCAGCGAAAACCTCAGAAAACATACATATACATACTGTATACATATACATATACGATATGATATTATATTGATATATAAATCAAATAAAACTCAACTAAATTAAAACATATACATGTACATGTACATCAGTGGTGGGTTGCTCCCGGTTCGGCCCGGTTTGGCTGAGCCGGTAGCGGTGACAATGTGATGTCACTGAACTGAACTGGCTCTCTTTGCTTGGGAGCTGGGCCCTCCTGCCCACCTCTGTGTTATTCTTACTTTATTTCTTCTTTTTTAGCCCAGCTGATAGGCGCGGCAGAGTGGATTGCCATACCTCAGCTGGGCAGATACCTAATGCGCGTGCACGAAGAGAACCGGTGGTAACACCAGTTGGAACCCACCACTGTTATACATATAAATGAAGGGACGTGGTGGCTTAGTGGTTAAGATGCTGAGCTTGTCGATCAAAAGGTCAGCAGTTGAGTGGTTCAAATTCCTAGTGCCACATAATGGGGTGAGCTGCTGTTTCTTGTCCCAGCTTCTACCAACCTAGAAGTTCGAAAGCATGTAAAAATGCAAGTAGAAAAATAGGGACCATCTTTGGTGGGAAGGTAACAATGTTCCATGCGCCTTTGGCGTTTAGTCATGCCGGCCACATGACCACGGAGACATCTTCAGACAGTGCCGGCTCTTTGGCTTTGAAACGGAGATGAGCACCGCCTCCTAGAGTCGGGAACAACTAGCACATATGTGCGAGGGGAACCTTTACCTTTACCTTTACCTTTACCTTTACCTTTACCTTTACCTTTACCTATACCTATACCTATACCTATACCTATACAAGTTAAATAAGGGCAAGCAATCCTCTGGTCATCGAGGCAAAAAGTGTGTAGGACTTCTTTCTTCTCCTGTTTTTGTTTTTTTTTGGTGGGGAGGGAGATAGATTTTTAAAAAATGGTAAATGTGTTTTAGACATACCTATTGATTATGTCTCTGTACAGTATAAAAAATTGGTTGTTTTACAGTAGGGCTATGTGGTCATACAAAACAAAGGAGTGTGTAAGAGTTCTATATAGCATAGTATTTCTCCATTTCCGTCTCTAGTTGCCTAGCTGTACATGTTGAAATCTATTCATTTCCTGCCACCCCCACATCCTCATCTCTTCTTTGCATTTGCCACCCAGTTTTAGAAAACTGTAATTTAGGTAATTTCTGAAGTGTGGATAGTTTAGAACCACACTGATATACCTGGGATCAATGGCTTGAATTTTTAGTATTTTTTGTAAAGTGTTGTTCTTTTCTTTCTTATTAGGGTTAAATCATAGTAATATCACATCCAGGACTTTTTTCCTTTCCAGTCTGACAGATGATTGGAAAGAAGTTGGGTAAAGAAAATAGATCTAGCTGCACCCTTATTGAGGAGGGGAAACAATATATCTTAGACTGGCTGAATCTAAATCACGTTGCTGCCCTTAACCAGATTCTGTTGATGCCAATTTTGCCATGTGATTGCCTTTACCTTATCCTCAGCCCATGAGTAAGATTTATACCTGATGTGAGTAGGTAAGTTAGCTCTACTGGTATAAAACTAGTCTTTTCCTCTCTTATTCTGAGCCCATCCAACCACAGCCTCAAGGTATATGAAATCTATTTCACTACCCCCATTATCTTAGAGAAAAGGTCAGGTGACCAAGAGTGGATATGTTATGATAGTGGGGAGGCCTGTTGCTTTTCCTCCTCTTTCTCTCTAAGCACTTTTTTTTTTGAGGTCTCCTATCCATTCCCCCCCCCCCTCTCCTCCATCATCCCAAAGGTGCTTTTTCAAATGGCAACTGGACTTCGTTTTTCTGTGAAGAAATTTAGCTTCTCATCCAAGAAGCTTCTTCAGCTCTGACTAGATGGTGGCCTCAACAACTGTCTAAAAGGATGCAAATGACCAGTTGTCTGCAAGGAATATAAATTCTTCCATTCCACACCATCCAGTCAGAGCTGAACAAGTTTCTTGGATTAGAAGTGAAACGTCTCCACAGGAAAACAAGAAAGTCCAGTTGCCTCTTGAAAAAGCACCTTTGGGACAACCATGACCTGGATGACTGAGAATCTCCCTAGACACTCTCTTCCATTACTTCTCTCCAGGCAGCAGGAAAGCAGATCCCCCTCCCCAATTTCCTATTGGAAAATGGAGGGCAAACACATTACACCTATTTACTTTGACAGTGAGGTGGGCAGTATCTACATTTGATAATTAAGTAAAATGAATCTATTTGTAGTATGGTTTAATCTCTTTGCCCTTCTCTGGCAGAAACGATGGCTTCAGCTAGTCTGTTTCAGATCTTCTATCTTGCAAGATACATCTAATTGTGGCATGAGCTGCTTTCCTCTTTTCAGAAGATTAGTAGTGCTTGGGCTATTAGTACGCAATATCTTTTCATATGTATCTTTATTTTGCCTTACATTTAATTTGAGATATGCCCAAACTGAGGGTGGAAGGAAGGTACAGCAGACACCCCATTTCTGTTGTAGTAATGATTGTAAGTGGTCCAGGGGGACAGGAATGGCGATGGTATATTTTCCAAATAAGGAAAATGTGCAGGTGCAGAATGAATTAGTTTGCTTTCACTGTTTTGGGTCTGTCCCTTGTGACTCTTGGGGGTAATTCAGGAGAACATACACCCAAAATGTTCTAATGTGTTTGGGTCATCATAACCTGCACACCTTATTGTGGGAAACATGTCCCTTTAAATAAGGAAGCAGAGGGATTGGAGGTAAGCAAAAGAAAGCATCTTTCACTGACATGCAAAGCTAGAGGGATCACTGGAAGCAGCTGGGGATCCCTTTTAATAATGAAGTACAAAGTAAAGTAAAATATATACCACTACATTAAGTTCCCAGCAAATTACAACTATCTTTCCACATGTCTACAGGATACTGTACAGCAAATCAGTTATGGCTTCTCCAGTCTGTTTCTCTTGTTCAGCGTGCTGGAGTTTTGCATCGCTGTTTCCCTGGCTCATTTTGGGTGCCAGGCAACTTGCTGTAGTGGTGCCCAGGTAAATCTTTGATACTTTAATAATAGCTTTAGCAGTTCTCATTGTTAAAGAATGTAAAGAAGTTTGTCCACTTTTCTTCTTTATATTTACACTCCACCTAACCTGATTTTTTGCTTGTTTCTTTGCTATTACCCTGAACAATTTGTGAGAAAAATTGGTTACTCATGTTACCCAATAAGCTTTATAACTAGGAGACATTTGGATTGTGATTTATTTGCTTCTGCATATGAATAATAAGGTGATGCAATTTTTCTTAGCTTCTCTTTTGCTAGAGAGTGAATGTCATGAATACAACACAGTTTGTCTGGTCTCTTTATAATTCAGTGATGCAGAAGTTAATGTATCCATTTTCGAGGGCTCAGTTCTAACTATTGTTACTTTAGTAGTGTGACTACATTAATTTAAGTATCTGTCACTTGATCACATTTTCTCTCAATGCTACCATTTTTTAAGAAATAACATTATTTTTAAATCTCAGACAAACAACTGCATACATGTGACCACCATATGCTACCTAAGATCTCTATATATAGATCTGGTAATAAAGAAGTTCTGTCACCACTACAAAGGCCTTTGAAAAAATCAGTTGAAAACAATTGAATTACCAACCATGTAGCTACATTCTTCATTGGCAAGTTTTGTGGTGGGTCAGAAAGCCACGTCCGTCCCTTGTTAGACAATTGGCTTCCTTTTGTACCAATAACAAACATACTCTCAACCTTTCAGAAATGCTTTAGAGTAATTTGAGAGGGAGAAAATGGGACAGAAGAAAGACTGAAGGGGGTAAATATGATCGGACCTGACAAAACAGAAGAACTCTAAAAATACAGTAGTGGCCAAAATTGTGGAAACCTTTTGGGAAAAGTGTATTTTTGAGGTTTGATGGCTAATAACACCACTTTGTTTTGAGTTTCAAGATAATCCTATTCCCGTGATGGGAAACCTATGGCACGGGTGCCACAGGTGGCACGCGGAGCCATATTGGTGGGCACGCGAGTGTTGCCCTAGCTCAGCTCCAGCACGCATGTGCACACCAGCCAACTGATTTTCAGGCCTTCCGGTCCAACTGGAAGTTAGGAAACTGGCTGTTTCTGGCCTCCGGAAGGCCTCCAGGGGGAATGGGGAAGGCTGTTTTTGCCCTCCCCAGGCTCCTAGAAAGCCTCTGGAGCCTGGGGAGACGGAAAACGGGTCTACCGGGCCCACCATGCCATCGTGTGCCAAAAGCAGGGGGAAGTGTGGGAGGGTCATGTGCGCATGTGCGGGAAGGTGGGGCGCATTGAATTATGGATGTGGGCACACGCAGCCGCAACCCCCCCATGCTCCCCCCCACTTTTGGCATGTGATGGCGAAAAGGTTAGCCATCACTGTCCTATTCCACTGCTGGAATGGCCTGGGAATAGCCCAGACCTTAACCCAATGAAAAATCTATGGAGCCGACTAAAGAAACTTGTTAGTCAGAAGCCACCCAGCAATAAAACCCAGTTAATGGAAGCAATAATTCAATCTTGGTTTCACATTATAACAGCTGCAGAATTAAAAGACTTGGTTCACTCCATGGGAAGACGTTGTAAGGCCGTAATTCCTGCTAAAGGTTACACAACTAAGTATTAACTGACGTGATAATTTTTGTATATCTCATTATTTCTACGGTGATATTTTTTGTATATCTCATTTTTTCTACATTTTACTTTTCTTCTTTATATTGTAACTGCTATTCTGATAGCAAATCCTTCATAAAGGTTATTGCATTACATTCTTGATTAAATTATTTTTCCATTGATATATAATTTTATGGTACTACTCCCCCCCCAAAAAAGTATGCTATTAGCTAGTTTTAGAAAATACACTTTTCCCAAAAGGTTTCCAGAGTTTTGGCCACTACTGTATTGCAAGCAGCTAAATCAACATTTAGAGATACCTGTCTTGGGCTGCATGGTGCCCCCTAGCTTGCTTGTTTTCTTGCAGATGTTTCATTACTCAAACTAGGTAACATCATCAGTTTTATTAGTTGGGTAATAAAACATCTGGAAAAAAATAACTAAGCTCAGGGTCCCCTTATTTTAATCAAGGTCCCCTTATTGCAACCCTGAGCTCCAAAAATTTTTCTGATACCTGTATCAGTTCACAGGAATTGCCAATTGAATCCATTATGGAAACCAAAATAATAACCTCTCCTAGAGGGCAATGCATCTTCTTTGGGCCTTTAAACTGTTAAAGTAAATTAATAATCTGATAGTTTTTGTGAATAAATCATGAGATTATTATTTCTTTATTTATATGCTCCTCAGCTGGACCCTAGAAGGTTTACAACAACACAGTAACCATATGAATAAAGAAACATAAAATATAAGCAATAAAAACCTAACACACAAAATAAAATCAGTCTTCAAAGGTCCTCAGGAGAAGCCAGTTGACTTCTCTTACCACTCACCACTTTCCAGAGGACCATCCCAGTTGGTATCATTTTTATTTCAGAAGGGCATCTATTCCATACAGAGAACACTCACTGGGGTGGGGTGGGGGTGGGGGTTTGTCTTCCACTTGTTGATAGGTAGATGGGAGATCCTGAGCTAAATATGTAGACAAGGCTGGCAGTTTTAATCAAGAAATGTTACTTAAATGCCTAGTCACTAAACCATTTGCATGTTAATGTATAGTTTTAAAGAATTCTCTATCAGGACTGTGAGCTATCTAGGATTTCAGCCTGTTGGTGAGACTGCCAGCATCACAGTTAAAAACACACAACTGGAGAATCTATTCCTCCTATTAGAGCAAGAGATGCTTTCCTGAGTATTTTTGTATTGACTTCTTTTTTGTTACAGCCAACCAATCGTTTTGTGCCTTACCAAATCATGGAAGATGAAGCAGTGACAACTGAACGTAATCCTCCTCCTCCAGCAATTTACAATAACATGGTTACCACATCTCGGTAAAACAAGACGGAAATGTGAGAAGTGTTGCAACAGAGGTTTCAGGAAAAACAATGCTTTTCATATTACTTTAATTTGTCCTCTGGCTTCTTAATTTATTTTTCAATTGCAGCTTTTAAACACCAAATTAACCGATGGTAAATTTAAAAGTTCTTCTATTTTACTTAATAGCTATAACACTTCTCAAGAAGGAAGAATTTGTTCTGCAAATATCAGCAAATTTATGAGGAAGTGTACTCCCTACCGTGGATGATGGAGGCTGTTTATTACCCTCTTGTTTATACTCTGGATGGCGTTTGTTTTTTTATGACAAATATGGAATTAAATAGGAGTTCTGATGCTGCAAAAAAAGAAAAAACAGCTACTAAAATTAAAACAAAATTATTAATAAAACATGGCATTGACAAAATTCTCCACTTACGACTGCAATTTGGACCAGAACAACCATTGCTAAGTGAGGCAGTTAAGTGAGTTGTGTCCGATTTATGAACTTTTTTGCCACTATTATTACTTGAATTATTCTGGTTGTTAAGTGACTCACATGGTGCTTAAGTGAATCTGATGTCCTACACTGACTTTAAAATCCAGCTGAGAAGGTCACAAATAGCAATTACTGGCATGCCAGAACTGTCGTACATACATGCTGGTTGCCAAGCATCTTGAGTTTTGATCCCATGACTATGGAGAGGCTGCTACCTGTGAGGAATGGTTACAAGTCACTTTTTTCAGTTCTGTTGTAACCTTGAATGGTCATTAAATGACCAGTTGTGAGTTGAGAATTACCTGTAATAGTGGTTGCATAATCACTGTGATCCCAAAACAGAAGAAGTTTGTACATAACTACAGTATTCCAAATTGTTGGGGCACTTAAGCTGATCAAAAACACAGATTCCATGCAAATTGCCATTTTTTGTTCTTTTTACTATCATTTCCAACAGGGGAAGCTGTAAACACGTTCATTTGCTGACCCTGAACTGTTTACAGTTGTGTAAACATGCAATTCCAAAATCAAAGCCATTCATACTTTTAGGGGAGGGTATATGCAGTGGGGGTATGTGTATTATATGACCTCTTTATCATCTGTGGACTTCAATTCCTGAGCCAGCATGGCTGATTTAGGTATTCCTGGAGTTGAAGTTCATAAAGGCTCCAGAGTTGCCCATCCCTGGTGCATGCCCAAAGAGACTCAATTGAAATGTATAGAACATTTGCTGCTTGTCCTTAATTACAGGATGAAAAATGTGACTGCTGCAATGATCTTTGCAGATGTACAAAATATACATTTGCACAGGTTTTATAGGTTTAAGGCAGGGGTGAAATGCTACTGGTTCGGACCAAACCAGTAGCGATGGGGCGGGTGATTCGGAGAACCGGTAGCAATGGCAGTGTGAGGCTCCGCCCACCCATCCCACCCATCCGGTCGTTGTTACTTCCTGGTTTTAAACAGGAAGTAATCTGTTTTATACTCTCTGTGCATGCGCAGAGGGTCCAAGTGTGTATGTGCATGCATGGTGTGTATGCGCATTCATGGTGCATGCATTTCTGAACTGGTAAGGGAGATTTCACCTCTGGTTTAAGTTGATAGGCAGTATCCTGAATATAAGCTAGCTCAGTTGAACTGGTGTCATCTTTACTTCGCTTCTTCAACGAATCTGCCTTGTGGTGCAGCCAGAACAATCTTGAACTGAATACACTCAAAACTTTATAATAGTAGATTTTAGGAGAAATCCTGCTATTCTACCACCTCCTACAATACTAAACAACACAATATTAACCATAGAGACTTTTAAGTTTCTAGGTTCTATAATACCTCAAAACTTAAAATGGGCACCCAAGATCAAAAACGTCATCAAAAAAAACACAACAAAGAATGATGTTCTTGGGCCAACTCAGAAAGCTCAGGCTGCCCAAGGAGCTGCTGATACAATTCTTCAGAGGAATAATCGAGTCTGTCATTTGTACTTCTATAACCGTCTGATTTGGCATTGCAACCAAACAAGACAAACACTGACTTCAACGGATAGTTAGAACTGCAGAAAAAACAATTGCTACCAGCCCGCCTTCCATTTAGAACCTGTATATTGCACAAGTTAGAAAGGACTGTGAAAATATCTGCAGACCCCTCACATGCTGGACATAAATTATTTCAGTTTCTTCCCTCAAGACAACACTTGAGGGAAGTGCATGCCAAAACAAGCTACCTAGTAGGGTTGTATTACTATTATCCTTATCTTTCCTATTACATATTTTCTTATCTTTTATGACAATAACTTTGTTGCCTCTTACTATTTTTATTCTTATATTAAGTATCCTAGTATATATGTTGATTGTTTATTTAGTATCCTATGATTATCACTGAGTTGTATGATTTATGATGAATGTATTTTATTATTATGTTCATGTTTTATCACTTCTTGCTTGTATGTACACTGAGGGCTTATGCACTGGAAACAAATTCCTTGTGGGTCAATCATCCTTGGCCAATAAAAGATTATATTCTGTTCTGTTCTGCTATTCTATTCTATTCTGCTCTACTCTGCTCTGCTCTGCTGTATTCTATTCTATTCATAACATTGCCAAAAAGGCAATAAGAGTTGTTAACCTAATCTTGCATAGCTTCTTCTCTGGCAATATTGTATTGCTAATTACAACATACAAAACATTTGCTAAACCAATTCTCGAATACAGTTCATCTGCCTGGAACCCGCACTGCATATTGGACATTAATACAATTGAGAGTTCAGAGATATTTCATGAGAAGAGTCCTCCACTCCTCTGCTTGCAACCTTATGCCACCAGACTTGAAATTTTGGGCTTAGATGATTTAGAACTATGCTGCTTTCAGTCTGACTTAAGCGTAGTACATAAAATTATCTTTTGCAATGTCCTACCTGTCAATGAGGGACACAGTGGCTCAGTGGCTAAGACACTAAGCTTGTTGAACAAAAGGTCAGCAGTTCAGCGGTTCAAATCCCTAGTGCCACGTAATGGGGTGAGTTCCCATTACTTGTCCCAGCTTCTGCCAACCTAGCAGTTCGAAAACATGTAAAAAATGCAAGTAGAAAAATAGGAACCACCTTTGGTGGGAAGGTAACAGCGTTCTCTGTGCCTTTGGCGTTTAGTGATGCCGACCACATGACCACGGAGATGTCTTCAGACAGCGCTGGCTCTTCGGCTTTGAAACAGAGATGAGCACTGCCCCCTAGAGTTGGGAACGACTAGCACATATGTGCGAGGGGAACCTTTACCTTTACCTGTCAATGACTACTTCAGCCTCAACCACAGCAATACACAATAGATACAAATTTAAGGTAAGCTGCACCAAACTTGATTGTAGGAAATACGACTTCGGCAACAGAGTGGTCAATGCCTGGAATATACTACCTGACTCTGTGGTTTCTTCCCCAAACCCCCATAACTTTAACCTTAGACTGTCTACTGTTGACCTCACCCCATTCCTAGGAGGTCTGTAAATGGCGTGCATAAGTGCACCAACGTGCCTACTGTCCCTGTCCTACTATCCCCTTTTATTTGTATTCATTTCATGTATTCATTATCATGTTTATACTTATATCTGTTATCTAATACATACTTGACTAAATAAATAAAATTCTATTCTGTTCTGTTCTGTTCTGTTCTATATCCAACTGGTGTCCCATCCCTTTTCTTTGGACAAATCAACCCATGGAGCCAGACTTATTCTCTGTCAGCTCAACTTTCCCAGATTTAAATTAAGAAAGGCAGAAAGATTCAAGACGACTTCTGGGTGCATTTATGTTGTCTAAAAGAGAGGATCTCTGTGGATTAGAATTTCTGAGATTCCTCAATATGCTTGAATAGGGATAGAGGTAATAACTTATATCTTAACCAGTGCCACCCAACCCCATAATACAGTAAAGCAGATGGCTTCAAATGGAAAAAGACTGGGGATTGGAAGAAGACGAGAATTGATACTCAAGGCTTCCAGCAAGATTTTCTAAAGCTTTGGTTCTAGGATATGAGGCTTGTATCATAGATACAACTTGGTGCTTTGCTTGGGTGCCAAAATCTTTGGATAGTTTCCCCCCTGTAGTATAATGGTGCAGGGGGAATCTTCTGAGCAAGAGAGAAATTTTCTAAATAAAGATAAAGTTTAACTATTTTTCTTGATGAGTTTAACTCTATAGACTCCATAGACAGCAACAAAGAGCATCTACCAAAACTTTAATTAGTGGAGATAGACTCAGAGGTTTAATAGCAATGTATACTTATACAGCGTGTCTTTGTTTGGTGGTCACACTTTGAATTGTCAATCATTAAACAAAATGGTTTCTGTGTGAAACCACAACTCTGCTTATATCCTTATTTCAGCTTTCCTTTGCGTTATAAACCCTTGAAGGCCCTAAATGTGAGGCGTGGTCTTAAAATTGCTTTTTCATCATGGGTGTAACTGTGAACTCTTGTTAAATGCAGCCTACCTGTAGCTTGAGTTCTGAAAGATACTCTACCTAAGCCTGAGCACAATGAGATTGTTCTGTGGGTTTGCTCTGTTTCTGTCTGACTGACAGGCAGGTCGCTCTAAGGAAGGGAATTCTTTACTGCTTTCTCTACCACTCTTGAGGCTGTGCTAGTGATAGATTGAGCCCTATCTAAAATGACCTTTCTGTCAGCCCTGGATAGGGGGGGGAAAGCCCAATAGGCAGGTTAGCCTATGAGGCATTCTGTCACGAAGTGTTTTCAGGATTGTTGTGGCCACTTGATCAGCTACAAACTGTATGGACTTAATCAAGCCATCTCCAGTCTGCAATTAACTGCAAGCCTTCCCCGCCCTAGTTAATTGCAGGTTAGCTTACCATATAAGCACGGACCTTTCTCCTTGCTAGTTGGGCCTAGCCACAGTTTTAGGCCTAAATGCAGACCTAGTGCTGAGGCACCTGGATGCAGACTTGGAAGAAAGGAGGAGAACTCTGCTGGGAAGCCCCGACGCCTGCAGCAGAGATAGCAGCGGAGAAGAAGCTGTGTTACTCCCACGTAGCTATGCTGAGATAGCCGGGAGCCTTTTGAAGTTTCTACCTTCGGCTTGCCCTTTTGCTTTTGTTGAAGCATGCAAGCCAACATTTGAACATTTGCTGCTACGATCGGAGGGATACACTGGACAGTTTCCCTGCCAGGAGCTTCAAGCCACATTTGCTGTTTGGATTGCTTTTACAGGTGACTTTTACTTTGAAGCCCATGCTGCTGCCCTTCTACCACCTCGATGATGTATCGACACCGAAGCCATTCAATGTCTTATTAGTTTTTCCCAAGGACTGGTTTTGGTATTGTGGAGAGGAATTTAGGGAGACGGCCTGGCTTCATTTAACCAAGATAAGACTTTGTTATTAATGTGCTTTTTTAAAGATACAGTGTTTTTTAAAAGTTTCGTAGTAAAGTATATTTTTATACAAGACTCCTCTGCTAGTTTTATTTCAGTCCTAGTATGTTTGCTTGTGGGCTGGTTCATGATTCGGGGGCAAACCTCCCCCCATCCCAACACATTCCTTGTGACCAGATTGCTGTTCAGTGGTCTTTCTGTTAGGGTCAGAAAAAGTAGAACAGGACTTCTGGAGACACAGAACTCCATGAAGGGATCTGCCTGTTGGGCCATTGGTTTTTGCAATGGACTGATAGGCTGGTTAGTTAGTTTACTTTATTGTCATTGCACCTCGTACAACAAAATTAAATGCCATCTTCAGTGTACATTATGACAATAAAACACAAACACACCTCCTTCACATTCTATACAATTGAATTGAAAACCCCTGATATTGAATTAATATTGCACTATATAGTAGAATTCATTATAGTTACTACCCTGGTATAGAAGCTGTTTTTCAGCCTATTTGTCTTTGTTTTTATTATCCTGTACCGTCTGCCAGATGATAATAGTTAAAAAAAAAGGGTGCCCAGGATAAGATGGATCTCTAAGAATGTTTTGAACTTTCCTAAGGCAACGGGAGCTATAAAGCTCTTCCAAAGAGGGGAGAAAGAGGGCATCCAATGATCCTCTGGGCAATGACATTAACCCTCTGGAGCACTATCCTGTCTGCCACTGTGCAATTGGCAAACCATACACAGGTGCAGTAAGTTAAAATACTCTCAATGGTGCAGTGATAGAAGGTCACCAGCAGTTTTTCATTCAGTTGTTTCCTGAGAAGCCTCAGGTAGTATAACCTCTGCTGGGCCCTTTTGACCAGTGCTGCAATGTGAATGCCCCAGGTCAGGTCCTCTTTTATGATAACACCCAGAAACTTAAAACCGGCCTCTTGCTCCACTCGGTTTCCATTATTTTTTATTCTGAGATCACTGAATTATTCCGAGATCACTGAGGTTGAATGATAGCTAAATCAGCCTAACTCTAACCCTCTTTCAAAACTCTCCTCCTCCTCCATACACTCAGGTTAGAAGGAATCATTGGGAGGTTTTCCTGCAATGCAGTGTTAGGGCAGCTTAAAGTAGGGAGCAGCTACGTAGAGGGAGCAAATCCTATCAGCATACTTTTGAATCATCTCCCTAACTGGAGGAAAGTACATGAAACATGCTCAGGATACGTCCCTATGAAGTAATCTGAAGCCAATCAACTTGAATGAGAGCTTAGTGAAAATTATGAGCCTCTGACCATCTATGTTGATGTTAACTTCCTTTGACACCTTCTAATGCAGGGATAGATGACATCAGGACATTTATTCACCCTGAAATGTCAATTGCGACTTTTAAAATGAAAATGAAATTGATTTTTTAAAAATATTCTATTGTTAAAATGGCTGATACCTTTTGAGTTTGCCAACTCTAGTGAGCTTTCAGTGGTCTCATGTGATCTCACAAGTTTTCAGCTTACCTGTATGGTTATTTTTTCATTAATTTATACATACCGTATTTTCCGGCGTTTAAGACGACTTTCTAACACACAAAAATCTTCTCAAAAGTCAGGGGTCGTCTTATACGCCGGGTGTCAGTCTCCTGTAACCAGGCAGACCAGTCCGAAAGGCTTTGACGAGCCTTAAATGGCTCTAAGGAGCCAAGCTGAATTGCCTGCTGAGTTGTCGCTAATCAGCTGAGTTACACGCAAGCCCCCTGTAAAAGGGAAAAACTTTCCTTTTACACAAGGCTGGCCATCCCAGCTGAGTTGCCTGATCGCCAGAGCCTGGATGGCCAAGCCCCGTTTAAAAGGGAAAAAATTTCCTTTTATACAACGCTGGCCACCCCAGCTGCTAATTTTTGCCTGCTAATTGATACGTGGCAAAAATCCCCCCCCCCCCCCCCACCAGCGTGCTTATCTTAGCTGCTAGCCCCAAGGCTTGCCTTGCCTTGCCTGCAATCCATTGCATCAGTAAGCAACTAAATCTCCCTGCCTGCAATCAAACAGGCAGGGAGTTGTGGACTTCAACTCCCAGAATTACTCAGCCAGCAAAGCAAAGCTGGCTGAGGAATTCTGGGAGTTGAAGTCTACAAGTCTTAAAGTTGCCAAGGTTGGAGACCCTTATTCTATTGGGTAAGTTTTTTTCCCCCTTTGGGAGCTTTAAAAAAAATAGTTAATTGGGGGTTTTTTTAGTTGTTCTTTTTTAGACCTAGCCATTTAAAGGCTAGGTCTAAGTTTTAGGCTAGGAAGTTTTAAATTTAACTTTCATATAAAAATAAAAATAAAAATAAAAATAAAAATAAAAAAATAAAATAAAATAAAATAAAATAAAATAAAATAAAATAAAATAAAATAAAATAAAATAAAATAAAATAAAATAAAATAATAAAATAAAATAATAAAATTTGTGCAGCTTTCTGAGATTTAGTGTGTTTCTGTAGAGTTTCACTCTAACTACACAAACGCACAAAATCTCACAAAGCTATATGTGGAATTTTGTGTGTGTAAAGTGTGAAAGTTATTTTTTTGGGCTTTTTGTGGCTGTGTGAGGTTCCTGCTTGTTGCAGGGGCCATTTTGGGTCTAGCACAGCTGCTTTTACATTGTGGGTGAGCCAGTTGATGTTTTTTAATTTTTATTTGGTGTGCGTTGGAAGAGGGGTCGTCTTATACAGTAAGTATAGCCCAAACCCTATATTTTTACAGGAAAAGTCAGGGGTCGTCTTATACGCCCAGTCGTCTTATACGCCGGAAAA
Organism: Masticophis lateralis; assembly: GCA_030761175.1. Classification (NCBI taxonomy): domain Eukaryota; kingdom Metazoa; phylum Chordata; class Lepidosauria; order Squamata; family Colubridae; genus Masticophis; species Masticophis lateralis. The sequence continues at coordinate 242,566,975 of JAUDYJ010000001.1, read as the reverse complement.
TACGGTAACTTTCATATAAAAATAAAAATAAAAATAAAAATAAAAATAAAAATAAAATAAAATAAAAATAAAAATAAAATAAAATAAAATAAAATAAAATAAAATAAAATAAAATAAAATAAAATAAAATAAAATAAAATAAAATAATAAAATAATAAAATTTGTGCAGCTTTCTGAGATTTAGTGTGTTTCTGTAGAGTTTCACTCTAACTACACAAACGCACAAAATCTCACAAAGCTATATGTGGAATTTTGTGTGTGTAAAGTGTGAAAGTTATTTTTTTGGGCTTTTTGTGGCTGTGTGAGGTTCCTGCTTGTTGCAGGGGCCATTTTGGGTCTAGCACAGCTGCTTTTACATTGTGGGTGAGCCAGTTGATGTTTTTTAATTTTTATTTGGTGTGCGTTGGAAGAGGGGTCGTCTTATACAGTAAGTATAGCCCAAACCCTATATTTTTACAGGAAAAGTCAGGGGTCGTCTTATACGCCCAGTTGTCTTATACGCCGGAAAATACGGTACTTCAATTATAATTTAATGCTGGAGAGTTGTGATTTTCAGAGGAGGCAGATTTGGACCATATGCATATACCTCATATACATATACAAAAACATATGCAATTTCAGGTCCAATAAGCAGCTTATTTGGTCTGGGAAACTAGGTTGGCTTAAAAATCCATCCCCTGCCACCCTGCCATATTAGATGTTATCTGAACCAATAGAGCTTGTGAAGTGGGATTATTTTCGTCCCTCCTAACCATTTCCAGTTACATAAATCAATAGAGCAGCCCATATTACACCACTGTTTTGGGAGCTGCACTGGTTGCCACTCTGCTTCTGGGTGCAATTCAAGGTGTGGGTCATGACCTTTAAAGCCCTGCATGGCATGGGTCCAGGCTACTTGAGGAACCATGTTACCCCCAATGGGACTGGCCCACACCACCCACACTGGCAGAGAGGGGAAGCTGCGGATCTTGTCAGCCAAGGAATTTTGGCTAGTGGGATTCAGGAGAAGAACCTTCTCTTCTGTGACTTCTGCCCTCTAGAACATCCTAACCCCTGAGGTGAGATTGGCTCCCATCCTCCTGTCATTTCGAAAGAGCCTCAAGACCTGGGGGTGGTGGTGGGGAGCTTCATACTGGAGGTGGTTGATTAATTAAAACTTAAACTTCCTCTCCATTCCCTGTGTGTCTGACTCCCTCCTTTCCCAGCTGGTTTTAATGGTTTGTAAATGTGAATGATTTTATCTGCTGTGTGCTATGACTGTTGATTTTCATGTCTTCTTTAATGTTTTATGCTTTGTATCCAACTCTGTATCCAACAGACTTGTTGGATACAGATGGGCAGCAAATAAAATTTCTAAATAAATGAATAATAAGAGTAATTATAGGAGCTTAAAATCTTTAGGCATCAAAGGTGTGATTTGCCTCTTGTGAGCCTGATGCACACTGTTTGATGGTTGAGTCCTGAGGATATGGAATATATTGTCCTGGGCATGCACAAATGTTAGCCTTGGATTTGTCTTGCTGGTATTATTGAGAATGTGAGTATAAATAGAAGGAGTGTGTGTGTGTGTGTGTGTGTGTGTGTGTGTGTGTGAAGAACTAACTCAAACTGTATGTGTGTGTAAAGAACTAATTCCTGGGGTGGAGGGACAAATTCGAAGTTCAACTATAGTAGGGTGTCAAACTCAAGGCCCATGGGCTGGATTTGGTCCATGGGATTTTTAAATCTGGCCCGCAGGGCCGGCCTGGAAATATCAGAGGACCGGCCCACAATGCCTCTGCCGGCAAAACACAGCACTCATCACATGATGCCTTCACAGCCTCCAGCAGCACTCTTCTGGCCAAAAACAGGCCCCTTCTGGAAAGGCCTTGCTGTTTTCCTGCGTAAGCCCCTAGTCCCCCTGTGTTTGCTGAAGCTGCATCAGCCCTCTGCATCAGCCCAATGGTGGTGACGCATGGCAAGCCAACTGCCTGATCCTGCCTGCCTGCCACTGAACAGGCAGGTGGCCTGCCACCCCACGCCACCCCACACCTGTTCCTGCCTGCTTGACAACAGGAGCTCGAGGCCATGGGCAGATTGTGCCACTCCACGTTTCTGTCCTGCTCCGCATTGTTTCTGATGGGGCATCAGTGCTTGTGCGAGGCTGGGAAGGATGCCTAAGGGGTCTAATGGTGCTGGGGCATGGGGGGGTGGTGGTGGCTTCCATTCAGTTTTAGGCTGGAGTCCAGGTGGAGAGGCAACAGCAGTGGAGAAAGGTCAAAATGGGAAGCCCCTACTACCCATTGCTGCCTGCTTATCGGCAGCTTCCTATTTTCACTCCCCACCCCAGTGGAGTTCGGCTGCCCTCCCCTACCATACCCCGCACCATTCGTCCCCCTGGTGTTATGTCCTGACTAATCAGTGCATGGCAAATGCAGCCACCAGATGAGGGCGCTGTGCTGGCGGGAAATAGGGCATATTCTCATTGGATAAGACTCTGTCAAGCCGGGGTATAAAAGAGCTGTCAAGAGCTCTTTTAGAAAAGAGCTGTTATTGAGGGAACGTTGTCTCACAATGTTAGCTGTTCGAGCAAGTTACTGTATGGTTAGCGTTGTTTGTTAAACAGTTGTTTATTGTTATATGGAGTCGCCTCGAGTCTTGCCTGCCTGCCCAAGAACACAACACTCGGCTTCCTCCCCAGCTGTGTACAAGCACCAATGCCCTGCCAGCCCTCCCAGGCATCAGAAGCAGCTGCGTGGAAGCATCCTCCCCCAGGCAACCTTCCCATCCCCGAGGGGGTGCCTGGCCACACTTACCTCCTCCTCAAAGCTGGTGTTGGTGCTGCCACATAATGAGGCAAGGCCAAAGGCTGAATGAAGAGGCTGGGTGCAGAGGAGAGAGGCTGGGCGGGGTGAGGCCAATGAGCACAGCCAGTCTCCATATGCTTGCTGCCTCCTGTGTGCACGCATGCCCACCAGGATGTGGTGGGCCAGGCTGAGGCAATGTGGGCTGGCCCCTTGCAGTTTCCAGGATGGCCCTGTGCGCTGGATATGATCATATTGTGAGCCGAATCTGGCCCACGGGCCTTGAGTTTGACACCCTGCCTTACCTATCGAGTCCTTCCCAAGGACCTGGGCTGGTAGATGTTTGATAGTGCTAGAGGTATTGTCACAAGATGCAAGCTGTTCTGAGTAAAGCTGCCCTTGGATGGCAGATTTGTCGGTGTTGCAGCAACCCACCACTGGGCATTACCCTAATGCCTTAATCATTACCCAAAGAACCTCCAGTTTTGTTTTTGGATTTATTTATTTATTGAATTTAAAAACCCTTCAGTTCCATTTCAAATCTAGTTGTTCCTCAATGTAACCTCAAGACAATGTAACAAACAATACAAAAACATCAAAGCAAAATAAGACGTAGTTGTCAGTAATGGACTACTCAAGCATAATATATAAATTATTGCAGCACTGTGATGATATCCATGTTACTATCAGCAATATACCTAAATATGTATAAGTGGAGACAAGTATATTCTTAGATTCTTGTTGTCAATCAAAGAATAAAGTTCTTCATATTATCCTCAGATCCGTGGGCAGGGGTGGAAAGAGGGAAGGCAACAGAAAAATATGTCATGAACCCTAATACAAAATCACAATTTATTGCTTGTGTCAGAACTTAAGGCTAGCCTTTGCATCATGAAGTCACTGTTAATGTGTTTTCGTTTGAATGTAATCTTGGTTTGCTATAGATATTTATGTTTGGGTGGACCTTTTTTAGTGTTGTCTAAGAAACAAACATAGCTTTTAGTGCTTGGAGCAGACTGAGTTAAGAAGAATTAGTTAAAGCCTAGAGCATGAGTGTCAAACTCGATCGTGTCACAGGCTGGAACATGACGTATCATGACTCTTTTTTGCCTTTGCGGAGCTGGGGTGGGCGTGGCCTGTGCGTGACATATCTGGTGTGGCCTGTGCGTGATGTATCCAGCCCACGGGCAACCAGTTTGACAGGTCTGCTTCTAGAGGAGTTTAGAAATCATGTTGTAGAAATCTGGGGGAGGTGGAAGCAAAAAAAAAAAAAAGAGTTCTATTGTGTGGCTAGTAAAAATTATAAGAAGGCTGTAGAGATGCCCATCAGTTTTCGTTCTTGCATGTTCCTGAGAGACAAAGAATTCACAAAGGTTAAATGAAAAGTAATGTTATGATTTGCCAACAGATCTGCCAATGTTAAGATTTGCCACCAGATGGCAGTGCTTAGATGCTGGAAGCAGTTTTGCAGCATCTGTTCTTTTACTTCATTTGGTAGGAAGCTGCTGTGAAAGGGGAAAAAAAGGTACTGATATTGTTTGTCATATGAAAACATAAAGTGTGCTTTAAGCAATGTGCCATAACTGAATTTTTGACTGCCGGAAGAATCCCTCCAAATGAAATTTGTCACTGAATCTAGGCTGTTTTATTATTATCATGACTGTGTTGATGTCAACATTAGATGTCACTGAGCCAAAAATGTTAAGATGGTGAACTGGAAAGAGCTGATTTGTGTGATCAAGAATGAATTGGATGACCTGCCATAGCAAATGAGATGAACTGCCAGTTGGTGGGTCACTCAAACTATAATTGCTGTCAAATTTGGCATTGCAGAGGAACATGTGAATCATATTACTGTTCTCCAAAACTGGAAGGTTTGTGCAAGATGCTTCCTTGCACAGTGACTGAAAAGATGAAAGCTCCAAGAGTGAAAATTTGTCAGTAATGGTCACACTAGAAAAATGAAGGTGAGAAATTTCTTCATATCATTACGATAGCAGATGAAACATGGACTCATCATTAGGACCCAGAAATTTTAGGACTTGTTAAAAAAGAAGAAAAGAAAAAGAAAAAAGCCAAATATAGGCTTTGGCACAAAAATTCAGTTTCACATTATTATTATTTTTTTGGACAAATGTTATTATTTGCAGAGTATGGATTTCCTTGAACCTGGTACCATTATTAAATTAGGGCACTACATTGCCACACTTAAAATTCTGAAATAATTAAGAGGAGTCTGGAAGCAGAAAAAGTTTAAAAAACTACAATTCTAAGTCTCATACTTTGTACAGGTATGCCATGATACGATAGCAGCCCTCCAATATCTAAGGGGCTGCCACAAAGAAGAGGAGGTCAATCTATTCTCTAAAGTACCTGAAGGCAGGACAAGAAGCAATGGATGGAAATAACCAAGGAGTGAATCAACCTAGAAATAAGAAGAAATTTCCTGACAGACCAATTAATCAGTAGAACAGCTTGCCTTCAGAATTCTGGGTGCTCTATCACTGAAGGTTTTTAAGAAGAGATTGAGCAACCGTTTGTCTGAAATGGTGCTATAGGATCTTCTGCTTGAGCAGAGGAGGTTGGACTAGAAGACCTCCAAGGTCCCTTCCAACTCTCTTATTCTGTTATTCAGATAGTTCTTGACTTGCCACCACAATTGGGATCAGAATTTCTGTGGCTAAGCAAGGTGGTTGTAAGTGAATTGTGCCTGATTTTATGATCTTTTTGGACACAGTTGTTAAGTGAATCACTGCAGCTGTTAAATGATATAGCTGTTAAACAAATCTCGCTTCCTCCATTGACTTTGCTTGTTGGAAGCCATCTGGGAAGGTCACAAATGGCAGTTAGGTGACCCTGGGACAGGGGTGGGTTTCACATTCTTTTGTTAGTGGTTCGCTCGCGCAGCGCACTCATTTTGCTCGTGCATGCGCCACTTCTGCACATCTGCAGATCATATTTGATGATGTCCAGGCAGGTGGGCGGAGCCTCCTGCTGCCGCTGCTACTGGTTTGCCCAAACCAGGGCAAACCGGTAGCAACCCACTACTGTCCTGGGTTGTCAACACATGCTCGTTGTCAAGCACCTGGATTTTGATCATGTGACCATGGAGATGCTGCAACAGTCGTAAGTGTGAGGACTACCCGTAAGTCACCTTTTTTCAGTGTGTTCGTAACATTGAACAGTCACTAAACAAACGGTTGTAATCTTAGGACTCCTTGTAATTAAAAATGTAATTACAAACCTGTAATTACCGATTTGAATCTCATTATCTTATCCCATCCTTCAGATTTGATGCTTTGCAATTTCCACCTTTTCCCACAACTGAAGGGTTTAGCTTCATGGGAAAAGGTTTGATTCAAATGAAGAGATGAAAAGGACTGTTAGGAGAAAAACTCTACGCTTTGAAGTGCATCAGAAAATAATATAACATTATTCTTTGAAGATATGGAAGAAGCCATATGTTGTTTTTTTTAATGATATATTGATCTGGGGGAAAAAATAAGTATGATAAAATAAGTAACACAATTATTGACCAGATGAAGAGAAAGAAATCTGAAACTAAATGCAGCAGAATGTAGATTTAGATTGGCAGGAATACAATATTTGAGCCACAGTCTCATAATAGATGGTGATGAAATTAAAATGGAGGCTATTATTAACTGCATTGTCCATAGAATGAGTTGGAATTGCCAAGTTTTAAAGGATGATTATTTGGTTTCATTTATAGGAAATATAGACCGAGCACACTTTTGTGAGAATTGCTATTGCAGAATGTTGAGCTCCAATGGTTAGATATACATTGTTATGCTGGTCTTTACTGTAACAAAGGCTAATTATGATTATTATTATGTACACGGCAAGGCATTTGCAGTGCTTAAGGGTTTGGTAACTAAAGCATCAGTTCTGAGATATTATGATATTGATTAAAAAGGCTACCCTTTCACTGATGCTACTGCTCACCGAACAGCAATAATTCAAGGGATGTTTCTAGTGACATTCCCTCAGAGAGACAGCAGAATTATTTTCATACTGAAAGGAATTTTAGCCATGATGTCATAATGTACATGGGTGTACAAGATGTCATCATTTCATTTGTGGAAATAAGAATGAAGATGGAAGGTGATCATAGAACCCTTGGAAGCCATTGTCAGAAAAGCTACACAGCATTTTAAAGCTACCCACAGGGATCTATACAGAACCATGGTGGCACAGTGGTCAGAATGCAGTATAGTGAGTTAATTCTGCTGACTGCCAGGAGTTCGATCCTGACCAGCTCAAGGTTGACTGAGCTTTCTATCCTTCTGAGGTCAGTAAAATAAGGATTGTTGGGGCAGTATGTAAACATATTAGAGAGGGCTGTAAAGCACTATGAAGTGGCATATAAGTCTAAGTGCTATTGCTATTAAAGATAACATCATCATCTGATACTCATCAAGAGGTAGCAAGCAAAGATGGAAGTTTTTGTATAACAGGAAAAAAATCAAATCAAAAATCAAAAGAAAACACTAAAAAACCTACACTCCTCTTTAAAATGCTTCGTACACTCTAGTTTTACCTTCTATGGAATACATGTTATGCATTCTTATATTAAGTTTTAGAGTGTTCAAAATAACACAGGAAAATAGAATAATAAGAATAATATAGTTATCATTCAGGTTAGACTAGGCATAGAAGCCCAGTAATGAATATTGCATAGCTGTAAAGCCATAAATACCTAGAAGCCCAATAATGAATTTTGACCTTTTGAAAACACCATGTATATTTACCAGCCGAAGCTGGCATAATGAAAACTATCAACTTACAGTGTTTTGTGACTAGGAGCCAGATGCTGTTTCAAGTCAGAATGGGATAAGCAGAGGGCTCTGCATTATGCATCAGCCTGTTGCAGAACAGACTAGAAAATGAAAATCAAGAACTTTGGGCAAAATGCTCTGAATGATTAGTAGTATAATAAAGAGATACTTTCATGTAGACTACTATTGGAATTCAGGATCCAATGAAATGGACTGCATTCTCTCCCCATCACCCACCAGCCTGCACCATCTTTCATTTACATAGCTGTGTGAAGCCACTTTCGGAGAAGTGCCTCTCTCATGGATTGCCTCTATTAATATCTTGTCATCCCCGAAAGTCACACTTCATCTCCTCCCACTTGTCTGTTCTGCAAGGGATTGGATTCCAGTGAATAGCCTGTGGCACACCTAAGCTTCCATCTGTTCCGTGACAAGTGCCAATTGCCAAGTACTGTGTGCGTTCACACAAAGCTTGGAAGAGAAACAGGACTAGTTCCTATTTATGATGGTCGCAGAAAGAATCCTGCGCACGGGTCTAAGGCCGATGAAACCATCATAATTAACCATTATAAAAACAAAGAAATGCTGCAGTACAGATGGATACATCTTTACAGCCTTGTCAATTATCTACTTTAATTGATTCACTATAGGTAGTTTTTTTTAAAAAAATTGATTTATATGCCGCCCTTCAACGGAGACTCAGGGCGGCTTACAATGTGTTAAGCAATAGCCTTCATACTTTTGTATATTTATACAAAGTCAGCTTATTGCCCCCACAAACTGGGTCCTCAATTTACCTACCTTAGAAAGGATGGAAGGCTGAGTCAAACTTGAGCCTGGTAAGATTCGAACTTACTAATTTCAGACAGCTGGAGTTAAATTACAATGTATTAGTCTGCTGAGGTATCCAGGCTCCTCCAGTTCTTGACTTATGACCACAATCGAGCCCAACATTTATGTTGCTAAGTGAGATGTTTGTTATGTAAGTTTTGCTCCATTTTCAACCTTTCTTGCCACAGTTGTTAAGCAAATCACTGTAAATTGTTAAGTTAGAAACACGGTGGTTAAGTGAATCTGGCTCCCCCACTGATTTTGTTTGTCAGAAGGTCACAAAAGGAGGTCACATGACCTGGGACACTGCGACCATCATAAATATGAACTAGTTGCCAAGTGTTTAAATTTTGATCATGTGACTATGGGGATGCTGCAACGGTCCTAAATGTGAAAAGTAGTCATCACTTAGTCTCTTTTTTCATTGTTGTTGTAACTTTGAATGGTCACTAAATGAATGGTTGTAAGTTGAGGACTTCCTGTAAAGTGGAGTGAGACAACAGCCAGGTGATTAGGAGTAGGACTCCTAATCAACTCAAATTTCTATCTCTTTTTAGACTCCTAGAGCCCCTTTCAATTAATGTGCCAAAAGTGGACATTAAGGTTCTGCTGTTCTGAGGACAAAAAGACATAGACCTTGTAAATTAAAAAGTCTGTCTCTTTTTAATACTTCCATTCTTGAGTCAACAGAAAATTCTACTGTCCTATTGCCTTTTATGGCCCAGGCCTCAGACCAGAGGTGAAATTCAGCAGATTCTGACAGGTTCTGGAGAATTGGTAGTGGAAATTTTGAGTAGTTCGGAGAACCAGCAAATACCACCTCTGGCTGGCCCCAGAGTGGGATGGAAATGGAGATTTTCCAATATCCTTCCTTCCCCCAGGAGTGGGGAGGAAATAGGGATTTTGCAGTATCCTTCCCCTGCCACGCCCACCAAGCCACGCCCACAGAACCGTTAGTAAAAAAAATGGAATTTCACCTCTGCCTCAGGCTCTAAATTAGAAGAAACTCCTCCATCTGAGCCTGTGGAATGTCAGTCTCAAGAGACCACAAACCAGGAACTACATGAGGTTGATGGAGAATAGGAACCACCTGGAAAACTGGAGAGTCAGATGAGGATGACATAAGCCTCCCAGGACCCCTTCCCCCCCCCCAAATAACCTCACATATAGGGAACAGAACAGAGTAGGGACATTTGATGAAGCTTCTTGCCAAGCAAGGGAGTAAATTTATTGATTAGCAACAGCTGGCTGCAACCCCATTTAAGAGGCAGACCTGACCCATGCTCCTTTGTTGAAAACAATTATCTGATCTCTGCTGTGATAATCCATGCAATTCTGACCTCTGGACTGACCCAGTTCTTGAAAACCTGGACTGATTTTTAAAAAAATTTATATCTGCCTTTATTAATTTTGTAAAGAACTCAAGGCAGCAAATGTATCTAATACCCCTTCCTCGTTGTACAACTCCTGGCTCTTGGCTTCTAGCCTGGTGCCTTAATCACTAGATCAAGCTGGCTCTTCTTTACTCTCCTGTTAAAAAAACTAACTATTCCGATAAGTGTCTGTCAGAGACTCTGATTTGATTTGCATGCTTTGACTTATCTCTTTGACCTTGAGTAAACTGAAGTACCATAGAAATTGTGTGAGGGTCAGTATTTGAAACCAGAAGCAAGACATTGCCAATCCCTGTGCTGCTCCTACTCCTAATCACCATCGGCTACCTTATCTCCAAAGTAAAGGATGACAAAACCAACAAATCATATAGCCTAATTGTCAAAATGATTCATGTACCCAGCATATTTTTGCACTTGAGAGAATGGGAAATCAGCTAATCATTCTTTAAACGTTGCCTTTTCCTCTTATGGATTCTTATGGTAACAAGTGCCAGTGAATAGAATATTTAGATAGTCGCTAAGCAACAAAACTTATGAGTTAATCATACATTGTGAGTTGACATGATTTGTTTTGTTCAGGATCCAGTCTTCTTAAAGGCCTTGTGGTAAAGTGGATAATGGAAAATACAGCTGAAGTGTCTGATGTCCATGAATGCATTTTTTTACCTTAAATATCACTCCCATCATTGCACTGTCAGAAGTGCTATATTTAATGGTTATAGCTAAGTGAATATTTACATTTACAGAAGGATTTTCATTACTGAGAAATTGTGTTTCTTAGTGCCCCCATAGTATACACACAACTCATCGGTCTATGATGCTGATCAGTAATAAAAGTAAATATGACTCCCCCTTTTGGAGAATGTACATTTACTTTAGTGAAGTCCTGATAGTCCCATGGCTTTCCGAGGACAAGGAGTGTGCAATATTGCAAACAAAAGAGTTATGCTTTGACAACTCTTTATTTAAAAATAAATCAGAAAACTGGAGACAATTCCACAGTTGATACAAGGGCATAGTTTTTGAGTTCTTGGAATGAAAGCAGGTGTTCTGTTTTGATCTGGAAAACGGCATCCCAATTGCAAATAACCCTCCTGCTATTTTCTGGTGCAAAAGAGACCATCATCCCAAGGAAGAAAATGCTAGAGTTCAGGAGGACTTGTTAAAAATAAGAAAAAAATTAAACTAAAAATCAATCATGGGAAACCTGGAGGAGGCTGACTACCAATACATAAAACAGCCAATTGAAACAGAGACATTTATTTACGATGGAATGAAGTGTAGCAGGTAGACTTGACTGGACTTATCCTTCTCCTAAAGAAAATGCAGAGCAGTAAACATTTGTAGAGGGTCACCTTGCTAGCAACTTGAGGGTGTGCTCAGGATATCATTTGTTCCAGCAAGCAAGAAATGTATGGATCAACTCTCTGACAACAAGATAATCTTCAGAAGGGCCTCCCTTGCACAGGAAAGGTACCATGTCCTAAACCATGTAAAGGTTTAAAGATTAATGCCAGCATCTTAAACTGAGCCTGGCAACCAGCACAGATCTTTTAGTGTAAAGTACTATGTGATCCTTGTCCTTTTTAGCAGCCCAGCTGCTGTATTTTGCATCAACTGCAACTTTCAGACCCTTTCCAAGGATAACCCCATGAAACATCAACTATTTCTTTAATTGATGGATATATAAATAATGGATCAAAATCAACTCAGATTACATCAAACTGAGACTACATCTGGGACAGTGGTGGGTTGCTACAGGTTCTCCCCGGATTGGGATTGGGCGAACCAGTAGCAGAGGCTCTGCACACACGCCCGAACACTTCTGCACATGCGCAGAAGCATTGCATACACACGAGCAAACCGGTAGCAACAGGTTTTGAAACCCACTACTGATCTGGGAGTACTTGTTGGGAAACCTCTAAGGTAGGGGTTGTCCGACCTTGCAAACTTTTGGACTTGTGGACTTCAACTCCCAGAGTTCCCCAGCCAGTCATTCTGGAAGTTGAAATCCACAAGCTTAAAGTTGACAAAGTTGTCTCTTCACTCTAAATTCCTGTGTTAGAGGTTTCCAAACAAGCACCACCAGATCCAACCTTGCTTGCTTTCCATCTTCAAAGGAAGTATTGTTAAGACTACATAGTAGTTAAAGATGAAAAAAATGTTTTTAAAAATTCTTTTTTGCACATTTTATGTTTAAACATGCACTGTATTGTCCTTTTAATTAAGTCATTTAGTGCTGAGAAATATGATCTTTTGAAACATGTGCATTATGTTAGATTGGCCACCCATTACATGGGAGGAAGGGTTAAGGAATGGATGTGATCTGTAACATAAGGAATGGATGTGATCTTTGGCATGTTTGAGGAGCATTGGGAGTGTTGTGACCAAGGCCCAAGTAGTGATTACCAAACACAATTCAGTCCTCAACAAACTTATTTTATTAAAACAGCTGAGAATTAATTCATTCTCAGCTTAGTCCAAAACAAAATTCTTCATAACCAGTCCCTCAGCCTTATCACCAACTTTTGATATCTTTGGCAACCTGCCAAAAGATTTCTTGGCAAAACCTCCACAAAGTTCAAGAGACGCTGACAAGAAGCCCTGGAATCAACATTGCTTTTCTACAAAGGACCCAACAGCTCATTGGTGCTCTTTTAAGCCTTATGGGAGGGGCCAATCATCTTCTGGGCTTACTCCTGAGTTGTCCTTTTTGCTTCAGCTGCTCCTGCCTTCTGGCAGTTCTTTGCATACGTGCACTAGGAACAGGCTCCTCCTGTTCCTCTACCTCTCTGCTGTCCACCTCTGGAGGCTCTGAAGTCCGTGCATCGCTCCCTGATGGCCCTGGCCCCATCTCTGCCTCCGACGCAGAGCCCTCATCCGGGCCTTCCCCTGACTCCAGGACTGGCCCATTGTCAGCCTCCTCACTATCTGACTCTGCTGCCAGGTCCGCAGGCTGCTGGTGGACCACAACAGGGAGGTACAAGCAGAACCCCATTAGACCCCTCCATAACCACCTTCTCAATCATTTCCCTCCCGATGTTAATCCTCTGCAATGGCATTGTATTTTTTGTATTCCTACCATTGAAACAAACTTTTCCTCCAGGCTTCCAATAAAAGGTGAAGGAGACACTATTTCCATTGGGAAGAAAAGAAGGTTCATGTTTGAAACATTCCCCTATATCTGTGGTGGCGAATGTATGGCACATGTGCCAGAGGTGGCACACAGAGCCCTCTCTGTGGGCACGCATGCCATCGCCCCAGCTCAGCCAGCTGGTCATCGGGTTTCCGGTGGTCTGGCGTACTGGCATGCATGCATGCGCGCATGCCTTCTGGTTTGGGCACTCTGTGCCTAAAAGGTTCTCCATGACTGCCCTATATCTATCCATTTCAATCACTTCCTCTCCCCACCTCTTATGCAAGAAGAGCTGTGGAGGCCCAACAACTAGTTAGTTTCCATTCTCCCACCCTACAGAACCAGCTAGTTGCATAGTCACAACAGAGTTTAGCTTCCTCATCCTTGTATCTATATATATTGATTGATTGATTAGCCTATAGGCTATATCAACGTATTTATTTATTTATTTATTTATTTATTTATTTATTTATTTATTTATTTATCAATCATATTTCTATGCCGCCCACTCTCCGAGGACTCTGGGCGGCTTACAACAATTGACAGTATACTAAATAGCATATTGCCCCCAACAATCTGGGTCCTCATTTTACTCACCTTGGAAGGATGGCAGGCTGAATCAACCTTGAACGTACAGGTTCAGACAAATTTACAAATAAAACGCTAAACGAACAATTTAAAATGAGAGTAGAGTAAAATAAAATAGCTTGTTTGTTTGTTTGTTTGTTTGTTTGTTCAATTTATATGCTGCCCTTCTTCGGAGACTCAGGACGGCTTACAATGCATTAAGCAATAGCCTTCATAGTTTTGTATATACCTGCTTAGTAGGGCTTTTGGCCCCCCCAAGTCATGTTCTTTTTTATACAAAGTCAATTTATTGCCCCCACAATCCGGGTCCTCATTTTACCTACCTGGAAAGGATGGAAGGCTGAGTCAACCTTGAGCCTGGTGAGATTCAAACTTGCAATAATTGCAGGCAGCTGGTGCTACTTAACACCACTTTAGTCCGCTGCGCCACCAAGGCTCTAGTTGTAGGATAAAATACAATAATTTAATACCTAAATATGTAAAATAGAATAAAATGACATAAAATTATATTTTTGTATCACCCTGCAATCTACCCCAATCAGGCCCACATATGCTGATCTCAGTCGGACCATTTTTGTCAGAAATTGTGCTGTATTAAATGTCATTTTCAGAATCTGGCCACACATGAGGTATGTTGTTTTAATATGGGCCTCCCACTGGGCCGTACATTTAATATGTGAATCAAGGTACTTATCTCTCACCCTTTTATACAAACAGCAATCGAATAATATATGAGTCAGATCTTTTAGTATCTATTTCTGTCCCGGAACCTCCTCATACATTCTTGCTTTCATGTAATTTTTTAACTTGGGAAATGCCCAAATGGGGTATGAAGGATGAGGCAGAGAAGCCCAGGTAGGGTCCCAAAACAGATCCCGCCCCCCCCCCCTTCATGCTGTAGTGCCCAGATGTTTTCCCTGCTACATATTGACATGCTAAAAACAGCAAAGACTGGAGAAGAAAAGCATTCAAGGACTTACACCGCTTCATTTGGCAGTTATCTGGAATAGCTACAGAGGAGACGAAGGGAAGCCCGATAGGGATTGGCAACAAGGCAGCAAATTTTATGCAGACACTGGCATTGTTTTATGTGTATTCAAGTGTACAGTATTTTAGTTCAGTAGGGTGGAAAGGCCTTTAGAGAAAGAAGTGAGACAATTGGCTTAAATCCTGGCATCTAAAGACATGGTCTGCAACCTATAACCCTTTTGACTAATTCCCTTCTATTCTGGAGCCCTAGATTACCTTTCTGTTTGACTAATGAAATACGTAAGCACCAGTCACACTTTATGTCAATATCCCATTTTTAGTACAAGTGCAGCCTGAGCAGAGTACTTGTGGTGCCACTTCCTTTTGCCTTGCCAAATAGAAATCCCCCCGAGGGATTTCAGAAGCATCCGCCTGGCTCCAAATCCAGGAAATTTACATTTAACAAAAAAACACCCACAAATTGAATTTTTCCAGTACTCTATATTTAGTTGTTACGTGACATTGAATCAGAAATTGCCTTGCTACTTGGAATATCTCTGTGTGTTTATGATTTTATTCTCCTGAACTGGACAGCGGCATATTCTCTTTTGTGACGCATACACACACACAGACAGACACACACACACATACTCCTGCACCTACCTTTAAATTTGTTATGATACCCTAAAGTATAAACTCCCATGGGATAAATAGATCTGTCATTTTACTGTAGTCAGCAGTGCTTTCATAATTCAGTCTAGCTTGATGTTCTATCTTGTTTTCTATATTAAGCACTCTGTCTCCTATTAGCTTCAGGGTGTTTTTTTTTCCTTTCAATTATTATGAAACTCAGTCAGTGCATCATCTCTTTTCACAACCTTCTAAACAGTTCCCTGGGTCAAGATCTTTTGAAATTTTCCCTTAACCCACGCAATAACTTACGAGAGCATTTTAGTCATCAGTACAGCTCTATGGGATGCCCTGGCAGATCAAGAGGGCTAAGAGTGGGAACAAGGGAAATACCTGACTTCATATCTGAAATTCATACAATAAGAAAGGACGTGCTTCCAGATAAAACTTTCATTATGCAGAGATAGCTAATGTTTTGGCAAAGGGAGGAGGAATTCACATGTTGCAGCCTTCCTGTGTGTCTTCCTTCACATAAAATCATCTTGATGTTCAAGTTGAGTTTGATTCCTGGTGATACACCATGTTTTTTCCCCTTCGACAACTAACTTTTAGCAGGAATTACTCTGGTTTGCTCTTTCCTCTTTCCATGTTGCTTTTCCATTTTCTTGGGATTTTCTGATGATCTCCTGTAAATATTAACCTTTAACCTTTATTTTTCAAGATTTACTGAGGGAAATTAATCAATCATCATCTATTATGACATGCTTTTTAAAAGGGATGGACAATTATTAATATTTTCAATTTTTGTCAGTTTTTATTTCCCCACCTGGAAATAGGTGTTTCCCCTTTCTCGCATTATTTTCACCATTTCAGCTGAATACATATTTTTTGTACATGCTGTCCTAATAATCAAATAAGGCTACATAAAGCATGGTTTATTATTAGAGAAATTAAACATTTAAAACAACACATTTGAGATTTAACAGCATTTTGGTTCTGGAAATGCAAATGAGGTAATTTTATATTTAAATACTAATTGAATAATTATCTCCCATTCTCCATTATTTTTTTAAAAAAATAACCTCCAAAAATATTGAAGGAAATACTGAATAGCAGCAAAATGCAAATATCTTCTGTTAGGGAGTGAATCAAGTTATCATTCTGAAGTATCTCTGGATTTCTTTCAATATGTTTGGCATGGTAGAATTTTATAGATAAGTTTATTTGTTTATTCAGTTTCAAGACTACCTCAATAATAGGCAGCTTATAGTACAGGGTTAATACATCAGATAAATAACAGCTAAAAGCAACTAATTAAGACCAGAGAGATGCATGACGTACATCATGGAAGTGAACAAGTCAAACATATCCCCTACCAAAAAATAAATAAATAAATTTAAAAAAATAGACCATAAGGAAATACACCTGTCCAACTTCCTCAGGAACAGATGAAAGACCCAAGTTTTTACAATATTGCAAAATCCAAACAGAATTTAGGGCATGTGGCTCTCAGGGGATATGTTGTTTTCCACAGGGTAGAACACGTCTACCCTGAAGTCACACCTCTTAGGTCCTGCAAGTGGGAGTGCTTGCCAGCTGTTCCAGATCTTATTCATTGGGCATGAACAGCAGGAAAAGGACAGAAATGAGAATCTAAACTATGAGGGTCTCTGTGTAAGTGACAATTTCACCCTCAAACCCACCAGTAGCAGTAGGCCACTCATAGAGCAGTAGTGTTATATGAGTGAAATGAGAAGCACTAAACCAGTTGTAGGTTCCATGCAACTCTTATATATAATACCTATATCTATGCTATCTTACTCTTGTACCCAACCCTAAAACCTGACTGGAAAGGGTCCTTTATCAAAAAGGAAAGATTGTGAACTAATTAAAAAAATATCCAACGTGACCAGGTCCATCAGTGGTTTCTTGAGGAGGGAGCCAATATCCTGAGATACCAATATCTTCTTGAAGGTAAACAGAATGACCCCCCCCATTCAAACACGTCACTTGAAACCAGCAGTTTGTCACCTCCTGGGAAAACTAAGCAGGAGGAACATTGAACTAAAACATAGAAAGCAGCTCGGACATCCCAGAGAATCCTGTGCGATGACTTGACATTCTCAGGCTTAAATTCCTCTTAGATAATAGAATTGTTCATCCAGCGTGCACTTCTTAATGAATCCATCAGATGCCTAGAATATTTTTCACAGCAGCTCTTCCGTTGTTCTTCCTCAGCCCTCATGAGAGACCAGGTCACCTTAAAAAAGGTTACTGGGCACATTTCTGCCAATGTATTATGGGAAGGAGGGAAAAACAAACATTGCTACTCTTCTCACTTCTGTGTCAGCCTTAATATAGGACCCTACACATGTGCAACTGGATTAATTCTTCATTTTTCTCTAGCAGTGCTTGATGTATCACTTCTGATGCATCATTTCCCAGAAGTTTTTTTCCCCAAAAACCAGTAAGTTCACAGATCAAAGAAGAAGAGAGGCAGATCAGGCGTAATCCTCTTTATTAAGCTGGATTTTATTTCATTTTAGCAGTCCATCATTTCTTGATAAGTGGACATGGAGTTATGTATGTATATGTCTGTATATGGAGTTTAAAGTTTTTTTCTTCTTCCATTCAATCAAGCCTGATTCTCAGAGACAACCTGGACAAATCCATGCATTTTGGGGGGAAAGTTTTTTCAGAAGTAGGTTGCCTCTTTCCTAGGCTGAGAGAAATTGATTCATTCTAATGACCAAAAAGTGACTACAAGTAGTCCCTGACTAACAACTGTTCATTTAGTGACTGTTTAAAGTTACAAGGGCATTGAAAAAAGTGACATTTTTCGTTCTTACAATTTTTGTAGCACCCCCAGTCATGTGATCAAAATTAGATAACTGGCATGTGTTTATACCAGTTGCAGTGTCCCAGGGTCATATGATGACCTTTTGTGACCTTCTGACATGTGTAGTCAATGGGGAAGCCAGATTCACTTAACAACCGTGTTACTAATTTAACAATTGTGATGATTCACTTAACAACTGTGGCAAGAAAGGTTGTAAAATGGGGCAAAATTCACTTAACAACTGTTTTGCTTAAAAACAGAAATTTTGGCCTCAGTTGTGGTCATAAATTGAGGATTACCTGTAGTTATACAGTTGGCTTCCTGCCTAAGGTAGGACCAGAACTCTCAGGGTCCCAGTTTCTAGCCTAATTTAATCACTACACTTCTCTGATTCCTGAGAAATTTATGAACTAATAAATGTATTTTCCTCTTACATTCATTTAACAACTGTCTGTCAGACCACTTACAGAAGAAAGTAACAGGGCTCTCCTAGTTCATTTTCTGTTAGAAATTTGGTTTATATACAGCACCACAGATCAGAGTGTACAGTCACCATGTGCTTTACTGCTTAAATGTTTAGCTGCAACAGGAAACAGGAAACTCCACTTAGAACAAAAAGAATATACTGGTAGAGTACTATATACCATAGATCCAAACTTGTAAACACTGCCATCTACTGGCTGAACATTACTGTTGTTGTTGCACAAAAACCCATTCCGACAACATATTCCATTATTTTCGTCTGCAGAAGCTAAGGCCATTCAACATTATGAAGGTGGATTCTTTGTTAAGCATCAGATAAAAGCCAAAGGACAGACATGAGTTGTCTCAAGTACATGTTTTATTGCAGTTTTTAAAAACATTCATGAAAAACAAGGTCAATTTTTAAAAATAGTGAATCACTGAAGAAATCTAAAACTTAACTTGGTCTATTTCCAATAAACAGCTACAAGAACCAGACTTCAGTGAAGTCACCCAAGTTAGGTATCCCTGTTTCACAGATAGGCATTAAAATTGTAGAAATTTCTCTTAAAACATGCTCTGAAAAAAACATTAGTCAAGATGCTTAGAAGCCAAGGAAACCAATCTCAAGCCAGAGAATTCCAAACTCTGAAAATAGTAAAAAATACATAATATGCAGCCAGAAACAAAGAAAGAAAGGGGAAAACATCTCAAACTAGCGTTTTTAGAGGCCAGGACCAGGGTCTATCAAAACTTCTCCTTTCCAAATTCCATGATCCATACTCACAAACTTTACATGTTTTATGAACCTCTCATTCATTTCAGTGCTGTGTGACCAAGAGAATTTCCTGATGGATTGGGAAGGAATCCTGCATTCTGTTACAGCCATTGAAGCTGCACACTTGGCTAAGGGTCAGGATCCGGTCCAAATGCTTTCCTTCTTGCAACAGACACTTTTAAATGAAAAACCATTTCTTCTAAGCCAGCCTTTCCAAGCTTAGGTCACTCTTAATTTTGCCTGTCCCTACATCGTCCCTGAACATTGGCAGTACTAGCTACACGTATAGTCTTAAACAGCAGGAGGAAACCATTTGGAGAATAGTAATAGTCTTAAACAGCGGGAGGAAACCATTTGGAGAATAGTAGGCTAAATCCAGAACCAATTCAGTCTGGTTATCAGTGTAGGACCAAACATGTAGTCCCATGTTTCTTCTAGTGTTTCTGGCCCTGCATTAGGGATACAACTGCCCTTCAGTGGTACAAAAAACTGTTAGTGGTCCATCATTAGAAATGATTACTACCCGTGCCTGGCTGCTCTCTTCCCCCTCTTCTCCCGAGGGGGAAGTTTTTTTGCCGCTAGACAGCTGATTTTTGCTGTTCTAGCAGCTAACGAAATCGCAGGGTTAGCGCTCCTCAAAGGAGCGACCGTGACGCCTTTTTTTTTCTTTACAAGACATGGAGGTATTACACTGCATGTCCAACTTTGAAATACATAAAGTTGAACTAGGATTTAATGTTCTGGAGTGTGAGTGCTTTCTCCTCTGATTTCTTATTTGGTACAACCAAGCCAGGGCCAATGAAAAAAAACTGAAATAGCAATTTTGGCTCAACAAAGCTGGAAGTGAGACTGTCGCAAACAAGCAGTCCTTTCAGAGAAGAAAGGATGGAACATTTCCCAAGGCTGTTCTATGAATATCTTAATAGGATGTACTAAATGCAAATATAAATGGCAAAGAGTATAACGAGCATCCAATGTTGCATATATGCTTCATATAAAACTAATCAGCTTTGCTCAAATTAATCTGCAGATGCTGCTTTCTACAGTATTCTGATTTCCAGGTCCCATAAGAAAACATGAGGGGGAATAAATTACAGAGACTGAGGCCCAGACAGGGGCATATACTGGACATTTGCCAGGACACCTAAGAATGGTACAGAGTCTTTATTAACCAGCTGCAAGACAGGACTTTGGCCAATAGAAATTAATATCATGAACTGGTTTCTGTTTCAATGTGTATCAAGTCAATAACAGAGCCAGCCAGAGCTGAAAAGATGAATTAATGTCCACGCTGGGCATCTATTGGCTTCAGTTCCATATTCTCAGTCTAGGTCACCAACTATTTTGTGACTATTTCCAATACGGTATCATGATTGTCCTCGAACCTCACTTTGACAGCTTAGCAGTCCACGTGTCACATATGGTTTTCCATACATAGCCCATGCAAAATGAAGCATTACCTTTTACTCCGAGGCAAGAAATATCAGGTCACATCTCTGTTATTCCAGGCTTAAATGGAGACAGTACAGGAGAAAGTAGAGAGACAGTCCCTTTGCCTTTACCTGCCAGCTAGGATACCGACAAAAATGAAGGACCTCTGTTGTGCAGGAAAAGGCTAACTTTTATGCCCCAAAAGAAATGCAGCTGATGTAACTTCTCCTTATAAATTCCTCCAGTCTAGTCTTCTACACGGTCTCAACTTTTAAATCATAACTTACATCATTAGAGATTGGTGGACTATGTATTGAAGATTCTACAGAAGGGACTTCATTATCTGTCCTGACGGTGTTTGGGTCAATCAATATAGCCTAGAAAACAAACCACATTAGACTTGTCTCCCTTCTAGCTTTTCCAACATTCATTTGAGGAATTGATTCTCCCCCCCCCCCCACCTCAAACATCAAAACTCAACCGATTGAATCATTTTTAAAAAGTATTTTCATTTTCTGACCTCATTCCCTCTGGGATTAATTCTGTTTAATTCACATTCATCTGTCTATCCTAGCTACAATATCCCATTTTTCCCTCCATCAAAACCTGACACACAATGACTGACCCACTTTAATCAGAATCAGAAACAAAAACCTAACTGTAATTCAAAGATGTAGCGGCAATTATAATTTGGGTATTATTAAATCTCACCTCATTGGAGTCAGAGCGGGTTGCCCGGCACCAAAAATATGCAGTTGCCGACGCAATGCAGAATTCCACAATGGTGAATGTCAACAGCACAATGGCGATCCTATTGCCTGTCTTTTCCCCAATGGAAACAATGATACAAGCCGATTAGCAAATAGGAATCGATTCATTTACTTCTTTTGGAGGGTGCTTCAGTCCATATAATTGCTTTGTTCTGTTCCCAGGGTCCCACTTCATGCCTTGGAGCCCCAGTACACTTGCAGGCATCTCCTATTGGGTCTGATTGGTTTTGTCCTACCTGTGTACTTCTAGCTCCATTTAATTTTAAAATCATAGAAGTTGCTATAATAGAGTGGACTTGCAGCAGCATCTTCATTTCTAAAAAAAAATGTTTCTGAATCTCAAATGGTCCTACAAGCTATTCTTAGAAAATAGTGATGAGCAGAAGCAGAAGCAGTCCAGAGACAGCTGAGTTGTTTAAAAGGGGGCAAAAGAGATTGGGGGAAAGAAGGCAAAAGTAATTAGGGGAGAAGAGAAGTCCTCTAGAACAGGGGTCTCCAACCTTGGCAACTTTAAGACTTGTGGACTTCAATTCCCAGAATTCCTCAGCCAACTTTGCAAGAGCTCCCCAAAGACCAAATGTTCTTCAGCTGGATACATCCTTATACTTTGAAAGTGGATGTTTTCCTTCTCAGATATACAATAACTAGACCATAAACCCTTCTAATTCCTTTGCTAGTGTCAGATAGTACTACACTATGTCTGAGCGATTGACACTTACCATCACTAGTGAATATTCATAGTTATCCTCTGAATGAAATGGCCCATTTATGCTCAGGTCTACTATAAAAGTCAATATTCCAAGTAACGCAAAAATGGCACTGATGATATTCATGGCTTGTGAGCCTTTTACCTAAAAGGCACAAACATTGAATGTTAGGTCATCACAGCAACAACAATTTTTATTGTATTGAGAATTTAGGACAACCTTACCCAATCAGGTGTCATCCAGATAGGTTGGGACTATAGCTTTGAGGAAGGAGCTCCTCTAGTGACTTAAAGCATCTTCTAGCATCATCAATCATTGTGTTGTGGATTATATTCAAAGCCATAATAATGATTGGGTGATTCCAGATGTTCAAAGTACTAGAGGGACAAATGTTTCAAAATCTCCAGAGCAAATAGTTGGGAACTTGGGACTTGTAATCCAACATGTTGGGAGAGAACAAGGATAGTAAAGGAAGCACTGATGATATTACCTAGTTTGGATAATGAAAGCTCTGCTAGAAAACAACCAAGCTCAGAGAACACCAAAGACCCTTCACAGTGAATATTGGTTTAAAATATTAATACATGAGAAGAACTACTTCAGCTCTTCTCTGCTTCTCATATCTTTGGAAATTCAACATTTTCATAGAGAATTAGAAAGTTTCAAGTAGTGTTGCCTCCTACAGATGTTGGTTAGATTGCAGACAGACATGTTTTAGAGAGTTGAAGGTGATGACAGAGATATTATTTTCAGTGTTGTATACTCTAATCTCTTTGGTCCTACTCAGTGGTGGGTTCCTCCCGGTTCTGTCTGGTTCTATAAAACCAGTAGTAAAACCAGCGGGAGGCTCCACCCACCTGCCACGATGTCATCATGGGTGATCTGCGCATGCAGATTCGCTCCTACTGAGAACCAGTAGTAAACATTAGGTAGAACCCACCCCTTGTCCTACTCTCACCTTTGTTTGAAATAGGTAGAATACCCCCCACATAATCTACACACACAGCTGCAAAATCAGCAGCACAATAAGATGGCATATAGCTACCTTCTGTTTCTCAAAAAGCAAACTCAACTTCCAAAGTTTGAGAAGTTCACCAAGAAAGATGAACCAGTGAGTACCCTCAGTCTGAATCTCTTCCTTTTTGGATGTACTTTCTTTTGTGATAACATTAGTCCAAAATCTCCTTACAAATGTTTTCTGCTCCTTTCTAGAAATATGGCCACTAAGAAAAATTCAGAACCTCTCTATTTCCTCCCCATAGAGGATTACTCAGAGGTAAATCCCACTGAATTCTGTGAGGATAAATGCAGAGGCAAAGAACTGCTGCATAGCGGCTAACAATAACAGAATAACAGAGTTGGAAGAGACCTTGGAATCTTCTAATCCAACACCCTACTCAAACAGCAACCCTATACCATTTCAGATCTATTATTAAAAGCCTCCAGTGATGGAGTACCCAGCTGAAGGCAAAATCTAAAATACAGTTTAATGCCCTGAGCAGAGCAAGTTACTTTTGGGAACAATGCTTTTGATTCTAATAACTGGTGTTATATGAAATATTGTACTAAAGAGTGTTAAAATCATCCAGGAATGGAAAAAGAAATCTCTTCTAGAAATGTAGTGGGTTTTGAATAGGACAAATGCGCAATGCCTATATACTCTAATGACACCTCCACCCCTGCCTCACCACCTGAATATTCTCCTCTAAGAGGTTCATATGCATTTAGTGGCTTCCAATCCTTCTTAAAGGAGTCATACTCGCTCCTGGGAGGCAATCAACAACATTTGCAGCAACCCCGATGTTTTCAAAAGAATAACATGCATGCAGTGAGATCATCATACAAATGCCACATTTACGTACTTGTATCCCCATGTCCAGCAGAAGTAAGCTGTGGCATTTATGTGATGAAGTCGCCACACCTTTGCTCCCTTCCCCCCATGGATGCAAATGCAGTTGTTTTTTAGTATTTAAAGCATTAAACTGGAGGTCATAGTAAAGAAAACAACGTGAGGCAGACTCACTGCACATTCTGTAGGGCTCTTCTCAGCACCAATTGAGAGACATCCAGAAACAATGAACTGTGTGGAAAGAAGGAAAGTGGTAAACATTTACATCTCAATTAAGAGAATATCCCTTACAACTTTCACTAGATAATCTCTCATGGTGGTAGAAATGAAGAGGAAGATTGGTACCATAAAATGCTTTGTCAAGAAAAAAAGGGCTATTTGTAAACTTAGGAGTGGGATATAACCCAGTATCTGTCCTGGAGGTCAAACATTTAGTCAAGGATGGGAGGCAAGGGGCCCTTCTGCTAATAATCCATCTGAATCCACAGTAAAAACATTTAGTTTTAATCTGACACAACAGGGTGGAAAAGACAGAGAGACAAAGAAAGAAAAGAAAGGAATAGGGTAGAAAGGGAGGTATCAGTAAGAATAGGAGTAGGGAGAACCTTTCACTTTTGGCTCTATTATTTATTTATTTAAGAAAATGTATAGGGCCGTCCAACTCACTGTCAGTGACTCTGGACTGCTTACAAAGATATTTACTTATACACTTTCTATTAATGCGCAAATTTCTATTAAAAATATTGTCCTATTCTGATATCTGAGAAGTTATCTTTTCAGGCAAGTCAGTCTCACTCCATCTATATCGTCTGTCTGTCTGTCTGTCTCTCTCTCTCTCTCTCTCTCTCTCTCTACCCCCATCCCAATCGTCCATCTTGTTCCAAGTCCTTGAAAAAAAAGGCTGTTCCTGCTCTGTCTCTTGGTAGGCAGAAGTTAAGAGGCACTCTTTTGCATTCAAATTATAGATTCTTTGCTTTGGAGCTATAGAACAGTACTGTGCTCAATTATGATTCATTTTAGGGCTGAGATGAAAGTATTTCCCATATTTGTGTATTTTATATTTAAAAGCCAGTTTCCTAACCTCTCTTGTCCTCATTTGCCAACATTGCCTGCTGGCTGTGGTAGTAAATCTAAATAAGTTAGCAAATAGTTTTATCAAAATTATGAAGAAAAAAGTCTACTCAACATAAGCACATAGACCCTCACAATAAAAATTCAATGGCACTGAGCAAATGAGGACATGAGTAGTGAGGACAAAAATGTGATTGTTCAGTGAGACCAATCTTTTTATCAATAATAATTTGTGTTGATTTGTAGAGGATATTCATTGCAGCCCTAATCAGATAAGAAAAGTAAATGAATTTTGGGAAGTGATTTTGCTAATGTAGTTTAGGGTATTTCTCTATATGAGGCTTAAATAGTCTTTGAGTTCTTCCCTTGCTACTTTTCATAAATACACAGTTGTGATTATCAGATTCAGAGTCAGCCCCTAGTCAGTTAATAACCATCATAGCCATTTTAATTTCCACTGTGGCACTGTGGGAAAGTAAAGCTACAGATCTGTAGGACGCCAATAGCTAGGGTCCTGTTGACTGAGGAGGGGGTCCATGGTATAGTATTTGGTACAGCCAGCATCAAACCTGGAACCGGCATTATTGTTAGTTGCTGGAAATAGGAGAGAGTCACAGTTTTGATTTCAGACTTATGTCTCATGCTAATTTAAGCAAACCTCATCTTAAGCCTCATATAGAAATGTACACAACAGTACAGAAGAATGCTGGGAGGATACTAATGAAAAGTGAACCAGGGTGATCAGATTGATAACTGGTTTGAGACATATGGAGAAGTGAAGTTATGTGAACAGAGACAACTACATAAACACAGGTATAAGAATATGGAGACCTACGCAGGAAATTGATGATGAAATTGTTCAGATGACAGTCACAGAACTGAACAGGAGTCAGACTGAGCATTGACAGTACCTCACACTGCTGCTTCACACACAAACAGAATTTGCTGGATGCAGTTCTCCTAAAGCTAGCAAAGAAACATCTGGGTTTATGTATAATCTGTTAGAGATTGTACTTTCCAGATTTGTCTTATTATATGAAAGTGCCTTTGTTGTTAAGCATGAAGATATGAACATAGAGTTTACATTATAAAAACAAAGATTTAACCACAAAAAGGTTTAGACAAAACTTCCATGTTATATCTTTCTGTTCCCCACAAACACTATTCAATATTTATTAGATTATTTCTATATCTTTCCATTGGCAAGTATGCATCATTGTGTCCAAATAGTCTTTGCTGAGGTCTTTGGTCCTTTTTCTCTCTCTGATAATTATTCTTAGAGTTTATCTGTTACCTCATCTAACAGATCCTTTCTCAATTTTTTTTCATTCTTTCTCTGCATCGGGATATATAAGAATGCAATTTATAGTACAGTATGTAATAAAACAGAACAAAGAACAGAGCTTAATTTCTAGGTTGAAAAGGCACAACAAGAATGAGGAAATAGTGAAAACAGTGTGGGAGAAGAGAAATAACAAATGGATGCCAACAACAATTTAGATTTAGCGACATCTATGTCTAAAAAAAGAATTCTGTGTGTTTGTGTGTGTGTGTAGACAGGCTAGTTCCAAGCTATATGCCAAATAAACATCTGGTGAGAGGACATTCTGCCACTTTCTGGATTGACTGGATTTTGTCCCCAAACGAAAAAGACATTTTGTGAACAAAATAACTGGAATATGTGTTCATTAGCCCTGACCTTAAAGCTGTTTTATTACAAATTAAATCTATTAAGATTTGTATTCCCAGAATTATGTTTAGGTGGCACGAGGGCTGGTGGTAGTACACAGCCCCTTAAGGCAGTATTTTGCATTCTACATGAGTGAAAAATAAATAAATGGGAGAAAAAATCCAGAGTGAGAGAACAGCATGTTTAAACTTTTCCAGGGTGGTTGTATATTGACATCCCATTCATTGTAGAGAAGATGATTGGCACACCATTTTGCCCCAAAATGGTAACAGAACCAAAAAGCTGTGCTAGGTTTATATCTGAGCTGCAAACATTTAGACAAGTAGATGCAGCAGAGAGCTAGCAGTTTCTGTATCTTTCTGCTGATACCCAATAATCACCTAGTTCAACTAGGCTAGTTGGCATTAAAGTGAAGAAATGTCCCATTAACCACGAACGTTTGAATTATCAAGGCCATGATTTTCTCAACTGAAACATATTGTACTCTATGAAGGAAGCAAAGGGATGTTTCTAAATTGTGGTATGGAAAAATTACTGAGGACACCTTGGACCACAAGAAGAGTACATAAACCATTCAGTATTAGATGAAGTTAAAGCAGACTGCCCATTGGAAGCATTAATAATGAGGCTAAAGCTTAGCTGTGTTGGATATCTTATCCAGTTGTCACTGGAGAAGACCCTCATGCTTAGAAAAAACTGGTTGACCAAATACAAGGTGATTGGATATCCTCTCAGATGATGCAAGTAAGATACTACAAGAACTTAAAAAAACAGACAATTGTGGCAACATGATGCTTATCAGGTCAACAACAGTCAATGTGACTGAATGAGGGAACAGCAACAGTGACAACTCTGATCCAGGCAACCCAGAGATGGTAGCTCTAAATCCTAATTATTTATTTCTTAGATTTAGGTCTTCTGTAAGTGTTCAAGGCTTAGAGACACAGATGGATTTATCTTTATTTTATGCCCACATCAGCAATCCTGTGAGGTGGATTAGGTTAAAGAGTGACTGACCCAAAGACATTCAATGTGGACCCAGAAATATTTCTAGTATGAATGAAGTTCTGTTCATCTTGCAAACCGATTGGCACTATATGCAGTCCATATGTGACCAAGACCTTTCACACTACTGAATTAAAGTGCTATCCACAGGCATCAGAAAACTATATTGGCTTCAAATTTATGGTGCGGACCATAAATTCTCTCCTTTGCTCACCCCTGATTCCTGATTCCTCCTCAAAAATGGGTGAGAAAGCCTTGTGGAATGTCCACACCATGAATATTTTATGAGAATAAAGGAGAGGACATTATTTGAACAAAAGAATGACTTAGATGGATCTGTCATTCAGGACTGGTTATGAGGCAAAGGGAACCCAGAAAAAATAAGAAATTGCCAAGGTGAGTTTGCATCCAGATTTGGCAGAAGTGAAGAAAATAAAGTGTAGGAGTAATGTAAGTGTAGGGGTTGATTAAATAATTTGATCTATGGGTTTAGCCATTCTCCTGTCTTCACCTTTCAGATCTCCCAAACTGGAAGTCAGTTGTCTCTGATCCCACAAAATATCATTCCATAGGATCAGAGAGCCTGGTTTTTGGAAGAGCTACCTTCCCTCTTGATACTTCTTCCAACCTTGGTATCAGCTATCTGTAGAGAGCAAGGACAACCTGAGCTCTTTAAACTTGCTAAGACTGCTACTAAGCCCAAAGCAATGGCTGGCGGGGGAGGGGGGGACAGGACGGAGTTGTCTGATGCAGATAGAGTTTCCTTTCCATTTCATGGCACATTCCCCCTTCCATGGTGAGTTGGAGGGATCCTTCTGTCAAAGCCAGATCTCTGAGACCAGGATTGACTCAGAAATGAGATAAGTACAAGTGAGAGCCAAATTTGTAAGTTCTGAATTCTCCCATTGTCCCAAACAGAATAATCCTGGGAAATAGTACCCAGTCGTATCAACCAATGGTGAAATCCAAATTTTTTTACTAGTGGTTCTGTGAGCGTGGCTTGGTGGGCATGGTGTGGCTTGGTGGGCGTGGCTTGGTGAGTGTGGCAGAGGAAGGATACTACAAAATCTCTATTCCCTCCCCACTCCCAGGGATAGGATATTGCAAAATCTCCATTCCCACCTCACTCTAGGGCCAGCCAGACGTGGTATTTGCCGGTTCTCCGAACTGCTCAAAATTTCCACTACCGGTTCTCCAGAACCTGTCAGAACCTGCTGGAGTTAACCCCTGATATCAATCCTAAACCTAAAATAATGGATGAGTGCTAGGCTGATTCCAATCTCTGAAGTCTCCACACATGGCACCAACTGTTTAATGAAGAGTACAGATTGTGCTCACAGGAAAATTACCACAAAGTAGGCCATTTAAGAGGAAATTATATATTAATGTTAATATTGATATTGATATTAATATCTCATCTGTCACTTCACTCTGAATTTAAATAGAATGAATTTCAATACTTTCCCCAATGTTTTTGGGTGCATATTTATCAGGTAAATTGAAAAAAACAACCCTGAGGGTTTGCTTTCAGAAGCTATAGAAAAGGGGTCTGAGTTTTAAAAAATGTCAACAAGGAACTGAAATCCCACCAAGGTTTCTTAACCATCATGTCTTTCTGCTGTGTGAAAAGGTAGCAGTCTGACAATTTGTGGGCCCTTTTCCCAATAGCAGCAACCATGGTTGCGGGTTGCTATGGTGGCTGGGTTGGAGGAGCTGGAGAGTGATCAACAGTGCTTAGAGACAGGAAGAGGATGCTGTACTGCTATGGAAAGGGAGGTGGGAGAAAATGCAGTGGGTGGTTTGACCCCAAAAGACGGAAGATATGAGAATCTTTGCCAATAGGAAAGCAGATTGCCTACAAGGACTGCAAGACTTCAGTGATTCCAAGGGAAACACCAGCCTCGCTGCTATCACTAATAAAATGGAGCAGGCTTACTCAGTTCCCAAAATAGATGGTGGTGAGAGCAATGGTGATGATTTGTTAGGTCTGCCCATTCCAGAAGACTGTATAGATTCACAACCGATCCCTAAGAGATACAAATGTATGTGCGTGGAAGAATATTTTAAGTGACAACCTTCTGGGAGGTGAAATAAGCCATCCTTAAAAAAAAAGGATTGTACCGTATTTTTTGGAGTATAAGACGTACCTACCTTTTTTGGTGAGGAAAAGAAGAAAAAGAAATCTCCCTCTGCACAATTTTGCCTCGTTGCAGCAAACAGCAAACAGCCTGCTTTACTTTCGTTTTCGTTTTCAGCATAGCTTGATTAGCATAAGGGAAAAAAATCTGCTCCAGCAATTTACCTCTTTGCAGAAAGCAGCAGAGCCCTGTGCAAAACAGCTGAGAGCAAATCAGCTGAGAATCGGGAGGCTGATCCAATCAACTTGTGCTAATAAGACTGTGCTGAAGCTGAAAGGAGCTGTTTTTTCTTGCTGTTTGCTTGCAAAGAGATAACTGCTGCAAGCCACAGGCCAAAGGATGGGGGCCACTGGGTGGGCGGGACTACATTTGGTGTATAAGACGTACCTTAATTTTCACCCCCTTTTGGGGGGGGGAAAGGTGCGTCATATACGGTAATTTTGCAGTTTGGGACTTGCCTTTTTGCCTCTCCTCGGTTTAAAAAGAATATTTACAAGCTGGAGCAAGAGGAGAGAAGGGCTACCCAAGATTGTGAAAGGACTGGAAATCAAGTCCAAGAGGAATGGTTCTAGGAATATTTAGCTTGAGAAGTGACGTGATTGCTGTCTTCAAATACTTGAAAAACTGTAGCATTGTAGAGAATTTAATTTCTGATTGTTAAGTAGGAAAAGAATCAATGGGATGAAACTTCAAGGAGTTAGAGACAGATTAGATAATCCAAAGAACTTCTTGACAGTAAAAACTGTCAATCAGTGGGATGTAATTCTTCCCCTTCAGCAAAGGTTTTCAATTAGAGGCTGGATAGTCACCTATCATGGGTGCTGTAGTGAATCCTGCAATATGCCTGGGGCGGGCAAGGTTGGCTTGCTGTCCACTTAAGTTGCTTCCAATAACTCTATGGTTATTTCACGTATGCAGCATATTGAAATTGTGTTTTAAAGCAAATGATAAACATGCAGTAGAAGAAAAACAGAATACGTTCCTTTGGCATGAAACTGAATCCACATCCTAATGCTATTAAATCTCAGAGCAATGGTGTTTATATTTAGAATTTATATCCATTTCCTTTTTTAAGACAATAATACTGTATTTTTCCCCCTCTCAAACTAATGATGCTTTTAACATAATGGAAAAAAAAACATTCGGGCCAAAGTGAAAGTACTTCATTTTTAGCAAGAGCATGGTAGGAACAGAATAAAAAAAATTACAAACTAAAAATTTGGACACTTCAAAATGAAGGAAAGAAGGAAGGACATGCAACTTCGTAACATTTTTTTTTTGAACAGACAGGACAGTTTTCAGCAAGAGCTAATCATGACTCATGACAGATCAGACACTTTTGAAGGAATCAGGCAGGCACCTGAAGGTTTGTTCCACAACATTGAAAGAAATCTCAGCTAAGTGCTGGTTTAGCTGGGAGGAAGCATCACTAAACTCATTGAGGAGGAAATGTATAGGTAGTCCTCGACTTACGACCACAATGGAGCCCTTGAGTTGCTAAGTGAGACATTTCTTAACTGAGTTTTGCCCCATTTTACGGCCTTTCTTGCCTCAGTTGTTAAGTGAGTCATTGCAGGTTGATAAGTTAGTAACTCGGTTGTTGAGTGACTCCGACTTCCCCATTGACTTTGCTTGTGAGAAGGTTACAAAAGGAGATCACATGACCCCGGAATACAGCAATACTCATAAATATGACCCAAGCATCTGAATGTTGATCACATGATCATGGGGATGCTGCAAAGATTGTAACTGCAAAAAACAGTCATAAGTCACTTTTTTCAGCACTCTTGTAACGTTGAATGGTCACTAAATGAACTGTGGTAAGTCGAGGAGTACCTGTAGTTAATCATAGAACTCAAGAACTATTTTTCATTCAGCAATTGACATCCTGTCTCTTTCTCACCCAGGACCTCCCACCACCCTTCCTCCCTTCTTCTTCATATATAATCTCTGTCTCCTGCCCATCTGCTCTTCTACCCCTCCTCACCTATCTGGAGGGAAAGGGGGTTTCTCTGGTCTGTGATACTCACGGATGCTCCTCCCAAGAAGGGAATCTCTCCAGATACAAAGAATGAGGTATATACACTGGACAGGGTGCTGAGAATGATCCCAAAGCTAATGTGTATGAAGCCAGTCATGATCTGGATGGTCTGTGGAACAATCAGGTAATAACACTCAGCACTTGATGGATTAAATTCACATATGCACGCACGCACACACACACACACACCTTGAATGATTACACTGACTTCAAAGGGTTGGCACCAGAGGATCTTCTGTCCCATAGGGCTGCCACCTATTTTATCTTAAAACAGTTTTTGCCATCCTGGAGATTTGGAGATGTGTCATTTCACCTCTCCAACTCACCATAACCAACTCGTCACAAACAACTCACCACAGTCAACTTGCTTTGACCAACTTGCTGCGGCCAACTCTCCATGGTCAACTTGTCACAGGACAATTTACCACAGCCAATTCGCCACAGGACAACTTTCCATGGGATAAGAGTTACACTAAGGTCGAAGAAATAGTGGAATAGAATCATTAAAGAAAGGATGCCAAAGGAGGGACAAAATGAAATGCGAATGACAAAAATTAAAATATTTTAAAAATTATTTTAAATAATTAATTGAATTGTTGAACTGTCCCACAATGAGTTGTCCCGTGACTAGTCAACCATGTCGAGTTGTCCCGAGGTGAGTTGGCATGGTGAGTTGGCCAATGCGATCAGTTGTTCCATTCTGACCCTCTTCTTCCGCTCAGTTTAGCCAAAAGTTTGAGAAGTTGCTCTGCAGCCTCTTTCTACTGATCAGGCACTTCTTTCTCTCCTCACCGCTGCCCTAAATTTTATGTTGCATATTATCAACTTCTAAGTAAGAGCTCCCAAAGATTAGTAAGAATAATTTATGACCGCTAGTGGAAAGAAATCCAGAGTTTATGAATCTGTTTAATTAACCATTCATTTTTGCAGCAACTAGTAGATATCCCCTCCAAAGTTAGCCACAGTCCTATTCACCTTCTGCAAATCTCTTAAAATGAGTATTTTTTCAGCAGGGACAGGGTGTTCCATTCCAGGGTGATCCCTTGGTAACAAGGACCCCCACAAGTTGGGTATGCTATATGTGAGATTCTGATGCAGTCTCTCAAGATCTGTGCTTAATTCTTTTTAATAATTACTTAAAACCAGGGGTGAAATGCTCCCGGATTGGACCGGATCCCCTAATCCGATGCCGGTGCCTGGAGGCTGTGAGGGTCTGGATGGGAGTCAACAGGCTCAGACTTAACCCAGACAAGACCGAATGGCTGTGGGTATTGCCTCCTAAAGACTATGTCTATTGTCCATCTCTGGTCCTGGGGATGTCCTTCTAGACTCACAGCTAAGATTAGAGCAACATCTGACAGCTGTGTCTAGGGGGACCTTTGCACAGGTTCGCCTGGTGCACCAACTGCGACCCTACTTAGATCAGGAGGCTCTCCTCACAGTCACTCACACATGCCCTTGTCTCCTCATGGTTGGATTATTGCAATGCACTCTACATGGGGCTACCCTTGAAAAGTGTTTGGAGACTACAGTCGGTCCAGAATGCAACCGCGCAAGCTATTATGGGTGCACCTAGATACACTCACCAATGCACCAATTCTCTGCGAGCTGCGCTGGCTCCCTATTGGTTTCCGGACACAATTCAAGGTGTTGGTTATTACCTTTAAAGCCCTACATGGCTTAGTGCCAGGCTATCTTTGAGATCGCCTTCTACTGCATAGCTCCCAATGACTGGTAAGATCCCACAGAGTTGGACTCCTCCACGTTCCGTCAGCTAAACAATGTCGGCTAATGGATCCGTGAAGGAGGACCTTTTCTGTGGCTGCCCCGGCTCTCTGGAACCAATTACCTCCTGAGGTCTGGATCACCCCCACACTATTGGCCTTCTGGAAAGCGGTGAAGACCTGGCTTTTTCGGCAGGCCTGGGTTGTTAATTTCGCTGCTGCAATCTTGCAAGATCCGGCCATGGATGGAGTGTATGGGTTTTAATGTTTTTTAAAAAAACAACTTTTATGGTGTATTGTTTGTATTATTTTTTGTTGTAAGCCGCCCAGAGTTCCCAGGGAGTTGGGCGGCATAGAAATGTGACAAATAAAAAATAAATAAATAAATAAAAATCTTAGCTGGTGGTTCAGCAATCTGGTAGCAATGGCGAAGCATAGCTCTACCCACCCAGGTGTCATTATTTCCTGGTTTTAGCCAGGAAGTCATATGTTTTTTACCTTCTACGCATGGACAGAAGGTCTGTGTGTGCCTGTGACGTGCGTGTGTGTGCAAGCAAAGCAAGCATGCGCATGCAGCATGTGCGCTTCTGAACTGGTAAGGAAGGTAAGTAGATTTCACCCCTGCTTAAAAATGTTTTAATTTCCGACTTCCGCTGGCGCCGCAGGCATCGCAGACGGTCTTCTTTTAGACTGCCAGCCCTGCGATCCCATGAAGCCATTTTGACAGCACAAACCAGCTGTCTGACGGCTTCAAAGTCTCCCTTTCGGGAAAAGAAGAGGAGCAGAGCAGTTTGGTGAGGGTAGAGCCACCAAAAAAGCCCCTGGGATTAATCCCAGGGGCTGGAAAGGTGGGTTCCCCGGTCAGCCAAACGGAACTCTGGATCGGGAGCGCTTCTGCAAGCGCAGAAAAAGATGCTGCGACCATCTCTGCAAGCAATCTGAAAGTTTTAAAGATTTCCAAGGCAGACGGAGCGAAAGCAGGAGGACTGACAACAAAATATCTATGCTTAAGTCCAGTTTACATTGTTACTAATGAAGCCAATTGAGAGAGGAAATGAATAATCAGCAGCGTCCTTGTTGTGTTTCTGGAAAGTGAAAGTGAGTACTGAAAGTGTTTGCTAAGATTTTTTGGTGTTTTAAACTTGGAGTGAGCTGCTGGAAAAAGAGTACTTTGGGAGAAGGATTAATCGTGTTTTAAAAGCAGCAATTTGAAACTATTGAAAGCTGTTTTTGTGACTTTTGGGGCATTGTGCTTGCACAGGGGGGTGAAGAGGAAAAAAGATTTCTTTTAAAGAAAGGAATTAAGATGGCTTCCAAGCAGATTAAACCAGTAGTTCCAAAAATAGAAGGGAGTCCTACAGTTTCTATTGTGACACAAAAGACTCAACTTCTGGCTGATTCACAAAGTAAGGATGATTCCATGAAAGACCTTAAAGATTTTATAAAACAAACTATGAGGAACCAAACAATGATGATAGAGGAAAAATTAGAGAAATTTGAGGAGGAAATAAAAGAAGTTAAAGATGTTGCAAAAAAGCATGATGAGATAAGAGATGACATTTTGCTGGCGGTTTCAGGCTTGTCTAAACACCTTGTTCAGCTTGATGAGAGAGTGGAAGAAATTAATGAGGCTAATCTAAATTTGGAGACCAAAATGGGTGAAATTATAACTAAATCTGAAAAGTTGGAAAACGAAGTGACAATGATGCAATACAGATCTATGGAGTTTGCTTTGAGAATGAGAGGACTGAAAGAGAATGGTCGGGAAAACCTGAGAGATAGATGTGCAGAAGTGATTGCATCAGTGACTGGATTAAAAAAAGAGGACATCATTATTCAAATTGATAAAATTTACAGAGTTAACTCATGGATTGCAAAAAATAAGAATCTGCCAAGAGATATGGTGATTTATTTTGTGGACAGAAGGATTAGAAATGATGTTTTACAAGCCTCCTATAGTAGTAACAAGGTACAGGTCTTTGGGCAAGACATCAAGATACTGAAAGAGATTCCCCCCAAAATGCTGAGAGATAGAAAGGACTTTGGCTTTCTGGTGGATGAATTGAAAAGACAACAATTAATGTATAGATGGGATGCACCAATAGGCCTAATAGTGACTTATGGTGGGGAAAGATACCATTTGAACTCTGTTTGGAAAGCAAGAGATTTTTATTTTAATGTATTAAAGGCTGGACACCCACCCTCATCTGAGGGGAGTAAAAGGGAAAGAAAAAAAGAAGGGCAACAGATACAATCCTATGCAGAGGTGGTGGCTGGAGGATCCAAGATGCAAGATGATTTTTCTCAACCTGAGACACCCTCACTTCCCTTTCCTCTAGGGAAGATAGAGGGAGCAGTGTTTGATCTATCCAAGACGGAGGAACCAAGAGAACAATGCATGACACGATCAACTTTTAAACAACAACAACAACAACATTTAAAAATGCAACAAACTCAAGACTTGACTCAAAAAACAGAAGCAGTTGGGGGGGGGGCAAGACCGAAGAGTAAGGTGAAAGAAGATCTTCAGCAAATGCTCTTAAAGCTTCAAGGTGCTAAAAATGGCAACTAAATTTCTATCCTGGAACATTAACGGTTTAAACTCACCACAAAAGAGAAAGAAAATATACCATTATTTGAAACAATTTAAGAATGATATTATTTGTTTACAAGAGACACATATTAGATTGAGTCCGGTAGGAGAAGGGCGGTAGGAGAAGGGCGGTAGGAGAAGAGTCCGGTAGGAGAAGGGCGGTATAGAAATTCGATTAATAAAATAAAAATAAATAGATTAACTGACCAAAAATACTTAATAAAATACTTAATAAATTCAAAGTTGGGGACCCATTTTGTGGCATCAGCTCCAGAGAAAAGGAATGGAATAGTTATCTATGTAAAGAAGGGACTATCAGCAAACTTAATTGAAGCAGATGACCAAGGAAGATATATAGCAATTGAATTACCAGTTCAAAATGGAAAAATGCTTTTAATTGGAATATATGCACCGAACCAGCAACAAGAAATTTTTTACAAACTTTTACATTCTAAAATAATACAATGGAATTACGAATCGATTATGCTAATGGGTGACTGGAATGGAGTAACAGATACTTTAAAAGATAAGAAGACTACATCTAAAATTTCCTCACGTGCAAAACTACCTAAATCCTTTTTTGAAATTATGGATGATTTAGAGTTGAGAGATATTTGGAGAGAATGGAATGCTGATGAAAAAGATTTTACCTTTTTCTCTGACAGACATCAATCTTTTTCTAGGATTGACTTT
The DNA here is from genome assembly GCA_030761175.1 of Masticophis lateralis. Classification (NCBI taxonomy): domain Eukaryota; kingdom Metazoa; phylum Chordata; class Lepidosauria; order Squamata; family Colubridae; genus Masticophis; species Masticophis lateralis. The sequence goes on along the minus strand of JAUDYJ010000001.1, from coordinate 242,530,057 downwards.
ATATTATTAACAAATGATTTCCTTTCTAGGGTGAATAAAGTCAAGATATATCCAAGGACTTTAGCTGATCATAGTCCGGTTTGGTTAGAATTGGAACAAGAGAGGAGGGAAAGGAGGTCTTGGAGGTTAAATGAAAATTTATTTAGATATGAAGAAAATGTGAACGAACTTAAAAAGCAAATGAAAGAATTTTTTCTTAACAATATGCATAAGGGTACTCCTATGGAAATGGTATGGGATGCAAGTAAGGCCTATATGACAGGAGTTTTAATATATATGAATAATAGACATAGATTAAAAAAAACAAAGGCGAAAAGACATTGAAGAGGAAATTTTAAAAAAGGAACAACTATTAATTGTTAATTCAGGAGACAAAAAAGTAAAAGAGACAATAAATATATTGCGAGGGCAATTTAATATGCTAATGGCTGATCAAGTGGCAACTACATTGCAATATGCTAAACATAATACATTTTGCAATGCTAATAAACCAGGTAGATGGTTGGCCTATGTATTAAGGAAGAAACAAAAATCAAGAGTTATTAGTAAAATAGAATTTAATGGTAAAGAAGTTTATCAACAAAATATGATCAAAAAAGTTTTTTGGAATATTATACAAAATTATATGCAGAAGATTCAGTACAAGGTATAGATATAGATAGATATCTTAAGGAGAGTGATATTCTTGAATTAACTTCAGAGCAAAGGGAAGGCTTGAACCAGCCAATAACCTCTGAAGAGATTATTGCAGCAATTAAACAACTAAAAGCAGGTAAGACACCAGGAACAGATGGATTGACAGCTGTCTATTATAAGAATTTACAGTTGGAAATGGTAGAACCACTTAGAATGTTATTTAGTAAAATTCAATTGGGGGAGGAATCCCACCTTCTTGGAGGACAGCTTTTATCTCACTGATTCCAAAAGAAGATCAAAATTGTGTCAAGCCTGAAAATTTTAGGCCAATTTCACTTTTGAATACTGACTATAAAATTTTTGCTAAGATATTAGCTAATAGACTAATGCCAGTTATGCAACAAATAATTCATACTGATCAATCAGGATTTATAAAGGGGAGATATATGAAATATAACTTGAAACAAATTATAAATCTAGTGGAATATTTGGAAAAAAACAACCAGGTCGCTGCTGCCCTCTTTTTCTTGGATGCTGAGAAGGCCTTTGATCGATTGAATTGGCAATTTTTGTTTAAAATCATAGATAAAATGCAATTTGGAGACCAATTTAAACAATCAATTGGAGCAATATACCAAGAGCAATTGGCACAAATTATTGTCAATGGAGGCCTAACGGATTGTTTTAAGATAGAGAAGGGAACACGGCAGGGCTGCCCATTATCTCCATTGCTGTTTATTTTATCTTTAGAAATTTTACTGAAAAAGATACGTAGATGTGACGAACTTAAAGGAATAATAATTAGACAACAAGATTATAGATTAAGAGCGTTTGTGGATGACCTGGTTATTACTTTAAGTCAACCTACAAATACAGTTCCATACATGCTGGAAATAATAGAACAATATGGTAGAGTCTCTGGATTTAAAATAAATCAACATAAAACTAAGATAATAACTAAAAACATGTCAGCTTCTCAAAGGGAAGACTTAGGAAAAATAACGGGATTTGAAATAGTTAAAAAGGTTAAATATTTGGGAGTAATTGTTGCTGATTCAGATACGAAGTTATTTAAAAATAATTATGAGGTTCTATGGCAAAAAGTGCAGAGAGATATGGAAAACTGGAAAAAACTACAATTATCTTTACTGGGAAGAATAGCAGCAAGAAAAATGAATGTATTACCTAAATTTTTATTTTTGTTCCAAATGATACCAATTCTTAAGAAAGATGAAAATTTGAGGGAATGGCAGAAAGGAGTCAATACTTTTATTTGGTCAGGGAAAAAACCTAGTGTTAAATTAAAAATTATACAAGATATCTAGGAGAGAGGGGGTTTGAAACTACCTAATCTAAGATTGTATTATGAAGCATCTGTGTTAGTACAAATTAGTGATTGGTTTAATTTGACTGAAGAAAGAATATTAAATCTAGAGGGACATGATTTATTATATGGATGGCATGCCTATTTACTATATGAAAAGAAAGTTGATCAAGTTTTCAAAGCTCATATATTTAGGAATGCTTTGTTAAGGGTTTGGAAGAAGTATCAATATATGTCAAATTATAAGATACCTATATGGGCAAATCCTAGACATGCAATAGAAAACATAAGTATAGAACAAAAGATGGAAGTGATCACTTACAAAGAGCTCATTTTTTCCGAAGGGGGTAAATTACAATTGAAGCCGTTGGAGGCACTGAAGGAGGAAGGGATAATTTATACTTGGTTTCAATATGGTCAACTGCAAGCTAGATGGAGGGAGGACCAAAAAATTGGTTTTATGCAAATTGAAGAAAATTTGGTAAAACAGATTAGGGATCAGAGTTCTATGCATATTAAAAGGTTGTATAATGCATTATTGGAAATAGATTCAGAAACAGAATTGGTCAAAGATTGTATGATTAAATGGGCCAGAAATTTTCAAGAACCAATAATGTTGGAAACATGGGAAAAGATTTGGGTTAGAAATGTTAAATTTACACAAGCACAAAACTTAAGCGAAAATTTTTATAAGATGTTTTATAGATGGCATTTAGATCCAAAGAAATTGTCATGTATGTATCCTAATGTGCAAGCTAAATGCTGGAGGTGTGATTGTGAAGATGCAATTTATTATCATATATGGTGGACTTGTAAGAAGATTAAGGCATTTTGGATAAAAATTTGGTGGGTAATGCAGAATATTTTGAAAAAGAGGTTGAAATTTATTCCACAATTGTTTTTACTGGATATAATAGATGATTGTACAGTATTAGAGATGAAATTGATTTTAAATTTAATAGCAGCAGCCAGACTGCTGGTAGCACAATATTGGAGGAGGGACTCTTTGCCTACTATAGAAGAATGAAGAAGAAGACCCTGAAAGTAATAAATTTAGCTGAAATGGCAAAAATCTCAGCATACTTAAAAGATCATACACAAGAAAAATATATTTTGGAGTGCAGAAAATGGATCAACTATATCCAGAACAAGTACCGAATGAGAAGACATCAAATTGCGTATGAATGAAAATAAAGTAAAGAAATGTTGTGTTAATTATATTGGAGTTAAGGTTTCGGGGGGGATTTGTTAACTTGAGTATAGATAGAATAATTTAGCTGATGTTTGTTTTTCTTTTAATACCCCTGTATTTTGCTCTGGGAAGTCGGGGGAAGGGGGGGGAGAAAGGGGTGGGGGGACATTGGGAGGGGGGGGGAAATGTTGTTATTTTGTACTTTTCTAAAACTTTTCAATAAAAAAAATGTTTTAATTGTTAGATTTATTGTATGCCACTTAAAGTCACATTTGTGATGTGGCAGCTACAGATAGTCCTGAGGCTACAACTATGTGTTCAGTGACCTTTTAAAGTTATGATGGCACTGAAGGAATGATGACTCTGGTAGTTCCAGTCACTGCAGCATCTCCCTGATGATGTGACAGAGAGTTATGATGTTTCCGGCCACTTTCCTTCAAGCAAAGTCAATGGGTAAGCCAGCAAAAAGTTGGAAGTCGTGGTCACACGAGGTCCTCACTTAATAACCTGCACAGTCCTCATTTAATAACAACTGGACTGCTGGAATTGTCATCAGTAAGTGACATGGTCATGTGACATCACAATTCATGCCTGCATTGCTTAGTTATAGCAATTCTAGTCCCTACTGCCATCATAAGCCGAGGACTACCTGTATATAAATTTGAAAATAAATAAATAAGTAATAAAATCCAGGTGACTCTGTGTCTGAGGTTTGGGAAGGGGATGCTCATTAGCCCAGAAGAGGTTGTAGAATGAATCAAACTTCTTCTAGGGGTCCCAGGGCTCTGGTCTCCTCATCATATGGTCCTTAGCTCAAATAGTCAGTTAGAGGTCATAGAATGGTTTTACACTAGGTGTGCCTAACTGGTTATATTGGAGCCACCTAGTCTGCATGAAATGAGGAATTTATGGGAGCATTCTGGTATTCCTATCTGCTTGGGGCCGACCTTTTGTTGCCTGATGTACCATCTTCAGAAGCATCAGAGATTGTACAGTATTGTGAATAAGGATCTGAATTGTAACAAGTAAACATATGGTAGATCCTCTTCACACAGGGAGGAGCTTAGGCCTTTTTATTGGTTGCCTTAGATCAACCAGTCCTAATGTGGTCTTTCCTGGCTTACAGCTTCTGTCTTCACCATTCCCCAAGCAGCCAAGCAAAGTCATTCTCTGTGGTGAAGAAGGTTGCCATAGCGAATATAAGGACTGTGTTAAAATCCAGCTTTTCATTCAACCCAGATTTCACAAATACAGTATTCATATTTTTAGGATATGGGGGATGGGAACAAATCCCTCTGCCCTCATATAATACACCTGAAAAAAACCTGTAACCTTTTCACTTTGGTTGGTGGTTTATATAGATCTCTCATGGGAGTCATAACAATTGAGTGTAGCTACTTGGATCTTCTGAGAAGACTCCAAGAAAGACTTTTCAAGAGAAGCTTTTTACTGCCACTGGCCTAGGTTGATTTTACTTTTAGTCTCTTGACAATAATCAGAGATCTAGACTAGACAAATACAGAAGAGTAATACAACAAGCGCTTGATTTACTGTAATTGGGGAGAGAATATCTGGTATTCTCAAATGTCTGTTAAAACCTAAAGTATATCATTTGTGTCAATCTATGTCATTTTTATAACAAAATCAATTTCATCACTCATAAATTGCCATAAATATCATCAAATTACAGTTTTATTTAATTCCCCTGATCAATTATTTTGGATGCATCAGCCTTGCCTATTATTTCAGGGGATAACTGGATGGAAATGTTATCGGTTGCATTTAAAGTCCATTACATAAATTGAGAAATTCTGAATTATTCATTTGGAGCAAGTTTCATTGTACTAAGGAAACATTTATTTCTACTTGATTTTTATATTTTATTTCTCCTTATGAAGGAATTCCTAATATAGTGTCCTTTTAGATACAAATACTGAATATGAGTGTTTAAAATTCCATTTCTCACCTTCGGATGGCAAATGAATTTTTATGGGAAATTAAGCAGGGGTTTTGTTTTCCTATTTCGTTTTGTTCTGCTGTGGTGTAATTTTTGTTTCTTTGTTTACTTATTGTGGATGGATGGATGGATGGGGAGGGGAAGAAGGAGAAGGAGAAGGAGAAGTAGAAGGACAAGGAAGAGGACAGAATTCTCAGAAAAGAGTCCAATGTTTGGGTAAAAGCTATATAGTTACTGTAGTGTTGCCAGCCAGGCTGACAACAGTGTTTGGGTGGATTATATGTGGAAAAATTTATCATTATCCTCATGGTAAAATGTGCAAAAGATACTGGACTGGAGTCAGCAAACTCCAGACAATGAGTCTGGTAGCTTTGGGATTGCTTGATTAATTTTTCTAAGTTAAGAGATACTGATGCATCAGATGTGGTTGGCAGCTGTCTAGGAGAGCAAATGCCAGGCAGAGCAAATCAGTCAGAACACATCTGAAGTGGCAACATGCCATATGGATGTCTTTACAGAAGGCATTCCTTTGTCCAGGGCAAGCTGAAAGACCGGGAGAAACAGAAAGACAAAGGCATAGAATTGCTCATAAATAGAGAGGACCTGGAATGGCAACTGTGCGGGAGAACAAGCCATCTGCTCACATCTTCCCCACTAGGGCTGGTGTTTCTCCATAAAATTATTATTGCTAAATGTGACTTTTGCCTATGCAGATCTACCTTCTGCTTTGTGTGTGCATGGAACGGGTTTTTTTTTAGGCAGAATATCTGGTTCAAAAACTGATAGAATCTGCCATCAACAGATGCCCACCTGCATAACTGAAACCTAATGGGAAAAATGTTAGGGTAACCTTGATCAAAGTTTCTGGGTTTTCTTATTTATTTATTTTTTTAAAAAACTATGATATTTATTGTCTCCTTTTGTTTTTTGTTCATTATATAATCTGTATCCCTTATTTCTTTTGGAACATCGTCTTCATTTTAATACTTTGGTGCCCTGAAAGAGAGAACAAGACAACTTCTGCAATTAGCTGGGAAGAAAAAGTGAATATATAGCTCCTTCCATCTGAGCACAGCTTTGAAAAACAGGGCAATGTGCTGTCACAGCAATCTTACAGTCTACCTGATATTTCACAATCCCAGTCATCCCAGTTAGAGGCTCTGATGCCTTCAAAAAGGGACTTAGTAGTTGTGATCTAGGAACAGAATACCACACCTGTTCTTAGAAAAGCACCTTTATGTGCTTCTATAGTAGCAAAAAAGCACTGACTCAGTTGCAGGACTTCCCTTCGTAATGTAGCTGTTTATTTATTCAGAATTTCTCCATGGCTGATACCCTTTAGAGAGTGCATAGCAATTTCTGCACAAATACAAATGGAGATGAGTTTATGCTTAAGCTCCAATCTTTAAATGTATTTTGTCTCTAGAAGAAGACACCTTCTTCCTGACTTACACGAAGCAAGAGAATGCCACAGCACTGGACAGGACTACTTATGATGTGCTCTTGAAGGACAGTTCTAAGTGCTTTTATTTTCCCCAATTATTTATCGCTGCGGGGGAGACAGGGAAGAAAGATGGAGGGTGGTGGCAGGGAGGATTAAGAGAATGCTATTTCTCTCTAGCTGCAAAAAAAAACAAAACACCAAAAAAACAACAAAAAAAAAACCATGCGTCTTTTGGCTTAATTTATAGAAGCTGTGGCAGACTTGTACAAATCATGTCTTTATCCTTTGAAGATCAGGGTTTTTTTTATTAGAACTTACTAAGCTCTAACTGCGGCCTTTAAAAAAAATAGCACCGGGTGGGCAATATGGATTTTAAAAATAATAATAAAAACCATCCCTCTGGCCATATGTAATCACAGATACAGGGACTCTGGGGTTAGTTTTCTGGGCAGTCCAGGACTTTGATCAACCTAATCCTGGAAGTGTTTTCCCAATTAGGACCCACATAGCCAAACTTTGCCATTAACTTGAGGAAGCTTTAAATGGCATGGAAATGATGGGCATCTTTAAGTGGCTGGACTTAAAGATGCCCATCATTTGCCACTTACTTACTTATTTGGTATTAAGAGCTAAACTGTCTCTGAACAAACTGGTTCCATTGATACAATACAGCAATTCGCAGCTGTGAATGCGACAGCTCTGTCGACAGCTTTCAGCTGCATTTTAATAGGTTTTCTTCCTAGAGTGACATTATCCACTTCTCCTATGTACTTAGGGCATTGACTTCAGCTTTTAATCTTGGGACAGCAGCATTCCTCCGCTGTCCCAAGTCAAACACGGAATAGTGCCCAGTCTTCATAAGAGAGAAAGCAATTCTGAAGTTGTGGGTCAGCCGGATCATTTCTTACTCATCTTGCTGGCACCAGACTTCATTTCTACTTCTGGGAATATTTAGTATTGGAATGCGTACAAATATACATATGTTGGCAGAAGATCATTCTTAAAACGAACAAAATGAGCTATTCTCAGAAAGGTGTTCTAGCCAAATGAGTCATTATTTTCCCTAAGTGAGGGCATGATTGATTCCCAAGTTCTTTTCATTGATTTAGTCTAAAGCTTTTCTCTGATTTCACCTCTTCCCAGCTACACCACCACCCCACCCCATTCACACATATGCACACGCACCAGAGAATCGCACTGCTTAGCTTAAATCAAGAGAGCCGGTACCATGCAGGAGAAAGAAACCCATCCCCAAACTCTTCTATCCAACCCCCAACCTTGCCCAACCCAGCTCCCTGCCCATAGGGGGGTTCTCCCAAGCTTCTGTGACTCACCCCCAGCACTCGGTTCTTCCCTTTGGGAATAGTTTCCACTGTGTACATCACAGTCCTTCTCCCCAGTCGGAAGGTCCCCATTCCCTGCATGGGAAACAGCTGGCGTGTGTGCTCCCAGGCCCTCGAGACCCTAGCAACTGAACCCTCCGCTGCATCAGCCAGATTGGCTGAACATGGATAACAGCTCGCTGAGCCCGGTTGCTCAGCTCCAGCACACACAGTATCTCAGAGAAAGGGGGAGAGTGGTCTTATTGGCTTCTGTCAGCAATGATGTCACAGGCAGTCAGAGATGCTGGAAGAGACTGAGGGGGTAGGGAGGGGAAGATCTGGCTGGTAGGTAAAGCCGCCTTCTTCCTCAATTACCTTCTCATCCGGCAGAGAGGCACCACAGAGCCATGGGATTTACACAGTGGATTTCTGAGCAATCAGAGATTTGTGCTGTAATAGCCATTTGCAGAGGTGTCTCTTTCACAGGCAGAGGAGAAGGCAAATTATTATTATTATTATTATTTTTAAAATGGCTGGGAACTGTCTTCTGTAGTCAGTAAAGAAAAGTTCCCTGAATCTTCTCCATGGTGGTGTTAATACCTCTGATGAAAATGCTGTTGATCGGTTTGGGTTTCATGCACACATTCCCCCCTCCCCCAAGACTTAACATCGGTGTAGGCAGGGCTGGATTTAGATGAAAAGAGGCCCTAGGCTATTCCACTTATGAGGCCCTTTCACCTCCCATTTTTTTTGGTTCAGTGTTTTAGTGTTCACTGTTTTTAGAATAGTGTAATTTTAATTTTGCTAACAATTTGAATGTAGGCCCCTCTTGATCTTGAGGCCCTAGGCTGAAGCCTAGTTAGCCTATAGGAAAATCCGGCCCTGGGTGTAGGTGATATGCTTCTTTCATCTTCCTGCACTTTCCACCCATTACATTTTATCAACAGGTTGCTGATGGACTAAAACTGGAAAGAGTCTGGTTCAAATGCATCTTCTGTCATGGAACAAGGCTTCTTTGCAATATTTCCCATTTGCTTTTTGGAAGATTTCATTGGCACCTTCAAACTCCTGAGCTTAGTTATCTTACCTTTTGTCTTACTTGTAGAGATTGCTTTCACAGAGATTGTGAAAACCTTCAGCTCCTTTCACATATTCGCTCTGCAAGGAACCATTTGAACTTTTTCTCTTAATTTTAATTCAGCCTTAAACTGAAAGAGATGTGGTGTGATGATTATGGTGTAGAGTGGAAGAGTGGAAACTTTAGCCCACTCTTTCCCCCTGCAATCTACCTTATAACATGTGAGGATAAAATGGAGATTCCCATTAAATCACACTGAGTTCCTGGAAGAATGATGGAAGATAGAAAAATAGTTTTCCTTATTTACAGATGCGCCATAGATCATGTATATATGAGCTGTAGTGGTGCATGGTTAGAATGCAGTATTGCAGGCTAACTCTGCCCACTGGCAGGAGTTTGATCTTGACTGGCTTAAGGTTGACTCAGGTGGTTGAATAAAATGAGGACCCATACATATGCTACCATTTGTAAATTGCTCAGAGTGCTGTAGAACACAATGGAACAATATATAAATCTAAGTATTAGTGCTATGCTATTGGGGGTTGAGAGTAAATGCTAGACCTTGCAACATCTTCATATAAATGTCATGACTTAAGTACTTACATCAGCTGTCAGGATGCAAATACATGGTGGAACATTGGCAGAATAGTGTCACCTTAATGCATATCATTGTGCTGGCACCATTATAGTAGTTGTAGGTGCTACTGAGAAGTATGTGCCTATTAATTTGTTATCAAATAAGATAATAAACCAGCATCATTCATCAGTGATACGGTTAAGATTCAAGATATTTCTGAATTCAATATTTCCATGGCAACCTCTAAAATAGCCTGGAACTCCCTCTCCACATACACACATGGAAAAGAAAAGAGAATATTGCTCACAGAAACTGAATAGCTGAAACTGCTGAGCAGCAAGGACCCTTAAGTATATAAAGTTCCAGAGATAAACATAGCCTTGTATTAGGGCTTTTATGATGACATTTCAGTATATCCTAATTATGTGACTCATGGGCCATCATGAATGTGTAAAGACTCCCTTGAGGTAAACTCAATAACTGTTGCCTTAATAGAAGTGCTAGGGTAGGGTACCCACCCCCTGTTTTTTGTTTGCAACTGGCTTCTTCCAGAACTTATATGGAGTAGAGGGGGTTCCAGGTTTAGCCTGCAAATCTGATATTTTCCAGTGATCTCTCAACCAAATCTGATTCTACTAAGTTTTGCAAGATCAGGCCAGTTTAGTTATATGTTTGAAAGTTGGGAGGAGAAAGAAAGAAATTTAAGGGTTGAGGAATTTGACACATAGCTTAACAAAAACAGATGCAATTTCCCTTTTGAACAATCATCTATAGGGCTGGGTTGTAAATCTATTAAAAGCTTAGTTTCTCCTTTGATTCCAGAATTGTACAGTTGCAGACAAGCTAAGTCACTCTACTGATTTCCACCCTGTGCATTACTGAACATTTGCTTTTAGCAGAGACAGCTTTTATGTAATTATGGAAGCCTCCATATAAGCCAGAACACTGTTGTCATGTAAAATGTCTAACATACACACATACACCTTCCCCTCACAGTCATGCAAGGGTTAACAGGATCACATTCCCACAATCCCACCTTACCTGAGACTCCTCCCCTCGAGTATAAGAGGGATCACCACGAGGTCATCCAGCAGTTTCACATGTTCACCTTTAAAGAAAAGACCAAAGGTTTGTTACTGCTGAACTCAGAAGGCCTAGGATCTGTTCAGCCTACAATAAATGGATATTGAAGATCAATACTTGTACTTATGAGTTACTGGGTTAGATCCACCTCCTAACAGATTGGTAGCAGAGGATGGTTACCCATAACTCTGAATAATGACTGAACCAGCTGTTTACTCTGAGAAGAAGGATAGATTAAACACAAGAGCATTCACCAGGCAGATGGCTGCAGAGCTAACACCCAGAGGTACTGCAGCAAGAAATCCACAGACTGAGAGTGAGCAGGATGGAGATCTGAACTCACTGCTCAGAAATGAGGGACAGCAAGAAAGGACAAGCGACCAAGAGCTGGAGACACCGCAGAGAGGAGATGAACTGAAGCTATCCATATTGAAACTAATGGAGGGGCCCACAAGCGAAGAGAACCTCATCGCAAATCTCCAAAACCTCCTTGGAAGCCGTGGGGCAGCAACTGAGCCCCTAGAGAGGACCCAAGAAGCCATCACTCCAGCAAGGGCCAGCCCAACTCAGTCGGATGACCCAGAGCCAGCCGAATCCGTTCCCGCGCTTTCCTTCGAGCGGCCATCTTGGAATGGCCAGCAACCAATAGGAAACCAGGATTCAAATTTAATGGCGTGAACCTGCCAGCACCCCAAAACAAACAGAGAACACCCCGAAAGCGACCATGGAGTACAAACCCAAGACAACAGGAGCTCGCCTTCCGAGCTCGAAATAAAGAGAGCTATCGAGACTCTAGAAGCTCAGCATTCAAGCCACCCGTGCAAGTCACAAACCACAAAAAAGACTCCAGAGCCCAGAAGCACACCAGAGTGACCATTGTCAGCGAAGCACCAACACCGCCACTAAATGAAGAACCAACTCACTTCTGTGATGAGCAAAGAACACCGACTGCCTACAGACTAACTATGTCGCAGGACTCGAACTCGCCACCCCTCCTACTGCCGGAACACAACCCAAGCAAAGGAAACCAAGCCAGCAACTTTACCCATCCTATGACCTCCACTGGGCTTCTCTACACTTCCAGGGACCAACGCTCATGGACCAGAGGCCACCGCCGCCGTTGCCGCCGACCAGCCGGGACCCAAAAGTCCTCAACCTACGATCGCGCCACCGCCGCACCTTCTGCCAATCTTCACCAGGGATCCAGCCCCCCAGCAACGACTCCTGACGTCCAGGATGGACTCCAGATGTGCCAGGGGTGAGTCCAACACCCCATAGGGAGGCCTAGGCCTAGGCCTGGGAGCCAAAGTCCCAAGCTCCTCACCAGATGACTTCCAGCACGAAATGAGGTTCACGCACACCCAGTATCTACCTGTTGAGAGAATAGGAAAAAAAATGAGTAAATTTTTTTTTCACCTAAGCTACAATGTCCCATCACCATACTGAGAATACAGCCACATCCAGGACCATGGACAAATGCTCCCAGTAAGTAATAATTCTCAAAATTACGGAAATTTGCCAGCTAACTTTCCAAAACTTCAAATAGATGGAAAGAACCTCTTAGAGTGGAACCAGCAATTGCAAATAACTTTCATGAAAGAAAATGTATACTTTTTTATTTCCAAACCACTAGAAAAACCTTGGTCATTTGAAGTAGATTGTGCACACCACAAGGCATTTTACCTATTGTTAACCAGCATTTCACCCACCATATACCATAGCATAAGTGACAATATGACCGTGCATGAGGTCATGCAAAAATTATATGGCCTATTCTATAGCCAGAGCAGAGCCACAACAACAAAGATATCCAGAGACTTCCACTCTGCTAGGCTGAGGCCAGGTGTTACCATGAGTGAACATTTATTAAGACTCAATGCAACCAGGGCTGAGTTGCTGTAGAGAGGGGAGAGCATAACGGAGGAGGGTATGATGAGTGTTATCATGAATTCTTTGGATTCTAGCTGGGATAATTTTATAATGCAACTTGACAGTCTATGTATTGAACGCATCACTTTAGATATACTCTCAAACCACTTAATTGCGGAAGATAACCTGAGAAAGGACCGTCACACAGCTAGAAGGGACCCTAGGCTCAATAGGAGAGTTGAATTCCAAGACAGGGCAAGCAACGTAAAAGAATGCTTCTCCTGTGGTTCCAGGAGCCATATAAAAAGGGACTGCCCCAGAAACTACCAGGATAGGGGATACACTGAACACAGGGACAGACACGAACCAGGGAGAAAATACCAGGGAAGATACTCACCAGAATGCAAACACTATAGGGAAAGAGGGTGTGGGTGAAGAAAAATGAACGCAGGGACAGTTCTCGGGACAGTAATCCATGGTCAGTAAATGGTTTTAGACACACAGACTCCAACCAGAAACAGGAAATAAGCAAAAACATGTGGCTATTAGACTCAGGGGCCACAAATCACACCACATGCAATAAGAAGCTATTCACTTCCCTCATAGAAACAGACTTTGAGATCAGGGTTGCCAACCAAAGCAACACTAAGGTAAAAGGAAAGGGAAGCGTGTGTATCCCGGGAATAGGGAAAATAGAGGGGGTATTGTATGAGCCAGAGATACCTCATAACATACTGGCAACCACCAAACTCACACAAAACACAAACACTGAGATAACATTCAAAGGGGCAAGGTACAGCTATCCAATCATGGAAATAACACTGGAGTGTTATGGAATGAAGTGACCAAGCAACATGGGTCAGTCAGAGAGAGAGAGATTTTATTTGCGCAAAGACTCAAAAGCCAGGTTCCAATCTTGGCTCTGAGTAAAGTCTCCATGCTTGTATGACACATTATATACTTTTCTAAACAAAGGATTCTGCTAACACAGCAACTTTCCATATATGGTTAACATACATTTGTTATTTTTAATTGATATTTCTTAGTCTTTATCCAACACTCATAATTCTTCTGTAAATCACTGGAGCATGAATTCAAATTATCTTCTTGTTGAAGGACAAGTTTTAGCCCATATGGATGTCCATGACCTAATCACCTTTAGCTATATGTCTTTAGGATCGGTCCTTTCTTCTGACAAGTTAGGGGGCCTCTTTAGAGTGTTACAGGAAATTACATGTTGGCTTTGTATTCTCTGCAGCTGCACGTATTTCTTGTCTTCAGAATATGGTTGCTTTTAGAATATAGTGAATATAAAGTTATCCAGTTGTCATCCAAACGGTCCCCCTTTATCTGCTTCTACCTTATCCCCCCCCTTTGGAAGTTTGTTTATTAATATTTTTAATACATAAACTTCCACTATTTGTATACTAGGTTCCAATAAACAAATCTACCATATATGGAATCTAACAAAATATAATAATAAAAGTAAAGGATAAGTAGTACTTGATTGTTATTACTCTCTTGATTCTTGGGGAGATTCTCTCCACCTTTCTATAGGCCCCATGTTCTCATATGGGTCTGTTTCAGAATCTTTATGTTCTTCGAAGGCATTAGAGCTAAACTGATGATCGATGAGAGTTTTCATTAAAACTAACTTCTTTTCAGATTGCAGTTCCTTTACCCTCTAAAGGATTTATACAAGAAAATAAAAACTAGACCTGCTTCAGCACATATTAACAAAAATAACATTTGTTTCATCCTGCCGGATCCAGGCAACCAAGAAAACCACATATCTGCTGTCTGTAACCTGTGGCTTATTTTGGAAGCCCTATCCTGCAGTTCATTAGCACCTTCCTTGACCACACCTGATTTCCTTTCTCAGCTGTCAGGAGGTCTAAGGCACATCAGTTTTGTAAAATTACTGTTGCAAAAGAATCTATCTGATCTTGGACTTTGACCAAGGTTCCAGCAATCTGGTTCAAGCTCTCTTGAAGCTCTTCTGACCATTGCTGAAACTGTATTACAGAGTGTGTCAGACCACCTACACTTGTTCCAAGTGTAGTCCCAATTCCCATGATTGCTAATAGTGGGATCAATATTGGGTCCCTCTTCTGAACATGTCTTATAAGGGGAACAGGGGTAGTATGTTCTCCACTGACAACACCTATTTTAAGAAAAAGGTGAACTAATGTACATGTTCTTGTCCAGTTTGTTGGCAAACATAAATGTGCATCCTTTCCACACAAAAAGAACACTCCTTTTTCTTCTATGCATACTCCTATGTTCATAGAGAAAGCAAGACTCTTACGATGGTCTTCATTAATCCTTCAAAAAGGATACATAAACCTAATTTGATCTTAAAGTTTAGCCAAACTGGAAACTGTGGAGGCTGAAATCGTTTTGGACAGCTTTCAAAGGACATATTCCATCTTCCCCACTTTCCTTTCTTAAAGCTCATTTCTGATGGTGTTAAGCAAGTAACCTTTTGTCGAAATAGGTGGTGGGCAGAGGGAAACATATCCTTTGTTAATTTCATATCCATCAAATACATCTTAGGGCCAAGGTATATTTTTGACGGGCCTTGTTCTTCTGTCAGGGATCCTAGGCCTGGTTTCTGGTTGGCCTTCTCTTTATACACAGAAAAGGTGTTCCTATGAGGTAGCTATTAGGCCTGTAATAGGAAAACGGCTTTTACCTAGTCTTTTGAATGCCTCATAAAAATCTCCTTGTACCGGTGAGACGGGTACTTTATCTCTGCTATCCCCTTCAAGGATAATTGTAGCCTTTGTTCTAACCCAGAGTTGTGGTTTGACAGGAACAGCATAATAAGATGCAGGGGCAGCAGATAAACATAACCAGCATCTTTGACCTAAGGTAGGGTTATATTGATTAACAAGTTCTTGACTTAATTCCAGGATTCTGGATATATAGTCTGCTTTATGCAATTGTTGTAGAGACCCATTTTCCTTATCTATCCCCCCCTTTGCAGGGTATGTTAATCTCGGAACCTTAGGTTGTGGAATTGTCTTAGGTCTAAAGTAATGACCCCGTTCATAGACAATGCGTTTTTGACGGGAGCGTACTTGACCTAAAGTGTGACTACTTAGGGGAGTAGTGTTCATGATATGGTCATGTGAGAGTCCTATTGCAAACAACGTCCAAAGCCATAAACAAGGCATGATCACCTATGGTGTAAAACTCACTAGTCAGGAATAGAGTCAGTGGTACATGATGATTGGAACTAGCAGTAGGAAGAAAATCCTAGGTGTACCACAAAACCATTCCTTATATATGTAAAACAAGAGTAAAAGTAGGGCTAGGATAGCAACTACCCACAGAATCCACACCCACACCCAACCTATTTCTAACATTAGTATGTGTAAGAATGCATTACATTACAATGAATAAGATATATCTACAGTGTGAAGGTTGTCTTCATCCTTACTGATCTTCAGCCGTGCGCTGGGAACCAGCTTCCGGAGTGGTTCAGCAAGGCGGACGTTCACCACTGTGCGTAGAGAGTCCATTGCCGGTAGGACTTAGCAAGGTGTATTCTTGAATGTCAGCACCAATGGTCTGTCAGTGTTTGTTACCTGGTATGTGACCGGATCACTCTGGTCTGCAAGTGTCAATCTCGTCCAATGGATCCAAGATCTTCTTTCTAAAGTCTTAAAAGGCACTATTACAAAACCCAACACATCTGGGAGAATTTGCAATGGAATCTAATCAGTTGCAGTCCTCTGCAGTTGGGAAACAGCATAGGCAACTACTTAATCCTAAAAAGAAAAATACAAACATAGTCCAGGTGATGAAGAACGCTATTGCCACTGGTTACTACTCGCCAGTCGATTGGTTTCTTTGGATCCGCAATGTCAATAGATTTCCTTGGTGATATTCCACCTTCCACTCCTGTGGGGCTGGCACGGGCCCTTTCACTTGGAGTTTAACTTCCTTCCAGCTCAACACCCAATCATCGTGGTGGAAGTTGTGGACTGGAAACTCCAAAAGTGGCATCTGGGCTAAGAGTCCTTGTTTCCTAAGAACTTCAAAATATCTGGACAGTTTATATACATGTTGTTTCAATACTTTGTTTCTGGTTACCAGGTAATCAATGCATATGCTTCCTGACATGAAAGCTACACCAAACAACAATACATCTGATATTCTAATATTCTTTCTAGGTTGGATCTAAGTAAACTCTTGACACTTCTGTTGTTGTAGCATTACTGCAGGGAAGGCGTTAACCCCCCTTATGAGGCGGTCCACTATGACCAATAAATATTGTACTCTCCCCCTTCTTGGTAATTTTGTAAAATCCATTTGAGTACATTGAAATGATTTTAAAGCTGGTGATCTCCACCCATCTGATCACCCATTTGATGTTTTCTGACAGTTTGTTTATTCGCCTCTTTTCACAAATTAAACATTTGTCTATAATTTGCTAAAGGATATATTCCAATATCACCATAGCATTTTAAAAGTTCATTTACAATAGTTTGAATCCCCCAATGATTTCACCCATAGTTTGCTAAATGTATGCATTATCCCAAATGCATGCTTGGAATCTGTTTATGTTTCCTCCCAAAATGCATAGAGATTGATTTAGTGCATACACTTCACAAGTTTAAGCAGACCAATTTTGAGGCAAACCCCTTGCTTCCAGGATCTCTAAAGTGTGTCCATTTATAATAAAACTTGCTTGTTCTTGTTCCAGGGGGTGTACCTCCAAATCTGATCTTATTTTTATTTTTATTATTATTATTATTAATTATTAATTATTTTATTTTATTTATTTTTGTAAATCAATTACTTTAGCACAATAATGTTTTAATCCAAACTGATCCATTAATCTAGTGTTGGCTGTGCTGGATTCAAATAGTGATCTGTAATTAAAATTAAGTCAGTCTGCTGCATTAAAATAGCTTCATATTTTAGATGGGGCGCTCACAATAAGGGCTTCCCCAAAGGTCAATTTCCCACTTTATTGGACCAGTAGCAGCAATACTGGCCAACCCCTTATTACTGGGTCCATTATGTTTGACAGGAATGCCACGAGTTTCTTTTGTCCTGTCCAGTCCTGAGCCAACACCTCTTTGTGCAAGTCCATATACTGTGTTTAAAAGAGATGGAAGGGCTTTTCCAAATTTGGTAAACTTAATATAGAAGCTTTGGTGAAAGCTTGTTTCAAATTTTCAAAGCTTCCTCTTTTTGTGCCCCTCCCATTTCAAATTCCAAAGTCCAGATTCAATTAATTTTGCATACGGGGTTTGGTAAAATCAGTATTCCCATCAACCCAAACCTCAGTATCTCCTTAGTTCTTGCTTGATTTCAGGTAGAGGTTGAAATGCCACCTCTTCTATTCTATCAGGAGTGATGTTCTATTTCCTTCACTTAATTAAGTGTATGCTAATGCTTTGTTCACTCATTTTGATTTCAGTTAATTTAAAAAAATACTACTTTCTTCTTTAGGTCCTAATATTAAATTCATCAAGAGCTCTCTGTGTAATCCAAAAAAAGAGTCACCCATCGCCACTAGTACTGACTTTCATCTTCTGCCATCAAATTGTACACTTACGCTTCCCTTCTTTGGATCGGGCACCCTTTCTTTGCCTTCCGAAGGTCCCACATGATCCCAAAAACAAATCCCAAATCTTTCTGTTTATCGGTTCCACCCTCTAACTCCCATTTCTGGCTTCCAAGTCCACACAAGTCTATGCAAACCAACTTTAAAGACAACTTTTCTGGATTACACTAAAACTTCCTTTCTCTCTTTGTTGGAAAATATAGGAAACACAAAAGAATAGTGAAATTCCTCAAAAAGAAATAAGCAAAAAACGCAGGCAGAGATCCAGCCCCCACCTTAAAGAAAAAAAATACCCAATAAGGAAAAGAAAACAAATCAAAGTAATTAGGATTTTTAAAACAATCACAGACAAATCAAAGACTTTAAAGAGTCACAGAGAAAATCAAAAGACGTTTTAGGATATAAAAAGGCTACTCTTGCAGTCCAAACAGGCTAGCTTCGGAAAGCTGTGCTTGCATTTGTCATGTCGCCTTCCTATAAACAATAAACTACTTCTGCCCCCAACCACCTTGAAGCAATTTCCTAGCCGGGAGCTTTTGAACCTCAGAAGGGAAAGGCTTTCCCCTCCTTCCCAACTTTCTTAACTTCCTATATTGTAAGGAGAATAGCTGCAAAAGTAAAACAATTTAAATGAAGTATTTTAGATCAATGCTCTGAAGCATATTTGTATCAGACTTAAAGGTCAATCTCTGCTTTTTAATAAAATGCAAGTCAGATTCAGAAAATTTTTCAAAATCATTTCTTTTATATAGGTTTAATTAAATATTTGAAACGTCAAGAATTACCAGAAAAATAAAATCAAAATTGTTTTCAGAGCAGAAAAGAAAAGCTTTTATATGCAATGGACAGTAAGACAGAGAGAGAGAGGGGGGGGGGGCTGCAGCCGATCCCCCACTAGCCCTCCCTTCTCAAACAGGGGAAGAGAAAAGGAAAAAGTTTTTAAAAGCAAGCGGAGAAGCCACCCTCCCTTAAAGAAACTGTATTCCGAGTCAAAAACAGTGAAGCTACAAAGGCAGGTATCAGATAGCACTCTTTACCCCGCCTTTCTCAGCCTGTTTCAGCAGAGAGAAAAAAATGGTGAAAAGAACAAAAGCCCGCAGCCCACCCTTTTCCTGCTTTTTGCAAAGGAAGTGGGGGGGGGGGGTCCGGAATACAGGGAGAGGGAAAAAAATGGTTAAACTGCATAGGATTCTCATCTCCTTTCACCTCTTCAGCATCTGTTCAACAACACACAGACATTCACAGGGCACAGAATCAATCACTCCTTATGAGCTTTTAGGACACCTCACATACACACTCACATTTGTGCTACAATCAAACTTCATGCAGAAATTTCACTTAAACCAATCATTAAAATGTGTTAAAGGAGCTCCATTTTTCATTCTCTCAGCAGATTTGGAAATGCCCACATACATACTCATACACATACATACCATTAAACATCTCCAGATCTGTGGAGGAAGTTGTTTGTTTTAATTTTATTTCCTTGGGCAGCCTATAGCTTATTCTTAAAGGAGTGGGGGAACTCAGAGAGCAGTTAAATCATAATTATGATTGTGGGCCCAAACTACTCTCCCACATCTCCAAGTCAAGATGTTCAATTAATAGACATGTCACAATTAATTCAATTCTTATTCAATTCTACACACTATCATTATAAATGTACATCAATAAAACAAAATAATTTTCAACAGAAATCACATCAAAGCAATCAATTCGACTTGTTTTCCCCTTTAGACAGGCTTTACTTTTTTTATTACCTGCTAAACCCCTGTGGGAAGAACAATAAAACAATTTCCTTTCCTTTCTTAGTTCCTTCAGAGCTTCTTAGCTTAAAAATGGTGATTTATCAGAATGCCTACGATACTGCAGCAGTTCCCTTCTGTTATCACACATTTTTTTAACTTCTTACTTTTCATTCTGTGTATTTTAACTTTTATCAAGTCCTCTACTACACAGTCCTAACATGAGACTTTAACTCATGACTGAAGACTTAAGGTCAATGCCTCGTCTTCCAGGAAGGTGATCAATCTTCCTCTTCCACTACTTAATTAGTGGGCATCCTTGTTAAAAGAAACTAAAATTCCCTGTTTTATACTTACCTGCAGGCTTGCTTTTCTTCTCGAAATTTTTCTGTTGGGGTCTCTGTCTGATTGACCCTTGTGGGTCCTTGACTGGTCTGTTTTGCTGGTGGGTTTACGGCACCTCCTCACCGGAAGATTCATGAGACTGCAATTGAGTCCTTGTAGCCGGCTTAATGGATGTTCCGTTTGGGAAGGAGCTGATCCCACCAGGGCAGCCGTCACGGTAGTCCAATCTGCAGGGCGCCAGAATTGTTATGGAATGAAGTGACCAAGCAACATGGGTCAGTCAGAGAGAGAGAGATTTTATTTGCGCAAAGACTCAAAAGCCAGGTTCCAATCTTGGCTCTGAGTAAAGTCTCCATGCTTGTATGACACATTATATACTTTTCTAAACAAAAGATTCTGCTAACACAGCAACTTTCCATATATGGTTAACATACATTTGTTATTTTTAATTGATATTTCTTAGTCTTTATCCAACACTCATAATTCTTCTGTAAATCACTGGAGCATGAATTCAAATTATCTTCTTGTTGAAGGACAAGTTTTAGCCCATATGGATGTCCATGACCTAACCACCTTTAGCTATATGTCTTTAGGATCGGTCCTTTCTTCTGACAAGTTAGGGGGCCTCTTTAGAGTGTTACAGGAAATTACATGTTGGCTTTGTATTCTCTGCAGCTGCACGTATTTCTTGTCTTCAGAATATGGTTGCTTTTAGAATATAGTGAATATAAAGTTATCCAGTTGTCATCCAAACGGTCCCCCTTTATCTGCTTCTACCTTAGGAGAGGTAATCATGCACAATGGGTTACCTTACTACACATCAAGCGAGGGCAGCAAAGGAAGCATACATACAAACACTGTTGATAAAGGTAAAGTGAACATAGACACAGAGGTAACATGCCAAGGGGCAAAAGGTTGTAAATCAACAACTAGAAATACGGTATCCATGGGTAAACCAATACATGATGAGTGTGCCCACCTTCTCCATAGGAGGCTTGGACATATCAGTTTCCCTGTTGTAAAAAGGTGTTGGAATGTACTGAGGGCTTGAAAGTAAAAGACTGTAAAAATTACCTAGAGTATCCTGTTTGTAAATGCTCAAAAATTAAGATCAAAGCCAGGCCAAAGAAATTGGGGAGAACCACTGACTCTACTTTTCAACTCATACACATGGACTTGGTAGGGCAACTGAAGCCATCCATTAAGTACAGAGAAAGGTTCTTCCTCACGATTGTAGATAACTATAGTAGGTATGGTTACGTATATTCACTCAGAAGGCCTAGGATCTGCTGGACTCAGAAGGCCTAGGATCTGTTCAGGCCTACAATAAATGGATATTGAAGATCAATACTTGTACTTGTGAGTTACTGGGTTAGATCCACCTCCTAACAACTGTGGTATCCATGATCCAGCTCTCTTTAAGGCCTTTCAGTGTCATAGTCATCCTTGCAAAGCCTTCTCCTCAAAAGACATCCACCTGCATGGTTTGCAAGCCCAGAAAAGCAATGATATATAATGTAATATGTTGGAGAGAAGCTGTATGTTTTACATCTGAGAAAATCACTGGATCAATTCTGGCAATAACAAAAATATTAAACTGCAGGTCATGAATCCAGAACTCTTGAGGCTTTGATCCCTTGACAGCAATACTGCCTTACATTGAACTCCTGATTCTCTCAGATGGCACCCACACAGCACTAGCTATAGCACTTAGACTTATATACCGCTTCACAGTGCTTTACAACCCTCTCTAAGTGGTTTACAGAGTCAGCATATTGCCCCCAACAATCTGGGTCCTCGTTTTATTGACCTCAGAAGGATGAGTCAACCTTGAGCCAGTGAGAAACAAACTGCTGGCAGTTGGTAGTGAGTTGAGTTAGCCTGCAATACTGCATTTTAACTACTGTGCCACCACAGCTTTTGCTGTCTTTGCCTCCTATCCAGGAGCCAGAAACTCGTACCACCCAAAACTTAGTGTCCCTGTACTGTGCTCTTACTGCACACCCAGAAAGACGAATTCATAAAGCTTAAATGTGCAACATTCCAAGGGCCATGGCCATGTGGATCCCATGGCTGAAATTTCTGCCCCTTCCAGTTGGCATGCCCAATACTCTGGTTCACTCTCTGCACTCTCTGCAGGGCATTTTGATTTTCTCTCACTTCATACAGACAAGCAATTACTGTAGTTATAAGTTCAACCAACCATTAGGTTGCAGCAAAGACTTTTTAAAAAAATCTCTTAGCTGCTGGGCAGCAGTTGTCTGCATTTGGGTGGCTAAAATGCAGTAGAACTAGTATGGTGTACTGATTAAGGTATCAAGCTAGAAACTGGGGCTCTGTGAGTTCTAGGCCTACTTTATCCATAAAATTAGCTGGAGGACCTTGGGCCAGTCACTCACTTGCAGTGCTAGGAAGTAGGCAATGGCAAACCACTTCTCAAAAACCATTGCCAAGAAGACGACAGGGACAGCCAACAAAAATGCCATCAATGGGTGAGCATCGCCAAAGGTGTGAAATCTAAGAAAGCTAGGTATTATGGGTCTTACCTAAGACAATAACTTGAGGAGAAGAAAACACAAATTCGGGTTTCTCTGGGAGCAGCAGCTAATGGGAAGGGAATTCACCACCTCACAAGCTACAGAGCCACTTTCCTTCTTCTGCTCTTAGAGTTACTTTGTCAGTGACTAGCACTGATAATGTTACCTAATTTGGGTAATGCAAGAAAACAAGCAAGTTCAGAGAGCTCCAAGGACCCCTCAGAGTTACTTCAGTTACACATGAAACTCAGGATATACTAGTTATTTCCAGAAATTTCCATCCTTTAGGCTAGGGCTGTCAAACTCGCAGCTCACAGACCGGATGTGTCATGCATGGCCCATGCCCACGCCCGATTTAGTGAAGTGGGGGGGAAGTTATGATATGTCACGTGATACCGCTGTGGTGACATGAGTTTGATACCTCTGCTCTACGCTGACTTGCAAAAAGAAAAACCAGGATTCTGGTCTATCTAGAAACTAAACCAGCACTGCAAAACAATTACTGAGGCCAGATGGCTGGCCTGAAGGGACTCAGTCTTATGAAAGTTTTGACAAACCAGCAGACCAACTGGGTGTAAGGATATCACAACTTCCAACTGGATGACCTCAAACCTTCTCTTCCTTGTACAATGGATTGTCCTGATGGGACAGCTTGAACCAGAATAATAGAGAAAACATCACTTCCAAAATGGAGTCTTTAAAGCCAGTGGTGGTATTCAGATGGTTTGCACAGATTCAGGCGAACCAATTGTTAAATTACCCACCCACCCACCCCTGCTATCAAAGTGGATCCTGGGACTGCACTGCAATGAAGAAACGGACAATGAAGCAGCTGGCGTGAGGGAAGGAGAAAGATTTTTTCTCTTTCTTCTCCCTGCTCCTTTTCCTTCCCTCATGCCGGCTGATCCATTGCCTTTTTCTCCATTGCAGGACAGCATCCAGGATCTACTTCGATTAGCGGGGAAGGGGCATAATTTAACAACCAGTTCACCCAGAATCAGGTTGGGCCATGCCTCCCACAACAGCCAACCTGACTCTGGGCAAACTGGTTGTTAAATTATTTGAATCCCATCACTGCTTAAAG
Source organism: Masticophis lateralis (assembly GCA_030761175.1). Lineage (NCBI taxonomy): Eukaryota > Metazoa > Chordata > Lepidosauria > Squamata > Colubridae > Masticophis > Masticophis lateralis. The sequence goes on along the minus strand of JAUDYJ010000001.1, from coordinate 242,506,280 downwards.
CTGTCTTAGGGTTGCCTCAGGAGTTGCATGAAGATACATTCTCTAGAAGTGCTTCATGGGATGTCTTTGTGCTGTGAAGATATGACCTAAGTCTGCAATGCCCATGTCCCCCAAATAGCTTGAAAAGCTTCTGTGAGTACCTTCAAAAATAAAGAAGGCCTTGCTGCTTTTTCCTTCAACATATTTTAGCACACGCTTCAACCAAGAGCAAATATTGAAATAGAACTGAGTAAACTACATCATAAGACTTTAACTTAGGAGACAGTGGCTTCCCCTGACCTTCCTGCTATGAATGAGAGAGGCCTTTACAAGTCACTTGTGGTCAGTGGTGGGATTCAAGTAATTTAACAACCAGTTCTCTGCCCTAATGATTTCTTCCAACAACCAGTTTGCCAAACTGCTCAGAAAGTTAACAACCGGTTCTGCTGAAGTAGTGCGAACTGGCTGAATCCCACCACTGCTTGTGGTGGCACGAAAGGAAGTAGTTTTCAAAGAGTATTGTGGAGATACCCTTGCAAGCTCACAACCTTGAACAGGCATGGTAACCTTTCATCCCCTCCAAGCTAGGAAGGCCCTTAGATATTCAGTTGGAGAGATGATTTTTGCAGGGACTGCCAGCCATGCCCTCTGAGATGGCAACCTCTAGAGGTTTTTGTTTCCTTTAAAAGAAACTTGAAGTCTAGATTTGGGGATGAGGCATTGTTTTCAGTTGACTATTTATAATCAGACCTGGTTTCTTTCTTTCTTTTTGTTATTTTTTTGTCTTGCTAAATTTGAAGATGAGGTACTGTATGCTGCAGTACAATCAGTTGAGTGGGAGTCCTGTGAAAATATGATTAAATAAACATCCCTGTTTTTTCTCTACCAAAGTCTTTCCTACTTCACTTGAATCCCTCTGCCTTCTTACTTTTATTCTAAATAATAGAAGGATCTTTGGGACTTTCCCATTGCTTCAGAAGAATATTGCCACTTACAGCAGCTAAATGTCCCCTCCCCCACCACCACTTTGAGGGGGCAATCATTGTTTCAGGGGTATAAGAAGCAAAATGTGGGGACATTAGTTTGCAGAGTGACATGCTTTGTTCCCATTTTATGGAAGAAAGGAAAGAACATCCTCAGGGTTGCATGGATGAGAGGGAGCATATTTACGTCCTTTGACAGACCTGCCCCCGCTTGGGGGGAGGGTTGGACTAGATGACCTACAAGGTCCCTTCCAACTCTGTTAATTTGTTAAAGACCTAAGATCAGCGATCCAGGGAAAGAAGCTTCCAGTGACGGGGTTTCATTCAGAGTTTCTGTATTTCATACAGATACAGATACATTTCTGCCTGCTTAAAGCTAAGCAGAGTTCAGGAACTCCCAGGCCAACGTATCTTCTGATCCCCACAACAGACAGACTGAGGCATCCAGGAAGCTTACAGAGCATGTAGCCACTGTTTCCTTCCTTCTCATTTTAGCCGCTGAGATTATATACCCTCTTGGTATGGATACCATGATTTTGACTGACAGGCATTATCCTTAACCCTTCTTAGCAGTGAATTCTAGAATGCAACTGTGTGAAGAGTGTTTGGTCTTCAGTGCTAAAACCAGTGCCAAGCAATGTCATTGCTTGTATTATGAAAGATGGGACAAAATTACCTCTAAACAATATGTTTATTTTATGGAATTTATAAAGAGGCTGCCCAATTTTGTATCAATTCTGGTTAGCATACAATAAAATCAATACTAAAACACAAATCAATCCTCCAAACATCCAGAAGAAATAGCATTGCAAAGCAATAAAAACAGCAATCTTAAAGCAAGACCTGTGAGAAGGTCCAGGTTTTGAAAACTCTTTTAAATACAGCCATGGGGGGGGGGGGGTTGTGTCAGTTATATATCAGGTGGGATGGTGTTCCAGGGGGCAGGTCCTGCTACAGAAAAATCCCATTTCCAAGGTCTCGTCAAAAGACAATGCAGTATAGACCAATGTTTCTCAACTATGGAAGGCCTGAAATGAATAGCAATAGCAATAGCACTTAGACTTATATACCGCTTCACAGTGCTTTATAGCCCTCTCTAAGCAGTTTTATAGAGTCAGCATAGTGCTCCCAACAATCTGGGTCCTCATTTTACTGACCTCAGAAGGATGGAAGACTGAGTCAACCTTGAATAAAAGGGACAGTAAAGAGTTTGGAGCAAAAAGGAATGAGAGCAATTTGGTCTGAAACAAACACTGACATTTGTTGTTGTTGTTGTTGTTTGTTTTTGTTATGCATCGCTATAAACTTGCAGACACCCATGAATACAACACAAACATATTAGAGTGAGCTCCATTCCACTCCTCCTGTGCCACTTACTGCTCATACTAAGTGGGCATATTTTGAGATTTATGGTTGTGGAAGCTATATAGATGATCAGTAGGCAGAGGGAGCCTTTCCTGCTCTCGGGCAGAAGAGGACTTCTTCTCCACCCTCACTTCTCTTGCTGCTGCCCCAGGGAATTTGGATGAAGTTGGCCTACATAATTTTCTTTGCAATTAAGTGTTAAAAATACTGAAAAATAGGTGTTTCACTTAGTTAAGCTGAATGAAGAGTTGGGAATTATCATCAGATTTAATACTTAGTGAGTTTCTTTGATTTGATGCAAAGAGAAGGTATTTTAAATTTTCAATTAACCAATTACTTCTTTTAGTTTATTCATCATACTTAGTATGATGGTATATTTGCTTAGTTTCTGCTAGTTATTTTCTTGATAAACTAGGATTTTTTATAGTTGTTTTATATTTGTTTCATATAAGTCCTTACTCAGCAGAGCATTTTGTATGATTTCTAACTGCTAGCCTGAAATATAGGGGAATGTTTTGACATGTGATGGGCACATGGCAGAGCTTAAATGGTATTGCAGTGGAATGGAAGTGATTGTATTGAAATGAAATCTATGGTTCTCCAGTATTTGTATCCCTGAAAATTGTGATCAGGGAATGAAATCATTAGTTTAAAATTATCTGCCTAAACATGTTTTTATAGAATAACTCAAAGATATGTATTGTATTTTTCAGCTTATAAGATGCACCTTTCCCCCCCCCCCCAAAAAGAGGGTGAAAATCTGGGTGCATCTTATACTCAAACCGAGATTTCAGAGGCTGAAAAAAGCTTCTGAAGCAGAGCTTCAGAAAAAAAAGCCTCTGAAATGAAGCTTCAGAAAAAAAGCCTCTGAAACAGAGGTTTCAGAGGTTGAAAAAGCAAGACGCAGAGCTCACAACCAAGGAACCTGTTGCTAAAAGTCACCCCTGGGAGCAGCTGATTGGGGGTATTCCGAGAGGCTGATCCACCCGCCAATCAGCTTTTTTTCTTATTTTCCTCCCCAAAAACTAAGGTGAGTCTTATACTCCAGTGCATTTTATAGTCCAAAAAAATATGGTACTAATAAAACAGACCTCTCTCTCTCTCCATAGTGAGGAGAACATTCACCAGGTGATGATTCTTCCTGCTCAGTCTACTGAAGATACTTTTAGTATGCTAGACTCCTGGATAAGTTCCAACTGTTTAAGTGACAGCATTTTCAAAAGTGGTTTGCCTTTGCTTACTTCCTAGGGTGTGTTCTGTCCCTGTCTCACACACACACATAGATAAACAGCAGGGGGTTCAATAAACTGGCAGACAACCAATTCTTCCAATAAGACGCTTGGCAGCCCCCCAGTAGCTGCTTGCCAAGAACTTTATTAACATACAAAAATACCCACAGTCAGAATTGTCCGAATATTTCCAAGGCCCAGATTGCTGTTTTCCAAAGATGCAATGTGATTCAAAGGAGTTAGTTTTGTCCATCGCAGAGTCTGAATGGCTAACTCACCCCCTTTTATATCCTGTGGGGTGTGGTCCAGTGACTCAGCTAATCTCTGGCACGCCTTTTCTTCTGTTGCGTGCGCCTGTCCTTGCGACGCTGCCGAGGGTCCAGCCAAGACTCATTACCCTCATCATTGTTCACTTGTGGCTGCGGGGACGTGCCTATCTCTTGCCCTTCGGTATCCTCCGGAGGCATTGCCAGAGAGGAGGGTCCTGGAGAGGGAGGCCTTGCCAACTCCTCTCCCTCACTCTCAGAGTCTGCATCTGCTGATGACACAGGCTCAGGCATCGGAGCCACAACAGGGTGGAGCGAGCGTGACTGACTGGCCTACAACTTCAATGAAGACAAGAATAGCATGGACAATTTTTCTCAGTAGCTGTATTGTACATCAGGCCCTTGGTGCACTAGTCAATAATCTTACTGCTATGTTCTGTGCTTGTTGCAGTTTCTGGACCACTGAGAAGGGTAGCTCCATGGTAACAGAATAGAGATTCCACTATGGTAACGAAGAGCCTTTTCTGTCACTTATGGCCTGGAGCCAGAAAGCATCAGTGTCAAAGTAATCTTTTTTTAGGAATGTTTATAGCTGGCATATTAATCTAAGCTGTTTCTTGATTATTTCCTCATTAGTGATTTCTACTGGTTTCTAGAATAATCCAATGATCATTGTGCCTATCTAATGTTATGAAGACAGGCTTTATATTGTCTTAGTGATGGCTGAATAATGCTATAAAATGCTATTAGTCCTCATAGCCACTTGGTCTTTGGTGATAATTACTGTATAATTCTAGAAACATCTCAGAATGATACAACTACTTCTTCAGGGAGACAGCCATTCTGTCCAGTCATCCGCACATGTACACAAAACCTATGGAAAGCAAGATGGGGGTAGGCCACCAAAGCATGCTTTTTTCATGATTGTTGTCATTATGATCCTCGTAAAATCTTGTGTCTTTCTCACTCAGGGAATTCTAGCCTACCTGATGATGCTTAAGCCACATGGGAGATGGGCATTGTTTCTGTCAACTTCTGCATTTGCCTGCAAAATACTGTATTGTATTGTAACATTAGCAAGGTATACAGTTTGAATATTACCAGGCTTTGGATTGGGGTGCGTGGGAGACTTAATTTGGTATATCTCTGTCTGTGAATCTCAACTATGCGTGACTAGGTCTCCAGCAGAGATGAGGAATTATCTGTATTTAATCTTTTCAAAAATGAAACATTAAGATAATTTCACAATAATCAGTGCTAACAAGTGCTAATAATCAGTGCTAACAAGGATTCTTTCCCATGGCCCTATTAAAGCACCATCCATCAGTTTTTCAAGTGGCAGAATATTATTCCAACATTATCCCTCCCATTCTACCAAAGTCCCATTCATTCTCCTTAACTGGAATGAGACCCAGTGAATTTGGAGAAATGGCTAGACTCTTAGATTTAACACCCTGTGAAAACTCACTCCAGGTTCTGCACAAGCTCCTAGCAACTGGTCACCTGGGCAACACCACATCATTCCAGTATTGGTCAACAAAACCTCAAAGTTCAATTCCTATCGGTTGCTGGGAACTTACATAGTCAAATGTTTTAGAGGCTACATGTAAACACGAATTTAATAATCTTCTGAAAGAGCATTAGATTCAGCACAGGTTCAGCCTTCTTTCTGAAAAGTGCTGAATTGGTTTTTAAAAGTAGTCTGAGTAACTGTTGAGAGATTTGTGGGGAGGGAGGCAGGGAGTATTGCAGTGGTGGTGATGGGATTGCACAGGCAGGCAGGAGAAAGTCCTGCCATTTCACGAATCTAACCTCCTCCTACTCCATGCACCCACTAGCTGTTGCCAGGTTATTTTAAGCACAATTTTAGCACAGGCTGAGACAAACTAGATAATATGAAATACCTTTGCGGTGAGCATGTCTTAACCTGATGACAAAAAGATGTAAACCTTACTGCCAATTAAAACTGTGGAGAGATCATTCCACTATAAAACTCTGAAAAACTCTCTTAATATTTTCCCATTGATATACAAACATCTGTACCTTCTCGGTATGTTTACACTATAGACCAGGGATGTCAAATTCACATCACAGCGGCATCACGTAATGTATCGGGACTCCCTCCCCCCTTCACTAAACCAGGCATTGGTGTGGCCAGCGAGTGGCGTATCTGGCCTGTGGGCTGGGAGTTTGACAGCCTTGCTATAGACAGACTCAGATTGATTTATTTGGTATTTAATAATCCTGGGAAGATTTATTGTATGAGCAGGATACAGACTTGGCATCCTTAGCCAAATTTTTAGCATGTTTGCCAAATTACAGTTCTTTGAAGGAAATTAAAGGTTAAGTCTCTCTTAAGTCAAGCTCTTACTGACTACAGGGACTGATCCATGTTGTTTTCTTGGCAACACTGTCCAGTAATTTGTAATGGCTTTCTTCTCATAAACTTTGCAATTGATTGGTTGTATTTCTATGCCATTCTCCTGCAAAATAATTGAGTTGCACTTTGCCACTAATTTCCATAGAACATTTAAAGTAACACCAATGTGAATGTGTGTGTGAGCATTTATTTATTATTTATTTATTTATTAGTTCAATTTATATGCCACCCTTCTCCGGAGACTCAGGGCGGTTTACAATGCATTAAGCAATAACCTTCATACTTTTGTATAAACCTGCTTAGTAGGGTTTTTGCCTCCCCTAAGCGGTGTTCTTTTTTATACAAAGTCAGCTTATTGCCCCCACAATCCGGGTCCTCATTTTACTTACCTCGAAAGGATGGAAGGCTGAGTCAACCTTCAGCCTGGTGAGATTTGAACTTGCAGTAATTGCAGGCAGCTGGCAACTAAGTGCTACTTTAACAGCACTTAGTCCACTGCGCCACCAGGCTCATTTAGTGCGTTGTGTGAAGCTAACTAATGTGCTTTATGCAATTAACCAGGAATAAATAAACTATGGATCAGTATAATCCATGAACTGATCCTCTTCTTTATTCGACACACTCTACACATATGTTTTATTCACAATCTTGATCCTTCCTAATAGTCTTTACTAAACCTATCAGGCTTTACAGGCAGTCCTCAAGTTACAGCCACAACTGAGACCAAGATTTTAATTGTTAAGTGGGACATTTGTTAAGTGAGCTTTGCCTTGTTTTACAATCTTTCTTGCCTCAGTTGTTAAGCGAATCACTGCAGTTGTTAAGTTAGTAACATGGTTGTTAAGTGACTCTGGCTTCTCCATTGACTTTTGTTAAGGAATATGCACAGAGTAACCCTTGAGTAGCAAGGTTGTGCACATGAGAAATGGCTGAGAGTGATTGTGAATAAGCACTGTCAATACACAGACACACTGAGTTGTTATATTCTTTTACTTTTAGGAAAAGTAAAGCAAAGTCCAATAAACAATCCAGGTCATACACAGATAAAGATAATTAAATTGAAACTAAGAATGCAGTTCAGGATATGAACAATAATAACTGAACAAACAGGAAGAAGGGAGGGAAAAAAACAGAAGGAGGGGGAGAGAAATGAAATGAATTCAAAACTTGAGGATCCAGCTTTCAGCAATGCTTCAGCAGCTGGTGATTTTTTTTAGTTGCTCCGATTCCATCTGTGCCTACTTAGAATTGTGCTTGCTTGATTTCTACCTAGAGAAAAACTGCATGGGGATCAGCTACCAGTCTTTCTGCGCCCTCGTGTCTCCTTGTGGCTACAGGTAGTCCTCGGCTTATGACCAGTTGCTTAGTGACTGTTTGAAGTTACGATGGACTTTCCCAAGGCTACTTACAGCTTGAATTCCTCCCCATAGTCACATGACCGCATTTGCGCCACTCAGTAACTAACTTACATTTATGCTCCTTTTCAGGGTCTTGTTGTCACATGAACACAATTTACAATGTTTTTGGCTGGAAACTGGTGTTTATTTCTGGTTTCTGGCAAAAAATGTGCATTGCAGGCAAAGGATTTGCAGAACAATCACGGCGTTTGCTTAACAACCATGGTGATTTATTTAATGACTGCTACAAAAAATGCCATCAATCATTAGGTGAAGGAATTTTTAAAGATCACAAAGCAGCATAAAATCCTGGAGTTTCAGCTTACTTTACCCAAAGTTTGGCAGGAATGGAACTTGCCGTGGCCAACTCGCCATGGGACAACTGGTCACAGCCAACTCATTACAGCCAACTTGCTGAGGGACAACTCACCACGGCCAACTTGCCAGGGGACAATTCACCGCGGGACAATGTAACAATTCTATTTAATTATTTAAAATAAATAAAAAATATTTTAATTTTTGTCATTCACATTTTATTCTGTTCCTTCTTTTGCATCTTTTCTTTAATGATTCTATTTCACAATTTCTTTGATATTAGGGTAACTCTTGTCCTGAAGCAAGATGTCCTGTGGCGAGATGGCTGTGGCGAGTTAGCTGTGGCAAATTGTGATAGACCCAGTTTTGGCTCACCGACGTCAAGACTCCCCTCCCTTCCCCATTTGCTAGAGATGTTAGCTCAAGGCTGCCTCAGCAGCAAAATGGTTCTGAGAGGAAAGTTCCCTTCCACCTGAATTTGATTGGAACAGAGAGGTGTAGAGAATAAATAGAAAATGTTGAAGATGTGTCCTCAGCAAACAGTAAACTGGCCATCTCAGAACCAGTGTTGAAAAGCTATGTGGATAAAAGAGAAAAGGTGTGTGTGTGTATACAAACTGTTGTCCCTCTTGCTAAACCTCTCTAGGGTTGTTCAGAGACATTGCTGAATGGGATTATCTTGTTTACAAGCAATGTCTTCTCCCCCTTTAGCTTTAATGCACTGTATCAGCCACTGTAGAAAAGATCCATCAGCCAGTATCATGTTGCCCGAATAGGGAAAGAGTCTGACTTTGGAACTGTCTGGAAGGGAGAGAAAATAATATTGATTCCAACAAGAAGGAAGCCATCCTTACCCATCAAGGGGAATGTGGACTTAGATGAGACTTAGAGTATTTACAATTGTTTATGAGAGCTCGTTTAGTGTGGTGGTGGATTCAAAGGCAAAACCAAAGTATTGTATATATTAAGGACTGATCAGGGCTGCTTCTTTGTAATTTAGTCCTGTTTTGTTCTACTTGTATTGTGTTCATGCCACTGTGTGAATTCCAGCCTGAAAAATTGGCTTTGAAAGGTGGAGAAGGAGCTGCTACTTTGCAAGATCTAATATTTTTTCCTATGTTTTCCATCCTCAATTAGCTCCTTAATCTTGACCTAGATAACCAACAACTTATGGCCTTTTCTGAAATCTGTGCTCTCATTCTAACCAGGATTTTTGCCGATTATACATCCAGGCCTCCCTGCTAGCTACAGGAAAGGAAAAAGGTGCTTCTTCTTTTTTTTCCAAAGTAAAGCACTGGTGGAAAACTTGGTCTCTGAATGAAAGTGTGGGTGACCTTCCCCCTTCCCCCCAAATTTAGAGGATGGCAACAGTGTGAGATTACTAATTTAAAGGCATTCATTTAAATGATTTGCATAGCCATCTGTCTCATAGCAAGGACTCTGGGCAGTGTAGAAAACTTAGAATCGAACAATAAAATGAAAGAATTCAGACAGCAATTGTCAGAGGTTGGAAATTATTCACAACTTACAACAATTACTACTACTACATTAAAGCCAATCAACTAACAGAGCTGACTTCTGGGGAATCATTTAGGGCTGTGATGGGTGGAGCCATATTGGTGGGCACGCGAGCTCAGCTCCGGCACGCATGTGTGCGCCGGCCAATTGATTTTCAGGCCTTCTGGGCCCACCAGAAGTCAGAAGTCCGGAGGGCCTCTGAGGATGTGGGGAAGGCCGTTTTTGCTCTCCCCAGGCTCCTAGAAAGGATCTGGAGTCTGGGAAGAGCGAAAAATGGGCCTACCAGGTCCACCTGCCATCGCGTGCCAAAAGCAGGGGAAGTATGGGGGGCGCATAAAATTATGGATGCGGGCACATGTGTGTGACTTCCTTCATGCTCCCCCCGCTTTTGGCACGCGATAGCAAAAAGGTTAGCCATCCCTGATCTAGGGGTTAATCAGGCTGGTTAGTGGTTTGTCTAAAGTTGGTAAGGTCAGAGCCACCTGGATCTCCAGAGGGATGGTGCTCCACATGAAGGGAGTTACCTTAGGATACCCACTTGAGGTAGCCAACCACTCAGCATGTCTCTGGAAGAATATGTGTAAGTGCATGCATCATTAAAGGGGCTTTCCAGAATTTCTCTACGGTGGTTTATCTGCCCTTCTTCCGCAAAATCTCCTAATATAAAATAATATGAAGTAAAGATAACTCTAAGAAGTATTTGGTACAACGGTGTAGGCACCAGGCTAGAACCCAGGACAGCAGTGAGTTCTAGTTCCGTCTTAGACACAATGCCATCTTGGTATTCTTGGGTCACTCATTCTGTCTCTCTCTCAGCCGTAGGAACCAGGCAAGGGCAAATCACTTCTGAGCAAGTCACTTGACAAATCACTTTGCCAAGAAAACTTCAGGGGCTCATCCAGGTAGCTGCAAAGAGTCAAAAACTGACTTAAAGGAGTGGGCATGCACACACACACACAAACACAAACCACCCTATGGGGAAACATCCCCCCCCTTTTTTACAACCCTCTGCTAATCCCTTAATTTGGGGTCGTTGGTGAGATTGGATGGAGCTAAGCATTTACTGGCCAGATGCCCTTCCTGAAGTCATGATTATGGAAAAAATTGTTACATGTATGTTGGAAGTTAAAACTCACCCCTCTCCTAGAAAAATGAAATATTTTAGGATATACTAAAAAGGCAGAATATTTCCCTCTAAAAAGGGAGGCAGAAACTCATCCCCCCCCCCCTTTGTCAATGGGTCATTAAGGCCTCAGCATCCCATCTGCAACACAAAGGACCGATCTAGCAGCAGAAACTCCCCACATGGCACCTGGGAAGATTACACCAGCCAGCAAGACTAGCTATGACCTCTGACAGCAACCAGTCAGTATACTGTTCCTGTGCCCCAAGAAGTTCAAAGCCAGAGAGGGTATAAAACTCAGCATCTCTCCCCTTTTCTGCTCAGGAACTCAAACCATGTGATCCTGTCCACCATTAAACCATCTTTCCAAGCAGTCGCCATGTTTCCAGTGTCTTTTTCCCCACTTGGAACTGAATCCAGATGGACATTTCTTCCCACATGTAGAGTCCTGAAGTGGACTCTTCCTTTAGGGGAAACAAGGAGAAATTATTGAAACTGACCAATGCAGGATAACTGGACAGTAAACTGCCAAACTCCTTTTCAACAGCCTTATTTTCTGCCAGGAGGAAAAACAAGGCTCCTGCATCTGAAGCTGAAGATACATCTCAAAGTGTTATTAAAGCATCATGCAAAAATATTCTCTCATCTCCTGGTCAAAAGTCGACCTCTGCTTTCCTCCGCTCTCTCTTTTTAGGCACTGTAGAGAGAGGCTTTTGGATAGGTGACTCCTGGGAGTTCCAGGGCTGGAAGTTGGGGCAAAAAAATCTGCATAGAAAGCAGCAATAAGCCACTTCGGCAGGACTATCAAAAAACTGCATGGAAAAGCAATAAAAAAAGAATCGAGGTAGTCTCGAGGGTGTTCTTATTGTAAAGGAATAAGAACACCCTCGAGACTACCTCGATTCTTTTTTTATCTATTCTTTGTCTATTCTGTTTCATCAGCTGAAGGATTAAAGATGGGACGCTTGTGAACTCTAGTGGAGAAGTCAAGCGGCTACAAGGGCAGGGAAGTAACTCACCACGCACAAGATGGGCTGTTCCTTGGCAAGCCTCGACAATAACTAAAATCTTCAACAACCTCACTACCCAAGACAGGCATCCTCTTTGATGATAAAGAGCCCGGAAATGGAATTATCTTCACCCCAGCATTAGAAGTGCGCTCAGATAGTTAGACACTAGATTAAAGAGAGGATTGGATGGATTGTGGCCATGTGTGTTACTTTAATTGTAAGTAAAATACCAAGTCATTTGTCCTTCTTTCCCTTCCCCCTTTCCATTTGTGTGTTTTACAATTGCTGCTACGTGTTATCTTAAAAAGGAGAAAAAGAAACGAAAACATATTGAAAGTAAACAAATGCGTAATCTTAACAGAAGCCGCTTTGCATTTTAAAAATCACTTAACTCTTTTAAGAAGATGGATCACAACCATAACAATGCAGAGAGTTCTTTGTTTTGATTTAGCACATTGTATAAACAAAGCCAACGTGGGTCCGCCAATCGATCTATCTATCTATCTATGCACATATTTCTATTGCTCCTTTTCCGCCCTACTTGCATTGTGGGAATAGTAGTTTAATCGCGCTTTTGCCCTGGCCTGCCCATAGTAAGAACTACACTTCCCAGGAGCTCTGAGTCCCTACCACCTTCCACGTGCGATAACTGCAGATTAGTCTGGGCAATAGGTCTGTACGCCAAGAGCCTGCAACGAGGGAATTTCTCGCGTTGTAAGCACCGGGTTCGTGCCCTGTTCAGAAACCAGAGCCAATGGATTAAGAGAGCGAGGTAAGGCAGAGGCAGAGCACCGTGGAGGCTCGTCGGGGAAGGGGGCAGTTTAGGCTTGCGGAGAATATCCTCAGGTCGGGCCACCTGGAAACCGCAGGACAGCGAAGTGTCTTATCCAGGTTATTTATCTTAAGGAGAGAGGGAGGTTGCGTGGGAATGGTGATCCTACCTGTCAGTGACAACTTCAGCTTCAACCACAACAATACGCGAGCACACAATAGATACAAACTTAAAGTGGACCGCTCCAAACTCGATTCCAGAAAATATGACTTCAGCAACAGAGTGGTCAATGCCTGGAATGCATTGACTGACTCTGTGGTTTCATCCCCAACCCCCCCAAATTTTAACCTAAGACTGTCTACTGTTGACCTCACCCCATCCCTAAGAGGTCTGTAAGGAGCGTGCATAAGAGCACCAGCGTGCCTACCGTCCTTGTCCTAATGTTTCCTCTATTGGTATCTATTTTATGTATCCAATCAATGTTTATACTTACTACCTAATACGTTCTTGACAAATAAATAAATAAATAAATAAAACAAGGTGCACTTGCACTAAGTGGGACTATAGTGCACAACATGTATTTAGTTTGTCACGTTTGCATTCCCCGCTAATTGTTCACTACTTCTGTGATAAAGAGAAGATACAGGGAACAGAAGCATCTATTTGGTCCTGAGTGCACAGCGGTAATCTTATTGGGAAACGAAGTCTAGGAAAGGGCAAGTGATTGTATTCAAAGTTTTATCTTATTTGGGGGTGGGAGTTTATGAATTAAAAATGTTTTGTTTAATTATCCATTTATGCCTTTTCTTACATTTTTTATAAGTTGGATAAAAAGTGGTATATCAAAGGCAACTAAATTGGAATGATAAAAATAATTAGGCATCTTTCAACAGTTATTCCATATAGCAAATTCACTTCATCAAATGCAGCTGATGTTATACTATATTTTAAGGACACTTAATAACAAAATAATACATGCATTTAAGAGCCATTCATGCAGGGCCGGATTTAGATGAAAAGAGGCCCTAGGCTATTCCACTTATGAGGCCCTTTCACCTCCCATTTTTTTCGGTTCACTATTTTAGTGATCACTGTTTTTAGAATAGTGTAATTTTAATTTTGCTAACAATTTGAATGTAGGCCCCTCTTGATCTTGAGGCCCTAGGCTGAAGCCTAGTTAGCCTATAGGAAAATCCGGCCCTGCATTCACGGTTGAAAAACCTAGCTAAATTAGGAAGCTTTGGGCTTTCTAGACAGTCCAGAAAACCTGAAATTGTCCTTACTAGTAACAGTGTGAAACATGTTTTCACAAAGTAGATTTCATTGCATTTGATAAGATTTATTCCTTCTTAAGTTTATGATTGTGGTTTCAGATTGTTGGACTGTAGTTGCAGGATACGTTAAACATGCATGATAAAGTTATAATAAATATTTAGTCTTTGGAGTGCCATGTGATCTATTATTGCTTGCAACAGGCTATTTTGTCTACCGATCTGTGTGCTCTGTTCTAAAAAGGCCAGAATGAGAACTGTGCACCGTCTTTTCTATAGAATGACGGAGACTAATCCTAATTTGCTTTATGATTTTGGACAATAATACAAAGTTGCATATATGGCCCATTTAGGAGTCTGACAAGACCTGCTGGTGTAGAATTGGCACATGATTGTGCTAGCATGCATATGGACGGTATGAAGACCTCCAGATGTCAATGTACTACAGATTTCTTAGTATCTCACCATTGGCCCTGCTAAGTCAGGAAAATGGGAGTTACAGTTCAACAACTTCTAAGGTCACACATTTTTACCTTTGTGTTAGAAAATTGTTGGACTGAGACAAAGGCTGAAAGTTCTGCCTTACATAGGTTGAGACAATGTTTGTGGAGGATAAGAAAGCAAGGCCAAGTTAAAACATTGATACCCATGTTTAACAATGTGTGATATTTTTTCTTTTACTACAATAAATACCTTAGACTTGAATTCCGACTGAGCAAAATTCATATATTTGTTGCAAGAAGCATAGGGGTGCAAGCAATCACTCATAAATGCTACTTACTAGAATTAATTGGGGTTAAGCTACTTCTAATGACCTGGCAGGTGGTGACTAATTGATTGTTCCCTTTTGTTTATTACTTTCCAGAAGCTGCGCCATAAACCTTATCTAGCTGTCTGGTTCTTAGCTGGGTTTCTGTACATGTTCACTGTGGAGAGTTTATTTAGCTGTTTATTTATAGAAGAAAGGAAACTTTTAAAAAATGGAATTACATGGAATTGTAATTACAGAGAAAAAACAATTTGAAAGTTAAAAATAACTTACCAACACTAAGCGATGAACTTCCAGAGGGAATATAGAGAACTAAATAGACAAAATGAACATCTTGAATGTTATCGGAAAACATTTTTTATTATTTAACCAATTTTAGGGACATTCGCAAGGGTGGGGACTCAGAAAAGTCAAAATGGCAGCAATGACTGTGCAATTAATTCTTTATCAACATTTGATGTGTACAGGTAATCCTCAATTTACAACCACAATTGAATCCAAAATCTCTGTTGCTAAGCAAGGAACGAAGCCATGTTATTAAGGAGCCTTGCCTCATTTTATGAACTTTCTGTCATGGTTGTTAAGCAAATCACTACAGTTAAGTGAATCGTGCAGTTGTTAAGCAAATCTGGTTTCCGTCATTGACTTTGTTTATTAAACATTTCCTAGGAAGGTGGCAAATGACAATCTAGGAGCCTGGGATGCTGCAACTATTGTAAATGCTTCTTGGTTGCCCAGTACCTGAAGTTTGATCACATGACTGTGGAATGCCACAATGGTTATAAGTGTGAGAACTGGTCATGTCACTTTTTTCACTACTGTTGTAACTTTGAAAGGTCCTTAAACAAATGGTTGTAAGTTGAAGACTACCTGTGTCATATCTGTGATACACATAAAAAGGGGGTGCCATCATGACTTTTTTACTTCCTCTTACACACATATACTTCAGCAAAATGCTGACCCAGGCACAGAAGCAACTCTATTGGTTTTACACATTAGAATTGAAAAGAAGATCCAAATAATCAAACCGGTAGCCAAAGAAACAGTAGTAAAACCCTAAAAAAAACTTCAGGGAAAAAGCAAACCAAACTCAATTACAGTCATAAGATCCACTACACCACATGGAAATAGCTCATACCCCATCCTTCTTCAGATCAAGTTATGGCTGGTGCCAGAGGGAAGTCTTGTTCCTTTGGTTTTTTTTTTTTTTTTAAATTTGATTTATATGCCGCCCTTCTCTGGAGACTCAAAGCGGCTTACAATGCGTTAAGCAATAGCCTTCATACTTTTGTATATTTTACAAAGTCAGCTTATTGCCCCCACAAACTGGGTCCTCAATTTACCTACCTTAGAAAGGATGGAAGGCTGAGTCAACCTTGAGCTTGGAGATTCGAACTTACTAATTGCAGACAGCTGGAGTTAAATTACAGTGCATTTGTCCGCTGAGCCTACCAACTGTGCTTTGGATGCTAGTGGGCAGTCATAGTCAGTTGGTAAGATCATGTAGGAGATGATGGCCTCAGAGAAGAATGGTTTCTGCTTTGAATGGAACCAATAACAAACTGGCATTCAGAACAGTTAATATGGGTCAGAATATTGGGTTCAGAACACCAGAAAGAGTCTTGTGTGCTCTGGAAAAACAATTTTCATACATCAAGTGCATCAAGCTGGGGTAACTAAGATATAGTGACTGCCAGAATAGAAGGGCCATATAATTGCCCTGCTTGATTGTTTGAAAAATGTAACTTGTGTGGATTACAAATTGAAGTAGAATAGACATTTTGTTTAAATCTGTTTTTTAGGAACTATTTTCCGAGTGCTCTGCATTATTGGAAGTGAGTGACTCAGTTACCCCGAGGGTTAAAAGTTCAGTTGGAAGTTAATGCTCCAGTTATCAATTTAGGTGATAGTCCTTATTCTTTTGAGAAAGAGTTTCCTGATATATACATGTTTGTTCTGAGTCTCCATGAACCTTCATGTGTATTTGGGTGGAGAAAGATCAAGTGCCTTCAATTCAAATACATAAAACACTCATTGTTTTAATTTTACAGCAATATGGAATTTTTCATTTAACTTAGAATAACCTCATTGGACAACATTCAAATTTATCCATACTAAAGAATAAATTCATAAGAATCAATGAAGCTTGTTAGTCATGAAAAATTCAGACCTGTTGATTCCAGTAGGGCACTATCAAGTACCCTGTTTCCCCGAAAATAAGACCTTCCTGGATAATAAGGCCAATTGGGCTTTTGGCACGTGCACTAAAATACCCCCCCTGAAAATAAGCCTTCCCAAAAATAAGTCCTCCCCAAAAAATATTTAAATGAATGCGCAGCCAGTCCCCGCCATTTCCTCTGGTTAGGGTTAGGGAGACAGAGCTGAAAATCAGGTAAGATGGCAAGAAGAGCCCCATCTTGCTCCACGCACCCGAAAATAATAAGACCTGCTTGAAAATAAGGCCAAGCGCTTATTTTGGGGTTCAGAAAATATAAAACAGGATCTTATTTTCAGGGAAACCCCGTACAGGTCTACTCAGTATTTTTATTTAAAGCCTGTTTTAATGGCTATTAAAGGAGACCAATTTGATGTCCTCTAAAGAAAAGTGTCTTGAAAAGATTTAACAGTATATTTGGGAGCATATTTGCTCTGTTTTTATAAGTGCATTTTGTTTATTTAACTCATGAAGGTTGGCATAGGATTTCAGAATAGGACAAAAATCATGTACTTGTTTACCCTGGCATCAAGCCTCATTTATATCAGTTAATGGTGAGTATGTAATGTAAACTCTCCTTCAGATCAAAGTCAACCTCTGGAGATTTCGTATAAGTGACGTCTCTCTAGCTTTATTGGAAACAGTATGGAAGTTGGTTTACCAGTGATTCCTGCTGGGATGTTTTGAAAACTTCTCAGTCTAATTTATAGCCCTGCTATTTCCTGGTGGTTCCTCATCCATGTATTAAGCAAGCCTAACTTTGGTTAGCTCTGCAAGCCAAAATCTAGTTGGCTGTTTATTACAAAAATTTACTAATAAGATAGCATAGATGTGTTGGTATCTTCTTTCACATATAACTAAATTTCTATGGAGATTCTTAGTCATCCAGGTTGTGGTTGCATCAAAGATGCTTTTTCAAAAGGAAACTGGACTTTGTTTTCTCCTGAAAGAAGATGTTTCACTTCTCATCCAAGAAGCTTCTTCAGTTCTGACTGGATGGTTGAGCGGGGGGACCGGGGGGGAGGATGGAAGGATTTATATTCCTTTGCAATCGTCTGGTTGCTAGTACTCTCTCTGAGAGCTGTTGAGGCCACTGAAGAAACAAAAGGTCTTCTTCAAGGAAAAAGCAAAGTTGAATTGCCATTTGAAACAGCACCTTTTACATATAATTTTACTATTTTGTACCCATTTTGCAAGCTATGTATTTTTCTGGGGTACATGGTATAGTTATAGTACAGTTAAAATTAAATAAAAAAACTGCATGTGAGATATTTAACAGGTAGTCCTCAACTTACAACCATAATGGAGCCTGGAATTTCCATAGTAAGTCATGATGGTTGTAAGATGAGACATCACATGATTGATCAGATTTTATGATCTTTTTCACGGTAGCCATAAAGTGAAAGCCATGATTGTAAAGCTAATGCAGTAGTTGTCACAGTCATTAAGTAAGATAATGCGTTTTTATGGGTGTTTTGTTTTTTTCTGGCAAAAAAACCCCATTGTAAGTCACATCACGTGAACACAGAATGCTGCACCTGGCCATAAAGGTGAGCTGGTTGCCAAGTGCCAAAAATATGGTCATGTGACTAGGTGAAGTACCGCCATTGGAATGCTGTAACACTGTCACTTTTTTGGCCGGGGGGGGGGGAGTTATAATTTCAAACAATCACTAATCAACCAGTCATTAACTAAGGACTACAATATTGTGAGTTACATTTGAGACCAGGATTTCCATCATTAAGTGATGCTGTTGTAAAGCTCAATGTCACATGAGCACATCACTTTGTGATGTCAATCCCAGCATTCTCTGTTTCATCATGAATCAAATCCAGTAAGTCATTAGCCAGATACCACTCCTGAGGTTTCGCAGCTCGGAGACTACTTGGCATGCCACAGCTCTCTAGGCCTGCAAGAAGGCACAACCCAGCGTGAAGCTGCAACTGCCTTGGACAGCTAAAGCCACCCCAACCCAGCTCCAGGTGCCCTGGTCACCCTGCCCTTCATAACTCCTGCTCCCTTGTGCTCCACTGCCCCAGCTGACTATTGCCATCTTCTTGTTCCCATTGCTGGAGCCGTGCTTGGTCTGTTCCTTTGCCAGTCTTCTTCCCCAGAAATACCTTCAGAAGCATGTAATCTAATCCATGGTCTGCTTACAAAACAGAAGATACAAATGGCTTAAGGGCAGGGTACATTTAAGAGAAAAAAAGTAATGGATAGCAAAGACTTAATTAGCATCAAATTGCTGACCATAAATACAACATACGTGAATCAGATTAAAGGTTTGTTTTTGAGATAAAGGTAGCATATCTCTCAGATACTACAGGTTCGTCTCACACAAATTTGTGATTCCAGTGCATATAAAATTTATGTTTGCGCTATGTTGCAGTCTACTAAGTGTGCAACAGCATTATGTCTAAAAAACCAACATTTAAAAAAATCTTTATTGCTAAAAAAAGATTAATTCAATTTGTATAAAAATTCAAATATCTGTGAAACACAATAAAGCAAAGCACAATAAAATGAGTTATGTGTATTGACTTGGAGAATGACTTTATTTCTATCTTGTGCAATTAAGCAGGTTTGAACTTTGCTCTGAGATGATCACCTGTAACGTTCGTATATGCTGTTTTGAGGCCTTTTAGGAAATAAACTGACAAAGCAAAAATTGACTTGTTAAACTTAGTCTGCCACTTTTCTTTTTAAACAGTTCTTTGGTTAAATACAGTTAATATGTAGCAGGAGTGAGAAAAATCCAACTTCTCTGGATTTCAGAATTTTAGGAGGTGGCATCCAAAGATTTCTTTTTATAAAGAGAGTCCTGGTGGCTTTTAAAATTTGACTCTCTAAGATTGGAGGAGTGGGCTGCTAATATACTTGGAGAGAGGGGTAATTTTTTGGATATGTAAAACTTTGTTGATTCTTTAGATCTTGAGCACATTATAAAGCTCTTATCAGAGATATATAATGAACTCAGCTACTGATTTTCCATGACTTTGGGGAGAGGCTGAAGGAGACTAGTTGAATGGATCCTGGAATGACTGAAACCTTCGTGAAACCATAAACACTCTCCTTCCAACATAGTCAAACATGGTATTTTAGGAAACAGAAAGGGGCAGCAGATGAAGCTTTAAAGTCTGGGAGCAGAGGGAAGTAAAACCAGTGTATTAGTAATTGCTTCCTAGAGATCTCCATGTTTTTTCCCTTAAGAGATATGTTAAGATGTCTCTGAAGGAGATGGCAATAACTGAGAACAGCTTTTCTGTAAATGGGTAAAACCTAAACAAAAGGCAAAATAGAGTAACTGCTGTATGAAATAATATAGTTCAATCTGGAGGAGGTTGAAGATAGGATCCAATTAGAATATGGATCTCTTAAGAGATATATTTGATCATTTCCCCATTAACTCATATGATGGGGCAACAGCTTGTTAGTAAATCTGTGTAGCATTCATCTGCCCTGCCTTTTCTTTATCCATATGTGTGGAGAAGTTCTTTCTCTAATGGTTGGACCATAACAGCAGCAAATTGGTAGCATCAATTCTGCAATGAAGGGTCCATTTTTCATATGCTGTACAACTTTCGTATATAACTGTGTGCTGTAAGATGGTTTAAACACTGTACAGAGTTTGGTGAGTTGTTTTTCCATGTTGGAGGAACACCAAAACCTATTCCGTAACATTGAAAATAGGCAGAGAATAAGAGTGGATGTACATTAGTTAACTCTCACTTCTGCCAGGCGGTAGGTACACTGCATTACATTTTAAATCTGTCACTATATTGTCAAAAACAGGGAAGATAAATTAAGACATATTGTAGTCCCATGTCCATTAATCTGTTGGTAAGCCTTCTTGAGCAGAACAGGGCTTATTTCTGAATAGGCATGGAAAAGATGGACAGCTACCTTTGACAATTTGTTCAATGAAAGTGTGTGTAGAGCTCTGAGAAAGCAGCAGATAAATCTTCTATTTTCTATTTTTCAGTCTTTTTAAAAAAATTTAGATGCAAATACTTTCTGCTTGTAACAGTAGGGATTTTTCCTCTTTATAGTCATACAGCTTAAGTCTAAAATTCTTAAAACTTTATTAAAGAGTAACTGAAATGTAATAATTGCAAGCTTTGGGGGTTCCTGTGGTAATCATTAAAAACATCTCTGAGTGTGTGACCTGGACTATTCTTGTACCAGGTTTCAAGCTATTTTCCTACTAGTCACTTGTAATCTCATCAAAGTATCAACCAGCCGTTGTTAAAATAATAGAAAGCATGTCCTTGCTGTTATTTTGGGCAATGATAAGTGGATGACTCTAGGATAGCATTTCTTAAAATTTGATCCAAGGAGCCTTGAGGATCCCCCAATACCATCTCAGGGGTCTTTGAAATCAAAATTATTTGTAAGATATTAAAGATATTTACAAACTTTTAAATTAATGTCACTCTTCTTATTATTTTAATTTGTTAAAAATAAGGCTTTTCATGAAAAGTATTTTGTTTATGTTAATATAGAACAGGTTTAATATTATTTTTACATGATTCAATAAATATTCTATGACTGTGTCAATTGTTAATATGGTAAATAGTGATAAATGTAACCCACACAAACAAAAGCTCTTTTGGGATCCTCTATAATTTTAAAAAGTGGGCAGGGATCCTAAGAGCAAAATATTTAAAAAACACTCTTAGATGATGCTATAAATTGTTAGTGGGAAAATGCCTTACGTGTAATGAAATATAGACCGTTCAACATATTGCAGTTGCCAGTGCAACTCTTAGGAAAATAGGAAGCTGTCTTTTATTGAGTTAAATCATTGGTTCATATCACTTAGTAATGTTTATCCAATCCTTTCTTGTCTTTAACAGAAACTGGGGCTTTCTCCTTGACCATTAAACCACAATTTTCTTGGCAGGCTTGTCCTGGATGCTAGCAAGAGTTTTTTTGTAGCCATGTAATGTGGCTGAAAATTCCAGTTAACCTTGAAAGACAGATTTATGCCCAGTGCATTAACAACACCCTAACTAGAACTCATCAAATTTTCAGATGACACCAAGCTGGCAGGAATAGCCAACACTCCAGAAGATAGGCTAAAGATACAGACTTGAATATTGGGCACTATCTAACAAAATGAAATTCAATGGTGAAAAAAGTAAGATTTTACATTTAGGCAAGAAAAACAAAATGCACAGGTACAGTATATGTGGTACCTTGCTCAATAGTAGTAACTGTGAGAGGGATCTTGGAGTCCTAGTGGACAACCATTTAAATATGGGCCAGCAGTGTGCAGCAGCTGCCAAAAAAGCCAACACAGTCCTAGGCTGCATAAACAGAGGGATAGAATCAAGATCATGTGAAGTGTTAATACTATTTTATAATGCCTTGGTAAGGCCATACTTGGAATACTGCATTCAATTTTGGTCACCACGATGTAAAAAAGATGTGGAAACTCTAGAGTGCAGAGAAGAGCAACAAAGATGATTGGGGGACTGGAGGCTAAAACATATGAAGAACGGTTGCAGGAACTGGGTATGTTTAGTTTAAAGAAAAGAAGGACTAGGGGAGACATGATAGCAGTCTTCCAATATCTCAGGGGCTGCCACAAAGAAGAGGGAGTCAAGCTATTCTCTAAAGCACCTGAGGGTAGGACAAGAAGCAATGGGTGAAAACTAATCAAGGAGAGAAGCAATTTAGGACTAAGGAGAAATTTCCTGACAGTTAGAACAATTAATCAGTGGAACAACTTGCCTTCAGAAGTTGCAAATGCTCCAACACTGGAAGTTTTTAAGAAGATGTTGGATAACCATTTGTCTGAAATGATGTAAGTGAAGTGAAGTGATGATTTCCTGCCTAAGCAGGGGGTTGGACTAGAAGACCTCCAAGGTCCCTTCCAACTCTGTTATACTATTCTATTCTACAATAAGATTCAACTGAGATAAAACTGAGTGAATAAGAAATGAGAAATTAACTTCTTGCTAATTACCAATGTTCACAGTTGTACCACCAACTGATTTTCTTTGGGTTTCAAGATTAGGCAGAATACAGGTGGGAAATTGCCAGGATAGCCCAACAATGTAAGCTAGACAGGAAAATCCAAACAAACACACAAAAAATGCCAACAGAAAAATATTTCTCCATTGGCAAGAAAAGTGTGGACATGAACATGAAACCGCAAGACATCAAAGTTGACTTGAAGGAGTCTTTGTACTTTCTAAATTGGTAATTAGTACAATACTATGATCAGAATTTAGTATAAAAGAATGCTATTCTGTATTGTAGTGTTGAGTTTATGTGTAATTCAAGTCATTTTTCCAGTGGTGGGTTTCAATTTTTTTTTTCTACTGGTTCTGTCGGTGTGGCTTGGTGGGCGTGGCTTGATGGGAATGATAGGGGAAGGAAACTGTAAAACCTCCATTCCCACCCCACTCCAGGGGAAAGATACTGTAAAATCTCCATTCCCTCCCCAATCCAGGGGAAGGTTACTGCAAAATCCCCATTTCATCCCGATCAGCTGGGACTTGGGAGGCAGAGAATACATGGGGGCGGGGCCAGTCAGAATTGTTACTACCAGTTCTCTGAACTACTCAAAATTTCCGTTACCAGTTCTCCAGAACTGGTCAGAACCTGCTGAAACCTACCTCTGATTCCTCCACTGTGGGGAACCCTCTATGCTCTTACATTTTTGGCCTCCTAGTCTGTCCTAGAGATGTTGTAAAATGAAAGTGTGTTTCACTGACAAAACTTCAATGTAGTAGATGAAAAAATGATATTAGCATTACTTATTAGCAGTCCAGCTGAATAAACTTTGCTTCACCACAGTGTTCCATTTTTCTTTATTTGGGTTCCTTGATTTCTCTCAACCCCCCCCCCCCTTTTTTTAAAAAAAAAGAAGAAAGAAAAAGAAAAGAAAAAGAAAAAAAGTATTCTGATCTAGCTGACCTGAAACATTCCACTGTATTGGTCACTGGTATCAAGTAAATATTTGCTAGATCATAGAAGACATTTGTGGAAACTGAGCACGATTTTGTTCAGGAAATACTGCAAAGCCAACACATTCCTGGCAAGATGAAGGTAGGGATTAGTTTGTGATCTTCTCACTAGGAAATTTTCTGCGGTGCCACCTTCTCTCCTTTTTTGTCCCCTCAGACATACCAGTGAGGCATACCTCTGCATGTTGGAGTTTGGTCACAGCAGTGAAAAGAGAAACCGAACTAACAGTAAACCCATCATTGAAAAGAACCTGTTCCTTTTCAAAGTGACCAAGAAGCTACCAGGGAGTTACGTCTGAAGAAATATGGCTGAAAAAATAGAAAAACAGCCTCCTGACCCTCCACCAGATCCACGCTGGAAGTTCCTTGTTGGCTACCTCTGTTTCTATGGCTTCATGGGCCAGATTAGACCTGGGGAGAGTTTCATCACACCCTACCTGTTGGGATCGGAGAAGAATTTTACAAAGGAAGAGGTGAGGTCATCTGACATGTTAGCCACACAAGGGACAGATTAGTTGCAGTGATCTGAAGAATGCACTGAAATGTGGGGTGATGAGTGGTCTTGCAGAAGACTTTCTGAGCAGCAATAGTTTTGACAAAATGTTAGGAATGACTCTGTTAATGGGACAGTGGAGGGAGGGAAGAGTATGTTGCAACAATGCATGGAAAGAGTGATAAATCCTCATTTTTTCTTCTTTTTTATTTGGCTCTTGGCTCATGGGCTCATGGAGCAAAGAGGGATGATTGGGTTAGGAACAAGCAGACCTACATAGACCTTCTGTGACTAAAGGCCAGCATGAGGGCTGAGATGGGAAGAGAATTCCACAGAGCTAGCTTGCTTCTGAGTTAAATTAGAAAATGTATGGGTATGCTTGCATTCTGCTCCAACATATTAATGCAGTAATGATAGTTATTAAAACTTACTTTGGAATAATAAAGCAGTGGGATGACCTGCCTTTTCCCCCAGTTAAAATAAAACTGAAAAGAATCTCAGCCTGACTTGCTGCCTGTTGCCCTGATAATCTGAAGTGGAGACTTACATTTTAACTTTTGATTTAGCAAATAGTTTGACAATGCAAGCTAGCAAGGTAAATGCCTAATCCGATTGCTTGAGTCAAGCAAAGTTCTGTGACTGTTCTTTCCATTCTGGATCCCTCCAGGTTAATTGGACTACAGTTCTCATCATTCTTAGCCAAGATGGCTATGTTTGGAGTTGTGGTCCAGTGCATCTGGAGGACACACTTTGGGAAGGCTGTGCTTCATGATACAATCTTAGTTGTAATGAAGGTATCATACAGCACATATTAGAACCCTTAAAATTACCAAAAATAAACCCTTATAAAGTTTTCCTCCTCTTTGGGGATTATTTTATCCTTCTTTTCCTTCACCATTTTCTTGCCTGTTTCTCTCTTTTGTAGAAGGAAATCTATGATTATTCTGTAGCAACTCTGCCTCATTTAATGCTTTGTGCCAATTACAGGTGGTCTCCCATATTTAGTGAAACAGGTTAACAATTTCTCCAGCTTGCTTGCAGCTGGTGCATCCAACCCCAAACTCTGATATTGACTCCGTTGATGAGCTGATGGTAGGCTAAATTTTGAGTATCACACTGTTTCCTTTATCAAATGAATGGTTATTCCTACTAATTCCATGGACTGAGTAAAATTGAGCCGACCAAAGATCGCATTTAACATTTTCTGAGGTAGGTATGTTGAGAACTCAGATTGTTGGGGGCAATATGCTGACTCTGTAAACCAGTTAGAGAGGGCTGTAAAGCACTGTGAAGCAGTATATAAGTCTAATTGCTATTGCTGTTCCTAAGTAGTAAATGACTCATGGGAGCTTGAGATCCCGATTTTTGATATAGTAACATACTCCATTGTTCCACTTATTTTTAAGTAAAAACCTGGGTATAACTATTTGTACAGAAGTATAAACATATCTAAAAATGATTATGAGTTGGATACCTGCCAGGTATTTTTTTTTAAAACAGACATTCTGAATACAGATTATTATTTATTTCAGGCTATTTTCTTAAGAATCGATTGACCAATCTCTCAACTAGTTAATATACTGCTGGTTTGTTTCTTTTAAAAATTTTTTTTAAACACTTAATGTTCTATGGATTTCTCCATTTAGTAGTTTTAAAGAACCAAAAGCTTAGAATGAGGAATTAACTGCCCTCCCCAAAGGTGGACTTTTGCAATGGCTCTGGGTAGGTGGCTGTGACCTGCTGCTCGGGTTTCATTAAGTTTCTATTTGAACACTTGATCTTCTTTTAGTAATGAGCAAGATCTATTTTTTCTCTGATCCCTTGCGAGGTCTCTCTGGGACATTGGCAGCTCTTGTCATTTTGGCAAAAAACAATCACACACAGGCAATCTGTTCCCAAACACTTTGTTCTGCCTGACTGCTGTGCTTTTTGGATGAGTGGACGCTTAGCACCCTAGGTTATCAATTAGTGCATGGCAGCTTCTCTGCATGCTGAGAGCAGATTTAGCTGAATGTTTGGGGGTGGGGGGTGGGGAGAATCACTTCTGACTTATGGAAATCTCTCCTTTTTTTGTAGTGCTGTGTATCATAAAAGAGCCGAGGTGACACAGAGGTTAGAGTTTTCTGCTGACTGCCGGCTGCCTGCAATTTGGCAGTTCAAATCTCACCAGGCTCAAGGTTGACTCAGCCTTCCATCCTTCTGAGGTGGGTAAAATGAGGACCCAGATTGTTGGGGGCAATATGCTGACTCTGTAAACCGCTTAGAGAGGGCTGTAAAGCACTGTGAAGCGGTATATAAACCTAAGTGCTATTGCTATAATAGACGGAGAGTTGTGTAGAATTTTCACTTTAATCTGCCTAATAGTGGAAGTTTTGGGGGCAAAGTTTTTATTTATTTTTATTTATTTAAAATGTTTATATAGCTGCCCATCTTTCAACCAACTCTGGGCAGCTCTCCATCAAAAACCAAGACGTATAAAATCATATTAAAAACATCAACCAATTGAAACATTAAAAACAGCCGGTAATAAAAGTTACTTAAAAATATGAAAACCCAAAGAATAACTGTTCCCTGACACTCAGTATTGCAAGTATTAATTAAATGAATAAACTGCAGGTAGTCCTCCACTTACAACAGTTCATTTAGTGACTGTTCAAAGTTACAACAACAATGAGAAATGTGACTTATGACTGTTTTTCCACAGTTACAACCTTTGCAGCATCCGCATGATCACGTCACCAGTATTCAGATGCTTGGCAAACTGGTTCATATTTAGGATGGTTGCAGTGTCCCAGGGTCATGTGATTCCCTTTGGTGACCTTCTGACAAAGTCAGTGGGGAAACCGGATTCACGTATTAACTTATCAACTGCAATGATTCACTCAACAAGAAAAGTCGTAAAATGGGGCAAAACTCATTTAACAACAGAAATTTTGGGCTCAATTGTGGTTGTATATCAAGGATTATCTATAGTTACAAAAAAAATCATCTGTAAGAAAAATGGGCTGGTCTGATATTAAAAAGACACCAGAGTGAATGTCTCAACAGGCATACCACAGGAGAAAACATTTTCAGATGGTTATAAGAGAAGATTCACAGCTGAATAAGATGCTAGAGGTTAGAAATGGGGTTCAAAGGAATCTCATGAAGGGCAATGTTTTGCGGGGTGAAGGACTTCATTATTTCTGAGGAAACTAGGTACCACAGTAGGCAGAACTGTAGCTCTTAATGGGGCTCGTGAATTCTCTGTATTTTGTTCTAGCTTTGTGGGAGGCAGTTGGGAAGGATGCACTCCTCACTAAATTTAAGCCTTGTTCTGCCCCAGCTACGGATCCCAAAGAACACAGCACACACAAAATTTGTTCAAAACTTAATTTACTAAAATAACTGACTTTTTCCAAAACAAACTGTCTAGCTGTTAATAGACTTTCTTAACAGCCTACAAGAAACCAAAGATAAAGTAATCACAATCTTACTAAAGTTGGCAGAAAGCCCAGAAACAATTTGCAGAGAATCCAGACGTGAAGTAGAGTGAACTAAAGTTGTTCCCTACAAATTGCTTCAGTCTGCGTTCCTCCTTAAATAGGCTAAGGGAGTGGGCAATTAGCCTCAAGCCTTACTCTCTAGGACACCTCCTCCTGAGGAGCCACTCCTGCCTTTTGGCCGCTCTGCATGCCTGTGCATCGAGAAGAGGCTCCTCCTCTTCGTCCTCTTTACTTAAAGGAGCCTTCTGGAAGTTCTGAAGGCCCTGGCTGAATCCCTGCCTCTGGCACCACATCTTCTCCAGCCTCCTCATTGTCTGACTCGAGTGCCAGTTGCACAGGCTGCTGGCGCAACATCACACCAGCCTCCTTGCTGTCAGAATCAGCTACAATCTGCACAGGCCGCTGATGGGCCACAACAAGCCTAAATTCTAGGGTTTGTGCTATAGATTTTGTGTGTTCCTTACCTCAGAAAATCATGTCACTGATTTTCAGCAGCTGTGGTTCAAAAAGGGGCTCCAGTCCTTCAAATCAATCAATCCATATGTTAATTGATCCCTGGAGCTCAGGTTGTCCATCCCTGATCTAGAAGTAGATATATGAATCCAGAGATAGAAGAGGCATCATATATTCTGCATCAATTCCATTTGTAAACTCTGTGCTCAGCTACTTTTGCTAAAATACTCCATACTCCTTGACCAGAACAAATGGCTCAAGTTGACAGACGTCCTTTGAGAGTAGAAAAGAGAGGAATGATGAACTACCAGATGCCAAGCTGTAGTGATCTCATGCTAACAGAGCTGATAATACACAGAAAAGGTATTATTCATCCTTCCTGAAGTATATTCTTACATACCATTCTTCCCCCTGGAGTATGTCAGAAAGTTGAACTTCACCTCCCCAAATTTCAAGGACGAATGCTTGAAGAGAAATCTCTGGGAGATATCAGGCTACGGAATACTATGGGCTATTTTTTAAAAATGACCGGCTGGTCAGGAGAAAGATCTCTTGAATCAAAATCTTTGGCATTCTTGTCACTGAAATGTAATATTCTCTGTATTTCCATTCTGTTGTTTATGAGAGATTTAGAGGAAAAAGGTTGGTCAGCGCTCAAGGTAGCTCAGTCCGGCCAGTGTCTCCTGCTGCTCTGCTGCCATGGCTAAAACATGTCAAATTCCAGTCTAAAGCAACTGTAAGAAGCTTAATCAAACTCCTTGGCAAGCAATATGTGTGGATTTCAACCAGTGCAGAGATCTCAGAGTGACTGTTGGAAAAACTAAAGGAGTGGTGGTTCTAAGTCACCAAAACATTGTGAAAAATTCCAGTCTGAAATATCAAAGAAATATTACCAGCCAGCTAACAGTGGTCTGCTTTGGTATAAAGCAGCTTTCAGTTTTCCTATGCCTGTGATGGCGAACCTATGGCACGCCATATCAGTGGGCACGCAAGCTCAGCTCTGGTGGGACCGGAAGTTGTCAAACAGCCCATTTTCGGCCTTCGGAGGACCTCCAGGGGGGTGGGGAAGGCCGTTTTTGCCCTCCCCAGACTCCTAGAGAGGCCCTGGAGCCAGGTGAGAAAAAAAAACGGGCCTACCTGGCTATCACGTTCTAGGAGCGGGTATGTATGTGAAGCATGCATGTGTGGGGGTGGGGCACATAGAATTATGGGTGTGGGCCCATGTGTGCGCGACCCTCCCCTTCCTAGCATGTGATGGCAAAAAGGTTAGCCATCACTGTCCTATGCATTGTATTCCCATAAGATGGTGTGTGTGTGTGTGTGTGTGTGTGTGTGTGTGTGTGTGTGTGTGTGTGTGTTCTTTCAAATAATTTTCTTCAATATGCGAGTGGATTTATTTTCCTTTCCACTTCAGCTACCATGTTCCTTTCTTTTTGAAGGTGCTTTGCCTTCTTTTATAAGCTACATGCTGCCATTTCATTTCCCATTGTGAAAACTCCATTTCATCCCTAGGAATTTTGATAAAAATAGTTTGTCTGATGAACCAGGACATAACCTAGCTTGGTAACGTTTGATAATTTTCTGTGTTAGTTGTGAATCTGTTTTTCTTTCCTTTCAGTCCTGCCCACCCAGTGATCAATTTATTTCCATTCACCCAGCATGGCATCAAGTTCTGATAGCGGTAGAGGTTTCTTTCTGTTATGGATTCCCCAGACCCAGTCCTGAATCAGCTGATCCTTCTTGTATAGTGGTTTTGTAATCAACTTCCCAAAGACAGGCTCGCTAGTATTTAAAATAAGTCTTGGTGCCTGCTGCTGAAAAAAAGAATGTGAGGAAGAAGCACCCAAATTATTAGTAAAAGGAAAACCTAAATGATTAGAATACAGGTGAGGTGATGTGAAAATACACGTGGCCTCTTGTAGAGTTTTTTATCCCTTTAGTTTACTCACTAGCGTAAATCAGTTGCACTTTGTTTGGTTTTCTCTTGCAGGTGACCAATGAAATTACACCAGTCCTGTCGTACTCTTACATGGCAGTATTGGTGCCCATCTTCCTCCTCACAGACTATCTGCGGTACAAGCCAATGTTGGTGCTGCAGAGCTTGAGCCACATTGCTATCTGGCTGCTGCTGATCTTCGGTACCAGCATCATTGCCATGCAGTTCATGGAGTTCTTTTACGGCATCACGATGGCTACGCGAATAGCCTACTCCTCCTACATCTTCACCCTGGTCACTCCGTCGCGCTATCAGCGCATGGCTAGTTATTCCCGGTCTTCAGTGCTGATGGGTGTCTTCACCAGTTCCGTGGTGGGACAACTTTGTGTCACCGTTGGAGGCACCACCTTCATGACAGTGAATTATATCTCATTGGGCTTCATGTGCTTTGGGCTGGTCTTGACCCTCTTCCTGAAGCGTCCGAAACGTAGCCTCTTCTTCAACAGGAAGAAGAGCTCGTGTAATGGTACCTCGCCCTCAGAACTGGACAAAATGAACCCTGGGGCAGGAGAGCCCATGTGGTATAAGGCCTTTTCCTGGAAAAATCTGTTCTTATTCCGGATGGTAAAGGAGTTGGGGACTATTGCACGAATGCCCCAGCTGAGACTTTGGTCCCTTTGGTGGATATTCAATTCTGCTGGTTACTATCTGATGCTATATTATGTGCATATTTTATGGAATGAAATATATCCTGCCAAGGACAACAGAAAGGTCTACAATGGTGGAGTGGAAGCTGTTTCTACCTTGCTTGGTATATATGGATATTTCTCTTCCTCTGCGTTGCGTTTTATGTATTTACCTTTTTAGCCTGCTATGCCCCCAACATGGACTAACCAGGAGCTCCAGTAATAATGAAGTAGACTATCCAATTCCACTGCCCTAAGCAGCTTCATGCAAAGGCAGGTTCTCCTTATTCATACTAAGTCATCGTGGATACGCTATAATTATTTGGTTATGATTCCCATTCTTGTAGAACTAAGAAATCTACAGCTGTTGTTGTAAAAATCATTTGGGAATGATAAGATGACCTGTATTAGTCACCTTGCATAGAAAGTGGTAGGGAAACATAACCAAGGTACTAAGCCCTCAGTGAATGTGCTTTTGCTTGGTCAAGAGAATGTCTTATTTGGTTCAGTAATGGCAGAGATCACAGGCTCAGTTCATGTCATCTAAGTCAAAAAGATAGGGAAGCATCACTTCCAGCAAGAAAAAAACCACCATTGGAAGAAGTGATCAATTTTATAAAAAGAACTAAGATATTTCCCTGAGATGATATTTCTTTTTATATTATTTTACAACAGTTCTGCTGCAATCATAACATCATCTTAAATTTGCAACTTTATTCCTATCCCCCCCCACCCCATTAATTTACACCATCCTAAAATCCATGTGAGCCTAGGTGCATTCACTTTGATTCATCATCTCTCTGGCCTTGGACAAAATCCACTACATATATGCTATTCAAAGTGAGCCAGCCTCCTTGAATAGCCCATATGTAGTCGATATATGCGTCAGCTATAATAAATGGATGCAGAAAAATTGGATTGCTAAGAGTCTCGCATTTCAGTAAATCAGAAAGTTGCCAAATTTTGTTTGAGAATATTTTCCCCCCATGACATTGCTGGAATATACCATACATACTTCATCATCCCTTGGTACAATACTGCATAGAGCCCTGTTTAGCTATAAAGGACTTGTCCCTTCTTGACAATAATTTGTGTTTTCCTAGGTGCTATCACTGCTTTTTCTGCTGGCTTTGTGAAGATCCGATGGGCCTTCTGGTCAAAACTGGTGATTGGGGTTGTGACAGCAGTCCAGGCAGGCCTACTGTTGTTGATGAACACAACTGCCAATATTTGGCTGTGCTATGTGGCCTACATCCTCTTCAGGGGCTCCTACCAGTTTCTTGTGCCTATAGCCATGTGAGTGATGGTGGTGAGAACTGACAGCTAAATTTACATTAGGTACTCTGGTAAAAATGGATACACAGAGCTTCTGTCAACCCAGGAAACCAGTTCAGCATTGGAGTGAGAGCTATCATCCATGTGTCTGTAAAGTTACATGCTTGCACACATAACATATGCAAAGTGTGTGGAGTGGGATCCAAACAAAGTGCAATATTCTAGGATAATGCAGGCTTTTTGTAAGGATGTTAAAACTGGAAAATACTGGATCAGATGTTCTTAACTATCCTATGAGACCAATGGGTTAATGCATTTAATCTGAAAATAGTTCGCTAATGATGATGACAAATAATTCTTGTCTTCTAAAAATCTTATTTTCCCGGGGGGGGGGGGGTTCTAAAAGGGACCCCGCCTCTCTCAAATTTATAGCAGTAGTATTGCTGTAGCATATCTTCCCTAGTTTGCTGTCCTCAGATGGGTTGGCTGCAATCCTGTACATTTTGTTGGTGTATATATTATAAATATCAGGAGGTGGATGAAAGGAGTCCACTGTTACACTTTGAGATTTTAAATAAAACTGACAGTAGCAATTGTGGGTGACTCGTTCGCAAGGATGTTTCAGCAAATCAGTAGAATCCAGCCAAAAGCTGACCCATGAAGTGTCTCTTCTTTCTGCTCAGAATATTTCATAGTGGTGCAAAGCTAATTTGTTTTCTCTCTCTGACTGAAGCTTCCAGATCGCATCTTCGCTGTCCAAAGAACTCTGCGCTCTGGTGTTTGGTGTCAATACTTTTCTTGCCACAGTTCTCAAAACCATCATCACTATCATCATAACCGATAAGAGAGGTCTGGCTTTCTCAGTCCATCCCCAGGTAAGGAAAAGAGCAAGTTACTCTACAGTTATGTTAGCTGCTCCTTGTTCAGTGGAAGCTACCTATCAGGAAGGCTTTGCCTTGCCTGTTGTGGGGGTGGGGGGGCATATAAAAGTTGCCCCTAACCAACAAGCTTGTGTGGAAATCAGGGGTGGGTTCTACTTCCTTTTACTACCAGTTCTAAAGAACCGGACAGAACCGGGAGCAACCCACCACTGGTGGAGATAGATAATTCTTCACAGTGGGACTTTTCCATTTAATTTGGTTGGGCTACTTAAAGTTAAACCAATTCTGAGCTAAGAGGAAGAGCACATGAACTTATTTTGCTCACTTCCAATTCTCCACATCACTGCCATTGAGGTGGTAAGATTCCTCTGTCCCTCTTCCTTCTGTTTCTGAATGTTCACAGGAAGGAGGCTGGGTCTGACTGCTGATGGTTAGGTAGGGCCAGTGTTTCTGTTCAGGCACTGTAGGTTATGGTTCAAAAATAACAAGCCTTATCGCAGGTGGTGGGGAAGTAGAGTTTTCAAGGGGCTCTGGATGGCCACTGTGGACAGTAGGATGCTACACTGAATGGCCCTATTGAGTTGATCAAATTTCAAGGCCCTTTTACAGATAGTCCTCGACTTAACAACGGTTCGTTTAGTGACCGTTCAAAGTTACAAAGGCACTGAAAAAAGTGACTTACGACCATTTCTTACACTTAAGACTGTTGCTGCATCCCCATGGTCACATGATTGAAATTCAAATGCTTGGCAACTGGTTCATATTTAGGACGATTGTAAGTGTCCTGGGATCATGTGAACAGCTTTTGCGACCTCCTGACAAGCAAAAGTCAATGGGGAAAACCACTTACACCATCATGTTAATAGCAACTGTAATGATTCACTTAACAACTGTGGCTAGAAAGGTCATAAAATGGGGCGAAACTCCCTTAATAAATATATCACTTCACAGAAATTTTGGGCTCAGTTGTGGTCGTAAGTCGAGGCGTACCTGTAATATTTTTTTAAAGGTCCATTTCTATTTTTTTTTCTTTCCAATCCTTAAGTGGATTGATGGTTTCATATTTTTTTTAGTGCATTGAGATTAATGAAGCCCTGTATTGTTCTTTCTCAAAATACTCCTGCATTTTCTCCTCTTCCAGTTCTACGTTTACTTTGGCTACTTCACTGTTCTGGCCACGCTGTATCTTTTGTCATTTGTGTACATGATGGCAAGGCACAGTGCTTGCAAGGCACCCCAAGAAGAGACCACACCAGCCAAGGAACTCTGCAGCCCAGTTCAGGAGGAGAACCCGGACAAGGAGGGAAGCCTGGAACTGGCTAGCTCCAAAGCCTGAGAAACGTCACAATCTGTGTACATACATGGAGATGGATTTTCCTGCAAGGTCTCAGGTGAGATGAGACCAGTGCAGCTCTCATGACAATCAGCACTTATCAAAGTCAATGCATCCCTATTTTCACAATATTGGATCTCTGCAGAAGCTCAGAGAAAAGCTTGCTTGGTTTCAAATGTGACTTTGGTGCAGTTGACCTTTCTGGCAGCTACAGTTCTCCGTTTCTTGAGCCAGGTTATACTGAAATATTTACCAATATTATAATTGGGCACTTAATTTTATGATTGTATGAATTTGCTTTTAAACATTTATGTTCCTAGTTCCGTCATGTAAATTTGCTAATCACTGGAGCAAGCGAGACTAAGGCACTTTTAATGTTGATACTGGTTAATATACTGTGATATGACTCATAGTAACGGAAAACACATTTTTGTTTTCCCCTTATAGGAAAATAGACACTTTTCCCATTTGACCCCTGGTGATTGTAATCTGCCACACTCAGAAAACATATTGCAAAGAATGAAATTACCACACTTTAAAAATGCCCTTAAATTCATGACATAGGACCAAAGTGAACTAGACAATCCAATCTTCATTAGAAACCAAGAGCTTGCATTTTGATTAATGCTTGTGCTCCTCTTTCACAAAACTCAAGCATTTCTTTTCAAGCCATTTTTTTATGGAGCTGACTCACATGATCCCTTCAGGAGCCCGCTGGAGAAGCACGATTTGAAAGGAAAGTAGGTCAGAACCTAAGCAGAGAAATTTCAAGCAGCAGCTTGTATGTATTTCTAAGCTTGTTGAATGTGCCTGCAGTTCTAGTTTACAATGCATATTTTTTAATTTAAAAGATGCAGCAAGTCTTATGGCTTAGAGTCATAGCTTTCAACACTGAAGCTCTGGGTCCTCCCTGGATGCTGGTATCTGTGTTTCACAGATACCCAGAAACATCTGTTTCCAGTTCTTATGCTCCAGTCCAGGTTTAAGATTTCAGTAAAGACCCACTACAACGCAGTCAGGAGGATACTTTCCTTTATTCAGTGCCTTTAGAAAACAGTTTATAATACACAACACGCAACTGACAAAGATATAAAGGTCCACAGGCTTTTAAAACTGCATTAAAATGTCACAAAATACAGTAGACAGTAAGAAAACTGACTGTATGACTTGCACGGATTTTCCCCACTGCAGTAATAGCATTTTATTAGGACAATAAAAACAAAGCTTAGGTAGGAATTTAGCACCTTGGTTTTTAAAAACCAACTCAAATGGATGGATATGGAGCAAGCATCAGCCTGGCTTGAGTTTTGGGCACCAAAATGCAAGACCGGTGATGTGGATCAGACATTCCGTAGCAGTTAAGTCTACACGCAGAGGAGAGATGCCAAGCTGCTTTGCTGCGACTTGCCCTTACGATGGCTTTTAAAAATGGCTGCAGTCAAGGTCAGGAATCTAGCCATACTTTTATAGGGGAACGAAGCACTTAAAGACACAACCCCAGTCTGTGCTCCAGAGGTCTCCACCCCTTGAAATATCATGTGCTTTTAATGCTTTGGAATGTGTAGGCATGGTTCTTGTCCCAGTGTTAGGAGCAGGGGAAGACACAATTAAAGACTCTGAAGTGTGGGTCTCTTTTAACTTTGGTTTGAGAGGGGTGGTTAACAGCATTTAACTGATTCGAACCTCCAGCCTCTACTAGCACGGGGGTGGGGGGGGGGGAGGGTTTGTCAGGATTTGAGCTGACATGCTGAAGGCAGCTCCTTGTGGATGCAATTTGGCTTTCTTGTCTAATCCACTGTTACCTGGCAACCGCTTTTTAAAGCCAGAGACTGCTTGCGTTATGTGTTCCCTGGTTATTTTATAGCTGAGGATTTGAAGGTGAATGGGATGGTTGGGCTGGAACAAACCCACCCTCCAAGAGGTGGCTGCTATCGACAGGGCCAGGGAACAAGATTGGCAGGGCTCTGATAACAAATGGGAACTCTGTGGTCCCCAGATTTTGCTGTAACTCATTTTGTGTGGCAAATGCTGGGCAGAGGTAAAGAGTGGCAACTTCCCTGCAAGGCAGAGAAGAAGAATATTCCTAACAACAACAACTAAACTCAATAAAGGAACAAATACAGATTCTTTTTTGTGGCAACTTTGCTCTGATTGTGCTTCCCTCCAGGCCTCTAAGGAAAACCGTACAACTAAATTACCTTTAAAGTGGTTCCTTTTAACACTTCTGTCTCTCTGAAGAACAAGAAATGGGCAATTAAAGGACATGGGAAGAATGGTGCCTAATAAGGACTGGTGTTCTTCATCTCTTTCCTCTGGCCCTGTTTTTGCAAAGGATGTTGTAAACTCTGTAGCTGCAGGAATTGCAAATAGCCTTTGAAGGGAGCAGTATTGCTTCCTTCTGTGTCTGAAATTTAAAAAGCAAAAGCAGCTGAGACAGATGGTAGGGCTGCTGTCAGCAGTTACCAGGGCAACTTTTGGGGAAAAGTTTTTGAGGTAATGCGGGGCAGATGCAGGAAAGCCTGCCTGGGGCCTATAAAACTCTTAATTTTGGTTCTGAATTTTTCAGCAAAATCATACGTTTCCTTTAGCTCCATGCCCCCCATAGAAGAGCAGATGGTACCCTGCGTGCCATGTTATTAGGATTTAACATGCTCACAAACGGGGCTTCCAAAGGTAACACCATCAGCACTCTCCCTGTTTGGGGAAGCCTTCTTGTACTAAGTCAATGCAAATAAATAGATCTTCTGACATCCCGCTTGACCTTGGTTTTCTCTTTTAAAGAACCTGTGGACTGCTTGGAAAGGGAAAGGGAGGTGATCAGGGAAACAGGAAATTTTACATAAGGGCAGGAGAGAAAGAGAACCAGAACCATTTTAGGAGCTGCACTTGTCTGGAGACTGCCTTGCATACAAATCCTGCTCTGCCTGAGCCCCTCCAGCAATGGTGCTCAGAGGACACGAGAACAAAAAAACAGCATCAGATCTGGGCTGGAAATCATAAAAAGACGCTCTTTGGCTTTCTTGTTCATTTATCTGCTTGGTTGCTATATTATGAAACTGGCTGGACACACATTATCCTGATTGATGGTGGAGGGGGAGGAATCCCTTGCTTGCTCCCCATTGCACAAGGGGGGCGTTTGGACTCCCCGCCTCCACTCGCAATCAGCACATTCAGGGGTTCTATTTCTTGGAAGATGTCATGAAGCTGTTTTCGATGCACAGGACGATAAAGGCGTTTCTGCAGCTGTTGCTCTTCTGTTCAAGCAGCTTGCCTGATGCCAGTGAGGAAGCCTGGCCAGTCACCACGGTGTCATCCGTCCGCCATGTCTCGCAGTAGCTCTCTGTTAGCCGCCGTCCCTTGGAATCGGAGCCATGCCACACATATTTCTGAGGCCTGAAAAATATCTTCACGTCAAGGCTATTTCACATGCAGAAACATTATGACTGTGTTCATATACCCTTCTATGTTACTGTTTAGCTATAATTGAGTCAACTATACTTGGCTGAGTCAGTAGCAATAGCACTTAAGATTTATATACTGTTTTGCAGTGCTTTATAGGCCTCTCTAAGCAGTTCACAGAGTCAGCATATGGCCCCTAACAATCTGGGTCCTCATATTACTGACCTTGGAAGGATGAAAGGCTGAGCCAACCTTGAGTTGGTTAGGATCAAACTGCTGGCAGTTGGCAGAATTAGCCTACTATACTGCATTCTAACCACTGTGCCACCGTGGCTCTTAATAGTGCAACTTAATAAGGGATAAATCATAGTTTAAGAGTAGTGGCTAGGTTCATAACAGTGTAACCATCCTATGGCTTAATCTGATACATGAACCCTGCCTCCTTGGTTGGTGGACCATGATTTTGTGTAAGCTTTGCAGTACCTAATAGTGTCTTAGCTGTTGTGGTCACTACCCAAGCACCATAAAGTTAAAGAAACTCTGAGCAAATCATATTACCTATCCCCAGGGAAAGGAAAAGAAATAGGCTGCGGCCATATAGTGGTTTCACACAAAACATCTACTCTGCTCTGGACCAAATTATACAAATAAATGTTGCTAAAGGGCTACATAACACAAAGCAAAGCTTTTTGTCTCATTGCTGCATCCGTTGCCTTAAAAAATGCATCACATGGGGCTAGGGAAGGGGGCAGTTTGGAGACAAACTGTATTGCTTACAAAGGTCAATCAGAAAGAAGACCTTGGATGTTTTGGAAAACACTGTGCCACTCAGCAGGAAGTAGCACAAATTTACAATCCAAGCACATTCCAAAATCTTCACTGGAAACTAAATGACTCCCCTCAGCCCCAACTTACCATGCAGAGTCTCTCAGGACATCCCTTCCATCAAAGGAGAGGATGCGAACCCCAGTTCTGAATGAAGCTTCAGAGCCTGAGAAAAGGTTCTCCCAGTTATTAAACAAAACTTCATCCTGGGAAGGAACAAAAAGAGCATTGTGTTTGCCTAAGCAGTATTCGGAAGACATTTTGTGTCTAGAAATATTCTTTAGTCTGAGCTTTCCATTTCAAGAATCTATAGACCACTAAGGCAGCATCTTTCCAACTGAAGGAACCTAGATAACCTATCTAGAAAATACTCTTGTCTATAACCTTGGGAATATGTATGTCACTCGTTTGTTCATTCATTTGTTCATTTATTTTATAAAGCCACACTTATCACACACTCTGGGCAGCATAAAATGAAAGCTAGTATAATATCTAAAGAAAGAACATAAGAACAGATTGAAACACAACACTACCTCATTGGGGTCACCATCAATCTAGACAAGAGCTTGGGAGAAAGGACAGATTTTTATAGATAGTCTGAAGACTTGCTAGGTTGAAGCACTCTAAATCTTGTGGGGGATGCCAGGAATGGTTTAAGCGTCTATAGATAGTCCTCTACTTACAACCATTCAAAGTTACAACGGCACTGAAGAAAGTGTACTTATGACCAGTTTTCACATGGCTGTTGCAGTATCCCTATGGTCACATGATGAAAATTCAGGCGTCTGGAAGCTGTATGTATTTATGACAGTTGCAGTGCCCTGGGGTCATGTGACCATCATTAGCAACTTTTCCAGCTAGTTTCAGACAAAGTCAGTGGGGGAAGCCGATTTGATTAACCACCACACTAATTTGCTTAACTGGGAAAAAAAAAGGCCATAAAACTGCTTCGTTTAACAATGGAAATTTGGAGCTCGATTGTGATCATAAATCGAGGATTATTTATTTATTTATTTTATTAGATTTCTATACCACCCTACTCCCGAAGGACTCAGGGCGGTGTACAGCCTCCAGTTAAAATAAATAATACAAAAGTTAAAATTATTAAAAAGATATTAAATAATATCAGGCTCAAAAACAGTTAAAACCCCTAATTTACATAAAACTTAAAACCCATTTAAAAGGGAGAGTTAGGCCAGACCATCCTGTTGGAATAAAAACGTTTTTAGGGCGCGGCAGAAAATGCATAAGTCTGGGATCATTAAACATTCAATGTACAACGTAGAACTTGATCTGGACAAAGGCATTAATTTTTATTTTTATTTTTTTTAAAGCAGGGTAAAATGGCTTTTAAAGGCCATGGCTCAAGTGCCTATCATAAGTGAAAATTGTTCTTGCAAAGAGAGAGATTATGTAAACTGAAAAATTAACATAATTTACTATGGTCAATTTTGATTGCTCCAAAATGACAAAAAAAGACATTAATGTGGTCTATTGCATAGCTGAATTTTATTTGCCGTACTACAGGTAGTCCTCAATTTATGACCACAATTGAGCCCAAACTTTCTGTTGCTAAGCGAGACATTTGTCATGTGAGCTTTGCCCCAGTTTACAACTTTTCTTGCCATAGTTTTTAAGTGAGTCATTGTAATTGTTAAGTTAGTAACACGGTTGTTAAGTGAATCTGGCTTTCCCATTGATTATGCTTGTCAGAAGGCTACAAAAGGTGATCCCATGACCCTGGGACACTGCAACAGTCATAAATATGAGTAAGTTGCCAAGCATCTGTATTTTGATCACATGACCACAGAGATGCTGCAACAGTCGTGAGTGTGAAAAATGCTCATGTCACTTTTTTCAGTGCCATTGTAACTTTGGTCACAAACTATTGTAAATCAAGGACTACCTGCAATTCACCAAGGCCGAACTGAACCTGGCCGCAGCCATCTATCTGTTCCTCAGTTGTCACACATGGGGAAGTGGGGAGGGGGGAAGGAGGTTGGAATACATTACTAGACACAACAAAGAACTTTCTCATGAGAACCAAGGTCATCTCTATTGGCAACAGATAGAGTTGGGGAAGGAGTGTCTGAAGAGCCTGCCAATTAATCCAATTGGCCATGACCTATGACACTTGGGGATGGGGTTATTTCCTAATTTAATTAAACTGAAACTACGGGAAAGATTTAGATTTGGTTTCCCACTGAAGCTGTGCCAATATGATGTACTCATTAAAGAAGACATTTGTGAAGGAGCCAAATCTCAGAGTTCTGATTTGCTTGGTTTAGTTGAGCCTTGATACCTTTGCTTTAAAAAATTAATATCTTGCTGTGTTTACCATCTTATTGGCCATGTTTTATCAATATCCTAATTTTATATACCACCCATAAATTTAAATAAACAAATAAACAATACCCTTAAAACATCTGTATTTAACACTACTATATTCCAGGAGAGATTTTACTAAATATGAATCCTAGAATTCTAGATTGCCTCTATGAACATTTTTTTCCATAGATACTGTATAAGTAGACATAAAATGTCCATAGAGGCAATCTAAAATTATTCTAGGACTTCAGCTGCTGCCCTGCCCTGCCGATTCATATTTAATTTGTAGTCAAAAATTATTTTCACAATTTTTACTATTGTGAGGTATTATGGAACCTATATATGTGCAAATGACCCTTCCTATTGAAAGACAGACAGATATATCCACTCAATTTTCTCAGGTTTTGTTTTTCTTTTCCATCCATCAAAATCCTGTTTGCTATACTGTAATATCACCCGAAAATGTTACAAGCTTTTCCTTTATACTTTTGCT
Organism: Masticophis lateralis; assembly: GCA_030761175.1. Classification (NCBI taxonomy): domain Eukaryota; kingdom Metazoa; phylum Chordata; class Lepidosauria; order Squamata; family Colubridae; genus Masticophis; species Masticophis lateralis. The sequence goes on along the minus strand of JAUDYJ010000001.1, from coordinate 242,465,124 downwards.
CAAAGCATTTACAAAAATGTTAAACAAAACCCATCACAAAATATGTGATGCCTTTCTGCATGGCTGAACTGACACTGGTAAGCACTTCTGTTTTCATATTACCAACAAGAATATAGTGATTGATCTATCTATCTATCTATCTATCTATCTATCTATCTATCTATCTATCTATCTATCTATCTATCTATCTATCTATCTATCTATCATCTATCTATCTATATCATCTATCTAATCTATCGTCTATATCAATCATCTATAGCTCTCACTATTAAAAATTTAAAATGAAAATAAGAATTAATATTTAGAATAAAAAAGAAAGAAAAGAAATAAGAAAAACAAACAAAAGTGCAGAAAAGAAAGAAAATATAAAGAAATGACTCCGTTTTCTTTGACAGTAGTTATAAATACAAATTAACCTATTGATCCATGGTTACACTGGTTATATTTTTTTCTATAATTTTTTTTTCTAATCATCAAAACCATATATCATAATTTCATTGTGAGTTATCTTGTGCAAAGTCTTGCTTAAAGTAAGATCAATTAATTAGTTACATAGTACAGAATATCTTTTTCTGCAACTATTTGGGGAAGGAGCTAAGTTTACTCTGCTATGATTTGTTCCTGCTTTCTGGGATCACAGTATTTTGTCCCTTAAAGGCTAACAGATTGTCTTCTTGGTACTTTGATGAAGCTTAATTTGCTCAGGTCTGTGACCCAACATACCCTGAGATTGACAACTGGCACTGTGCTCCTGTCTGCTCTGCGCACTATGCTGTACAGGTCTTGCAGCCGAGAGGAGAGGAATGCTCGGAAAGTGCCAGACAGTCCAACCTGCCGAGCTTGCTGGAAACACTGGAAATCAGCTCCTCGGATGCCTCGCATGCTGCCGCTCTGCGGAGTGTTCAGGGCTATAAGATGCAGCTGGAAAAACAAACAGACAATCACATGCCAGGAAGAGCCAGGATAAATATTTCATTTGGTTGATGCCTGCTGTGACTTCCTAAGCAATGGAAAATATCTGCTCTTAGCAAATCTAAGTTATCCAGATCAGTTTTTCAGCTTACTGCTGCTCAAACAGATCTTAACAGGGTTTTTTTTTTGCTATTTATTATTTATATCCTCAAAAGTAGCCAGTATGATGCAGTGATTTGGAGATTTCAAATTCTGATTCAGATCTGAAGCTCATTGATTCTCGCTGTTTTGGGGCAAATCATTATCTGCTAGGCCAATCAATTTCAACATAAAATGGAAGAAAAGTCCAGTGATCATATTGATGCAGACTGTTTAGCATGGTTATTCAATTAATCTATTGTCTGGAAATACATAAATACATGGAGCCATACATTAACCAAACAAATTAGTATAATGTGCTAATCCATAAAAAGAAGGCAAAACCAGCAATTATCATGTTTCGTACAGATAGATACTGTATCCTGAAAGAATAATCAGAATAGCTTGTCTGCACCTTTTTAGTGGAGGAATGGATTATATATATTATGGAAGCAAGAATGCCATGGTGAAAATTACAAGATAACCCAGTGGGAAGAATATATGTTTGCCTCTAAAACCGAGTCCCCTTGTTTTTCATTTGCATTTGTATTGAGTTCCATTTGTTCTGCTCACTGGTGGGATAACAATCTAAAGAAATCATTTCAAGAGTTTTATTTATTTTTTATCCATTCTCCAAAAGCCACCCACATGTGACATCAACCCTGATCTCAACCTCCATTTACATTTAGATACTGTTGCTAGCTGTTTTCATAATAGCAACTTAAATCTGAGTTGACACTACAGCAAGCTGCAGCAGATACTAGAATGAAGGACACGTTGATGACACATGGACACTCACAGCAGGCTGGAAGTCGTGATGTGTGTGAACTGCCAAAGGAGCAGTCTCAGTCTGGCGGTTGTTGGGAAAGAAATGGTCCAAGGATTCTTGCTGTGCTCCCTGACGAGGTGGGTGGACGGCAGGTTGCTCAGGAAGGTGGTGTGGGTCGACGACACTCTCATCCCCTCTCCAAGGCTTGGCAGTAGAATAAGCACTGTATTCCGGACGTGCATGCACTGGTAAGTGTGGCTGAAATGGACGATGGGATCCAGAGGAGGCTGTCCCTCCATGAGAATAGTGGATGCTGGAAGACCTTTCATAGACTTCATTGTCCTGGAATGGAATGAAGAATCAGATTCCTTTGGAGTGCTTGTCTGAGTAATCACTGCTACAGAGCAGAACCTTTCACACTGCTATCACATTTTCTGTCATTCATGGTGCCATCCACCCAACCAGCATGCTGGTTTGCATTGGTCTACCATTCAGTATTGATGCTTCCATATCTTCATTGGTTCACTAAAAACTAGCAATTCACAAGAGAAACCAGCTGTCTCTCCCAATTTAAATCTACCTTCTGCTCAGAAGAAAATTAGCATTGTCTCAAAAAGTGTGAAAGTCATTTAAAAAAAGAAAAGAGCTCTAATGTACTTGAAGAAGTGCTAAATCTGTTTGTAGGAGCTGACGTATATTTTGGAAAATGATAGTCCCTGGCAGATGCCTTTGCTAAAGCCAAGTATCTGGTCTCTACTGCCACATTATTAATGAAACATCCTAGACAATATCAATGGCATAAACTGTTGGGAGAAGAAGAAAAACACTACTTGAAAACTGAAATAGCTAAAACCAACTAAACTGCCTCAGGTATGAAAAGAATGAGTCAAAGGCAATATGAGGACCTGGCACAAAAAATGGGCTTCTAACAATTTTTGTGCTGAAGCCAGTGAAATATGTGGCTACGGTCACAGCCAATCTAGTATTGCAAGGATAATGAATGGTTTCTCCTCATTCAAATGAGTGAATGATTCTCTACTTACTCAGAGTCGCAGGCAAAGGCCCCAGTGCCAAGAATTTCACTTTTTAAGGATCCTTGAGCAACAGGAGCTTCCGTACCTTCTATTTTTTTTTTAGCAGTGCAATTTCTCCCTTTACAGGTAGTCCTTGACTTACAACCATAATCGAGCCAGGAATTATGGTTGTTAAGTCATGGAGTCATTATCAAAGTCACTGCATGACCACAACCGATTATTTGAGATGGTCGAAAAACATCAAAAATCAAGGTCATGTAACCATGGAATGCTACAAGTGGCCATAAATACGAGCCAGTTCCAAATCATCCAAAATGCAATCATATGATCACAGGAAAATGCAACATCCAAACTTCAAAAATGGGTTGTAAGTAGCTTTGAGGACGTCTTTTGTAACTTCGAACGGTCGCAAAGAGACTAGTGATTAAGCAAGAAGTACCTGTTTCATGTGAATGAGGAAACCATACAATTTGTTTGCATAAGGGGAAAATTCACCTCCTCCTAGTTTTCACCACCTAATAACTCTAGTTATATTGCCTTCTGGATAAGAGATAAGCTGTCTTCATTTGTTACAAGGGCACAAAGGAGATAATTACTATGGAAATCCAAGCATTAGGCAAAACCTATAGAACCAAAAATATTCCTGAACCAGAAAAGTCTTAGCAGCAAGTGTAGGATGTTTCATATATAGTAATTTTTCCAGCTACTAGTTAGTATTAGATAATAATGTTCCACCTACCAGTCCAGAGCCAGGAATGGATATTCTTTCCTCCAGCTGAAATTGAACCAAAACAATGAAGAATTTATATAGCACTTGGTTACAGCAATTCCCAGCCAAAGAAAAAGCTAAATTTAATAAAATAATTTTTTTTAAAAAAAGCTAAATTTTTGGAAATAATACCATTGGCACACAAACATTATAGGGAGGAAAAAACCCAAATATTTTCAGCATGTCATTCTCCATTCCAAGAGTTTAGAGGGTGGGGGTGGAGGACAACATTTGATAAGTCTGTTTCCTGACACCTCAATCATCTGAGTTCCGAGATACAAATGATTTTCCCAAGACTTTGAGGACTTAGTGATGGTGAAGCTGGGTTCCTAAAAGTTCTATTTATTTACATAGCTTAAGACCTGAGAAGATCAGATGTCAAAATCTGGTTGCATTTGAACTAACATTACCGAATCCAATGTGAATTAAGCTTACATTTTCTCAAAGATGCTTTTTTTCAAAAGGCAACTGAATTGTTTTTTCCTTGAGGAAAAAAACCCACTCCAGTTGCCTTTTTGGGAAGAAAAAGTACCTTTGAGACAACCATGACCTGGATGACTGAGAATCTCCACAGACATCAAGCTTACATGAGTTTATTTTAAGAAAGCCCTTTCTAAATGAAGAGTGGGAAGTTCACCCAACCTTATGGGAGATTGTTCCTTTCAGATCCCATTCTCATTTTGTACACGTGAACAACCCAGTTCTTTTTCCCTGAAGAGAGTTTTTATTCAGTCATAATAATTGTGCACCTAAAGTTTCATCCCTTAGGATCACTGCCATGGTCAAGGCAGAGTAGTGCTTCTCAACCTTGTCAACTTTTAAGTTAAGTGGACGTTAACTCCCAGAATTCCCCTGCCAGCATGTGGGGAGTTGAAGTCTATACATCATAAATTGCTATAGTTGAGTAATGCCAAGGCAGAGAGTACTCACAAGGATTCTTCTGAAGCCATTGTGGACACGGATGTAGAGCTCTTCTCTGTCTCGGATGAAAAGGAGCTGCCCTTCAGGCACCTCATGAGCTCTGCTCATTAGGTTCTGGTAGGTTGCTAAAATCCGTACCTTTGGGAGAGAAAGCATTTTAAAAATGTGAGGTAAAAGAACTTGTATTTTTGCTATTATTGATTAATGTCAACAATAAAAGGGGAGCAAGAGTGAAATGGAAATGAAAGGCCTCCAAGAAGTGCAATATTATCATTTTCATCTTAATTAACCCAGATACTCCCACCCACAGTTGACCGTTCTGTTGCCAAATTTCAGCAGTGCAATCTTGGGAGGTTTGACAGGGGGAGGCAGTTGTAATCTTGGGAGGTTGAGAGGGAAGGAAGTTGAAAGCTACAGGTTGTCCACTGTTGTGTGAAGAAAGTCGCTGGATTCTCACAATCTGTTGAACCAGAGACTGACACTACTATAGTCTAATCTGTATGTTGTGTAAATCCGGATTAAATCTGTGAGGCCTAATTTTAGGCTCAACAATCTGGAGTGTAATAAATTGGAGAATAATGTTCTAAAAATATGTTCGTCTTACCCCCAAAGAAGGTGGGTCACTAATGCCTGGAGGTCCTGGGGGTCCTGGAGGACCTGGGGGTCCTGGAATACTGATATCTGAAAAGAAAGCAAAACCATATTTGAACCGTGATCACCTGGAATGTGCCTATATTTGTAACAAATCAATTGAAAAGCCATTAAGTGCCTACTCACGTTGCCTGTGGGGACCTGGGAAAGAAGGGGGTCCTGGAGGGCCAGGGGGGCCAGGAGGGCCTTGCGGCCCTGGACGTCCTTCAAAACCTGCCCCTGGAGGTCCTTGGGGGCCTGGAGGGCCAGGCAGGCCTCTGATGCTCTCACCTTTGGGGCCCTGAAAAGGCAAATATAATATAGATGTCATTACAATCATAAAAGCAGAGAGTGATCCAATATTAACTTCTTGCCTAAAGGAAGGAATGTGGTTGTTAATTAATAATCACCATTATTGATTAATCTAAGCCTGAGTAGAGGAACATTCAGTTTACACAGCTGTTTCCCACTCTTACCACATCTGCAGATGTGATTTGCTAGCCCTTTTTACAGTGACTTGTTCTTTGCTGGGGAGGACCACCGAAAGGCTAATATGAGGAGTATTCTTGGGATTTGGTAGATAAAATCTGTCAGGTTCATTCAGATCCTGTCAAGGTATCAGAAGCAAGGTTTTGTATACTTAGCTGGGATGAATTCAAGCTAGGTCCATGGAAAAAATATTTGCTTTGTTGAGGGAAGGGATGTTTTCTGCTGCTTTGAAAGAGGTGGTGGTGTGCCCCCACCTTAAGAAGCCATTGCTGGACTTAACATTTGTAGAAAAAACAGGAGGAAGGAGTATTAGATATTTATACTTGAGTTGAAGTATAAATGATAAAGATGTGATTAAAAATAAAAATCTAAAAAAATGTTCATCCAATCTCCAATGTTCTCTTTTAATGGAAGGTTGCTGAGAAGGTGGTCAGGCTGCTGCCCAGAAAATCCAAAGAGACTTTCCTTGTGGAGTCAACAATCATGGCAAAGACCTAAGAACCTATATAATTAGACCTATTCATTGGAACATTTCCAAATAAGGAGATAATATATGCTCAGGATGAATTATTTAACTATCTTTGTTCAAAGATAAGTGACTTTATGATTTAATAAATTGGACACTAGAGGGGACTAAAGATTCTGAAACACAAAACACCATACAAATTTTAAAGGAGATATTTGAAGAATGGAGCCAAATATTAGTAGCTATAATATCAACAGTGTCAGTAATGATGTCTGGCTTACACTTGAAACAGACTGAGAAGAAATTAACTTCAGAGTGACAAGTTGATAAATCCCACTTTTGCTTTCTTCAGCTACTGCTGTAAACTACAGGTAATCCTTGCTTAGCAATTAGAATCAGCTGATCAAAAAATTATGTGACCCCAATGGGCTTTTGATCTAACTTCCCATTTGGTTGTTAAGTGAAAAATCATGCGATTGCAATTTCTGATTTCTAGTCCTGCATTCTCCACTAACTCTGTTTATTGCAAGCTGGTTGGGAAGTTTGCAATTGCAAACGCATGATCACAAGATGCTGCAATGGTTGTAAATGTGTGCTGGTTGTGAAACTCCCAAATGGTCATCACATAACTGCAGGATATTGAGACAGTCATAAATGTGAGGACTTGTTGCAAAGCTGTTTTTTAAGTACCACTGCAACTTCAAATGGTTGCTCAATTGCTAAGCAAGAACCGCCTGTGTCAGGTCCCATATATCTCTATCAGGACCTTGCCATTCTGGTGGGAGGGGGGGGGGGACGTTTGGTGGTTACGCTTGTATGGGATTTTCCTTTGTTTCTTTCTCTGCTTTGATGTACCTTTGGGAAGTATGGAGTGGGGAAAGACTGTGACTGTTTTGTCTCAGCTCCGGGGGTGGAGCGAGATTGTGGTGCCTGGGAACCGCCGCTTTTCACCTTCACAGCCTGAAATTCTCACAACATCTTCGCACCTTGGAATTGGCTCAAAATTGAACTGGACATTGGGAGGGGCCTCAAAGAAGCGGTTTAACTTAACACTTCGGCACGGGAAATTCAGATTTTGCCTACACTCGCTCTGCTATCACTATCTTCCAATAAAAGTTCCTTTTGAAATGCCATTTGTTTCAAGAGTTCTGCTTTCTTGAGAAGGCTGGTGAGGCAGAACCTTACACCCCAATTTCCAAATGTGCCTCAACACTATTGTAAACTACCATGTCTTTACACTAGAGAACACTAGTTTTTGCTAAGAAGCAACACTGAAAAGCTTCTGCTCTTTGAGAGTTTAATCTTTGAGACTACATAGACCAGATTTGTCAAACTCGTGGCTCGTGGGACAGATGCATCATGCACTGGCCATGCCCACACCTGGTTTAGCAAAGGGGGGGGAAGTCCCGATACATCACGTGACGCCACCATGATAACGTGAGTTTGACACCCCTGACATAGACACTCAAAGCTGCTACGTACAGTACATGGTAACATTTTCACCCTCTTGAAAACTATCAAGGAATATGGCAGAAGAACATGCCATTTTATAAAGACATTATTGTATGTTATGACAACTCTCACCGGAAGACCAGGATACCCTTGGGGACCAGGAAGTCCAGCAGCATTTGATCCACCACCTGATTCACCTTTTTCGCCTTTCATTCCAGGATCACCTTTGTCCCCTCTTTCTCCCTATGGTAAGAGAATTAGTAAGCAAACATGCTACAGTCCTCAACTGAAATGCAACCACCTTTTTCTCTTGCTTGAGGCGTCAAAGGAACAAGTGAAACCTCCAAATGGGAATCACAAAGAAAAAGCCAAAATGAGACACAAGGACAAAATTTCTAATCCTGAACTAAAACACCACCTTGGCTACTATGCTCTATAAATCCAAGGCTGATTTAGGTGATGATATTTTTTTAATTATTTTTTTGGTTCCTTTGAGTCAGTTTCTGATTCTTGGTGTCTGCCTGGACAACTCCCTGCAGTTTGCTTACCAAGATTTTGGAACTCCTACCTTTTCCTAGGGCTAAGAGAAAGCAGCCAGCTTTGTACCTAAGGCTGAAATAGAAGTCCCAGTTTCCCATTTCTAGCCTGTTGTCTTAATCACTAAAATAAACTGGCTCTTAAGAGAGGGTAATACATGCCCAATTGAAGACAAAACTCATTGGAGATAATTGTCAGACACTGTTGCCTCTTCTGAATGGCTAAATTAGACATATTTCAGATGATTAAGTTAAAAGCTTTTATGTTGTTATTCAGCAATAGAATCAGACAATTCTGCTTAATAATAATCACTGCCAGAGTAGCAGCCAAGTAAAATGTCAAAAATAGCTCTTTTTTGCACTAAAGGTTTTTTATTTAATAAATGTATGTTTAATGGCATATTGCAACACACTTAATTTTGGTTCCCTGGAGACCTACATTATTGTATGAAAAAGCTTTTGTAGCCTGTAGGCTAATGAACTAGTTGCCATGACAGTTTGAGCTGGGAATTCCTAGTTAAAGTTAAACTATATGAAGGCAAACATATTAAATGTTTGTGCAATTTGTGAATCTGTCACTGAGAAGTCTGAGCGAATGAATGATTATTTAGTTGTTTGAAGACTAACGTTCATCAACTTTGATTATGCATACCTTGATCACGGATAAACTATAAGTAACCAGAAATAACATATTAGCCATGCTTTTTGCAAGACCAGATAATCTGAGACTCCTTGGTTTAAAAAGCTACAGATTAGATTTGATTTGATTTGATTTGATTTGATTATATTAGATTAGATCAGACCAGACCAGACCAGACCAGACCAGACCAGACCAGACCAGACCAGACCAGACCAGACCAGACTAGATTAGATTAGAATTCTTTATTGGCCATGTGTGGTTGGATATACAAGGAATTTGTCTTTGGTGTATATGCTCTCAGTGTACATAAGGAGAATAAAATACATTCATCGAGAATAAAAAGATAGAACAGTGAAAGTCAAGGTTGCTAATAAGCTGTCAAATTGTACTAGGAAACAAATAAAAACAATATAAATTGAAAGATACCAGCAACAAGGTTATAGTAATAAGTGGGAAGAGATAGATACTAGTAAGGACGAGTATCTATCTCTTTTCAGCAATTTGTATCTTGAGGATATGGAAATCAACCCAATCCAAATAAAGTTGTGTGAAATTGGTTCACTGAATAGCCCACCATCCTCATCTGTATAGCAGCAGAACTTTAGCTCTTGCAAATCCACAGGGATCACCCGTAACATTAGGGTTGGGCTTTCAACCATGTTTACTAGAATACAACTTCAATGATGTTGAAATGGAGAAGCAAGTACAATATTGAAAAAAAGCAAAGTTGGCTGCACACTGAACCCAGGTCAACTGCTTGGAAGGCAGCTATGCTCACCATTATACCACCAATGCAAGTTGATACTTAAGGTAACTCACCGAAATGCAGTGAAAATCCCATGCCTCCTCCTATTATTATCCAGTCCCTAATAAAAACACACACTGGGCAAAATGGATTTGCCATCTTTGCTCTGAGGTCCAGTGTATCGATTACCCCAGCAATCTTCCTGGGATAAAGAAACCTGGCTTCTTTATAAACCCACACTTCATCCCAGGGGTGAAATCCAGCAGGTTCTGACAGGTTCTGGAGAACCAGTAGTGGAAATTTTGAGTAGTTTGGAGAACTGGCAAATACCACCTCTGGCTGGCCCCTGAGTGGGGTGGGAATGGGGATTTTGCAGTATCCTTCCCCTGCCACGCCCACCAAGCCATGCCCACAGAACCGGTAGTAAAAAAAAATTGGATTTCACCACTGCTTCATCCCAAGTGAAGGCTACTTACCCTGAAGGTGGAGCTGAATCTGCTGAGGTCATAAGGAAACTGGCCTGGTGGAGAAGAAAGAAAAAGGAAATTGAGAATTCAGTTGTCCTCCTGGCAAAGCATGTATTATGCTGAGAAACTTGCTTCCTTTCGCCTCTCTTTTACAATAAACTTTCAAGGCACTGCCAAACCACTCAGGATTATATGAAACAAATATTTATATTTACTGAATGGACATTTTGGAACTCACTTTTCAATAACCATGGCTCTTTCTGAATAAATACAAGGAGGCACTGAAGTGAGAGGCATGTGCCAGTTTCTGACATAGAGCAGAGAGATGAGTTTTATGGAAGAAAATCTTTTAGTTCATTTTAATGACAGTGGGAGGAAATAAATATAGAAGACTGAATCCAGAGAGAAAGACAAATAACTATCACTGTTTCCCCCCCCAGAAGACAAAGAGAATGTGCCTGAAGACAAGGGAATTTGATGCTTAAAGCAAAGCATGTAAAAGCTGGTTTCTCAGAATTAATGTGTTTGCTATTTTTGCAGACTATTTTAAGCTTGCTTTTTTCACTAGTTTCACATCGCGAATTCTAGGGAACATTTGATAGGCAATATAGTTACACCTGCATCATCTGCAAATGTTCTTCATCCTCAAATTTGTATTCAAAAAGTCAGCACATATATACTCTGAGAGAATAAAGATGGACTCAGTTGAAGTTTGGCTTCCTTGTTTAAGAGATAGGCCATGCCATAATCCTGGTTTTGCATTGTTTTTTGACATCTCTGTTTAAAGGAACTGAGGCAACAGAGCTGGAGAGTCTTCCAATGCAAATAATGGGCCTAGAAGATGTATTCCAGGCTTAAGGTTTTTTTATTATCATTATTATTCTGAGGGTCTGAAGAGATAACCATATAAGAAGACCATCAGAATATTGTGTATAATTGTTTGTTTGTTTATTGGATTTGTTAAAACTCTCCAATTCCAGTAAGACACTGGGCAGTATATAATAGGTTATCAAGACAGCAGGACACAGGAAGCAAGTCAAAGGAAAATGAACTCATACAACAATAATCTGATGCAAAGCAAGAACTCATCTGGATTACTCATAAACCAGCCCACCCTGAGGTCAAAGCTTGCTACATTTTCAAAGTTCCCTACAGGTTTTGGAATATTGGGGCCTTAGGAAGAAGATTCCTCCAAACAGGTTAAACGAAGGATACCATAATGAGCATCTCTTCTACCTTCAGTGGCATGTCTTCTTTTCCATCGACCATACTCAAATTTTATTTTAATGAACTGATTTGTGGGAAGCTTCTGTTATTCCCGAATTTTAAACATTTCATTAGCTTATCAAAATACAAAATAAAAACAAAAATGAAAATAATGGGAAAGTACAGGAGGAAAAAGGGAGGGGGAAAAAGTTTAAGGGAAAAGGGGGAAAAGAAAGAAAAACATGGACTTCCAACTCTTTTTAGCATGGTATAGTCCCAACTTTTATGTAATCATATATATTAACCATTACCAAAACAACAAATCTATCTAATCAACAAAACCTAAAGTCAAAGTTTCATTTTTTGACACCACAAAAATGATCCAGAAATGATTTCCAAGCGGAAACAAAGTTAGCCGTGCCCTTTGATTAAAGCAGTCAATTTATCCATCTCTCCTAACTCCATCAGCTTTTGCAATCAGTCGCCCATTGTGGAAATCAAGGTATCTTTCTGCTTTTGTATGATTCACGACAAGTCTTGATAAGAGCTGAAGGAAATGAGAAATTAAATACGTATCATATTTTAGGGAATCTTACCTGGGGGCCCTGGAAGACCCTGATCACCTTTTTCTCCCTTCTGACCGTGGTAACCTGAAATAGAAACTGGCATAAAGCTTGGCACCCCAAAAACTAGTGAGAAAGCATCGCATTCCAAACCCAAGTGAAATCTAACACAAAACCAAATGTTCAGAAACTGTTCATTTAAGCAGCCCTGTAAACATAAGCTTAAATTGTGGCTTCCTTTAAAACAAAATTATTATTATTATTTTTTAATTTGATTTATATGCCGCCCTTCTCTGGAGACTCAGGGCGGCTTACAGTGCATTAAGCAATAGCCTTCATACTTTTGTATATTTATATTTATACAAAGTCAGCTTATTGCCCCCAACAAACTGGGTCCTCAATTTACCCACCTTAGAAAGGATGGAAGGCTGAGTCGACCTTGAGCCTGGCTGGGATTGAACTCGCAGTAATTGCAGGCAGCTGGTTCTTAAATGCTGCCTTTGTAGGAGGCATTACCCCCCTATGCTACTCAGGCTCTTTTAAAACCTTTAGGAGAAGAACAATGCGAAGATTCTGATACAAAAACTAATAGATGGGGCAATATCTGGTTCATTATTATTAATAAGAGTATTAAATAAAAGTATTATTAACTGTTAAAGAGAAATGTATAAAATGACACGACATGAATGAAGAATGGAATAAGTTTAATGTATGTGATGATGAACTTTAAAATATTTTTCTAGATTTTTTTAAATATGCTTAGAGAATTGAATATGAAATATATTTTAGGTATACATAAAGTAAAAAATATTTTATTAGACTTTCTAAATATGTTTAGAGAATTAAATATGAAATAGTTGGTTTATTATTATTAAAGAGAAATGTATTATTATATTTTATAAATGATATAAAGGAGGTTAATAGATTTCCTGATGTTAAAAATGTTAGTATGATGTTTAAAATATTTTACTAGGTTTTTTTTTAAACATGTTTATTATGTTTAGAGTAAAGTGTTAAGTGTTTTATGTATGGGGATCTCACTTTTAAAGATTGTTAAATATGTTAAGGTTGATGTTTGTTGAACAGCGGAAGTCAAGGGGGGGAGGGAGGGATAGGGGGGGTTAAGCTGGGTTATGTAGGGGGGTGGGAGAGGGAGGGGGGGTTTTTATAAATGTAATGTAAAACTTTTTCAATAAAAAAAAAAAAACTAATAGATGGGGGGAAAGTTAAATTGTTTTAATGGCAACTCAAGACATTCCAAAGGAGAAGGAAAAAAAAATTATTATGTTTCTATCACAGTATTTCCCTTCTTCCACCACATCTTCCACCAGTCTCAGCCAACGTGGCCCATATGCAGAGTTAGTGGAAACAGGAATCCAATCCATCTGGCAAAATCCAAGCTGGAGAGAGGATGTTCTATTGCAGTGTTTTTCAAGCTTGGCACTTTAAGACGTGCGGATTTCAACTCCCAGAATTCCCCAGCCAGCACTGCTGGCTGGGGAATTCTGGGAGTTAGAGTCCGCACGTCTTAAAGTGGCCAAAGTTGAAAATCACTGCTCTATTGCAACTAGCCCCCAGTTCAAGGGTAAAACATGGGCGGGAACAACCATGTTTGTAGGCCTTCTTGAATCCTCCTCCCACTTCCTTTATCCAGATCTACCACTTTCTTACCAGGCAATCCTGGAGGTCCTGGAGGGCCCAAGTCACTAAATGCCTGAAATAATAATAATAATAATAATAATAATAATAATAATAATAATAATAATAACAATAATAATAATAATAATAGTTTCTATCAAAGCATATGGCTATAAAGAGAATTAGGCATTTCATTTCCTGCCCTAAAATAATATATCCCCTTAGTTCCCCGGAAAGTGGAGATGTATTTTAGCTATTACTCACATTATTCTCGTAAACAGGTACAGGACTGCCTGGGGGGCCTGGAGGCCCTGGGGGGCCAGGAGGACCCTAGAGGAAAAGGAATACAAAACATGACATTCATGACATTTAATAGGGTGAAATATTAAACAGAGGACCGAGGGAATGCAATACATCAGCAGCCACTGAACTCTACCTAAACACAATAGAAAGAAATGGGAAATATCATTGCCAGCGAAATCTTGTTCCAGCTTTATCGTTAGCAGCATAGGCAACGATGAAAACATACAAGTTTGTGTATCATTCCATCAGTCATAGATTAAAAAATAATGTATAATTGCTGCCTGCAGCTTTGCAAAGAATACAGCAATATATCCCCTTTCATTAGTCTGTGCTAGTAGATGGCTGTTTACTCAGTGTATTTGAGAAATCTGTGGGGATTCATATCACTTTTCTTGGAATCCAGGAAAAAAAACCCTGGATTAGAACATGGGAACCCACAAGTGGAGTCATTGCTGCTTTTCTCTCTGATTAAGTGCTGCCTCCCATTGCTTAGATCTTAGGCAAACAAAGGGGAGAGCAGACCCAAGTTCAGAGCAAAATATATTCTCTATGAAGTTGTACTTTTGTAATAGAGGGACTTATCTGTCAAAAAGCTTGGCCAAACATCGAGCAACTGTCTATGCTGGACCAAAGTAACTAAAGGTTAAATTTGATGTTCATTTTTTCCTCCTTGTTTTCCTTTTCTTTCAATAATAGAGCCTGAGAAGCTTCACTAAATACTGGCTGAACAGAGACAGCATTACTGGCCACCTTCAGCCTAAGGTGCAATATAATTATGTCCCTCTAAGTCAGGCTTGACTCTGGCAACCGGTTGGCTATGTCTCTACAGGTTTTTTGGCAAGATTTTTGAAAATTATTTGCCATTGCCTCACCGGTGAAATGCACTTACCTTCACTACCAGTTCAGGAGAGTGAGTGAGCGTGCCCCTTCTGCGCATGTGCAGAGGGTCAAAAATGGGATGAAATGATGTCCCGGTGGGTGGGTGGAGCTTCCCACCACCTCCGCTACTGGTTTGTGTGAGCTGGATAGATCCGGCTGGATTTCACCACTGCATTGCCTCCTTCCTAGAGCTAAAAACGAGGGGCTGGACTGAGGCCACCCAGCTAGCTTAATGTCTAAGGTGGGACTAGAACTCAAGGTCTCTTGATTTCTAGCCTGGTGCCTTAGCCACCACACCAAATTCCAACTTCTTTGAATTGTATTCAAATGGATTTAAATGGGACAGACAAATTGCAATATACAAGCTGCATATTTGAACGCCAACTGCTAGAGAGGAACAATGGCAAACAGCTTTCCGAGTTTCCTGAATAAACCTAATAAACCTGTGTTTATTTATTCCTAAATAAACACAGTGGTAAGCCACTGTGCGACACAGAAAGCTACTGGAGGGACCCCTGGTCTGATGCAGCAAATCTATTCTTTTCTTATCATTCAAAAATTGCTTACTTACCCTTAAGCCCAGCGCTCCGCTTAAGTCTGCTGGGTCACCTTTTTCTCCTTTCAATCCGTTCATACCAGGCCGGCCCTGAAAGGATCAACAAATCAATGGAATTGCCTTCAAAAGATGGTGAGGAGTAGCTGGATAAAATGCAATGAAATATCCATGGAAAGAATTGGATTTATTTATTTAATAAAACAGAACAGAGAAGAAAAATAGAGGGAAAGAAAAAAGAGGGGGGGGAAAATAACAAAACATTATCTCTATCTATCTCTACTTCACTTATATATCTGCATCTGGGCTTATACATGTATATGCAGCTAATCTTTCAACATCAGAAAGGTAGCTGTATGGATGACTTATTCAGTAGATTGAAGATCTTATGTCATTTGCAATTTATGAACGAGCCACATACAGACTTAGATTATAAAAGGCTAAGTATAATGAAATATGGTCGTTTTATACTAAAATGATTGCATAACCTTTCAACTACATTTATAGTGAAACAAAACAATCAAAATAAAACACCCATAATTTAAATTGTACAAACTAGTACATAAATTAATTACATTCTGTTTCAAGGATGACAGAAATGACATAATGTGAGGAGGGAAGTCATGTACCAACAGCTCAGCTACATTGTCTTTCCTGCTTCTAATGGGTGCAGAGCAAAAAAGTGGAGAGAAGAAAGAAGTTATGGCTGTGCATTTATTTGTGACAATTTGTGAAGACCATTCTTGTGTCTAAAAAAAACTCATGAGGGAGAGCCATAATGTTACAGTTTGTCTTGAATGGGTGGATAAGCTAAAGAAGGATAGCCAAAAAGCGTGAAGGACACTCTTGGCCCTGGAGAGATGCTCATGGATGATTCTGGCTGGTGCCTTGTGTGACAGCTGCTCTCCTTCCTTAGTGTTGTTTTGACTCTGCCAGAGAATCTAGATGAAGTGCAAAATACACTGGAGAGTCATTCCAACAGCAGCTGCAGAAGTGCCATGTAAGTCAAATTGTGGGCTAGTGGGATTATTTTGTTGAGCAGCTGGATCCTAAAAGAAAGGGCGCCATTGTAGTGAGATAGCCATGTGCTCATAAGGAAGATAGAAAAATACCATGAATTTGACATAGCTGTATCTGTATGGAGCCAGAATTCTGCTTTGGATAGGGATAGCTAAGAAGACTCATGAGTTCTAGTGGTCAGTTTTGATATTAATAAGGATTCAGGAGATGGTTCACTCATTATTGTCAGTGAATTGATTCACCAGTCTACCAGTTCACAGAAAAGCAATAAAAATACAATGAAGAAGACTTTATCCTAATGACTTTAGAATATATTGGTTGTAAAAGGACAATAGTTCAGTTCCTAGATTCTTGAAACTCCCAGCCTTTCCTCTTTATAAATCTTGCTAAGGAGGCTATGAGAAAAGTGGTTGGAAAAGGAGTTACTTTTAGTTTGCACAGATACTACATAGTGTGGCTCGGTATTTATTTCCTGGAGCAGTTACCCGCAAACATTATGGGCCTGCATTCCCTTTTTTACTGATTCATTCTTCATTTTCAAGAAAATATACATAATTTTAATTTCTGCTACTTCTTTAATTCCAGTCAAATACGGGACGATGAGTTGAGAGTTTTCTCTTCCTCTTCATTTACAGAAAAGAATATATATTGTATATCTCAGAAAGGGACTAAAATGGAGTGATGGGCTGCATATAAATTAAATAAATAACTAGATAGATAAAAATCAAAATTCTTACAGGTCTTCCAGGAAAGCCAAGTTCTCCCTTCCGTCCATATCGCCCAGGTGGCCCCTAAAAGAAAGCAAAATGGAAAACTCTATTTAAAAAGATAAAAAGAGATGGTTAAATGGAAAGACCCAGAATCACTGCAATGCTACTATATTTATACCACAGGATTCATAAACCCAGAAGGAAGCCGAAGGGCTTGAGTCACTGCTCCTTTCAACCGAAAATTTTTGCATGAGTGCTGGCAAAATCAAGGTCAAAATGCAGCGACTGGACAAAAAAATAGTACTAAGGCTCCTGGGGAAATTATAGAGGTCAAGGAAATGCCCAGATTTGGATATATTAGAACAGTGTTTCTCTGCCTTGGTGACTTTAAGATATGTGGACTTCAACAAAATGGCTGAGAAATTCTGGGAGTTGAAATCCACACATCTTAAAGTTGCCAAGGTAGGGAAACCCTGTATTATTGCCCTAATAATACTAATATTGCCCTCTGCCTCACAAAAAGCCCAATGAGAGCATGCTGGGCAATCATGAAAAAACAGCATCCGTATGAAAATTAACACAGGACATAGGACAGAAATGGCTATCTTGGGCAGGTTTCAGTCACTTTGAGGTGAGGAGGACTTCAATATTTTGTTGCAGATTTTCTATCTGTAAGATTTCTTGCACCTACCAAAATAAAGAGAAAGGGTGCAGCACAGTAGTGGGTTGCTCCCGGTTCGGTCCGGTTCTATAGAACCGGTAGTAAAACTGGTGGAGGCTCCGCCCACCCGCCACAACGTCATCATGGGTGATCTGCGCATGCGCAGAAGCACATGTGTGCTCCCACTGCAAACCAGTAGTAAAGGTAACTGGAACCCACACCTGGTGCAGCAGTATTTAAACCACAATCAGGGACAACAAATACAATGATAAGAATATTTTTTAAAGTTTCATTAGTCCAAAAAATGAAGTAATAACCATCGTGAAGAGTGCTTAATTTTGAAATTAATTCCTTGCATAAAAGCAAAGATACCATTTATAACTTACTGCAGGTCCCACAGGTCCACTTGGGCCTGGTTCACCCTGTAAATAAAAAAGATATATGGTCAGAAAGGCACATCATTTTAGGAACAATTAGACACCTCTCTATGGAACTAGACACCTCTCTATGGAACTTCCTCTTTCAGCATCGCCTAATTACCACAGAATTAGAAGAACTGAAGTTTAGCAAAATTTGTAAATAACTTTGAATAGGAAGACAGATTTAAAGAATCCTAAAGCCAATGGAGGTTTTATGTCAGAAGCTGGGTTAGGGGCCCTCTTTCCTTTCTTCCTCTTACAAGAAAGTCCTTCTTTACTATATGAGAAGCGGATCCTTTAGTATCTTGCTGCACAAAAGTAATAGTAATTGGGAAACATTTTTCAAATGTAAGCCAAAAAAAAAAAAAAAAGCGATACCTTTTCTCCTTTTGCTTCAGCTCCAAGGATTGTTCCATCAGGCCTAGTTACAACTCCTGGCTCTCCTTTTTCACCCTGTCCAGGGAGCAAAACAAAAGAAGGATACAGTGGTTTATATCATTTTCAGAGCAAATGCTGCTCATATTATAAACTAAGGTGACCAACTTTTTTACATTGAGAAGGTGGACACAAATAAATTGAAGAAAAAAAAGTAAATAAAAGAAACATTTTATTCATTGCAACAATGAGTCTAATGAGCGCGAGTGTGCTGTGTCGTGTTTCGGTAAGAAGTAAACAAAGCCACTTGCGCACGGCACACTCTCTCAAAACAATTATGTGCGGAGCATATGCGTCTCATAATCGAGTCTCACCGCACTGTACCGAATCTTGACGAATTCTCATGTCAAATACAAATTCGTCACATCACACGCAACGGATCGGATCAGCATCGATCAAATACAGAGATTTACAGATTAGTCTTCAAATATCGAAAAGGAGGACATGTAGGAGGACACTTTTCAAGAGAGGATAGAACTTACAAAAGAAGGACTGTCCTGCCTAAAGGAGGACGATTGGTCATCTTATATAAACATCTCTTTAGTACAATGCAATCTTCTATTAAAGCAAGGAGAAATTAAACTGGATTCCAAAGTACCCAAATGATATTTTTGCACTTAGGTCCAAGGCATATATATTCCTGGCACAAATTAAGTACTGACTGCAATTATTATCCTGAACCTAAATAAATAATTATCCTAACTCTCAATTTTTAAAATAAATTATTCAGTAAGCAAGTTGCACGTACTGTAAAAGCTGCAATACAGAAGTGCATTTTGGCTAAAAACTACTATAATTTTTACTTCTGAGTGTGATAGGGTCATCATGCTTTGACATGGTCAGTACAATTTGTACAAGGGAACATAATATCTAACTAAACCAATCTTAAATATGGTCTTTCCTAAAGTATTTGCACATTATATATATCTTTTCTGTAAATTTCTAAAATGGAAATAACACATGAATATGGCAATGTTAGGTAACATTGCAATATTTTTTTTCCTACCATTGATCACATAAGTAAGAGATATTGTTCATTTAACAAAATAAAAAATAAAATACCCTACAAAAGACATTTTAAATAGGGGAAATTGACTAGTAGCAATAGCCATTTAATCAGTTATTTTCAGTGATACTCTTCTTGTTTTCCAGAAATTCAATGTAATTTTACCAGAAAATCATCAAATCCAATTTCTTCTGCTTCATTTTCCATTTAGCTTTTCCACAAATCCCAACCAATGAAATTGCTTGCTAATAACCTGTTTCCCAGTGGTGAAATCAATTTTTTTTTTACTACCGGTTCTTTGGGCATGGCTTGGTGGGCGTGGTGTGGCTTGGTGGGCGTTGCTTGGTGACCATGGCAGGGGAAGGATACTGCAAAATCTCTATTCCCACCCCACTCCAGTGGGAAGGATATTGAAAAATCTCCATTCCCACCCCACTCCTAGGGGAAGGATATTGCGAAGTCTCCATTCTGGCCAGCCAGAGGTGGTATTTGAGACTTCTCCGAACTACACAAAATTTTCACTACCAGTTCTCCGAACTGCTCAAAATTTCTACTACCGGTTCTTCAGAACCTGTCAGAACCTCCTGGATTTCACCCCTGGTGTTTCCCAAAAAATAAGACCCTGTCTTATATTTTTTGAACCCTGAACTAAGTGCTTGGCCTTCATTGCCATGCGCTCAAAAAGCCCAATTGGGCTTATTATCAGGGGATGTATTATTTTGGGGGAAACAGGGTATTATTCTAACTTAAGGAAGACTTTAGGAAGAGCTTAATTTGAGAGTGAAAATGAGCCAGTGATGGCACTTCTGATGATTGAAACAGAGTTGGAGATATAGCAATAGTAAAATTAGAAGCAAACTAAATAAGAGAAAAGAGATAATTTTCCACTATGATGATGATTTTGCAACCAAGATTTCTTTTTTAAAAGTACTTTATACAATCTTACCTTCAGTCCAGGATAGCCTTGTAAACCTGGAGTTCCTGAGTCACCTTTTGATCCCTTTGGTCCCTAAAGAAGAAGGTACGCATTTTATGTCATCAAGTTTCATGTCTGATTCTTTCATGAGCTAATGGAGCAATTTTATTTTTGAGCACTTACTAACTGCATATGCTTCTCCTATGGCACATTAAAGCATGTGGTAAGCCAGTAGGCCCTTATTTCCTTCATTAACCTACTTGGAAATAGAACCTGCTAGAGAAACATTGCCCTGAATATCATAGTTTCCTGAAGATTTATTGTTAAAATGTTTCTTTCTTGGAGTTTGTAAACAGTTTGGCTGTCTCAGAACATAGAATGCTATCCTGTATTCTCTTCCTGTAGAAGGTGATTGATTGACTGACAGACAGACAGACAGATAATTAAGTTTTCCAGGTACAAATGTTAATACCTTATAAAGGACAAGAAAAATTAATACAAGGAGAGGGGAGGAGAGGAGAGGGGAGAGGAGAGGAGAGGAGAGGAGAGGAGAGGAGAGGAGAGGAGAGGAGGGGAGGGGAGGGGAGGGGAGGGGAGGGGAGGGGAGGGGAGAAAAGGGAAGGGAAGGGAAGGGAAGAGAGAAGAGAAGAGAAGAGAAGAGAAGAGAAGAGAAGAGAAGAGAAGAGAAGAGAAGAGAAGAGAAGAGAAGAGAAGCTTTAGGGTCAAAGGAAAGCTCAGAAATATTTCTATGGCCTGAAAAATATAATGACTCTCTCAGCTCCTCACACAGAGGAGCACCCAGGCAATTTTAATAGTTCTGCAAACTAAAGTTGCCTTTAACATGCTGAAAAGGAAAAGAGAAAGAAGACAGCTTTGCAATCCCCCAACAACACATACTACCTTGTTTGGTTTGATTTCACTACATGCCCAATTCTTACCTGTTTAATTCTTGACAACTACACAACAGCTCTCCCTCATTGCCAAGATTCAAAAACTGCTATTTTTCATCAGAATGGAAGATTCTCCCTTAATTTTAAGAGCACTTCAAGGGTAAGAGCAGTTTCAGAAGCTTGGAATTACATTATGTGGGATGCCAGTTGTCTATAGCACCACTTCATAATCCATACGTTTGTTCTGAAGAGACCTCAGATGGTCCCTTTCCAGAACAGAGTAGAACTGCTGCAAAATATGCAACAGAACTCTCTAGAATGCCTTCAGGAGAAATCTAAGTAGAGCGAACTCTTTCAAAGTGGGCAAGTAAATAAGACCTTCAAAGAAAAACAACTTCAGATCACAGATTTCATGCATATTGCTCTTCAACCACCTCCAGGACACTGACCACTCATGCTATGATGTCCCAAAGGAAAAACTGAGGAAATCTAGTCCTATTTCTTGAGAATTATATTGAGAAAAGATTGCCATAACTTTAATCTTAATAATAGAAGTTCAGATAAGGACCAGATTTATCTAGGAAAAGCTAAGGTTTATACTGCTGCAGGCAATCTAATCCTATTTTAGGCACCTAGCAACAAAAACTAAATGTTTCTAAAGCTGGAAGCAATATTTATAAAGCCTTCCCTTCTACTTACCTCTGGGCCTGGCAAAACAGGCACAGTTTTCTAAAAATAATAAAACCATTTGTTAAACATGAGATCACGACTGCTTTTCCTTAGATTGTTCAGCAAAACATTTAAAGAGAGCAGTTAAGCACCATAAAATGCTAATGAACACACTTAAATCTGCATCTGCATTGTATGCATTGTATCTGCATATGACTGTGTTTTCAAATACTTCTATTCCGCATATGCCTGAAAACTCAGAAATTCAGGATTTAGATTTAAAAAAAAACACAACCCAAAGTATCTTCATTCTAGATGTCCAGCTATACAATAGCAATAATTGTATAGTAGGATCTTTATACTACTATAAAGCATTATAGATTTTTTCTCAACCATAACAACTTTAAGATATATGGACTTCAATTCCTAGAATTCTGGGAGTTAAAGCTCACACATGTTAGTTTCTAAGGTTGAGGAACATTGGGTTAAACATAAAATACTTAATATTTCGAATTAAAGTACTGTAATTTCTGGAGCACCATTCCCTTGCAGATAAAATTATTCCGGAAGAGTAACAAAAAATAGTAAAAAGTAGAAATATTCTTACATCTTCACTGGACAAGTACATGGCTTGTCCTGGAGGGCCAGGAGGACCAGGAAGTCCTATTCCATCTTGACCTTTTTCACCCTGAAAGAAAGAAAGAAAGAAAGAAAGAAAGAAAGAAAGAAAGAAAGAAAGAAAGAAAGAAAGAGTCTTGACATATGTTCTACTCAAATTGTATTCCTGTATCATTTAGAAAAAATATTAGCAAATTTCAGATTTCTAATGTGGAATTTGGAGGAACAATTTTTTTTGCATATTTAAAATAAAAATTCTCCATCCACATCTCTTAATGCAAAATTCAGTTCTGCAGAAGTTGCTATTATTTGGGGGCATTCAAAGATGGAGCTATTTTAATGCTAGTCATTCATTCTCCTGCCTAGCCAACAGTTCTCTCAGTCTTCTCTAAGAGCTGTGTACAGATAATCCTCCTCATGCTTTATAATGCCAACTAGATCAATGAAGATATTGATTGCACACATATTTCAGCAATAGGTGAACTAGGGGTATTTCTTAGATGTCATAGGTATCATCAACTAAAAGTTTTGAAATGTGCAGTTTTAAAACAAAATAAATTGTAATGTTCTTCAGACTTCAACAAAATTCCTCAGGGAAAACATCCAAATGTTATTATATAACACACAAACATAATTTTTTCTCAAATCTAGATGGTACTCACTTTAGGCCCTGGGCTTCCTTCTTCACCCTTTTGTCCCTGAAATAGGGAGAAAAAGACATTTTCAGGAAAGAAGGCAATTTCACACAATGGACAACTATGGGATTGCTACAAATGATAGTGACTGTGGTCTAGCATATGGAGGGCTGAACTAAGATCCAGAAAATGTGGTATGACTAAAATATCACTTTTGATTCACTTGTTTGACTTCTGCTTTACTACCTTCATTTCATTTGGTCTATTAAAGTATCTGAAATAAGAAGAGAGGGCTGTTGATGTTGGGAAAGACTGAAGGTAAAAGAAGGAGATGGCAGAGGAGGAGACAGTTAGATAGTGTCATTGATGCAATGAACATGAATTTGAACAAATTCTGGGAGACAGTGGAGGACAATGGAGCCTGTCATGCTATGGTCCATGAAGTCACAAAAAGTCAGACACAACTGAGAAACAGAACAACAACTCAGTCTATTCTGCTTTTATAAATGATCTCTCCCATTAATGAATAGAGCTACTTATATGAATTAAAATCTATAAACAATCATCACCATTACAACAAATATTTGAAGTATGTTTGGTCACTTACAGATATTGAAGAAATATCCCTGTCACTTTAAATTAACCAAACAGAAACAAACAACATACATGTTCATTATAAGGAATCAAAATCCATTTTCAGCAGCAGCCCTGTTACTTGATGCTTTCTGGAGAATTTTGTATACAGGTTATTTATATCATAATCTGCCAGGTCCAAGGGCTAGAAGCTTTCAAAGCAGTAATTCTAATAATTCCTAAAATCATAGGGAATTGGAAGGAAAAGTACTTGGGCTGAATGCCCTACTCACTTGTGGTCCTGGGAAACCTTCTAATCCAGGGCGACCATCTAATCCTGGCAAGCCAGGATATCCCTGTGGGAAGGGGGAAAAAGTCCTGGTTTATCATCACAAATATAATTCAACAATTCAACTCCCATTAAAATATATTTAAGGCTATGCATGCTTCAAAAATGATTAAGTGCTTCAGACTTCATGAAAGCATATGGCCTGTAATGTATGGATAACATTGGAGGATGAGGGGAAAAGATACTGTCTACGAAACCATCAGACATTTGAGGGAGCAGCACCCAATAAATTAACATTCAGAGAAAGAAACTTAAGAAGGGTCAAATGGACCAAGCAGTTAAAAATGGCAGTGGGAAGTCTGTACTTCTAGACTTCCAAAATTCAGTTAATGGAGCTTTATAGCAAAGTAGAATTAGTTTATTTAGTTGTGTTTTCTGTCAGGTTTTCCTGGAAGAGCTAACATGGCTTCACTCCTATCAATTTAAAGCAGCCTGATTTATTTCAAACTTCCATGTGAGCATGGAAAAGTGTTATGAATAGATTCAGCATCATCAGCCATTGTATCCCTCCAGAGTGGCTTCAGGGTAGCCACCATTCTGAAATTGTTCTTTTTTTGTGGCTTTTTTTATGGTTCTGGTGAGTGTTGGGGGGGGGGGCAGAATCTATCCCAGATTCCTGTAATGTGATGTATCTTAAGGTTCATGTCTCTCACTGCTCCTCCTAAATATCTACATGAACTAATTGCAATATCTTCAGTATGATGATGACAACCAATTGTGCAACTCTATCCCAGGCCAGGCTAGCAATGACATTCATGTGATGACCAGATATCTGGAGAACGTGAAAGTCTGGATGTGAAGGAACAGGTTTCAACTGAACTCTAGCAAAACAGAATGGCTTTGGAATTTTGGTCCCTCTGAATCTGATGATGCATTAAGTTTGACTCTGGTTTAGGGCAGCACATCCCCAATGGCGCTAGTGTGCAATATGGACTTGGAGTTCCTGCTTGAGTATCCATATTATAATATTCAATATTCAATATTCAATGTTCAATATTCAATTCAATTCTTATATTATGTTCAGAAGGAAGATAAATGTAATTTTAAAAATCAAATGTCTTGACATGAACATACCTTTTCGCCTGGCAAGCCCGGGAGACCAATAATGCCTTCATCTCCCTAGAGTTAAAAAAAAAAGACTGCTACTTGGACTGTTTTCTTTTTACAAATATTACTTAATATGCACACGAATATCATTTTTTGTGGGGGGATACATGAATCAAAGTGGCAATGTGTCACAGGATCTAAATAAAACACAGAAAGATAAACCATTTGCATATCTACCTATTTTGCTTTTGGATTGTGGGAACAACAAATAGTCCAAGAGATATTCCTGACTTATGGTCAAAACACAGAACACCATGTATCATAAAGAGCTAAGTCTAATAATAAAGAACTTCCCCATAACTCCTCTATCAATTACTTGTGCAAAATCCTGGGCAAGATCAATTACTTGTGCAAGATACAAATATGTACCACTCTTATTGGTGCAGTTTCTGAATATAACAGCACAATCAGCAATTCTGCATCAGCTATGGAGACCTTATTTATTTCAAAGTGAATTTGAATAAGCTAATGAAAAAAATTACATTAAGGTGTATTCTAAGGACAGGAAACTTTTTAGAATCAGTGGGTATTAGAAGACTTGGGAGAGCAGTTTATGGACACTCTGACAGAATGGGCTGTAGCCATGATCATGGTCACTCATAAAATGCCCCTTATCATTTGCAGAGACAAAGTCAAATTAAAATAGACAAAGCCACCCTGCTAAACTATCTATATTTTAAGTAATGAAACAAAAGCATCCAACATTTTAAAATCCAGACCTTGGGTCCTGGAGGCCCTGGGAGTCCTGGGAGTCCTGGAAGCCCCTGGAAATAGAAAGAAGTTACAGCTAAATTCAGTCAGTCTTCATATGCTTGCATATCCATATTCCTATCCATGAAAAGGAATATAAAGTGGATTACCGGAGGACCTTCTGGCCCACGAGTTCCAGGACCACCAGAAACAAATGGGAATCCTGAGCCCTCCATGTCGACCTAAAAAACAATAGATGTTATTAGTCATGTGGTATATTATCATGTGTCCTCTATGAATGTCATTTTGTTAAGACTGTGTCGCTTTCCCTGCCCAACAAATTATAAATATTTGAAAGGGACAAGCCAATGAATGAAGATAGGAAGGCTCATAGTCCTAATGACAGCGCAATCCATATGCTTATTTCCTAGTTTGTTAAACCCTACGTAGAAGATTGTGTTTTTCTTTCTTGCATCTTATTTCCTATTAGTTTATATCTTGGTTGAACTGAAAATAGCTCCTCCTCTAAAAGTTTCTAATTTCAGTTATATATTTTTTTCAACTTACAGATCTGAATGCGGTACATATTTCTGATATCTAAACTCTTCTTATCATCTCCCAATATTTTAGCTTTTCCTAGGTTATTGGGTTTGTTTCGTCTAGCAGTTAAGGCACCCGGCTAGAAACCAGGAAAGCTAGCTGGGTGATTCTGGGCCAGTAACTCTCTC
Organism: Masticophis lateralis; assembly: GCA_030761175.1. Taxonomy (NCBI): domain Eukaryota; kingdom Metazoa; phylum Chordata; class Lepidosauria; order Squamata; family Colubridae; genus Masticophis; species Masticophis lateralis. The sequence goes on along the minus strand of JAUDYJ010000001.1, from coordinate 242,438,588 downwards.
TCAGCCTAACACACTTCACAGGGTTGTTGCTAGGATAGAAAAATAGGATGAGGAAGAAGTATTAGGAATGATTGCTCCCTTGAGTTATTATTAAAAAAATAAAGGTAGGATATAAATACAATAAAAAAATACAATTGGACAATTATGTGTGTGTGTGTGTGTGTGTGTGTGTGCATATGCACACATACATATATGCTATGTATAACATAACAAATACTATTCAACCCCATTTTCTGCGCTCTCAATGAAACATGATGTCATCAATGACACGGTCTCCCTTTCTGTGATTGTCGTCATCACTGTAGCCTTTCTCTCCTCTATAGCAGCCTTTGCTGCCAAAAAGATTTGTCTTTTGTCCTTGGTCTTCCAACCTACATTGATTCCCTCTAACAGATCAAAGTTTTTCATATTGAAGGAATAAAAAGATGAAGGGACAGATTTGTCTTTCCTGACCTCTGAGCATGGGTGGTAATCCCCTCATTTAAAGAGTTTTCCAACAAAGCTTCCTACAGAATGCCTTCCTCTCCCAGTAAACCACTGCCTTAATCTTTTCTTGTCTTCATCCTTCTATTTCAGAAGCAAATAGACTCAAACAACCTTGTCCATTACAAAGGGTGGAGGGAGGCCTCTCCACTGTTGTACCATGTGGGTGGGAGAAAGAAGCAGAAGAATCAAACTCTGATTTTACTATAAACGAGGCTTGTATTTCATACTTAGCAGTTATTGAAATTCCTTCTTAACAGCTGGTTAACCTGGTTCTTGCAATAAACATATTTATCCAAGAATTGCATCCACGAATCACTGCTTGCCCAAAATGAGTTCTAAAAGTGACTAACAAGAACTTAACATAGAGCCTTGCTGGGTATAATAAATGAACTGAAGGGACATTCTCCCTATATTTCTTCGACTTTATCTGTGTTCTCACTCTGTATTGGATCACAAATTATAATAGATTTGGTCAATTTCTGCTATTTCCCTGTGAACTATCAAGGGCATTGATGGTTCAGCAATAGCAATAACGAGTAACAAATAAAACTAGAAATTGCAGTGCTCTGCAGCATTTTGCACCTTGTTCTAGTGGTGAAATCCAATTTTTTTTTACTACCAGTTCTGTGGGCGTGGCTTGGTGGGCGTGGCATGGCTTGGTGGGTGTGGCAGGGGTAGGATACTGCAAAATCTCCATTCCCATCCCATTCCAGGGGAAGAATACTGCAAAATCTCCATTCCCACCCCACTCTTGGGCCAGCCAGAGGTGGTATTTGCCAGTTCTCCGAACTGCTCAAAATTTCTGCTACTGGTTCTCCAGAATCTGTCAGAACCTGCTAGATTTCACCCCTGCCTTGTTCTAAACCACACTCAAATGTTTGGTACTCACAAATTCTGCTGCAATGCCCGGCCCAGGGGGCCCAGGCAATCCACGGGGTCCCATTGGCCCAGGAAGGCCTGCGAGACCAGGTTCACCTGGTGTTCCTGGAAATCCCGGCACTCCTTGGTTGCCCTGAAAGAACATTGAAAATTAAGATAAGTCTATTTTTAACAAGGGGTAAAGAATTCAGAGTTGTGCAAATTAGAATTTCAAAATAGAAAGATAGGAATACATGTATCCATGACCCACAGATTTCTGATTATATATAATCCGGTTTGGATTACATATGTATGTCTGCACTTACATGTATCCATGGAGTGCTCTCTGAGCTTGGTTGTTTGCTTGCAGATATATACAGATGCCTAATTACACCATTCATCCCTTACTACATCATACCAAGCAAGGTATTCACAGAACAAAATGTTCCTCTGCAAACATTAAACTAAGTATATTTGTTGAAACCAAATCCCAGAATTGCATCTACATTATACAGAATTGGTAGAGTCATCTTATAGGGGAGATGGATGGCATAAGAAATTAATAAATAAACAAAATAGATGGTTACAATTGTGCTACACATATTACCACACATTGCTTTGAGATTCAATAAAAGTGCAAAATTATACACATTATGACTACTTGCTCAAAACTGAAGAATACATTTTAGGTGTGACATCTCGCATAAGTAAGAGGCAAATTTGCTATGACTCAGACATTTGACAACATATGCTGGCTAAGAAATTATGTTCATACCCTTGTATTGCATGATAGAACGAGCATGCTGAAAGGGGAAAGTAGTTGCAACAAGTACAACCCAGATTAGCAAATACAATCCTTTTTATATTTAATAGTCTTCTGCTCTTAGCTTTTCGATTTGCTAATTAAAAAACACCCTGTCTCTGAAATGCCAGTGTCAGTTTCATGAACTCCAGTCCAGGCAGATTATCTTCATGTGTTGCACTGCAGCTCCTATTATGCCAACTATTGGCCACTTTACTTGGGGCTGGTAGAATTTGAAGCCCACCAATTTAAAAAAAGTTAAAATAGGACTCAGCAAATTAATGGAGGACCAAATGATCACTAGCTTTCAGGTTTGGTGGCTGTTTATTACCTTCTGAATCACAGTCAGCATATTTAAACAACACTTGCTTGGGACCATCATAGCTATTGTCTTCGCTGCGGTTTCTGACCTTTCTGAATGTGTCTAGTTAGTCCCGGCATTAGGAAGTGGATTAGATAGGTTTTTGGCCTCATCCAACAAGACTCTTATTATGTTCTGCATGTTGTGTTTGACAGTGGAAATTTAACTGATCTTGTACCAGTCATATGATTAAGTGGCTGGTACATGAATCTATAAATTATGCCCACTTCTTAGAATGATAACAATGGAATGTTACATTAAGTTGTAAATCTTCATGAGAAATTTTTGTTGTGAAGGAGTTGAGAATTTAGGCCAACATTTTCTCACTGGGAGACAAGTTGGCTGCTGCCTCTTCAGCTTGTTAGATGGAAACTATGCTATTTATCAGCTTTATCAATGGAAGATATGGAGGAGGAGTAAAAACTCCAGCAAGAAAACTGGGGAAGGCCAGATACTGAGCCTCTGAGATACTTTAAGGTGTTTCGTTGGCAATACTCTTGCATTAGATTCTACATTAGCAACCGCAGTAAGTTACAAATGAACATTTTAAAGAATCATATATAGGGCAAAGAAGAAGAAATCAAGAGGTAGAAAATGTTAACAAAAGCAGATGGCTTTATGAACAGAGGCTATTAATCAAATGAAATGTGTTTACTTTATAACATATAATGGCATGAAGACTAGAATCTGGAAGAGGATTAAAAGTAGCTCAAAGAACCCCACCTGTATTTGCTAAAGGAAGATGTTGATATAAAAGAAATTCCACCTTTAACAATCAGGTAGGGCAGGAATGGAAGACACTTCAGCCAAAATATAAAATGCTGATACTTATGTCCACATCTCAAAGTGGGCTATACAGATTTTTCTGGGTTAATAATGTAATTATAATACTGCTTTTTGGCATAATTCCATTCTCTGGTACATAGAATTAAATCCCTTTAAGTTCCATTAAGTCCTGGCACATGGAATTAAGTCCCCCAATCTAGTATATTTTGAAACCAGACCAAGCTGTTTTCAGGGCGGGAGAAGCTATCTTCTTAAAAATGTATCACATAATATGTAACTTTATAAAGTAAAATTATGTTCTCCTGGATGGCAATCCTGGGACACACTTCCACTACAGACCTGTTTTGCTACCATGTCTTAAGAAGGAAGAAAATTGCATTTCTCCATAAGTACAAAAGACACCTCCAACACGCTATTGTATTCTCAGCACCTACAACTAGAACACTTACAATGCTTTATAAGCCCTGGGCTCTTTGAAAGGGAGCATGAGCTGTAAATATGTTCCCTTCCACAGAACACTGGGATGACTTTCAAATGGGATTGATAAAATCAGTTATACGTACAAACACAAATGCTTGGCAGAAAAATAAAGCACCCAGCCTTGACTGATCTTGAAAAGTGAAGAAGGATATGACCTAGTTAGTAGTTGAATCCTATCCTATCAACAGGCACTATAAAGACTGTAAAATAATCTAAGAATTTCTGTCTCTCCAGCCAGCCACCTTATCTCACCCCCAAGAAGAAGAGATTGACAAACTAGTTTCATACTGTTGCCAAGAAAACGTCATGGACATATTTGTGAAATCACCAACACTGGAACCTGATTCAGTGAAATTTAAAATTGAAAATTTTTAAACACTTGCACTCAAAAAACTTAGCATATACATTAAAAAAAAACCTTTACAATGTTGTAATGTTACCAAACTAGAATCAACATAGGGACTAGTAACTATTTCTTTAGAAAATAAGTAATTGTACCTTTGGTCCAGGTGCTCCTGGAAAGCCCATTTCACCTGATTCTCCCTAGAAAAAGGAAAGGGAAAGACCAGTGAATTTACACTGAAGTGCTGAAACACACCTTGACAAAGTACAGTAGGTAATGGCAGAGGAAGTCCAGTTTCCCTGGCTGGTCCTCCTCAGTGTGTACTCTGGTGATCCTGAGCCTCGTTGAAAAGGAAAAATACATACCGGTGCTCCTTTTTCTCCAGTTTGACCAGGGATGCCATCTTTTCCTGGAGGCCCAATTGGGCCCTGGAAAACAGTATGAAAAATTTTTCCTCAGGTAAATCAAACTGTTCAGAGATTATCCTATGCAGGATTTTTGTGTGGCATTTATACTTTGGAAAATGTGGACATCTAACATCCACAGCAGATGAATAAAGGCTTAATTTTCTTACCACTATTAACCTGCCTGTATTTATTTATTTCTTTTTATTAGTTTTATAGGAGCTCAAAGCAGAATACATCATTTCCTTCCTCGAAATTTCCTCCCACAATAAGCCTCGAAAGCATGTTGGATTGAGAGAATGACTGATGGATGCCGTAAGTCATCCAGTGAGCTTCAATGGCTGAGGGTGCACATGAACCTTATTCTAGTTCAACACCTTAACTACTAGACCATAGAAGCCAAATCCAACCCTCATTTCCAGACACTTCCCAAATTCTACTGATATGCCAATGAACATGTTCTTCATTAACACCCAGCATTCAGCATGATAAGCACAGCTAGCAAAGGGTCATGCAAGCCTCCTCCCACTACACACATACTACACAACAGAAAACTTGATTACCATGACAGAATGAGGCATTGGGTAGCTTTTGGAGACAGAATTACACAATATTTTCCTCTTTACTTACCGGAGGTCCTGGGATTCCTGAGTTGCCATTTCTCCCTGGAACTCCAGGGAGGCCTGGGAGGCCTGGAAAGTCAGTGCCATTTGTCCCGAATCTTCCAGGTTGCCCTGGTAAACCAGGTACACCAGGAGGGCCTGGAGGCCCAGGTGGCCCTCTGGGACCCTGGAACATAATAAATATAATGTACATTCTAATCCAGGGGTCTCCAAGTTTAGCAACTTTTGAGATCTGTGGACTACAACTTCCAGAATTCAGGAATTAAACTCCACAAAGTTGCCAAGTTTGGAGACTTCTGTTCTAAGATGAGGTGCTTATTCTAGCCAAATTAATTTGCTTGCTGAGCAAATGCTACATCATTCATGTTTGAAGTTCATAATGTACAGAGGCTTTGGGCTTCTGGTTAAAAATCAATGGAGCTATTTTTGGAGTTAGTGCATTGAAACATCTGGATGACTCAGTATTGAGGAAGGCCACTATTGTTGTTTCTCTCTTTCTTCCTCCCAAATCCAGTCTAATCAATGGAACATTGGTTCTCCTATTCATACAACTTAGGTACTTACTCGCAAAGACTCCAACTCACTTCCAAAACCAGAGCCCTCCATATCAATAAATGTCTGGAAGAAAAAAAGCACAGATGCAAATAAATTATATGCTAAGCCTATCAAAGCTAAACGCTATTGAAACAAAGACCTAAGTAGTTCAAAGTAATATGTTGGCCTAATTTCATCAGTTGTATTCTTGGTTTACATTGAGTATGTTGAGACAAAGAGGGCATGTTAATAAATTTTTTTGGGGGGGGAGTGTTATTCTGCAATGTAATACTTACTTTATAACTTCTACCAAGAAGACTGAACAAACAGCCAATGAGTAGTGAATATTTATGTAAATTCTCCCAGAAATATTTACAATAAAACATTACAACAGTAAAAATATAACACTATTCAAGGAAGAACCACAAATACGTTCAAGCAATTTAGAATATTAAAAGCTGGAGAAAATTAAAGGATTCTACCTAGAGTAAGGAAGGAACAGGCTTGGCTGGTACATAATAAAGCTCCACCCAAAGATACAGAAGTGGGTTTGCAGTGGTGCAGAGTGATTTTTCCCTTGTTCCCTTGTTTCCCTATCTCCTGCATAGCTCCCAACATCTGTTTCAGATTTGAGAATGGGGGCAGCAAGGGCACATGCAATCCCTCCCACCTGGTATTTTCATTCAGCTGGTGGAAAGTCAACCTGTAACTCAGGTTGGGGATATAGAAGGGAGATAATTTGCCTAAAGAGAAAAGCAGAGAGCTGTCCTGGCAGTGCAGCATCATTTCCTGGGTGGTATTAGACCACGAAAAAAAGTTCCACTCTGTTTTTGTTATGAGCTTTTGGAACTCACCAATTTATCCACTTTGGAACTCAATCCAGGTTTCCCAGGTGGGCCTGGGGGGCCAGGAGGACCTCTCTCACCAACACTTGGTTCTCCCTAGATAGAAAGAACAGCTGAGAACAATGATTACAGTCACCCCTGTCCCCAAAAATGCCCTCAGAATCCCTCAGTCAAAACAGACTATTTGGAAAATCCTCCAGTAACAGCACAGCCATATTTTTATAGCCTTAACAGTATTTGTACCTTTTCACCTTTCTGGCCAGGCTCACCCGGAGTGCCAGGGAATCCTTGGGGACCAACTTCACCCTATACAATAAATATATAAATATGTGTTTTGATCAAGCCTAGTTAGCTGATTTTTCAAAATCCATAATTTTGTTTTTGTGTACAAAAAATTGTGACCTCCCTCTAAGTCACTTACAACCCTAGGATTGGCCTTGATCCCAGTTTGCGAACCCTTTGCTTAGTCCAATGTATGAGTCATCTTCTGTCTGATGCAACTGATAAGCACTTTTTGCTTAGAGGTGTTTTTCCCATTTTAAGGTCTATTGGTTTCTGTTTCAATATTTCAACTCTTTCAAATATTTCAAGCAACATTTCAACATAGTTTATTACTCATAAACAAATATGCAACAACATATCTGAGAGTGACAAACTGCATTTAGAAATAATTTAGAATTTTTTTTTAAAAAAACACATTTTGTAAGAGCATTCTAAATATAATACATACCAATAGTTTACTCTTTTGACTTCCCAAGTTTTGTTTTTCATATTTCTTAGCTCGTTGGGGTGGGGGGTGGGCATTTGGGGAGATTATTTAACTCAGTTATGATATTGGATAGTTTACAGATTTGACTGCCTAATCATTACACATTTCATTTGAATGAATTTAGAACAAGCTTGTTGCTTTTTGTTAATTAAAAGGCTGGTTTGGAAATCTCTGTATAAAATGTGGCTTAGGATATAATCTTATTCACATCTACTTGAGAGTTAACTCATTAAACATAAGTGGAGTAACTTCTGAGCAAACTTGTATAAGATTGCCATCATTTTTCTGTGAGACACTCAGGACAGTTTTGCATGGTATACGAAATTTCTTTACAACTGTATACAAACCTAAAAAGTTGTAACTGAAATGTGAGGAAGAAACAACAGAACTTACTGGTTTACCATCTTCACCAGGGTCTCCCTAAAAAGAACAAAACATTGGAAACAGAATTTAGGGACTTTTACACTGTTGTGATTTAAATTTCAAAACCCCAGGCTAATTTCCTCTGCTACCCTCTCACACTCATATGATATTTGGCTAAATCAGCTACAGGGATAGCTCACTCAGACTTGCACAAGACATAGGAAGAATATCTTGGTTTAATTCTGACTGTATTAAAGAGAGTGCAACAATATAGCAGCTCAGAATGGAAGCAAAAAAGAGAAGAACAGGGAAAAATATTAGAATTACTAATGAGAAGAGAAACAAACGATAAAAATATTTAAAAGGAGCACTAATAGGGAGAAGAATAGAAGGGTACTCTTTTTCCTCTAAGACGAAGGACTGTTCCCCTTCTTCCCTGTGACCATCTATTCTTCCTCAAATCTGTTTCAGAGGTTGCAGAATGTGCTTTAATATATTTCAGAAACATTGGGAGTCGCAGGATAAGGAGGATATGTCAAGACTAATTCATGTGACACTGGGGTTGGGGATTGGAGGAACAAAATATTCAGGCAGAAAAGCAGAAGCAAAACTAAAATATATTTGAAAGAGAGAATCTGTTTTGAGGACAATTACCTAAAAAAACCAAAGACACATCAAAGTTCAGGTGAAATTTTTCACTGAAAATGAAAAATTCCTGTCTATGGAAGCAATCTCTAGAATTCAAAACCTGATTGCACACTATTTTGTGACATATTTCTAACAGATAACTTCAGATATCTGTACAGATAACAGATAACAGACTGCAGTTCAGCAGATCAAATCTCACTGGCTCAAGGTTGATTCAGCCTTCCATCCTTCCAAGGTGGATAAAATGGGGACCCAGACTGTTGTAAGCCACCCAAAGTCTTGGAGAGTTGGCGGTATAGAAATATGATTAATAAATAATAATAATAATAAATAATAAAAGATAAGGGCCAATCGTGGGTTTTGTATAAAAGATCAGCATGCCTTCATTATTTATGCTCTTAATTAAATGGCTTATTAGAGCCTTCAAAAATAATCTACCAACTACAGGGTTGGTTTTTTTTTTTTTGCACTTCGAAGGTTCCATTTTTAAATAAGTCTTAAATCTGGGGGATGAAATAAAAACTGAGAGAAAAGCAAATGAATAGGAAACTCATGTGAAGAAAATAAGAAAAAATCACTAAAATCTTAAGATGGGCTGTTGGCTTCTACGGTGAACCTGAAAGGTTGTATCAATATGGATTTATTTGTATACAAAGAATGTAACCACATTTTGCTCATTCCAATGTATAGTGCATACATGTATACATACCTATGAGGCTATTCCCTTTCAGGATAAGTGATGTTATGCAGAGAGCAGAAAAGGAGTAAGAAATAGTAAGCTAAAGAAATTTAAGCCATGAGATAAGAAAAAGAAAATATAGATTGATCTGGTTTATGCCAATATCATTCAGCATTCCTCTCCATAGTTTTCTATTTTTTCAAACCATCTTTCCTTCTACCACATCCAATCACTGATTTATGCATTGCTTCATAAACTCCTCAACTTTCTCTTCTTGAGGATGTCACCAACTTCATCCAATCAGGGTTGTTTTTTTTTTTTTTTTTGGTCTTTCTTTCAACCCATGCCTTCATATATTTAGTTATCCATTCAATCTTCATTCATTCTCTCTCTAGGTGCAAAGCTTTACAACATAATTCTTTCATACTGGGCACTCAATTTTGCATTTTAATCCAGATTCTTTTATACTATCCAGATACTCTTGATTTTTGTTTTACTATACACATTTCTTCAGTGCTTCAGTCCTATACCATTCAACTTACTTTTAAGTTTGTCCTGATACACCCAATTCTCATTTCCATATAACAAATGAGTAAAAGCATGTTCTTACACACAAACATTCATCTATCACAACAGACTACATACCACCTGTTTTTTTTAACCAGCACCTGCATGTTTAAAAGCTCTCTGTATAATTTAATTAGTAAATTGTACTGAGGTACATGAATTTATCCACTTGCCCTTTTGTATACTCATGCATGTTTTATTTCCATCATGTAGAACAACCAACTTTTATCTTCAAATACATGTAAAGTTGCATGAATCCAGACTATTCACTTTATCGTATATGTATTCTAAATCAATAAATGATGATATATCTTGTAATATAGTAGAATGCTGTCTTTAGATTAGAAATCCCAATTTTCCTGAGCACACTTGGGATAAAACTGGACTTTGGTTCTGCTTGTTGCATATTGGTAAAAATCTGTCCAAACAGAATTGTCCTGTTAATAGGGAATGCTGTATGTGACATGAATCCTGCTAAGGCTGTACCCTTGACTACACCTTGTATGAATGCCAATATATAGTAGCAATAAATTAATGAACTCTAAAAGCTAAGCTGTTCCAACCCCTTCGTACATTTCCAGTTGAAATCAACCATCATATAAAAAGATTACTTACAGGCTCTCCATCCTTTCCAGGTTGACCATCTTTTCCAGGAAGTCCTGGTGGGCCCATGACTCCTGGTTGCTCAACAACAGAGCCATCAGAGTGCCTCATGATAGTTCCAGGAGGTCCTGGGGGCCCAATTGGACCTGGAAGCCCTGTAGTACCAGGCTCACCTTTCTGTCCTTTAGAGCCTGGATAGCCAAAGCCTGCACTTCCCTAAAGGGGAAGAAAATATGAAAAATGAAAACAAGACAAATATAATTTCTTCTACATTGGAAATGGACATGGGTAGGAATTATTATCTTCCCATTTCCTTCTGTCACATACCGGACGTACTGAGACAGACAACTTGATAGCCCCCAGTCACATTGGACTTCAGCCCCCATAAATCCCAGCCTGCATCAGTAAGGAACTAAATTTCTAGAGGAACCAGGCTGCTTTCCCTATAATATATTAATTATTGTGTATTTGTGTTGTTTTCTAGCCTTAAATCAGTGTTTATACCCATATAGTTCAAGTGCTTTATGCAATACTATTTTGGAAGGAGAAATAAGATCTACTGCTGGCAACTTGTTACCTACACATCAAAAACAACAATGCAAACAGATACACAGGCCTGAGAGCAAAGACTACATACAAAGCAAAGGAAATAGACATTAAATCTTATTGCATGTCATGCCTTCACCACCCGCATAAATCTGATCATTAGATGCTGTTTGTCCACTGCGCATTTGAGACAGTGGAAGAAGCGCACCCTCCAGTGGGGCAGGGATGTAAACAACTTCCATGGTGGCTGAGATTACGATTTTGGCAAATGCAGAGGGAAGGGGGAGAAATGGAGGCAGCTAAGGCCTTTGGTCCACTAAGGAGAAACAACACTGAACGGAAGTAAAAAGAAGAAGAAAAAGGGGGAGGCTACTAATTTCCTTTCCTAAAGGGAGGAAACATCCAGGAGGCCAACAGAGGTCTTCTTTAATGTCATAGCTAGCATTGTTCCAGGAAATGTCCCTATTTTTATTTGACTGTTTTCTTTCCTAAAGAATTTAGGTTTCCAGCTGCTTACATTTTGAGCCATCTGGAATTTAGCAATGATTATTTATTCTTTTTTCCACATCATGCCCTTTTCAAATAATGCAAGTTAACAATTCATTGGGATAAAGCTAGACATTTTATCTATGTTTTGCCCATTTGTCAGGTTTTGGGAGTGTTATATTGCTAATTGAGTTTCTTCCTTTAGAGAAATTAATCCTGTTTTGATCCCCCTGAATTCCAGAATATCTCCCCATCTTTGGTAGGTGCTTATGAAGGCTCTGCATTGCATAATTGCTCCAGAATAGAGTATGTAGAGATTTTAGCATATATTTTAAAAAGAAAAAGGAGAGGAAAGCAATTATTTTTAAAATGAAAGAAACTCTTGTTCTATTTCTTGCAATATGAGACTAAGTATAGGTTGATTTAACTGTTTTGCCTTGTAGAAAAAGCTCAATAACATTAGTTTACAAATAGGGCTTCTTACCAAGATGTTAAACAGAAAAGCATTTCAATCAATCTCATGATGGAAAGTGGGTGCTTTTTGCAACAAATATCTTAATTCAAAATTCTGATAACACAATAAGCATCTTTCACTCCCCAGGCAAGTTCCAAGCAATGATTCATTTGGTACCAGTGGATGTTAGAGCAAGATAGTGCAACAGCAAATATAAAGAAGGGGATATCTCTATATTTAGGGATTCTGAGTGCAAGCCATCAAACTGAGTGTCTTAGTTTTTAAAAAAATCTTTGTTTTTGTGCAAAGAATAGCAATTGCGCATAAATAACTGCACAAAGAAACTGTTTTAGATGGAAACCCATTTGAATCAGAAAGGATTCCCTCAAATTAATGTCATTTCGTTCTACCTTTTGCTGAAGCTTTGGGATTGGAAGATGTAAAAAACAGAATTTGGAGACTATGGAGTTACCCTAGGAATAAATTATTCTAGGGATAAATTAATGCCTGTAAAATCTAATTTTACTTTTAAAAACTTCATTTTGATATATCATTTTATATATAGTTATCTTTCCAGTTGCATAAAAATATGTAAACTCAATTAAAAAAAAACTATTGGGATACCATGAGTTCTAATCCCACTCTAGGCACGAAAGCCAGCTGGGTGACTTTGGGCCAGTCACTCCTTCTCAGCTCAATCCACCTCACAGGATTGCTGTGGTGGGGAAAATAGGAGGATGAAGGAATATTAGGTATGTTCACCATGTTTTAATAAAAATAATAAAGGTGAAAGAACAAACATAAAGTAGATTATGTTTTTTTCCCCAAAAAATCTCTGCTTCTGCTCAGAAAACATGATGACTTGTACATCTGCTGGCCTGGTTTAGAGGCCAATCTTTGCTAGAGCAGAATTTCCAAAACTGAGAGATAAAGCTCCCTTAGAGAGATGCAGACAGAGTCCAGAAAAGGTGAAGAACTTTTGAGCTGTATATTGCTACAATAAATTCACCGTTCCCAAAATTTCATTACATTGTTTTCACTGTTCATTTTTCTTAATTCTGACATTTGCAATTTTGTGGAGGTGTGTATGTTAAGATTACATTAGATGGAGGTGTGATGGCAAAAGGTTTAGAAAAGCATTCCCCAACCTTTCCAGGTTGGTGGCCTGGCGCAGAGGATGCGAAGAGGGGCAGGGATGGGTTCTATTTACCTTTATTACCAGTTCACAACAGGGCCACACACACATGTGCAGAAGCGTTCTGATGACATCGGGGTCGGTGGGCAGAGCCTCCCTCCAGTTTTACTACCGGTTCTATAGAACCGGTCTGAACCGGGGACAACCCACCACTGAAGAGGGGACGGTTTTGTGCCGGGGCAGGCATGTGTGCATTTGTGTGCATAGATTCATTTGTGGGAGCAGCGTGTGTCTGTACTTGTCGCTTACAAGTGAGACGAGTGAGCGCTGGCACCCACCATTTGCCTGAGTTGGGCTATGTGCACATGTGCATATGTCGGCCCACCACTCATGCAGCCTAGTTGCAAACAGATTGGGAACGCTTGGTTTAGAAACCTCTGGTTTAGCGAGAACACTGGTGTTGGGTTGTTTATGTTCAGTGTTTTGTGGGAATTCAGCTATTGTTTTAGCATTTTGTGAACTAAACTATTGTATTAACACAGGAGTGGATAACTTTGGCACCTTTTCAACCTGTGGATTTCAACTCCTAGAATTCCTGAGCCAGCATGTCCACAGGTCATAAAGGGGCCATAGTTACCCTCTCCTGTGTTAAGCCATGGCAATGTTTATTGCATTAATTTAGATCTGCATATAGTGAAATAATTATTAGTATGTCAGATAAGCAAGCCCTATGTTCTCACCCCAATATTCCTTTAACACCTTTTTAGAGGCAAAAAAGATCGTTGCAATGCTTACCTTTACACCCAGCTCCCCCTTTTCTCCCTGCAAAAGCAAAAAGCAGAGCAGAGCAGAGCAAAGCGAAGCTTTTCAGTAATGCGTAATCTAACACACAACAAAATCCAACAATCAATGCAACATTCAGCAAAATTAATTATCCACCGAGCTGCTGTCTGTGGGAAAAGAAAGGAGCTACGTTGCTGCTAATGCAGCTTTTTTCTAGTTTAGAACTTTCTAGATGTGTTGTCCTCCATCTCCCATCAATTATCATTAGCAAAATACTAGCTGGCTAGAGCAGGTGGGAGTTGTACTCCAACAGTGGAATGCTTTGTGTTGGGAAAGAGAACATTTAACATTAAACCAATGCAAGCCTCTCTTATGAACAAATAAACCAAATGGGCTTCCCATAAAGTTTACTTTGGTTCAAGAGCAATAAAATATCAGTGGCCAGACATTAGAAGGAAACAACCCTTCCTAAGAGGAAAAAAAAAGTTTTTAAAAAATCACCTTTACAAGAAGTTGCTTTTCCTCTTGATCTCACACATTCCTATGTTTACCCCCAAATGCACTTTGGTCTTGGACAATCTTTCTATCCTTTTGTTGGAAAAGCTACTTCAGATTTATGCCTTCCTCGTCAGATGCTACCATTATTTAGAGAATAGAGGCAGGTGGCTATTTCTTTTCTCTTTAGTTTTCGATTCCTGATCACCAAGAGCTATAGGCAATTTTAGGGCAGCAACTTTTCCCAGACTGTCCATCTGAAAGGCCTTTGTTTCCCATGCTGGCCTAGTTTTTTCCTCCCCACCACGCCATTTGGGAGTATCTTGTTGTAGAAGATACTCCCAAATTCATGAAATAATTGTTAACTGGTGGAAGGTCACTTCACTGCCTTTTGGGAATCACCATATTCTTTGTGCAGGTGGAATATCTAATGCAGGCAAGGCTCAGGATAGAGGGGCGGGAATGAAGGGGACAATCGGAATTCTTTTAATAAAGGAGGAAAGGAAAAGGGGAGAGGCCGTCCTATATTCCTTCTTTGAGTGAGCTTGATCACAACATGGTTGCCTTTCAATAAAAAATAGGAAAGAAGAGCAAGCTGTTTATTGCTACTTCACCTTTTCTCCTTTATCACCATTGGTTGGCAAAACCCCAGTCCCAGGATCTCCTTTGGGGCCACGGTCTCCTTTCTCTCCAGGATCTCCCTTTTCACCTTTGGTTCCACCTAAAAGCAGAACTGGGCAGAATTATCTGCTTCGTGCAATACAGGAGCCTGGAAACCAGAATGCTTGGGGTTCAGGGTTAGGACAAAATTGAAAATGAGCTAAATAGATAAGAGATTATTATCGTGAATTCTGTTTCAGGGAGATTTTGTAGCACAGTGTTTCTCAACTAGCAATTTTAAGATGTGTGGCCTTCATCTCCCAGAATTCTGCTAGATGGGGAATTCTGGGAATTGAAGACCACACATCTTACAAATTGCTTAAGTTGAGAAACACTGCACTAGTGCATATTGGCATGCATGGCATGTAAAAAGTATTCTTTTCATCAAATTAATGCATTAATTTAAAAAACTATATCACAAAAAAACTATATCATAAAAAAACTATATCCCAAAGATGACTGGTCCCTTTCTGAAATACTGTTAACATACTTACCACACATCACAACATCATTGAAAGTTATAACGTGACATATAAAAGACCTACCAGTTAGCTACTTTTTTAAAAAAAAAATCCTAACTTCTTTATACTTACATACCAGTAAACCGGTTCAACTGTAAAACTAAACTCTTCTCCACATCTCAAGTGACACATTCACTTATACACCTTTCCTTCTCAATAAAAGGTGCAGAATTCTTTACTGTACTTTGTTGCCTATATTTTGGCTTGCTCTATACAAGCTTGTACAGTGGTGGGATTCAAAAATTTTTACTACCGGTTCTGTGGACGTAGCTTGGTGGGCGTGGTATGGCTTGGTGGGTGTGGCTTGGTGGGCATGGCAGGGGAAGGATGCTGTAAAATCTCCATTCCCTCTCCACTCCAAGGAAAGGTTACTGCAAAATCCCCATTTCCTCCCGAGTCAGCTGGGACTCGGGAGGCAGAGAATAGATGGGGGTGGGGCCAGTCAGAGATGGCATTTACCGGTTCTCTGAACTATTCAAAATTTCCGCTACTGGTTTTCCAGAACCTAGTCAGAACCTGGCCTCCAGGTCAGAACCTGCTGAATACCACCTCTGTTCTGATTACTTTTGTACTCCTTTTCCCCACTTTTTTAAATTTAAGATTAAATAAAATAAATAAATAAATAAATAAATACTACATAAAGATTCCAAAAATAGATAATATCTATAGATAGGTAGATAGTTATTGAAGTTGTACTACATTAATGTTCAATGTAACATTAGTAAGAGATACCAAGATGAGAAAACACTTTTTTTGTGCTGAATAGTCAATCTCCATTATATTATTATTATTCCCCACTTTTTGATAAAAATTTTTGCCAGTACTAGGAAACAAGAACTTACTTGCAGGAATATATGTTGGCCTCTCAGTATATTCAGTCTCCTCTAACTGCACAGGTTTTTTGGCAATGGCAGGAGAAGTAACAGGTGGGGGTACTGGAAGTTTTGACAACATAGGAATCACCTAGAGACAAAGAATTGAATTAGACCTCCTCTTGTACCAGAGCTGGCAGTGGCAACCCAAGACAAATAACTGATTCTGAAAAAGTAACTGTTGGGTCTAGCAATTCTTCTCCTTCCCTCTTACACATGAAGGACATACACAATGCACACAAGCACAGAGGAAAGTTAGCCTGCTTGGAAAAAGAATGAGGGATGGGCCTGCAATAACCCCTTTGCATAATTCCTCTGTCCCATCAATTGCCAAAAATTCTCTCAATTGTTCCCAATATCAGTTTGGCAATACTGGGGGGAAATGAGCCAAGGAGAATATGGGGAAAAAATTAGGGTAGGGAGAAATCCCATTGATGGCACAAAACTTGGTCAAAGTCTTCATGTGGCCCACAGTTAAAGGATCTGATTTTGAGTTTTGTGCCTTGTTATATTTTGTTAACTCATCTATTCAGACGAGTTAAGCAAGTTAATAACGAGGCCCGTTATTAACTTGCTTAACTCATCTGAATAGATGAGTTAACAAAATATACCCTGATCAGGTTGGCTCATCAAAGGTTGGCTCATCAAAACATACCCTGATCAGCTAAAGGTTGGCTCATTTTTTAGTATGATATATGATTCCACACACGTAGTTTGCACAACATGATTTATGATTGTGTCACATTTGAGCCTAGCAATTGTAGCTTATTCTGTCATTGTTAACAAAATCATGCTTAACATGATGTGTGAATTCTTTTAAACTTGATTTCAGTCAAACTAAACTACAGAACATTTAATTTTGCCTTAATTCAGTCTATTAAGTTTAGCATCATGTTACCACTGAAAGTTTCATGTTGTTAAGATATTGCTTTTTTAATACGCAAAAGCTCACTGCATTAACAGAAGACTTTAATATTTAGCACTGGAGAAATTATGGTTTCAGTTAGAAAAAACAAACAGAAAAACTTGGAATGCTTTCCTACCATTATCAAACCTGGAATTGATAAATTGAACAAATTGTGTGAGAAAAGTTTTTTAAAAAAACTTTTATATTTTCTCATTTAGAAATGAAGTATTTATTAAACCAGTGATTTTTAAATAAAATATTGCTTCAACAACTTCTTTCTATTGTAAATTTCTTAGATAGAAGATTACAATACAATGTTACTGTCAGCCTAGTTGGGGGGAAAGGATTATTTTTACTTTCATAAAATCAGAACAAGCCTCATGCACATGGAAAAACTCATATATGTGGGAAAAATATTAAAACATTTCATTCATTCTACATGCTTTTTAAACCTAGGTAGTAAAACATTTTTTAAACTTTCCACGTGCTTCACTTAATGAGCAAGTAATTAGCTTAACAAACATTGTAAAAATGGTTGTAAAATTGAGTCAGGTCAGTGGTGAGTGGTTTGACAACTGCAACAACTCATAACCAAAATTCTAGACTCAGGTTGTGGCCATAGGTTGAGGACTACCCGTATGAAACAAAGTGTTAAAAAATTATGATATTTATGTAGTTACTTACCAAGGACATCTAAATTATATTAAACTAAAATATCTTTACAATCCCCAAGGCATGTCACAATTTTTGAGCACCCCTAATGTTTGGAAATTGAAAGTTGAAAAATTTGACATGCCCTAAGTCCTGTAATGTCACTTTTAACTTACAGCAGAGGTGTCAAACTCATGTCATCATGTGATGTATTGTGACTTTTTTCCCCTTTGCTAAACTGGGGGTAGGGGTGGCCAGCACATGATGCATCCGGCCTGCGGACCGCGAGTTTAACACCCCTGACTTAAAGGATTTCTGAAAGAAAGCAGTCAAAGGGAATGCATAGAGTACAATCTGTAAATGAAAAAAAAAATACTTCTTAAATCTTTCTGGATGGTCAAGTGAAAGGTGTGTGGTATTTTTCCCCACCTTGTTTGTTTTTGGGTTAGTTGTTTCTGCACTTGACTGTGATTTCTATGTTTTAGCTTCGCTTTCACTAGAAGGGAATGTAAGTATGCTGGTTCCAGGTGGATCTCCAGTTCACTATAGCACTTTTCATCCTTTACCAGTCTCTGTACCGTAGCTTTCTGTTGTTATTAGATGTTGGGCTCTGGAGATAAATTTCCACCCTTACCAGCAGATATCTTCTTCCCTGCCAAGAACAGTGGCAGGGAGGTTTATGTTTAACTATATAAATTTAATATATATTGCACATACTGTATTTCCAATTTTCCACAGGTGGTTCTTTTGGATAATATTTTAAGTAATCCCTTTTGAATTTGTGAAATTTCATGCATTTAAATAAAACCCATGGGGGATCATGTAGGACAACCATGTGTCTTGCCACTGGGTGGCACCTATGCTCCACATTCATCACATTTTCTTCACAGCCTTAAGTGTCTGTATTAGAGTTAGACATAGTATATGTTTACTATCATTTCCCCCAAAGTAGGCCTTTTAGTGTTCTTTTCCTGTTTTGATGAAAAGGATATAATGTGATATAATGCTTAAGCATGACAGAGTAGGAATGTGGCACACAAGTGGGATAGACTTAACTGTGAAGCTGAATGTGAGTTGGTTGCTTTCTTGTAGCCCAGCTTCACAGATTTGTTATGAAAGTGAAATGGGAAGAAACAAATGTTATATGGGACTCCTTGGAGATAGTGAAGGGTGTACCTATAATACTGTAAGAGCCATCAGTTCCTTTTCCTATTTTCCTTTTGATTATTTTAAATTAATTGCATTGTTAGTGTAAAAGTTTTCAATAGCATTAGGAATATTTGAGGTGGAAAAGTGAATAAATAAATACATATGTGAAGAAAATTAAAACTCACACTTTCTACTCTGCCTTGTATACAATATGATGTTGCTTTACTTATGAGCTTTGCATTATAGTAACTAGACACTTTTGAAGTATTTCCACAAGGCTTCCAGACTGATTAGTTGTCAAGATCTCTGTTTAATGCTTTAAAAGACATGACAACTATATGTTTACTCACAAATATATTTCTAGCACACACACACAAACACATACAGAGACTCACTCAAACACAGGATGAACAAAGTAGATCATAAACTTTAAGAACTCCCGAATAATCACATTCCAGTCTTACAGATTACGGTCCCTTCAGTAATTGTTCAATAAATGGACATTGGAGGGGTGGTGGAAGTGGCTTTATGCATAACCCATACCTGTTTATCATTGCTGCATCTTTGCTCATCCCTTCTCATATTTAATCATATTAAATGTGTTCGGAACAGATGCAAAATTGAAACTTTTTGAGTGAAATATATAGTACATAAAAACAATTTAAGTTTTAAAAATTGTTACTGTTCCATTTATTCTAGAGGGGGAAGACAGAATAAAACATCCAGGAAAATGTGGGGGAGTGCAGCAGTAGGCAAATAAGTATCTGCTTGTGAAATAGGATTTCCACTCCCTCAATTTTCTTCTCCCATACAGAAAGTCTGCCAAATCTGTCTCAGAAATTTAGGGCAAGTTTTGTAAATACAGAAAGTACTGCACGGAAAAAAACATTTCTTCAACGGAACCATTTTCACTCAAAGAAGTACGTATCTGAATTCTGCCTATTGTTATATTTAAAAGTATTTAATTGTATTAATGTATAAATTGTCTTTTCATCCAATGAATGCTTTATGTTGCAATTGGAATTAAGATTAAAGAGCTATAGTAAATGACACACAGACACATCTGGAAAGAATTAGAAGAGAAAAGTTTCATTACAAACAAAATGGAAAAGAAGTCCTCGTATATCACCCATTCATGACTCTGTCGCTTTGACAATCCAATAATACTGGCCTTAGTTTCTGTATGTTGAGCAAAATCAAAACTGATTTTGGGATGTGTAAAACTGTACTTTGGAAAAATAAACTATGGGAAGGTCATCCCTATGCTGGTTGTTTTTTGAAAATTGATCTTGTACTATTTCTGGTACAGTGGATGACGTTTATGTCAAAGCCAAACATAGCTTTCTATTACTCCCTTGAGAAAAGGTATAACGGAAAATTAACTTTTAGGAAAAATACAAAACACCTGGGAATCACAAAGGCCAAAACCCACCATCTATCAATTTATCTGTGTCCATAATAGTAACACCAACAAATCTTGTTAGAAAGAATTGGAGAGTGGCTCTGTATTTTCCTGAATATGTAATGGTATGTGAGAATGACCTTGGGAGACCCTTAGAAGAGCTGGAAACAGTCAGAGAAGAGGGAGCATAGCCCATGGCTGCTTAATGGGCAGGGCAGGTGGCTCAGGAAGGACCCTCCCTAAATTATCAGGCTCTAAAGATGATGCCAGGAAAACTGTATTTTCAAATTTGCAAGATTCTGTTACTATTAAATATTAGTCAATCAATGATAATATTAAAGAATCTGTTAAAAGATTCTGTTCTCCAGCTCTCTAGCCTTGCTCTCTGTTCTCCACCCATCCATCTTTTTGGTTATCATATTGATGTGTTCCTTTCTCATTGTTTATTTTATTGTTCTATTATTTTACTTCTGTTCTGTTTGCACTCCTTTCCTTTTCTTTCTACGTATTAAAGCCACCTAGAGTAGCCACCTAGAGTAGCCCCATGGCAATTTAGTCAGCAAATAAATTTAAGAAATAAATAATAATTATGGCTTTATAATAAAACAGATTTAACCCCTATGGTCTGTTTCCTTTCTGGTCTATCGGTAAAGTTATTTTTCATTTTTAGTAAAATTCTTGGATCAGTGTTCAGTGAAAGACAATAAAGGAGAAATGGGGAACCTATAACTTGCTGAGCGTTCCTTCAAATATCAGCAATATTTGAAGGTTTCAAGCTATCCTCTCCCTGTATAAAGAACTAGTAGCAAATTCAAACAATTTCTGTTCTTAGAAACAAAAGGGGATACTTTCAAATACAATGTGTGGCAAAAGATGATATGTCATAATGCTAAAGCTACCCTCTGGGAGATTAACGTGGGGGGGGGGGGCGGTGTCAAACACAACTGTAAAGCATCCTTGTGAGACATACAAATAGAACATTTGCTGAAGATTAACATGAAGTTGGAAAGTTAAAAAACAAAACAAAACACAATTGCATTGCTTAGCCTTCTTAAACAGAAAACTGAAAACTGTGCCCAGAAGAGAAGTTTCAAACAAATTATACATCACTATCAATTATATTAAAAAGTAAGTAATAAGAAGCTGATGCCAAGATCAGGGGGTTTATGCAATGGCATTCCAAAGGAGTAATGCTTACAAATGATACTGATAGAAAAAGAAGGGAATCATAGAGAACAACCCTATTAATAATGGTCAGTATTGTAATGATAATTAGATGTGACCCAAATTATTGGCCTGAAGAGGGAACCCAAATTATTGGCCTGAAGAGAATTCATAGATTTTGCAATTATGTGACATGGAAAATAATCAGCGGGAAGTCAGGAGTGCCTAGCTAAACATTTGCACGTTGCCAATAAAGCCACAGTAGCACATCTCAATTTTAGGAAACTGAGAGTTCATATACAAACTTATTCTTAAAACTTATCTTCTATATGATCTTTCTCACTCTCATAGGCCAAAATTCTGGTGTCTCCCTTTCTCCTCTTTGCCTATCCATTCTATGTTCTAACCACTCTGGGCAGAAGGAATTATACTGGAACTCTGAGCACAGCAAGAGTTCTTTCTAAAGTATTTCCTAGAAGAGCAAATCATCACACATTGATTTTTGTGTACTGCTACCACCCTGATCTTTTCCAAGTTAACACTACTTATGCAACCTAATGCTTTATTGCTCAAATTTGTTGCCAAATGTTGCAATTCCTAGCTAATATTGTGATTGTGTTACTGAAAACACATGCAACTGATAGTGTTGTCATGCTTTAAACTCAATGAGATGAACTATGCAATTTTATTGTGACTATGTTTCCCCATACACTTGGTGTTGTGGTGTGTGGTGAAAGACAGTTGCATTCTTAATGCAACTTTTTTTTTTGAAAAAATTTTTTTTTAAATTTTATACACAAACAAACATTTAATACATCAGTCATTCCTTCCATGTGTCATCTCAGTGTTTTCTCCATGACTTCATCTTTTTGCTGTTTCTTCTGTCTTCATTTTTACTTAAACTATTACAACATTCCTCCGAAAGTACAATATTTTAATTATACCATTTTCTTAATAACTGAATAACTATTAATTTGCTTATCTATATCTCTTTTCTAAGCAATGGTAAAATTGATCCCATATTAAAATATTCTGAATCCTCTCTTCCTTTAATTATCAAACTTAATCTATTCATTTCTGCACAATCTAAAATTTTTTTAATTACTTCTCCTTCCAGGGGTATTTTCTCTGCTTTTCAATATGGAAAGCATTCTTAATGTATGAGGGAAAGTCAGGTTAAGTAGAGCGAGTCAGTTAATTTGTGCCACTACAATAAACAAGGCAAAAGAAAACTGTTTTATGTGCTACTTGTATATGCAATCTATACAATGTAAATTATATACTCCTTTTGCAAATGTGAAAACCAGTTTCATTAAGGAAAATTGAATTTTATCTCTGAGAGGGAGGGAGATGCTTTAAATTTTCAGTGAATTTCCAGGCAAAGCTGGGGTTGCAGTCTTGATCTTCATTTATTTCCACACCACTGTTTTTATTCACTATGTTATATACTGATAATTATGCAACACAATGTGCATCTATAGCTTTTAGCTACATTTCATAAATAAGATGGAACATTTCTGAGAGAAATGTTTTCTGATCTTTTAAAATACATACTTCATATGCATTTCCCCATGGGAAATAATTCAAACTGATGCACTATAATGAACTATATTACAGTCCGAGTCCAACAACATTCTGATGCACATGGTCAGCTAATGGTTTGTAAGGACTGTTGTTTCTCCTCGGCCTGAAGCAGCCCTAAGCATGTGATAAATGGTTCACCACAAGCAGATGCTAGCAGCTTGTCAAATTAAATCTCCTCATTGTGGGTTTAAATAATATCATGAAACCAGACCACCCAATGCTACAACTAGAGGAAAAAGAGAAGGACATGGAAGGATAAAGGGGAGGGAAAGGAACTGATGATGAGGTGAAAGAGAAATGGTGAAGAAGGAAGAGGAAAAAAGAGATTTCTATATTGGAAAATAAAAACATAATTACAAAAATGGCATTGTACTCACACTTTCCTTTTCGGAAGGTGGTTGCTTTATGTCTAATCCACTTCCACTACCACCACACTAAAGAGATTTTTAAAAAATACAAAGAAGAGTAACCAATACATTAAATCAGCAGATATAGTTCCACTAAGAGAAAAAACAAACAAACAAACTCTGGTCTACATCAGGAATGAGGAAACATGGCCATATAGATGCTGAAGTTCTTAATGTAATACCCTATTTTGGCATGCTAGTTGGGATACCGGGAACTGTAGTTCAGGAACATATCAAAAGCTACAGCATAACTAATTGGATTTATCTTAATTTTTTCTCATCGGTCACAATGCTTTAACATAAAATATTAACAAAGCTGTATAGCCATCTGCATTAATATTCTGGAGTTGCAGTCTGCCAATATTGCCACATTATGACACATTAGACAATAGTGAAGATCATGAGCCAGTGTAAGCAGTCCTTTTTTGTACCTACAAAGTCCAGGTTCTCAGAATATTTAGCTAAATATTCTCAGAAATCAAGGCAGGAAAAGACTTTAATTTGAGTTGAACAGCAGCTACTGCCAATGGAACAGTAATATTGGCCGAAATTGACTACTAGTCTGATTCTATGGTCTCACTAAGCTAATCTTCCTTTAAATTTCCATGTTCTATTTCTTAGACACAAGGAGATCAAACACTTCTGCTTGTGTTTCAAATTATTAACAGCTTAGCAAGTCACTTGACATTTAAAGTATGATTGGTGAAAACAACTTAATGAAATATGTTTCAAATTTAGTTAAGAATAATCAAAATTCAGTTAGATTTGGAAAACACTACTGCGGTTAAGCAAAAACAGAAGTTCCATTGGAGGGAAAGTTGGAGTACGTAGGTTTGACAGGAAGCCAAGACCATTCTCAGAATGTTAAACTAAAATTCAGGTTCCAACATAACCTGCCCAGGATAAAGGGGCTCCCATATGTTCACATGTGCCAAAGGTGCTTTTTCCAAAAAGTTATTGGTTTTTTCTTTGAAAACGTTTCACTTCTCATCCAAGAAGCTTCGAAGAAAAAAAGCCAAGAAAATCCAGTTGCTTTGTTGAAAAGCATCTTTGGAACAACCATGTCCTGAATGTTTGAGAATTTTCATAGACATATGTTTACATGTTGGAAAAAGACATTTGCGATAGAGTCACTCACCGTATCACAGTCATCATCTTCTTCAACACACTGGTAACCAGCAGCCCAAGGATTATCTTTTATTTTTAATTCTACAATGATGCCCTAAAAAAAACAGAAAAAAAATTAGTAAATCTTCAGCTTCACAGAGGCAACCCCCCCCCCCCCCCGCCTTCCTCCCTGTTTCAGGGAATATAGAATTCCCAGGTCTGTGCCCCCCCCCCCAAATTCCCATTTTATTTTAAGCCAACATTTTTTATAACACAAACACGATTAACTTATGAGTGAAGTATTAATACCCAATCTACAAAATAAGAAACGTAAGGCAGGAGAACAAGTGGTATAATAAACATTGTGCTTTGTGGCAGAAAGGGTTAGATTCAATCCTTTTAAATTTTTCCAGATTATTATTCTGATTGCAATGGTTTTTGGAGGATCGTGAGCACGCAGATTTGGCATTTCCAACATTTATAAACTATTTACAGATTGCTGCTATTTTCTGCTGACCCTTTGTAATCTGCATGGCCATCTAGCAGCAAGGTGCGTAATTCTGTAACTCTAGGTAACATTTCCTAAAAATAGTGGCTTCTAACTCAAAATCCAAGCACTGGTTATTATGGTTTTCTTGTAATCCTTTAGATACAATTTAGCAGCACAACACTAACTCAAACAAACCATCTCAAGACACATCAAGATATTTTTCACAGTGGGTTCATCCATTCAATCTCTATTTTGACTTCCAAGACACTGGTTTACCATTACTTGAAAACATCACAACAGAACTTCCATCTTGGGTACTGGCCTGCCATCAAAGCAGACTGAAGCTAGAGCCAACAAAAATTTGTTTCTATCAGAAATTGAAATATGATTTTCAATTCTCTATTGCAGGTGACCACAACCTATGGGCCATGTCCCACTACTGGGCTGTGGCCTGTTGGCCACCAGGCCACGTGAGTGGCTGGCCAGTGTGCATGCTTGAGTGCGCGCACCCTCGCCCCACTTGTGCTAGCATCGCCGCAAGCATCGCACGGTAGTGTGGCCCATTTGCATTGCATGTACACTTACGGCCCAATTTGTGGGTGTGCATGCACACATAAAGGTGCCTGTTCCTCCCTCCCACTCTCAGGCCACCAACCCAGAAAGGTTGGAGAACTCTGCTCTATTGGATGAAAGATTCTAAGGGAAGATCTTAATTTCCAGGGGTCAGTTCAGGATTGCCCACTCCCACCAAGCTATAGGGCTGTATGCCTCCATGGACATTTTTCTTAGTTCAGGGGTCCCAAACCCTGGTCCGGGAACCAGCATTGGTCCATGGCATGCCAGCAACTGGGCCATGCAAACAAGAAAAACCCCATCCACGGGATGAAGGCAGTATGCCAAATCATGCCCCCGCCAGTCCTCTCTCCAATCCTTGGTGCCCTAAAGATTGAGGGCTGTTGTCTTAGCTGATGGACACCACAGAGCTTCACCAAGGAACCATAGGGCAGGGGGCAATAATTGGAGTAATATTGACCTTAGGGAAGACCGCTTTCCTGGGGTCAACATTCTCTTTTGTGCTCAAAATTATTTTTAAAAAAAAATTAAGTGCCTGTTCAAAGTTTTGGCCACACAGCAGCAGCTTCCCCAGTGGCAGCATATCCTTCCTTTATTATCTCTCAATTCAGAATCTCGGAATAGTCTATTTCATGGCTGAAAAGGTAAGGCTTCTTTTCATTAGAGAGAACAAGAAACAGATATTTTGAAAGCCTGCTTTTGCCCTTGGCTTTGTCCTTCCAAAGGTTGCTCAAAACTTTGCCTGGGGCACTTCTTGGAGGCCAAGGTCCTTTCAGTCTGGCCCAAAATGGCTCCCAACACCAGCAGCAACTATCCTTGCCACCCTCAAAATAAAGACATGGCAAGAGTCCACCATGCTTAAAACCTCCATAAGAAGATAGAATGAAAATGAATTTTGCCGCCTCCATGGCCTGCTCGCTGCTCTCACAGTGCCTTGTGCACCACACTTAAATTTAGCGCACTTCACAATGAGGGAGACAGCATCCTCTCCTCCTCCTGGAACTCATTACAACACAGCGCATTAGCTGCATCAGGGCCAGACCAGTGTCTTGGAGCAGAGATCAAGTCGTGGGTCTCCCCAAGTGACCGAGGTGCACACGCAGCACCAAGAAGCACCTGCGAGATCAGAGGCAAGAACGGGGCGCTTCCCTCCCGCTCTGGAATATGGAGTGAGTCTCCAACCCCGCCATCACCCTTACCTTCTCAGGCCACATGAAGAATGACCAGGAGGGAAGGGCGAGGGGTGGGGCCAGCCAGCTGACAGGGAGCCACAGCAGGGGGACGAAAGAACCGCATGTGGCTTGGGAGCTGCACGTTGCCAACACTCGGCCTAGGTACTCTGATTGGGAGCACATACCTGGTTGGACTGATTCTTAGTCCACTGCCATTGATCTGGAAAAGACTATAAGGACTCTGCAATGGCCAAAGTAGATTATCTGTCTACCAATGATTCCTGTCTGTCAGGTGGACCCTTGATACGCAAGATTCTTTTTTAGGTAGGGATGAAAGCAGTGACATGCTTCCTACTATTCTGTGATTCACGATCATCAGATTTTAGACAGACCCACAATAAGAATTTTTCAGCCACATCAGGACTGCAGAGCCAGTGGGCGGAATGAGCATGCAGATTTAAACAAGATTAAAGTGGGGGGGGGATATCTGTCTGAATCTGTGGAGGCCTTTCCTTTCAAGTTAACAACTTGGAAAAGGAGAGCAGAACATGACTGTCAGGCAACTAGACACCCCTTGGAATTATACACGGAGAACATTCCTGCTGTAGCCTGCCGGTTTAATGGGGTCATAGACAAAAATCACAGGGAGGAGCAAGTTATATATTTTTTTTAACCCAGAGTTTTATGTGTGCAGCTGGTTTTCAAAGTTGCTCTGGAGCAAGGATTCCAAGGTATTTTACAACACTCATCTCCTTGCTATCTTTTTCTCTCTGGGGTCATGAAAACTAAGCAACCCAAAAGAGGAGGCTATTCCATGGGTGAAGTCATACTTCAGTACAAATCTGTGCATGTCCAGATTTTTCTCTCCAGGAAACAGTGAGAAATATCACTTTCCTAGCTCCAAACATCACATTGAGATGACTCAGGGAACTAGTAGCTTGAGAAGCCCTCTAAGGGCAGCCATGGGCCATAGGCCGTCCTGTCCCCCTCCTCAACTTTCATGCATTGTTCATGTTTATGTTCCCAAACTTTGTCAGCAAACCAATTGAATTGGAGTGGGGTAGTTTCTCACATGTTTTTGGTGGGGAATAAAAGAAAACCGGTGCACTGAGCAAACGTAACACATCTATTGGTAATAAAAAATAACATCACACTGGGGGAGTGGGGTGGGGGGAAGCAAATAGACAAAACAATCAGCTCCATAATAACAGTATTGTTATGTCCTTATAAGGACATCCGCCAGGGATTGGCCAAATCCACCGGCGGGAAATTCAAACTCCTGTCTAGGGGTGGTGCGTCTGCCGGAGTGAATATAAGGAGAGCTCCGGCAGCGCAGCGTCAGTCTATTCCTAGGCCAAATAAAGTACTGAATGGATCTAACAAGTATCATTACTATGCTGCTGAAAAAGAAGAATTAGTATAAAACTTCCAGCCCTAGCCACAAAAAAAGCTACTGCTGCTAATTTACTGAGCTCTAAACTATCAAGAAATTATAACTCAACAATAATATAATCTACTTGGAAGTGGAAAAACTAGATTTATATCTCAACCCAATAGCCTCAGGCAAGGATATTGGAGAAATGAATGGTTAGATTTAAAGAGGGAGACATA
Source organism: Masticophis lateralis (assembly GCA_030761175.1). Lineage (NCBI taxonomy): Eukaryota > Metazoa > Chordata > Lepidosauria > Squamata > Colubridae > Masticophis > Masticophis lateralis. The sequence goes on along the minus strand of JAUDYJ010000001.1, from coordinate 242,410,268 downwards.
ACGATTGCATTGTTTCTTACATTCAGGTCTCTATTGAACCCTATGATCCATCCAACCATAGTTCCTGTCTTGCTTGAAACCTGAACAAGAGAAAGGGTCTCTCCTTCTTTTTTTCGATAGATCCTGAATTTAAAAGATGATCTCCCTGTTCTTTCACATCTCTATGACAGAATCCTACACCCTGTCACTCTGCCTCCTGAAGCATCTTTTCTCATTCATGCATAGATTCCTGACAAGATGTGGCAAACATTTCTGTGCGGTGAGATCTTGATCTGGGATATTGCCATATTCAAGGGTATGACTGAGATATATTGTCTCACTGTAAACACACATATAGTATGTGCTCAATCTCCAAGGATAGATAAGTGGAAGTAGGAGCAGGCAGTGACAGGCCAGAGGTTGCAAGTAGCTGCATGACCAGAAAAGGCAAGAAAAAGATCCTTCCATGATGTTTATATATTCTTAGGGAAGAAAAGGCAAGGAAAAGCTGGTCTTCTGTGAAATTATTCTCAATAATTTTCTAACCCTGTCCCTCTGGTCCTAACTTGGTGTTTCTCAACCTTGGCAGTGTTAAGGTGGGTGGATTTCAACTCCCATGGTTTTCCAGCCAGCATTCTGGCTCGGGAATCATGGGAGTTGAAGCCCACCCAATCGTAAAGCAGCCAAGGTTGAGAAACAATGACCTAACTGTCCATTGATTCCCTACTGCTAATCAAGCCCATCTCTGTGTCATGGGAACAAGGCGTGTGGAAGCTGCTAACAGAAAACAGTGTAATTACACCTGGACATAGCCATCAGTTATGAACTTATGGAAGATAATAGGGAATTTCAATATTCCTTGTTTATTTTTTATTTTTTTTAGCATGCTATTGATTGATTCTTTCCTTAGCCGAGAACTTTGGTTGTTAAAAACCCTAGCAATAATTGCCTTCTTCATAAACCAATTCTAGACAATGCAAGATTATGTAGTCATGCCATGATATTATTATGCAATACATGTAATTCTGTTTATAGACCATGCAACCAAATTCTCCCTGGGAGGCTAGCCATGATTCTGAAAATTCTTCCTAATGATATAATACAGCCAATCAAATTCTATTGTGAGATATCATGAAAATAAATAAAAATGAAATTATTGCTTCCTTTTCTTAAATATTTATATTTTCATTGGTAGGTGAATGCCACAAAACATTTTTACCATAACACTAATGTATTTTATGGATTTTGGATATAAAACATTTCCCAGTATACATTGTAATACACCAATAACACGCTAAACACAATTGTCCGAATTAACTTTAAACATCCAACATCAGAGTTTGCATGTGGGCCTTTGTATTTAGCCTTCTTTGCAGATCTTTGTCATGCAAAGACCTTGACCTCAAAAAGTAGACAGACAATCACTTCAAATTTTTTAGTACTGTGTGTTTATTAAGTTGTTTAATTACAATGTTCTCTAAACAATGCTTCATCCATTAGCATGTCATGTTACTACTATGTGCTTATGTTCCTCAAGATAATCCATACTTCCTGTGAATTTGTTTAGTCTTGCTGCTGCACAGTATACATTCGAAATCCAACAACTTTTTTTCTTAAAAGTCCAAAGAACCTCCCAATCTAAAATACATACAATTTACCCCTGATCAGGGGATTTAAAAAATAGCTGCCTTTTGGACTTTATTACTTGGAAAGTAATTACTTGGACTTTATTACTTGGAAAGAAAAAAAGAAAAAAGTTAAAGGAGTCCCTGGGGGTTTTACTCGGCCAATCATTGCCAACTATAGGGGCAGTGCCATTTTAACTGTGTTCTGTGAGCCTCGGCATATAGTCATGCTGGCCACATGACCATGAAAAATGTCTTCAGACATCAGCGGGTCCCTTGGTTAAGAAACAGAGATGAACATCGACTCCTAGATTCGGAAGCTGAAGCACCACTATGATTCTACGCAGTAGAGTAGTAGTGCAGATGGCAAGAGAACTAAAAACCTATCTTATAGTCTTCTATGATGATATCCAGGACTGAGTCTCTTTGGGCCAGTTCAAAACCATAACTGATCATTACAAGTACAGGAGAACTTTATACAGATTTTCCTACAATTTTACCTTTGGAATAATGAGGCTGCCTAAAGCCTAAACTCATAATCTCCATAAGGAGGAACTGAAAACTTCTCTGTTCACCTCTGAGTTGTAAGTGTGTTAGAAACATGTTAGGGAAAACATGGTTTATTCCAACTATGAACAGAAGAAGCAATAGCTCTCTAGTCTTCTTGGCATCCTGCACAAATGGGAAATTGAACCTATAAGATGCTGCTTACGCCTTTCAGCAATACAAGTTCTAATCACATACTGTCTCAAAGCATCAATTAAATATGTAAGCTCCGGCATATAGTTTAAAGTGTTGGACTAATTCGTTGGATGGCTTTGAGCTTATTATTATGCCAGTGGTAAGCCATGGATAAGAATGACTCTGATTATTCTTAACATAAATCAACATCACTTCAGTGCTTGCTGCTCCCTCATCTGAAGTCTGAGTTAACATTATCAGCAGGCTTCTTCGGACAGGATAATGAACTGCTATTGCAGAGGGTGCAAAATAAAATTCCACCCAACTCTGTTCCTTAAATCCAATTAATGTCTATACATAATTACATATGCCAGCAACTGGAAATATTTTAGTATGTCAGGGTCAGTCACTCCCTACTAAGGTTTAACACTTATTCTTCCTATAATTTCTGGGACACTTGAAGCTTGAATAAAACATCAGCTGCATGTACTATGGATAATTACCTACATCTTTTTCTGAGTGGGTAGGAAAGTCCTCTCTAAAGTTTGCACTGAAAAGCAGCAAAGTTTGCTTTTATCCTCCTTCCTACTTAATTTTTATCAAGGGTTGGTGGAGGGAAGGGAGAGAAACCTCCATGTTTGTCTGGAGTCATTAGCACCAGAGGATTTCTGCTTCTCTCTATCCAGCAAAAAGAAGAATGCAGCAATGGATTTGATCTCAGTGGGGAGCCCCGGATAAACCTCAGGAATCACTAGACTGGCAAATTAAGCCAGTGTCTGAACATGAACTTGAAGATGAAAAATGTTAACTATTTTCACTTCGGCTTTTTTGTTTTGTTTTGTTTTTGCCTCTGAATATCACTACCACAAAAATGGTCTGCAGCCATTATCTGCAAATATTCCTCAACCAACCCTTCACAAATGCCATTAAAAGAAAGAAAAGAGAGAGAATAAAATCCAAAGGGCACTTTGATATGTGGACAGAATGAACACACACAGAGAGAAAATAGAATGGGGAAGAAAAGAAAACAGATTTTTAACCACAGACATATTTATTTATACAGGTTTGCTGTAACATGAACGCTCAGGAAAGCAATTCTGTCACATTATTGATTGTGGTCTGTTGAGATGCAAAGTATGCAAAGCTACACTGAGAGTTAGTTGTTGGTTGCACACCTGACATGCTTCACAATGTATCCCACATATTGAATGTGGTTTCTATATAAGTCTGGAAAGCATGTTACAGCCCTCTTTCACTTTTTTTCTTCCATAATCCTAGATCTCAGGTGCATAAAACAGAGAAGGAAATAAATAAAAAAAATTTTCAGAATGACCAACACATATGCCAAAAAATATTGATGGCCTGGGGAGGGGGAACAAATGTTATTCAAAATGTTTTGCAGAAATTCATAAAACATAGATGTTTATTCATTCCCGTACTTGTAGTTCTAGTTCCTAAATTGTACACAGTTGAAGAAAAACTGATAATGAAAGATAGCTAGACAGATATATGATGGAGGATAAGACATAGATTGAGTATGGGCATCAAGAAAAATCTCCCACACCATTGAGGGTGGGGGGAATAACTAATCTTTGCTATTTTCACTTTTGGGAAAACATCAATTTATAATAACCATCTCACTGGAAATGAGCAAGCTCACCTGGTATTTATCAGGATCAGCACCTCCAGCTTGTCCCACAAATAATCCTGCTCCTTCTTCCAGCTCTATCTTACCAGATGACCTCTCTAGATGAACCATCTTAAATTCTTCACAGTCCATATAAAGCACCACATTGTAATCCCGCACGCTGAGGGCAAAGCGAGTCCACAGATTGACCAGGGAAGGCACGGTAAATGTGGCTGCAATGTTGGAATTTTGAGAGCCGGGCTCCGTATAGTAGAAGATGATCTGCTGTTTTCCATCTTTCACCTCAGAAAGTTTCACACCGACGTAGATGATTGACTGGGAGGCATCCGTAAGAGCAAAAAGCACCCCTGCGTTGTCCGAAGTGGATTGAATGTAGAACAAGAGTGAGAAGTCTCTGTAAAAGGGGCTTGGGAGATGGTACCGTGCCACTTGTCCTGCATTGGCATCCGGACTAAACACGTAAGCAGGGCTTTTGTCTGGGCCATAGATTTTGGTTATCTGGTCTGGCGGAGGATCGCCAATTAACTCTAAGAGACCAACTTCTCTGCTGAAATTTTCTGTTAAGAAAAGAAATTGGGTAGTTTCAGAAACAACAAGGATAGTACTCAACATCCCCTGGAAAATCTCTTTTAAGAATCAGAGTGGGAAAAGGATAATCCTGAGCTTGGTCCTATATTGAATCCCACTTCTTCTGCCCATCCATATAGCCCAGCTATTTCCCACCTATAGATTTTTTTTAATCTCTCAAAATATTCAGTATAAAACTTGTTGCACAGTGAAGAAGGCATGCTGCAGTGTCATCGTTCTGAAACAAGTAGGATTTCCAGATGGGTCCAGCATTCTACAAGATTGCCTGCTCTCAATTCAAGAAATGTGGTTGTATGATAAATTTATATTTAAATTTTAATTGTAATTTTACATAGATTCAACAGCTCTCTCCCTCTCCCTCTCCCCCCACTCCATTAAATAGACAAAGTTGCTGTTGGTTATTAACCTAACCAAACCTAGATATGGTCCTATATGAGCCAGGATGCTCTGCCAACATAAACTCACTCCCCTCCCTGATCACGCCTCCTCCAACTGGAATATTGCAGTATAGTCTACATGGAACTGCTTTTCAAAATGATACAGAAGCTTCAGTTGGTCCAAAATGTGGCAGGCAATCTACTAGCTAAAAGCTTTGGTAGTGCAGGATTACACCTATTCTTAGGTCACTCATTGCCAAAGGGCTCCTGGGCCCAGTTCAAATAGTTGGTCATTACCTATACATTGTGGGGCTAAGATGGGCCTCTTGCAGAGGTGGGTTTCAGCAGGTTCTGACCAGTTCTGGAGAACTGGTAGTGGAAATTCTGAGTAGTTCGGAGAACCGATAGTAAAAATTCTGACTGGCCCCGCCCCCATCTATTCTCTGCCTCCCAAGTCCTAGCTGATCAAGAGGAAATGGGGATTTTGCAGTAACCTTCCCCTGGATTGGAGAGGGAATGGAGATTTTACAGTATCCTTTTCCTGGAGTGGGGTAGGAATGAGATTTTACAGTATCCTTCCCCTGCCACGCCCACCAAGCCACACCCACCAAGCCACACCATGCCATGCCCACCAGGCACAACCCACAGAACCAGTAGTAAAAAATTTTGACACCCACCCCTGGCCTCTTGGCTATCCCACCCCAATGAGAGATCCATAGGCTGAAATGAGGTAACCAGACTTTTCAATAACAGCATTTTGAAATAGTCTATGTGTAGTATTGCAAACCAGGAGTTCAGCTCTGTTGATTTTCCTTTCATTGAGAAAGTCCCTGAAGCTTCTTTATTCCAACAAGCCAATCATATCTTTGGGGGGCAATCAGTGTTTATTGTGTTAAAGATTATGACACATTATATCAACTGTCTTTTTTTGTTTATTGGACATCGGCCAGAATCCTAGTGATGGAGGTGGTATATGAATATCATAAAACCAAGAAATAAACAAATATGTCAGAAAGTGCTAAGGAGTCAAAATGAATTAAAACAATAGCTGACCAGAAACTTCAGGCATAAAATCACATTCTGCGATCCCACCACTTTGGCTTTCTCCTTACATGAAGAATGTGGGAGGAGGAATACATCAATTTTTCAGATACACAGTCTTGATCTCCCAATTCACACTGAAACCGTTGAAAAATTTTCAGCGCTTTCAGAGCTGATCTGGTTTACTTCAAAGAGGATGATTTTGATTGGGTATGTCCGAATTCTTTCTGAATCAGCAGTTCTGGATTTGGCTGAATCAATGCAACCCTTTCCATTTAGCTGGGTTTGAGTAAGTTTCTGAACCACAAGTCAGACAATCTCATTTTAACCATTACTATATTTGAACTCCTGGCAAATAGATGGGGAAGAAATGGAGGTAGTGACAGATTTTATTTTCCTGGGCTCCAAGATCACTGCAGATGGGGACTGCAGCCAAGAAATGAAAAGATGCTTGTTCCTGGGGAGGAAAGCTATGGCAAATCTAGACAGCATACTAAAAAGCAGAGACATCACCCTGCCAACAAAAGTGTGTATAGTCAAGGCTATGGTTTTCCCAGTTGCAATGTATGGCTGTGAATGTTGGACCATAAGAAAGGCTGAGCGCCAAAGAATTGAGGCCTTTGAACTACGGTGCAGGACCAGCATGATCTAATGTACACCACTGGAAGCATCTCATACAAACATTCTCCTAAAACCAAGTAGATTAAAGTTTGGTCCATGCCTGAATGAAAGATCATCCATAACTGTTGTCAGTTACTTTTTTTAAAACAATTAAAAGTATGGATTTGTTCTGACATCTTGATCAAACGGTTAAAAACTTGGAATCAGCAAGTCTTTAGAACCCACCCACCCACCCCCTATTTTTAAAAGAGAAATGAACAAGTCTCTCTGTCCTTCTTTCTAGGCAGCACATTACACTTTACGTACAGAATTCAACGTATGACATTCTTCTTAAAACAATTCAGGCAATTGATCCATGGAATAGATGTCCAGACGGTAGAGATAGGAAAGGCACTTTGAACTGTCTATTTTCAGGATCAGCGCCTACTATAACTTGCTTATAAATTCTTATAAATGCCCCCCTTGAGTGTAATAGGCAAGTTATTTAATTAGATCATTTCTCTCCCTTCCCACATTAGCCCAGCCAGGCATAATTCCAGTCGGCCTCTCTTCAAAACCAATGGTGAAAATGTAAAAAGATTCAGGGGAAATAATTGTTAGGTGGAGGGAAAGTCAAGCACTCCTTTCCAGGGACCATCTTTCTCTTGAAAATACATCTTCTTCCCTCCTTCTCCAAGAAATAAATCTGGAAAATGAGTTCAAAACGCCATTGGAGAATGTAGCTGGAACATACATTACAGGTACTCCTTGACTTATGATGGATCTACTTACCACTCAGATTCAAAGTACCAATGGCCATCTCCCCCACACCCACAGTCATGTGATTACATTTTGGGCGCTCAGCAAACAACCAGCCCACATTTATAACTGTTTGCAGTATCCCATAGTTACCTGATTGCAATTTGTGACATTTTTTACCATAATCTGCATTTACTTCCAGTTTCCAGCAAAAAAAACAAAACAAACCCTATTCATTTACTAACAATGCATTTGTATAATGACCACAGTTTTGCTTAGCAACCATTGCAAAAAGGGTCATAAAATCAGGTGCAGCCACATGGATAGCTGCTCAATTATGGTCGTAAGTCAAGGACTACCTATCTCGGGGTATATATGACTTCCAGTTTGACTAGCAGAATTATGTTGAATACTGCTTATTCCTCATTTCTTACTGATATTTTTATACTGTTGAAAAGGAAGGACCCAGTATATCTGTGGAGTGATCAGCCTTACCACAGTTTCAGCCTAGACTGCAAGATCTTCATTTTGACAAGTAGGTCAAGGAAAAGCAGGAATTCGAAATCCTCCCTCAGGCAGGGCTCTGTTCCACAAGAATAACATTTTACGGATTTTCAAGACTTCCATGAAATCTATCACAGACCCAGCATCTGTTGCTTGCTGGCAGGGACCAGACACAAGGGACTAATTCACACCAACAACAGGATCTATCTTGTTTCAGTTTGTATTATTTGGATGGGAAAACATTCTTCCTGCACTACAACTGGAAATCCCTGCACAAAGTCTCTAGTGACTCTGCTAAAAGCTCACAGTGGAAAGCTCATCATGAGAATACAGATTCTGCAGCGGCTGCTTCCTTTCCCTTTGTGGCCCCAAGAGAGACAAGACATAGAATGTCATTTTTATCTCTTCATTTCTTTTTCCGGATAGAATCAGCTGAGAAATATAGCCAATTTCTATAGAATCAGCTATAGAAATCATGTTCTATAGGATATATTCTAACAATGTAGAAAATGTAGTATGGCCAATGGTTAGAGCCCAAATACTTTGCATATGTTTAATTTAAAAAAAAAACATGAGAATGGAAAACCAGAGTTGATAAAACTGAAAACTGAAAACGTTGCGAACTGAATCTACAGTTCAAATCTACAGATTTCCTCGAAGAATTGAAATAATCTATTCAGCTAAACATTATTTTTGCAACCACAGAACTGTATTTAAACCAGGATTGTAATGAGTCATTCACCACCTCTAAATAAAGAGGCTGAGAATTTCTAAGCAAGCTGAAAAGAGACACTGGATATAAATTTCAACCTGGCTCTGGATGGAGTAAAAACAGAATGGCAGACAATTTACTTTTTAAAATGTAGAGCCACTTTTATAGACTTTCTTGCATGGCAGGTTTAGGTAATGAATTTAATCTCTTCCCTATGGCAGCCAGAATATAATTAGCAACAAGGTGGTTCTACTGCCCTTAAAGCAGGATGAATAACTTGGAGTCCAGGCCCTGAAATCTTTGGATGCAATTGAAGAGAAAAAGTTAAACTGATAAAATAAGAAACCCATTAAATGCATGGCTTGTACTTGAACAACAATCCTATTAAGTATATTGAATTAGACTTAATTCAATTGTAATAATTAGATTTGTCAATGAAGTGAAATGTAGCTTTTGCCTTGTCCTGGCCCCATCTGCTACGTCCTGGACAGCAACCTGCAATGCCAAATAGTGTCAGCTCAGCCTGAAAAAACAATCTATCCCTCCCTCCTTCGCACTAAAAGGAACTGCTCCTTTTCCTCAAAACTTTGAGAATGGTACACCCATAAAGCAGGGGTGAAATCCAGCAGGTTCTGACAGGTTCTGGAGAACCGGTAGCGGAAATTTTGAGTAGTTCGGAGAACCGGCAAATACTACCTCTGGCTGGCCACAGAGTGGGGTAGTAATGGAGATTTTGCAGTATCCTTCCCCTGCCACACCACCAAGCCACACTCACCAAGCACACCACGCCCACCAAGCCATGCCCACAGAACTGGTAATAAAAAAAATGTGGATTTCACCACTGCCACAAAGTACCTTAAATATCCCATTGTATGGACAATAGGGGCAACCTGAAAGTAAGAATAAATAAAATATTCACGTGGACAGAAATGCAAATACGTTCTGATTTAATAATCGTTTTGTAGCCCTGTATGGAATTAAGGAGCTAATTTTAGTTGCACTTTACATGGAACATAAAATGAAGATGCACTATAGGGAGATGGCATGTCAACTTTAATTCCTAAAATATATGCATTCATTACATTGCCTGAACAGAAACCTCCTCCAGACTCAAGCTCTGTTCAAATATGTTAGTGAGTGTGGGTGGGAAATGACAAAGTCTTTCATTGCCCCCTTCACAGACACACATTCACCCTATATACATATAATGCATGAATAGGGCTAAAACTCTTTTAATAGTCTATGCAAAACTGCAGTGTTTTTTGTTCTTACAGCCCCTTATGCTCTTCATATATGGAAGCCCTAAGCATAGTTGCTGTTCCTATGAAGATGTCAGCCCCAAGTTCCTCCCCATGGCAAGTGGCCTTGCACAGCCCTTTTTCAGGTTATTTATTTACTTTTTTAAAAAATTAGATTTGTATGCTGCCCTTCTCCGGAGACTCAGGGCGGCTTACAATGCGTTAAGCAATAGCCTTCATACTTTTCTATATTTTATACAAAGTCAGTTTATTGCCCCCACAAACTGGGTCCTCAATTTACCTACCTTAGAAAGGATGGAAGGCTGAGTTGACCTTGAGCCTCGAACCTTGCAATAATTGCAGACAGCTGGATCTTAATAACAGGCTATTAGCCTGTTGAACTATCTGAGGCTCTTTAAATTTAAAACATTTCCATAGCTCCCTGTCTTATAACATGACACACTTGCAGCGTGCTGTCAAAACAAGCATGAAATGGAGACCCATGGTCCTCCCAATAGTGCTGATCTCCAGCCACCTTGAGCCAAGGGACATCTTATGTACAATAGCCTACAGGTAGTCCTCGATTTACAAGAGTTCATTTAGTGACCCTTCAAAGTTACAACGGCACTGAAAAAAGTGAGTTATGACCAGTTTTCAGACGTACGACCATTGTAGCATCTCTATGGTCATACAACCAATGTAGCATTGTAGCATCTGACTCATATTGATGATGGTTGTTGCAGCATTCTGGGGTTACACAATCCCCTTTTGTGACCTTTTGAAAAGCAAAGTCAATGGGGAAGCCAAGTTCACTTAACAACCGTGTGACTAATTCAACAACTACAGTGACTCAATTAACATCTGTGGCAAGAAAGATCATAAAATGGGGCAAACTCACTTAGCAATAAAAATATTGGGCTCAATAGTTGAGGTATTAAGATAAATTAGAAGGTGGGACCTAGCCAATCTTTGGCTAATCTTGAAAAACAAACTGAGCAGGGCTCATCGTATCTGTCATAAAGGAAATTTCAGGGCTGCAGATGGAAGTAGGAAAAAAAAGGGGAGAGAGATCCTAGAAAAAGGCAGTAGCAAGCTACCTCTATATTGTTGCTACCCCAATCCCCAACCCAAGCTTGGTTGTATCTATGTAGTCAATACTTTTGCACACTTTTCTTACTTAGCCTGATATCTAGAACAGTGATGGCTAACCTTTTCGGCACTGAGTGCCAAGACTGGAGTGCATGTAAGTGCCGGAACCTGGAAGAGAGCAGCTGGCCGGTGCACATGCATGTGGCAGCCAGCTGCTCTTCTGGGTTCCGTCACACGCATGCACGCTGGACAACTGGTCCAGCACTCATGCACACAGGGCCAGCTGCTCCCTTCTGGGGTCTGGTGTGTGCATGTGTGCTGGCGCGAACCCAGAAGAGCAGCTGGCCGCCGCATGCATGCACACCAGAGCAGCTGGCCGGCACACTTGTGCACGATGGTACCCGGAAGAGCAGCTGGCAAAGGCGCACATACCCACAGGGAAGGCTCTGCGTGGCACCTCTGGCACATGTGCCATAGTTTTGCCATCACGGATCTAGAAGGTTCACTTTTGTGTTACATAATGATGCACAGGCTTCACATTTCCTTCTCACTGACCCACTTGGTATACATGGCCAATGAAGAAACGGTCATGGAAGACCTTCATGTGATAGCCATACGGGGTAGTCAATGGCTTTCCTTGCTACCTGTAACAATGAAGGGAAAATATTCTCTGACTATATATATTTTTGCAACACAAAATTGCCCAGCCATTTCCTCCCACAGTCCATCAGATTCAGCTCACTTTGTGTGTCAGCAGCAGATCACACAAGACAGTCGTAACAGTCTACCATGTGGTGGCTACTTTTCAAGCAAAGAACACTTGACAGTTACCACTTCCCACCTTGCTTTCTATCTCTCTCATTTTGTTTCTCCCTCTAGAGCAGGGAATCCCAACCTTTTCTATATCCTGCATCCCTAGAACACTTCTGACATATTCTCACACCCCTTAAAAATAATTAATTATATGCATATAATTATACATATATACTATAATTTTGAAACTTCTAAATCCAAGTTTTCGCACCCTCTGGAATATCATCTCACACCCCCAGTTGGAATCCCTGCTCTAGTGGAAATGATTAAAATCACAATGAAATCACAAGAAGACAAGCCAACTTCTTTCTGTCCCCTTTACAATATCCCATGAAAATTCAAGAATGGGTCATTTTAGTCTCCGGGAATAAGAATCACTCATCTCTCTGGTAAACATCTTTTAATTTAGCTCCATATAAGACCAAGTCTGTTTGTGATTAAACCTTAGGCCCCTTTGAGTTAATCAAGTGAATTCTCTGCACAGGTTGAAAGTTCTCATGATATGCCACACACATAACAAGTGTGTCATGCAAGCAGGCCTTTGGTGATGATCTGACATGCTGGTGTTTCTCAACCTTGACAGCTTGAAGATTTATGGACTTCAACTCCAAGAATTCCCTAACCAGCATCATATGCCATTTGTTAAAGAAAATCAACTTTAACTGAAACTTTGCTAAACATTTGGTGCTTGCTGTCACAATTTTCAAATCCCACTGTAAATTTTTCATTTCCACGTGCGTTTGAACAGATTGTAATTCATGTGACATTTGCTCTTGCAACATAGGATTAAGAACTTTTTGTTGTACATGAAAAGACTAAATGAATTGCCACTTCAAATAATCCATCTGTCCAATACATTTTCAGAGTGTCTCTCTTTCATCAGTGAATTGCTCTGCTTCCAGGGATAAGAAGTAATGAATGGAAACATATCAAAGAGAGAAGCAACCTAGAACTAAGGAGAAATTTCCTGAGAGAGAGAACAACTAATCAGAGGAACAGCTTGCCTTCAAAAGTTGTGGATGCTCCAACAAAAGGGAGCCTGAGTGGCGTAGGAGGCTAATGCCTCCCATTAAGGCAGCATTTAATATCCAGCTGCCTGCAATTACTGCGAGTTCAATTCTCACCAGGCCCAAGGTCGACTCAGCCTTCCATCCTTTCTAAGGTGGGTAAATTGAGGACCCAGTTTGTGGGGGCAATAAGCTGACTTTGTATAAATATACAAAAGTATGAAGGCTATTGCTTAATGCATGGTAAGCCGCCCTGAGTCTCCGGAGAAGGGCGGCATATAAATCAAATTTTTTTTTAAAAAAAGGAGGTTTTTAAGAAGAGATTGGACAGCCATTTGTCTGAAATGCTATAGGGTCTCCTGCTTGGGCAGGGTCTTAGACTAGAAGACCTCCAAGGTCCCTTTCAACGTTGTTATAAGAGAGGATGCTGACACTACTGTGATATCCTAAAGTATCTGCACGTTCAAAAGTTCATGGTCATTCTACTAGCGCTCCAGGGACTGTCCTTTTCAGGGAAGAACACAGCTGCATGAGAGAAAGAAATCTCTAGCCTTGCAGATTTTGGCTAGATGAGGCAGACATGAGGAGATCCTTCCAAATCTCTGTTCCATTCTTAACAGCGACCTTATTTTACCTTTCTGTAACTTTCTGTATAAAATAAAATAGATCCTGCAAAGCTAGGATTCTGCAAAAAAGAAAGCACTGCACTGCGCAAGAAAAAAAAAAACTGGCATGCACATGAGAACATAAACTTCAATTAGGGAAAGAATTATGCTCCTATAATTCACTTTTCCACCCACGACCTCTTTCTCATATGCATAGTTATTAGTCACTCTGAACTCAATTTTTTTTTCCTAACTGCCCTTTCCCTAAGTTGTGAAATATTGAGCAGCATATACTACAGTACGACAACTTGCAGAAGCAACTGTTTGTTGGATGTGAGGCAACATGGTGCTGAAATGAGACAATTTCCTGAAGACATAAAGATGACATATTGTATAAATGCAAAAGAGGGGAATAATAGTCTTAACATGTGTATTTTGCAGATAAATATTTTATGGAAAAGTTAGACTGACAGATTGCTACTTATGCTTTTCTTTTCTTTTCTTTTTAACTGGCAAATATCCCTCAGCCACTCTAAAGTGCTTATTTTATATTCCTGTATATCAAATGCCAATAAAAGTGTCAAATAAAATAGGGCCCTTTATAATTTGGCACAAGGAAAGCAGAAATAGATAAAATCTAACCCCTCACCCAGGTGATTCCATAATGTCTTAATATCTGGTCAATCACTGAAATGAAGAACAGGTTTTACTAAAAGAAGACACCTCGTAAGGCACATCTGCAATCATTGCTTTCCCGGGATATCTCCTGCAATATTCTATGTCATCTTGTATCTTGACTATGTCCTTGATAAGGGCTTCAATTCCAAAAGTTTGTGCTTCCTCTTGTTTCTCCAAACATCAAAGGCCTCTGCCAGCACTGTTTTCTCACTTGGCCCCTTCACTATTGCAGTCAGTCAGTCTTGCCCCAGGCCAGTGCTTTCCAGATGTGCCATTTGGTCCTGCCTGCAGCTGACTTCTTACCTTCCTTCCTCTCTCTCTCTCAGTTTCTTGCCAACTGATTAACTCTGGCAACAGCAAGGGTGACATAACAATGCCCTGTTGACAGGCATATGAGTGATCCCAACGGAGTGAAGACCGATGTTATAGTAGTGGTTGCCCACTAAAATGTATATGGGTCTGTGAAAAAGACAACATGTGGCTGTTTGAACACATAGAGAGATATGAGAAGGCTCGTGTGCATTTCCAGTTAAAGGAAGTACAATTAATTATATATATTTTTCTGCAGTGGTTCCATCTTTTCCTCATTAAAGATCCTTGTAAAATTCTGGAATGAAAGCCTCATCAACAGCAGCCTCTATGTTGCCTTGGAGTCAGAAGGGGATCCCACTGTGCATCTTACGCTCAACCTGCATCTTTATCAGGCATATATAGCAAAGATCATGAGTATTGATGTACTCTGTCAGCATGCCAGAATGCATCAACCGCAATTGGCAGCTTTCCTTCACAGAACCTGTCCCTCATTTTCACCCCACAAATAGCCCACTAACAGGAGACCTAGGCAGAATACACTGTGATTTAAAAAAAAAAAGAAACAGCAGCTTTTGATCTTTCACTGCTTGGATTTTTATTTTTGTATTGACTTATCAACCCATATTATGATCATTGTCCTGCTGCAAAATGAAGCACAGAGAGAGAAATTTATGTCACAATTTCTGCACATGTAACTCTCATGTTTGGAGTGCATGTTGTTTCTTTTATCCAGCAAACAGCCCTCTTTGTGTCCTTTAATACTCAATGCATGTCAACATCAAGCTCCATTCTCTCCCAATTTTCTCTATTAGGCCCTTGTTTTGAGAGATACGACTTCCCAAAATAGTTCGTGTCACTGACACGAGAAAGTCAAAATTGTGCTGGACCTTGCTCTTTAGCCCAGTTGGAATATTCATTTGCCCTCTCTAGTTGCTCTTTGGTTACCTTTTCCTGGCCAAGGATTTGGGAAGGGAAGCTTTCCATGCATACAACTTGAACAGGTGAAGACCAAGTTCTACAGGCTTCTGAGGGAACATGGTAGGCTGTCACTTCTCATTCCTCACCCAAAGTGAGTTTGGGTAGTTGAAAGTAGTCACGGTTTACTTTTCACAACCAGTTGCCTACCTAATGTTTGACAATGTGTTATTTGGTTATAGAACTCTCTGAAAAGTAGTGATTTTGGTCCTTGAGAACCTTTCACAGCTGAAATAACTTTCAAAAGGTTTCACTGCCATGACAGAAGATACGTGCTCACAAAAAAAAATGCTGTACTACAGATCCATTTAAATTGCACAATCTCAATAGGAAAACTCTGATTGGTTTATACATTGCTGATTGCTCAAATTTTAGGGCACTTCAAGATTGGAGTGCACTCACTAGTTATTATCTGGAATTCAACAGAGCTTCTTTGTGCCTGCACTGAAAAGTACAGGAACTAAAGCTGGTACTATAGATTCTTGCAGGGGCCTGGTGGCTCAGCAGATTAATGCATTGTGATTAACTCCAGCTGTCTACAATTACTGTAAGTTCGAATCTCAGCAGGCTCAAGGTTGACTCAGCCTTCCATCCTTTCTAAGGTAGGTAAATTGAGGACCCAGTTTGTGGGGGCAATAAGCTGACTTTGTATAAATATACAAAAGTATGAAGGCTATTGCTTAACGCATTGTAAGCTGCCCTGAGTCTCCAGAGAAGGGCAGCATATAAATCAAATTTTTTATATATATATATATATATATATATATATGTATATGTATATGTATATGTATATGTATATGTATATGTATATGTATATGTATATGTATATGTATATGTATATGTATGTATATATATATGTGTGTGTGTGTGTGTGTGTGTGTGTGTGTGTGTGTGTTTTTTTCTTTAAGCCAGGTTTTTCCTACGTAACCAAGATGTTTCTGCAAACTGTAGGAAAAACCTGGCTTAAAGAAAAACACACATAAAACCTACGAAAAGTTTTATATATATACACAGCTAGATTTTACATACATACACACACATACACACACACACACACACACACACACATATATATACATACATACATATGTATGTATGTATGTATGTATGTAAAATCTAGCTGTGTACTTTGATATGAACTCCATAAATCATGTGCTGGAGCCCAAAAGAACACGTGGTTTTATTCCACAATGTCATGTGGATCATTCCTTTTGCCACCCATCTTCCCAGGCACTTCCTCACACGTGCCTGGGATTGCTGTGGGGCAGCCTATCCGCTAAGACACATAGCCAATGGGCTCCCTGACCAGGAATGACAGTTGCTGCTTCCTGCTTGAGGTCATGTATTTATTTCTCCATGGTTCCTCCTTAGCCCTATCATGACTATCATGCATGGTCAGATTAGATGCACCAAGCTGTGACCAGTAGTGTGGAGGCATCTTTGTGAGAGTAGTAGAGAATACACAGTGTACTGCAATTTGTGCAGGGTTTTCTTCTCTGCCTGCCATTGGGTCCACTGTTCCATCAGGAAACATGTACGTGGAAATGTCACCAGTTGCAGCAAGAGTGGCCAATACTAGGACCATTATTATTCATTCCATTTATATATCACAATAGTCATGGTGATTGGAGCTGTGGTGTTCCTGGGTAGGCTGATGAGTTACACAATACGTCGACATTGCCCTGGAATGGCATATTGCACAGGAATTGCAATATGCTGAACAGTGGGAGTGATGCGCTGTTCTAGCTAGATCTGTTCCTATCTATGCAACCTGCTATGTTCCTTTGAGGGCTAATAAAATAACTGTGGACTGGGAAGGAAGATTAAGCAAACCCAGCCACAAAATAATTGTTCAACAGTAAATTTATAATCTTACACAGATTTATGCAGGAATCGGCTGCAATGAATAGAGTAGAAGAGATAAAGGAATGTCCACTTGACATTCATAGGCCTACTTAATATTAAGCATGAAAAACATTGAAAGGGTTGATTATACTGAACCCACACCCACACTACTGTTCCCTTACTATCCCCTCCTAATAAATTCCATTCCTCTACTCCCTGGGAAAGCTGCCTCAATCAGCGTTCCATGCTTCCCAATATAATTGTACATTTTTATTTTGGAAAATAAAATATTTATGAAGAACATCAAGTTTCTCACGAGACAGGCTGGTCACTTCTTATCCAGTAATAATTCATTTAGCAACACCAGCAAAACACTGGGATATTTATATGTTGATCCTACACAATAAATTATTATGTTTCTGGCATAATTCTTCATCTCTTCTCAATCACCCTACAACTGGTGAGACATTTTCCCCCCTCATACATGTTAGGAAAACAAGCTAGAGCTAACTGATGCAAACAAACATCTCTATTTTAAAAAATTAAACTCTAACTATTATAATCATTATTATCCATTGCATGCATTTTAGGCATGATTTAAAACATCCTTTAAAAATAAAATTGTTATAAAACCTGACACAATTACAAGGTGAAAACTATCCCGGACTAGGTTAGATATAGGAAATAAACCAAAACTATAAATCAAAACGTGTCTCAAATTGAAAACCCAGAGTTGATTACTGTGCTAAATCATTTGGCAGAGAGAAATCAAGAATCAAATAAGCAACCCTAATTCATAGTGATATTAAAATTCAGTATCAGAATCAAAAGAAATAAGAGTATTTGAGGAATAAAAATGTGATGCCTGTTCTCAAGTACATTGCTGCATGAATAAGAATATGTTTTTCACAACTTAAATTATGTTTAATTATGTTTTAGATCATTTTTAACTTTTATATTGCTTGTATTTTAATGTTTGGCTGTTCACTGCCCTACATCCGTCAGGAGAAGGGCGGTATACAAATTTAATAAACTAACTAACTAACTAACTTAAAGCACTTATGAATTGAAAAGTTTATTATTCTTACTCATAGAGTAATTAAATCAAATCAAGGGTTTCTATGAAAAGTTTAAATTGGCAACTACAGTGTTTCTCACCAGGGTTAGGTATGGCCTTTTTATATATGAAAAAGGTTAAAAGGGGGGGGGGGTGGTTCATGATCTAATTATAATTACATAGTTACATCTTCTCATATTCTGAAGAAAACTGCTACCATTAAAAAAAATATTCTAACTACATAAAACAGGGTTGTGATTGTTGCCTTTTGGTTAAGAAGCAAATTCTCTCTCTAGCAACGCCATCTTTTACAGAACCGCCCTGTACCTTTTTGAGAGAAATATTAACTACATCATCTAAAGCCAATGACTCATTAACTAATCAACAGACCCAATCCTGTGTACATTTTCATTTTAGTGCACCCTTTACAAGCTTTACAATCTGCAAAAGACATTCATCTAACAAACACCAAAAATCTTGTCCAGTAAAACCCAGCCATGTGGTGTTTAGATAAAAGCTGGCAAAGTTTGGAAATCTTAGGTGTCAACGAAAAGCATTCTGTTCCCCCTGAAATTAAGATAGTGAACATTGAACCAGTTTTTCCATTTTAAATTAACAAACAAGTTCTAATTCTTTCAAGTCCATAAAGTGTTGCCATTTGGTCTTTGCAGATGTTATGTTTGGATGCATGGGATACTCAAAACTAAACAGAAAATCTGCTTTTAAGAAAGATAAAATGTGCAGTCCACAATCTTTCACTCCCACGCAAGTACCGTAAACGGAGGCTGTCAGACCTACAGCCCACAGGAAAAGAGCTAAGGGACACCCTACATTGCTCCAGGACTGCCTCCCCTTTGACCCCAGATCAGGGTCTGTACTGTGAACAAAGATAACCCTTGTTAGTTATGAGTCACCCATCACCACCAGGGAGATTAATGGCTCCTAAAAGATGAGCAATCAAAAGAGATCGCCAGATGTTTGTTCCCTTTTATATACCCCACCCCAAAATAGAGTTCCCAAAGTAGCTAGCTATCTTCCTAATAATGCCTGCCAGTATTCAGCTACCACACAGACAAGCAAAGGTCAACTCACATGACCGCCTTGACCTTTAGACTGTGTGAGAACATCGAAGAGCTAATTTCTCTGTCCCAGTTGGCCAAGACTCCCCTGGGTAGTAAACAGGGACCTCCCCAACTGTAAAGCCTGTGGAGCTCCCTTAAATTGGAAATTCAACTCAAGTTGTGTGTATCATAAAACCTCCTGTTATATATACAGTATTAATGCAAACTGATACATCATATGGAAATTTAAAACATCAACCAAATAAGCAAAGTAAATTAGATAATATGAAAGGAGAGAAATCGCAAGATACGAAGGATCAAAGAACAAATTTTCTTGGCAACTAAAGGTATAAGCGACAGCACCGAAATGGCTCTTACTCCAACTATGTATTTGATTAAGTGGGTTGTTGTCCATGAAGTTGTATGATGTAATTAATGTGTTAGCCTTTCTGATGTCACAAAATTCTTCCTTATATTAAATGAGAACAGTATCTTGGTGATCTCTCTCCAAACTTTAATGTCCTTTATGCTGTCCCAAGATGTAATTTGTGAGTAGTAAAATTCTGAGTCAGAATTCCCATACAGTAATCCTTCATCACTGCTCAGGGTTGATGGAGGGGCATAGTCCAGGTCATCTGGAGGGCACAAGGTTGCCTAACTCCATCTTACAAGTATCCAGGCTTTTTACCATTCCCACACATGGAGAGATATATGAAGATATGCAATTTAATTTCTAATTATAGTTTATGAAAGAAGTTTATTGTACAATCATTCAGATGGTTCCTTCTAGTTCTATTCCACAGCTTCGAGGCCTAGACTGAAAAATAATAAAATTTTCCAGAAAGTTAGGAATTAATAATCTTTAAATAGCTTTGAGAGTCCAAGAGTTGCACGAGAAAAATAACTTGCTCTTCCTTATTCTGTTCTAGCCTTAGGATCCCATTCCATGCTTGGATGATTTCCCAAGGCTTTGTAAAGCCCTATTAATTCCAGGGCAATTGAGCATGATGAGAAAATCCTTGATGTGGGAAGCCAAGTAACCAACAGGGCGTTTACTCAGGATGTCTTCAGTTCAGTGCAAAGTCTCTAGAGTCAGATTCCATTTACATACAAGTGGGCAATCCATGGCCTACTTGTAACACTTGGGTACTGTCCCTTGGCTTTCAAGGCTTCAGGACACAGGTAGTAGTCCTCAACGTATCATAGAGCCATCGTGACACAGTGGTTAGAATGCAGTATTGCAGGCTCACTCCAGGAGTTTAATCCTGACCAGCTCAAGGTTGACTCAGTCTTCAATTCTTCTAAGGTTGGTAAATGAGGATCCAGATTGTTGGGGGCAATATGTTGACTCTGTAAACCACTTAGAGAGGGCGTAAAGCACCGTGAAGTGGTATATAAATCTAAGTCCTATTGCTATCACCACAACTGGGATCAGAATTTCCATTGCTAAGTAAAAAGTTGGGCCTGATTTTACGATTGTTTTTGCCACAGTTGTTAAAGTGGATCAGGCAGTTGTTAGGCAAATCCAGTTTACGCCCTTTTTTACATGTTAGAAACTGGCTGGGAAGGCTGCAAATGGCAGTCACATGACCCCAGGATTTTGCAACCTTTGTAACTCATGCTGGTTGCCAAGTGTTCAGATTTTGATCGTGTGACAGTGGGGAGGCCATGACAAAATTAGGTGCAAGGACCAGTCGTAAGTCATTTTTTTCAGTGCTGTTGCAATGATTACTAAAGAAATGGTTGTAAGTAGAGGATTATCTGTACCTGTTCTTTTTCTCTGCTGACCTGCTGGTAGGAAAAGGATGGCTGTTCTCAAATGGTTTTCAGCAGATCCAAAGAACCAATATTGATAAAACAATTTGGAGGGTAAGGAGGAAGCTTTCAACTCAGTTCACTGATTCTCCCAGTGCAACTGAGTTGCTCTTTCCCCCCAATAACTGCAGTGGTCTTCAGTAGGAATGGTGGGGAAGAAGACACTTTAACCCCATTCTTTCTCCACATGGAAGGATTTTGAGTATGTGTTGTTGATGGAATAATGAGTTTTCTCTCTTTTCCTGTCATTAAATTACATCTTGACCAGAATAAATGGATGGAAGGAAACTTGCTTCCTGGTGAGCCCAAAACAGCTGTGTATATAATTGCATGGATTCTGGACAGTTTGCAGATATGCTTCATAAAAGGAATTTATTTGCAAGGCTGTTGGCTTTAGCAGATATGGGCAACATGTCATCCATTAGTGCAGATTCTCAGAGATGTTTAGTTTGTCACCCAGTTCAGATTTTATTTCCACCCTCCACCCCTTCCTTTTATTTCTTCTTAGTCTTTACTATCATCCCGTTTACAAGAATGGATCTGGCCCCAAAATAAACTCTGCAGTACTGTATTCCATAGTGGTGGTGATGGCAAGACCAAGCGGCCTGGTTGGGGATTAAAGAAGGTGGTAGAGGACCATCCTTACCGGTTTGTCTTCTGGTAACTCTGCATTGTCTGGTTGGCCTGGGCACACCTCCTTGTACGTTCACATTTTCAGATATACTCCTAGCCAAAACATCATACCCCAGACTACAGAAATTTAATAACTATATTTTGTGTACCGTAAATTCTTGTTTTGTATTCTTAATGCTGGTAAACATATATAACATTGGAAGTTCTTCCTATAAATCTGTTCAAGAGATTTCTGCTCACTGCAACTATGGCAATTATCCATCTTTTTTTTTTTTAATTTCCTACACAAGTCTGCACATGGTTTTGTAAACCTAAATACAATATATTTCTTTGGCTGAGTAAGAGAAGCCCACCCAAAATCACTCAGAAAGTTTCTGTGGCTGAGGACAGACTTGAACCTGGGTCTCCGCAGTGCCAGTCCATCACCTTAAGTTTTTCACCACTTCGGGTCATCATATAATCACTTGATACCTCTGCTTATATCAAGAAGAGATATTTCAAATTAAGCAAACTAAAGACCAATGCTAACTTTTTTTGGGAGCAAGGGAAGGGTCTCTATTTCATTGCTGACTCCTAGAAACTGCCTGGACTAGTCCCTGAAGTTTCCTTTGCAAGGCTTTTCAGAAGTGGTTTGCCATTGCTTCCTTGCTAGGGTTGAGAGAGAATGACTGGCACAAGGTCCCCCATCTGGAACTAGAACTCACACTCTCCTAGTTTCTAGTCTGATGCCTTAGCCTCTCAACCAAACTGACTTCAAAGCTAATATACAGTATGTAATATAGGAACATGCAACGATAAACAATTGTACAACACAATTATATTGTATGCACACAGTTGACTTAAGCGAAGTTATTGCAGTTAAAGCAATCCTATCTCCAATAAGCGCAGCCAGACTCTGTCAAGAGCCCGTCTTATTTGTATGAAAGGCATGGCATTTTCTCATGAGGCACTTGGCAACTGAGTCGGTGTGTGGATTGCTGTTATTTTTACAGAATTAGCGACTGAACAAATAATATGCAGCGCAAAATAGAATGGTTTCATTTGTTAAGACCCTGATGTATCTCTAGTTACAATGGCAGGAGGTAGAAAGAGAAGAACAAGAACACTGGATTCATCAGATAATCACGTTGCTCTTAATGAAACAGATTGCACAAACTGGATTCATGTCCAGACTTGACCAAAGAGGGCTTTTTCCTAGCGCTGTTGACTACAATAGTGTATTATGCTATATCCTCCAGACAGCTGTAAAAATTACAAGGCATGAATGCCGCAAGTTTGAAGCATGATGCAAATGCTTTATCCTGAATTGGTGCCACGAAAAGAAAGAAAAAGAGGAGAAATACCAGATGTTCTAAATTATTAAGGTAAGGAAACTCCTGGTAGGAAGAAAAGCATCTATTTTGTGTTTATGCATTGGGGGGGAAACGCTATATTGAATGGATGTCCTTTGACACGGCAGTCCTGCATTACACCTGGATTTGGTATCTATCTAAATTCCAGTATAAGTGAGTCTTCTAAAACATTCTGTGCAAATCTAGCTTTTCAAGAGAAGAATGTTGGCTGTGAATTCATACCTCAAAAGGCAGAGAGAAGACTTTTGCTGCTTAATTCTTTTGTTGCAGTTGCAGCACAGTGTTAATTTATTTTATTTTTTAGATCTTTTTATTCCACTTTTATAAGTAACACAAGGTGGAGAACATAGCTACGATTCTTCCTTCCTTCTATTTCCCCCCATAACAACAACCCTGGTGAGGTGGGTTGGGCTGAGAGAGAGAGACTAGCCCAAAGTCATCCAGATGGCTTTCATGCTCAAGCGGAATTAGCACTCATAGTCTCCTACTGTGAGTTCCTACAATCCTACTGTCTGGCTCCTACAATCCTATTGACTAACTGACGACTGAAGAGGTCCAGGAGGTTAACCACCAGGTGAGCAATTATATCTGATGGAGAGTCCATGCTCTCCATCAGATATGTCTGATATATCAGATATCAAGGGGAGGAAAAACTGCTCCACCAAACTGGGGACAATATTATCTGTACTGGTTCAAAACACATACTCTAAGCAAAGTAGCATCTGTTGCCCAACCAGTCTCTCAGTCTCTGTCAGCTATAAGGATGCCAATACTGAAAAGACAGACAAAGGAGCCAATTCCCACATGAATTATGTTTCAAATTAATATAGCTCCAATAGGTTGCTTTGGCAAGTAATATTTCAAGTCAAATGGGGTTTTGGTGCACTATCAGTGGCTCAAAGTGAACAAAATTTCTCTTCTGGTTCATAGATGCCACAGCCACTACAAATGAGCAGAAAGCTTCCCCTTTAGTTCCTAGAGCATCTCCCAAGATTTTTCAACTCAAAGATGACTCAAACCTTGGAAACTGGCGACAACTGGCTTAATGTGTTTCAGATATTAAATTACTAGCTAACAAAAAAGTTATGGGATGAAGAGCAATTAAACCCCCGCACAATTTAAAACATTTTATATGAAGAGGAAATTGGGAAAGAAAGTGGTTTGCTAGAGTCCTGTTTCTGGAGTCTAAAAGTGACTGAAGAAGTGGGAGCATTTGTCAGTGCGGATTTATTTTTCAAGAGAAGAGCCAGAACATTTTCTCTGCAGTTGAGAACTCTACAAGGATCTCTGTGATGGATTAGAATCCCTATGGCAGTGATGGCTAACCTTTTTGCCATTGCATGCCGGAGAGCGGGGGAGGGTTGCACGCATGTATGCCCACAGTGATAATTCTATGCACCCTGCCCTGTGCGCGCAACCCCCCTCCTCTTCTCCCGCTCCTGGCACACGATGGTCCGGTAGGCCCGTTTTTCTTTCTTACCTGGTTCCAGATCCTCTCTATTTATCTGGGAAGGGTGAAAACAGCCTTTCTCACTCCCTCGGGGGCCCTCCAAAGGCCTCTCTAGGAGTCTCTGGAGGCTGGGAACAGCAAAAACTGTCACTTCCTATCCCACCGGGAGTTGGGAAATGGGCCGTTTCAGGCCTTTGGAGGGCCTCCGAGGGAGTGGGAAAGGCTGTTTTCGCCCTCTGTAGATGCATAGAGAGGACCTGGAACCAGATAAGAAAGAAAAACAGGCCTTCCCCATGCCCCCCCCCCCACCCTCCAGAGGCAGGAAACAGCCTGTTTTCCTACTTCTGGTGGGCCCAGAAGGCCCGAAAATCGGCTGGCCGGTGCACGCATGCACGCCAGAGCTGAGCTGGCATGCCCACTGATATGGCTATGCATGCCACCTGTGGCATGCGTGCCATAGGTTCGCCATCACAGCCCTATGGCTTTGCAAAGAAAGGGAGGGAGGGAAGGAGGGAGGAAGGAAGGATTTCCCCATTATACTACTTTTCACTACTGTCTAATGTGTAGGAAACTGGCAAATATTCCAGACACAAAAGTGGTTACATTGAAAAATTAAAGAACAGTAGGATGGGTAATAATATTAGGGCTTATGAACTACTTATGGATTCACCCTGGCTTTGGAAACTGGGATAAACTGCTATCTTGGGGTTCTTTTATGTTTCCTTTTTGTTTTATTATTTATGGGTTTCTTTGTTTTTAAAAAGCTGTGATTATGGTTTTGTTATTTTGTTTGTAGGTTGCCCAAGAGTTATTTTTTGCAAGATGCTGAGTTAGACTTAAGAGGAATCATGCCAACCATGATTGGTATGGAAAGTTTGGAGCCTACTCAAAAGTATGGAAACATGTGGAAAGTTTGAAGCCTGCTGGTTCAGCTAATACTTGTTAGATAAGTTGATAACCTTTGGAATATTTTGCATTACAAGTCCCAGAACACCTGACTGTTGGGCAGGCTGGAAGGGACTTTCAAGAGACATAGTCTAAAACCTGTAGAAGAGACCAGGATGTCTATTCTTGACATAATCTATAAGCCTGTAAGCATAGTTGACCTCATTTCTCTGTCCCATACAACATACCCCAAAATGCTATAGCTGCCACTGATGCTGAAGAATAAGACGCAACAGCTCTTTTATTTCTCCACTATGATGAAATTTTTTATCAATTTATGCCCTGTTCCATAAACATGTCAGTCCCATGAACTAAAATGAACCTAAACCCACAAAGCACATTTTGACCCCAGCCTGCAACCTGTGGAAGTTAATGATCCACAAATGAACCAACAAAAAGAAAATATTTTGTCGCAAGGCAGCAAGTCAGAAAAGAGTGAAATAACTGTCAATGAAATGATTTCCAATGCTACCCAAAATTTTATTCTGCATAGTATCTAATTTATTCTGCGCCGTACCTAAAAGGGGAAAAAAAAACTTCAAAAAGCTAATATAGTGTTGGAAAATATAGGGGTTTTAATACATGAAAGCTAAAATCACTGTAACTGAACGATAAATATCGTATTTATTAAAAGCTGGAAAGAGATCTGCATCACATTCCCTGAGGCCACTCTTGACACTTTAAAACCAGAAGAGGCAACCAAGGTTTTGCCTGCTGTGATCTCAGAGCAGCTATTTCCATCTTAGCAACCTCCAGATGTTTTGGGACTGAAACCCTCAGAAATCTCATGGCAGTCTGCACGCATCTCTCAAATGCACGGGACCAGGTCATGAAATCCTGAGCTTCAATGATCCTGAGTATGAACCTCTTCTCAGCCACGAAAAACAGGGCTGCTGTATTGCAGCCATTCTCTCTAAGCTTTGAAAGACCACCTAGAAGAATCCAGAGAGAAACAGAAGGGTGACTCTGCACATGGGGCCAGAATCACCTCCTCACTCAGGGGGTATTTGTTAAGAGAAAAGAAGAGGTGGAAAAATTCAACTCCTCCTTTCTGAAGGTGAAACCCGAGAGAGATCAGATCCCCCCCACACACACACACATTGTTCTTTTGGCACTTGGACTTCTGCCTTTCCTATAAATATATTCCCCAGCCTGGAATGATGCCAGGAACCACCCTTTCTGTTACCTGGAGGGAAAGCATTTAGAAGCACATTGAAAAGAAGGAGGTGCATTCATAGCCTCTTGAGGGAAAAGGTTCTTGGGCATAAATAACATTGTCAGGAGGTGCCTTTCTCAACAGAGACTGACCCCAGCCCTTAAAACAAGTTCCACCATCCATCAGAACGGTAAAAAAAATTAATAATCCCAGCCAGGAAAACAATGGCTTTTATAGACAAGATGCCTGTGGCTAAAATAGATTTACCTTTCCCATCTAGGAAAAAATAAGGATGATCTAATCAGAAAACATATTGTGAGGAGTGTATTTGTTTTTCAACAATACTGTATTTTAAATGATCTATTTATATCAATGTAGGAAAATGATACAATAGTGTTAATAATGCAATATTATAATTAAAGGAAAAGAAAAAAAAATCCTGGAAAATTATATGACAAACAAAAAATCTCCAAAAAGATTGAGCCACAAATGTCTTCCTGTGCTTGGCAGATAAATATAGAGACTTGCATGACTGCTACTGTGTTTTTCTGAAAATAAGACCCTGTCTTATATTGCTTTGAATCTTAAAATAAGTGCTTGGCCTTATTGCCATGTGCTCAAAAGCCCGATTGGGCTTATTATCAGGGGATGTCTTATTTTGAGGAAAACAGGGTAGTAATCTCTGGCCTGGAAGAGACACTTGGAACAACCATAGAAAGCATAGAAAGAAAAGCTATGGCAGCAGCAAGAAGAAAGAACAGACAAAATAGGAGATGGAAATTATCTCTTGTACACATAATGCAAATGTAAAGCAACAAATTAGGCATTAGGAACTTCCAATGCACCCAGACTTTTACTGATGGGTATGTCCTGCAGGCATGTAGAGTGAACAATTGCCTAGACATTCAAGCCAGGTTCTCTGTGATGTTTGAATCATTTCAAAATGATACTTTGATTAAAAAGTGGCATTTTTGTTTTCAGTACCAGGACAGTTAGCCATTATTTTTCATTCCTAATTTTTTTGCACCTTCCATTCAATCATATCCAATTTTTGGAGACTGCCTGGACAAGTCCCTGCAGCTTTCTTGGCAAGTTTTTTCACAAGTGGTTTGCCATTTTCTTCTTCCTAGGATCGAGAGGGAGTGAGTAGCCCAAAATCACCCACATGGCTTTGTGTCTAAGACAGGACAAGAATTCAGTCTCCTGGTTTCTAGCCTGATGCCTTAATTACATCAAACTGATCAGAGGTGGGTTTCAGCAGGTTCTGATCAGTTCTGGAGAACCGGTAGTGGAAATTTTAAGTAGTTCTGAGAACTGGTAAATACCACCTCTGACTGGTCCCGCCTCCATCTATTCTCTGCCTCCTGAGTCCCAGCTGATCGAGAGGAAATGGGGATTTCGCAGTATCCTTCCCCTGGATTGGGGAGGGAATGAAGATTTTACAGTATCCTTCCCCTGCCATGCCCACCAAGCCACACCCACAGAACCAGTAGTAAAACAATTTGAAACCCACCACTGAAACTGATTCTCCATAATTGCTAGCTGTAACCTAATTCACACACTCAGCATCCATTTCTGGCAAGTCCATTAAGTTTATAATATCTGTCTTTACCCACACTGCAATTTTTTCCCTAATTCTTCTCTGTCGTCTGGAGTTTGTAACTTCTTATTTGATGAAGAGTTCTAGAACAGTGAAGAGCTTGCATATGTTTGTGTTGTGTACTGTTTTGATGGGATCTATTAAATGTTAATAGGAATTATAATCATAAAAACCTAGAGTTGGAAAGGATCTTAAGAGTTTTTCAGTCCGGCTCCTGCCCAGTTCAGGAACTGCCATAGCTTTCTGGACAAACGTCTACCAGCAGCAATGGGTTTCCAATATTCTTACCACTGGTTTGCCCTGTGTCCAGCCTTCCTTACATGTGCTTTGCTTGCTCGCGGGCCTTCCGTGCATGCACCCAGCCTCGAACATGTGCCTAAGTAGGACAGCATAGAGCCAGGATGGGTGGGGAGGCCTACGCACGATCTCTGCTACCGGTTCACCCGAACCGGTATGAGCCAGCTGAATACCACCTCTGGCTGCCAGGCTTTTCCTGAAAACCTTCATGATGGTTTTCCCCCCACAACTTGAGGAGGGAGACTGCTCCAATGCTTTGGAAAACAGTCACAGTCAGACAATTCCTCCTGAGTTCTACTTTGGATCTCTTATTGGAGGGCTTCCACCTACATGTACTTTTCTTTCCCCTCAGGTGCTAAGGAGAATAAATCTTTTTCCTCTTCTTTGTAACATTCCTTAACGCACAGAAAGACTGCTATCATACTCCCCTTAGCCTTCTCTTCTTTAAGCTAAGCATCCCAAGTTCCTTTAAGTGCTGTTCCTAGGATTTAGCCTCCAAGCCCCTCGCCGTCTTTGTTGCTCTTCTCTGCACTCTTTCCAGACCAATCTGAGACACCACAGATGAAATTAACACATAAATCTCTAATGATCTAATCAGGAGTACAATCAGAATCTGACAGATGAAGGGCTTACACAAAGGCCTTGGCTTTTCAAAAGAAGCGTGGCCACAGATAAAAATGAGAAGTTTGAAGTGAAATTATCTCTAAGGCAGATTTTCTATCAGTTTGGCTGCTTCCTCTGAGGGCGATACACAAATCACTGTGACAGGCAAGAGTAAAACATAGTTGTTCATACACATCCTTCATCATCAGCCAACCTTCAGTGTGCAGTTCTTGATAAAAGAGCTTATTTTAAGTAAATAATGGTTATGGTCTTGATTTAATTACAAGGCTAATATATATGCTTGGTTTTATAGGAATTTGGAGTAACTCAGAAGGTTTACAGAACATTGCTCAACCATTTGCTGTGCAACACACAACTGTTGAATTAAAACGTATTCATTTAAATAGAGGTAATTTAAAATGACTCTTTTCTGAGTTTGAAACTCAATTCATATGTCATACTAACGTACAAACTATGATTTGCAAACCACAGTGACTAGATTCATATAATACACTGTAACAAACCATATTACAGATTAGTATAGGATTAGATTCAGTGGTGGGATTCAGACACTTCGGGAGAACCGGTTGTTAACCTTCTAAGCAGTTTGGTGAACTGGTTGTTGGAAGAAATCATTAGGGCAGAGAACTGGTTGTTAAATTATTTGAATCCCACCACTGATTAGAATCTACCATCTTATCTATTCTAAATTTAAGTGGCAGTGTCATCTGGCTTCACTATGACCTGGAGGAAAAGGATGAAACAAATTGGATGAGGTTAAACCACTCTGCATTTAGTTAGTACTTAAAAGGGAAAATGATCCCTTAAATTCTACTGAAGTTTATATCAATAGGAATTAGACAGTTTATACACACGCACATGTAGAAATGTGCTTCATTTCTTCTACAGACTCTTGTCTTCAAGTTTCCTTAGTTTAGAAAGTATATTATTTTGCTTCAAATTATTTTTAAACTTGGGGGTGGGAAACGACCCATCTTTTTTCATACACCTACAACAGTGAAGAATGTAGCAAGCATTCATCACTCTCATCTTATTGTCCAGGCAACTAAACTTTCTTGGGAAATCTCAAGCAAGTCACAATGGTAACAGCCACCCCTTTTTTGCCCCCAGAGTTTGCTAATCAGTGACAAGAGTTTCTTTTTTTCAGAGAACTGAAAGCACTTTTTCAAAGAAGAATGTTTGATCATGGTGTGTGTAGTCATCTATCTTTCATCTCTGATAAACAGGTCTTGCCATTGTTTCAATAACTTGCAAAACTCCCTTTGATGAGTGGGCCAAAAAAAACATATATCTATCAATATCACGGGAAGGGAAAGCTATCTCAAACGACTTTCAATTCCAGATTCTTTTCTACCTCCAAAAGAGTGATTCTAAACATGGATGCCCCCATATAATTAGGATGAATAGCTGTCATTGTACAGGTTTGGGAGGGATAAACTTATCAGTAAGAAAAAACTGTTGAAGCCAAACGCAGCTATCGTAACATCCTGTGGCCAGAGATTCTATATCCTAGATTAATTACATGTTGCGTGAAATATTTCTTTTTGTCTGTCCTCAAGCTACTGCCAAGCAAATGTTCTGGATGACCCCCAAGTTCTAAATCTTTGAGAGAGTGTGGGATATTCTTTGCCAGCAGAAATCTGAGATATCACAGGCACACTAAGAAATATTCTGGTCTTGTAGGAACTTGTTTTCTGAAACTTACAGTTTCTGCACATGATGCAAAGAAACTCCAAGATATAGGAAATGTGGAAACACCCAGGGCCAGATGACTAGGAAAAGAAGGGCTTTAGGAAATATTTACCTGTTTAATATGGGGCATTTTTTGAAATTCTAAACTACAGTTTGGATTGGAATGCTGTTTCAGTAGTGATTCTAACAAAGATAAATAGAAAAGCATTATGCCACAACTGAAAAAGAGTACAAAAATAAAATGAAATGAAACAAAGAATTGTTCCACATGTGCTACTCTGAAAATTGCATTACACTGTTGTTGCAATTATAAATTTTAATAACACTGTTATTTAAAAAATCAAAATTACATTACACTGGTTGTCTGTTAGAATTCCTGCATCCATGCTTTTTTCTTCCTCTTTTATGCACAAATGTGGGGGCGTGCACACAGACACACAATCAACTCTTTCCAAACCCATAAAATTGCCTTATCATATTGCTTCTTGCAAAGCGTTTTAACAGAACAGTCTTTCTGCTTATCATCACATAAATTCTTCCGTGACTATATTCTTATGATAAGAAGGCGCCTCTGCCCAAAGCAATGGAGGAAAAATCCCGTTAATGGCAGTCCACTGTTTCCTGACCCACTTTGATCAGATCAGAGGAGGAACATAAGCTCTTCCTCTATGTTCATATCCAAAGAAACACAAACCCTAATTCTTTGCATGCTGCCCCCTTATCTCTTTTTCAGTATATGTTCATTTCTCACTTGGACATCCAGGATTACATCTAGAACCTTTGACAACTTTGGAGGCAAAACTGTCTAAGGTCTACAAAGCATGACACTTGGCACCTGAGATGTATGGACTTCAGTACCCAGAATTCCTCAGCCAGCACAGCTATCGACTTCACACATCTCAAAGTTGCTGAGGTAAACAAAAACTGATGAATGAAACACGTGCTCTTTCCTGTGAGTTAGTGCTGCTTTGCCGCCACTCTACACTCAAGGGTGTAGATAATAGTCTTGGTCTTAGCCATGACAAAAAGAATTATGGTTCTTCCTTAGCCTTGCCAAATACTGCCCCCTTCTTTGCCCTTACTACTGGTGGTAATTTTCTCTTGGTTGGCAAGCAATCTATCATTATTATGGAAGAATGCAGCCTTTCCCAACCTGGATGCCCTCTTTCTTGTGGACTTCCAAACCCCAGAGTTCTCAGCAGTGGCAGTGTTGGCCAGGAATTCAGGGAATTGAAGTTTATACATCAGAAGAGCACTCCAATTTGGAAACCCTGACATATCAAGAAGTTCACATTAAAACAATGCTTGCTTTGGCACCATAAAGCCTGAACTTCATCTTTCAAGAAGAGAAGAATGGTAGCTCTCTCTATTTTCTCCTTCTTTTCTGACCCTTTGCCTGTGTCCATGTAGATGGAGTGGCTCTTTTTTTTCATATCGGGATCTATTATAAAATGAGCTTACCTGGCGATGGGAAAGAATAGAAAAGAGACACTTAGCCTTGCCTTATTACCTGCTGAAACATTTACAAATACACATGAATATGGACCATCCTCCTCTGGGAGAGATTCACAGGATATTGGAAGGCGCCCCGCTTTCCAGTGAGTCCAACACAGATCTTTCAGGGCCTCACAAAATCCCCGGCAAGGCGGTGGGGTGACCGGGAAAGAAGCATTGCACCCAGGTACCAGTAGCAAGCAGAGAAACCACTCCAAGTAGCGGTGACACCGAGATTTAAGAAGCCCCTCCCACTCATGCAAAGCAGCCCAAACTTCCTCCTCACTGCCGTGGTGCAAATAATTCGGCACTCGGAAATGCTTCGTGCCCAGGTGGTTGCAATACGACAACTTGGTCGGTAAGGGCAAGCACCGGCCAGCCGATGGAGTCAATCCAGGTAAGAAGGAAGGAAGCCCTGAACTGCTATTGCTATGTTGCACAGCGTAGGTTAGTAGAAACTCAAGAGAGTCAGAGTTATTGGCAGGGGGGAAATCCATAACATTAGTTGCGCTGGAATTAGAAACCGAATCTCTAGAAAGGTTTGTTTTTGCACCAGCTACTCCTATCCCAAAATGTTTAAAGAAGGGGTGGCTTTTAAAGCTGAGGTGTGCTCCACTGCCTTTGGAGACAGGCTGGCTGGGATTTGTAACATAAGGCAGCACCCAGCTGTCTAAAGTACCCACCACCTTGGACGGCATTCCTGCATGCAAGCTGCTGCTGCTG
Source organism: Masticophis lateralis (assembly GCA_030761175.1). NCBI lineage: Eukaryota > Metazoa > Chordata > Lepidosauria > Squamata > Colubridae > Masticophis > Masticophis lateralis. Next base: position 242,377,293 of record JAUDYJ010000001.1, on the reverse strand, counting down.
TTGCTGTTGCTGCCACTGCTGCTGCTGCTGTTAGCCTGGGATTCCTGCAATTTCAAAGCTTTTGCAGTGGACAAAATCCCTTGCTTTTTTGAGACAGTGCCCCAGGTTGCCCTTGTTGCTGGGGGAGTGAAAGCAACTTCTTGCCCTGCTTCTGGAGATTCTTGAAAAACCAACATGGTGCTACTGAAATGACCATCAGGTGAAAATGAGAAAGAGGCACTACCTTGGCGTGGTTTCCCAGGTTTCTTCGGGAAGACGTGCGTCTTGTTCCACAGAAGAGCCAAGTCTTTGTTCCACAGACGAGCAAGCTTTGTTGCCCCCTCTGGCTTCTTCGTTTTCAGGGAGGTCTGTATGTCGCCTGTTAAGTTAGCAGTAATGTTCTGGATACTCCCTGGTTCCGTAACAGGGGCAGGTGATGCGCTGGTCTCAGTTGTGGCAGGTACTTCGGTCCCCTCCGTCCTGTCGGTTGTCTTTTCATCCAAAAGCTGAACCAAATTCTGAATGCCTTCAGTCACACTGAGGATCTCCACTCCCACTCCTGTAAAATTTCTTCCTTTGCCTTCTTCCTGGGAAGGAGATGTTGCTGCAGGGACTGGCACGGTTGGAGTAAAGTCTGGTTGCTTCAGGGTAAATATGGTCCCCGCTTTCCCCCTGGGCTCAGGATCAGTAGTACTTTCAAAGGGGGCATTTGGGCTGGTGGTAGCTGCAGGTGTGGAAAGGTCTTGGCTTGTCTCATCTTCAGCCTCGGCAGCTTTTGTGGGAGACAGCGTGGTTTCTTCTGAACCTCTCCAAAACCAATTCCTCCAGCCCTGGGCATTGGCTAAGCAACAGAGGAGCATCAGCAGAAGCCAAGCACTGACTATTACTCGAGCCATTCAAAGGTTGCTATGGGGAAGTGCGCTGCAGTGAGTGGTGAATGAAAGAATTCACATTGATCTGTCCTCTGGAGTTGTGGGGTTAGGAAGCATGCTGCTCTCGGCCAGGCAGATATACAGTAAAAGGATGGGAGGTGTGGCTAACCAAGCCCTCCCCTCCAGCCTGTTTCCTATTAAACCAACACTTTTTGAAACACAGCCTGGGAAGGCTTTTAACAGAAGGAATATACAAGCAGATCTTAAATTGAATTCTTCCATTTTATTTACTATATCCAAGCACTAGAAAAGCATGCCTGGAAGCTAGCAATTTCATAATTTCAGCAGCATGCTGCTTCCTTTCCTCCACCCAAACCTTAGAGAATATTTGGGCACATTAAGCTCCTCCCTGCCCTGAACTGATATGAAAACAAAAGGTAGAGGTTCCCCCCTCCCCCTTTCCTAGCTGCTTACATCTTCTTTCTCCAACCATTAACTTGATGCTTGTCTCCAAAGAAATCCCATCTAAGGGAGAATAGAGGCATCCCAAAAACCTGCAGAGGATGAAATATGTTCTGACTCATTCAAGAAAGCATTTTTTACTCACTAGTGTATTACCCAGAGAGATCCTGCCCAGGATCATGGACGTGATCCAGCCAAAGCAAGCTAGTTTTCAGTGCTTTTTTAAAAAGTCTGTTCTGAGCTGAACCTGACTCCTGATGACTATTATAGCAATCTATGCCAGGGGTGGGAAACTATGACAACTTTACAATCTATGGACTTCCATTCCCAGTATTCCTGGATCAGCCATGCTACTGGCTCAGGAAATCTGGGATTGGGAGTCCACAGATCAGGGGTGGGTTGCTGGGGGTTCGCAGGGGTTCGGGAGAACCTCTAGCCAAGTTACTGTGCAGTTCGGAGAACCCCCAAACCCCACTCCTGGGTGGCCCGGTCCCCCCCCCCTCCCAGGAGTCTCCACACGGCCCATTTTGGATGCAGGTAAGAGCAGGCGCATGCGGAGAGGGGAAAAAACGGGCCTACCAGAAGTTCGGGAAGGCTGGAAATGAGCCCATTTCTGGCTTCCAGGAGGCCTCCGGAGCCTGGGGAGGCTGTTTTCGCCTTCCCAGAGGCTTGAGGAAGACCTCCGGAGCCCAGGGAGGGCAAAAACGCCCCCCACCATGGTGCAGGACGCCAACTAGGCCATGCCCACCATGGCCATGCCCACCCAGCAACCAGGCAGAAAGCCCGTTGCTAAAATTTTTGAAGCCCGCCCCTGCCACAGATCATAAAGTTGGCATAGTTGTCCACCTCCTGATCCTTGCAATGCATTTAATAACAGTATGAAGTGATTTGCCATGCCCTTTTTCTGGAGCATTTTTCACCTTTCCAGTGTAGTTTACTGTCACAAGTTCTTTTTTTAAAATTCTACCAAATTAGACTGAAATTAGACTCAAAAGAGCCACAAAAGCATCAGGCTCTGTGTGGGTGTTTTTTTTAAATATCTCTGCATAAGGATTGGGAGATGTTTTATTTTGAAAAAAGCCAATGTACTTTTCAACTTTCCAGTATAGTTTGGAGCACACAAAACAAGCTTAAACCTCCATTGAAATGACTAGGATTGAACAGAAACCTACTCAGGCAATATGCTTAATTTTCTAAATAAGCAGACTCTCTAATGCCAGGGGATTGTCTGCTCTTCTGCCATCGTGATTTATTATTAGTATCTGGAGTAGACTGGCCCTTACAAACACCCAGAAAGTGGTGAATGTCAACATCCTAGATGAGAAAAACATTCTACAGGATAGTTAGATTAACTGCCCTGTCCTGGGCGTAGTTATTCAGACTATTCTCAATTCTAAGTTCTCAATTCTACACTTCCTTCCATGGGATTATTGAAGTCCAAAGAACTTACTTCTGTGTAAGTAGAACCAGGACAAGAAACAGATGGATTTATAGTGCAAAAAGTTTAAACAAAACTACTTGAAAGCAGGAATGGGCTGGAAGTCTCACTGCCCAGGGAATGAAATACCAGTGGTTGAACATGTTCAGTATTGTGCAAGCTCCAATTTGTCTAGGGAAGGTGGGCTATTGTGTGCAAATGTTACTGAGATGACAAACACTACGCTTCTATTTGAGCAAACCATTCTAGGGTCCGGGCATGCCTAGATCAGCAAAAGGGACACCCAGCTTAGCTGCTAAGCATCTGCAAAATGCTTTTATCTTGTTCAGTGTCCTTTCAACTGGCAAGACGATGGGCGTGGAGGAGGTATATAATTTATTTCATCTAAAATTTCTAACCTAATCCCCTCAACACGGCAAAGCAGGCAATACTTTAAAAAGTCTAGAGCATTGAGGAAAACACACACACAAACACATGAGTGCAAACCGAAGCTGGGCTGGAACTATGAAAAACTTGTCTCAACAGGTGGCAGAACTTAGCTTCTAAATACTGGCAAGGTTAGGTAAGCAGGATTAGCCACGGTTAGTAATGGATTGGAAGACCACCAGTATCTTCTAATAATTCCTATCAGTGCACAGATGTACACTATACTGTAATCTCCCCTCAATTTTGGGCTTCCCAGATGAATTTAGCTCCCATCACCCTCAACCAGTGTGGCTTTTGCTGGCTAGGAGCATGGGAGCAGAAAGTCATCAAAGCTAAAGGGTGTGGAATTGAAGAAAGCTGCATGAATTCCCTCTGGACTATTGTCAAAGTCCGCATATGTTCTCCATAGACCGAAAAAATGGTTGGCATCCTGCGGAATAACCACCATCCTACAGTTTTCACTGGAAAGCTTCTTTTCATTGATTCAAATGGGTATTAATATGTGAAAAAGCTACTTGTCTAGCAGAAACCCCTTTTTTTCTTGTAGCACTGCCTATGTTACAAGGCTAGTATTGTATGCAGCTGTTATCTTAGGCATAAAAGAAAGCAATTCTTATTTATGCACACACAGGAGAAAAATGGAGGGATTCTTAAAAGGCCTGCTCTCTATGAGCATGGAGGATAGATGGACGACATAAGTTCCCAGCAATGTAAATTTAAGATTGAAAACAAATTATTTAAATAATGTTAAAGGAAAACATTAACATCAATGTAGAACTTGCATTAAAGCCATTTGAAAATATTATTAAACGTTCAACTTTATGAGTTTTGAAGGCTACTCAAAAACCTCCAAAGAAGGCCAGTCTCTGGGTATTTTATAGAGAGTAACCTAGAGAACAAATAAATAAATTTATAGAGAACAAATTTATAGAGAGCAACCTAGGAGAACAAATGAGAAGATCAGACGAGCTGATGGCACCTACACACAAACCTATTCTAATGACCTTGAAGAGGCCCTATGGATTATGCAAAGAAAGAAAGGATTGATCTCCCATAATAGACAAATCACTGAACCACACTGGGTTGTGATATCTTAAAAATCCTAGAGTGCCATGGGAGATTTCTGCATTACCAGGTTGGTACAATGCCTTGGATAGTCCCAAAGAACAGGTGTTCACCAGACATGCAGAAACCATTCTTCCAAATCTTCCTTCCGCCAAATCACTGGGCTTTGCCCCTGATTCCAATTCCAAACCCTGGCCAAGTGCCAGGATTTTTAAACTATGACATATGGATGCTCAAAGTTTGCTTGAATGGGCAATGATGTAAACTTTTCTGAGGATTAAATAAAGTGAATGTTAAGACAGCTGTACAATCAAAGATGAACTGTTTTGTAGCCAAATCCTCCCATTTTAACTAATTTTTATGCATGCAAACCAAATGTGAATGGTTTATTCTGAACAGAGAATTTATTTTTCCATTAGAGTAGGGGGGAGAGTTTAAAACAAACCTAAGACCCCATTTAAATTACTCAACCGGGCATTTCATCTATTAAAACTTCTTTGAGATCCTGAAAAAGAACTGTATGTTATGGCAACTACTACATGAAAGATTTTCAAGAAACCAAGTAAGTTCAAAACATAACACTTCACTTTAAAATGAGTCAAGCTCAACCCCATTACTCATTTCTCAGATTTTCCACTGCTTTGCAAATGCATGGTAAGAACAAGAGAAAACTTATGTAGTACAACTGTGTCCAGGTTTAAAAGAGAATTGGGCTCCTGAGATTTATCAACAATTGTAAAAAAAAAAAGGGATTTCAGCAAATATATATTAAATAGAAAGCTATACTTGCTGAAATTCCCTTTTTTACACCAAAAAAAAGGTACAAGAATTCTTGCCTGCTTTTGCCCACTTTTAAGAAGGGTGCAATAGTAACCTATTATCATGAATATTGTGGTAATAATCTACCACCCTCACATTTCCAACTATCACCCTAAATTTTCAATTTATTTTTGTTACTTTTTGAATAGGCTAAATCTTTGCCATACTAACTTTTATTTGGCTCTTCCAAATTCAGATGCGACTTGATGCGTTCAAGAGACAGAACTGCTGTATATTCCCACAATACTTCTTTTAATCAATTTATGGAATCCCGAATATACTGTAAATAAAACCACTGACTTTAAATTAATCATTTTAAATTAAATTAAATTAATCATTTAAATCAACTTGTCTGTCCCTTGATGGTAGGGAAGCTTGAATTACTATAAAGTTGCTAAGCCTGGAGCAGAGGGATTCTTCCTCCGGTTCCTAAATATGGTTTGGAAGAGGGATAGCTTCCAATATCAACAGGGGCATAGTCTTGTAGCCCCGAGATATATAGTTCAATATATACAGTACATAAATATTTAAAGGCTTGATCTCAGCCTTAGGAAGATGGAAATGGCAAGCGCTACTGTTACCAAGAAAATTTCAGGACTTATCCAGCAGATAACATTGACTTGACAGCACAATATTATTAATTAAAGGTCCCAGAGAGAATTTTTATTTACTGCAGGATGACGGACTCTGTGCTTCAGCATCACATCTCCCTAAAACTGGTGTGAAACTTGCCCTGTAAACCATTTATTTGTTTATGTCCTCATGACATTGTCTTTCTCCCATCCCCAGATCACAGCTGAAGCAGCTTAGAATGATCTTGAGCTGCTCCAGTTTTAAAGCAGGTTTCTTGTCTCAATACAATTTCTGCCGAAAAGCTCATATAGCATATTTCATCACCACTGACGCTGAGGACACTGTCAGGCACCAAGATCTGCCCAGCTATTGGCCTCTAAGGCTGCTGCAGGCATGTCTCTTCCCCTCTGATCATAGCGAACTTCTCTCCATGGCCTTTTTGAACTGGATGCAAGAGAGACCAAATACTTGACTTCTAAAGCCTTGTCAGATGTTACATGGATTTCTTATAAAGTAGGACCTGCCATTGAGGATCGCTGCTTTTGTCACCATTGAATATATCACAGATTTTCTCCTTGATTCTGCTAACAAAAGGTTTTATATGGCAGTACATTTTACTGAAGGGACGCGATGGCTCAGTGGCTAAGATGCTGAGCTTGTCGATTGAAAGGTCAGCAGTTCAGTGGCTCGAATCCCTAGTGCTGCGTAACGGGCTGTGCTCCTGTTACTTGTCCCAGCTTTTGCCAACCTAGCAATTCAAAAGCACATAAAATGCAAGTAGAAAAATAGGGACCACTTTGAAGGTAACAGCATTCCATGCGCCTTTGCATTTAGTCATGCTGGCCACATGACCATGGAGACGTCTTCGGACAGCCCTGGCTCTTCGGCTTTGAAACAGAGATGAGCACTGCCCCCTAGAGTTGGGAACGACTAGCACATATGTGTGAGGGGAACCTTTACCTTTACATTTTACTGTTTTTATTTTGGTGAGCAAGTTGCACCATCAGGCCCACTCAATTGCACGTCCATGCCTGTCCATGAGCTACTTGCAGGCGCTACTGGACATGAAAACGAAACTCCTGAGAAGCTTGTAATACAGTCCACGAAGGAATTCACTCATTCTTGATGGCTTCTTCCTGCCCCCCATCTTTGGAGTCTGTGACCGGTCAACTGGGTTATTTGTGGATTAAGATAGATCCATGTTCAGTAAAAGCCCACCGGAGCAACTCCCTGCCCGCAACCCACCGGAGCAACTCCCTGCCCTCCCTGCTAATGGGGCAATTCTGCACGTGGGCCAACACACCATTCCAACATCCACCTACACACACCCAACCCTGCTCCACCCCATATTAGGGAGTGTATTTAGCTGTTTTCCATCTTTCCTTCTCCTTGTTGGAAGGAGAAACAAAGCTGGGGAAATCCACCAGTTGCTTTCCTTAATCTATCCCACATTAAAACATGAAGGAGGGGGTCTTGCTCACCAGCCTAGTCTCTGAAGCAGAATACTGCCAGCAATTGAGATATGAAATGTTATATCAGCAGCATAAGCATTCTTTTCTTGTGAAGAAGTGGTGGACGGCACATTAACATGGCCATCCAGCTATGCCCACACTGCTGCTTATTGCTCAATCACTCATCATGCTACCAGGCAAAATGGCAACTCCACATACATGGTCTCGGCTGAACTTTAAAACAAAGTAGCTTCTGTTTTATATCTATATAACGCACCCATTGTGTAAGAGGGGTCCCTGTAATAAGCCAGCTAATTGTAACCCTTTTTCACAAACATGGAATTCCTCTGGAAGATTCAGCATGGCGGCGGCAGTGGTGAATGGGTTGATCAGAGAACGGTGAACAATTTCTTCTCTCCTTGACCATTTGCCTAACATATTTTAAATCTGTTTTTCAGGGTATGTCTGCTCTGTATATTGTAAATCTAAACTGGCCCTTATCCTAGAATACAAGGCCAGTCATTTTTCTTGTCCTTCAGTGCTTAAAGCCCCGATTTTTGCTGTTCAAACAGATCCACACAAATAAAGACTTCATTATTTCACACAGAGCTTTGGAGTTTTGGAGACCAACCAAATGCCACTTTTTCTCATGGGCTACCTTCAGCAATTTAACTGTTGAGAGTTACCTTAGTGGGAATCCCAGCATTTAAAATTGAATTTATTCGAGTACCAATCATGAACTAAGGAATGAAAATTAAGAGTTGCAAACAAGAATCTTTCTTGCCCCAATATTTATTGAAACAAAAACAAAAACAAGCAACTGCAACCCTGTTTCCCTTCATTTTTCCTTCCTTACTTTTTTCTATGCATATAGAAATTGATGTGTAATTGATTCATATAAATTTATATTCATACTCAAAATAACCTTAAGCAGGATTTTCTGTTTCAAATTTTATTAGTTAAAAAAGAATAAAAATAAAAATCCATTTTCAATCTTATTATTTATCTGATTAAAAAAGGAGTCTGACATTGAAAGGGTTAAAAGATGAAGTTGCACAGACTGATTATTTATTCACAAACACCATTAAGACAAGTGGGATTTATTCCTTAATAAGTGTATAAAGCCATGATGGCTAACTATGGCACATGTGCCACAAGTGGCATGCAGTGCCCTCTCTGTGGGCACACGAGCCGTTGGCCTAATTCAGCTCCACTGTACATGTGCATGCACCTCCCGCCAGCCGGATCTCTGCCGCACATGCGCAGGGGATGGGGCACATACGGGGCCACGTGCGCATGCACAGGGGTGGGGAGTGTGGGCCAGGCGTGCATGCATGGGGGCATGCGGGGGCCAGGCGTGCATGCATGGGGGCATGCGGGGGCCAGGCGTGCATGCATGGGGGCATGCGGGGGGTCACGCATGGATGTGAGGAGGGCCAGGATGTATGTGGGGGGCACATACATATTGCATTTCACGTGCACACATTGCATTCACATATGTCCATGCACACGCTTTAGGCACTCAGTCCGGAAAAAGTTAGGTATCACTGATATACAGGACTGCTGTCTAAAACATTAATTTCAGCAGACATTATCTAAGGACTACAAATTACAAGGCAAATAACCTAAGGTTGGAACAAGAGAAGCAGCTATAAATCTCCTGTGTGCCCTCAAAGTTTAAAACCAGCCACACTGACATAAAGGATATTGGAGTGGGCTGGGCTCTGTGTCTTGCAACATGTCTCAATCCTTACCTATTTCTATGCTTTTGGCTACAAGTCAAAATATCAGCCTTCCACTGGTCTCCAATGGATTAAACCACCTAAAGATACAGCAATGAAGTGAGGGGGCCTATGGTCATTCTTTATGAACATCCCACACTCTATCCCATTTGGATAAAAAGAAGAGGGTGCTTTTGGAACAGCAGGCTCATGTAGTACCAAATAAATTACATCTATTTTTCAGAAAGGCTGGAAGTATAAGGAATGCCCTGTCTCCTAAGGAGATACATCTGGTGGGATCCAGAAGAAGGGCCTTCTCCATGGTGGCTCCCTCTCTCTGGAACATCATCCCCCAGAGATGAGACTGTCCCCTATTCTAACACTTTTTTGGAAGGTCCTGAAGATGTGGTTCTGTCAGCTGGCCTGAGAAACCCAAAGCAGGATGGAGCCCAATAAATGGCTAATATGAATATATGTTGTCACTGGAGTGGAGGATAGGGGTTATTATTTTATTATTTTATTATTATTATTTTTTTAATATGGTATTTTTATATCCTTGTAAACTGCCTTGAGTCGCCATGTGTGAGTAGGTGGCAATATAAATTGAATGAATGAATGAATGACCAAAATTTTACCAAGCATTATATGCTTTTTCTAGGCAACTTGAAGAATGGAAGATAGCACTCAGGGCTGGAAAAGATGGCCAATCATTAGAATAAATTCGGGTTTCAGGTCTGAAAACTGTGTACCTTAGAGAAGTGATTGTTGGTATAGAAAGGAATAAAAGCCTATTTCTGAAATGTTTTTCATTTTTTATGAACCCTAAATATAACATACCGTAAGTAGAATTCCCTTTTCTTCTGGCTGTTTTCTCAGACTTCACACTATACTTTGCCTTTGGAAGTTGCTATTGAACTATCTACTTCTCTATTCCATTTCATTTTAGATAATGTAACAGTTGCTTCTACTGTATGAAGGTTTCTATCAGTTTTGGAGATTAAAGAAACTCCCCCCGCCCCCCGCCCCCCACTCTTAAGAAAAGGACATTCTTCATAGAAGTACATTCCTAGCTTTTACTTGTTCTTCATGACTTTGACCCAATACATTTTTTGAAGCACCTGGATTTCCTCCTATAGTCATAGCTCAGAGAACATGGTGCCTGCAATCAACAAAAAATATCCTTAAAAGTGGGATTAATTCCTTCCTGTCAGGGTAAGCATTAAGATGCTATTGTGTTTTGGATTTTTGAGCCTGTTTCCACATGAAAGGAAATATAGTTGAATTCACTATGGAGCAACAACCTGGCAATCTGCTCGAGCTGTTTTGGGAACCTGCCAGGACACTGTTTCCTTTCTTATATGTTCCAAATTTTCCTACGTACATCCCAGTGCCAACTGAACTGTTAGGATAAAATAAACCATGGCTTTCAACTAGATCCAAATTAAATGCTGTGCAGGAGGATTATTAATGAAAACTTTGACTCTGGGTTAGGATATACGGTAATTTGGACCAGGACTATGGGACTGGGGGAGAAAGGACCATCACTTTCTCCCTGAACAGGTTTTCCCCAATCAATTTTTTAAAAAAACCTACAAAACTCAACTCCTAGGACATAAAACAAGACAATATATCAGAACTACCTAAGCTAAGGTGCAGAAAAGCTAAACAGCCACTTCAGCAGGAGAGTACTACAATTCTACCAATATCTTGAATTTATGATACAGGTGAGACAAACCTATTATTTGAAAAGTAAAATGCCTTTCATAGAGGCATCTTGGTAGTAGAATTGTATCACCTAGTAATGTCTAGATCGGGGTCTCCAACCTTGGCAATTTTAAGCCTGGAGGACTTCAACTCTCAGAATTCCCCAGCCAGCTTTGCTTTGCTGGCTGGGGAATTCTGGAGAATTCTGGGAGTTGAAGTCCTCCAGGCTTAAAGTTGCCAAGGTTGGAGACCCCTGGTCCAGATCACAAACTGGAGGCCTTTTGCTGAACTGAATCAGCCAAAGATCAGTAAAGCAACCTTCTTTTTAACTATCACCTTTTAAACCATTTTTATAGATTCAAAATGATTTCTTGGCTACAAGCTATATACTTAATGAGATAAAGTTATGAATGAATATCTAGTATCCTGGATTAATGTCATAAAAATGGGTTAAAAACTCTCCTCTATTCATCTGAAGATACTAATCTAGGATTCTTGAGCCACTACTCTAAGTAATTTTAAATTTCCCCTATAACTAATCAGAGTTGGACCAGGAAGAGGCTGGGGTTTGAAAGGCTGTTCCCTGAGCACTAGGGGGTTTATTCTTTCATTTTTCATTACTCATATATGACAATTGTGATGTTTAACTATCTTAACATGCACAAAAGATCAGGGCTACCATTTCTTAGAAGCACCAGTCTGGTTAATGATGGGATCAAGGCTTCATGCTTTCTACTAACATCCCTATATACTCAATATTCAATATTGAGTCAAAAAGAAACACCACCATTTAAGTGAAATGCCTAAAGCTTGGGAACAGGGGCCAGAAAGAAAAAAGATGTGAACATTTGAGCTCATTGTTCTCAAGGTCATGCAAAAGTGTTAACAAGAAGGCTTTTCTTCAAAAAGAGAACCAAATTGATTTCTCATGCTGATGAGTCAAAGACCAAAAGGAAAGTTGCTGCTCTTTTTGGTACTGCAAGGAAAATATATCACTGCTGTCCAGCTGTGCTATTTTATTTGCATCTAATTAAAAAAAAAACTTCCAGCAAATTCCAAAAAGAAAATGTTACTGGTAACACAAGTAACCGTGAGCTAGAGGAACATTAAATTCTTTCTGCTAGTACTGATAATATTGTAGAATGCTAACATCTGGCTAGGCTTGTCCCCTTATCAGAGATGTGCCCTATTGGGTTTCACATGTGGCATCAGTCATGACCCTTGAGAAAGGGTTGAGTGTAGTGATTGTCTTCTGAGATACTTAATTGGGCTCCAGCAGCACTACTCCACTGATTGGTAGACCCTGTTTGCTAGGTTGGGGCAGGGGTAAAATCTAAAATTTGTTACTACCGGTTCTGTGGGCATGGCTTGGGGTGTGTGTGGAGGGGGTGTAATGTGACTGGGTGGGCGTGGCCAACTTTTTTTTTTACTTTTAAAAGCATTTTTTCTACAACCTTAAGAGGTTGCAGAAAAAAATGCTTTTAAAAGCCTTTGATGATCAGGCAACTCAGCTGGGATAGTTAGAGGCTTTTAAAAGCATTTTTTCTACAACCTCTTAAGGTTGTAAAAAAATGCTTTTAAAAGTAAAAAAAAACAGCCTGATGATCTCACGGCTCAGCTGGGCATGGTGGGGGAGGCCGCAGGGATTTTTGCTACCAGTTCTCCGAATCACCTGCCACCATTGCTACCAGATCAGGCAATACAGTCCGAACCGGGAGCATTTCACCCCTGGGTTGGGTTCTAATGATCGCTTGGGACTGCTGCTATTATTCCAGCCTCCCTGCTCCATAGCAACTTCCCTGCCTACCTCTGTTGGTCCTCAAGTATTCTGGGGTTACCATTCATTGAAGGGAGGCTGGTCACTTGGGCCACTCCATTCAACTGTCTCCCCCAGGCAATGAATAGATTCATGTGGCTTCCAAATAGAATTTGGATTTGTTCCTAATGGTCTGCTGCATGGTCCAACTGAAGTCCTGTGACTGCCTGGAATTGCAGGGTGACCGGGGCTTTGGATCAGGCCACATTATGTGGCATCTCCTTTTATGGGGTTCCTGCAACTCCACTTGGTTTACAGAAGAGTAGAGGGGGATAAAATGGGTTAAGAGATGTCCGGAACATTGCTGGAGGGCAACATAGAGTGAATATGACTGGACATGGGCTAGAGCCATTATTAGGGCTTATCTCCTGGCCATAAAGGCAGTGAAAGGTCAATATTTCAATATTTCTCTGTCCTTATCACATCATGTAGTTTGCAGTTTCACCTACAAGGTTTCTTCAAAGAACATGTTCGACAAATGCCATATAAAGTTGCTTCAATCTTGCAACTGTTAGCTTGGCCACCTTTGTTTTAGATCCATGTCCTTCATGATTTGGGTTGAGTCTTGGTAGTGGTAAATTTCTCTTTGAGAAAAAGGGTAGTTCTGCTGGTTTTTAAGGATACAATGTCTGCCTTTCCTTATGAGGCCATTCTGGATCCAACCATTCTGAACAAGTTTGTCTTTTTAGGGAAGGTTGTGGAGAAGGGGGTTGCACGGTTATTCCAAGGAACTCTGGATGATCTGAACTCTTTCAGTCAGGATTCAGATCCAGTTATAAGATTGATATGACATTAATCACACTTATAGATGACCTAGAGCAGGCTTCCACTCAAATCCTAGCAAGACTAAGTAGTTTTGAGTTTTAGGGTGCCACAATTCTGAGGGCCTTCAATCTCCTGTTTTGGATGGTATTGCACTATCCCAAATGAAACCTGTGCACTATTTGGGGTCCTCCTGAACTCATAATTCCTTGAAGAGCAAGTGGCAGTTATGGCTAGGAAGTCCTTTACCCAGTTTTGTCTTGTGCAACAATTGTACCGGTTCCTGTACCAAGAGGCTCTACTCACAGTTTACTGATACCCTGATCATTTTCTGATTAGACTATTGCTATGCTCTCTACATGGTGTTGCTCTTGAAGAGCATCTGGAAGCTTCAGCTGATGCAAAATGTAGTGGAATAGATAGTTTATGGGGATAGTATTTTTGGTTTGGTACATGTAACATCTCTGCTCTGCAAATTTTATTGATTGCCAGTTTGCTTCTGGGTTCAATTCAAGGTGCTGGTAGTGACCTGTAAACCCTTCATGGCATGGGGCTAGGATACTTCCAGGACCATCTCTCCCCAGTTGTACCTACTACCTATTTTATGAGCTTTAGTGGGAGAGATATGGTCCCGTATGTTAGGAAGTGTCGTTTGGTAGGTCCTGAGAAAAGAGATTTTTCTTTTTGGTGCCCATCTTCTGTAACATCATTGCCGTGAAGATTGATTTGATTGATTTATTGGATTTATATACCGCCCTACTCCCGAAGGACTCAGGGCAGTGTACAGCCAACAATAAAAATACATACGTACAAAATTTAAAAACCAACTAAAAACAGATTAAATGAATTTGGCCCGGACAGAATTAAAACACCCCAATATAATTTAAATTTTTTTTAAAATTTAACACTAAAAACGGGGAGTGGTTAGGCCAGGCCCGCCTGGCGAAATAGAAAAGTCTTAAGAGCGCGGCGGAAGGTGGGCAGATCCGGGATCCTCCGTATCTCTGGGGGGAGCTCATTCCAGATAGTAGGTGCCCCCACAGAGAAAGCTCTCCCCCTGGGGGCTGCCAGCCGACATTGTTTGGCTGACGGCACCCGGAGGAGACCCTCTCTATGAGAGCGTACTGGCCGGTGGGAGGCTATTGGTGGTAGTAGGCAGTCCTGCAAGTACCCAGGTCCTAAGCCATGGAGCGCTTTAAAGGTAGTAACCAGGACCTTGAAGCGCACCCGGAAGACCACCGGGAGCCAGTGCAGCTCGCGCAGGAGAGGTGTCACATGGGAACGCCATGTCGCTCCCATCACCACCCGCGCGGCCGCACTCTGCGCCAGTTGGAGCCTCCGGGTGCTCCTCAAGGGGAGCCCCATGTAGAGAGCATTACAGTAGTCTAGACGGGAAGTGACAAGGGCGTGAGTGACCATGAGCAAGGAGTCCCGATCCAGAAAGGGACGTAACTGGCGGATCAGGCGGACCTGATAGAAAATCCTCCCGGCCACGGCCGTCAGGTGCCCTTCCAAGGACAGCCGTGAATCCAGGAGGACGCCCAAATTACGAACCCTCTCCGTGGGGGCCAGTGATTCGCCCCCAATAGTCAGTGATGGCACCAACTGACTATATCGGGACGTCGGAAACCACAGCCACTCGGTCTTGGATGGGTTGAGCCTGAGCCTGTTCCTCCCCATCCAGATCCGCACGGCCTCCAGGCACCGGGACATCACTTCAAGGGCATCGTTGGGGTGGTCTGGGGTGGAGATGTACAGCTGAGTGTCATCAGCGTACTGATGGTACTTCACCCCAAAACCACGGATGATCTCACCCAGCGGCTTCACATAAATGTTGAACAGGAGGGGCGAGAGGACCGATCCTTGTGGCACCCCACATATAAGGGGCCTCGGGGTCGACCTCTGCCCCCCTGCCAACACAGACTGCGACCGGTCGGAGAGATAGGAGGAGAACCACCGCAACACAGTGCCTCCCACCCCCATCTCTACCAACCGGTGCAGCATGATACCATGGTCAATGGTATCAAAAGCCGCTGAGAGGTCTAACAGGACCAGGACAGAGGAGCACCCCCTGTCCCGAGCCCTCCAGAGATCATCAACCAACGCGACCAATGCCGTTTCCGTGCTGTACCCGGGCCTGAAACCCGACTGGAACGGATCTAGATATGTCGCTTCATCCAGGTGCTGGGGAAACTGTTTCGCAACCACGCTCTCAACAACCTTCGCCACAAAGCGAAGGTTGGAGACCGGACAATAATTTACCAACATTGCCGGGTCCAGGGAAGGCTTCTTGAGGAGAGGCCTCACTACCGCCTCTTTCAAGGTGGCAGGAAAGACACCCTCCCCCAATGAAGCCTTTATAATCCCCTGGAGCCAGCCTCGTGTCACTTCCCGGGAAGCCAGCACTAACCAGGAAGGACACAGGTCCAATAAACACGTGGTCGCGTTCAGTCCACCCAGTATCCTGTCCACATCCTCAGGGGTCACAGGATCAAACTCAGTCCAGATAAAATTCTCAAGACCTGCCCCGGTCCCTTCCCCCGAGACCACCCAGTCGGAGTCCAAATCTTCCCGAATCTGAGTGATTTTGTCATGCAGATATTGAACAAAATCCTCGGCTCTACCCTCCAAGGGGTCCTCCCGCGCTTCCTGGTGGAGCAGGGAGCGGGTCACCCTAAACAGGGAAGCCGGGCGATTATCTGATGACGCAATAAGAGCAGCAAAATAGCTACATTTTGCTGCTTTTATCGCCACTAAGTAAGTCCTAATATGGGATCTCACCAGTGTCCGGTCAGATTCAGCAAGACTGGCCCTCCAACTACTCTTTAGGCATCTTTTCCGGCGCTTCAACTCCCTCAGCTCCTCAGTGAACCAAGGAGCCAAGTGAGATCGACGCCGGGTCAGAGGCCGCAAAGGCACGACCCGATCCAGAGCTCCGGCGGCCGCCCTATCCCAGGCGGCCACCAGGTCTCCGGCCGAGGCGTGTGCCAGAGCCTCAGGGAATGGCCCAAGCTCCATCTGGAACCTATCAGGTTCCATCAGGCGCCTGGGGCGGAACCATCTTACCGGCTCCACCTCCCTGCGGCGGGGTATTGCGGTTCGAAAGTCAAAACAAAGGAGAGAGTGATCTGACCATGACAAGGGTTCGATGACTATGTCCCCTATATCAAGATCTCTCAACCACTGTCCAGAGACAAAAACCAGGTCCAGTGTGTTTCCCCCCGTGTGGGTAGGGCCATGAATTAACTGGGTCAGGTCCATAGCCGTCATGGAAGCCATGAACTCCCGAGCCACCTCAGACATCTCCCCCATGGATGGCAGGTTGAAATCCCCCATGACCATAAGCCTGGGAGTATCAACCGCCACCACGGCGATGACGCCGAGAAGCTCGGGCAGGGCTGCTGCCACGTGGCAGGGAGCCAGGTACGTGATCAGCAAACCCATCTGAACCCCATGACCCCATTTCACAAGGAGGGATTCACAACCGGCCGTCTGAGGAACAGTGGCCTCCCTTGGTTTCAGACCTTCTCTAATAATAACCGCAATCCCCCCCCGCCCCTCCCCTGTGACCTCGGCTGATGAAATGCTTGGAAACCCGGCGGGCACATTTCAACGAGGGGCACCCCCCCCTCGTGGCCCAACCAGGTCTCTGTAACATCTGCCAGGTCTGCACCCCCCTCCTGAACAAGCTCACAGATGAGGGGGGCTTTATTTACTGCAGACCTGGCATTGCACAACATCAGCCGAAGGCCCGGGCCCTGAGGATCTGTGCAACCTAGGGAGCGGGAGGAGCCTTGGGGGCCGGAACACGCCACTGCTCGTAAACAGCGGGTACATGTTCCCCTGACACGATATGGCCCCCTGCTCCCGCCATATCTACCTCTCCCACCTACAGTAACGATGTTCAATATACTATCCGGATCCGCTCTAATCCCCTCCACGACCCCGGGTCCCACACTCCCCCCACCACTCTTTACAGCTCGACCCAACCCTCCCCTAGGTGGGTTGTCCCCCCTACCCACTATCCCCTCCACCCCCCTCCCGGAACCCCTTAAAAGATCAGACTTGCTGGCTTTCCATAGATCCTAAAAACTGACTTTATTGCTGAATCTGGGGCTCAGTTTGTGTGATGGAGCCCATATCTTACTATGCTGATTGTTTCCTTGGTTTTATCTCATATTTATTATTTTTAAATAAAGTTTTTTATCTTGCTTTTTTCTTCTCCATTAACTGCCTGCTTAACATGGGCAGCAATGTAAACTGAATGAATAAACAAAATGAAGCTTCATGCATTTGAAATCTGTGCTTGGGATTATGTAAACCAAGTATACACTAAATGAATTATCATAGCTATGGTCAATCATATAGTTAGCAAAAAATATATTTTAAACTTTATCAAATTCACATTAACACTAGTTTACCTGAATGCAGCTCCATCATTTTAACTAGGTAGAAGGTTTGTTATACTTCATCCTGGATGGTGCCAATCCATTTTTCCCCCTCTGAAGAGAACTCCATTTGTGCCTAATCCCTTGTCTAGCCTGCGGATTCTTGGCAGCACAGGAATTCTTGTATGGCTATTTGGATTTTTGCACAGTTGTTTAAATATTTAGTGCTAGTGCTTAATGAAACCAGAAGTTGTGTCGTTACTTCTGAGTGTTGTTCACAGAGGATCCAAGCAACTGGATAACCAACAACATATCAATGCATTGTAATGAGTGCATATTGTGCTCTCACGTCATTTTATACAGTACTTAGTATTCTGGCTGGGTAATTCTGGGAGTACAAGTCATATATCTTAAAGCTGTTGAGGTTGAGATATGCTGTATAGGATAGCAATAGTAAAGTAAAGGTTCCCCTCGCACATATGTGTTAGTTGTTCCTGACTCTAGGGGGCAGTGCTCATCTCCGTTTCAAAGCCGAAGAGCCAGCACTATCCGAAGACGACTCCATGGTCATGTGGCCGGCATGACTAAATGCCAAAGATGCACGGAACGCTGTTACCAAAGGTGGTCCCTATTTTTCTACTTGCATTTTTTACGTGCTTTCGAACTGCTAGGCTGGCAGAAGCTAGGACAAGTAACGGGAGCTCACCCCGGCACTAGGGATTCGAACCGCTGAACTGCTGATCTTTCAACCGACAAGCTCAGCATCTTAGCCACTGAGCCACCGCACTTAGACTTATATACCACTTCAGAGTGCTATACAGCCCTCTCTAAGCAGTTTACAGAGTCAGCATATTGCCCCCAACAATCAGGAAGTAAGCATATTCTTTTAAAGAAATGCCAATTATTGTTCACCATTAAAGAAACAGCACTATACCAGTTGCTTTATTTTGGCTTGAATACCACCATGTAAAAGACTTGTATCATTATCTACCTTGTATTATAATTTAGCAGGATATACAAATGATATAAGGCAGACAGGTGAAACAAGATCCCATTTCTACTTGAAAGAGCTGGATTTCCTGAGCTAGCTTCAAAAGGCTTCATCTGTTCTCCAGGAACTAGACTTGCTCCAATGTTCTAAGCACATGAGTCTGACAGAAGGAGTGCATTGTTAAGAAAGCCTAGGTTTATTTATAAATAAATCTAATTTGTGCCATTGAAGAACTATCATATTCAGCTCTTTCTGAACCTACTTTACTCCTTAGATAGCAAAAATAAAGTCTTGCAATCCATATGAAAAGGACTTGCATAGTGATATGCATCTTACCAAATTATTTTTCCTAAATCCTTCTTCCTAAAGTAATATAATGATCTTGTCAGCTTAACGCAGCTGACACGATCCAAAAAGATTGCAAAGATTGTGAGGAAATTTATAACCAATTCATCCTGAAGTATTTATACTTAAATCCCAAATCAAATCCAACAAAGATAAACTATTTGGACACTTGGTTGCAAGAAAGCAGGAATCCTAGAACCCTAAGATCAGAATGATTCAAAGTAAAACTACTTTTAACCTGGTTATCAGCTGGAAAAAGACCTGTTCTTGACACTGTCTGTTCATCTGTCAAGTACAAGTAGTCCTCAACTTACAACAGTCTGCTTAGTGACCATTCAAAGTTACAACAGCACTGAAAAAAAAGTGACTGATGACCATTTTTCACACTTATGACCACTGAAGCATCCTCGTGGTCATGTGGTCAAAATTCAGATACTTGACAACTGATTCATATTTATGACAGGTGTTGTGTCCCAGTGTCACAACCTTTTGCAACCTTATGGCAAGCAAAATCAATAGATAGCCTGTTATTAACACCCAGCTGTCTGCAATTGTGCAAGTTTGAGGCTCAAGGTCGACTCAGCTTTCCATCCTTTCTAAGGTAGGTAAATTGAGGACCCAGTTTGTGGGGGCAATAAGCTGACTTTGTATAAAAATATACAAAAGTATGAATGCTATTGCTTAACGCACTGTAAGCCACCCTGAGTCTCCGGAGAAGGACGCCATATAAATCTAATTAAAAAAAAAAATGGGAAAGCCAGATTCACTTAACAACCGTTAAGCAAAAAGAAACAGGAAGCTACTCTGTTGCAAAAGAGTCTTACGGTGCCTTAAAATCAACAGAACCTTAAAAATTAACATTTTTATTATCACATAAGGTTTGTTTATCTCAAGTTATGACAGGGAATACACAACGCTGATCATAAAAAGCAACAAAAGTTGTATATTCCAACTTTGTTCAAAATATAGTGTATAATTATCCAATTATCTCACTTGACTCAAAATACTGTCAAAAAGCTTTTAGAAATAAGCTATTACTCATGATCAAAGCCCAAAGTGTTTGTAGTTTGTGGCAAAGGAACAAATTCCTTAAGTTAACAAATTCCAAAGGAACAAATTCCTTGGTTACATGACCTCGTTCAGTGTAGCTTTCTTGCAACTACTTTCATCCAGGATATTTTTTTGAAACTTTCCAAGTTTCCTATCCTATCCTGGAATTGCTCACTGTTTTTCCATCCAAGTACTGACCAGGTCAAACCCTTCTCAGCTGCTTTCAAGATCAGCCAAGCTTCACCAAGTACTACCACCTAGGAAGTCAATTACTGGAGGCACAATAGAGGTTTTAAAATAATTTATGAATGTGATGCGGACAAGCAGAAAGTTTTCTTTCTCTCTTTGGATACTAAGACTGGTAACAATAAATGTCATTAGATTAACATGGCTCTTTGAAAAAACTTGGTAAATGTTATGACCAATAGACCTGTCAGACACTGTTGCAAACAATAAAGAAACCTTACTGTGTGTAAAGAATTAGCATATATTTGAATACTATCAGGAAGCAAGCAAGTTGGGAAGGTCAACATCAATATATCCGGTCTGATAAATTTCCAAGAAACATTTGGCTAAGCAACAGAAGGCTGCTTAATAATGCTATGCATTTGGAGTCAACAAGGGAATTCTTATGTTTGTACAAATGTATCTGTAGAAGGTTCCAAAGTTGGTCATTTTTTTAATCTATGTAAATAAACATTCAAAAATCCTCAAAAAGGTTTTTTGCCCAGGAGGCTTACCTTGCACAAATCTTGGCTAGAAGAATGCTATAAAGGCCCTGTGACAAAATGTAGGCTGGGTTTGATTATAGGAGCAAGCATTTGATGTAGAAGTGAGCATTTGATATATTTTGCTGCATAACAAAACGCTAGTTGACACAACATGGCCATGGTCCAACAATTCCTGTAAAGCTGTCTCTAAAGAAGTATGTGTATGCAGAAGTTATACATATGAATTTAAATGATCGCTTTTTTTCACAAGCTGCATAGTGACTTACTATTCAGGCACCAACATTACTAGCTACTACACTGCTTTATTTAAAATGGTCTCTTTGGTGTGCCAGCCAGCTATAAGAATGAAGCTGGATGAACATCAGGATCAAGAATCACCCCTTTTCTTCTACCAAACTCTTGTCTGTTTGTAATTTTGGTTGCGGCCTAATACACAGGTGCTGCTAATGAGAACTTCAGCCTTGTCCAATACTAATGGCTATTGATTTACAAACATACATTATCTTTGCTACTGCTGTAGCGACTTAATGGTTTCTGAGTCTGTTTAATAGTCTTATCAGCCACACTGCCATGACAAATTTTGTGTGAACATACCACACATTCGTTTCCCACATATATCAATTAAAGTCTTCCACAGATTGCCTGGCATAGTAAGACAAATGACGTCAGAGTTCTATATTGAAACCCACTGGTTCTCATTTTACATGTTTTCAGCCACAAAAGTATAAAATGAGCTTCTATAAGGAGGCAGCTTGGTTTTCCTCCCAAACAACTGACAATGCACTGGTTGTTTTTACTCAAGCAATTCAAAAGCACGTCTGAGGTACAGCCCAGCTTTCCAGAGGCCAACACCTTCTATAATCATCACCAGCCTTTCCACCTCTGCAGCTCCTGACACTGATGATAACACTGGTGTGCATCAAAATCAACCTGCTACCCTTTAAAATCACTTGTCTTCCTAACACAGTATTATTCCAGAGCATAATGGGAAATCAAAATGGTTGTTTTGAGACAAAGAATAAAAGGCACCCACAAGATTTTGAAGACATTGACACTTTAGGAGCTGTCCAAGGAAGCCATGTACTTTGGGATTTCAAAACCTCTACTGGGAAGCAAAATATGATATCACCACAACTTCTGCCACATTCTGACTCCTTCAGAAATAGTTCATGTTTCTAAGTTCCTTATCCATCTTCAAGACATATAAGTATCGATCTAGTATCGAGGCATCACAAAGGATAGGAGTCCGGATCTCCCTCCATCTCACAAATGCCTTTAGTTCAAATAGAACCATTCCTCAAGGGCACTCATTTTGTCATTTTTTTTAAAATTTGAGGTGGGGAGCATGTATCTGGACTTTGCACATGAATATTGTGTGGGTATGTCTGTATACACGAAAACCTGAATGACCTTATGCAGCTGGTGTACAAGTAGAAATCACAATTAAATCTGTTTGTGTATAGAATTACAGCTGTGCCAAAACCTATCCTTCAGCTTCCTGGGCTATTTTCTTTCTCTGTGAAACAGATAAACAGTAGCATCTGTTTATCTCATTTGTGAAGTATTTTATCATTCCTGTAGTGTTTTCCTTAGGTTTGTTTCTAGCCTAGAATGCTGGAGGTCATAGTTTTGTATTTTGCACATCTCTCAATTACTTTTCAGCTGCCCTAACTCCCTAATTATTGATGTGAAATGGTCTCCTGGCAGGAATTATCAAATAAGATATAAACCGTGAGAAACCTGGGGGACAGGCTGGTGAAGAAATGGCTGAACAATGAAGACAGGATGCTGATGCATTTATGAATGGATGCAGGCTTCAAAAATAAAGAAAAATCTTCTATCCTACACGCCCCCCTCCAAATATTACCATTTTCTTCTTCTCTGAACATCCAATTGAAGAATAGTTGAAAAAATGCAGAAGAAATGTTCAGCCCAGCACTGAACGTGGGGCACATTGAATTTTACTGCGAATTTTGCTATGATTGAAAAACACCACAGCATCATAGCTGATCATGATTAGAAGTACCTTTGGAAATTATCTAGTCCGGTCCCCTATCCAGTGCAGGATTTTTCTGCTATAACATCTCCAACTGACAGACATCCAACCTTTCTTTAGACATTTCCAGCAAAGGAAATTCTACAACCTCCCAAGCAATCTGTTTAACAGTTGAACAGTTCTTCCCATGTGTAATCAAAAATGATTTCATTTAATTTAAATCTTTTGTTTCTTGTCTTAACTATCGAAACAACCTTGAACAAGTCCACCTTATATATCAGTGATGACAAACCTTTTAGGCACAGAGTGCCTAAACTGGAAGGCACATGCACACCCCAGCCAAAGCATCAGGAACCCAGCAATCAGCTGGCTGGAATACATGCGTGCATCAGAAACCTGATGACCACCTGGCTGAGCTGGGGCGACTGTGTGCATGCGCACAGAGAGGTCTCTGCATGCCACCTCTGGCACGCGTACCATAGATTCACCACCACAGTTAGATATATTTCATCTGAAAGCCTTTTAGATGCTTGAAGACATTTCTCCCATTAATCTTCTCGGTGTTAAACATACCCAATGATTCCAACCATTTCTCATATCATTTTGTTCTGTCCTCTGAGATGCACATTTGGAAATCAGAAGACGATATAACCCTGAATGCATCTGAACGAAGCCTTGCTGCAGCCCAGTACTTGGGTAACGAGGACAACTGCTTTGGTCTGTGTTTGATAAATATTCTTCCACTGTTCACGTTCATTAACAGAAGCCATTTTTAAAAATAGGAACTTTCTTCTCATAGCCGCTATTTTATAAGAGGACCGACAGCATGACCTCAAAAATCCAATTCAGTGAATTTTTGAGATTATATTCCACATTTTACAAATGTATCCACTGAATTGGAAAACAACTGCTTACCTGTCATGACATAAATTCACATTCAACAACAGAAACCCTAAATAATTTAAACAAAATATAACTGCAGATTAAATTAGAAGTTCCACAATTACATTAAAAAGCAATTAATTATAATTTAATTTTTGTCCCAGATTGATACATTTTTAAAGGCAAAAGTATTCTACAAGAAAAGAGTGAGTTTTTATAAATATTTACAGACTCCTCGCATCCTGGACATAAACTGTTTAAATTCCTCCCCTCAAAACAATTGTAAAACAACACTATAGTTGCACAACTAGACACAAGAACAGTTTTTTCCCCTGAAAGCCATCACTCTGCTAAACAAATAATTCCCTCAACACTATCAAACTATTTACTAAGTCTGCATTACTATTAATCTTTTCATCGTTCCTATCACCCATCTCTTCCCACTTATGACTGTATGACTGTAACCTTTTTGTTGGTATCCTTAAGATTTATATTGACAGTTTCCTAATATGATTTGATTGCTTATTTGTTCCCTATGACTATCATTAAGTGTTGTACTTTATGATTCTTGACGAATGTATCTTTTCTTTTATGTACCCTGAGAGCATATGCACCAAGACAAATTCCTTGTGTGTCCAATCACACTTGGCCAATAAAGAATTCTATTTTAGTCCTTTGCTCCAGTTTCATTAAAAAATGGTTTTGCTGAAATCTCAGGGTTAAGCAGCACTATACCCCATGATTATTTTTCAACATCAGGAACATTTTTAATTCCTAGGGTGAGGTTAAACCATCTGTTAAACAAGTTGTGACCCCCATTTTTCTGTCCTTCTTAGAAAGAAGAGTAATCTGCTTTAGTCTTTAGATCAAAGTGCCACTTTTATCCTGTAAACAATAGATGAGCCACTATTGTTCTCCGAAAACTACTAGATTATTATTCTGGATACTATTTTTTAAAAAAGGTGTGGGAATGCATATTCTTTTGACAGCTTGTCAGCATGGTAAACTTAACCTTGGCTTGAGAACAATCCTGCTTTTCTTCATAACCTCAAACTTTTACATTCGTTGTTTTTATAAACAAAACTCTCCACCTGCAAAAATAAGTCCGGATACAACAGCAGATGGGGATGAAATCGATGGATTGCAAACATATATTTTAGCAAAATGGCCTAAGAATAAAACATATCAGATTTTGCCAGGTATGTAAAATATTGCTACAAAAAAAGAGAAGCTTATGGGGTTGATTGCAACAGAAATAGTCCATTAAATGAAATGCCATTTGAATTATAAAGTCTTGGAACCTCCATGTCTGCAATGCCACTGAGAAACACAAGATATGCTGGGAATATCTGGAGGAGTTCAGATAAGACATCTGGTTTTCATAGTTTACTCCCCTACCTATCTACTACAATTGTGTTTTCCTAACTCCCATCTCCACTTTCCAAATTCCAAAGGAAGAGGTAAGCATATAGCAGCAATTTCAAATGACAAAATACAGAAGGCAGCCACATTCCTGATGCAGGACACGGAATAACTGTCTTAAATCACAAGAAGACAGATCTACTTGAATGTTGTTCAATGACACATAGGTGACTAGGTGGCTCAGTGGCTAAGACACTGAGCTTGTCGATCACAAAGGTCAGCAGTTCAGCGGTTTGAATTCCTAGTACAGGTCTCCTGTGTGAGAAGGGGGTTGGACTAAATGACCTCCAAGGTCCCTTCCAATTCTGTTACTGTTACTGTTATAAAAAATTCCTAACAATAAAAGCTATTTCAACAGTAGACCAATCCCAAACGAATGGCCGGAGCTTCCTTTTGCTAGAAGTATTCAGGCAGAGGCATACAACCAGAGTCATCGACAGAGGGAGAAAAGTAGTATCAGCCCTTTTGTACGCACATTGTAACCCTGTACACTCATACAAAAGAGATGGAGCGTGCACTGCCATAACAATATGGCTCTGTCATCTTCCTGAAAGGCTATGCTCCTGCAGATGCCTCTATTTGTAGCCTCTTTTGGTGATGCTTAACTGGAATTCTTACACTGAGGAGGAGGTTGGACATGCTAGTTAGTCTAAAAGAACTTTTCCAACTGTATGATTCTAAGAGCATTTCCAGAATTGCCACAATACTATATCCACACCCATTCCATCAAAGGCATTTGGAGATGACCCACAAACAATCTTTCCATCACAGGATGTTAAGAAGCAAAACCGCTGTCTTGCATGAGCTGCTGCAGACCTCACAGCAGGCAAATTTCCTTTGTATCAAAGGAAAATTAAATTAATTGTTTTATCCCATCTCCATCCTCATTTCGTGCCATTTTCTAGTCTACTCATATGCAAAAAAAAAAAAAAAAATAGTTCCAATGAACAGATGCAGAAAACCTTTTTTTTTTCCTTGAATAACCTGAGGAAATGCAAAGAGGCAGGAATTTCTGTAAAGGGGGAAATGAGCCATCTAATGTCTCCATTAAGCTGAAATGTGTTTTTAAAAAAGAAGTCCCGTTTTACTAGAGTAATTCACAGCTGAGCTACAAATTATCAAGCTCAGCCTTGGACAAAGCTGACATCCTTACAAAGATCTGAAGCTGCTTTTGTGTCAATGCAGAGTTCTCAGGTGGTAGAGCTTCGAGTACAATACAATGAGCGTTTTACTAGATTTGGACATGGCATAGACCCACCCATGAAGAAACACCTCTTATGATGAACTCAGTATGGGATCTTGTCCTGGAGAAAATCTGTGTGGTCCCTAAAAGTTCCTCCCCCTCTTATAGCCCATAATTAATCAATGTCACCTTTAGGAAACTTACTATTATCTTAATTCTACTTCCAAAGAGCATTTCTGGGAATAAAATGAGGACTTTCTGACTTTCTCAATGAAAAATATTTCTGCATCATAATAAAACTGCTTTTTAAAAAACGCAAAACATTTGTGCAAATAAAGACCATTTAAGTACTAGTATCTTGATATTACTTTCCTACTGCTGGCTCTCTTTTTGCAAAGTAACATACAGCAACTGTGCTTCGCATGACTTTTCATCATGACCTCAAACTCTTTTGTGATTCTCATATAACTTTTTATCATTATTTCAAACTCCTTTGCTGTTCTCCAGAGATTCCCATGAGAATCAAGTAATCCCAGCTTAAATGTAATTTAAATGTAGTTCTCGATAGTTCTTCAAATCCATATGGGAGAGCATAAATTGCCCCTGTGGTTACCCTCATAAATGGCAACAAAAAATCACTCTTCAGAGCTGTTACTTCTGGACACTATTATTCCATGTGGAGCTTCAAACAACTATTGAACCGCATAGCTGAGCTTCTGATTGAGGCAACATGTGACAGACACTATCAATTATCATGAACAGTTTGTTTATTTTTGGAGATTCTCCACATCAAACCAAGCAAGTTGCTACAGGGTTCTACCCTGTTCGCATTTGGTCACCTTCACCCAGAAAAATGTATTGCCGCTGCAGCAACTGTAGTTTACTTTACTCATATTTCATGGACTCCAACTCTTGTTTATTCATCTGAACAAATACAGCAAATGTGGTTTAGTCTGCAATGATTCTGAAAGATTCAAATAGCGATGAGTTGATGAGGAAGACTTATATAGTGTGTGAGGCCAATAATGTGCTTTCCAGGAACCTGTTAAAAGCCTTGGTAGTCATAGCCTACCCTTTAGCAATTAAAAGGACATGGCACGATTTCTTTTTTTTACTGTCAGATTTAAAGTAAAGCAATTCCCCAAAACAAAGTTTCAAGATAAAATGAGAACTTTGGAAAGAGTTTGGGCGGCTGTAAGTTTTCCATTTCAAGGTCATTCAGCGCCATCTATGGGCCAGCCATAAATATTTAATTCAATATTATCAGTATTTGTGTACATTGGATAGGTAAAGGGAAAAGCAGGGGTTTTCCAAATCAAAACTTCCTAGAGTTTTATAGTATTTTAAAATTAATTTTTGTTATCACAGAAATGGTGGTACACAGATGGGATACTGTACATTCAGACCTATGGAAAATATTATGTGATTTGTGGAGCCGTTTATTTTTGTTGCAAAAAACTAAGACAAAAAGATCTTGACGGACTTGATCAGTGGGCCCTATCCAACAACATAAAATTTAGCATGGAGAAAAGCAAGATTTTACAGCTACACAGGAAAGCCAACTGTATAAGTACAGATTAGGCGAAACCTGGCTCAAAACAGTGAGAGGGACCTTGGAGTCCTAGTGGACGATCACTTAAACATGAGCTAAGAGTGTGTGGCGGCAGCCAAAAAAGCTAATACAATCCTTGGTTGTCTAAACAGAGGCACAAAATCAAAATCACATGAACTATGAGTACTGCTTTATAAATCCTTAGCAAGACCACAGCTGGAATACTGCATCCAGTTTTGGTCACCACATTACAAAAAAGATGTTGAGACTTTGGAAAAAGTGCAAAGAAGAACAACTAAGATAATTAAAGGCCTGGAGACAAAAGCATATGAAGAATAGTTGCAGGAATTGGATATGGCTAGTCTAGAGAAAAGAAGGACTAGCAGTAACATGATAGCAGTATTCCAATATCTGAGGGGCTGCTACAAAGAAGAGTGGGTCAATTTACATTCCAAAACACCGGAAGGCAAGATAAGAAACAATGGTGGAAACTAATCAAGGAGAGAAGCAACATGGAATTAAGGAGACGCTTCTTATCGTGAGAACAATTAACCAGAGGAACAACTTGCCTTCAGAAATTGTGCGTGCTTCATCACAGGAGGTTTTTAAGAAGAAACTGGACAGTTACTTGTCTGAAGTGGTATAGGAACACCTGCTTGAGCAGGGGATTGGAGTAGAAGACCTCCAAGATCCCTTTCACTCTGTTCTGACTGGTTGGTTGGTTGGTTGGTTGGTTGGTTGGTTGGTTGGTTGATTTTAAGGGCAGCCTGCAGCTGAAACAGCTTCCAGTGCCCTGTTCTGGAAGTGGTATTTTCCCTCTTGTTCCACTTTGAGTCACACCATGGGGGCAAATTTGATGCTAATGTGCAGGAGGAGAGGGAGCTCAAGAAGTCTGCCTCTCTGCTGCCTCCTTTTTTTTTTTTTTTAATTTGATTTATATGCCACCCTTCTCCGAAGACTCAGGGCGGCTTACAATGCGTTAAGCAATAGCCTTCATACGTTGGTATATTTATACAAAGTCATCTTATTGCCCCCACAACTGGGTCCTCAATTAACCCACCTTAGAAAGGATGGAAGGCTGAGTCAACCTTGAGCCTGGCTAGGATTGAACTCGCAGTAATTGCAGGCAACTGGATGTTAACTACTGCCTTAGTAGGAGGCATTAGCCTCCTACACCACTCAGCCTCCTCTTGGTATTGCCTCTGAACATTAGGACCACCCTCCACCCAGTCCTTGCCCTTCTGCTTACTCATCCTTCCTTTGCCTGCACTTTTCACTATAATCCCTGATTCCTTTTGTTTTTCATTTTTAGCCTATGCAGTTGCCCAGGCAACCAGACAAAGGATAACTCATTCCTTTTCTCATAGCCCTTTTGCTTTATTCCTCTGGTGCTTCTTCTTTCCCCAGTTTTATTCGTTTAAATTTTTCCTTCACACAGGTTGTCCCGGCTGTGCACTTCCCTTTCTGTTGTGCCACTGCGGTGGAAATGGAAGAATTAGTGGCACACCACTGTTATTCCATATGGTTGATTTGCCAACTAATACACTGCAACATAAAGTATTATCCATTGATGTCCATGCTGGTAATGCTTTCACATGACCTTCATAGTTGAATCTGTTTTTGAGGGACCAATATTAGCGAATGGCAGGCACTACGACACATTTGGTGCAGCTCTTTGCAGAACTCCACTGTTTTCTATTTTCAATGGGGATCCACTCCTTCTATATAGGATTATATGACCAGCAGAGGTTCCATTGCTATGCTTATTGTTTCATTTTGCATTCCTGACATTCAGGGCAGATCAATTCCCTGCAGGGCATTGGTTGATGAGGAGGAACTTGTTGGAGACAAAGCTTCTTCTCTCTCAATAATAGCACTCCTGAATAGGCATCAACCCAAAAGCTAACACCAAACATTCCTGTTCCAATTCTCAAAATAGTTTTGAAACTAGTGAAAGTTCTGGGTTGTTGTTGTTTTTACTGTTCTTTACCATTCTTTCCTGATTGCTTATTTGTACCCTATGACTACCATTAAGTGTTGTACCTTATGATTCTTGATGAACGTATCTATTCTTTTATGTATACTGAGAGCATATGCACCAAGACAAATTCCTTGGGTGTCTAATCACACTTGGCCAATAAAAAATTCTGTCCTGTCCTGTCCTGTCCTGTCCTGTCCTGTCCTGTCCTGTCCTGTCCTATCCTATCCTATCCTATCCTATCCTATCCTATCCTATCCTATCCTATCCTATCCTATCCTATCCTATTCTACTCTTTGACTTGCCGATGGATCACTATATGGAGGAGAGAGAAGACCGGCCCCTCCTGGAAAATAATAAAGTTAGGCAAGGACTTGGGAGCAAATCTATTGTGACTACAGGAACTCTGATGGGGTCAGGTAGATAGCAGAAGACCCACAAACCAAGGTTTATGATCACTCAGTGCGTATGAAAATAAAGACACTGGGGCTGGAATAAGTGTGTGCTGTTAAAGACAACACTCAGTCATGGAACAATCCAGCCATATGTCCATATTTCTATCACATTCATCTCATTGTACAGGCAAGGCAACTAGTGTGGTGCCAAAGCCCATGGCATGAAGCACCAGCCATAGGTGGGTAGGACCATGGATCTATCTTCACCATAAGACTTAGATATAAGCCAGCAGTGTGCTGCAGCTGCCAAAAAAGCCAATGCAGTCCTAGGCTGAATCAACAGAGGGAATTGTGTCAAGGTTACGTGACATGTTAATACCACATTTGGAGTACTGTGTCCAGTTTTGGGCTCCATGATACAAAAAAGTTGTTGAGACTCTAATAAAGGGTGCAGAAAAGAGCCACAAAGGTGATTAGGAGATGCAAGAATTGAGTATATCCAGTCTAATGAAGAGAAGGACCAGGTGTGACATGATAGCAATCTTCCAATAATTGAGGGGCTGTTGTAGAAAGGGGGGGGCAACCTATTCTCCAAAGCACCTGAAGGCAGGACAAGAAATAATGGATGGAGAGATCCAACCTAGAACTAAGGAAAAAAATCAGAAGTTGTGGGGGCACCATCATTGAAGGTTTTTAAGAAGAGATTGGACAGCCATTTTTCCAGAATGGTATAGTGTCCCCTGCTTGAGTAGGGGGTTGAACTAGAAAACCTCCAAGATCCCTTCCAATTCTATTATTTAGAGAAGATATTGTAGCTGTAGATCAGATCGCCCTGATCTAGAGAAGAACCAAATGAAAAACATCTTTCCACAGCCTGCAGCAGTGCCACTGAAGTACCTCCAGAAGATACTTTCCACAGATAGACAGTGTTGATCAGTCCTGCCTGGGATATTCCTAAGGTATTGACATCCAACTGGTAGCTCAGTTGGGAGGTCTTATGGGAGGCACCAGCATGCTTGTACTTCTGCTGCCATCTGCTGCTACATTTTGCTCTTGTTGCTGGAGATCCCAGTTCTTCACCAGAGCCACCCTAGTCCACTAGGGTGGCTCTGGTGAAGAACTGGGATCTCCAGTCCACTGTCCACAACACTCTTTGTCCATAGCTCAGCTGCTGTACTGGTCATTCTTCTGGCTACAAGTATCCTTACAGTTTCCAGGATCTGGAGGTCACTGAGGTGCCCCAAAGATAGTCAGACTGAGCAGGATCCAGATAATAATTCTTACATGGGACTTTTTTCCCCGTTGTGCATAAGGTAGGTGTAAGTGCTAAACAAGGCAGTGGCGGCGTACTGGTTAGAATGCAGTATTGCAAGTTAACTCTGTCCACTGCCAGGAGTTTGATCCTGACCAGCTCAAGATTGACTCAGCCTTCCATGCATCTAAGAACAGTAAATGAAGACCCAGATTGTTGGGGGCAATATGCTGACTCTGCAAACTGCTTGGAGAGAGCTGTAAAGCACTGTGAAGCCGTAAATAAGTCTAAGACAGTGTTATTGCTATTGCTATACTCACTGGATTGATCAAGGTGTAGCTTAGTTGGGGATTGTTTGTGATGAAACTTTTGTCTGACCCATTCCAACAAGGACTGTTGCTGTTGTGACACCAGGAAGAAAAATTTATGTAAGGCTGCTGCCCACAAAAAGATATGCACCACATTTCCATTTGTGTGTGTTTGTAACACAGCATTTTCCTGCAACTAGAATAATGTATGAATATCAGTGAATTTCCTTGGCTTTGTTTTCCTCCCTTTCCAGCAAAACATTTTAGGAAAGGATTTCTCAGTATCAGTAACAGTAGAATAGGAACAAGAGAATAGAAGCTAGGTTAATTATAAATATATTCTGAACCACCAGATGGCGGTGTAGTCATTGAGCAGCACACTGCAAGTTAGTAAAAACTAAATACATAGTGCATTTAAAAAGTTTGTTTCAGGGGAAAAGGGCATTAAACACTAGGATCTTATTACATATCAGGCTTAGTGGAAGTTTTTAGGGGTTTTCTTTTTTAAAAAAATAGTCTTGTCTTTTGACCTTGAAAAAGCAATCATATTCAGCATTTGCAAATGTAATATTAAAAGAAAGATCAAATATAACTGCACCAAAATTAGCAAATACACACCAATTCTTGCCCTGCTTTTATCTTAGCAGGTGGGATGGGGTTTATTTATGCTCATAACCCTACCATAACATACTCCTACTCAGCAGTTTTCTGGCCACACAGAGAGCAACAGTCTGCTGTGAACTAAATTCACAGTGGAAGGTAATTTCCTGCCAGCCACATCCCAAGCTGAAGTACTGCGTCCAGTGCAAAGTTATATTGCCTAACTTCTAGTGGCATTTTAAAACTGTTTTAGCATAAACCAAGATTATTTGCTTAAAACATTGCTAATACAGTCTCCCACGCCCAAAATAAAATCAAATATCAGATTAGCTACTTTAAAAAAGAATAATAAGGCAGCTCTATGTTCTCAGACTTAAGCCTTACTACTGCCCAAAGAATAGGGTTTTGAAAAAGGCAATCTCTTCTGAGTGTACTTGTATTCCTATTGGCTCTATGTCTGCTTTTTTCTCTATTCTTCCTTTCTTTTCTTTTTTTTCAACTAAGATTATCTTATAATGCCTCATCATTTAGTATGGTTATTGGTTACAAAACCAGAAGAGAACACAAGATCCTGTTCCATTAGATTTCCATATAAACAGTCCCATATACAACATATAAATTGGACTTCACAGATCTTCTGCTGAAACTTGCAGAACAACAACAACAACAAAAAAAAACCCTGACATTGTTGCTGTTCCTTAGATTATGACCTTCACTTATTCACAGCATTATTTCCATGAAAGGCAAAGGGTCTAACTCTGCAGATCTGGAACATGGTCATGATCCAAACATGGTCAACGCTCTTGTCATCTCCATGGGATAATTGCCTGAAATTCCTGATAGGCCTACTATTTATTGGTCATTTGGGATGCTGAATTTTTTTAAATAGCAACTGGATGTGACTAGCCAATCATATACAGGAAGATTAAATTGGTGGAATTGTAAGCTCTTTCAAACAGTCCTGTGAGCAATCCCTTGACTTAAAGTAAGAATATTAATCCGTTACATCCAATGTATATGGCTGCCCATCTCAAAGATGGATTTTTTTTAAAAAAACCAGATAAACATTATAAAAATAATAAATAACAAACACAGAAGCCAAGATAAAACCAAACAACATCACCAATATAACCAAGATACAGGTTCAATCCACACAATCCAGGCCTCAGGCTCGGCAGCAAAGCCACATTTTTAAAGTCTTATGGGAAGCCAACAGAGCTGGGACAAGTCTAATCTTCGGGAAATTACGTTGCACAGGGCCGTCAACATAACAGAAAAAGCTCCACTGCCTCCACTGCCTGCCAGACGGCATTCCCTAATAAATGAGACCATGCCTCTCCCTTTGGGTCCCGCTCAAAACAACTGGGAAGAGATGGTCCTGGCAAGAAAGGAAGTAACCCAAATGGCAAATCACCTGGGAGACAGCAAGCATGATTAACACTTTCTCTTTTAATGTCCTTAAGCAATGGGCAACAACATCAAGGCAAGTGGTGTGGAGGGCAAAATCTGTCCTCCAACACCTTAACTGCTGGACTTCACTCTCTTCCTAATTAGAAAGGGATTCCCCTGCAGAAGGGAATTAAGTCAGGGCAGCCATGCCCTTTAACCCCTCTTGTGCTGTAACCTGAGATCAGCCCCCCAAAAAGAGATGAAAGGAAATTCATTTCAACACAAGGGGGATTACTGGTCTCCTTACCGCTGATCTGACCTTTAGAATTCAACATCAGGAAGGCCAGATACAAAGACCGTCTCTCTCTTTTTTTTTTTTAGACGGGGGGGGGGGGAGGGTAGTCTTTTAATGGCAACTGAACAAAGGGACAGCATTCACAATGCAATACAAACTCTGGTGTCGAGGAAAGGAACGGTACGCAAAGTTTGGGCATCTGGTCATTTCTTTTCCATTTGACCTCTTTTTGTCTCCTTCCTTTATGGAACCTGGTTATCATCTGGAGAAGAGATAAACTTGAAGGAGGAATGAAAGAACAGTTAAATAAACATCAGCCTAGCCCTGGGAAAGAAGAGAGGGTGAGAAACAGACTCAAGATAACCCTGCCTGGATTACACTTGGGCAGAGGAGGCAAACTCAAAAAAACGGGGCAGATGGAAATTCTGGCAAGTTTTCAAGATATTATTGTTATTATATTTCTATCCTGCCTTTCTAAAGGATGCCATCCTTTATGGATGGCATCCATAAAGGAGAAGCTGCCCAGAGTCCCTTGGGAGTTGGGTGGCATAGAAATGTGATAAATAAAATAAAATTAAATTAAATTAAATTAAATTAAATTCCAGTAGTCTTTGAGATGATTCCTTCCTGGCATGGCCTATCTGAAAGAGCTGGCCTCATCAATCTTAGAAGAATAACAAAATGCATAATGCAGCAAATATAATTTTAGTAGGGAATTGGCAGATCTCATTCACAAACATTTCAAGAATTATAAATATAACAAAAAGCAGTTAGGAACATTTTTTAAAAAATGAAGAAAATATCTATTGATCTTGATTGTAGTACAAATCTCTTCTTTTGAAGCTCTGAACATTGGCATTTGAGCTCCAAGAAGTATTTTCTCCATTCATTCTCCCTGGAAACAATACAATCCCTCTTTACAGTTCATATGTAGCTTCAATTCTTAGCACACTTAAAAGAAAAGTTTGATGAAGATTAAGATGAACTATAAGTAACAAGATGTCTATAATCCAATTAAACCATATTCTGCTTCTCGGCTCCTAATCAGACCTGAAAGTAAATTATGGGTTTATCCAGGACCATTAACTAAGTTGCCTAGGGATGATGTGAGTTTGTTCCTGGAGAGAAGCAACTTTTCACTTAAATCTTAATGCCGGAATGTACCAGACTCATTAACACGTGTATCTTACCCTGTTATTGTTATAAAGGGGACTGCTCTCTCAAAACAACAACAACAACAACTACAACAACAACAACCTAGAAAGCAAAGAGAAACAGAGTAGACAATGATTTGAAATACCACCTCAAACTAATATAAACAAAATCATTTTCACAATTTGGTAGATCTGAAAACAAAAGGATACAGGAGAATACTACTTCTGATGGTAAACACTAACAAAGCCTTATGATGCTCCCCTCCAACCCGTAAGATATGAAGAAAGGTCTCCATATCATGTGTCAGGAGATGATGAGAGGAGCAGTCTTTTGATTGCCCTCATGATCATTTTCATAAGTAGTCTAAAGAAATATTAGGGATAAATGCAACTGAATAGATATTGCTGCTACTATTACTGCTAGTCCAGGAGTCTCCAACCTTGGAAACTTTAAGCCTGGCAGACTTCAACTCCCAGAATTCCCCAGCTAGCAGAGGAATCTGGGAGTTGAAGTCCACCAGGCTTAAAGTTGCCAAGGTTGAAGACCCCTGTGCTAGTCTACTACTACTATACTAGGTGATTAGAATTAAGAAGATCCCACACAACTGTTTGGTTTCTCCCATTCTTTTCTCCCAAACAACTTCTTTTCCTCCAAGCTGCTGCTTGAAGGATGCCAGTGGTTTCTGTCATGATGACTGAGGAAGAAACTATTCTTCCTTTCTGAGAAATGACTCTATTTCTTTCATTCCCATGGTTAAAGTTCAGTATTATCTTCTTCAACCACTGACATTATTGAGTAACTGATTGTTTGGCTATATAATCCACAATGTGGCTGTCTTGTTTGTATACTTAAGAGAGGGAAATTACATGGGCAAAAGTTCATTATCCATATCATGATCTCTGACCCTCAACATTTGAGGTGGGTTGTAACATCAGTCAGTCTCTTCTTCTGTTGGCTTCCCAAGAGTCTCCCTGAAAACATCCCTTCTCCATCTTCAAACTTAGATGCAGAATGCAAGACAATCCAGCCTGCATCTACAGTCAGTATTTAAGACCAATGAAACCTTCAATAAATTATGTAGTAACACTGTTGTGGTTTTTTGTTTTTGCCCAAAAAGATCCTGTAGCTCAGGGATCTCCAACCTCCAGTCTGCAGACCTGTATCAGTCTGTGGCCTGCTGGAAATTGGGCCACGCAAGCAACAGGCAAGCATGCAAAGCTCCATTTGCGCAAGCTATACACAAAACCACCACCAGTCCCGCCACCACCACTGCCGGTCCACAGAGTCAGAAAGGTTGGGGATCGCTGCTATAGCTCATATCATTTCTTGACTTCGGACTTTTTGCTTCTCTTTGCAAATCATTTGCTGCCATTCTGCAATGTCCTGGAACAGTGTTTCTCAACTCAACCTTAGGAACTTTCAGATGAGTAGACTTCAGTCTACTGATCTTAAAGTTCCTAAGGCTGAGAAACCCTATTCTAGATTTGAACCGGATCAGTCAACTCAAAAAAAAAAAAATTATGAATAAATATCACCAGTTTCATTGTTTTCTTAAACTTGATAAAATCTTAACAAATATGTGTATGAAATTTTCTGTACCACAACATTCAAGTGAAGCAAAGTATTCAGAAACTGAACAAATGAAAAATGTTCTGTGTTCTTGCTATTCTATTTTTCATGCTTGTAACTTCACCTTCTTCTTCCTTAACAATATTTTAATCTCACAGCAACTTTGTAAACTAATTTATGCCAGGAGACTTTCTCAAGGCCACTTACCCAATGAACTTCCAACTGACCAGGGAACGGAGTCTGGATTTCCCATCACCAAAGCCATCCTCTAAACACATTGTCTATTTTACAACATTATCCTAGTCGAGTTCATTCACTCTCTCCTTTTGCCCTTACCTTCACTTTAGAACAAAAGAAATACTAGTAAAAGCAGGCATGTAATTAGCCTCAGCAAGGGTGACATTGTGAAACAGTTTATCTCGACCAATGAATGGGCCATAACTCTAAACCACAAATTGGAAGACTTCAGGCTTTGGGTATCTACTTTGTCTTTATTTGAATGGTCACCAATAAATATCCCTAACATTCACTAACAGCAGTCTCTCAGTGGGAAGGACAAAAAAATAAAGAAAGGGAAAGGTTCCCTGAGCACAGTTACAGTCCAGTAATTTCTTTTTGCCAGAACTGAATGTTCAGTCTTTTCTCACATAAATCAATCCTGTCTCATCTCACCTTTCCTTTATTTCAGCAAGCAGAGTGGTAATCTTTTAATTTTGCTATTTTAAATGCCTGGAAGCAAAACACCCTTCCTGGAAAGTGGCTTTCCATTTACCTTTTCACAATCTTGGCAATTTGAAGAGGTGTGGATTTCAACTCTCTGACTATTCCAGCTAGTAGTTGGTTGGGGAATTCTGGGAGCTGAAAATCCAGATCTCTTCAAATTGCCAAGGATGACTGCACTAGCAATCAGGGATGTCAAACTGGAGGCCCGTGGGCCGGATGCATCATGTACAGGCCACACCCACTCCAGCTTCATGAAGGGGAAAACCATCACAAAATGTCACGTGATAACAATCTGATGTCGTGAGTTTGATGCCCATGCACTAGATCATACTTAAAGTTGGAGTCACACTTCAATATACAATGAGGAAGATATATTTTTGAGTCCATGAACATATCCCACACACACAATCTCATAAGTAAGTGAAGAATATACTATTTCCCTCTTCAGATCTGTTCTAGAATCTCAGGAACACTCTAGAGCAGGGATGTCGAATCTTGGCAACTTTCAGACTTGTGGACATCAACACCCAGAATTCCTCAGCCAGTTATGCTGACTAGGGAATTCTGGGAGTTGAAGTCTCAAAGTTGCCAAGATTGGACTCCAGGAGTGGGTTCTACTTACCTTTATTACTGGTTTGCAACGGGGCCACGCGCTCTTCTGCACACACACAGAAGCATTCTGATGACATCAGGGTCAGTGGGTGGAGCCTAATGCCAATTTTACTACCGGTTCTATAGAATCTGTGCGAACCGGGGCAACCCACCACTGTTGGACACCCCTGCTCTAGAGCATATTTAGGAAGCTGATGAATAAGAATGAAGAGGAAACTTGTGCAGCTTTCGATGTTATTTTACATACCATATTTGAAATAAATTTGGTTTGTATAGGGCCATGATTTTTCAGAAATCCGACAAGATAGTTACTAAGATGCACCTGGAAAGACTATAGATACCATGCACTTAATATATCTTGGCAATCGGAAGTCTCAATTCCCAAAGGAGGAGAGTTTTAAAAAAACACAAGAAACTTTCTGATAGAGAGGAGGGAAAAATTCATTTCACCAGATTCTCCATCCTGCTGGCCATTGCACATTGTTGGATACCACCCTTAATTTCTGGCCTCAGAAGAGTCAATTTTTCTTTATGCTAGTCAGCAAAATGCAAAACAGCTGTTTCCCACAACTGTATGTCACTTAGCAAACTATTTTAGACTCTCCATTCATAAAGAAAGAGAAGCAGGCAGACTAAAGGATCAGCTGTTTAAACAACAGAACAACACTTTATCCACTTTCAAAAGCAGGTGTTGATTGGCAAGTCATCTTCTATTATTTATATCTAGGCATCTGCAAACGGTTTTTCATCTATCATACTTGATGAAAGCCTCTATGAGTGAGATTCAGCGTCTTAAATGTTAACATCCCAAAGCCCCGAAAAAACCACAGTGCTGATGGAGGATTCAGACTGGGGCAACTTCAGAAGACTCAGCCTTCCACAAACTGCAAGAATCTGAGTCCTAGGGAAAGGAGGGGGGAAAAAATAAAACTTGATATGGTTCCTTGAATATCTGGGCTCCTTCACCACAGTTGAGTGGAAATGCCTTCCTTTACCTAAGAGCTAAGAGAATAGTAAAAAACAAAACAAAACACCTGACTCACCAAGCATTACAAATGAAAGTGAGCCAGTTGTGAGGAATTTGCTATACAGCAATAGCAAAGGTACTTAGACTTAAATATACCACTTCACAACCCTCTCTAAGCCATTTACAGAGTCAGCCTATTGCTCCCAACAATCTGGGTCCTCATTTTACCCACCTCGGAAGGATGGAAGGCTGAGTTAACCTTGAGCCAGTGAGACTGCCAGCAGCCAGCAGAAGTAGCCTGCAATACTGCATTCTAACCACTGCACCACCACAGCTCTATATAACCAATAGGCTCTGTTGCCTATCTCAGATATACAACTGCATGTCTGAGATAGGCAAAGCAAGCAAGGGAAATCACACCCCCAGTGTCCATAACTTCTTCTACAAA
Organism: Masticophis lateralis; assembly: GCA_030761175.1. Classification (NCBI taxonomy): domain Eukaryota; kingdom Metazoa; phylum Chordata; class Lepidosauria; order Squamata; family Colubridae; genus Masticophis; species Masticophis lateralis. Next base: position 242,337,974 of record JAUDYJ010000001.1, on the reverse strand, counting down.
GGCTAGAATAAAAGGAGGCTTCCCACCCTCTTTCTCCATCGGAACATGTAGGACTCAAGGTTCTCTCAGTTCAAAAGAAACTTCTGAAGGGGTTGACAGAGCATCGATGGTCTTCTCTACAATTGTAGTGAACATGATTTTCCAGTTAAAATAGTGTTCAGATATTTAAATTCAGTTTCACCAAATCTGGTACCTGACATGCAAACGAAGCTCTTAATCAGGACATCATGGCCCTCTGGCCCTCTAAATTTTGATAAACTACATTTCCCAGCTTCCCTCAAAATCCCTGCTGCTGCCACCTGGGATTTAGCAGGAGGGTCATGTGTTTCTCACACTCTAAACATTGGTCTAATTCTAGGTAGATATTCACTCTTATTTTGCCTTTCACACAGCAACCTTGAATGCATGATTAAGAAAGCCAGTGCATTCGTTATCATAATCATCATCTCAAATTCAGTAAAAAAAATATACACAACTTTTACATGTCTCATTTTTGTCAAATAGCAGTATGATTTCTGATAGCACTCCACATCTGGGCTATAAAAATAGGGACAGACACAAGATGGCAGCAAGTAGATACAAAAAACACTTTTACTGCTATTTAATTGTTATCTAGATTTCTTCAGGCCAAGACTGGGAGCCTTACTTTTCTGAACAAAGAAGCATTTGTTTCAAATATATGGGGAATCCCCCCTTTTTGGTTTCCTGGGAAATTTGAAGCACAACTGCAAATCTGAAAGGAACAGTACTACCCAGAAATACAATTAAATACTAATTCCAATAATTCAAGGTAGGCAAATGTTGTGGATGACAAACCTCAAAATCTTTTTCCACTAATCAAGCTGCTTCAGTTCTGTTCTAACCTCCAACACAGAGGTTACCAGAGCCTTACGTCAATTAGTCAAACAGATAAAGTGAAAGCTTGAGGTTAAGCATGTTTATGAGCTAGGAAAGACTAAAATAATTAGCTGAAATCAAGAGACAGATGTTATCTTTAAACTTGGACTGATGGTAATCTCAGTTTGGCCAGAGTCCGGAAATAATAGATCAGGATTTCAGAAACCAGCTGCTTTTTTTCTTTTTTCTCCTTGGGCACTGGAGGAAATTACTACTTTTAAAAACAAGTTGTGCTTTACTTTTTGATAAAGTATCGTCAGTAATTTCAACTGAAGAAGCCCTGAATCATCAGATTGCAAATCTTACCAACTATTGGTAATCCTTAATCACAATTTCTGTTGCTAAACAAGACAGTGAGTTTTGCCCCATTTTCTTGCCACAGATGTTAAATGAATCATTGCAGTTGTTAGTAACACGGTTTTTAAATGAACCAGGCTTCCCTATTGATTTTGCTTGTCAGATGGTTGCTCAAGGTCATCATAGTGACCCTGAGACACTGTAACCATCCTAAATCCATGCCAGTTGCCATGGTTGTAAGTTGAGAATTTCCTATATGTATCTGGATATGTGCTTAAAGCTTTCCCAAAGCAAAATAGAAAGAGTTTTATATGGACTTCAATTTCCAAAATTCTTCAGACAACCTAGTAGCAAGAATTAATTTTGTTCTGTACTTGAAGAAAAATATATTTTTGACAACATTTGATTGAGAACTTAAATGTAGATAATATGCAGCAATGGCAAAACTGGCAGTATATATTCACCACAGAATTTTAACTAAATTTAACCAAGAATACTTCATACAGCATGGTCAGTTTGGTTTAGTGGTTAGTCTAGAAATCAGGAGACTGCGAGTTCTAGTCCTGCCTAGCCATGAAAGCCAGCTAGGTGACTTTGGGCCAATAACTCTCTTAATCAGCCCAATTCATTTCACAAAATTATTGTTGTGGAGAAATACGAGGAGGAAGTTGTGTTGAATATGTTTGCTGCCGTGAATTATTTGTAAAAATAATACAGGTGGAATACAAGCAAATAAATGAATATATAAATGGCAAAAATAATCACTTATAGTTTGACTTTGGGGGGAGTTGAAATGTCTACAAATATTACAAATTAGCAGATGTATAAAAATGGGGGAAATAGAAAACCAAATGGTTTTTTTCATTTCCCCCTTTTTTCCCTACTTTTTGATATTTCTTGTTAAATTTGCTTTATCTACCTAATCAATAGACATATAACAATACAATGGAGACTTTAATATCAAATAATCAACTTAAGATCAAAACCTTTATCATACAACAACTCCCTTGATGCAATTCAAAGCAATTCATTTTTCAATGTTATGCTCAACTTTGGATAAAAAAGTCAAATAATTTTATGTTTGTAATATTGATATCTTAAATTGTAATTAATATTGATAGAATGGTTTTTTCTCTTCTCCACTGTACAAAAACAACACAATGTATCAAGATTTATAACAACATAATAAAAAAAAAACCAAAGGAAAGGAAAGGAAACAAAATTGTGTTCAACAAAGAATACAAAGTGAGTAATAAATGTTATATATAAATGGTGAAATGTTACCGCAAGCAGATCAATATGTATACCCTCATACAATGTTTACCAGAGAATTTACTGGGAAAATTGAGAAATTTTAAGATTACAAATGCTGCTTTCTTCTTTCAGATGTTTGTTGAAGGAAGGAAAAAATGAACACATCTCTTCCTATAGAAGTGAGAGTTGCATGTGTCAGGAGAGAAAAATAAGATGAATGCAACAGGCACGGCGTAGCTAAGCATTATATGTGCTAAAAGAAGAACAGATTGTATCAAAATGAATAGGTGATAAAGAAATGTGAAGTGACTGACCATAATGAAAGAATTATTTTGACTAGTTTAGTCATATTGAAAATGAATGAAGATTAGATTACAAATCAAATATACAAAGAAAAAAACCCGAAATGGATGGAATGGAAGGGGAAAATTGAGAAGGCTGGAAGGAGATGATGTACTGTATGGCTTAAAAGGGAGGGACGGAAAATTTAAATAACAAAAGGCGATGGATAAGGGAAGTATGAATATGATGGAAACAAGGATAATTTACAAAGGTGTGGTATTAGTGTAAACCAGATCTCTGTATTTTCTTTTTCTGACTTCATGCTTTTATCTGGCTATTTCTTTGTTCTCTTTTTCTGTTCTTTGCATAATGTTGTTTATCCCCAAAATGGCATACCATGAAGACACATATGCAGGTATGTTGATATTATTTTTAAAATATCACTAAGCATCTGTATTTGAGCACTATCCTATACGTATCTTTTCAAAAGTAAGCTATGTGTGTCTGAGGTTTTCTCTTTTCTGGGCCCAATTTGAGTTAATGGGTTATTATAAGCCACTTATCTGAACAATTTAGAAATACTATTTGCAGAGCTCTTTTTAGAGATTTAATTGAAGTAATACAGAGGGGGTTTGGGGAAGAGTGGATGAGGGAGGGAAAGGAAGAATTCCAGCATTCTAAGTTTTCACAGAATGATAAATTGACTCTGTTTTACTTCACCTAGGGCTAATTGACAGACCAGAGATAAGATGACAGGGGGATATGACTGGAATGTGACCTCTTCACACAGTGCTTCCCAGCCCCCTTCCCCATTAATAAATTACCTTCAAGACAGAAAAGGACAGAATGGGATCTGAAAATGTTCAACTAACCAACTTGCTAGGAGAGCTGGAGATAGTTTATTTAACCTTCCATCTATTTGCCCACGCTGTGCAGCTCCACTCATGCATTAAATATTTCAGAGAGACTGAAAATGGGCATTGGATACATCTTTGTTCTCAGCAAAAGTGGGAATTACATTGATTGGACACCTTTGTGAAAATAATTTGTACTTGAGCCAAAATTATCAGTTTCGCAGAAAATGGTCTGGGGGGGTGGGGGAATCCCCCAAGTAAAGCAATAAAAAACTCTTGCATAACATTTTCATGGTCAAAGCATCAGTTATGCAAGAGATCTTTGCCTGCAGTTGGGACTTCATTTGTTTGTTTGTTTGTTTATATATCCCCCCTTTATAATTTTTACAAATAACACAAGGTGGCAAACATCTTCGACACAGCTCCCTCTTCCTATTTTCCCCACAACAACAACCCTGTGAGGTGGGTTGTGCTGAGAGTGATTGACTGGACCAAGGTCAACCAGTTGGCTCTCATGGCTAAAGCTTACAATTTCTTGCTTTCTAGCCTGGTGCCTTAACCACTTGACCAAACTCGCTCATTAATATTATATTTTTAAAAGGTATTCATAATTCAGAATTATAAAAACAAAATATTTCTGAAGGTTTTGTAGTTCAATACAAGAAATATTTATTCGTATTTGCACACCAAAAGTACAGTAAATAAATAAAAACCAAATAATTACAGCATAGACCTAAAATGTTAATAATTAAGCTTTCTAATTCTTTCACACACATAACAAAGCTAAAATAAATCCTTAAAAATTAGTCTATTGAAAATAATAGTTATTACAGCCAGCTGACACTTCTTTTTCAAAACCCTGTATGAAATTTCTTTGTCGCCCTTGAAAATAATGCCATTTGGCAAATTATGTGCTTATATTCATCCAAGAATAGATGTACTGCTAAATTGTGCGTGACTGACCCAGTACATTATGACACATGGCAAAATTTGGGAACCCAAAATAATAGTGTGATCTAATTCCATAGATGTATAATCTATACTTTCTACTAGATCAGGGGTGTCAAACTCAAGGCCCAGGGGCCAGATCTGGCCCGTGAGGTGCTTAGATCTGGCCTGCAGGGCTGCCCTGGAAACAGTGAAGGACGGGCCCACGGTACCTCTGCCAGTGAAAATGGAGCTCGTGAGGGCTGTGGGCAGCCCTCCCAAGCTCGGTTTTCACTGGCAGAGGGTTGCAGGAGGCTGTCACAGCTGAAAACAGAGCTTGGGAGCCCATTTTCGCTGGCAGAGCACTTGAGCCACCACAGGCACCCCTGACACGAGTGATGTTGAGCTGACCATGCCCATCCTGGCCACGCCCAGCCCGGCCCCCTGAAGTCAAACACAACCTTGATGCGGCCCTCAATGAAACCAAATTTGACACCCCTGTAACTAGATCTTTTCTAGCATGGCCAGTGGAGAAGGATAATGACAGTTTTAGGTCTACAATATTCAGAAAACTAGATATTCTCTATTTTTGCCTCAAATAAATATGCTGGTGTATGCCCCTGACATAAATAGTGGAGATCTGCTTTGGATTTCAACTTTCAATAACCTAAATTGGTATTTCCAATGACAAGAGAATTTTGGGCTGTAGTTCAAAACCTCTGGTGAGATCTAAATTGCTTACCTGTGAGTTAAGGAAAAGGTTGGGTATTGTTATCAATGGTATATCTTGGATCTGGCAAGCCGAGGTACTACTGGATTGGTATACTTCTGAAATCTTAAATAAAAACAGATAGCATGACCAAGGCTTTCTCTGAAAAATTTCTGCTTGATCCTGCTAAGGACAAGATATCTACCTCTTGATAAGTGTAACAATATTCTATGTATGTACATTCTGAGACTAATTTAGGAACTTTTCCAGAACAGGGATCAACTAAAAACAGTTGCCTTTTTTATTTTTAAAGCCCTTATCACTTAATGAATACTGCAGATTAGAAGCAACATCTATTTGCATATATTATCATTCATGAACTATGGTAGTTACTCACCAAATTTCTTGTTAGCAGAAGGGAGTACAGTATGATTGCTATTCTTTTTCGTTAAATAATATCACAAATTAAAGTTCTTGTTACGTTTAAACCAGTACAGATGATAACCCTCTGCAAGTAATTAACCACTACAGGCCATTACCAAAAACTTAACAAAGGTGTATCTTCTGTGATGTAAGAATATTTCTCAATTGTTAATGCTAAGATTTAATATAAATTTGTTCTGGATTACTTCTATTTCACTTATACTGCCTTATTTCCTATTCTCAGTTCATGAACAAGCAACTACTTTTCCTACATCAAAGAATGTTGCATCTGAAGAGAGTTCCTATTTCATAAGGCCAAAGAGAATTTTTGACTCATGTTTCTCCCCCCGACCCCTTGTTGGATGCTTGTTTTATGGCCCATTTTATTGGCAGAACTGAAATCTGGTGAAAGTCTCTTGACTGGGATTCATTGCAAGAAACAAATATAAATAAATAAATAAATAAATAAATAAATAAATAAATAAATAAATAAATAAATAAATAAATAAATAAATAAATAAATAAACAAACAAACAAACAAACAAACAAACAAACCACTGTCTGCTTCTGTTCCTTTTTTTGAAAACCAGTTTTGACACATGACTAAATAATGAAGCAACATATCCAATCAATTGTGAATGTTTCTAGAAAACTCCTGAATTTAAAAAGATACTGTAATGAAATAATCACTTATAAATATCATGATGACAATCAGCTGTAGAAGAATATGTGCATGTATAACCAACTGAAAGTTTGCAGCCATAGCTCAGTGAAATCACATCCACTATCCTAGGCTTCTTCAGACAGCAAGCAAGCATTTTGCTGCCTATTGGGAGACCAATATAGATCTATTTTGGACTGATTGGTCCTCATCAGTTAGCCACACCCTTACCATATATTTCCTCCCTGTAGAGGCTAAGTATTTGCTTTCTTCTTTTGTCATAGGTTTTGTGTGTATTTTTCTCCAACCAGGTATTTTCCTACATATATAACCATACACACACACACACAACACACACACACATAAATACATACATACATAAATACATCAGATTACAGTCACAGTTCATATAATAAGTATTTAAAATATCAGTAAAACATTACCAACAGATTCACATGCAGATATTTTTCAAGTGTATAACAATAAGTATTTATTATTTCAAATGTCTGCATCTGTGTGTGTGTGTGTGTGTGTGTGTGTGTGTGTGTGTGTGTATGGGGGGGGGGGTATATGTATATGTATATCTATGTATTGTGTCAGATAGATAGATAGATAGATAGATAGATAGATAGATAGATAGATAGATAGATAGATCTATTATTCACTTCTAATATTGGATAGATTACATAAAGATCTAAAACAAATGAATACACAGTCAAAAATAAGATCTGTTTTTAATTTAAACTATCTATGAGATGGATGTCCTTATAAATATGATGAAATAAATATATAAACCGTTCAGTTCATCTATGACTTTATGTGTCAAAAAACTCTTTCATAAGTGCAGAGAGCACAGGATCAGCCTTTCTGCATTTTCAGAGCCTTTGACATCCTTTTGTCAGTTAGAAGAGACTAATCATTTTGTGTACTGTGATCATGTCATCTCTCTGGCATTTCTAAATTACTATGAATTGTACATTATGTTTCTACTTGGTTGCTAAACACACTCATATGCAATACTCCATGTTTCCATATCTGAAATGGATCTCTCCTGGTGGACTTTCCTGCTGTGAAAAACTGGGCCATGCTACTGCAGTGAAAGAATTAATTCCATGGTACAGAAGCAATCAGCTACCATTCTTGCTTCGGCTCTTGCCAATCTAGTTCGAAACATGCAAATGCGAGTAGATAAATAGGTACCACTTCGATGGGAAGGTAACAGCATTCCGTGCACCTCAGCATATGTCATGCCAGCCACATGATCACAGAGACAACTTTGGACAAAATCTTCCTGCCTCAGTTAGGAAATGGAAATGAGCGCTGCCCCCTAGAGTTGGACATGACTGGACAAGGGAAACCTTTACCTTTTTACAGAAGGAGTTGAATTCAAGTACAACTCTTTGCAAAGGTCTCTGATTAATAAATTGCAGAATAAAATCTAAAATACAGCAAGATCAGAACCTTGCAGGGTTCCAAAGCTAAGAGAACATTACACAGCCATGGTTTGATCAAGCTTCTGAAATAAGCAAAATATATTTTAATCTATTTTGATACACCAGAGTCAAAGCCCATTTTTTATACAAGGAAGATTTTTTCTTTTTTTTCAAAAGAAAAAGAGGTAGGATACCTCTCAGAGGCATTCTCAGGGTGAGCAGTAAATAAAAAATTAATCAATCCTGTTTCAACCTAACATTAATTAATTCTGTTTCGACTTTTCCTCACTAAAAATATTTCTGGGTTCCTCTTAAATAGAGAATTTAAAAACCACATTCAGTAGCCTTACTGATCTACACTTTCTTGAATCTAGGTTTTTTTAATTTTTATTATTGAAAGCACATTACTTGCCAGAAAACTTCAACAATACATTATGTTACAGAATTTAGTGCCTTCCAAATATACTGAACTGAACTCCCAGCATCCCCAATATGGGCAATAGCAAGCCACTCCAATTGGGAGGAGGCATCAAACTGGGGTCCTTGCTTCACATACTGTCTGATTACATTGATATTGTCAGATCGCATCATGCAGTTTACCATCATCAAAAGGTACAACACAAGCTCAAACAAAAGTGCCACAAATGCCAAGAACGCCTACAGGCTGGGAAAAACTTAGGAGAGCATCCAGGCACATGATGCAAGAACATTAAGCTCTCATTTAATAAGCAACCTTGGCTCTCTCCAACAAAAATTGTTAATGAGCCAGAATTGCAAAAAAATAATAATAATAATTCTCTCAACTCCAGTTAGGACAAGAAAGTCCTAAGTTGAAGCAAAAATCACCCAGCTGCCAAACTTAACAGAAGACCGCCATAGATAGAGCAAAAAAAAGAGGGGAGGTATTTATTTTGTCATTTCACTAGTTCTCCCCATTCTGCATACTTAACAAAACAGCTGAGGACAAAACAATAGGAACTACAATTGACATTACAAGTTCAGTTTCATAAAGTTCTCCTATCAATAATGTTGTTTTCATGATCCCTTCATCATCTACTAAGCTAGAGACAGTACAGTCATTTCTTGAGAATGGAGTGCAATCAAGACAAAGAAAGACACACACTCCCAAACCACAAGGTCACAAAAATATCAACATATCATGTTGTCCTTAGATACTAAGCTTGACCCAAGATGCATTGAGAAGACCTGTTGAGGATCCCTTCCCATATGAGGTGTGGGGGCTCAATTTTAAAATCCTTCCATTTCCAGAATGGAATGGAATTTGGAGATTGATCAGTGCAGAATCACTGCATCAGAAATATTTTTATTAATGTGTGTATTGTACTATTTAATTACAATTTTAATTAATCTGAATGTTGTAGATCACTGTAGTTCTGGTAAATAGATATTGTGAAGTTGTTACCAAAAGTATATATAATGGATATATCTAAGTGGATACAGCTGAATGAAATCATCCTCTGGCCTTTTCCATTGACTAGGGAGCCCTAAACAGGAGTCTCCAACTTTGGCAGCTTTAAGCCTTGTGGACTTCCACTCCCAGAATTCTTTGCTGGCTGGGGAAGCTTTGCTGGCCGGGGAATTCTGGGAGTTGTAGTCCACCAGGCTTAAAGATGCCAAGGTTGGATATCCCTGCACTAGAAGGTCACAACTGAGTTTCTCAGTCAGAAGGCAAGGTGTAAGCAAGCCTAGCTGCTACTTAATCGAGAAATAGAGCTCCAAATAACCGCCCTTCCACTCTCCTTCTTGCTCATTCATCTATTGCTCTGTGCCTTCATTAAAAGAAAATGAAACTCAGGGCCTTTGCCTTGACCAGAAGACAAAGAGCTGATCGATTCAAAGTATGTGTAATCAGCACAGGGACTATCAACTTAAAATGGTTATTTATACAGGTAGCCCTCACTTATTGATTGCTTCATGCAGCAACTATTCAAAGTTAAGATGGGCTGAAAAAATAATTTTGTGACCAAGGCACACATTTACAGCTTTTTCACTGTCTCGGTTATGTATTTGCATATGTCCTGAGCAGGGATGGGTTCTACTTACCTTTACTACTGGTTCGCAGTGGGATTGCGCCCGTGCACAAGCGAAGCAAGCACGTGTGCCTTGCTTCTGTGTTTGTGCCGATCGCCAATGATGACATCCGGGTGGTAGAATGGGGGAGTGGGCTAGCCAAAGAGCCAGCAGCAGTGCATTACTTTCAATGCGTGTTCCTGTTTAGTATCTTATAATATCTTCCTCTACAATGAAAGTAAATACAAATACCAATTCCCTTTTTGCTAATTATCCCAGTGCCAGAGTGAATGCCAGGGCAAGAAAAAACCAAAGGTGTGAAACTGAATAGTCTTGTCAATCTTGAACCAGAATGCACAGCTGTGGTCATGTAATTTCCCATTTAGCAACCACTTCGCTTAGCAATGGTGTTGCTGATCCCAACTGTGGCCACTAAATGAGGATTACCTGTGAACAGTATTGTGGTCTATTGAGATCTAGTTTCCACTGCAAAACCATTTCAAGAGATGATCATTAGAATAAAATGAACACACCATTAACATTATGAACATCCGGTTATTTTACCTAAAGCATTATTAGAGGCTGTTTATACATAGACATTTTATTAGATTGTATAACCTGATATAACCTCACCTGATACCCCAAGATGTATGCAATGTACTTTTTTTTCCTGCAGACCTAAGTCAAAACCCATATTAGATTTAATTCCAGAGAGGCAATAAAATTTAATAATCCAGAGGTTATACAAGATCCAAAAGTTAAGACAACAGAACAAAAGATACATCTTTTCAAACAAAGCTATCAGGCACCCGTCTATACTGCAGGCTTTTTGAACAGATGTTTAATTCTTTCTGTTGGCTCCTTACAGCCAAACTGAACATTTCAGTAAAGTGCCATAACTGGAATTTCCTAATGTAATTTCTTTTCCTCAAAAAGACCAGCCACAGAGAAGTCTGATTTAGATAGGAGACCCAGTTTTGGAATGAGATTCATCAACTTAATCTCTTTCTTCAAAAACTGCCTATCAATACAGGAAGCTTTTCAGTGCGATCTAAAGGCCTTTATCTAAAGGTCTGTTCATGGAAGAAGCATGCATCATCGCTGGGAGGAGAATTAACTGGCAAAGGAAAGGTATGTCTTGTGCAGGTGATCTAGACAGCATATGAGTAATGCATTCCATAGGCACCGCAGATGCTGAGACGGTTCCATGCAGATCGGAGCATGATAGCAACAGGGTGTGATAAACTCAAAATATTCTGCTCCTTTCTACCCTCAGGCACCCACGTTCTTTGGAGAATTCTATGGCAAAAGTCCCGCCTGTCCAGCTTGAAGCCACCAAGCCAAACGGAGCTCCCATCAGTCAGCCGTGCCTGGGAGCCCAGCAGACATTCATTACATTTCCTGCTTTTATGGCCCTACAGCTAGTCTGACTTATCTCCTCCTTTCTGGCCCAGAAGGCTTGTGGCCATGAAACAAAGAGTCTGATGTTTGAATGACTAAGTACATGCTAAATGTAGCTTGGAGAAGATTCTCCTGGGAAGGTTTCATGTTTGTTTTTTAAGAGAAATGAAGATTGTTTCTCTTTTCCTTATCTAAGACCCATAAAAGCATCAAGAGGAAATTGGTCATTGGTAGCCTTCAAATTCCACATCTAAGTATTGTCCTTCGCATGTTCCCAAGAGAGTGTATTTTCCATCTGCTCCCCCTTCCGCTCTCAAGTCATCTCTTAAATCTCCAATAATAAAGATTAAATGTTCCCCATGGCTTGGTCCCTCCTGAGAATGTACAGGTCAACTGAAGAACCCCTCTACGGTATTAATCCTTTAGACATTACGTAGCTCCAATCAGTGGATACATATTGTATTTCTTTTACCTCAGCTTTATTGTTCACTTGTGCAACGTCTTAAAGATATTTAAGTATTTGCACACTCCTTATAATTCACAGGGGCAGAGGCTTCTTCTGCTTCAAACTGTGCTTGGGTCACAAGCCAGCACCCAGCAGTGTTAACAGTCTAAACAATTTCTCTTGGCATTCAAGAGGCTTTACGCCCCACCTGATTGCTTTCACTTTATTTATTTATTATTTTATAAATAATATTTATTTATTTAGAGCAGCTAGCCTATTACTAAGGCAGGGGGCAGCAACTATGGTCCCTTTATGACCTGTGGACTTCAACTCCCAGAATTCCTGAGCCGGTCGGCTGGCTCAGGAATTCTGGGAGTTGAAGTCCACAGGTCATAAAGGGACCATGGTTGCCCACCCTCGTACTAAGCAGAGCACCAACCTTCAACATAATCTGCAATTCTGTCAATGCCAATGGAAACTTTCACAGTTTCAACCCTACACAGTTTCAAGAGGCATTCTTAGTGGGGGGAAAGGGTGGGAGGCTGCACCACACTTTTGTGTTTAGGACCGCAAATGTCATAGGAACCTACCCAAGCAAAAGACAAAGATAAACTTGGCTACTGGGGAGAATTCAGAGAGGCAAGATAAATCTGTGAGGAGCAAACTCATCGGTTTTCTTTCTGGTAAATGCATATATTAGATTGACTACTTCCATTCTGGCAATCCATTCTGCTGCAATTCACCTCACAGGCCCTCAAAATTTCATATGTGCTCTCTATTCCAAAAGTTGGGAACTTCTTAAATATAGAATTTGAAATGATATAAAATATTGTTTTATATCATTTCATAATAATAATATTATACTAATATTATGCGCTTTAAGGTGTTGGTTCTCACCTTTAAAGCGCTCCATGGCTTAGGGCCAGGGTACTTACGAGACGCCTGCTGCTACCGATAACCTCCCACCGGCCAATACACTTTCATAGAGAGGGCCTCCTCAGGGTGCCGTTGGTCAAGCAATGTCGGCTGGCGGCCCCCAGGGGGAGAGCCTTCTCTGTGGGGGCACCCGCCCTGTGGAATGAGCTACCTCCTGGAATACGATTGATCCCGGACCTCCGGACCTTCCATAAGGCCCTGAAGACTTATTTATTCCAGCAAGCCGGCCTAGCCTAAATGCTTTTTTAATGGGATTTTTTAAATTTTATAGACTTGGGGTTTTAAATTGGGAGGCTGATTGATTTAATCTCTTTTAATTATCTTAACTTTTGTATTGTATGTATTTTAATTTTGGCTGTTCACCGCCCTGAGTCCCTTTTGGGAGAAGGGCGGTATACAAAATAAATAAATAAATTATTTATGGTAATATAATAATAATACCAGAACCTAATTAACTGAATAGGCTTTTTTTCCCAAAAGGTTCACACGCATTGTACCAAGGAACAAAATAGATTTGCTACTTAAATAGTTTCTCATTATTTTTACTCCAGATTAAGACAGCGTGACAAATTTAAAATGCTGCAGCACAATTTTCCATGAGATCCTTTTGTTCCAAGGGCAACCCACAGACTTGCAAAGCATTCGCCCTCTTCCCACACTTAAGCAGAAGAACATATATACATTTAAACTTGTTTACAAAACACAAAAGGCCAGTTGAATATCTGAAAGTTGCTTGCTATTGGGCTTCCATTTATGTAGCCAATCTATTTGAAAAGGATATGGGTCTTTGTCTGTAAACTTTATCATCATCTTTGAAACAAAAATATGGAAGGAAAGAATTTTAAATAAAACAAGGATTTCTCTATTTGGAACTTTCTATTTCTTTCTTATTAAATTCTTGATGGAAGTGAAATTTGACTATGAATTTAGTAATTCATGATTTGTGCCTAAAGCTCAATATGAAAGATTTCTGACTGCTCTTTCTCTATTTAAAATTCAGTAGCACAAAGTACCAAGTCATGGGCATTGGGAACTAATAATAAGTAGGATGTTGCCTTGAGGCGCTGGGTGGGAGATAGGTTGTTCCATTCCTCTTCTATGACCCATGTTCATGCTATTATCAGGATGTGCACAATGAGAAATGTTACAAAGGACATCGACCAATGACACTGATTCCAAGAGAAAATGTTATTATATTGCTATCAGTTAATACAGTATTTCTACATAGAATTGGCCAATAATCATCACAGAGGATTGTTGGCCCAGCACAGATCCCCCAAAACCAGACTTGAAATAACCACTGATGCAGATCATACAAAGTAGTGAGCTGCAGAACCAGCTTTCAATGATTTCCTATAATATTTGCATCCACATAACCAATTATTAGGATACGCCATTTGCTATTTTGCTGCACATTATTTAGACCGTCTAGCAAATTCAGTAATTTTGAGGAAAGCTAGCAAGGTATTTTCAGTGAACAGCAATGAAAATTCTTTAGAAAAAGGGTCCTAAAATATGACAACTAAAAAGATACTTCAACAGAACTACGAAACTTTATTTAAGTTATCCACTACTGAACTTGATTGGTACAACTGATGTTGTCTTTTTTCAATGGGATATGAAATAACAGAAGAAGATAAAACTTTTCTATTTATAAAATTCTTTGGGCTATAAACTGCTGCCTGAGGGAGTTGGGATTAAACTGTTTTTGGTTTTTCAATTAATGTTTATTTGGTTTTATTCTCTCCTTTTTTTTCCTACTGCTACTTTTATGTTATCATTACAATTAGGAAAGACTGAATATAAATAATACATATTTCTAAGGGGTTGGGAAGCTTGATGAGCTCCGTGCTATTACTATACTGGAGAAAGTTCTCTTATGTCAGCATGAGGCCAATTCTCCCAAATGCCTGTGTCAGCAAGAGGTGACTTAGGAAAATAAGTAGTCATGAATTGGTTTTCCAAACTTGGAAAAAAAACCCATGTTCATCTCAACATACTGTATACAGGCAGAAGGAATTCATTAGAATGCTATTGGGAGGAAATAGTTTCCTATTAAAAAACCCACAGTGAGACGATACCTCACTGCTAACTTTAAAAAGCACTTAATTTACTGCAGAACGAAACAGGTGATCTGTTTTTAGAGTCTAACACAGTGTTGGTGAACCTTTTCGGCACCGCGTGTTGAAATGGGAGCGTGCATGCGTGCCGGAAACTAGAAGAGCAGCTGCCCAGTGTGCATGCGCACGCCAGGAAGATGATCTTTCAGTTTCTGGTGCATGCATGCGCACCGACCAGCTGGTCTTCGCACGAGTATGTGCACCAGAACCAGAAGACCAGGTGGCTGGTGTGCATGTACGCACAGGAAACTGGAAAATCAACTTCCCGGAGCGCGTATGCGCACCAGGCGGCTTTTCTTCTGGTTTCCGGTGCTCCCGCACACGTGAGGACCAGCTGGCCGGCACACTGGAACCTGGAAGAGCAACGGGAGATGGCTCGCGTGCCCTGAGAGAAGGCTCTGTGTGCCACTTCTGGCATGAGTGACATAGGTTCACCATCACGGGTCTAACACAATCTATTATTTCCATATATAAAATGAGGACAGCAATGATATATCATGGTTGAAGCTGAATTAGGTAAAAGTTTGCATACCCTTTGAATGTTGATTAATCTTAATAAAAATATGGCCAACTATGGAAAGTAAGGGTGAGGATTACATAAATTAATAGTATAAGTATGTGTACATGACAAATGCACACTGGCTTTTCAATCAAGGAATCAAGAGCCCTGAAGGATATTCATCCTGTACATTACACAGCATAAATAGTATCATAATATTGCATAGAGGAATTCCCTCCTAGATCTTCTTTTTCAATGCTACAATGACACTGTTGTTCTGCTCTCCATTGTTAATTATCAACAAGCTGAAAAGCCGTGTTATTCCCAGCCTACAAAAATGGAAAACTGGACTAAAGGGTGAAAATGTGTATTGTAATGGGTAGGAGGATAACAGGATGGGGTTAACTTCTTCCTCCAACTCATATGGCCAGGACAAACATCTGTAACATGTCTTCTCATACAGGGTTCCCTCAAGCAGAAGCAAAGATTGTACAGTGTTTACTCAAAAATAAGATTAGCCTTGAATTTATGATGGCTCTCCCAAGAAGAAAAGGAAACAGTTTATATTATAGATACAAAAATCTATACAATGCCCATCTTCCTCAATTTGTCAGTCTAGGAATCTCAGTTTCTAGACTCAGTTTCAGATGACAGATAGGTTTTTCCCCTTCTATAAATCACGTGCATGGGTATTATCACCACTCAGGTCAAAAAAGGGAAGAGATAGAAGGCTACTGAGTTAATAATCATTTCCTGTGAAATACTGGAATTTATAAAAATAATTTATCGTCATATGGGATATATGGGAAAGGGAAGGGCAAAATGTCAAAAAAAAGTTAAAGTTCACAGCTCTTTTTGAACTATAGTAGGTTTAGTTTTTAGGCTAATCTTTAATTTTAGGCATTTTGCATTTCCATGGCGGTACTTTATTTTCTATAACTATTCTGAAGAATAACTCCCATTTAATTCACATTTGAGGGAAATCTCTCTTCTAAATATTGTACAAATAAAACAGAACAGGAAAAAACTTTTAACCTTAGACTGTCTACTGTTGACCTCACCCCATTCCTAAGCGGTCTGTAAGGGACGTGCATAAGCGCACCTATGTTCCTGTCCTACTCTCCCTTTTTATTCGAATCCATTTCATGTATTCATAATCATGTTTATACTTTTATCTGTTAACTTATATATACTTGACAAATAAATAATAAAATAAAATAAAATAAAATAAAATAAAATAAAATAAAATAAAATAAAATAAAATAAAATAAAATAAATAAAACTAGGGAAGACATAACCTAACCTCCATTTCCACATTGCAAGTTATAAGCAATACTAAGGATGATCAGAAACCACTGGCAACAAGATCACAAAAGCCTATTAAATAGAAGAATAACTTAAATGGATTGAGAAGGTCTTCTGTCACCCATAGAAGAAACTCTGGCCTTCCTTGGAAGAATAGGCAGGCAGCCAACTTCTTTATGTATTCATTTCTCCACCTGCAGTTTCCTGCATTGCTTTAGTTTATCCCATTGAAGCAACTTTTTGGAGATACATTCAAGGTAAAGAAGGAATTAACAATATTTTTCACCTTCATTTTCTCTAATTGGAAAATCCAGAATTGGACTAAATCTAAGATTATGCAAGCAGGTTTCTTTTTCGTGCAACTGGATCTTCGATATAGTACTCGTATGCCCTTCAAATCTGCTCAAGAGCGAGGAAAAAGTCAGTTCATCAACTCAGTCCATTCTGCTTAAGCAATGATATATCACTGAGACTGTTCAGCAAGAATTCTCCATACTTATATATTTTCTTATTCTCTGAGAAAATTAAAACTGATGATACTAGGCTGATCATTCCAAACTCATACGGAAAAGATATCCATCAGGTTGTTAGAAAGAATTCAATGTAATTCCTCAAATAATGAGGATTTTAATTCTAAGCCAGACTTAACATTATCATAAGCAGGGTATTTTAATGATGCATTGTTAGTATTTGAGCAACTCAAGAAAATGAAATAAATATCCTTGAAATAAGAAGATCTAAAATTGACTGGGTACCATATGCCTTCTTAGATTATTAAATGATAAGATATATCAGGAAATTTATTTGGAATAGTAATATTATGCACATGTAGGAAATGTATTAAACCAGTGGGAGAAAGCAAATTGTAACCCTCCCTGTCTTCATTAGAAGTTTCCACAATTAGTTATATAAGATCACCAGGAATTCTTAAAAATAAGAAACTGGAGAGTTTAGTAATATAGTGGATAGAGATATTGCGTCATCAGATAATCGCCCAGCCGCCCTGTTTAGGGTGACCCGCTCCTTACTACAACAAGGGGCGCGGGAGGACCCCTTGGAGGGTAGAGCTGAGGATTTTGTTCAATATCTGTATGACAAAACCGCCCAGATTCGGGAACAGCTGGACTTTAACCCTGAATGGGTAGATCCAGGGGAGGTGACTGGGACAGGTTTTGAGACTATTATATGGGAAGAGTTTGACTCTGTGACTCCAGGAAACGTGGACAGGATACTGAGCAGTCTGAGCGCAGCCACATGTTTATTGGACCTGTGTCCCTCCTGGTTGGTGCTGGCCTCCCGGGAGGTGGCACGAGGCTGGCTCCAGGGGATTATAAATGCTTCTTTGAGTGAGGGTGTCTTCCCCGCCACTTTGAAGGAAGCGGTGGTGAGACCCCTCCTCAAGAAGCCTTCCCTGGACCCGGCAATGTTGGTAAATTATCGTCCCATCTCCAACCTTCGCTTTGTTGCGAAGGTTGTTGAGAATGTGGTGGCGCGACAACTGCCTCAGTAACTGGATGAATCGACCTATCTAGATCCGTTCCAGTCAGGCTTCAGGTCCGGGTACAGCACAGAGACGGCATTGGTCGCGTTGGTAGATGATCTCTGGAGGGCTCGGGACAGGGGTTGCTCCTCTGTCCTGGTCCTATTAGACCTCTCAGCGGCTTTTGATACCATCGACCATGGTATCATGCTGCACCGGTTGGAGGGGCTGGGAGTGGGGGGCACTGTGTTGCGGTGGTTCTCCTCCTTTCTCTCCAACCGGTCGCAGTCTGTGTTGTCAGGGGGGCAGAGGTCAACCCCGAGGCCCCTTGTATGTGGGGTGCCGCAAGGATCGGTCCTCTCGCCCCTTCTGTTCAACATTTATATGAAGCCGCTGGGTGAGATCATCTGTGGTTTTGGGGTGAAGTACCATCAGTACGCTGACGACCTCAGTTGTACATCTCCACCCCAAACCACCCCAATGATGCCCTCGAAGGGATGTCCCGGTGCCTGGAGGCCGTACGGATCTGGATGGGGAGGAACAGACTCAGGCTCAACCCTTCCAAGACCGAGTGGCTGTGGTTTCCGACATCCCATATAGTCAGTTGGTGCCATCTCTGACTATTGGGGGCGAGTCATTAGCCCCCACGGATGGGGTTTGCAACTTGGGCGTCCTCCTGGACTCACGGCTGTCTTTAGAAGGGCATATGGTGGCCGTGGCTGGGAGGAGTTTTTATCAGGTTCGCCTGATTCGCCAGTTGCATCCCTTTCTAGATCGGGATGCGTTACGCATGGTCACTCATGCCCTTGTCACCTCACGCCTGGACTACTGTAATGCTCTCTACATGGGGCTCCCCTTGAGGAGCACCTGGAGGCTCCAACTGGTCCAGAATGCGGCCGCGCGGGTGGTGATGGGAGCGACGTGGCGCTCCCATGTGACTCCCCTCCTGCGCGAGCTGCACTGGCTTCCAGTGGTCTTCCGGGTGCGGTTCAAGGTTTTGGTTACCATCTTCAAAGCGCTCCATGGCTTAGGACCAGGGTATCTTCGGGACCGCCTTCTGCCACAAACAGCCTCTCACCGACCAGTCCGCTCCCATAGAGTGGAGTGCCGTCTCCTCAGGGTGCCGTCGGTCAAACAGTGTCGACCAGCGGCCCCCAGGGAGAGAGCCTTCTCTGTGGGGGCACCTACCATCTGGAACGAGCTCCCCCCCGAGATAAGGAACCTACATGACCTGGGTACTTTTTGCCGCGCCTTGAAAACATTTTTATTTGAACAAGCTGGGCTGGCTTAACCTCCTTTTTTGGGTTTTTAAATTTTATAATCATAATTGGACTTTTAAACTGTTGAGCCAAATTATTTAATTTGTTTTTAATGATTTTTTAACCTTTGTATTTATTATATCTTATTCTGGCTGTTCACCGCCCTGAGTCCCATCCGGGAGTAGGGCGGTATATAAATTTAATTAATAAATAATAAATAAATAAATAGAGATCAAGGAATTCCTTGGCTGAATATGGGATAGGAATTTATCTCATCCCATGATATTAAGTTGGCTTTCCAGGTTCTCCAGATATCCTGGATCTGTAATTCTTAGAATACTTCTACAGCAGGGGTGTCAACTCAAGGCCCAGGGGCTGGATCCGGCCTGCGGGATGCTTAGATCTGGCCCGCAGGGCCATTCTGGAGACAGCCAAGGACTGGCCCACGATGCCTCTGCAACTGAAAACAGACCTCGGGAGGGCCATGTGCGCCTATGCTGCCCACACCCACCCAGCCCCCAATGATGCAGTCCTCAATGAAATAGAGTTTGACACCCCCGTTCTAGAGCTAGTATGTTGTACTGTTTAAAAACTAACACTAGGTTTGGGGAAATCTGGTTCAACAGAACTCATTCAATAAAGCTCACTGAGTAACTTGAGGAGGGGTACTCACTTTCTCTCAACCGCATCTATTTCACATGTAGGGTGATCAGTTCTGGGTTGCAAAAATCCAGATGATCGCCAGCCGGCAGCAAAGAGCTACATAAACCTCCCACTCTTTGATGTCATCTACTGGATCTATGGAATTGTCTGGCATTTGTTATGAGATTGCTGAGAGCATAACACAAGAAGTGATTCCCACATATGCCACCCAAATAGTCAAAACATATATTTAAAAAAAAGAAAAGCCAAAAAAATAAGGTCCATCTCAAGAGCAAAAAAAAAAAAAAAAAAAAAAAAGGAAGAAGGAGAGAAAGAACACCTGTGCTGAATGTCAACTGGCCCAACTTTTCTAATGAATGAGCCTACTTTTCCCTTTTTAAAAAATAATCAAACGATACACCTATTTTTCTGCTTTATGTTCAGAATGACACATTATGCCTCAGGCCAAAAGGATTCAAATGTTTGAAAGTAGAAAGATCCAGATTCATTATTTATTAGCTCACATACTTTGCATTTTCCTTTTCTAGGAAGGCTAGCATTTGCACGAATTCAAAACTGAGGCTGACACAACAATTAACTGATGACCTTTATGAAGTTCTGCTTTCCAGGCATTGCAATATGTAATTCCACACTGTACTATGAAAGCAGAATGTAAAGTGACTGGATTCATGTAAGGTTCACTTGTGATACCCCACCAAAAACCAAACAAACTAGATTTCCAGGTAAATTCTACAACTACTGTCTTTGAATTACAGTGGTTGTTGGGCTTCGTTAGCCCACGATTATGCAGCAAATGGTATCAACATTGGAATCATAATATAAGCAAGCAACTAAATTTGTGCAATTACAGCTGCTATTCCTCCTGCCATAGGAAAGTTTATGCAATCAGCATCCCTAGACAGTTCTGCCCAAATTGTAAGCCCACTGTAAAGAGTGACAAACATACTAGGTCAGTGGCCTGGCGCCATATGAAAGGATAATTATTTTCTAAACTAAGTGTATACATCTATAACAACAACAAAATTGTGACTCATTCAACTTACTTATAGCCACAGAAATATAGGAACATCTTCTGGTTATTAATGAGATCAGAAAACATAATTTATCTGTGTTTGGGTATAGCTCATTCTATTTTGATGATATCCTACACGTGATGATGTTCCATACAGCATGCAATAGAAAAGGCTTGCTTCCTGAATCCCACTAAGTGATGTTCTCCAATTAATGGGATGTGGAGCATGGCCCTCCTGTCGGGTTCATAGAACAGGCAGAAACAACTGGAGAAAAGAAGTCTCTCAAGATGCCTGCCACACCATAAAGGCTTTGACAGATGACAACCAGCACGCTGAATTGTACCCAGAAGTATATATGGAGCCAGTGCAGCTCGCATAGAAAAGTTGCAACATATGCATATCAAGATATGCACATAATTACACACATCACCACCTTCTGGAACAATTGCAACCTCTAGCTGTTCTTCAATGGCAGTTCTTATAGAGCAAATTATATTAATTCACTCAGGGATGACCACAGCCCAACTGACCATGCACAATGGCACAATTCTTGCCTGTCTCTATGCTATAAGGGTATTTGTTCTGAACTTAGTATGTTATGCGAACCATCCCAAGAAATAAATGTGATCTGTTTGGAGCAACAAACCAATCCGTACATGGACTATTGCTATTTACAAACCCCTGTTCGAAAATAGTATGCCTTGTCATTATTTCTGAGCCTGGAATTACTGGTTAATTTGCATTCTGTGCTCCAATTAAAATTGAGTCTTGACTGGAGGAAGGAGGCAAAGTAGTTTTAAAAGGCTGATTTTACCCTTTAAAGCAGGGGTGTCCAACCTAGCTGGGGAATTCTGGGAGTTGAAGTCTACAAGTCTTAAAGTTGCCAAGATAGGACATTCCTGCTTTAAAACCTTTAAAACTTTAAGACTCCATGTAACCTGCAGGAATGCAACGCCCACTAGAGTTGGCCCTGGCCACTTCCTTCCTGCCAGGAGAAGCAGATGCTTGTTTCCCCATTTGGGATAAGACAAGAGGTAAATCCTAGGATTGTTTTCTGTGATGGGCAGGGGCCTCCTGCTAGAATTTATTTATCTATATTATCTACTTTCCAGAAAAACAGAGTTTTGGGGGGCTGGTGCCAAGTATTATATCATATTATATTTTTAAATATATTGCAGTGGGTTATAAATCTATCAAATGAACTAATAAATGAATCAGGAAATGGCTTCACTTGTCTGCAGGACTGAATCTGGCTTGTTTTGTGATCAAAACTAATTTTGATTTAATAGTATACGAGAACACAGCTTGGCCTTTATGATTCCTTTATTATTTTACAGGTACTATCCTTAAGAAATTACTCTTAAAGACAGTCTATGTAGAAATTAATCTACATGTGCATTTGAAGAGGATTTTGTTTTCGTTTTGTCCTGTGCTGATCTTCTGCCTGGTCCTTCCATGCAGCCTCAGTCATCACACTCTGAATATGAGAGCCAATCTTTCAAGGGCCATGTGATTGCATCACTGCAGCCACCCTAAAAACCTATCAAACCTAATTAATAAAATTGGCATTCAGCTACCCAGCTATCATTCTATCCCTTATTCTTATCTTAGCCTCCCACCCCACCCCATATTTGTCTTCTCAGTGGAAAAGTGTAACAATAAAATGCAGATTACTAATTAAAAAGAAACTTCAAAGTCAAGCAAAAACACTTGGCCTTAGCAACTGTGAGCAAAAGAAACAGTTAAGCCAAGGACTAGGAGTTTTGATTAATGGGAAAGGAAAAGGAAATGGCCCTCCAATCTACCAAGTGGCAGCATCCCAAAATAGAAGTTTTGTTATTTGGTCATACTACTATTGAAGAAATAAAATTGTACTAACTTTTGAAGAAGATAAAATCACCACTCGGCACACAATGGCATGAATCACATTGGTGGGGCTGAACATTCTAAGTGTTCTTCTTCTTCCTAAGATTATATCCTGACATCACCCTAAATCAAGGTGTTTCATTCTTCCTGGTATTTCTGAATTTATTAAAGTATTCAGATTACTTGGTGAATATTAATTTTCATTTATGAGCCCATGGGAAATTGTTTCCAGTAAAGATGCCACTGATGTAAATAAATAAAAAAAAATGAAACAGTTTCAGCCATAGATATTGGATAGTACTTTCATATGCATATGGAAATGGTGAATAAATAAAGGTTTGGGCAAACTACACTTTGGAGTGTAGTTGAGGAGGAGGCTGGAGAAGGCTAATCTGGGTGAACACAAACTCCCCTTTTTGAATCAAGTTTCTTGTTTTGCACTAGGTAGGTTTCAGGGTTTTAGACAAAAAAAAGAAAAATTAAGTAGTTCTAGTGACCAAGTATTTCCCCAATATACTGAACTGATTTGAGCCATGAAGATTTGGACATTGGGATCTTCCCCCACAATCCTTCTCACACACATACATGATATACCACTCCCCATACACATGTGAACATACCCTAAATTGATTTCCAAAAAGGATTAGCATTCATCTCTCTCTTCGACCCAATCTCATAAAGAATGCCATTCTAAGATACAGGGAAATAAACAAAGAAGAAAACACCTCAAGAATTGAGGAAAGCAACTCTGAATTGTAAAAATGGTGATCACACATTGCTAATTTTGTACAGTTCGGGCACATTTGTGCAGCACTAATGCTCTGGAGCAAACTCTTGGAGAATCGATGTGATTTTTTTTTCAAAAAGAAACAACCTAAACAATGAAAAAGTAATACTTGGCAAATAATTCTCTCAACTCAAAAAAAAAAAAAAAAAAGCTACTGAGATAGTTTATTGACCATATTTGCCTGACTTCCACTACCAGAAGTTACAGAGAACTAACATTTTTTTTCAAGATCTAGACAAGGCTTTTGTGACTCTGTTTGCAAGCTGAGCACAAGTTGAAATCAAGAGGAGGTACAGCACTGGCACCACATACCAGAGCAAGATTCAATGACTGTCAGCGTCATTCTTAAACATTAATCCATGTTGCTATGCAACTAGCTGGGGAAAAATGTCATACTTTCGGATTAACGTCTAGACTGCCTGACCTTTCCCTTGGTTTTGGATATAATTGGCAAAAAAATTCTGGGTTCATGAGTTGGTGGCCATTCTAAGAAAAGCAAATTATTTCTAGGACAAAATGGGAGCAGGAATGTTTGGAGAAATTCTCAAAGATGAAAAGGCCATTAAACTACCTGTTTTAAGACAAGTGATGTCCAGAGAAGAATTTCAGGCCTCACAGTCCAACTGCCAAGATTTTGATTTGCTCAGCAACCAACTCAGACAAAGAGTCCTTTCACTGAATGGGATAATGTCAATTCTTCAATTAGCCAAGAAGAAACTGAAAGAAGATCATTACCTCCCGCGCTCTGCGGAGGGGTAATTGCCTTCCCGACATTTTCATTTATTCTCTCTTTTCTTAAAGTGCAAGACAATGCAAAGCTGCCTTGTTATTCTTCATTTTTACTTTAGTGCGTTGCTTTGTCTTGTGTATTTATACTTCTATATGCAAGTGTACTGAGCACAGTGCATCATTTGTTACTTGCATCTTCAGATTCTGGAGAGCAAGAGACTTGAATTCTGACTTGCAGCAAAACTGATCACCAGGAGATCCTAAAGGAGGTGCTTTCCCTAATCTAGTGAGTTTCAGATGTGTTGGACTTTAGGTGAAGCCCTAACTTCACAGGAGATAAAAGTGGGAAGTAAACAAGAAGCAGGTGGCTCCATCAGTGATGATCCTTTTACCAACTCTCTGCCAACTGCAATGAACATCAGCCATTATCAATCTACTGCTGGCAAGACCAATGCCTGGCCAGCGGCCCAACATTATGACAAGTGAAAGCATAACGGACCTGGAAGTCAAGAAGGCTGGAACAGCTATCTTAGAAAACAAAACAGGCCCATGTTTTGTTTTTTTTCTAAAGCAGTAAATTTCAACTACAACTATCCTGAAACACAGGCTGCCAGGACCTCCAAACCTTGCTGCAGCTGTCAGCTCCAATGTTTATACTAGTTCATTATGGCTGATTGGCACTCCAGGTATTTCTGTGGGGCCCAAGAGGATTTTTAATATATCAATGTAGCCATTTTCCGCTGACAGTTGTACAGACCTGTAATAGAAACTACTGAAGATCCTGCTTATGATTTGGCTGGTTTAAAATCATCCAGTAAGGACAGATTTTAACCTGAGTTTCTCAGGTATTAAGCCAACACTTTAGCTCAGAGTTTCTCAATTTAGCAGCTTTGAATTGTGTCAACTTTATCTCTCAGAATTTCCATGCTGGCTGGGGAACTCTGGGTGATGAAGATCACATATCTCAAGTTACTAAGATTGATAAACGCTGCTTTAGCCACTACACCACTGGGTTCTCTTTACAAGATAAGAAAAATATGGCCAAGTCTTAAAACTAGCAACAAGTGATGGGTACTATTTGGCACCTCTATTAGCTTTGTACTGAGATGTCCTCTTGAGCTTCATCTTTAGCGCAGTCCTTCTGATGCACTTTGTTATTATGTACTCTATCCAGAGTTATCTGTGATGAGGTTCTGAAAGCTGTGGCAATTGGCTAACGGATGCATACCATAATGCCACTTTGCTCCAGTCCTACCTCATCTGTACTGCTTGGCATTCAGGCTGTTTCTGGGCATGATTCAAATTAGTTGTGATTATAATAGTCTCTTCAAATGGTTTGGAAATAAGATATCTCATGGATCACAACCTCTCATGCTAACCTTCACTGTCTTTCTTTTACAGGTAGTCCTCAATTTACAATCACAATTGGAATCAGAATTTCCATTATTAAGCAAGACATTTTTCAATGAGTCATGCCTAATTTTATGACCTTTTTTGCCACAGTTGTTAAGTGAATCCCATGATCATTATGCAAATCTGGCTTCCCCCATTGATTTTGGTGGTCAGATGTCATCTGGGAAGATCACAAATGGTGGTCACATGATTGCAGGACACAGCATAAATACATGCCACTTGCCATGTGCCTGAATTTTGATTATGTAACCATAGAGATGCTATGACCATTGTAAGTGTGTGGACTGGTCATAAGCCACTTTTTCAGTGTTGTTATAATGGTCACTAAATGAATTGTTGTAAGTTGAGGACTACCTATACTGATGAATATAAATATTGAAAAAAAAAAGTTAGAACTCCTAGGAGAAATGACTATTCCAAAAAGAAACGTGAATATTTTCTCAGTGCAGACATGAAAAAATTTCTAGCTGAACATAGATGAGGGAACCCCTTGGGAATTGCAGTGCTTTGTGGCTAGACTGACCAGACACCCCTAAAAGAAGGAATGACAAACCACTTTCATAACACTGTCAGGAAAACTACATGGTCATTAGAAGCTGATCTTGACTAGAAAGAGGCTATAATTTTTGACAACCTAAGTGGTCAATTAACATTTTAGTAGATTTAACACAAGGTGGCAATGATTCATTAATCCTCTAAGATCTTCTACATGGAGCAAGGAAACCATCTCTCTTGCATGCACTCTCAATTTACTTCTAACTTATAAAATATAGTCTGACTCATTGGGATGCTTTGCTCTTTCCAGTCCAGGTAATATACATGTACTATAGTGCTGGCTACATGACCATGGAAATTGTCTTCAGCCAACACTGGCTCTCTTGGCCAAGAAACAGAGATGAGCACTGCACCCTAGAGATGGACACAACTGGACAAGAAAACCTTTATCTTTTATAGGTCAGGGAACCCTTCAGTCATAATTGCTATCTATTCCTAGCCAGTCAAGGATTCTTTATGTTTCCAAAACATCTGCTGATCTCATATATCCTGTAGCAGCTGCAGAGTAAGAAAATCTAGCAAATGAAGACTTTTACTGGGAATATAAAGAAAGGAGCCCCAAGGACACTCTTGCTGTTCAGTTTTTTATCAAACTTTATTTTGCCATTCTCTGACCAAATGCAACTAGATTTGATCCCATTCAGGCTTTTATACTTTTTTAAAAAAGCAAGCCACAGTCATTTTATTCCATAGAAAAAAAATCACAGAGAGAAAATTAAAATTTCCCTCTCCAGGTGGCAGCTCAGGAGCTGGGGAAACCATAGTTGATGCCAATTTTGAGAAACAAAAGTAGAGGTTGATTGTGGAATTTGCATGCAACATCTCACTTGACTCTCCAAATGCCTTCAGGTCACTTCATCTATCACTTGCATCTGGCCTTCTTCTATTCACCTTCTGCATCTAATATGATAAGAGTATAAATTATATACCTTGAAGAGAGAGAGAGAGATTGAGAAAGAGAGAGAGAGAGAGAGAGATGTTTTCATGTTTAGTGGCAGAGTTTCATTCACAGAAATCTGTAAGTAGATTTTTACTATGTTTTACACAGCTAGAGAATAAGGAGCAGATAAAAGAAACAGAATTTTAGTTAAGGTAAGACAGAGGGCTGTTATCCTCTTGCATCTGAACTTCATACAAATGTGTCCTGGCAATATCATTTTCCTGCCATATTCCTATGATAATGTCTTCATTTAATACCTGAAGAGACACCTGTTATTTCAACAAGGTCTATTAGTTTATAACACAGGGGTGGGCTTCAAAACTTTTAGCAAGGGGTTCTCTGCCCAATTGCTGGGTGGGTGTTGCCATATTGGGTATGGCCTAGTTGGCCTCCTGCACCATGGTGGGGGGGGCTGTTCCCCCCCCCCCCCCAGGCTCCAGAGGCTTTCCTCAAGCCTCCGGGAGGGTGAAAATGGCCTCCCCAGGCTCCGGATGCCCTCTGGAGGCCAGAAACGGACCGTTTCCTGCCTTTCTGAACTTCTAGCAGGCCTGTTTTTCACCCTCCCCAAGCCTCCGTGCACACTCTGCATTTACCTGCATCCAAAACAGGCCGCATGGGGATTCCTTGGAGGAGCGGAGTGGGCGGGGCCAGCCAGGAGTGGGATTTGGGGGTTCTCCAAACTGTGTGAAAACTTAGCTAGAGGTTCTCCCGAACCCCTGTGAACCCCCAGCAGCCCACCCTGTTATAACATACCTTTGGCTTGATTTCTTGATACCCTGGCGATTTACATTCAGGTGATTGCCTGAATGTAAATCGAGGTCATAGAGGCAGGGACAGGAAATGATAATGGGAGAAACAGAAAATTTTATCCTGGTATAATTTTACTGCATATCTTGCCTTTCAGTTCACTCCAAAATGGATGGGGAATATTTTAAATTAGAAACAGGAAAATGTCTTGAGATGGCAAAGGAACAGGACAGACTAGACTTTAGCACTCCCCATTATTTTCACATTATAAGCCAAGTTTTTTGAATCTACAGATGTGCTAAATTACAAGCTCCAAAAGTTTTAGCATGCATTATAACAGTGGATGGAAATTGATATCCAATATGACTGAAGGACATCAGATGGGAAGAGGTTGATTTTTTTAAACCTTTGAAGTTTGTTTATAAATTTTGTTTGTATAGGGAACAGATGTTAAACATGGCCCCCAGAAATCTAAAGCACACAAATCAAGCAGTCCTTGATTATTTAGAAGACAGGAAGTAGGGATGCTTTGTGATTCATAATATGTTTATTCTGATATTAACAATTTGAACTTAAGGCTTTCGAAAAATGGCAATTACTTAGCACGGGTTTATATATATACCGTATATATTTAAATGCTACAGGAAAACAGCTTTGTTTCTTGTTCAGAAAACATGCACAAATTATTTCATGGATGTGAGATTTTGTTATGTGAACAGAGAAGGCAGAGAAGTAGAAAAATATTTTAACTGAAGAACAAAATGATTAAATTTCATAAAGAACATTAAGACAAATTTTCAGTTGAAATTATTACGATACAATGGAACGCCTCAAATATTATAAGTACACTATCCATGATGAACTTTCTTATTTTCCCATAAATTATTAACATCACTGGGTGCTTTCGTTATTTAAAGTACTACTTTTCAAATTTGGGAAGGAGGAGTCACATGTATTTAAAAATATATAACTGTTAAAATAGGTGGGTAAGAATTTTTTCCCCTTGGAATTCAACTCTAAACTGTATTATGGTAGCAACAGCAAACAAAAGCGTATAATGAATTGAAGGCTGTCAGAAAGCAATATTGCAAGATCTGCAGCTTCACCCAGTAATAGTTGATTCTAGCAGCTGATGATACATCAGCTACTGCATGAACAGCACAGCCTTTGTTCTCCAAATGCCTGGGGTGAAATCTAAACTCTTTAATACCTCCAACGCACCTTTCTCTTTTCACTACCTGCTACAGTGAATGCTTTCTTTCCTAGACTTAATCTAAATTAGAACAGTCATCTCTTTGCCAGTGCCTGGTACTTCATGAATCTCCAAAACATAGCAAGATGAAATGAGCTGGAGTATTTTATCTGTTGCATTAACTGAATAAATTACAGAGCAAGTGCAGATATAGTATGTGTGGGTAAACTCAGAAAACTATCAAATAATATTTTATACTTTCAGGTCCCAAATACTTTTAAGCAGTAGACTGAATCCTCTAGAGTATTTCTAAGTGAGGTTCCCATAAAGGAGAAGCAAAGATGCTTGTGGGGGGGGGGGGAGTTTTGTGCAAAAGAACTGAATCCCACAAATAAGTTACATATTTCAAAAACTAAAATGGTTGATAAGACAATTTTATGTACTATGCCACACAGCCCATCCAATCAGTTCTGCTTATATACTAAGTAGAATATTTTCTAAGATTCTTATTGATATGTTATACGATAACCAAATCCTTACATGCATTCTATCTTTCGTTGGCTCTACCTCTTTGTTATTACTATTATATTTTGGTAGGTGATCCACTCCTTTTCCCCAGACATTACTGAAGACACTATTTTGATAAGCAGAAAAATGTTTCAAACCAAAAACAAAAGAAGTCCAGTTGCTATGAGAGAAAGCAATCTCATCCAGTAGAACACCATACCACCAACAATCCTACTTAGCTATTCACCTTTGAATAGAAGTTCCCCAGATCAACTGGCTGGGCTCTGAATTACCGTATTTTTCACACCATAAGACGCACATTAGCTTTAGAGGAGGAAAACAAGAAAAGAACATCTGCCTCTGCCTCCCAGCATCCATCCCGTATTCATCCGGCTAGCAACAGACAGCAAACAGCCTGGTCAGCTTTAGCATGTTATCGCAGCCCCAGCACATGGCTTGTCAGGGCTCCGCTCTGTTGCACCCACCACCGGTCAATTGAGCTGAGCTGCTGCTGCTGCCGCCACCACAAAACACTGGAACCTTTGCTGATTGGTGGTTGGATTGGCCTCCCAGAATACTGCTGATCAGCTGTTCTAGGTGGCAGGGATTGCCGCTGCACCGCCTATTGCTGTTCGCCACCACCAATCACCGCCACCGATCGCTGCCACCAAATGGCAGCAATTGCAAGTGAACAGTGGCGTTCACCGCCACCTAGGACAGCTAATCGGTGGTATTCTGGGAGGCCGATCCAACCGCCAATCAGTTGCTCTGCAGCAAAGGTTCCAGTGTCCCCAGCAGCTGCAAGAGTGACATGTGGCAGTGACATGTGGTGGCAGCAGTGATAGGTGGTAGCAACAAATGCCGCTGCCGCACTGACCCTCCTTTCCTCACCACAATATTCACTCTATAAGATACACAGACATTTCCACCCATTTGGGGGGGGGGGCAAAGTGCGTCTTATAGTGCAAAAAATGTGGTAATTTTTGGATCCTTTTCTACTTTCTTTTATCACCCCAGACCCACAGAAGCAGAAGAGTATGAATAACAAAGAACTTTCAAAGCTTTCTACAAAGTATCTAAGTCTATAAGGAAGGGATCTGGCCATACCTAGGGTGGTGCCTTCAGCTACCATATAACATCTGAATCTGAGTTAAATCATAATGGAAGGAACAGTTGCTTAGAGCTACAATGAAAATTCTGAAATTTGCAAAAAGAAGAAATATCCAGATTCAAATCTTTACCACTGTGACTGTAAATACAAAAAAACAACAGTTGGCCATTAGGGAAGAAGATTTTATTAGGCCAAATTAAAGCTTAAATTTCAAGTTTTCAAATTTTCAAGAAATTTCATCAGGAAAATGAGAAGTCAGGAAGAAAGGGCATGTGTAATAATATGACTAATCTTTAAGGTACACAGTTTCCCTGAAAATAAGCCCTCCCCCAAAATATTTAGAAAATATTTAAATGCAGGGCTTGGCGCAATATTTAAATGGCCCTGCCATTTCCTCTGGTTAGGGTTAGGGAGACAGAGCTGGAAATCAAGTAAGATGGCAAGAGGAGCCCTGTCTTGCTACACACGCCCCAAAATAATAAGACCTCCTTGAAAATAAGGCCAAGGGCTTATTTTGGAGTTCAAAAAAATATAAGACAGGATCTTATTTTTGGGGAAACATGGTATTAGCTATACCTGTTTCATTTCTAGTTGTTGGGACAGCAAAACTTCAGCTATGCAACCTGGTCCTTTTCATGTTCAAAGTATTATTACTAGGTTGCACTGTAGGCCTCCCAAAACTAACTAGGGACGGAAAAACTATTAAAACCACAATTTCTAGAAATACAAATTCAGCTGTTAAAATAAAAACAAATGTTTTATTCTGTGAGAATTATCCAGTTTCCCAGTAGAAAACAAAAGAGAAAACAACTAGGCTAGTCTTTATATATTAGCAATTTTGAATTTAAAAAGATTAGATCTAAAATATGCTGACTGATATTTGGGAAGTACAAGTGATCCCATCACAGAAATTATCATTTCATGCTCCAAACATAAAAAAAAAAAGAATGACATATCTGAAAATAATCTCAAAGGCTATGTACAAGATGGAACATTTATGCTCCAGGACATGGATACATTTCAGAGATTCCAGAGCCCATTTGATTTATTTAGAAGAATTTAAAAAGAATGTTTCTCTAACCACACAATTTCTGCACATTCCCACCCAAAGGGAAATCCTGTGCTTTGGGATTTATGTTATGAATCATCCTCTTTGGAAATAATTCCACAGCCATTGTTTTACAGTGTGGCCCATGAGAAAGCGGAGACTATGGGTCATTAGCACTAGAATTAGGACCTACCACAGTGCTTCACAGAAGGACCAGAAGCCATTTCTCTCCCGTCATAGTGAATATTTTACAAATTTAAATTCTTTTGTGTTATGTGAGCTCATTTTGACCTTCTCAAAATGCACGTATGTACATATGTATGTATTTGCACTATATACATATAGTTTTCCCAAATATTTTGAATGAAAACAAGGCTTAAAAGAGCAGTTAGATTGCTCTTGCATACACATGCTATACACACACAATTTAATGCCTAAACATTACCTTTAGATTGAGGATAATCCTGTTCTGCCTAACCCAGCAGCAGAAACCACAGCAATGGTTTACAAACTGTACTGTAGAGCAACCTCAATTATTGGATTCGTGCTATCACTGGCAATTTCCACAGTTTGTTTTGATATCCAAATTACTTTCTTTTGTTTCTTGGTCTTTTGCAATTTGCTTTTCATAGTCATTATTAACACCATCTTTGATTTCATCCCATAGTTCCTCTAGTTCCTTATCAATCAGAGATCAAGACTTGAAAATGATGCCTGATGTTCTCCATGTAACTGGTGGGCATGTGCTCAAAATCATACCATGGAAACTGGCTAGCTTTCTTCTTCTGCTTTAGCTTGACTTGGAACTTGCACAGGAACAGTTGATGATCTGTTCCACAGTCAGCCTCTGGCAATGTCTTTTCTATTATAACTGAGCTCTTCCACTTCCTTGTACCAGTCATACAGTCAAATGTTTTCTGTGTATTCCATCTGGTGATGTCTATTTATATGTGTTGTTTTGTTGTCTGAATACTTAGTTAGCAACAAAGAAATCCTTGGATTTTGCAGAAACTAGAATCCCTTTTTTGCTTCATTTTGATTTCCTAAGTCAGTATAAAGTCTATTTACTTTATATTTCCTTCTTTAATATTTTTCAACTTTGGCAATCCAGTCTCCACCAACAAGCAGCACATCTTGCTTTCATGTTTTCTCAATTTCTAATTCAATTTAACCATTAAACTTTTCAGCCTCCTTTTCTTCTGCATCAGTGGTTGGAATATGAACTTGGATACCATATTAAAGTCTAATTGATATTGTTTTGGTCATTAGCTGCATTGTACTCAACTATTATCTTTCCTATGTTCTCCCTGACTGTGAAATCAATGCTGTTCTTCCTCATGCTTTTGTGACCTTGAGTAGTTCTGAAAGTGTCTTCCAAGCTATTTCAGTTTGCTATACCTAAGAAGTTAAAATATAGTTGATTCATTTCATCTTTCACTGCATTCTGCTTCCCCATGTTCATGCATCTTATGTTCCATGTTCCCACTGTTTTTCTACCTTAGCGGTTTCAGATTTTTCTTCCTATATGGCAACATCAGTAACTAGATATCCTGAAGCCATACCAGTAACGCAATTAGTTCTCTGAAAGATCCTAAGTTCTCCCTCATTTTGCATCATCCAACTTGAAAGGCTGTTATCCAGCATGATCATCAGTCACTTTACTTTATCTATCCATCAGGAGTTTTTTGCTAAAATATAGGAGTGGTTTACCTTGCCTTCTTCCATCTATGAAATAATGCCTTTGCGGTATTTTATTTTATTTTATTTTATTTTTATTTTTATTTTATTTATTATTTTATTTTATTTTATTTAATCAAGCAGGTATTTTATGACAGATACAGGTGTAAACATAATTATAAATACATGAAAAAGATATGAATAAAAGAAAACATTATGACAGGGATGGTAGGCACACTGGTGCGATTATGCACGCCCCTTACAGACCTCTTAGGAATGGGGTGAGGTCTACAGTAGACAGTCTTAAGATTAAAATTTTAGGAATTTGTGGATTTAGTTGTCACTAAAATGATTGTCCATCTCCAGCACTGTCCTGTATCACTGCTGCCCAGTACAGGTGTCTGTTTCCTACAGCTGGACAGACAAGAATTACCTTCATGCCTTGGGCAATCCTCTAGAGCAAGGGTGTCAAACTCAAAGACCGCAGGCCAGATCCAGCCTGTGGGGTACTTAGATCTGGCCTGCGGGCCCACCCTGGAAACAGCGAAGGACCGCCCCGCGGTGCCTCTGCCAGCGAAAAAAGAGCAGGAGGCTGTTGCACCCAAAAACAGAGTTTGGGAGCCCGCTTTTGTTGGCAGAACACTCCGGCCATCACAGGTGCCCCCGACACAAGTTACATTGAGCTGGCCACACCCAACCTGCCCTCCCACAAGTCAAACAACCCTGATGCGGCCCTCAATGAAATTGAGTTTGACACCCCTGCTCTAGAGGGTATATACCCCTGGCACACGCTCCCATCTTTCTTCACTCATTTTTCTCTGAAAACAGTCCCTTGTTATAATAAGGCATGACTTCAAGAAAACATTTGTGCACCTTATTTTTAATTCTACATCCAAGAAGTTACGAACTTGGATAGCATATTAAATGATCTGATCAAAATGATGTCTTTGTGAAGCAAAAGCAATAACAAGAAATTATAAAGGCAACAGTCCCTTGTCCTAGTATTATTTTTTCATAACTAGTGCTCAGAGTCAGCTGCCTCTACTCTTAGGCTGATAACCAACTGTTACGCTGCTAAGCAGTAATAAAAGGCAGCAATTTGCCAACTGCAGCACTTTACAAACATTAAATGCACCAGTAGACACAATGCAGACTATTACAATGAGCTCTTGAACTATATATTCTGAAGCTAGCAAATAATACTGATCCCTTTTATTATCTGAGATCACAAAGCAAATATAGTTTGAAGTCTCCTCAAGTAAACTAGATCAAGAAAGTTTCTTTAATGCGTATCTCAAAAAAGGTGAGTCTCTTTGCATGAAAATCTGGCTGCTAGTCTGCATCGCTGACAGGTGGCTTAGATCATCACCAAGAGCATGTCCTTACCTGACACAATATCATCCTGTGACATAGTCAATCCCATAATATTCTCTACAGACAAGCGCATGTAAGGATTATGTTGCACTTTAATCGGTTATTCGTATTTCTAAAGACCTTTTATAAAGCAGGAGATAGGCCACAGAAATGTTCCTTCAGCTCAATTGTGATATTCCTTACTGCTTGAAAAGGGTATTCCCATTACAGCACTGTTACTGTAAATGTTCATAATTTTTATTTTTAATCTTGTTTACAAATGGTGGGTATGTAATTCATTCAGAGTCTGCAATAACTGGAGCCACATGCAAAATTAATACAGGTAATCCTTGCCTTACAACCGTTTGTTTATTGACAAGTTGAAGTTACAATGGCACTGAAAATAGTGACTCATTGACGTTTGTCACATTCCCTGGGGTCACGTAATCAAAATTCAGGTGCTTGGCAAGTGGTTCATATTTATGATGGTTGCAGGATCAGGATCATCTTTTGCAACCTTTGGACAAGCAAAGTCAATGGGGAAGCCAGATTCACTTAACAACTGCGTTACTAATTTAACAATTGCGGTGATTCACTTGACAATTGTGGCAAGTAAGGTCATAAAATCAAAATAAAATTTTGAGGCAAAATTCACTTAACAACTGTCTCACTTAACAACAGGAATTTTGGGCACAATTGTGGTTGTAGGTTGAGGGCTACCTGTAAAATAAATAATTTCATCCACCGGTAGCATTGTCCATAGTGATATAGAACCAGTTTCCGAAGGAGAAATATTTGATACCATTGAATACAGAAGGGCCTCTTGAATTCTAACCAAGAATAAAGTCAAACTAGCAAGTAGATTATTCTTTTTATAAACCCCCTTTAATGGTAAAGCTTGGCTTTTTTAATCAGCTTTTATAACCTTAATTCTATAATATGATCTGTTTCCTGCTCAGATTTTTCAGTGTCTCCATAAAACAAACTTCCTGACTTATTTACAAATTCAAACAAGTGGGGCTAAATACATAGTGTACTATGCTAAAATGATAGAAATAGCTTTATATGTCAAAAACCAAAATGATACATTTTGACTTAAATGAAAACAAAATTAAAGGCTACGGCTCTCAATCTAAGCTCTTCCTGCATATTACCT
Organism: Masticophis lateralis; assembly: GCA_030761175.1. NCBI lineage: Eukaryota > Metazoa > Chordata > Lepidosauria > Squamata > Colubridae > Masticophis > Masticophis lateralis. Next base: position 242,302,004 of record JAUDYJ010000001.1, on the reverse strand, counting down.
GATTTTATTAAAAATAAGACATGAGTATACCAGTGTAAAGAACACTGTTGCACACTATCCAGAGTCACATTTTATGAGTTGAGTGGACATATATTTCCCAAGAAGAAAAGAAGGAATGATACGTATGTAAATATAAAAGAAAAGAGTCTATTTTGGGAAATATACACACTTTCCAAGATCCCAAATCTGGAGTCTATTCACTATATTAGTGCAACAGTGTCCCCAAATAAATGGCTCAGTTGTCTTTTTCCCTGTTTTGTTCTTGTTATTTGAGAAAAATGACCTCAAGAAAGCTAAATGTTTTGCCAAGTTTGTCAGCCTTTATTGAGCTTTTAAAATCAACAAATCTTTGGGCTAGTTAGTCATCACTTTATAAGTACCTAGGTTTGCTGGGTTCACATTTCTCCTGCTCCTGAAGTACCTCCAGGAATGCAGGGAGATTGAAAGCCACACATTAAGATATCCTATTTCACATGAATGGTAATTCAGCTGATCCAGAAAGCCAATCAGTTGTGGTTAGCTCCTGGATGGAAAACCATCACATAAAATCAAGACAGTTGACTAGATTGGAAAGTGCACACACACACACACACACAGAAAAGAAGATGAAAGCAATAGCAACATTCTGACATTATGCCAAGAAAGCTTAATAGATGAATCCATCTGAGTCCTCAGGAGCTGGTTTCCTGGATAAATTAAAGGCAATCCTATTCTTTCCATGAAGAGAATAGGCTCTTTTCTCCCTGCATTTCAACTAAGCAAAGAGGTCGTGTCTGTTCATCAGTGGTGGGTTTCAAAATTTTTTACTACCGGTTCTGTGGGCATGGCTTGGTGGGCCTGGCAGGGGAAAGATACTATAAAATTTCCATTCCCTCTCCAATCCAGGGGAAGGTTACTGCAAAATTCCCATTTCCTCCTGATCAGCTGGGACTCGGGAAAAAGAGAATAGATGAAGGTGGAGCCAATCAAAGATGGTATTTACCGGTTCTCCAAACTACTCAAAATTTCCGCTACCAGTTCTGCAGAACTGGTCAGAACCTGCTGAAACCCATCTTTGCTGTCCATCTATGGTGTCCAGAATAAGGATACAAAAGAAAAGGCAAAAGGTGTTTGTTTAATGTTGATTAAAATAATGCCAATTTAATTTATTGTTTTTCAACAGGAATGTGAGTCCTACTTGAAATACTTAAGTATGGTCCATCTCTAAGCATTTCATGAGGATGAGTGTCCTTCTACTACTACTTCCCATTATCTTGTCTGTTTTCCCTTCACCCATTCTTTGCAGTGTTTGTATTATTTCCTCCAGTCATAGCAGCTGAAAAGGATCAGAAGAAAAAAAAGCAACAGCATGAATGCAAATGATTCCAATCCTGTATATCTCCTTCCCTTCAAAATTCCTATTCTCAATGTTCAAAAGGTCCTAGTTATGCAAAGCTAGCTTTAATCAGAGCTAGCTCGTATAAAGATTCATAATTTTAGCTACTGAGAACCAGAAATATTTTTCTTATTACCTGTATCAATATCCCCAAACTGCTGCTCTCGAAATGCATTTGGAAACATGATCATGGATTGTTAGTTGACAACAGAAACTGTTCTCCGGTACATCTCAAATGTACTCAGATAATGGAAGGACAATGTAGATCTTAACAGAGGGGGCTTTTCCTCATTAAAGATTTAAGATTTAAGATTTTGAGTGCCAAAATTTCTTTTCAGTATCCAAATTGATAAGGTGAGAAAGCTAGAAATGTTACCTGGTTAAGATTCCATTCCTCTTTAAAAAAGGAGGAAGTTGGGTTGGGTGTTTGTTTTTTTAAGTACACATGTACTTAGAAATTTAGAAATGACCATTGGGATTTCTTTTTTAAAAAGCAAATGAAAAAATAAGGATATATTAGAGAGGAATAATCATGTGAGATTTTAACTTAAATAATCTGTCAAATCAAATGCAATAATAAAAAATAATAGTGGGGAAAGGGGGAAATGGAATAATTAAATAGAGTATGAAATGGAGCAGAGATACAACCAATTTAGTGAGGGCTTACACAGTTACTAACTACACAGTCAGTATAGTCAGCTATACCCATCATGATAAAAACCATTTTTATCAAAGTGATAAAATAAGTGAGCTACAGTGATGCGGTGGTTAGAATTCAGTATTGCAGCCAATCCTGACAGGCTTAAGATCAACTCAGCCTCCTATCCTTCCAAGGTTGGTAACATGAGGAGCCAGATTGTTGGGGACAACATGCTGATTATATAAACCACTCAGAGAATATGGCTGTGGAGTGGTATATTCAGTAAGTCCAAGTGCTAGTGTTATTTGTACTGTACTTTTGCATGGCTTGGGTTACATCCAACATTTGGGAAGTGCAGAGACCAAGCGCACATAGTGACAATGTTTCTGTGTGGCTCCCACTCAAATAATTGTAAGATACAGCTTCCATTTTCAGCACTTATGCCCAGGATTCTAGAAACAAAGTGTAGAAGCCATATACATTCCATAGCTGTGGATTGCCTACCATTATAACCTCACAGATCAGAAGGTTTTTTTGAAGTTACACCCATCTTCCATTCACATGCGGTAGTAATCGGTAAAACTTGATTGCAAGCAAAATGTTTCCTCCACAGTATTTACACTTATGCTTGTACAATAAGCCCCAAACATCTAATGTAGAAAAGCTCTGCTTTAGGCTTATTCTTTCATTCCATTGTATGAATGAACCTCAGTCATTTATCCTTTTCTTCTTAAAGCCACTTTAACAAATTGTAACAAAAAGACAGATGTCAGTAATGTTTTCATTCAATTTCAGTGCCAGACCATCAAGCAAATGAAGTCTGAGTTCACTATAGAGTCTCAAATACTCAATAGATCTACTGCCCTGGATGAAATTAAGATAAATAACTATTAGTCCTATAATGGAAGTTTTCCTTGATTTGATTAAAAACTAAGTTGCAATATATTGTTATAACATCATAACAAAATGTGTCCATAATCCAACTGTTAACAAGAACAACCAAACAAACTTTTAACATAGGTTGGCCTCTTTTAACCAGAGGCTGAACCTCTTGAAAACTTTACAGTCTCAAACACTGTTGTTAGATTGTAGATTTTCTAGCTGAGAAGAAAAACCGTTGTCAACTTCATCAAATGTTGGTTTCCAAAGCGCAATTAATAAAATGTCACCTTAAATCTTTAAAGCCCTCTATGTCTCAGGGTTTTGGTCTTCCAAAACACCAAGGAGCCCCACTGGTGTCTCTCCACATATGAGATAACTTCCAGAAATTCTTTCAGGATTCTGTCCCTACAGGATTCTCCTTAGAGCATCCTGGCTGGCATCTTCATGATTCTTTATAACTGGTGGAAGCTCTCCTTATGCACCTGGGCTTTTACAAATACATCTTAAATCATTTTTAATTTCACCGCTATATCATTATGTTTACAAGTTGAAGCTAAGGTGATTAATACAAAGTCAAGATATATAAACATCTTCACTTGCCTTTCTGTAAACCCATTTCTAGTTCATAGCAGACTTATTTCCTCAAAGGAAACACTCACCTGCATTAACTTCCAGGTTTCTCCCAATTGATACACAACATATTCTTTGGGTTATGGAAATGCGAATATGATTATCCAGTAGATACCACAGATAATTACCTAACGTTCTTTACTGGTACACAGAATAATTAGGGTATTATTTGACAAGTGCAGGCTAGGAGAAGAGAGGATGAACTATTAGCACAACCTAAATTTGCATTAAATGCATTACTCATAAAAAAAAGCTACTGTATAATGCGAAGTCTATGCAGTTATCTATGCCAATACATGTAAACAAATGACCACTTCAAAACTACAATACATATTAATTGCAAGCTGTTTTTAAGGTACAAGTTCAAGTTATTTTTATCTGACATCTAATCAAACAGCAAGCTGGTTTTTCTTTGGCCAGCACAAAAATAAACTTGTATTTTCTGCCAAAAGCAATCTAAGCATAGTTTCCTTGCATCTTTCGAATGCATACTGCCAACATATTTCATGCAAATGTTTCCTTTAAAAAGTGTCAAAAGTAAGAACAATGTGCACCCGTATCTAGCTCTTCCCTCCTGTGTAAAATCCAAAGAAAAAGAACATACTGTATCCTGGGATATTTGGTGGAGGAAGCACCTGTAGATAAGGAACGAAACAAAATGTAAAAAAGGGGTAAAAAAGATAATGCTGGTACTTGCTTTCCATGGAATAATAATTTAAGTGGATAATTTATCATTCTTAGGAGAGGCAAACTAATCCTTTAATTATGGGTTTCTCAAGTTTTGATGATTTTATAAGTATATGGGTATATGTGTCTGCCTATCTCGAGGTGGCGCAGTGGTTAGAGTGCTGTACTGCAGCTACTTCAGCTGACTGCTAGTTCAGCAGATCAGTGGATCAAATCTCACCAGCTCAAGGTTTACTCAGCCTTCCATCCTTCCGAGGTGGGTAAAATGAGGACCCAGATTGTTGGGGGCAATATGCTATTTAGTATATTGTCGATTATTGTAAGCCACCCAGAGTCCTCGAAGAGTGGGTGGCATAGAAATATGATTAATAATAATATCTGTACACATAATGTTTTAGTCAGTCTGTTTCCAATTTACTCCTATATTTATATTTTGATGGCTATTTTAAGCATCCTGGTCAAATAAAAATCAGGGCATAAGCAGTAACATTTTAAAAAAATTAGTGATTAGATTGTCTTCTCTATTCTTATTTTATTCCTTCCTTCTCATAAGACAACCAGTATTTATTTACTGGAAAATGTTCAGAGATAGTTGTATTTAGCTGTGTATCCCCCTTCCCCCTAATTTACCAATGTGTACAAATAAATAGACTTGGGCACTAATTCAACTATGATTTTAAAAATAGAGCAAACAAGATATTTTTTATTTCTCCTAACACTATAAATAGGCAACTAAGAGAATAAGTGCAATACTTGCCACCATTTGGGGCTTATAGTGAGTCAGGAACCAGAAATCATTAATACACAAGAGCAAGATTATTTTCAACCTGCTCACCTATGTCTTGGGTACAGTGGGGAAACAATTATCTATGTATCAACATCTTATTCCACTTTATGATTTCATGCCCCCTTCCAGGTCTTCTACACATCCCAAATTTTCAAAACTTCTATACTAAGGGAAACTAGAAGGAATTCTTGCTTTTTGGATATTAACCACATATAATAAGCCCACGTTTTAAAGTAGTCCTAACAATTATAATCATCTTTAAACTCATTTCCAGAAAAGAAAAAGGAAATGTATTCAGTAACAGAAAGGTGTTCATCCAAAACTGAGAATATGCTTACCAAAATGAGGCAGGATTGCCACACTGAGAAGCATTGGCCTACATTTATTTTACAGTTCAAGGACAATAAATCACAAACTTAAGTCTGGATATAAGACTGCCACATTTTTTATTATTTTATTCCATCTATATTATTTTGATAAATAATAGGATAGTAATAATAATTACCATAATCATATATGGTGGCCAACATTACCTAAAGTCCTTCCTCCTCCTAGTTTTTCCACAACAACAATACCTATAGCACATAGACTTATATATCTCTCCATAGTGCTTGACAGAACTCTCTGAGCAGTTTACAGTATCAGCCTATTGCCCCCAACAATCTGGCTCCTCAGTTTACCGACCTCAGAAGGTTGGAAGACTGACTTGAGCTCGTCAGGATTGAACTCTTGGCTGAGGACAGAGTTAGCCTGCAATACTGCATTCTAACCACTGTGCCACCACAGCTCCTGTGTGCTGAGTTGGGCTGAGAGACAGTGACTAGCCTAAAGTCACCCAGTCGGCTTTCATGGCTAAGGCGGGACTAGAATTCACAGTCTCCTGGTTTTTGGGCTGGTGCCTTAAAACCATTAGACCAAACTAACTCTCTGTCTACATCCCATGTAGAATTCTCCCTCATCCTAAAAAAGAAAAGAAAAAAAGAATGACATTCATTCTGTATGTAGTTTGTAGGCATCTCCAAAGAGTTTATTGATAGAAGACCAGGAACTACAAATAACTAGGTATTTTTTGGCTGTCCTTTGCAACAGTTTCAGAGTATATTGTTATTGCCAGTAGTTTTCTAGCAATTCAGAAGAAACTATATTGCTTTATTGATTGTTTTGTAAACTTTGAGAGTAAAAATAAATAAAATAGATATAAATACAAAACTGCATTCAGAAGTTATTACTTTAGCCACCATTCATGTCGGCTTCTCTCAAACACCTCAAGATCCTTTTTAAACCCCTAAGAAATAAAACAATGATACTCTCATTTCCATTTGTTTAACAGCTTATACAAAAGCACAAGAACAAATTGATAAAATCCCTAGATCATTAATAACACAACACTTCATCTTCTTTGTTAATAATAATTTGTCAAGATAACAAATTAAGCCAAAAAAGTCATTAAAAATCTAGAAGCCAGGCAAGAGGAGGACCTTCATATTTTATACCACAGAGAAAAGCAGAATATTTTTGATTTTTAAAAAAGTAGGCTCAAAAGCAACCATCTGTGACAAATAGACATTATACATTAGTACGGTATATGTTTATTCTGTCTTTTTAAAAAGTGAAATGTCAGCTTAAATTATAGGCCTACTGTCCATTTATACATTTAGAAGCAAAAGAATTTTAAAGATTAAAAGTCAAGCACCAACACCAATGCTACAATATCAAGAAGCTAACTCTTGGCTTTTGCCTCCTGACACAATTAAAAGTAAAATGATAAAACATTCCTGGAATCATGTTTAACTCTTGAAGATCATGCAGATACAGTCATGTAATTCTCTTGGCAGTAATACTGTACTATCTTCTTCAGGAATATTATTTTGTCTTCTCAGTTTATATCCCACCAACAGAATTCCAATGGACTCCCACCCACGTATTAACCAGATCCAATCTTGCTCATGGAAAATCAATCAAGATCAGCCTGGTGCTATCATCTTCTATGACCCTAATGTCAATAAGAGTTATTAAACAGCCATAGAAAGGCAACAATGGAGAACAGCATGACCTGCTTCTAAATTTTTAAGTCTTGATATACTATATTGTAAAATATACAGGAAGAGTCACCTTTTTTAACAGCTGCAGATGACTATCAAGGGCAACCTGGGAAATCCAGGTGTGAACCTCTTTTTCCTATTATATCCAATTCCAATCTCAACATTAAATTGAAAATGAAAATTAATATCAGTGGTTGACCAGGAAGAGGCAGAAAGAAAATCAGGACTATCACAAGATATCAATTCAAAAAAGGTAAGGAAAATAAAACAAATAAGTACAAAAACAATGCAGGGTAAGTGAAAAGCAAGATCACAGGTAATACAAAATGTGCAGAGAAGAGCAACAAAGATGATTAGAGGACTGGAGGCTAAAACATATAAAGAATGGTTGTTGGGATTGGGTATTTCTAGTTTAATGAAAAGAAGAACCAGGGGTGACATGATAGCAGTGTTCCAATATTTAAGGGGTTGCCACAAAGAAGAGGGAGTCAATCTATTCTCCAAAGCACTTGAGGGCAGGACAAGAAGCAATAGATGGAAACTAATCAAGGAGAGAAGCAACCTAGAACTAAGGAGAAATTTCAGGATAGTTAAAACAATTAATCAGTGGAACAACCTCCAGAAGTTGTGGATGCTCCATCACTGAAAGTTTTTAAGAAGAAATTGGACAAGAGATTGGAAGGGAAGAGAATTCAACCTTTTTGCACACATTGCTAGTGGCTTTTCTCTGATTTTATAAAAGCAATCAGAAAAGTATCAGCAAATCACCAAAGGCAACTGAAGAGAGGATAGGAAACAACTGATATCTCATTATATCCTGCACATATACAATACTGAATTTCTTAAATGAGGTTAATATTAAGCCATGCTTAGCCTCTCATGTGAATATATTGCAGATATCAACCATATAATTTTTTTACCCTTGGCTATATAATATATGTTATCATAATATATTCCCCAGTATTCCATGAAATAAATCTGGGATTATGAATGGTATAATAAAACTAGAAATGTGAATTAGTGTACAGTATAAGTTTGTGTGTCTGTATCGGTACACTTGATTTTAGATCAGGAAACCTACGTGGAACTGTATCAAGATAAATGCAACCCAGAAACATAATTTCCTCCAGAAATGTTTCAGCTATGAAGCACTGTAATCTTGAGCCCTATCAGAGCTCAAATCTAGTAGAGAGATCATTCTGACACAGCACAGCAAAAATGTGCCAGTCGGTAAGAGAGTTTATCATCTTCTGTATATTAATAAAGCCTGCAATGACATAGATGGCTTTGGGCCAGTCGCTCTCTCTGTCAGCCCAACTCGCCTCACAGGGTTGTTATTGTGGGGAAAATAGGAGGAGGGAGGGTTATTGGGTACATTCACCACCTTGAGTGATTCATAAAAATAATAAATACAGTATTTTAAAACAATCTTTTAAAAACAGCACAGCAGGAGATGGCGATATAAAACCGAATAAATAAATAAACCAACATATGAATTAATTAAACCCCACACTTTTTCTGCCTGGGGTGTTACATTGAGAAGAAGGAAATGACACCTGCCCTCTGCAAACTTTCCTCTCCTTGCCCCGACATGTTGACTCCGCTGTAATCAAATCTAGCCTTAGAAGTCAGAGAATGAAACAGTCCTAAGCTGCCATTGAGCCACATTATAAAGGCCTCCCTTTCTCCCACTTACTAGTCAATACAAGCTTCGTGGAATGTGTGGATTTGTTGACAGAATGTGTCGCTCAAGATTCCACTCAAAGGTAGTACATGCCGATCACACTTAAGCTTCAAAGCCAGGCTATGTCTTACATTTAATAGGTTAATAATACAGATACCTAGGATGTTTATTAACTCGTATTCATGAACAGCCAGAGGCATTTTAATTATTAAAGTGCCCCAGAACACTCACCAAGCAAATACTTCTGCTCAAGAGGTCTCCTCTATTGAATCTGCTCATCAACATTATACACTAGTTCCTATGTAGGTAAAAGCGTGCAGAAGTCAAGGCTCCTTCATAAAATATGTGAAAAGCTAGTAGCATTCATTGAAAAGCCAACACAGGTAGTCCTTGACTTACAACAGTTCATTTAGTGACCGTTCAAAGTTACAACGGCACTGAAAAAAGTGACTTAGGACTGTTTTTCACACTTACGGCCATCGCAGCATCCCCATAGTCATGTGATGAAAATTCAGATGCTTGGCAGCTGATTCATATTTGTGACGGTTGCAATGGAGTCACGTGTTCCCCTTTGTGGCTTTCTGACAAGCAAAGTCAATGGGGAAGCCAGATTCATTTAACAACTGTGTTATTAACTTAACAATTACAGTGATTCGCTTAACAACTGTGGCAAGAAAGGTCATAATATGGGACAAAATTCACTTAACAAATGTCTCATTTAGCAACAGAAATATTGTGTTGAGTCGTAAATCAAGGGTATAACAGAGTTTTCCATCAGCCATAGGAAATACATCTTTTCACACTGCTTCTTGCATAGACTGTCAAAGACTTAAAAACTAGAATTCTAGTCATAAATGTAAGACTAGAATTCTCACTCCACTAGAAGTGGGAAAAAGATCTTACAATATACAGTATCAGCTGTGGTCATTATGTAAATTTGTACTCGGCATGCATTGTAAAACACACATAATTTTTAAACTCTTATGGAACACTCTTGACTTTATCCTTTTAATTCCAGCTTGATTGTTAGTTCAAAAAAATCCCAACTTTTTAAAGCCTATCTAACTGGAGATTTCTAGGAGAGGATGACAAGCATATACAGTGATCAGCTGTATCACACACAGACTCCAATTCTTATGTCCAGTAAGGATCACCAGAAACTGTATTGCCAGTAAAATAAGACCTCTAATGCGTCTACAAGGCACTTCAGCATGTTAATCTCTAGGGAAGCAAAATTCTATGCAGCATTTCTTTCTACTTGCTCAATTGTAGTATTAAAAGCTGTTCTGCCAGGGCAATCTTAAACTGAATTTCAATGGATTACACACAGGCAGAGGATCTTCTGATTTATAGCCTCAGGGCCACTTCCTTAGACTCAGTTAAAAGAAGCCTTTTAGTCTGGAATGTGTAAATTGCAAACACTGGGTAAAAAAGCAGAAGAGAACCAATTTTAATACAAAGGTGTTTATCAAAATACTGTAGCTTTTCTATTGACAGAAATGGGAATGTTTTTATTTTAAGATGCATGAAAATGTTGAGATGCATTTTTTTCAACAATTCTCAATGAATTTGACCAAGATTGTTTTCTTCCAAAAAAGACATCCCAAAGATGCTTCTTCTATGTTTTTTCCTTGAAGACGTTTTGCTTCTCATCCAAGAAGCTTCTTCAGTTCTAACTGAATAGTGGACACTTCCAAAGAAGACATGTCCAAAGAAGAAACTGTTTCAGGTGGGATACAAACTACTTGCACTGGGAGTTTTCAGAGGGATATTCTATCTTTCAGTCTACAATCTTCTGTAGTTTTCCAGGGTTTTCACACTTACAAGGATTGTAAATAAAATTTTAAAGCACTCTAAAAATGAACTAGAAAGGCAAAAAGCTATTTGTGCAAGAGGATGAAAACTTTCAGGAAGTTAGAAGGAAACCCTTGCTTGCAGTTTTAATTAAAACTTGATAAGAAAATGGCAATGAATATGCTTTGGGTTTCAGGCTTTCCTTAAAACAAAGGAAAAGCCAAGACAGATATAAATCCATTGCAAGGAGAAAGTGGTGAAAAGATGATGGGTGATGATAAAAGGGCAGGATTTCTTATTTCCTATCTTGCATCTGTCTTCTCCCAGAAGAGAAATGGAATCCTAGTTGGACACTGTTACTGAATACCAGTGGGGAATGAGGGCACTGCAGCTCAGGATAGACCTGGAGAAGATAAGGAAGGAAAGCATGCTCGTTTTGATTAATTCAAGGCTCCAGGGATAGATAAATAGCATCCTAAAGTATTGAAAGAACTAATGAAGGAGATTGCTTTCTAGATATACTGAGAACTTCCGGAGGATTGATGAAGTCCCAGAAAAATGACTGTTGTCTCCATCTTCAAAAGGGTAAGGAAGGGACCAGGGAAGCTAAAGACTTGCCAGTTTGACTCTGTGCCAAGCAAGACTGTCAAACAGATTATCAAGCCACATATCTGTGAGTACTTAGATAGACCTGTTATAAGTACAGCAATAGGAGCCAGCAGGGGTTTTATTGGAAAGAAATCATGTCAGACCAATGTTTTCTCCTTCTTAGGAGTTATAAGCTTAGCAGAACAGGAGAATGTCACAGATATAGAATAGCTGAAGCTCAGCAAAGCTTTCCACAGGGTGTCCTATGATAGTCTCCTTCATCAAACGATAAAATATGGGAGAGATGATACTATTGCTAGAAGAACACAACATTGGCTCAAATAATCACATCCAAATAGTGCTCACCGAGGGCTTCAGGTTGGAGGGAAGTATTAAGCAGAGTGCCATAGGGCTCAACTCCCTTGAATAAGGGAGCTGAGGGATGCTGACAAAGTCTGCAGACTGTCCAAATGTTAAGGGGAGGGGGAGCTGGCTATTAATTTAAAAAGCAAGAGAGAGAGACAAAAGACTTAAAGAGTGCTTGATAGGTTTGAGCAATGGGTTGAAATGAAAGAGTAGAACTTAACAAAGAGAAATGTAGAATTCTCCTCCTGGATGGGAAGCCTGAAAACCACAAACATAGGATGAGAGAGATTTGGTTTGGCAACTGTTCTTGTCAAACCAAATGTCCTGGTCAACCACAAGTGAGCTAGCAATGTGATACATCTGCTAATAAAGCAATCAATGCTGGGTGCATGAGCAGAACCCTTAGAGTTCAGATTATGGGAAGCAGTTGCCCAACTCCACTCTGCCCTGATCAAATTCCACTTGGAATACCAGATTTTGTGCAAAAAGTAACAAAAGTAACTTTTAAAAAGTGCTATCAAAATGATCAGATGGTCTAAAAACCAAGCCCTATAAGAAACAGTTGATAGAATCATAAAATTGTGAAACTGGGGGGAAAAACCTATAAAGATCATCTCATCCATACAACCTTCTGCAGTCTGCAGGAGAAACAATTAAACCATCCTCAAGAGATACCTTTCATTAGGAAACCCATCATCTCCATTGGTTGAATGTTCCACTGGTATATAGATCTTACTGTCAGAAAAGTTTTCCTTATTTTTTAAATAAAATCTAGGTATTTGCAATTGTATCCATGAGTTTCTGGTTCTTATTCAAAGAACTGAGCATGTTCAATCTCCAGAAAAAAAGTGAGAAGCATGGAGAGTCTTCAAATATCTAAATTGGTACTACTTAGAAAAGGAATGGATTTACTCTCTTTTGCTACAGAGGGCAACACCAGAACTAATGGGTTAAAATTACTAAGGATTAGATTCCTGACTGTACTGTCAGCTAGTGGAAGAGGCTGTCACTTGAAGTGGCTGGTTCTTCTTCAATGGAGGGCTTCAAACAGAAGCTGGATGATCTTCTTCCAGAAACAGTCTGCACTGAGGGAGGATAGGGGGTGGACTAAATTATTTCTATAGTCTCTTCCAATTGTGTGATTCCATGGCTTTCTTTTTAACTGACTAGGAAGCAGCTTCTGGACAAATATTTAACTTTAATTTTGACCAGAGTTTTATGGTTGGAGGAAGGGGGAAGAGAGGGAGGGCTCTTTTACAGCAAACACCACAATTCCTAAAATGTGCACTATCTCATAACACTAAACAGTATCTTATTTGGAGGCCGGTACAGTGGCAAACATCTTCGTAAAAGGAACCAAATCACCCCCAAAGGGCAGGGGGTTTTAACCTCTGCAAAAATCAAGAAAATAAATCAGCCCCTTGAAGTCTGTTCTATGAATTTGTCACTGTAGCAGAACCAGTGAAGTCATTCACCCACCGAAGCTAGCAAATTCTCATGAATATGTAGAAAGATTTGGTTTAACCCTTCAACACCCCAAGCTTTGCATTCGGGCTACTGGCGGGTGAGAGTAGCAGGAGAACCACACGGCCATGCCTATTCAAGGAGTGGTTACGTTCATTTCCAGGGAAATGAGTTTCCAGCAAGGCTACTTGGGTTGCTGCCCCCAGAGTAGCGTCTACCTTCCAATGCAACTTCGGGAAAGGGAGAAAGGAAGCCTCAGAAGAGAACCTGCAAACTTTCAGGGCTCCCCTTTCGCGTCACGGGCTTCTGTTTAGATCTCACCGAAGTAACGGCGCCCTTTGTGGGCTGACAGCCCCTTGGAAACCGGCTAACCCTTCCAACTCAGCCGCGCGGCGCTCGCGAGGCTGCTAAACCCTCAAAGACGCTGGTGGAGAAGGAGCGCACCTCACGCTTCCCCGCAGGCGGGTGATGGAGAGAAAAGCGCATTCTTCCCCCCTCCAGCTCCAGTCCGCTTTTTCTGCACCTTTCGCCTCGCCTTACCTCGCTGTGGGGACGCCGGTGCAGCCAGCCAAACAAAGAAGCCGAGCAGTAGCCGCCGGGGGAGACACCTGCAAATGAAAGTAGGGGAAGAGGAAGGAAGGAAGGAAGGAAGGAAGGAAGGAAGGAAGGAAGGAAGGAAGGAAGGAAGGAAGGAAGGAAGGAAGAAAGAAAGAAAGAAAGAAAGAAAGAAAGAAAGAAAGAAAGAAAGAAAGAGATTAGAGATATTCCGAGCTGGCTCCAAGCGGAGCTCGCTGGCCCCGGTGCCCCGTGCTCGGCTGGGCTCCGCTCACCTGACGCGCATGGTGGCTGCGCTGCGCCGAAGCCGAAGAGGCAGCCGCTGCCGTCTCTTGCCCGCCAGAAGCAAGTTCGGAATAGGACTCGCCTCCTGAAGCGCCCTTGCTTCGTCGGATGCTCGCCAGGTCCTAGCGCCCCCTGGTATCAGGACAAAGTAAACGCGGAGCCCCTTATTACTCTACTCCTAAAATAAGACTATTCATGATTGGTTAAAATTAAAGAATTCTTCCCGCCCCGCCAATTAAATGAAAATGGACTTATCCTAAATTAGTCTGTAGGAGCATCCCACTTTATTCAATATTCTCACTTTTATTTTCATTTTCTTTGCTTTTTATTCTCCTACCCAACCCCACCAATCTTTCTTTTTCAATTTACTATTCTTTTTTTCCCTTTGCTTCTGTTTCCCTCCTTCTTGCCAAATTCATAATGGCAGTATTACTAAATACAATTTTTTTCCTAGCCTAATTGAGTCATTGCTATTGACATTGAAATAGTACAGTACTGTACTGTTTTCTAGCCCCTTTTGGAATTTGAACATCTATTAACTTTCCATGACATCATAGCAACTTTGGCCAATCATAAGGTCTTATTTTAGGAATAGACTAATCAGATGTAGAGTTCAAAGACATTCAGGACTTTGCCTGAGGTCAAAATCCCACCTTGAAAGTTTTTGAACCTGGATATCCCGATTGGCAAGGAAGTGTCCTGCAACAAGAATCCATAGTTCCTTATATATGTCTGATCCCTCCACAGCAGGGGTCCCCAATCCTGGTCTGCGGCCCAGTGTCAGGCCACAGCATATTTGGAACTAGGCCACGGAAGTGGTGGGTTGTAAAAGCAGCACATGCGCTAATGCCCCCCTCACCGCCTCTGCCAGTCCACCGAGCTGGAAAGGTTGGAGACAGCTGCTGTACATGTAATCTTCATTCAAGGTTGACTCAGCCTTCCATCCTTCTGAGGTGGGTAAAATGAGGACCCAGATGGTTGGGGACAATAGGCTGACCCTGTAAACTGCTTAGAGAGGGCCTGTAAAGCGCTATGAAGCGCTATGTAAGTTTAAGTGCTATTGCTATTCAGCAACCATTCAAAGTTATGGACTTACAACTGTTTTTTGCTGTTGCAACTATAACAGTGTCCTTGCAGTCACATGATCACAATGTGGCAGCTTGGCAACACCTCACAATTATGACATTGCAGAGTCTCACAATCATGGGATCATCATTAGCGACCTTCACTGCCATCTTCTGATGAGCAAAGTCAGTGGCGAGGCTGGCACGAAATGGCAATCACAAGCAATCACATTTAATGACCACCAATATCTGCCATTTTAAGTCAGCATGGTCATGTGATGTTGTGCCTTACAATTGTGTTGCTTAGTGATGGAGCTGCAGATCCCAATTAATGTCTTTAAGTGAGGGCTTATATCTTTTCAGTGATCTCAGCAGCATTCCTAGGGCTAGTTAGAAGTAATAATGGAATATTGATAGATTTTAGAGATATAGCATTTTATTATTACATTTTTACAGAACACATTTCGCTTCATGCAATACAGGGCTCAAAGATTCTGGGATAATAAACTGGTTCCTCTGAAAGGTGCTTCAAGACAAGATTCTTTGCTATTTACTACAGAGACATCTGCTGGCTGTATCCCTCTTTGCATGCATTGAAGGAGATTTAATAATTCCTCCTAAAATAGAGAATAGAACAAAACTCTTCATTTATGTGAAGGAAATGGCACATCAGTCTAATGGAATTGAATTGATTTAGATCAGCTTGGACTCAGCCCTGACCTGAAACAAACAAACAAACAAACAAACATAATAAATTGCAAAGGACATACCATAAAAACACAAATTCAGCTTCTGAGAACTGCCATCTTTTTCACATTTCCCTCCTTAATAAAGTAAGATTTCCAATGCTATTCAGTCTGTGCATTTGGCAACTTGACTGAACGTTGACTCATATAATAGCATCCAGATATTTTGTGTTACCTACTTTAAACCTAGTCATTCTAAGATCTTTGCTGATAGGATTCGGTTCAGTGTCTTTGTTTTACATGAAACTGGAAGATGTTTTTGATTTCAATTATCATCATCTGTTCTGGTGTTGTTTTCACACAATAATAGTCTGGAGAACTTTTCAACGTCATTATGGTTTAAGATCCTATACTTTCCCACTTTTACTTTGACACTTTTGAGAAGAGTGGATGAAAAGATACAGCTTTGATCCTGTAGCAAAATATGTACTGTATGTGTCTTTTGGTCAATACAGAAGAGTCCTTATTGAGTTTTCCAATAGGATAATGGGAACACATGTTGTATTGTAAAGGAAAGGACTTCTAGTTCATAAGAAGAAGGCAAGGATCTTCTGAAGCCTCACTAGAATTTCTCAGGAGAATTTTGATAATCTTTATACCATCTTCTGCAAGTCTATTTGATTATGGATATATAACATCTTATCTATATCCCATGGCAAACATTTTTAAATTCACACCTGCAAATTATAGCCCATTTACTGTTATCACCACTCATGGTATGCCATGTTGAGCTAACATGTTTTGAAGTGCTTGATATTTGTATAGCAAATCATCAAGTTGATCTACGTCCAAATATTTTGAAAGTTAATTTATTACCACAATACAGACTTTATAATGTAATATAAACAAGACAATGCCTATCTTTTCCTCTGAGCACAAAGAATTATCTGAAGACTTCTGCTGATAAAATAGAACGTAATATCTGACAAACCTGAAGCAAGTAATTCATGCTTCAATATCAGAACTCATAGTTAGACAGTCCAGATTGATTCTGGCATGTCTCTTGGACTTCTCAATGACCTGTGGAATCACCCCAGATGGCTAAATAAAACTGATTAATTTGTAGTTCCCCTGAATCCTCCATTTACTCTTTTTTCAAAAAATAGGGACAACAGTTGGTTTCCTGCAGTTGTCTCCTCCTTCACCTCTTTTCTAGGATGCCTCAAACAAAAATATTTAGCCAGACCATCAACAAGCTACAAATGTATTTCTTCTAAAATTCCTCTGTCCCTGAAGACAGACTATAAAAATAAATTAGGTACACCCTGACTTTGTCCTGTCAATAGAAAGCTTCAGTCCTTTCCCTTCATCCTGTTTTTCATAGTTACCTGATAGAACATGTATCATCTTCTCAGGGAAAACAGCCAAAACAAGCACCGAGGATTTTTATTATTGCATTTTGTTGCCTTTTAGCATTTTGCTATCTTTATAGGAATCTGATTTACCTAGTCTGTCTTTCCTTTCTATATACACAATTTGCTCTTTTGAGCTTTTAACTCTACAATTCCAGCCTACCTGTCAGTAAAATTAGTGTGACTGGTCCTTCTTACTACCAGTTGACTGCATTCATTTCTGTTTTCAGATTAATTTAAGTTCCTTTGTACTCAGTATAACCACCGACCGAATGTGCTAAGAAAGGACCATTCATTTGGTTGGAATTTTGATAGTTGTTGGTAAAGAATAAAGAAATTAATTTTTAATTTGAAATAATTATGGTAGTTCAAGTAGCATTTATAGGCAGAAGTTTATCTGAAACACATTCAAGTAATTTGGATAACAATTTACTTGCCAGTCAAATCTGCCAGCATTGAGGAAATCAGAAAATATAGATTTAGATCTCAAGGCTCTCATTAATAATCTCCACCCTATGAGTCATGCTGAAAGCATAGCCAGCCAATGGATATAAAACTGGGATTGTAAATTTTTACAAAACCCGTTCAAGTATTCTTAAGTACAGTATCTTGAATCTCGCTTTGATTGGGACAACACGAGCTTAAATCTTCAGATGAGTCATCCCTATCTCTTAGCTTTTATGAGACAACAGAAAGAAGACTGGATTGCAAACATTCCCAATAAGGGAAAATAACTACAGTGCCGCAAACTGAAGCTTAAGCCAGGCCTAAGCACCACATCTAAAGTCATATCCTGAGGACTCAATAGCCACAGTAGATGGCTATGAACTCCCATTCATATGGACAAACTTTCTGTAGAACTTAAAAGCATTAATAATATCAAATCTCGAAGAGCTTCCTAAACCTAAAAACATCTGAAAAGTTATAACAGACAATCATGTTGACTCTGTCAGTATAAAACTATCACCAAGAAAGCCCCTCCATGGTTAAGCAGATACAAACACATTTTTTTATGGTGCTGTCTTCCAATAAAAATTGCATGACCAACAATATTGGCTATGTCACCAAGGTGCTTTTCCAAAAGCAACTGGACTTTCTTGCTTTTTTTTCCTTGAAAACGTTTCACATGAACTGAAGAAGTTTCTTGGATGAGAAATGAACAGTTTTTAAGGAAAAAAACAAGGAAGGCCAGTTGCCTTTTGAAAAATTACCTTTGGGACAACCATGACCTGGATGACTGAGAATCTCCATAGACAATGCTATGAGAAATATATTAGTAGTATACTATTAGTATTGAACTCAAAACTGAAATTGAGCCAGACAGAATGGAAACAACAATATTTTTTATTGTACTAAAGAACCAATGGAAGAGATTCCTTCCATGCTTTGAAAGAAGGAAAAAGGACACAGAATTTACCTGGACTTCAAAAAATCAAATAAGTAGGTTCAGTGAAACATCATAACTTTGAGTGAAATTCTGAGCAAACTTGTAGATGGAAAGCTATTTTCCAAGGTAGATGCCTAATTCAAGTGTTGGCACATACAATATTTAAACAATTTTAAAACATAAACAAAAGAGTAATGGGCATTCAGAAAAATAAAAGAGCGTCTAAAAAGAACCATATAATGCTATTCTGACAAGACTGTGCTATATTTTGCTTGATTTTTGCCTCTATTTAGGGGAGTTAGCCATTCGCTCGGCATTTTATGAGCCTTGGAACTTCCTATAGAGTTAATGCATATACTGCCACAATTTTGATAATATATGAAATATTTATAGGAATTGTGGATTTGTTTGTTCTCCACCTAAACTGATTTAAAAAAAAAAAAAACCTCTTTTGCCTTCATGCAGTATAGTATACCCTTAGTATATTCAGGCAACATAATCCCAAAAGAAAATGCAATCAGTGACAAACAAAGGAAAAAACTGATGTTGAGAGAATTGATGGTTTGTGGGATATCAATGCCTGCATATTTCTGACAGTCCAGGCATTCATTCATTCTTTCCTGGAGAAGTTTCCCTCAAAGGATGAAAAATGTTCCTTCTTTTGATTGATTTAATTTTCAGGGCAGGCACATTATTCCAGATGTTTGTTTTGTTTTGGTTTGGTTTGGTTTGGTTTGGTTTGGTTTGGTTTGGTTTTTTGGAGCTGCCGGGCTCTTCCATGTGAGTGATACTGTACATGCTTCCTCCCATATCTTTTAATCCCTTCCTTTCTGATCCCAGAGAGGCCAGTGTCTGCCTAGTGCTTCTGAATGGGAGCATTTTACATAATAATGATAAAGGGGATCTGTGACCTGGAGCTGATCTTAGAATGCCAGCCCTCCCAAAAGAGCCCCAAGCTTGGCCAAGCAAAATTTAAAACCTACCCGTCCTTTCTACCTTACTCATCAGCCCTAAGAAAATATTAAAGCTTGTGCTAAATATCCAAGCAAAGGAGGTCAAAGGAGATCAAAGCGGCTACTTTTTTTATTAACATAGATACCATTAAAGTGGAATTCTTGATGTGCTTCTACCCTGGAATTTTGATATCTAAAGGGAGACACCCACAGCACCAGATTAATATGCTTTAGAAAAGGAAGGACAGCTAGTCAAATGTTGCACTTTAAAAAAAATTACAAATCATTTTTCTTTCTTTCTTTTTCTTCCATGAGATTTAAGTGAATCTGATGATAATATTAGTGAGTACTCAAGTAGACTATCCTATATGTGTTTATAATCGACACTTATCAGGGGTGGGCTTTAAAAAATTTAGCAAGGGTTGCTGGGTGGGTATGGCCATGGTGGGTGTGGTCTAGTCAGCCTCCTGCATCAAGGCGGGGTGGTGGTGTTTATGCCCTCCTTGGGCTCCAGAGGCTTTCCTCGAGCCTCCAGGAGGGCAAAAACAGCCTCCCCAGGCTCCGGAGGCCCTCTGGAGGCTGGAAACAAACTTCTCGAACTTCTGGTAGGCCTGTTTTTCATCCTCCCCAAGCCTCCGCACACGCCCTGCATTTACCTGCATCCAAAACAGTCGGAGTGGGAACTCCTGGGAGGGGAGGGGTTGGCGGGGCCAGACAGGAGTGGGATTTGGGGGTTCCCCAAATTGCACAGAATCTTAGCTAGTGGTTCTCCCGAACCCCTGCGAACCCCCAGCAGCCCACCCCTCATGCTGATATTTCATGCTACCATTTCAATATTAACACCACATTGAAAAGTAGAGGATGGAAACAGGCCAATCTTTATAGAATGAAAATGTTTTGTCTGTGTCATACAGCATAATTACCTACATATATTCCTATATTCTACTACAGGAAAGAAGATAATAAATCAGATCTAACTGAAGGAAATCATACATTTTAAAAAGTAAGGGCATTATTCTTTATTTGTAAGGTGCAATAACAAGGATTTTGAAGGAAGACAGTATGATTTTGGAAGGCAAAATTTATAGCAATGAAGCTGAATTTAAATCCAAATAGACCACTAATATAACAAATATAGATCGTCTATATTTCCTATAGATAGTCCTTGACTTATGACCACAATAGGGAACAGAATTTCGGTCATAAGTTATGAAAGTTGTAAGTTAAGGCAACCTCATGATCTGACCTGATTTTATGACCAATTTTACAGAGGTTGTTAAGTAAATCATGTGGTTATAAGTCTGAATCCATTCTCCCAAATGGGCATTTTTTGCTGGAAAACAGCAAAACACACCAACGTAACCATTGAGGAGAGGGCACAACGTTTTACAATGGTCAGAAGTGCTTTACTCTCATAAAGCTCTCTTTACAAGTCTGTCATAACTCAAAATGGCTGTTAAATGACCAGTCATAAATTGAGGACTACCCATATTTTCAGATGTTGCAAAAAAAATTATACAGAAGCACCATTGTTGTACTCTGTAGAGTCCCTCTCAGTTTAGTGAACTACTCCACTAAACTGCAAATCATCTAGTCCTCAAAAAAAAAAAATAACTTCAGAAAGAGAAGTCTACGGAGATTCTCAGTCATTCAGGTCATAGTTGTCCCAAAAGTGCTTTTTCAAGAGGCAACTGGACTTTCTTGTTTTTCTTTGAAGACAGCAAAGTCTACATTTTGGGCAGAGAGAATCGCTGGTTTGAAAGAGGGGTCAAAGTGGCCATCTCTGTCAAAATTGAACAGCTCTCTCTCAACAGAGGGGGACGGATATGACATCATCTATCTACAACACAGTCCTTTCAATAGTTCAAAGAAGGCTCCACACCTATTTGTACTATTCAGGTAACCTTCCAGGTGGCCTCAATGACTCTCTAAAAGAATGCAAATGACCAGCTGTCTGCAAGGTATATAAATCCTTCCATTCACCACCATGAGAAGTGAAACGTCTTCAAAGAAAACCAAGAAAGACCAGTTGCCTCTTGAAAAAGCACCTTTCGTTCAGAAAGAGAACTAAATTCATTCCAGGAAAATGTATCCCCAGCAGCTTTTAAGCTCTTTTTTATTTTGTAAATGGTTTGCTGTTCCCATTTTCCCACATGCTATGAGTGTTATTAAACTCAGGAGTCTGTGGTAAAACCATATTTTGATTTCCAAATTTCTCAGCAACTAGAAAATTGTATATTCTCCCACTCCTTCCCTCCCTCTCCCCAAAAAATTGATAAAATTTCAGTGACTATGTAGGTATACAACAAGAGGAACTTACTGACTAGAATTTAGGAATCTAAGGAAAGTTCAGCATAGGAAATGTCATAACCACGATTTGGAAGGGCATCAAAGATCTTTTGGTTGATATTCTGCAGACATTTCACAGACAGGTTCGATTAGTTTAGGATTTTTGTTGCAAACAATGAAACAGTTGATTGCCCATTGCTGTGTAAAGATTGAAGTGCTCTTAGAGGTGTTTCCAGACCCATACTGTAGTCTTCTATTCCTACCCTTCCCATGAAATAAAAAATACTTGGTACTTTGAGACCTTGAATTTGAGTGATTTTTTGAACATGTAAAAATATAATTGCACCTTCAAGTTGGAGAATTGCTGGCTCCCAACTTTTCACACTAAGACTTACATTCAGCAAGCGCCTTCTTCTTAGTTATTCAAGATTGATCCAAGCTATTTGATTGTGGGTGAAGCTATTACTGACTTAATTTATTGTAATTATCCTGGATTTATAACAGTCGGAGCTAAGGGAGGGATGAAACTGAGCAGAAAAAAAAAATAAGAATAGACCAGCTATTAGAGAACTAGATTTTTTTCTGAGCATGCTGGAAAGAAATAAAAATGTTCCAGGAGGAATTAGCTGGCATACAAAGCACCCACTGTTTGTTTTGTCTACTCCTGTGGCTTGTCGGTTTCTAACAGAATAACCATCATCATATGGACACCCTCTGACTATGGAAGCCACAAGAATAGAACAAAACTGCAAGGTCTTGATCATAACGTTAATTGTTCACAAAATGGAGTTGCTTCTTGGAAATTATCAGAGATTGTGCTCTGAAAAGCAAAAATAATTAACTTTGGCTCTGGTACAGCCCAGCACCTTACATGTTGGGTCTCAGGGATTCCTAAAAAAATTTAGAAACATTGCAACTACACCTAAGTAAAACCAATAATTGCAGACACTTCCCAGCAGATTGAGGAAATGTATGATGATGTAGGACATGGGGGAACCTATGGATCTTCCAGTGTTTTTAACTATAATTGCCAACTTTCTCAATCAGCATGTTTCTTTATGTTGGAGGCCAAAAGCCATAGCTCCACAATCCACAAGTTCATAATAGGCAATGGTTACAGTCAGGAACTGCTCAAATGACTAACGTGTGCCCCACAGCACATGCTCTACAATCCTGTGCAACTCACCCAGGATATACAACAGCTACTGGATTTGCCTGCAGATATACACACACCATCATCATTCATCATCATCGTTTTGTCCATTGTCTATCCTGCTGGATGAAGGCCTCTTCTGCATGTTTCCAACCAATACGGTCCTGAGCTTTCTTTTACCAATTGGGCCTTCAACACTTGCTGATGTCGCTGATCCATCTTGTTTATATACAACACATACATAAACTCTTAAATGCAGAAAATCAGCACCCATTTACCTAGTATAATGGACTTGTTCACCCCCCACTGTCTTTTTTAAGCAGATGTGTTTCCTTTTCAATTCCTTTTTGGCTTCACATTTGTTTGAGAGTGTATCTTTCCTACCATCTCTCAGGGAGGCAGACTTTCTTTCGAACAGAGTTAACCTAGCTCTAAATCACTGTCTAATTGGTATGAGAGGCTAAAACCTAAAGAGGCCTGTATCTACAAGCCAAAGCTCATGATTAATTTGGGAAAGTTTTCCTCTCAACGTTTGAAGAATGGCAGCCGCATACATTGACAAAAGCTTATGCTGACAAAGAACAAAAAAATGTGTCCAGGGGCAATGCATTCACCGAGGAATCCACAAAGGGAAAGGTGTTTGCAGGCAGTCCTCCCGCTTCTGGTTTTAAAATTTAAACTTGCAAATCGGTATGTGGGAGTGGATGTCTTTCCCAGATAGCAATTACATTTCTTCCTTTGGGAAACATAAGCAAAGATCTGATGGCTAATTCAGAACTTCCTACGCAGAAAAAATCCAGACAAAGCCACAACTATCTATGTCTTTCACAGATTTCAGTAATTGCTGCCAGGACCTGAAAAGGCAGATTTTTTTTTTCTCCTTCAGTTCAATATCTGAAAGGGTTTTATTTGTTCAGATCACACTTGTTCATTCCTTTCCATGACGGAACTTCTCTCTTGGCCCACAATGTGGAAGGACAGAAGTATCCACTTCAATGAGTTAATGAGATGAATGTTTGAGCTTCCTGCTGCTTTCTTGTGACAGAATGGAAACCTAATAGGAAGTAACTTTTTATGGATTTAGATTCGTGGATTTATGGATTCATGTAGGCAGATACTAAGAAATCTTCAAGGTTTCAGGCTGAAGCTTTTTTTTCCAGGCCACCCAGGAGATGCTACGCCAGCTACGGGGTCTTTTTCCCCTTGCAACCCTCATGCTTACCTCTGATCCTATATCAATGTCTCAATATATGATTGAAAAATACTCTAGAACTGCTGAGGATGATTAAAGTAAGAAAAGCTTGTACCTCACATAAACTTCAGTGCTGTCCATTATTAGCTATTGAAAAAGCTACTGCATATAGAGCAGTATGGCCTATCATATCCATTGGTGGTGCAGTGGACTAAAGTGCTGTTAAATAGCACTTAGCTGCCAGCTGCCTGCAATTATTGCGAATTCGAATCTCACCAGACTCAAGGTTGACTCAGCCTTCCATCCTTTTGAGGTAGGTAAAATGAGGACCCAGATTGTGGGGGCAATAAACTGACTTTGTATAAAAAAGAATATCGCTTTGGAGGAGGGGAAAGCCCTACTAAGCAGGTATATACAAAAGTATGAAGGCTATTGCTTAACGCATTGTAAGACGCCCTGAGTCTCCGGAGAAGGGCAGCATATTAATTGAACCAATAAATAAATGAATAAATAACTGTATGATATGATCCTCACATAACGACCATAGGAGCAATAGTCATAAAAATAATAACACCATTTTACCATGCCCAGAACTGTAAGGGCATGAATTCAAATTATCTGATATCTAGAAAACAATGCACCAGATGTTGTGGTAGCTGAAGAAAAAACAGATTTTATTTATAGGTGTGGCAATACCAAATGAAAGTAGAGTAGCTGAAAAAGTAAGTAACTGAAAAAGAAGGTAAAGTATTGAGATGTAATCACTGAAATACAAAGATGTTGGAATGGACCAGTAATTCCCCCCCACAATTACTTACTAGAACATTAGGAGTTATAAGAGTAGAATTCTGGAACCACCTGAAAAAATAACATTATTTGACCTTATAGCATTCAGCTTACAAAACAGAGTTTTGCTTGGAATGACATGTATATTATGGAGATATTTGGACATTTTTTAGGCTTTTCAATAAAGCCTGGGTTGATCCTAAACCGAGAACATTTGCTGACTATTCTTCAGAAAAGAATACCTTTATAAATGCCTTTGCCTGACACTGATAGGATTCAGACATCATTCTAGGCTATGATTTGCTAAATTATGCCTTATTGAATAAGTCAGTTGGTCATTTTGCACAACACGCCAAGCTATCAATGAAATTAGCATGTATGTTGTTGATTTGTACAACATACTAATCCAGCGGCCCCCAATCTTTTGGGCACCAGGGACCAGTTCTGTGGAGAGAGGTTTTTCCATGGACTGGAGGGGGCGTAGTTTTGTGTGCTGCCTGCATCCCTTGGATGGGGCTTCGCTTGATTGCAATGCCTGGTTTCTGGCATGCTGCAAACCAGTACCAGTGCACAGATCAGGAGTTGGGAACCCCTTTATTAATCCATTACGAGACAAATAACACTTTGACTTAGAGCAATATCTGAAGTCAGTCATTTAGTATTTATTTTGCCACTTTTGATTGAACTAATATGAGTAAACTTCCTCTTTACTTCCTTTATTTGTTCTCCAGCTGTGGATTCCAAACTGTTCCTGGACAATTTCAGATATTATCAGACAAAACTATTTATTTTCTGTGAGTGTGTATCTATAGATATATGCGTGCTAAAGGGACACACAAGCAAGTCATGAGGTTCAGGACATTCAATGCCCAGAGAATGAAAGTGAGTCCTAGAACATGCCTCAACATCTTTTAAATACAGAGACCCTGGCAGATGCTGAAAGAAACAACACTAAAACTTGATCTTGAGATGTGGCTAAGAGCCCAAAGTTGGATGTTACAGTTTTGTGATGAGACCTTACAGTTACTCCATTTTCAGTGCAATTGTGGAGGACTTCAACTTTCAGCAAAGCAATACGGGGTCGAATTTCTGATTTAAGAAATCAGAAGAATCAAAACTACCGTATTTTTCGGAGTATAAGATGCACCGGAGTATAAGACGCACCTACCTTTTTTTGGTGAGGAAAAGAAGAAAAAGAAATCTCCCTCTGCCTCTGAGCAATTTTGCCTCCTTGCAGCAAACAGCAAATAGCCTGCTTTACTTTCATTTTCGTTATTATTAACTAAATTAATAATAGCACAAGGAAAAAAAATCTGCTCCAGCAATTTACCTCTTTGTAGCAAGCAGCAGAGCCTGCACAAAACAGCTGAAAGCAAATCAACTGAGAGTCGGGAGACCGATCCAATCAACTACTAATGAGGCTGTGCTGAAGCTGAAAGGAGCTGTTTTTTCTTGCTGTTTGCTTGCAAGGAGGTAACTGCTGCGAGGCAGAGGCCAAAGAGTGGGGGCCAGTGGGTGGGCTGGGGCTACATTCGGTGTATAAGACGCACCTAAATTTTCACCCCCTTTTAGGGGGGAAAAAGGTGCATCTTATACTCCGAAAAATATAGTACTTCATAGAAGGAATTGGTCCAGGTATTCCTTTACCTAACCCTATCCTTTCTTGGACTAATTATTGTTTGGGGTAGGAAGGATTCTTCCAAGCAGATGCCTGGTGGTTGGTGATGGAGGAGAGGAATGTGGACTCCTCACCCTGGCATTATTCCACTAATAAAGGAGAACATTTGTAGCTGAAGGTTGAAATGAGAGGTCCTTGGTATTCTCTGAGCTTGGTTGTTTTCTTGCAGACATTTAATTATCCAAACTAGGTAACATTGTCAGTGCTAGTCTGATCATTAGTACTGAGAATCTTATCCAGTTTGGGTAATGAAATTTACTAGCCAAATTTAAATCTCCCCGTAGCTGCTTTAAATATTTCCAACAACAAGAACATTGGGAGATCTCATTACGAAGCCAGCATCTTTTGCAAAATGGTTTCTTTTGTCTACCAACCTTAAATGTGATTCTTACATAATGCAATCTTTTACAATATATGATTTTTTTAAAATGGGGCCACTTCAGTGGAATCTCTTTCCATATTATTTACATATTTAAAGGGGTTAAAACTGCCTGTAGTTAATGATAACAATAAACTCATAAATTTACTTTATAATTTACTATTATAGCAATCATTATTAAGTAATGATAAATGTGTAAATGCTAACTCTTCCACATTTTTTCTTTCTTTAACACTTTTTCTCTGCCTCATGCTTGTGTCCTGTTTTTCATTCCTTCCTAGCTCCATTGCTTTATAAAGTTTTCTGGCTCTTCTAAAAACATATTCCTCACTTTTGATCATTGGGTTCTCTTTTATGAATTAAAAATGACTTCGCATATCTATACTCAAGATCTATGTTCTGTTTTAAAGAAGACGCTAATTAATATTGTAAGCAGGACTGGGCGGGAAGACTTGCATATGCTACAAACAATGGATAAAATGCAGAGCTTATGTAGACAGCCAGGCACAGACAAGCATAGTACAAGTAATTAGGAACACATTAGACTAAGAAAGAGTTCCTTCTTGATAGACCCAACACTAGCCAGAGGAAGAAGACAGGGCTTGCATACCATTGGTAGTTAATCCTAAATGATTCCAATGCAAATTGTATGGATGTAGAGTGGGGGGAGGGAGAACTAATCCTACCCTTTTGTGGTTTTCACAGATACGTACATTCGGGCTGAAGGGACCATATTTTTTGGCTACACTTTTTAGCAAAGGATCCAAGAAGCACTAAATGGTGTCCATGGATGTTTGAAAAATGAGGCTGACTTAGGCAGACACAAAGCAGAATGGTCCGAGTGCCAGCATGGGATCTGGCCTGAAAACAAACGTTATAGAACAAGAGCTTTAACCTTTTGAAGTAGTAGCCCTGGTGCAAATAAAGCCATTAGAGGGTTTTTTTTTTCCTGATTGGCTGTGACTCTTCCCTAGAACAAACTATAAACCAGAGGGTGAACTTGCTTCTTTTTGTTCCCATAATAACAATTCTGTGAAGTAGATTGGGCTGAGAGAGCCTCTGGCCCACAGTCACCCCAGGCAGCTTCTATAGCTGAAGAAGAGCCTCAATCTGGGGCTCCTGGACCAGCATCTTAACCACAACATCACAGCGATTTTACCCTTATTGGCTACTCTTTCTTCTCTGGGACATATACAGTTTGGGGGGGGGGGGAGGGACATGTCCAAAATGCTTCAGTGGTTTCAAATAACCCACAACAAGAAGACAGACAAGACAGAACTGGGGTTTTTTTTCCCTCATGATGCATTTAGCTATATCCTTTTCTCTCCCTTCACGTTTCAAATACACCTGAATCCCTAGTCTCTCAACTCATTAAAAGCCATTCCATCCTATCTTCCTTAACAAATTTGCTGTGGTAAGAAAAATAATAAAACAGTGTGGAAATACAAGAGGACTACAAACAGAAGATGCCTTCGTCTTGATCCTCTGAAATCACAGCAAAGGATGTAAAGCCTCCATCAGAAGTACTATATACTTTTTTTTTTCTTAACCCTTCTATTCTTTCTTGGTGATTAGACTGCTTAGAGAAATGTTAGACTTGCAGAGACTTTTCCAGTTAGGTTGCTGAGTCTATATATTACCCTAAGGTTACAAGTTGTCCATTCTTGGATTCTCTTTATTTAGGAAACTGGAGGACAGCAGCTGGAAGAATTTATTGGGTTAGTCAGAAATGGTAGGTGAAGCTATTTCCCTGTCGTGACATATCATCTGCACACAGGATATTTTTATTTCAGGCTTTCCATTTGATGCCTTGTTAAATTAACCAATTATTTAGAGTCAGGGATCTAATTCTAATCTATCATACATGGGTTGCAAAAATCTGGATGAACATTAGATGGCAGCAAAGGGACATAAAAACTAATATTTTGCTACTTAGTGGTAATGAGCTCTAAACTTCAACCTGGCTTTTGATTTCACAGCCTACTTCACCAGAACTCATCATTCTTGACCCCACCATATTAAATCTCCCCAGAATGGCAACTTTTGTTTAATCATGCATGCTAGGAGCCAAACTTTCCGTGATATACAATAAATTAACTGCCTCAGACCCCAGATGTTAAAAAGATAGGAACTGTAGCAGCAGATAGCACAACTCTTCCTACATGGCTCTTCCTCCTGAGACCTTAGCCCTCACCCGTTCTTCTGAACAGATGCCCCAACCACAAAAAAACTGGATCAGCTGTCTGGAAAGTCTCGTTTAATGGCTTTATCAGCTAACTTGTAGCTCTCAAGAGCAGAGAGGCTGCTTTTCCACCACTGGGCTTAAAATAAAATTGGGCTGCAGGTCAAAATAAGATTGGGCTGCCAGATTGGCTTCTGGGCAGAGAGCAGGAAGAAGCTTTTTCTGTCCTGCATTTCAGAAAATAAAACACCCCAAGGAATCAGATTTTAAAGTCAATTCAACTGTTATACCTCATTCTACTCCACCTCCACTTCCTGTGGTATGGTTTAACTTCATTTATCATATTTTCAATTGGCCTAACTTGCTGGATTTTGACAAAGATAATTTAGATAGCACTGGTGAAGAATATATAGGAAATTTGTTGATCTGTTTGATTAAAGAAAACACAGATCTATATTTATTGCTGACTCCAAGCCCCTTATGGACTTTTTGTGTAAAATAGAAATAAGTGAATTTACGATTTGTGGTTTTGGTGATTAGATAGGATAGATTATAGAAAGAAGAGAATTGCAATTTTAGAGAAAGAGTTAAATCTGTAATTGTACTTATAATTTCTATAAAGAAAAACAGAAAACACTTCTTTATATCTTCTTTTCTTCCTTTTCTGCTTTTTTTTTTTTGCACTTAAGCTTTCTTCTTTCTTACTCTGTTTTAGTTTGCATAAATTTTTACTCGTTTTTAAAACTTTCAATAAAATTATATGTTAAAAAAAGAATATACTCTATAGAGCATTTGCATTATTGAAATATGCTAAAGATATCTCTTTTAGGGCTGACAGGAAGACTTCCGGACAACATTCCAGATAGTTATTTCATAATTTACTGAAATCCATGAAGTTCACAGTGCATATTATAATTAAAATCACAATTTTATGGTGGTGCCTGGAATCTCTTATCTGGACTTAATGTTTTGGTATGTGCGGTCTAAACGACCTGTGCTGGTGGCCCTCTTTAACATGCTTTTTGAAATGCTGCAAGACTTAATCAAGTGAAGCCTTGGGGTCATTTTGTGACCTCCAGAGTTGGGAATAAAAGCATGTGTCCTCAGTTCCTCCTTTGCTGTGCTGGTAGACAGAGTCTGCCTATTTCTCAGACATTCTCTACTTATTTTTCTTTCTTGCCCTGACATTTGTTGTCATTGGCAGTGATTTAACCATTAGCTTGAGTCGTAAGGAAGAAATATTAGCATACGGGTTTTTTTAAATTCCTCTGATGAAACAAATAAGTTTTATGCTTCTTTTCAGATATCCAAATAAGGGCATGGATGCACGAAATTCCTTTTCAAAATGCTTTCTAAAATGATACCTGTTAAAATAAATCTGTTTACCCAACCCTACTTAAGAAGCAAGCAACCTCAATTACCTTGGCCCAGACGAGATGTGAAATGGGCAATGATTCCAATTTATTTTTATTTCTCTAGTTCTCCAGGACAGACTTAATACAAATGTGGTACAAAGGAGGGAGAAGGCAAACAATACAGGGAATCGAAATATTTATGAATGTTTTGCTCTATATAAAATTATCAAGATTGCAGAACTAGATGCAATCTACCTATATGCCATTTCACTTAGAAGTTATTACACATATTGTGTCCCAATCATGTAAAAGAAAGGGTAGAGGTGGTGGTGGTGGGGAGAATGTCTAATTAGGATGAGCAGCCTGCAGACCATGGGTTGTATATATTCTGGCCCCTTTATTCTTCTCCCTTTCTTTCTAACAATCCATATCCTGCCACCACAAATAAGCATCAGACCAACAATAAATAGGGATAACATTATTATAATTTATTTCCTTCATAGTCTGCCTTTCCTCCAGGAAATCAAGACATCATAGACTATAGTATTCCCTCCTCCAATTTTCCTTACAATAACAATTCCATTGGTAGGTTGAGCTGTTTCCCTAGGAATCTCATGGCAATAGATTGCCTAGAGTAGCCCCATGACAAGATAGGCAGCAAATAAATAAATAAATAAATTAGGTGGCCAAGAATCAGGGTCTTTTCCACCAGAAACAAATGCCTTAGCTGCTATATTAGTCTGGCTTTCTGGATTTCCCATTGATGTTCCTGAGAAAAATACAAGAAATAAAGTCTATAAGCATCAGATACCCCTAAAATACATGAAAACAGAAAAAAGGGGAACGAAGTTCTAGAGTTACCCATATCTACAGCATGATTATTTCATACTGATAAAGACACCCTACCCTTCTTGAAGAATAATAAAAATCAGACTCTAAATTAGAATAATTGCACCTTAGCCAGAACAAAAGTTAGGTGATATCATAAATCATCAGTTGACTCCCTGCACTGTTGTCTGTTCATTGAAACTATAGTTTTGCTCAGACCATTGGTTTTTGATTTGTTATATCTAAATCTTGCTTCTTTCATTGATGGAGCTCATAGCATCAGATACATTTTCTCTTACAAGGTCCCATTCAGGTTATGGTGTGCCATGATATTCTGCCCTTGGCCATATGTTCAGTGTCACCTATTCTTGCAATTTACATGGATCAGAATTTTGAGAGAACCTCTTCCTGTTAGTAATGCAAGGATCAAAAGTGGCTTATGCTGAATCATCAATGATTGCAAAATATTGTCTCATTACTGTTCCAAGAATACTCACTTTTTCAGGGGCAAATATTTATCTCTAAAGGTGGGGAACTGATAGCTTTCCAGCACTTGAGTGCTGTAAATCACATTTTTACAACATTTGGAGGTTGTACTCCACCTACTCTAAAGCATGAGGAGACATTCCAATCAGCCTCACTCCCAGATTGCTCAAGAAAACTAGCTCATTCACCAAGTATTAGTTGTGACTATAGGAAAGGTTACCCAAAAATTAATAGCAACCATTCAGTAGAATCATGAGCATTTTAGATCTGATAAGGTATTTATTTCCAGCCATAATAATTACTTGGACAAGAAACATTCAAGAAAACCATTATGATTTTTCTGAATGGATGACTAGCATTTCAGATATGGATTCATCAAGTGGCAGCATGGTAGCTAGTTTTGGCTGACCCTGATAGCTAAGCAAGATAGTTCTTGGATGGAAAACCAGCTTGGAATCTCAGGACAATGGGCTACCAAAGATGGTGAGACAAAATTCCTGAGCAGAAATAGTTTGCTGGATTTAGTATCCATCTATTAAAATTTACTAGGGCAGTTGAAAGAGATCCTAGAAACCAAATTTAAAAAAAAAAAACTTTTAGGGGCTAGAGGTGATTTACCTAAGCAATAAACCATGATTAAAAGTTGTAATAATACCATATAGCTCTGATTTTGGAGAAAAACACAAAACAACTTCCAGAGCCCTCATGGCCAATGTACAATGAGAATGGCTTAAAGTCTCATAAATCCTACCATGGTAGCAGCCTGGGATAATTAACAGTCAGGTTGCTTCCTTGTTTCCAGTCTAATCTTACTTCCAGAATCATCCAAGTTCAGATGACATTTCCATATATCAGCTACTGATTGGTCCTTTTCTGCGCTCCTATGACTCATTAATTTCTGTGGAAAATCAATGCTTCTGTAGCTATAAAAAGAACAGCTAAAATAGCCATGTCCATGGGAAAGTAAACCAGGGAAAATACTTTATTCATGCATCATCCATTACGTTTACAAACCCCAGGCACATTGTTGGTTAGTTCTGCATTAGTGTTGTGTGCATAATAAATCCAATCCAGTTCCATGCTGCATCTGTAATATGTCCAAGAATCTGAGGGAGATGGGCAGTTTAGAAATTGAATGAATGAATGAATGAATGATCTAATAGCTGATTGAGCCAAATGTGCTTCGATTGTAGGCAGTCAATGAAGGCAATCCAAACTGAATGCACATGATGCTTATATTAATTACAGTATGATAGGCAGCCTGATTTTTGCACATTTGCCCAAAAGCAAGGCCCAGTGATTTTAACCGAGGTTAGTTCACATGGCATCAAAGCCTCAAGAGGATCTAGCCTCGTTTGGATTGTGCATATGAGATCTGTTACTGTAGCTTTCCCCAACCTGGTGCATTCTAGCTGTTGGGACCACTACATGCCTGCAAATGTCTACTTCATGCTAGCTGATCAGTGAAGGAATTACAAACTCAGTATGTCTGGAGAACATTAGATGGGAGAACAGTACATTAGAGGATACTCTTTATTAAGTAAACTGTAATTCAACGTGACACAGAGGAATGGAACAAAAACTGTCAGGATTTGTCAATTACTTTAGCACTAGATCACTTTGCATTGAAAGAATTATTTCATAAATAAGATGAGTAAAATACTTTTCTTCTACCTCTCAGTTCTCCTTTCTCAGCTCCCAGAATCTGAGAAGGTGATCTCTTTCATCAAGACAGCTGCAAGCAAAAAAGAAAGAAAAAAGTTTGCATCCACTTTCAGCATCAGCCTACTTTGAAATCAGATTCTTCACCTTGTATTTCTGACTCTGACTCCCACTTCTCTTCTCTAGGAGAAGGAGGAAGAGGAGGAGGAGGGTATCTATTTAGGTACAAATTTTTTTTAAAAAAATGAGGACACAGGAATTTAAGTTTCCTTCCTGGTTGTTCCAAAGGTACTTTTCCCCCCTGGTACTTAACATCTTTGTATGTTGTATGGGTTGTACTATCACAGACAGACTCTGTGTACAATCTTGGGTTTTTTCTAGACTCCAACTCCTACTTGAAGAGTAGGTGGCAATCATGACCAGGACAATCTTTAGGCAGCTATGTGTTATGCACCAGTAGCACCCATTCTTGACCAGAAGGCTGTACTCTCAGTAATTCATGCCCTGGTCTTCTTCCAAATGGATCACTGGAACTATGCTCTACATTAAGCTGCCTTTGAAGACTGTTTGACAGCTTTACCTGGTGCAAAATGCAGCAGAGGGGACAGTAACATGTACTCCAAGATAAGCACACATCACACGTCTGTTCCATGAGTTGCATTGATTGCTAGTTTGCTTCCAGATTCAATTCAATTTGCAAGTAATAACTCACAAGTCCTACATGGCCCTGGCATTGTAGGCATTGTTTCTCCCCAGGTTACAGTTAGATTGGTCCCTACCCTTCATGTCTTTCAAAGGGTGAAAGACATGGTAGTGTGAACATGATTGGAGATCCAGTTATGGCCTGGAATCTGCCAGATGACTGTACTGATTGATCCATGACTTTTACTTGCCTGCTTTTTACATTTTTCCCTTTTAATTGGGGTTTTTAATTAGGTTTTTAATTGGGTTTTAAAGAGGGTTAGCGTATTTGTAATTGATTTATATATTTTGTCTACTTGTTTTGCTATGTGACTGTTTTTAATAATGTGAGCCACCCAGGGAGTTATGAGATAATAATGTGAGAGGGCAGCCATATAAATTAAATAAATAAACTTATATCAGAATTTCCCGAATTCTTGTCTGTGCCTGTTCTTTGCTCTCATTTTGACCTTCTGGGAAGAATTCTGACAGAGCACAGCCTCTCAGGCCAAAGCACACACTCTTTTCCCACAAACTAGGGAGTAGTAAAATTAAATATATATATGCTTAAAAAGTTGGTTTTGAAGCTTTTTAAGTATATATGGCTGAAGTAGGCAGTCATAATTAGTCCTCAGTTAATGGAAGCTGTGCAAAAATTAGCTATTTTTGAGCAGTGGCATCTTCAATGTTCTTTAGTATACCTATAATATTATGATGCTCTAGAATCCAGAGTGCCAGTTTACAGGAAGAAAAACAGCTGGCCAGTCTAGTATAAATGTTAACATTAGTAAAATGTAGATGTCTTATTTTCCCCTGGAGTAGCTTGCCTCTGACATAGAAGATTAAAAAAAAACCCTGAGCAAACCAGAAGATAAATGTCTCACAAAGCCTTCCTCCCACCTATCCACCCACCCACTCTTACATCCGTGTTGAAACTGGCAAGCAATAACAGTAGAAATCCAAACACTGTGACGAAGATCATCCCCTCTGGGATATTTGTTTCCTTGCAAATCTAATACCCTTTCCTCAGTCACATCTGGAGTACATTTCTTCTTTCATGCGTAAGACCGACAACAGTGATTAGGCCTGTTGGTTGTTCTGCCAGAATATAAGCATCACCAATGATTGAAGCGGAAATAATGTTGCCGCTCTATCATGTCTTTATTAAACTGTATATATCCATCACTTATCAAATCAATCCTCGTGATGACATGCTTTACGGGGAAAAAATATCTTGGGATTGGATCTTGTAGAGGAAGCTTGAAAATACTTATCACTCTATATTCCTTTTATACGACTAAGTTGTTGAAAACTGATCGGTTGACAGATGACTTGGATTTGAAGATGGTTACTAAAAGTAGTATAAACTGCAAGGGAGGGGAAAAAAAGAAATCCACCAGCCGTAGAAAGGCTGACTGCTCCTTTGAGGCAAAGATTAGGAAGCAGAAATCCACATAATTTGGGCATGTGGTGTGAATGAATTATGGACTAGGGAAAAATGATTATGATAACAACGTTGAGAGAAGTTAAAGTCAAAGCCAACAAATAGAGTGGATCAGTGGGTTGGAGAGAATCCATGGCAAATCCCTGGAGAAGCTGCAGATATTTTCTGGAGATAATTCAGGATGGTAAGTCATGAAGTCATCAAGAGTTAAATGGTATAAATGGTAACTATTGTCTATGCCCATGAAGAGCAAATATAGGTAGTCCTCAACTTACAATTCAGTTAGTGACCGTTCGAAGTTAGAAACAGCACTGAAAAAAGTGAGTTATGACCACTTTTCACACTTACGACCATTGTAGCATCTCTGAAATGTTTGGCAACTGACTCATAATTATGGCAGCTGCAGTGTCCTGGGGCCATGTGATCATCTTTTGTGACCTTCTAATAAGCCAAGTCAATGGGGGAAACCAATTCATTGAACAATCATGTCACTAATTTAACAACTGCAGTGTTTCACTTAACAACTGTGGCAAGAAAGGTTGTAAAATGGGGCAAAACTCACTTAACAAATGTCTTGTTTAACAGCATAAATTTTCGGCTCAATAGTGGTCATAAGTTGAGGACTAGCTGTAGACAATATTGTTATTACATTTTATCCCATCTTTTTATGTATGAGTCAAGGCAACGAGCATAGCTAATAACTCCTGTCTCCTATTTTCCCCACAACAACAACCCTGTGAGTTAGATTGGGCTGTCTGACAGTGTCCCCAAAGTCCCCAAGCCTATTTTCATGCCTAAAGCAGACCTAGAATGGTGAATCACCATTGCATGATTTCTAGGTCAGCACTTTCACCACTACAAAATAAGGCAATATTTAATATTGACGATGAGCACAGTACCAGAATAAACTGCCCTACGCCTCCTAAAAGGTCTGTTAGTAACGCCTTAAGATGTACCTACCTCATTGCACATTCTATGATAGAAGAATCTGATTCTGTATCTACTTTTCTCCTCCTAGTATTGCAGGCAGGACCTCCACATGTGAGGCAATCTTTATTATTTCTGGCCATAATTGCTTCCATATATCCACATAGTTGGAAGAAGTGCAGCCTGCCATGTGGAATCATCTAAACTGCTGGGATATGAAAAACAAAAACAGTTCTTTTTAATACCCAGGCTTTGTATCTTCCCCAATTTTGTTTATGCAAGTTAATGAAAAGAAGGAAAAGTGGGAGAGGTAAAATGATTTGAAAATCGTAGTGCTAATGGAAAGTATGAGTTACCCTTTATTTAAGAAAATTGAAAGGCAATCTGGAAATACTTTCTTCCGCTTTCCCACCCCTCAATTTAGTAACTGCTGGTGTGGTCTGCTGTTAAAGGTGAAACATTACAGTGCGATAGAAACGCTACGCTCAGCCCACAGCTTGGTCCCAAAGAGCTATCTAAAAAGATTTCAAAGAAAAGTGTGTTATATGTGTGTGTAATGTGTGTGTGTGTGCGCATGTATAGAGGATGACACAGGATGTCACCACCACACATCAATGGAGAAAGCAGACTCAAACCCACACCGATGATGATGCACGACCACTGACCAGAAGCCAGACTGCATCATTAGCCACTTTAAACCCCTCCAATCCATACATGAAGCAGACTGACACCCACCAGGAAGATGTGGCACGACCACGAATGCAAAGCCAAACTACAGCAACGCAGCTCACCAGCTCAAATCTCCCTGCAACTCAAACTAATCCGAACACAACCAAGCCCCCACCCAAACAGAATACACCCCCATCCAATCAGAGCACAGCCAAGCCCCCAACCAATCAGAACACATCTCCACCCAATCAGAACACAGCTAAGCTCCCACCCAATCAGTTCACACCCCCACTAGCAGTTAAAAGGAAGAAACAGCTGCGATCACACATTGCTCCTAGAAGCACAAAGCCAAAAACACCAGCCTGAAGATGACGAATGAGACTTCGCTGTAGGCCTGACCCAAACTGTTCACAAATGGCAACAGCAGAAATAACAATAGGGATGAGAGCCGAGCTGGGGATAATAATTATCTTCCTAACCTCAGCTAAAACTGGAAATAATGTGGGGACCCAGGAAATCTTATCAATTGAATTTTGAAAGATACAATTACCCAAAAGCAGTGGTTTCTTCTTATTTTGAGGCAGAAAGCCCACAAATATGTATAATAAGATTAACACATAAAATCACAGTATTAACATTTTAAAAAGGGAGATAAGATTTGCATCAACCCAATTTAGAAAATACTGGCCCTGCCCATGTGGTCTTCCCAACTTTATCTGCCCTCCCATTCTATCTCCTCACATAAAAAATACCTTCTCTGCATTCAGAATTACGCATACAGAACTTGAACAAGGAGAAGTAGAAAACTGTTTCTATTCCAATAAAGTCCGATGTTTTGGCCCAACACACAACGAAACACTGAAAATTTAAAAGGCATTAAGTATTATAAACTGGCTACAACTGGCTAGAGTTGTTCATAAGATCTGTGATTGGTCCATTGGCTGCAGCAAAAGAACGTTCACATGCAAACTATGACTTTTTGACTTCTCATGCATGAATTTATCGCTAGGACCATATTATCTGGGAAAAATATGATCAAGGCAGGGATGGGCCTTAGTATTTAGAAGTTTTATAAGTAAATTGGTTTTGTTGAAAGCAGCATCCTCTACAAGTTACTATGTTAGAGAGCCTGAGTAGCGTAGGGGAGTAATGCCTCCTACAAAGGCAGCATTTAAGATCCAGCTGCTGCAATTACTTGCGAGTTCAATCCCAGGCAGGCTCAAGGTCGACTCAGCCTTCCATCCTTTATAAGGTGGGTAAATTGAGGACCCAGTTTGTTGGGGGCAATAAGCTGACTTTGTATAAATATAAATATACAAAAGTATGAAGGCTATTGCTTAACGCACTGTAAGCCACCCTGAGTCTCCGGAGAAGGGCGGCATATAAATCAAATTTTAAAAAAAAAAAATGTTGTGCAATATTCTGTCTAACTATACTCCAAAACAAAGTTACCCATGAAAATCATGCAATTATCTCCATATTTCCTTTGGTCTAACAAATATGTGAATTGCCTAATGCAGTTCTTTATATTATGTAGAAATCAATTAGCTAATACCTGAGGTCTGTCCCGAACAGAAACATACTTCTGATAAATTCAGATCCAGTTAACAAACATCAGATATCCACTTACATAATCCTCTAAATTTATGGCTATCTACAACAGATGGTAGTACCCAAGCTGATCTTGGCTGATCTCAGAAAGCTAAGCACAGGCAGAGTAAGTGCTTGTGTGGGAGAGTATCAGGAGCTGTAGGCTGAACTGGGAAGTCAAAAAGGTTTCATTCCTACGCAGAACTGTAGTAGAACAACTAAAAACTTTGGAGAGCATCCAATTTGGCAACGAGTAAACTAAATTGACAAACAAACAGATGTCTGCTGAAACTAGATCTCATATAATTTGACGTACGCAATCTAAATTTCAAATTAGTAATGAATACTTGGCCTCTATCCATTATTAAAAATGTCAACAAATATAGGTGCTCTTAGGAATCACTGACTCGGCTGGACTAAATTTGAATTTTCATTGCAGGAGAGAATAGAGGTATGCTAAACAGTCAATTGCCCACTTGCAATGAGAAGATGTAAATTATTTATATACTCTTGGGAGAAGATTCATAACTTGTTCTCCTGCCTTTCTGAATTAACAGATACTTGGTGCAGTACTTGGTGGTCTTGATAATAAACATTCATTGTATGTTTATATAACAACCATCTCAGGCCTGGGAACTGCTAGTTCCTGCCTCAGCCCTGATGCAATTTGCTTCTTGACCATCCTTCCTTTAGCAGCTACATTTTTCCCCCCAGATGGTTTAGGGACATTTGTTTAAAGGTTCAGCCCAGAAAATACAGATCCATCACAGAACTTCCATAGTACAAAGCTACTGTCCTCACTTGACAAGGAGCAAATTTATGCAAAAGTTTATTCTTGGACAACAGAAGAAAACAGAAATAGCAGGATCTCGATTGTTCAACAATTATATCATAGGAAAAATGACAGTATAGGCAGAAAGAGCTGGGGTGAAAGTTAAACTGCTAAATATCAAGAAAATGGTCTGGAATTAAACATGTTTCATATTTCATATATAATTTCATGTGGATACATTTTGCACAAATTGTCTGGCTTTTAGTAAAACTTGGAATCATCATCTTGATTAATGTGAGCTACTCTTAATTGCTTAAGGAAAAATATCATCGAAGTATGTAAAATTAACCCTCAAAGCTGCTACTGATTTACAGATACATAAAGACATTTCCAGCAAGCAACATATTATAGTCTATTATATGTCATCCTTTAACCGTAACTTCTAACAGTTGATCCATAGCAATGCTAGATATAGTTCACATTTAACTTAAGGTTATTATATTAAACTGTACTCATGCTTGTATTTGATTAGTTATTATCTTAAATTGTACTCATGCTTGATTTCTTCTGATGCCTTCTATTATTAAGTGGTATTACATTAAGATAACATGAAAGGAAAAAATGTATTCTAAGTAAAAGGTTTCAGCTGAAAATACTATAAACAGATTGTCTATGCATTGGCTCTATACAAAGGTAATGGCAGCTGCTTCTAAAGACCTTTCTCCATGTGTGATATTTGTGGCTGGGCTCATGGGTTTAATTAGACCGAGGCTGGATGTTGTGTCATAGCGTTCTCATGACATTACTGATCTTTTACTGCTCTACCACAGCTGAGCTGATTAATTTCTAGTTCAATTGCAGTGAAAGAACACATATTGCAAGAAGGCTTCTGCTGCAAGGCAGGTTTTCCTTTTGATGACAACTTTCATCTCATTCAACCACTCCATTCTGAAGTCAAGCCATCGCTTCCTCTTGCGATCATTCACTGCACTTTTTAAACTAAGCTTCCTCCTCTCTAGTGTAGTCAAGGCATCATGATGGCCAACCACCACTGCATCACATTTTTGAAGCTATGTAATAATTACACACACAGAGAGAGAGAGAGAGAGAGAAAGAGAGAGAGAGAGAGAGAGAGAGAGAGAGAGAGAGGGGAAAACAACAAAATAATGAGACTATGAGGAAGGAATGGGAATGGGACTTTGCAATCTTTTACTGGTCATTGTAAAACACATGGGGAATACCAAGTGCTGGGCAGACAATAATCAAGATGCCTGTGGAGCAGTGGAAGCATGCTTTTCAGGATTCATGGGCAAGCTGGTGGCTACGTATAGGTGTCCTTACCAAGAAGGGTCAGGATTTAACCAGCTGTAGATCTTAGGCTTTCTGGAACCTTCTTGAGCAGGGGTGTAAAACTCATGTTGTCACAGTTGCATCATGTGATGTATCGGGACTTTTTCCCCCTTTGCTAAATTGGATGTGGGTGTGGCCAGCATGTGATGTATTCAGCCCATGGACCAGGAGTTTGATAGCCCTGTTCTTGAGGAATTGCCTCACTGGGCAGAAGACTCATGGATACAGTTCTCAATGGTCTTGGAAGCCACTCTATTGCTGATGAGATAAGGAGTTCTATCTAGCTCATTCTTGCATCAGCACCTTTATTCCTCAGGAGGTGAAACATGATATTAGGGCCTAATACAATAAACAGCTTCCCTTGTACTTCTGATCTCCATATTTCTCTGCACCCACAGAATTCATAGTCATCAAGGTAGTTCCATGTGACAAAGGAAGCCTTGGTGAAATAAAACAAAATCTCTTTAGTGAGAGGAGTCCAAGGGCAAGAGGCTGATAACCACAGTACAGGTAGTCCTTGACTTACAACCACAATTGAGCCCAAAATTAATGCTGCTAAGTGAGACATTGAAATGAGGTTTGCTCCATTTTGCAACTTTTGTTGCCACAGTTGTTAAGTGAATATTTAAGTTAGAAAATCAATTCTTGAGTGAATTGGGCTCATTGACTTTGCTTGTCAGAAAGTTGATCCCATGACCCTGGTCCATCATAACTCATAAATATGAACCAATTCTCATCATCATCATCATTGGCATCCAGTCTCAAAAGACTATGGTATCGTGCTCTGGAAAGAGGTCCTAAAACAGCATCTAGTGTGACTAAAAAGGCCAATTCGAGAGTGGCAATCCCTTCCACACTGAGGGCAGATACATTCTGTCCCCTGCTCAGCCCCCAGATTTCGCTGGTTCTGGGACTGCCTCTTTGCCTCAGCCTGCCGAACAAGCATCTCTTCGAATTGGAGAAGGCCATTCCTTGTCTTTAGCCTCCAAGCTGAATGATCAGAGGTCAAGGTTTCCCAGTTGTTAATGTCCATTCCCAGGGCCTTTAGGTCCCTCTTGCAGATATCCTTATATTGCAGCTGTGGTCTCCCTCTGAGGCGCTTTCCCTGCACTAATTCTCCATACAGGAGAACTTTCGGAATCCGACCATCAGCCATTCTCACAACATGCCCAAGCCAACGTACACGTCGCTGTCTATCAATTCTCTAGCATCTGAATTTTGATTGCATGAGCATGGGGATGCTGCAACACACAATCACAAGTGTGAAAAGTGGTTATAAGTCACTTTTTTTCAGTGCCGTTGTAAGTGTGAACAGCCATTATTAAACGAACTGTTGTAAATCGAGGACTACCTGTAAAAGCATCCGAGAATTAGTGAAGGAAGAGTTCAGTTCTTGAAATTAAAAGATCTGAGGTATCAGACTTCAAGTGAGTCCTCAATCAAGCAGTCACAATTTGGGGACAATTCAGGGAAACCTAATAATGGTGTTTATTTTTTTCAAATGCCTCCAAGCATGCGGTATGTTTCCCCAAATCATGGAAACTCGTTTCTAAGGCATTGTTCCTTCCTGTCAGATTCTTTGAATCTTCACTGACATTTCCAAAGAAATAACCCTAGCTTTTAGGGAAACGGTTCTGTTCAGAGTCTAGAAGTCTGGGTATTTTTCAAATGAAGCAATCTCTACTCTTCATAAATGCCTGTTGGCTTCAAGGATTATTATTAGCAACTCCACAGATGATTCAGAGTGTTCTTTTCTCCCCTAGTACCCACAATTGTATATTGAGAATATAATAAGCTCATGCAACATCAACATTACATTGAATGTCCTGCTTGAGTGATACGGACTTGCACATATTCTTCTCCCTATTATCAAATCACTCAATACTGTATATTTATTGAACATACTCAGTCCCATAGGGACCTTTGTTTTCTCCTCCAACATGTAGCATGTATGTTTGTATGTGTGTACAAACTTCAGCAAATTTTCAGATTTTCTCTAAGCCTGATGATAGCTCCATTATTGCTGGCTACACAAGGAATGGCATTTGGGGTATTGGCATTAACAGTTTTCATGTGAAAACAGCAACAAAATATTTCACTACAAATGCCTAAATTCAAGCCAGCCATGCTTTCTTTCAAAGAACTTGCATTATACATACCCACATGGCTGCAAAGACTAAGTACTATCATCTGTCTTGGATACATCATCTTCATCTACCAAATAGCCAGCCATACAAACAGACTGAAGAACAGTTTTTATCTGTGAGCTGTCAGACTCCTGAATGAGAAATAACATCATAACTATGTAGTATGATGGACTGCAGGGCCAGCACAATGTGTAATATGTTCACAGTGGTGCAATAGGACTGGATGTTTTGTTAATATGATTTATTGGGTTAGGGATTTTCTGTTTTCACTGTGAGTTGTATTGTGTTGGAGGGTGCACTGAAGGAGCTCAACCAATCTCATTGCACATACCGTATTTTTCGGAGTTTAAGATGCATCTTTCCCCCCCTAAAATAGGCTGAAAATTTGGGTGCATCTTATACTCCAAATGTAGTTTTTTCAAAGCTTTTTTTCATCCTTAACAAGGCGCTAACAAGGCACTAGCGAGTGAAGGATCTTCCCAGCTTTGCCTGCTCCCTCGACTCTCTGCTGGCTGTGCTTTAAGGAGGCCCTAAGGAGTGAAGCAGTCTCCATGCTTTGCTCCGACTCTCAGCTGTTCTTTAGAAGCTTTTTTTCAGCCCTAACTAGGCGCTAGCCAAGTGAAGCTATCTCCCCATGCTTTGCCTGCTTTTCTCATTGCTGCTTCCTCTCAGCTGTGCCTTAGAAGCTGTTTTTTATCCACAAGCAGGGGATAAAAAACCAGCAAACTAATATGCTGAAGCTGACCAGACTAAGGACGCTAGCAGATGAATACCTGATAGGCAGATTTTTTTTTCCTATTTTCCTTCCCAAAAACTAAGCTGCATCTTATACTCTGGTGTGTCTTATACTCTGAAAAATACGGTATGTTGTGCACTGACAATAAAGATTTGAATTTGAATTTCATGATATAGAAAAGAGGAAGGACCATCTGGTGCCCTCCTTCCCATTCCTATCCCATTCACATTATGTCATAAAAAGATTAAGATTGGAATAACCAACCAAAGACTTTGGGACTGCTTATGCTAATGGCATAGGACGCCTGTGGCTCAGTGGCTAAGATGCTGA
This sequence comes from Masticophis lateralis, assembly GCA_030761175.1. NCBI lineage: Eukaryota > Metazoa > Chordata > Lepidosauria > Squamata > Colubridae > Masticophis > Masticophis lateralis. The sequence goes on along the minus strand of JAUDYJ010000001.1, from coordinate 242,258,087 downwards.
GCTTGTCGATCGAAAGGTCAGCAATTCAGCGGTTCGAATCCCTAGTGTTGCATAACGGGGTGAGCTCCCATTACTTGTTCCAGTTTCTGCCAACTTAGCAGTTCGAAAGCACTTTAAAAATGCAAGTAGAAAAATAGGGACCACCTTTGGTGAGAAAGTAATAGCATTCTGGGCACCTTTGGTGTTTAGTTATGCTGGCCACATGACTACGGAGATGTCTTCGGACAGTGCCGGCTATGAAACGGAGATGAGCACCGCCCACTAGAGTCGGGAATGACTAGCACATACATGCGAGGGGAACCTTTACCTTTATGCTCATGACCTACAGAATTGTCTCCAATGGCTCTGGAAAATTCAGTCCCTTTGGATATCCGTTCTTGCTTCAGTTCATGTCTCTTACCTTGCTTTTGCCTGCCCCTTATCGTGCTTTGCCAATTAAGTGTTTTGATGTTACTGATTGTTTAATCAACGTTAGATCTTTGTTAGCTGATCTGAGTGGTGTCTGTACTTGCTCTGATCTGGATATAGGCATTGTGTAGACATGAGCAGCATGTTGATCAAACTGTAAATTACCTGCATTAATTTTCCAATATTCTGTAACCATCGAACATGTTTAATCCTTATTTGGTTACTAGGGGAATTGCTTTTTCGGTTCCCTTTCATCCACTTTTAAGGAACAAGATAAACCTATGTACGAGCTTTTTTTAGAAAAGTAAGGATTTTAGGTAGCTTCTTTGTGAGAAAATTGTGTGGAATGTTTCGTAAAAGGCAGGTGGAATTGATACAAGAAGTTCTCAAGTGTAATTATCCTAAATCCCCCTAATTAAAGGAATGACCTGTCAGCAAATTATTCAACCCTTTGGGCAATACTCAGATCTACTCCATTTGTAGCTGACAGTCCCTTTGCTCTTCTGAAGAAGCAGGCTCCGAGTATGTAAATATTTGCTGCTGGTGCAAGAAGCAGTTGTGGCAATAGGAGTTGTTAAAATTGAAACGGTTCCAGTATAAACATCTTCTCCTAATATTTCATTAATCATAACCATGCTATTGTTTGTTAGTTACTGGTAGTCCTCAACTTACAACGGTTTGTTCAGTTACTGTTCAAAGTTACAACATCACTGAAAAATGTGATTCATTACCATTTTTCACACTGATGATTGATGCAGCAGCTCCATGGCCACGTGATTAAAATTCATATCCTTGGCCTCTGTCTCATATCTATGAAGGTTGAACTGTCCTGGGATCATGTGACCCCCTTCCACGACCTTTTGACAAGCAAAGTTGATGGTTAAACCAGATTCACTTAACAACCGTGTTACTAACTTAACAATTGCAACGATTTGCTTAATACATGTGGCAAGAAAAATCATAAAATGGGGCAGAACTCAGCTAACAACTGTCTCGCTTAGCAACATAAATTTTGGGCTCAATTGTAGTCATAAGTTGAGGACTACCTGTATATCCAGCCTTTCCTTCAGAAGTTCAAGGTAGTATCTCTTTCTTCTGTGCTCCTTCCTCCTATCTTTTCCCACAACACCAGCCCTGTGAAGTAGGCTGAGCTGAGAGGCAGTCTGTGGCCTTAAAAATGAGCTTGAGAGGAGACTCTTCTCTGGGCTTTTCTGGACTTTAACCCTGCATCACACAGTGATGCTGAGACGAATTAGAGGAAAACATTACAGGTAGTCCTTGACTTATGACCACAATGGAGCCCAAAATTTATATTGCTAAGTGAGACATTTGTTACCTCAGTTTTGCCCCATTTTTCAACTTTTCTTGCCATGGTTGTTAAGTGAATTGCTGCAGTTGTTAAGATAGTAACATGGTTGTTAAGTGAATCTGGCTTCCCCATTGACTTTGCTCATCTGAAGGTCGCAAAAGGGGATCACGTGACCCGGGGATACTGCAAGCATCATAACTATGAGTCGGTTGCCAAGCATCTGAATTTTGGTCACATGACCACGGGGATGATGAAATGATCGTGTGAAAATCAGTCCCAACTCGTTTTTTTCAGTACCGTTGTAACTTTGAACAGTCACTAAATGAACTGTTGTAAGACGAGGACTACCTGTACCTTTTTCAGTTCTGGAAAAACATAGTCTTAGCCAAGTCTGTGTCTGTCACACAAGACAATGAAAAACTATTTGGTCTTATTTGATTCCCTCAACCAACATGGCAATTATTTCTTATTTAGCATGTCAGTCTGTCCCCTTGACCTAAGAATCTTTATTGGAGGAATCAGAACATGAGCCTCAAAACTCCCTCTGCTTCATTTCCCAAACAATCTTTTTTCTTTTTTTTAATTAGATTTATATGCTGCCCTTCTCTGGAGATTCAGGGTGGCTTACAATGCGTTAAGCAATAGCCTTCATACTTTTGTATATTTTATACAAAGTCAGCTTATTGCCCCCACAAACTGGGTCCTCAATTTACCTACCTTAGAAAGGATGGAAGGCTGAGTCAACCTTGAGCCTGGGGAGATTCGAACTGGTGTAATTGCAGACAGCTGGATGTTAATAACAGGCTTTAGTCTGCTTTTAGCCTGTTGAGCTATCCAGGCTCTTCCAAGGCAACATCCATAGCACCTGACTGTTTTGTTCAACACCGTTTTGTTCTATTTAGACAAAAACAAGTGGGGGAAACCGAGCTGGATTCAAAAAAACAATTTTGCTGGTAAGAACAAGGATATAAAACTATAGCATAATTGTAAATAAATCGTTATCGGTACCATATAAATTACCTGGAAACATAGAGTTAAAAAAAGATGACTGCCTTTCTAAAGAAATTCCCATTTAAAAAGATGATATTCCAGCAGTTTATCAGTGATAACCACAGCAAAAGATGACAAATGCTTTAGGAAAAAAAATCAGTGCAACGGTGTTCGATTCCTGATATGCAGCCACTGTTGATTCAGAGAGAGAGAGAGAGAGAGAAATATACTTTGAAAAGAATTCCTTTCTGGAGACAGAAGCGGTTTCTGTCAATCCCTTCAATAACCTTGAAAGGGCCCATCCCTTGCACTCCGAAAGAACTTCATGCTTGGAATTAAGCAGTGCATTTTTGAGTCTAGCCCAGACAGGGGCACTTCCACTCCTGACCTCTCCAAAAACGAGCTCCTGACTTCCTCATTCCAGAAGACCAGCCTGCAGGAGGCAGGCAGGTCTTACTCTTTTTTTGGTGGGGTGGGAGTGGGGGGGCAATGCCAGTAGAAAAAGTGAACTGCTCTTTGTAGTATCATCTCCTCCGACACTACGAAATTATAGGCTACTCAACTGAAAGGAAGTCCCTGGATTTCTAAACTGTGTTCTGGGGAACCTTCACAGACCTTGTGAGAGGCTAAGAACAAACCAAAAGTTAACTCAAACGCAGCCAATTTTGTTAACTAGCTTTACCTCTCTTGGTCAGAAGTTTGTGAATATTTTTTTAAAACTAAAAAGTTCCCTGGCTTTAAGAGATTTAAAATGCTTGTCTAAAGCAACAGCGCCATCTATTGAATGCATTTTTATAAATATTACTGATAGAACTGGAAAGAAATAACCTTAGTATTATCCGTGAGTTTGATTGTTGTGTTTAATAACATTTCACAAGATAACTCTTTAATGGATAGAATCCTGTATAGATTAGAAATAGTTATGTTCATACAGGAAGCAAATAATTGCAGATCCATCTCTCAACAGGAACAGTTTAAATTCTAGTTGCATTTGTCTGCTGGACTAGTCTTGTTTTGCACTGTCTGGGTCCCTAATAGCTTCCTAAGTTTTATCTTACTATGCAAACTGATAAACTATGGTTTACTGTTTCAGTTTACAGAATAGGCCCCGGTTCACATATCAGGCTACATCAAGTAACTCAATGCAAGTTTATCCCAACATGAACCAATGGTGGGTTTCAAAACTTTTTACTACCGGTTCTGTGGGTGTGGCAGGGTGGGCATGGCATGGCTTGGTGGGCATGGCAGGGGAAGTATACTGTAAAATCTCCATTCCCACCCCACTCCAGGGGAAGGATACTGTAAAATCTCCATTCCTTCCCCAATCCAGGGAAAGTAACTGCAAAATCCCCATTTCAGCTGGGACTTGGGAAGCAGAGATGGGGGTGAGGCCAGTCAGAATTTTTACTACCGGTTCTCCGAACTACTCAAAATTTCTGCTACCAGTTCTCCAGAACTGGTCAGAACCTGCTGAAACCCACCTCTGATGTGAACTCAGCTTCTGCTTTGTAATGCAAGAGATTAGGACTCTTTATGAAACAGCGAATTGTGGCAATTACCTTAAGAGAACCAAATGGAAAGAATATACAAGATTTATTTAGAACAGTGTTTCTCAACCTTGGCCACTTTAAGATGGGTGGACTTCAACTCCCAGAATTCTCCAGCTAGCCATGCTGACTAGGGAATGCTGGCAATTGAAGTCCACCCATCTGCCCAAGGTTGAGAAACACTGCTTTAGAACAACAGCACCCGACCCCCCCCCCCCAACCTATTCACATCATTCTGAAAATCCTCTATTCAAGTATCATACTAAGTGGACAAACTAAGCTACTCATGTTAAAATCATGAAGAGAGGATCCTCTCCTAAAGAGAGGCACCTGCCACAACATTGTTTAGTTTCCTTGTGTAATGTTCATATGCTGTATATATTAGAGAAAGGGAAGGCTCTGCAGGTGGACATTGCCACAAAGTATCAGGCTAGTTTTACCCAAACTGAAGCAGGGCCTGGGCATCACATAGAGACTGTTTTGGGACTGCAGTGCAATCTTCTAGGAAGGCCTGTTTGTGGAGATTTCCCCTGGCCATGTTTCTACTCTCAATGCATAGACAGGACCTCAGGGCAGGACTGGCATTTATTTATTAAATAAATTTAAATTTAATAGCACATTAACAACATCCATTCAGATCTATACACTTCTACCATTTTATTTTCAGTCTCTCTCTGAATCCACCAGATACTAAGGATACTAACATGTTTGGTGTGAACCTCTATTCAGAAATACACATCACCTCCATAATTCTTGCCATCAACTCTGAATTGTTGTTACACCAAATAAATATTTGAACCAGTTTAATTCCAATTATATAATTGTCTGCTACACGTTGGGAAAATGCTATGGTGAAATCAGCATATTGTCCCCTCTGTATGAACACATATACACGGCAGAATTCAGATTGCCAAGGTTTTACCAATTCACAAGTATCTTGTAAGATGCCTTGTTCTACAAGATGTGCCATAGCCCTAATGAGAATGATGTTTTCTTAGGGTAGCAATGTTCATGCTCCTGTATTAGAGAATAGGAAGGGCAGAGTAAAAATGTTCCATGTCTCAAAGAACTAGGAACTGATTAGATTCCCTATATTCCAAACAATCTCAGATTTATTCTGATTTAACAACATAAATATTTAAATACTATTTCTTGCATACAACTTTGATTTATATACATCTGTTCTTGAAATGCAGATTTTGTTAAATCAGCACAGAGCCCTAAATAGAAATTCCACATGATAAGGAAATAGTGAAGATGTGAAAGAAATAGGGATAAATATTTATTCACAAATTTGTATCCTAACCTGGATCTCTGGCACTTATTATTTGGTACCTTAAAGGTCAGTGTTTTCTTTGGCAAATGCTCCTTTTATCATTCATTTATGCAGTTATTGCCATTACCAATTAAGCAAGCCTAGAATGCAGGTCTAGGATTTCTTTGAGGTTAAAACTTATGTTTTATTTGTACTACACCTGCCAAAACAGAAACCTACATAAGGTTTCGAGTGTCCTTGTTTATTCAGGTAACAACAGTAAACTAGATAGATGTTTCATCATTGCCTTTTGCCAATAATGTAATAGTTGTCTTCTGAGGTAGTGAGCTGGAGAGATAAACGGCTTTCTTCTTGTTATTTAGAACTGAGCTGACCTGAGTTTTGAAGATTTTATGACAAGGAAAAGGAGCAGCACTTGGCTGATGAGATCATCAATTCTCTAAAGTCCTTTGACAAATATGGAAAACAAAAAGAGATCTTAGAGATCCAAGTGTGAATTTGAGTCAAAAGTCAATGCTGACCCATGACATAAGTCCGCCTGCAGTATTTTCCTGGTGCTAGCAACTCCAGAGTCAGCTCTGTTATGATTGCTGTAAGACCCCATACACGGTGAGGACCATGCAGGAAAACAGGCAATGTGTAGCGGTAGATACCATCACGGCAGTAGTGGGTGTAGCCCTGGTTCTTTTCTTGTAGCAAGTGGGAGAAAGACAGTGTGAAGACAGCCTCAACCTGTAAATCGAACAACAAAGATTGAGTGGAAGCATAACTTGTCCAATTTAGTTATGGAATAACTTCTCTTCCATCAAAATCCTTTGGAAATAATTAGTTCAGATCAGTGGTGAAATGTACAATTTTTAACTACCGGTTCTGTGGCCATGGCTTGGTGGGGGGTAATGTGACTGGGTGGGCATGGCCAACTTTTTTTTTTTTTTACTTTTAAAAGCACTTTTTCTACAACCTCTTTGGCCGAACAGCTTGCAGAAAAAAATGCTTTTAAAAGCCTCTGATGATCAGGCAACTCAGCTGGGATCGTCAGAGGCTTTTAAAAGCATTTTCTACCAGGAAGAAAAAATGCTTTTAAAAGCCTCTGATGATCCCAGCTGAGCCCCGCGATCATCAGAGGCTCTCTCTCTCTCTCTCTTTTTTTTTTTACTTTTAAAAGCATTTTTTCAGTCGAAGAGGTTGTAGAAAAAATGCTTTTAAAAGTTAAAAAAAAAAGCCTCTGATGATCACGTGGCTCAGCTGGGCATGGGGAGGGGAGTAGGGATTTTTGCTACCAGTTCTCCGAACCACCCACCGCCATCGCTACCGGATCGGGCAATCCGGTCCGAACTGGGAACATTTCACCCCTGGTTCAATCTCAAATTGTAATACTGGAAAAAAAGAGAAAAGAGGATCAGAAATAAATAGAAGGGGGGGGAAGGGGAGGAGAGGTTCAGAAATAGAAACATCTGGTATCAAAAAGAAAGAAAATGGTGCATCCCAACCATAAGATCCCTACCACAGGTTGCTTATGCTCCACTCAAGAGATTACTTCCAAGGAAATTAGTGCTTAACATAGGAAGAATTGCCGCTAGAATATCACTAGGTGCCTGAGAATTTTCTTTCACGCCCATCTTTCTAGAAAAATATATTGAATAAAAATAATATGTGATACACTGTGTCACTGTGTCCCAGTTAATATTCTGATTCACCTCTTGGGGGTTAGGTTTCAGTGTTAGGTCCTCCAAAGGCCCCAAGTTTGCTAGTACAGGAGCCACCATCGTATTAGTCTGGAAAAAAAAGGCAAAATTAAACAGATATGAGTCTTTCACTATCCCATGCTTTCTCAAAGAAAAGCATAAAGCAAAGCATACCCCAGATGGTGTGTTAATTCCCAAGTTCAGCTTTTCTCTTTTTCTGGGAATTTTCTATTGCTCTCATCTCAGACAGCAATTACAAAAAAAGGTTCCCCCCACCCACCCACCCACCCCCAACTGATTCTAGCACAAAACAGTATATCCATCGTGATTCCACGACAGAAGCCTATTTCAAAGTTCATCTAATCCCAGAAGATAAGATTCTACATTAAGCATTACCCTATCAGGAACAGCTCTCATGATTCCCCAGACACAGTCCTCCTTTAACTGTATGCCCAGCTCTTCATGAGTTTCCCGGAGTGCTGTGGTGATGGCATTCAGGTCAGAGTCATCACGTTTACCACCTGGGAAACTGCAAAAGCAAATCAGTTATTGTGCAAGGGAAGTTTGGGAGGGGAAAATCTTAACATTACTTGACAGGAACTGGGAAAGTCAGAAAGTTTCCTGGACATCTTCTGATTCAATCACTAACTTTGTGCCAGGTTCTTCAATGAAGACACAACCTGTAGAATTGCCATCCTGCTTTTCAAATACCTCTCCAGCCTATATTGCTATGAAATATCTGCATGCCAATTTGTAACCTTCAGCTAAACAATGCTTCCCTGCCCCTTTCTTTAGAACATCTCTAAAACAATTAGGTCCTGCCTTTTGCAAGACTTTCATAAATCTGGAGACAACTGTTGTGCCTCTCCTTAATCTTCTCTATACTCAGGCTTTCAACTGTTTTTCAGAAAACATATGAGGTCCATCCAAGACCTCATAGAGCCTGGTTTAGGCTCTGCAGACTAAGCACTGTAATTAACATTCAGCTGTCTGCAATTACACCAATTCAAATCTCCCCAGGCTCAAGGTTGACTCAGGAGCCTGAATAGCATAGAGGGCTAATGCCTCCTACTAAAGGCAGCAATTAACATCCAGCTGCCTGCAATTTCTGTGAGTTCAATCCTAGCTAGGCTCAAGGTCGACTCAGCCTTCCATCCTTTCTAAGGTGGGTAAATTGAGGACCCAGTTTGTGGGGGCAATAAACTGACTTTGTATAAATATATACAAAAGTATGAAGGCTATTGCTTAATACACTGTAAGCCGCCCTGAGTCTCCGGAGAAGGGCGGCATATAAATCAAATTAAATATATATGTGACTGGGAGTTAATGTCCCATCTGGGTATTCTGCAATTTATCTTTGCATCTACCAAGGAGGAAGATTAAGCTGTCAAGTACCTGACTTGCCCTTTGTATAAACCGGTCAGAGTGTTGGAACGCAGAGTGTACAGGATCGCTGGGTCCCCAGCCACCGAGCACAGAGATACCAGCACAGCTGCTCCCATAGTTTCTTTCTTGTACCGGACAGTGGATTTCTCTAGCAACCCTCTGCACCGCTGCTCGTTTTCCCAGGATAAATATCTACGTACCAGACCCACCCTGGCTATGGGTATACAGTGTGTACGCAGGCAGAGGTAACGCAGAGACGGAAGCATAGTGCCCTAAATGGGTGGGAAAAAAGAGGAAAGGAAGAATTTCAGCTGAATGGCAGTCCACCCATGCGATTTAGTAATTCCTTCAGCCTCATCACATGGTTCCTAAGGCTAGTCCAAACTTGTTGTGCAAGGGCTAAAGTTTGGAGTCCAAACTCAAGGGTCTACATTTCATCTCCCCTAGTCAAATCTGGACCCACCACTCTTGGTCTGCGAGAGTCGCTTCGTATCGTGTCAGGAAACGGGCTGCGACCGTCTTACAAGCACAAAGACCCGGAAAACGCACGGGGAATTTGATAAGCCCAGAGCATGCAGGAGTTTAAGTCCTCCATAGCAGAAAACGAGAACTATCATAGGATGGTTAATCAGGGTGCAGGTCTAGGGTGTTTTGGTTTTGCCTTATCAGCTTTACCCAGAGTTCTCCATATGAGCTGGACATCACCTCCCATTATCCTTAGCCAACCAGCCTGAGATGGGATGCCGGGGTTTCTAAAAAACGTCCCATTCAATCTCCAGAAGCACAAAAAAAAGGAGGTTCGTTCTTTCGAGAGCAGCCACCAAGGAAAGGCACAAAACAATCCTCGGTCCGCTACCACAATTACCCGCAAAACTACCCGGCGACGCAACCGGCTACTCAGAGAAACCAAAAGAATCCCACTTCACAGTTCTTCCTATTAGCCCCGCCCCTCCCCTCAACAAATATGGCGGGACTGAAAAGCTTCCCGGCCTGCTTTTCAGCAAATGGGGGAACAGGGCGATGTCAGTTAGGGCATACTTCCGCCAGGCCGAAATATGGAAAGCGCCGTTCTAACCTCGCAGAGACGTTCCTCTCCCGTCAAGAGGGAATTCTTCGCCGAGAGCAGCGTAAAACCGACAGCCGAGGAAGGCGCCTCCACCAATAAGACCGGTGGGTGGCAAAAGCCACGCCCCAAACTGAGAGGCTGGGCGGTGCAGCGAGAGCTCCCTCGCCCCTTTAGAGACCTTGAGGGCGACTGTTAGGATTTTATGGCTTGAAAGGTTAAGAGGGCTAAACGGCTGTTTAAGGCACCTTTGTTTTCTTTCAGTGATTTATACAGGAAAGCTTTGTGCTGACATATCCTGACATGTTTGAACTCCACCCAAGTTACATGTATCTTTAGACTATGGGATGCAAGAAGATTTAACTCAAGGTTGATACTTGCTTTTATGAAATTTTAAGATATTGATTTGATATCAAACAGTAATTTTAAAAATCCTTATTTTTCAGGACAGGTATTAAGCCACATGAAGATAGCAGAATGATAGCATCAATGACAAAATGTAAAGTTTATTTGGAATCCTCTGCCCTGGAATCAATCCCCAAAATGATTTGTATGTTTGCCACCTTGAGTTATTTGTAAAAGTAATAAAGGCAGGATACAAATAAATAATAATTTAGGACCCAGGAATTGTCATGATCATTTGTTATCTTTAAGGACAAATAAACTGATAAATAGTCTACAAAATCTCTTGTAATAGTATCACCTATTATTTAGGAAGTTATTAAGCATGTCTTAATATGTTATTAAACTAGCCTTAATATGTTAGACAAAAATTTATGGCCTATTTACTATGGAGAAATGTGTAAAATAATTCAAATGCCATCATGGCTGAACATAACAATGTAAAGTGGATAAGAGGGTAGGTCCCAGTTTAACATTCCTAAGAGAGGTTGGAGCCCTGATATATAACACTATGTTTTACCTTCTATAGGTTGTCCAAAGATCCTGTGCTCTTCTCTTCTCACTGGATGAAACAGGACTTTGTTTTACAATACAGTATCTATTTATTTAAGCAATTTAGAAGCCATTGAACAACTCTAGGTGGTATAGTTTAAAAACCAATATAAATACCAAAAAAGGAAAAAAAGTCATAAGCAGCCCAAAGACAAAATACTCCATTTAGTATGAAACAGTTTGAAACAGTCTTCCGTTTTGTCCTTTTTAATTTCTCCTAGAGCAACAGCTGAGGCAAGTGTACAAGAACTACATAATGTACTAAGCCTTAAAATGATTACTTTTTGGATTTAGAGAATAGTATGTGAATCCTGAAACTACATTATTCAAAAAGCTAGTTCAATAGATGAAAGCCACCTTTTATTACACTGCACTCCTTTCTTACTAAGCCTCCAGATTCTAAAGATGACTGATATTGCTTATCCAACAGCATGATGATGCTGTACCTCATTCAGTCAAGTTCAACCCTTTGCGATTCTCTGCCACGTCTCTCCACATCTTCTGATCCTGCACTACTTCATTGAATTTTTCTACGCTCTAGCTGGTGTCAGCTTTGATAGTGTCCAGCCACCGTGTTCTTTCACAAGCCTGGATTCCTTTGCCACTAATTCTTCCAAACATAATTGCTTTCTTCAGTGTATTTCCCCACGACATGGCCAACTGCACATCCAACTACACATGCAAGTCAATACTGAAATATATCTGCAGAGCCAGATGTGCTGCATTAAACCATTTCATCCTGATATTGACTTCTTTAAAAAATTAAAAATATTTGCAAATAGTACAATCAGCTTTCCATTTCATCTGCACATTTATAGGCCTTGCAGAAGAATTAGGAAAGTAAAGATTTAGATAAGTTCATCAAAGTTATATTTATGTATTATAGAATCCTGACTGGTCGTTTTGGACAATATTTTCCCATGAATTCATATAGATTGGAAAAACTTCTTTGCTTCATTTCATAATCACTCCAAGAAGTATATAAAGGCAATTCAAGGCCTCAAACACAGGATGTTGCTGCGTTTGTTCTGTAAGATGTTGTGGGGCTTCCTATGTGGTTTGATTCTCAGTTACTTTCATGGGGCATGTTGCATTCTATTTCTAATGCTGTACACCATCCAGAGTCTCATTTATGAATTAGATGGCCATATAAATCCAATAATCTAATAAGATCAGATCCAGGTATTCACCTTATTTTGTTTGCTGTAAGAAATTACGCAGATCAGTCTGAAGTATTTAATCAACTGCCCAAGAAGAAAACGAAAAAGAAAAACTGGGAGTTGAGGCAGGTTGTCACAAATAATAGAAATTAAACTCTGTTACTGAAGCCCAAGCAAAAGTAGACGTGGGCTACAAAAGATTATAGAACAGTGTAACTTCTTTGAGATGGGCTTTAGAACTGTTCATCCAGATGCCTGCTTTTTAGATTCATTATATTGCCTCATCCGTTCCTCCAGTTCTGGACGGAAGTGACGAATTAGACCCTGTAAAAAATCAAGCACAGGAGTTACCCATTAAATACATCTGTAGCATTCCCTGTACTCCAACCTGAGGCCTCCCTACAAAATCATTTCGTTTCTAGCCCTCCCTCAAGCAAATTGTGTAATTCTTCAGCATATTCTAAAATAAAGAGGAAATTACCTGCACAGGCCAAGCAGCCCCATCTCCCAGGGCACAGATAGTGTGACCCTCAATTTGTTTGCTAATTTCCCAGAGTGCATCAATTTCTGCCACTTGTGCATTGCCTCTCACAAATCGCCACATGACCTTGTTCATCCAGTCAACACCTGTAGGAAGGGAATCAACATTAAAAATGAAATACAAAGCCTCATGAAAATCAGAAAGGCAGCACAATACTGAACACAGAAGGTTAAACTGATTTTGCTCCCCAGCTTACAGGTCTTTTCCTGACCTTGGATTGGCAATTTCCGTCCTCAGGGATTTTCAGATATCTGTTTCCACTGTATTTTAAATAATACTGGCAATAAGCAAAATAATGTGAAAGCTTTTTCACATTTATTCTTTCAATCCCAACCCTAATTCAGAGAATTCTGGGATAATTTTGCTAACACTTCAAAAGATTTGAATAATAACACTCACCTTCTCGGCAAGGTGTGCACTGCCCACAACTTTCGTGCTTGTAAAATTCTATGAGGCGGGCAATGGCTCGAACTATATCTGTCTGGGGAGAAACAGAAGAAAATGAAGATGTGTCATATTCAAAACCCAGATAAATAATTCTAGAGAACATTGCTTACCGATTTGTCCATGACAATGAGAGCTGCTGTCCCAAGCCCGGTCTGTGCCTCCACTAAGGCATCAAAGTCCATCAGAACTGTCTCACACACTGACTTGGGGATAAGTGGAGTTGAAGAGCCTCCAGGAATCACAGCGAGCAAGTTATCCCAGCCACCTCTAATGCCACCTGATCAGAAGGCAGAAACATACCGTGAGGCATGGCTCTTTAGAAGATTGGATCAGGTCAACATACAAGAGGAACAAAATGAACTAAAAAGCTGATGCCACTAATATAGGTATCTAAATTTAAGTGACAGCTCATTCTTTGGGGTGAATAAGTCACTCTCACCTGCATGTCGTTCAATTAAATCACGCAATGGTATTGACATCTCCTCTTCCACAGTACAAGGGGTATTGACATGGCCCGAGATATTGAAGAGCTTAGTACCAGAATTACGCTCACGTCCAAAGCCAGCAAACCAGGTACCTCCTCGACGGCAGATGGTAGGTGCTACTGCAACAGTTTCCACATTTGCCACTGTGGTAGGGCACCCAAAAACCCCTAGAGAAAAAGAAAATGGGTTAACATGAACAACATTTCTGAACGATCCAAGATGAAAAGGAGAATGGGCACAAGAATAATCAAAATGGGAGTTTTAGTACTATTAAATGGGATATATGATAGGGACTTAAAAGTTATTTTAGGTGAAAAAAGTATGTTGATGGCCTTATATATAGATAATGAGAGTCTCCTGTTGACTTGAGGAAGCATTTTAGAAATTCACACATACACACACACATACATAACCACCAGTAGAAGGAGCATTTAAAATGCCTTACCTACATCTGCAGGGAAAGGAGGCTTGAGGCGGGGTTTGCCCTGTTTGCCCTCAAGGGATTCAATAAGTGCCGTCTCTTCACCACAAATATAGGCACCTGCCCCTCTTGTTACAAAGACATCAAAGTCATAGCCAGAGCCACAAGCATCCTTGCCCACCAGTCCTGCTTCGTAGGCCTCCTTGATTGCCACCTAATAAAGTAAGATAGCATTAATTACTACAGCCAAACCCCAAACACCAGTGATCTTGATTTCTGACCATAGAAAAAGGCAATCTAGCAAACAAAATTAAGGAAACCGTAAGAGCCAGCAGCTTACCTGCAAGTTTGATGCTTCATTGTAGAACTCTCCACGTATATAGATATAAGCAGCTCGAGCCCCCATAGACCTTCCTGCCACTAAGCAGCCCTCTATTAGTTTATGGGGATCATGACGCATAATCTCCCGATCCTTACAAGTTCCTGGTTCCCCTTCATCTGCATTCACTACCAAGTACTTAGGCCTGAAACACAGAAATAATTATATTCACCAACAGTTAGTAATGCTACCTAATCAATTAAAGTTTACACACAGACTATATAACTAATCTATCCAGTTCAGGATCTTCACTCAGTCAATGATCAGTGTTCAACTTCAGCCGCAAGGAAATCAAGGCTTAGGAAAACCTTACTGAGGAGACTATATTTGTATTTCTGCCAGAGCAGAGCAAAGAGCAAATGATAATATTTTAGCCATATGGCAAACTAGGCTGAGAAAAGGTGAATTCTGAATAAGAGCACACAAAGATATTTAAAGCTGACTTTTCCAAATACAAATCCCACACTCCATTCATCTAGCTATCCAAACCAAGTATCCCCTCATAGCAGTTCTTCTGGATAAGAAGTCGAGATCTGGCTGCTTCACAGAGCCAATCTTTCTAGAGAACATAACTTTTTTTTTTTTTTTGAAAAAGAGAGAACAGAAGATGGGTTTAAAACTTTTGAAACAGATATACATCATTCCTCAAAGCTGAGATGCACAATTTTAAATGTAAAAGACTGAAATGGAAACCACAGTCGCAAATTCTAATTAATAATAAATGGCCTTCCAACCCAAAAGTAGAAGGAAAAACTGGCTTAGACAGGTTCTGCACAAGAAGACAGGCAGAGTTCAATGTTTGAAACTACAATATTCATAATTAGTACCACACCTGCCATCTGGAGGCTTATTCATAAAGCTCCACTTGAGGCCAGTGGGAAAGCCAGCTCCTCCACGGCCTCTCAGGCCTGAAGTTTTTATTTCATTCAAGATCCAATCAACGCCCTTCAGCAGGATTTCCTTGGTTTTATACCAGTCACCTCGGCTCAAAGCCCCTTTCAACCTAGAGACAAAAAAAGAAAGAGTCATGCATATTAACTCCATTTTGTAAATAAATTTAGGGCTGCTTTCCCCATCTGGTGTTGTTCAGGTATCTCAGAATATGATAACAGTTTAATGTAGTGGTTAAGATACTGGACTAAAAATTGGGAAGCTGCAAGTTCTTGTTTTCCTTTAGGCATGAATATGATTTAATCATGATTTTGACCCTGTTGGTCTTTCTTGGCCCAACTCACCCTACATTAAAGGTTTTTAATATAGAATATAGAAAAAATAGGAGGCAGGAGTATTTTGATTCTATCTTGAGTTGTACCAATCGGTGCAAACTAAATACATGGGAATTTGGAAATGTTTGGAATTAGGAAATGTATCTTCCTTTTATAGATGGAGTTGAGAGTCCTCATTTCTAACCACGATAATGACAAAATGATAAAACATGCATTGTGATGTCATGACACGAGCCTTGTCCTCTGGTATTTGTAACTCAAGTAAGTAAAGGACAGAATTTGCATCACACTGCATGTTTCATTGCTTATTCTCTTAGCCCCTGTATGAAAACCGATAGTTACAGAATTAACAAGCATTAGCCTTCACTTTGCTATTCTAAAATAGTGGTAAAATCTAAGAAAAATGCAATAAAAATAGGTCTTCCTTTAGCTCTCCATCGCTTTCTTTTTCTTAATTCCCTCCCCAAAGTCAGAAGAGAAACTAAAAAGAAGCAGAAAGATGTGGAGTTGAGTAAGGCTTCCAACTCTATCCATGGTCATGCTGATACCAAGGAGATCACTGCGGATTTTTCTTCTCTATTTTCTATGCAAAGTAGTAGAAGCCAGGACATGACAATATCCTGGCTTTCTATTCCTTTATAATAACCAGAAAACCTCAAAAATAGTAACTGCACAAATAAATGCACGATCAGAAAATTGTGCAGTGCCAAAATATCAGAGAAATTAATTGCCAAGATAGCAATTTTGCAAACAACCGATGAATACACATAACTAGAGAAATTTAAAATGATTACAATTGCATTTAAATAAACCACAACTGTTAGATAAGTAGAAAAATATTTTTGCAGCCTACACTAGTTAAATGTTTAACCCTCCATTTCCTTCGTTACTTTTTTTTCTCCACTAACTAAAAAAGATTTGAAAACTGTATATTTTCCTGTCAGCAAGCAAAATATATTCTACATTTTTGTTTCTCACCTCCAATCATGACGCCCATAAAGATTAGTAAAAATGCGATCCTCATCTTTGAGGGGACCAAACTGAGTTTTCTTTGGGGGTGCCTGTCAAACAAAAAGAAATAGCTTTAACTTTGAAGAAAACCATACTACAAAAATAGGACAAAAGCAAACAAAAAACAAAAAAACCAAAGGGGCAAATAAATCCCTTTCCAAAAGCTAAGCATAGAAATTGAGCCATCCTTAATAGGCAAGAAAAAAGCACCCTTCCCCCAAGAATTTATATTCTAAAACACACGTTCATGCTAAAATTAGAAATAACTAAAAAGCACGTTGGAGAAACTGAGGAGGTCCAAAAAGCAGGACTTTGGAGATCTCCATCATCCATACTCTCTTCCCTTATTCCTCTAGTTCAATCCTTTTTTGAATCTGCAGCACAATATTGAACATAACGGTAGTTCTATGGCACACCGGAAAATTATGAAATGCATATAATATTTTTAAACGTGTAAGGCATATTTTAAGAAGTTAAAACTATTACTGTACTACACATACGGATCACACAGAACATGCACAGCACAAAAAGAAAAAAAAATAACATAAAACAAAAAATCTCGTGGCACAATAGAAACAAGCCTGTGCACCGCGGCAAGCTAGCTGAGAACCACTGCTGCAGTTATATAAGTCCCCATCCCTCCTCCCCTTTCCCTTGTTGAAAAAGAAACAAAAGAAGGGTAAGTAGAAGTCACCGATTCTGGAGCAGCGGCGGCGGAAAAAAAGCGAGCCTGGGTGCAGATCGGACGGAGGCGCAAGGACTGAGCCCCCAACATAGCGGAGAGCGAAGGTGGGGGTGGGGAGGTGTCTCCCCTGCTGCAGCTCCTAACCTCGTCACCTTCACCTGTCAGGCGCAATAATAATACGTCACGATGCTTCTCTTCGCTCTTCCCGGAAAACCAGAGACGGGGCAACTTCCTTTGGCGTCTGGGATCATGGGAATTGTAGTTTAAGTTCCACAAGGAAGTGCACGCGATCGCCCACCCGCGTTTAGCCTTGAATAAATGACAGACTGCAGCGAAGGTTCGGTTCTTTTGGAGCAAGAGGTTATGGGTGTGGAATAAAGCAGTACATGTGCGTCGCACAGTGGTTGATAAAATATATTTATAAGGGTAAAGTTTCCTCTCGGATTTGTTTGCAACATGTATGACAATAGTTAAGATCTTTTTAAAAAAATAATAAATTATCGGATATGCAAGGGACTATTCCGAAATCTATTTTCAATACAAGGAGTGAGATTTCACATATGTTAACTATTAATGTCCTATGTGCTTAAGGCAGAAGTTTGTAATTAAAAGATTGCAATAAATTAATATGTTTGTAGCAAAATCAACCATCTTTTACTAGGTTCTGGACGTCTTTTCCATCTAGTCTTGGTTGTTGCAGTCAGCTGCATAACCAATTGCAGCCTTTTGGCTTTTCAAGTGCAACTCATAGTAAAACTTGGATCATACAGTTAACATACAGTGGCGCTCCCATGTAACACCTCTCCTGCACGAGCTGCACTGGCTCCCGGTGGTCTTCCGAGTGTGCTTCAAGGTTTTGGTTATTACCTTTAAAGCGCTCCATGGTTTAGGACCTGGTTATTTACGGGACCGCCTACTACCACCAACAGCCTCCCACCGGCCAGTACGCTCCCATAGATAGGGGCTCCTCCTGGTGCCATCGGCCAAACAATGTCGACTGGTGGCCCCCAGGAGGAGAGCCTTCTCTGTGGGAGCACCCACCATCTGGAACGAACTCCTCCCAGAGATACGGAAGATCCCGGACCTATGCATCTTCCGTCGCGTGCTCAAGACTCACTTATTCCATCAAGCCGGCCTGACTTAAGTTTTTTCCCCCTTTTAAATGGGAATTTTAAATTTGTTTTAAATTATTTGGGGTTTTAAATTTTCAGCCAAACTATTTAATTCGTTTTATCATATCTTAAATTTTGTGTTTATATGTTTTATTTTATGGCTGTAAACCGCCCTGAGTCCTTCGGGAGTAGGGTGGTATATAAGTTCAATAAAATCAAAATCGAACTCGCTTCTCTTGTCAGGTTAGGTCAAAGATTTTACACATTTTAGGATTCCATTTGTGAATCTTGCTGTACACATTTTGATAGCTTGCTTATGAAATTATTACACAATTAGGTAAAATAATTGCAGTCATAAAACCCTACAGAATATTATCTATTGGATTTGTCATATGTGAAGTTAGCTGAGCAGTGGTCAACCAGGTACTTTAAGGAAGTTCATAAGATGGGCATGACTAAAGATACAGCAATTTGCTATTTTATCCAATTTAATAAATAAAATTTTTCTGTCATTTTAATAATGATGGGATATTTACTGCTTCAAATATGTATTATGTATTTTATGTATATGTATTTTATGTAACTAGTCATTGGGCTATTCAGTGCCTATAAAGCCCACATGTATGTTGTTAGATATCTCCAGTTTTAATATTGTTTATAATTTTGTGGATTTACCATTCTATATATTCCTCTTCTAAAATGATATAATAGTGTTTTTTTCACAAAAATGTCCTCTACTGGCTTGCTTTATTTACTTATTTTAGTTAGCTGGTAAGGATTTATCCTGCTTTTCAGCCAAACGTATTCTCAGAATGTAAATATAATCGATTTTTAAAATGCTCATAGGCTTGCAGTCTGCAGGATCATGGCATGGCATGAAAAGAAGAGGAAAACAATTTCATTTTAAAGTTAAATAATATTACAGAAAACAGAAGTTGTTTTCTGTAATAGTTTATTCTTAAATATGAAGTGTTCTGATTATGCTTCTGTCTGTATCTGGTACACAAAGGACCACAGCTTCTGGATCCCTCCATTTTCATTAGCTCCACTGGGACTTGCCTTTGCCAGTTTACCTCATTTTCAGAAAGATGCTAATCTGTTCTGCCAGGAAGAAGATTACATCACTGATCTCTCTGATCCTGTTGATTCTTGGTCTGAGAAGGATGATCCCATTATATTGGAGTGTACCCTAGCATAGTATTGCATGGAAGTGCTCCAAAATTGTACAGAGGGATCATCAATTATACATAGATTTTGGAACAAAACTTTCCAATCCTCATTTATAGAAAGACCAGCCCAGCCATTAGGCAGTGAAGTACCTACCTCAGACAAAAGATTTCAGGGAGGCATTACAGCAGTATCTCCAACTCCACTTGACCCTCCTAACCTTAGCTTCTCTGTTCTATGAGCATTCCCATCTTTCAGAGCTAGTACTGCTGCTTGCACATTGCTAGCCCGGGTAGCAAGAAGCTAGAGGCTTGCATTACCAATATCTCAGGCAGTATGGCTAAACAAAACACCAACCAATTGTCTAACCAAGTAAGCAAAAAGGACAATTTTGACCAATAAATGTGAGGCATGGCCATATGACACATATTGGTGCATGGAGAAATGAAGTGGAAAGGTACTGAACGACAAAATGGCAGGAGGGGCTTATGCCATCAAACTAGTATGTCCTTCTCGAGTAAAGTGACACAATTCTACTGCCAATGTTGAAGGTAAAGTTAAGCTGTTAGTATATATTTAGCAGAGGGACACCTTTTTGTCCACTGCCCCACATAGCAAAATGTCTTGAACTCCTAGTAATAGTAGCTTGTGATGGTAATACAAAGAACAATCTGTTGCTAATAGAAACATCAGAAATGCATATGAAGAACTACAATCATTGTAGCACCTAAAACAAAATTCAGTTTCTTGATTAACAAGCATGCCCATGATTTTCAGTGCAATCATATAGAAGTATGTTCAAAAGAGAGGAATAGTATCATTTAAGAGATGTACGTGACCCTCACTGAACCCATATAGTGGTCCTGGGTCTAGCATCACCCTACTGAAATTCATTTACAATCCAGCAATTTATGGCAGAATTGATCTCTCCCCCACCCCAAAAAGGGGGGGGGGGTAACATTCGTTTCTCCAGAACTAACTTGCTTACTTTGCTGCAAAATTACCAACACTGAAAAATAAACAAGAGGCAAGTATAATCAGCTTTGTGTCTGTCCTCCACCCCCCCCCCCCCCCTGAGAAGACATGATTCTCTCATGCTTGTATCCTTAGAGGCTGTTTCTTTCTTTTTAAAAAATAAAATTTTAAAATGGCTCCCTTGTAAAAGAAAATATTTCAAATGGAAATCAAAAGCATCTTTCATCTATGATAAATCAAAGAAAGGGTCTCCTCCTTTAAAATTTCTTACTAAATTTACATGCTGCTCATATCACCCTCCAAAGTGAGTCTGGGTGGCTTACAATACAATAAATATAAAAACCATTTAAAATTACAGGAGTTAACTACAGGCTAAAAATGCAAGACTGAAGTAGTGTCTTCTCTGTCACTGTACCAATTACCTCTAGCCTAAAGCGTCCTCAAGCCTTGGTGACGCAGCGGACTAAGTACTGTTAAGTAATGTTAAATAAAACCAGCTGCCTGCAATTACTGCAAGTTTGAATCTCACCAGGCTCAAGGTTGACTCAGCCTTCCATCTTTTGAGGTAAGTAAAATGAGGACCCGGATTGTGGGGGCAATAAGCTGACTTTGTATAAAAAAAAAGACCACCACTTGGGAGTGGGGGCAAAAGCCCTACTAAGCAGGTATATATACAAGAGTATGAAGGCTATTGCTTCACATATTGTAAGCTGCCCTGAGTCTCCGGAGAAGGGCGGCATATAAATTGAACTAATAAATAAATAAATAAACTAGCAGAATCAAGTTTTAAGGTCTTTCTAGAAAGCCAGAAGGATTGAGGGGAGTGGATCTCATCTCCACTGGCAAGATGTTCCAAAGGGCAGGAGTCATAGCAGAAAAGTCTCCTATCTAGACCTCACCAGCTGAAATTCCTTGGCTGATGGGAGTGTGCAGCAGGTCCCCTTCTGCTAAAACAGAAGTGGGCAAATATGGCAAATTTATATCTGTGGACGTCAACTCCCATGGGTGGCTCAGGAATTCTGGGAGTTGATGTCCACAAGTTGTAAAGTTGCATAGTTGCCCACCCCATGTTAGAATGAATAGTGAAGCCTATCCCATTGGGGTGAGATGGTTCTTCAGATATCCTGGTTTATTAAAAGAACTCTGGCTACAAGTCTACTATGAGAAATGCTTTTTTTCTCTTCAAAGAGACATTTGGAGAATATTTTAACCTATAAGATATATATGATAAACTTATATAATGAAAATACCTAAGAATCTCAAGCAGAATAGCAGTATGACCTATTTTAAATGTATAATAAATAGAAATAATTATGATCCAACACAGAAAAGAGAAGTGACTGGGCACTGCACCAGTTGAAAATATGGAAGATATGACAAGAACGTTTGATGATGGGGAGTGGGGGGGCAGAAGATCATTTGCACACTTATTTAATAGACAACTGTCTGAAAATAAGTTACCTTAGAAATGGTTGCTGAAATTATTTTAATCAAACTGACCTAATAGAAATTTTTCCATTTTGTAGTAGAGTTCAGTATCAGATCCAGATAAAAACAAAAATTCAGCAGTTTTAGCCATCTTTGATCCTGAAATGCAGTGTACACCATAATCATGGAACCATAGCCATGCTAAGGGAAATATACACTGCTAGTAAGAGAGACCAGAATATATTTAGAATGGGAGTGACTGATTTATGAGAACTGTTGACTTAGAAAAATGCAACTGTTGGATTTTGATTCCAATGGGAAAAGAGCATGAGTGAAGGGTACATTCTTATTCCTGTCTCATAGCCACTCTATGAATCAGTCTTTGCAGAACTGCATTTTATTCTTTTTAAAAAGTGTATCTACCGTTACCATTAATAAGCGCTTTTAGCATTATTGCTACTCTATTACAATCAGAAAGCATCTTTTCTGGAGTGTAAAAGGCTTCCAAGTCCATAGATTTCGTGATTTTCCTTCCCAAGCAGAGTGATGCAGGCCTTTTTAACTACGGTAGCTTTATTAGATCTCAAAGATACAAAACTACAAACTTGGATCCTAGAAAAGTAAGTGGCTTCACTGCTTGCCATTCCCATTGATGAAACGTTTCTTACGGGCATCTGATTCCAAGAAATTCTTGAGAAGTGGCCGCTCATTAAGGCGTTGCACGTAGCCAGCCAGCAAAGGCAAGGAAGCCAGGCAATTGGATGCCAGGACCAAATGAACATGTAGAATGTCGAGCAGATTATAGTCTGCAAAGCCGATCTGGAGAAGATGGAGAGGAGTGGCACACAGCAACAGGAGAGAGCAGTGGAAATAAAAATATCATTAACTTTGCAAAACATGTTTAGTTTTGCATTTGTGTAAATAACAGTAAACACAGAAGTTCCACCACCACCCCCTAAATACATATCAAACCTTTCAAGTACTACCTGTACCATATTTGCTAAATATCGATAATGGCCGAGCTGACATTTTCTTCCACTTCCAGCTAATAGCATTTCTCAAAACTCAAGACAGCAGTTTTTTTTAAAAAAATTGAGATTTCCCTTATAGGTGGACTTCAGTAGTGTGTTTTGTGCTTTCCTGCAACCTACAGAATTATGGAATACTGAAATGAAATCAGAAACTAAACAGAATGGAACTAAATCTCTTTAAAAATTAGCTCGATTTGGTTGGGGTGTCAAGGGAGAAAAATATTTCAAGGGAAAAAAATCTCCAATTTGGCGGTGGGGCGGTGGGGGGCAATCTGGGAGTCACTCACTCACAATGTTTAGTTTAGTTTAGTTTAGTTTTGCAATGTGCTGATGATTCCAATTGGAGCATATTTATGCATTTAATCTATTTGTATTTTACCCATACCTGAAGATTGCTTTTTAAGGCAACTCAAAGGACTACTGGGTCCATTCAATGGACACAATGATGGCAGCAAAATACAGTACAATCTTTTTGCTGCCTCTATCCCCATACTGTAAGCTTGAATATAAGGTCTTATATATCCACTCTCAGACTTAAGATGGGTTTTCCTTTGCTGCTTCATCTCCAGGAGCACCTTGGTCTACCAAGGAAGTGTGAGAGGGATGGCCATTCCAGTGCAATGTGATCAAGTGCCATAACCACCTTATTTAACTGGGAAACCTGAGTTTCAATCAAATGATCCACCCTGCCCATGGAAACTCCCCAGTTGTCCTTTGAAAATCATCTGGGCTCATTAAGTTTCCCCACAGAAAGGAAAATGTGTGTGGGAGTGGGATATACAGTGAAACTCCACAGCAACCAGAGAATGATATGTCCATGACAAGGGACAGAGTCAATGCCTCTCACTTCAAATCATATCATATCTACCCCAACATATCACTCCTTATCCATGTCTGTTAAAAGAAACAGCTTTCTTGAGTTTTAAGAAATATTATCAACTGGAAGTAGAACAATGTATTACTCCACTTATATGGACGAGTTAGTATTCCCTCTTTATCTAAAATCAAGATTAATTTGGACAAGGCAAAACAGAAGCCTGCTGTTAGCACATTAGCAATACTTGATTGCTTTAGCTTTGATTTAATGGCTGGCATGAACCAGACGGTTGTGGCTGCAATATAGTAAACCGCAGTGATTTTATTAACAACGAACACACATTAACAATAATGTATGAATTTCACCCCAGAGTAATTGCCTCCATCTCTGGAAAACCATTAATGGCCTGCCCAGATGTCTGTCTTCCACAGGAAGCTGTGATGGTTTGATTACCTGTTTGCCTACAATGAAGCCTTTCCCTCCATCGTTCTGAGCCAAAAGTTTCTCAAAAGGGGCCAGTTCAGCTGGCAGGGCCTCAATGTAAGCAGCTTTGCCAGATTCCTGTGAAAGAAAAAACAGTTCAGCTCTTTCCTCCCCCAGGTCTGCCTTTCCCTCACGGGAGAAGAATTAGGTTGAAAGGAATGCACCAAGACGTTTCTACCAATAATGCAAAATGAAGGATTCAATTATCCTGAGCAGCTCGCTTGAGCCCTTGTTATTGGGGGAGGGGGGAGTAATCCAAGCCCCTTGTTTTTTTTAAAAAAAGAGTTTGATTGTTAGAGATTGCATGATCTCTTTACACCTATGAGCCCATGGTAAATGAAGAAACAGATCTCAGCATCTGTTTCTCACATGACTTATTAGGTCTTTGTGTTCAACCAACAATGATAATTTTATCCCCCTGTCCAAGACCACTGTAGGTAGGAGGCTTTTTAAATCTTCATTTACTTCTTAATAAATCTAGTTTTTACTTCCAATATAATAGCAGCTTGCATTTACTAGTCACTGGGCTGAATCCATACTCTTCATAAAATACACATTTTTTCTTTTAATGGATCACTCCACCACTTAGCATTCTTTCAACCACATTTATATTCAAAGATCCTCTGATCAAGGTTTCTCATTAATCCAAATCTCTCTTGCTAATCATTGGTTCTCATGTGCCACTTGCCCTCATCCTGCCTTTTCTAGATGACGCACTACCTATTGTTATAGGCCTGGATAGCTCAACAGTCTAAAGCATTGTGATTAACACCAGCTGTCTGCAAATACTGTAAGTTCAAATCTCACCAGGCTCAAGGTTGACTCAGCCTTCCATCCTTTCTAAGGTAGGTAAATTGAGGACCCAGTGTGTGGGGGCAATAAGCTGACTTTGTATAAATATACAAAAGTATGAAGGCTATTGCTTAACGCATTGTAAGCTGCTCTGAGTCTCCGGAGAAGGGCGGCATATAAATCAAATTAAAAATAAAATTTAAAAAAATGTTATACCTGATAACTAACCTACTGCCAAGGCCCAGACTATGCCACAGGGTGCACTGCCCTCAGGTTTTTCCAAAAGCTCTAACGGGAAAACCTGGCTGCAACTCCAGCCCAGTTTCCTTTCTCAGCAGCAGCATTATCATACCTCATCATCATCACAACCACCCCAGGCATGCCTCTCCCCCCCCCAGCCACACCTCCCCCCCCACAGAGGACCACCACAATGCTGATCTGCCGTCAATAAAATTGAGTTTGACACCCCTGCCCTAAAAGAACACACTGCAATCAGGCAAAGAACCTGGATGCTAGTGATGCCTTTTAATACGAAACATCCCAGCCACATTTTCTGGCTAGTGGGAACTGAATAAGACTGTGGAGCCAACGTCACTGACACTTTTACTGGAATCCTTTTGGTTAAAGCTTTACCATCTGTAGTGGGGTAAAAGGTTCAGCTAAACTAAACTAATCAGGTTTACCATTACATTTTTTAGATAGAAACCTAAATTAGCTTTTCCCAGTAAAATCTACCTCTTCTTAGATACTGTTAGAAAAACCCATGATTTAATCAGCCTGTTGCTTCTCAGAGAAACCAAGATATCATTAAACAAGGGATTGAGCACTCCATCCAGCAGCTACAAATAAAACCAAGTTATCCTAAAATCCAGCTTACATAGTTCTGATAGATTAAGCGGGCATATTTGATTCGCAGATCCTCCACACCATCATTCACCATGTCCAGCAGTGCTGCTTCTTTTGCATCTTCACCATAGAGTCCTAAGTGGAGGCAAAGAAAATGGTCAGGTCTAAAGTTAGAGAGGATCATCATAACAACACTCGTAACTAAAACTGCATTTTTCTACCATCCTCAATATAGCAAGTTTAGACCAGGATTTTTCTAAATCATGGTTTGCTGAATAAACTACAGCAGGTTGATCTAGAATGGGTGGAATTAAAAACAGACTTAGTCAAAACCAAATTATACATTTGGCTTAGCATTGTATGGGAATGTAGTCAGAGATTTCATGCATCTAACATCTGGAAGACAATCTACAACTGCTAAGCATACATCTGATCGATGCATTTGGCCCAAGTCAGTTTTTAATTTATTATCAGTATTTATGCAAATCGTAAGTGTTATTCTCTGATTTTTCATGGTTTTTTTATAGCCACATCTGGTAATTGCCTTTTATTGTATTTTTAAAAATCTCTTATGAGCAATAAAATCACCCGTTTGTTTGTTTATTTATGCTTTGAGTCAGTGTGAGTGCCTGGACAAGTTTCTCTAGTTTTCTTGCCAAGATTTAAGAATTAAGAAGCAGGCAATTGCCATTACCTGCTTCCTTGGGCTGAGAAGGAATAACTGGCCCAAGGACACCCAACTGGCTTTTATCTAAGCAGGACAAGAGCTCCCAGTCTCCAGGTTTCTAGCCCAGTGCCTTAATAACTACACCAAATTGGCTACATCTCTGTTAGCTATTAATTGAATTCCATTATATTTTTTCTTGGTCTTTTACAGTAGTTGAGATCAAGCATGTAGAAATCCATTGTGATCATCTCAAGAGGCATGTTACATACACGTAAGCGTATATGTAGACACAAATGCTCTAGCCCCCAAAGGCAACATGCCCACAGATTTGCCCATATATCCCACCATGATTCCTAGCCAAGTGGCGCAGAATAGCATTTGACTGATGCAATATAAAATTCCCATCCTGGAATCTCGGCAGTTGGCCAAAGGCCTGGAAAAGAAAACAAATGAGAGAAGAATGGTTAGTGATGGAGCATTCCATTGTATTTCCAAGTAAGTAAAGATATTGCTGAATAATGCCTCCTCCAAGACCCAGTTAGTATTGCAAATAGCGAAGATAATAACATTTGTAAACTAACTGGAGAGCCACAGGCCATGCATCCTAAGACAGAAATCTGATTAATGAAATTATAAGAGTGGGAGCTGGAATGGATGCTCATTTTGCAGAAGGATTCCTCTTCTATACCCATAAAATGTATCTCAAAGGCAGATTTACTCACACATAATTTCTTCAGATCTCCCTTCTTCCAAATCTCCCCATTCACCACATCCTCAGTCCACTCCTGTCCCTGATCAGCCAGCAGCATGCGTATGGATTCTCCACGGCCTGTTGCAAAAAATTTCAAACATGGATAAACCTAGTGGCAATATTTATCGAAGCACACTGAACCATAATTTTTAAGTACAGGTCACTGACTATAATTATTTG
Organism: Masticophis lateralis; assembly: GCA_030761175.1. Classification (NCBI taxonomy): domain Eukaryota; kingdom Metazoa; phylum Chordata; class Lepidosauria; order Squamata; family Colubridae; genus Masticophis; species Masticophis lateralis. The sequence continues at coordinate 242,230,865 of JAUDYJ010000001.1, read as the reverse complement.
GATTCACAAGATGCTAAGTTACCCACTCAACCCAACATTTCGGTTTTGCATGTTCTATGATGAGAGGCAGTATTTTCAAGAAAACCTAATTGCTACGGCAATGGAGCAGAAGAAAAGATGACATTTGCCAAAGAAATGGTAGGGAAGATGTCTAAAATTAACAAAACTGATGCAGATAGTAATGAGAGAGATTTGTCAGAAAATGAGGCAGTTGCGTGCTTGAGTCAAATATTGGAATGGAAGTTGTCTGTGAAGTATATTATAGAAGCTTTCTATGACCTCTTGAATTCAACCTCGGTCGATTCAGGGGAAGGGCATATAGCAACGTTTTACATTGCCAACAAGCTAGCAGTAAACAACCGCCCAATCAAGGAACCACCAAGGCCACTCCTACCAACACTAACAGGGCAATCCACTAGTATATAGAATGAGAGCAAACCCCACCCTACTAGCAATGATGATGTTACATAGTTTGGTAATGAAATGTCTGCAAGAAAACAATCAAACAAGAACCCCACAGTTCAATTCTGAGGAACGAATAATTTCTTCTATTGGTAATGTTTTATGTTTTAGTTTTACACTTTTACAATGTTGTGTTTTACACTTTTCCCGCGGAGTATTTCACGTAGTGCATTATCCACTACCAGGCTGCTTCTTCATCCATGGAACTCCAGATATTTCTTTAAAATAATAGTGTTCCAACCGAAAAATGAGAGGAAACAGATTGATGTGTAAAGTATAATTGAGTGAAGTGTTCTCAAAGAAAATGTTGCTGTTGGGATTTGAATAAAACGTGTTTTATGTACTGTCATAAAATGAGGCATTCGTTCTAAGTCCAAGACTCCCTCCTGCTGGAGAAATGTTCAGAGTCAAGACATGACTACCCTCCAAGAGGAGAAGCAGCTGTAGATGGCTTACAGCTCACTTGCCCAATGGAGCTTAATACCAGCTAAGCAAGCAAACAACAAAAGTTAAGGGATTGCTCACACATTAACTATAAGGCTTTTATCTCTGATGGCAGCCAACTCTCAGACTAAAATACACCATCTTCCAAATCATAGCTAAGGTGACCTCAGCAAAAGTGTCCCATTTGGTTAATACTTAGATGGGAGTCCTCTGAGGAAAACCAGGGTTGATATGGCAAAAACCATCCCAGAAGTGGCAGTAGTAAAGCACTTATTTATTGCTTTCCTAAATAAATAAATACATAAATAAATAAATGCCCATGAAGTCACAGGAGCCAAGTTACTTCTGGTGGTAGATAGATAGGAAACCCTATCTACTGTGCAGTAAATAAATCTGAGAAAATCAGTTAAACGAAACAATAAATTTGGTGGTGTTGTACGCTCAAAACAATCTAGAGACAGAAAAACTTTCAGATGATGGTGAACTATTCCTGATTCTTAGCTCAACACTTAGCTCAATAACTACTGAATAACAGTAGCAATTTCCCTCAGGCTTATTCTTCCATCTTCTCCCCAATCGCTTTGCTAACACTCAACATAAATTATATCCCATGGGCCTCTAGAGTGATTAGAATGCTTACCTGTTTTTGCTGTCATTAATTTATTATGTTTTTTTAAAGCTAATTTTTGTTGATATATTTTGTATTGGTTTGCTCATCTACATTACACCCAGAGTTGGTTAGACTGAGCAGTACAAAAGCTATTAATAAATGGAAGCAATGGGGTATTTTATTTTAACAATTCAATGGGTTACGTTTGAATGAATATCAAACTAGTATTCTGTGATATTATTTTCATGTGTATTTGAGCACCTCAGAGAATGTGTAGTAAAAGTTGGGTTTAACCTCCCTATGTGGAAACATAATATTTTGGACATTAACTTATAAGTTTTGGGCTTGTTTGAATGTGAGTACAAAAAGTGTTTAAATATGTAAACTACTAAACAATTACAACTGGTTTAGAAACCTGCCTGGAAGACATGTATTCACTTTCTGAATAGGAATAGGACTTTTATCAGCCTTGTTCAAAATCTAAACAGAATTTCTCCAGGTGGTTAAGATGCAATTTGTAATTTGAGATTTTTGTCTGTACGCATTTAATTCAAAAATATTTTTCTTTGAGGGTTCCTTGGTGCTCTCTGAGCTTGTTTTCTTGCAAATGTTTCATTGCCCAAACTAGGTAACATCATCCATGCCATCAGCAACAGGTAATGTAACATCTGTAAGATAACAAGCAACTTCAGAGAGCACCAAGGACCCTTAAATGTAACCCTGAGCAGCAAATATATTTTCTTTCTATTAGTTTTTTGAGTTTTTAATTTTTTTCCTATCTGATTGTTTATTTTTTCCTGTTTTTATAATAGAAGCATTTTAAAATAATTATTGGAAACTCCAATAATGATGAATCCATACAATCTGCCTTTCTGCCCCTCAGCTGGTACCCAGAGAACATTCCTCCTATATGAATATGGAATGTTAATGCAATAGACTATGCAGCAAATCCTATTTGGCTCAGCAGGGACACTTCTCAATAAAGAAATGCTTTGAAAAATTAAAAAAAACATTTCTGCATTTTTTTTTCTATTTATATTCAATTTGATGAAGAAGAAACTTTTTTTTCTGTGGAAAAAATGGTAAAAAATTTATGGGTGGCTGCTAATTTTTTTTCATTCTCCAGAATACTACAGAAATCTAAGGCCAATCTAGATCAAACAAGAATTCTTGACAGACTTTAAATAAAAATGGATGAGGAAATAAGAGAGAAAAGGTTTTTCAGTGTTTTTTGATTATTATCTGAACAAGAAACAGTTCTTGTGCTGTTCAAAATGTATGCTTTAGAGTAGACACAGAGCTTCATTTCTCTCCCCCCCTCCCCCCCAACTTAATGAAGCTAAAAACTCCTTTTCCTAAACTGTCCTTTGTTCTGAAAGACATTACTGTTAATATTCAGGGTAGTTTATGAAAGATACAGTGTTTCATAACCTGCTATGAATATTAGCAGGATTAAATAACTAAATGTTACTGTTAAATTTGAATGATAATGAGTAAATACATGTGCTTTTGTCCAACTACAAAAGGGACTCTGATATACTCCCTCCTCACGTACTTTTATTTGCAGCAAATAATTTTGACATTTTTTGTCCTGTGTATTTATGGGGACTTCTCACGCTGCCATTAAAGCTCAGTTTAGTGGTGAAGGCATCAGACTGGAAAGCCAGAGACTGTGAGTTCTAGTCTCACCTTAGTTTAGAAAGCTGGTTGGGTGGCTTCGGGCCAGTCACTCACTCTCTCAAGCCCAACCACCCCTCATAGGGTTGTTGTTGTGGTGGTGGGGGAAAATAGGAGGAGAAAGGAGTATTAGTTATCTTTGCTGCCTTGAGTTACTTATAAAAATAATAAAGGTGGGACGAATAAACCTCTCCCAGGGACTCTGCCAGGTTAAGAACCATGGGCAGCTCAGAAGGCTCCATAATAAGACTCCAGGCCGGTCAACTGGGATAACAGATTAACAGAGTTGGAAGGGACCTTATAGGTCATCTAGTCCAACCCCCCCTCAAGCAGGAGACCCTACACCATTTCTGACAAATGGCAGTCCAATTTCTTCTTGAAAGCCTCCAGTGATGAAGCTCCCACAACTTCTAAAGGCAAGCTGTTCTATTGGTTGATTGTTCTCACTGTCAGAAAGTTCCTCCTCATTGCTAGGTTGAATCTCTCCTTGGTCAGTTTCCATCCATTATTCCTTGTCTGACCTTCAGGTGCTTGACCCCCTCCTCTCTGTGGCAGCCCCTCAAGTATTGGAAGATGGCTATCATGTCTCCCCTGGTCCTTCTCTTCACTAGACTAGCCACGCCCAGTTCCTGCAACCTCTTCATATGTTTTAGCCTGCAGTCCCCTAATCATCCTGGTTGCTCTCCTCTGCACTTTTTCTAGAGTCTCAACATCTTTTTTATAGTGTGATGACCAGAACTGGATGCAGTACTCTAGGTGTGGTCTTACTAGGGCTTTATAGAGTGATATTAGTACCTCACTTGATCTTGATTGTATCCAGTGATGGGATTCAGCCAGTTCGCACCACTTCAGCAGAACCGGTTGTTAACTTTCTGAGCAGTTTGATGAACTGGTTGTTGGAAGAAATCATTAGGGCAGAGAATCGGTTGTTAAATTATTTGAATCCCACCACTGATTGTATCCCTCTGTTAATGCAACAAAGGAATGCAACAAAGCCAGCCAGAATTCGCCACTTCCTGGCAACAGCACAGTGTGAACTCCAACAGATGATCGAAGTGATCAGAAACAGTAAAAAAGCCCTTGTAAAACCGGCAGTCTGTTTTGCAGGAGGAAACCTTCTGAAAACTGGAAGATAAGTTTACCTGCAACTTCTTCCTACTGGCGAAGATTTCCCCGCTCTTCTTCCTGCAACGTTATTTTAAAAAGCTTTCCCCACCACCCGAGAGGCGTTTCTCAGTACTCACCTCGCACAGGAAAATAAGTGAGGGTGTACTCGCCAGGCACTAGGAGGAAAAAAAAAACACGGGAAGGAAGGAAGGCAGTTACCGCAGCACCCATTAAAGATAATAAAACCGCGACGGGAGGCATTTAATTCTGCCAGGAGACGGGAGCCCCCATTGCATCTCGCGTGCCCATCAGCCCAGGAAGGGAAGGAGATCCAGGCCAGCGGAACAGAAACGTGGGCATACTCACTGTCGGAAAAGCTGCGGGACAAGGCACACAACCAAAGCACAGAGCGATTGATCGAACAGCTTCTCTAGCTAAGCATCTGCACAAAGCAAAGCTCGGCAAAACTTGCTGAGTCACACTCCACTAGCTGGCTTCTGGACCAGCCCTTCTTAAAGGGGCAGGAAGGGGGAAAGGGCTTACACTTGCTCCTTATCTCCGAGGCTAAATTGGCCTCAGTTTAGCGGGAATGAAAGGCAATGTTTTGGGCCGTCTGGAACGTGTGTGCCTGAGAAAACGACGATCCCTAAATAAACGGGGAGTCGATTGTCGTTTGGAACATAGCCCTGGCACCGCAGTGGGGTCGTTTATCGGCTCGACTTTTGCTTTTTTTAGAGTCGAAGTTGGTTCACACGAAGTCGAAAAGGAGGGTGTCCCTTCCCCTTTTCCAAGAACTGCAATTGATGGCGAGAGGAGCAACAGTTGGAGGAAATAGTATAAACCATAATCACATAACAACGTACTAAGCTCCATTATAACTGATGTGTGAACCGGAATGCTTCTTCCAATTACAAAGTATTACCGGTAGTTTGTGCAGCAATTGTGTCTGCTAGAAAAAGAAATGGGAAAACTACTGGAGTGTTACCTTGTGCAAAATAAGGCCAGAAGAGACTAGAGGATAAAACTCTTAAATGAAAATCACTCACAACTGAGATTAAGAATGCAAAGGATGAGCCTTAAACTGGCTGTTCCCTCAGGCCTTATGCCCTGATGTTGCATAACCCCATCTGATTGTGTGATATAGGTTACTGGCCCCAGGTTTGGTATGTTGCTTCTGCAGTTTGCTTTTTATTCCTTTGTCAGCTGCCCAGAGTCACTTGACGAGTATGTGATCTTAAAAATCAAAGCTTTTTTTCTTTTTAAATGAAGAAATAAAATGAATGTTCGTAGATGGTGACTTTTAAATACAATTGTCAATTGAGATCTTAATGTTACAGTGTGTTGAAATATATTTAACTGCTTGGGAATTACATCACATGTACAGAAAATCTGCATGCATCATTCCAGCTCTGAGATAAACCAATGATTCAATTAGATGCTTATTCTATGGCTGAAGAGTATGCTTATAGACTTATTTTGTGTTTCTTGGTCATTGATCTATTTGTAGTTTTCTATTTATGTCAGAATATTAATTATGGTCTGCAGTTACAGTAAATCATCCATGAAGTCTCACCTCAACCTGAAGACAAGGAATACATATTTTTGAAATTAGTGGCAACTTTTGTTTTAAGTATGATTCAGTGTTAATAATCATGCTTAAGGACACTTACCCCCAAAAAAGTAAACTAGTATCCTTTTAATTTTTTAAAGTATTTTTTATTTTATATTAAGGTAAAGGTTCCCCTGCACATGCATTCTAGTTGTTTCTGGTTCAAGGAATGATATTCATCTCTGTTTCTAACCCGAGGAGCCAGTGCTGTCCGAAGACATCTCCGTGGCCATGTGGTCAGCATGACTAAATGCCGAAGGCGCACGGACTGTTGTTACTTTCCACCAAAGTGGTCCCTATTTTCCTACTTGCATTTTTTTTTACGTGCTTTTGAACTGCTAGGTTGGCAGAAGCTGGGACAAGGGAGCCTGGTTTAGCTCTGCAGACTAAAGCACCGTAATTAAGCATCCAGCTGTCTGCAATTACACCAGTTCGATTCTCACCAGGCTCAAGGTTGACTCAGCCTTCCATCCTTTCTAAGGTAGGTAAATTGAGGACCCAGTTTGTGGGGGCAATAAGCTGACTTTGTATAAATATACAAAAAGTATGAAGGCTATTTGCTTAACATATTCTAAGCCGCCCTGAGTCTTCGGAGAAGGGCAGCATATAAATCAAATTAAAAAAAAAAAGTAACAGAAGCTCACTTCGTTACTTGGCATTAAGGATTCGAACCACTGAACTGCTGACCTTCTGATCAACAAGCTCAGCATCTTAGTCACTGAGCTACCAGCAGCTAAAAGTCTGGGGTAGTCCACTTCGATTCTAGGGATAGGGAGATGCATAGAAAGGCAAAGTCAATCCCACCCCATTCCCTTTCTTTCCAAAAGAAAATTCTAGAGGCTGCAAAACCACAGCACAGCAGAGCAAATTCTGCAGCAAAGATAGCTCTTCATTATTGCTGCAGCCTGTGCTGATTTTGGGGGGGACTAATTGCTACTTTACCATAAACTGACCACTATTCTGGGTTGAGACAACATACCAAGTTATTCTCAGCTATTTTTCCAACAAAAAAAAAATATGCTTAATGACATTTCATCTATTTACAAGGTTATCATATTTACAGATTTGGATCACACAGAAAGTCCAATCTCTGAATAGTTTAGATTTTCCCAACCCTTTTGGCTTTACAGACCAGCAGAGGGGGGAGGGGGGGAGAAGAGATAGTTCTGTGCAAGCGCACCCACATCCATTTGCACAATCAGCATGCATGCTGCTCACGCAAATGGCGTACGCATACATATGCTCACCCACTGATAGTACAAGTGAATGAGTTACAACACCCAGACAAAAAAACAGTGAAATCCATTTCCCCAAGTTTTGAAAGATGACTACAACTTGAGTTTTCCTGTTTTACCTACCATTCCAAAGACAAGGTTTCAAAACTCTGCCCCTCCACTAATCGAGAGCAGTGCCCCATGCTATTATATTATGGCTCTTTAGATGAAAATAAAATAAAATAATGTTACAATAATGTGGAATACCCAAGAACTATAGGAAATGGGTTATATCAGTCTGTTGTAGCCAAGAAATGCCAAGTTGATCCTACCCCCTACGAGTTACCGAACTATGCTGTCAACAGAATCTTTAGCAAAGCAGAACCAAGTTTCCATACTTTGAAACTGTTCTTTTGAAAACTCCAAGGAATTCTGCAACAGGAAGGACCCAAGAAAAAAACTACGCTGAGATGAGTAGGAATAAAGAGAGAGGTAAGATTATCCTTTAACCTATGATTAAAGTTGAAATTTGAAAAAAAGGATTTTCCATGTAACAGATTTGCACAAAAACAACATCTGTTCCAAGATGCATCTATTTCCTACAGGAATGAGAAGAAGTTAAAAACTGACACACACACACACACACCCCACTTTTACCGGTAGTTTCTTTGTCAGTGTTTAAATTTGTGCAGATTATTATCTCTCTACAATCTCTGGCAAATTGGAATTGCTTTATATTAGAGTTACTTCTAAATAAAGAAGATTGGGATCAACTTGGGATCTGTTTAAACTGAAAGCCTTATGTTTTCTACATCTTGATTCATTTATCTAAAATGCTGGCTTCACTTTAGTGCAGTGAGTTCAGTAGCATTGTATTTTTCTTTCTCTGCTACTGAATTTTTTAATTAAAAGATGTCTTTATGCTTTCTCTTTTCATTTTTTTGAAAATAAGATTTGATTCTATTTATCGGTGGAAATATTACTCCACAAAGGAGGTGAGCAAAGAAGATTTCTCTGATTTCTCTAGTTACCTCAGTGTTTTAGGACTAGAACAGGGCTATAGGATTTATTTCATTTTTATTACTTTTTCCTTGGTAGTAAGATTCCCAGACTGCAGGAACCCTCTTACATACCTTGAGATTTGCTGGAAGGGGGGAAGTTGCCAAATATAGGTAGTCCTCTACTTATGACCAGAATTGGAATCAGAATTTCTATTGCTAAGTAAGGTAGCTCTAAATGAGTCATAGCCAATTTTATTACCTTTTTTTCCACAGTGATTAAGTGATACACGTGATCATTAAATGAATCTGGCTTCCCTCATTGACCTTGCTTGTTAGAAGCCCACTTGGGACGGTGGCAAATGGCAATCACATCTCCCTGGGACACCACAGCCATCACAAATACATACCTGTTGCCAAGCACCCAATTTTTGATCACATGACCACATGGATTCTGTGATGATTGTAAGCAGAATGACTCGTCATAAGTTACTTTTTTCATTGAAGTTGTAACACTGAACAGTCCCTAAATGAATGATTGTTAACTGGAAGGCAACTCCCTTGAAGGCAGATGGTGTCATAGAAACTGCATAGAAAGGGAGGAAGCCGAGGATGCGTAGTCTCCAAGTACTTCGGGGACACAGGGCTTGAGATTGCTTATAGTTTCAGCCATGTTGGTACACCTACAAATGCAGATGGAACATGTATTTGAGACAGGATGGTTGTCTTGAGTCCATGCCACTGGAGTCCCAGCAAGACTGGCCTACAGTATTTGCCAGCTGCCTGAAGAGGATCCAAATATGGAAAGAAAGACCAATCATAGTTCAAAACCTCTGATGAAGATTTTGCTCTACTGTAATGAAAGACAACAGGCAAGCAGAGCGAGAATCTTCTAGTTACCACAGTTGACAGATATCACCAGGCCAGATCTGAGACACACAGCCAAGTGTTGAGGTGACAACCTTATTTCAGCTACCTGCTTTCCATCTCTTTCTCCCTGACCTTCCTTGCAGAATTGTTGTGAAGATAAAGGCCCGAGGGGGAAAAATGGGGGGACAGTTAATTAAATCAGATCTAGCAGGGGTGAAATGCTCCCGGTTTGGACCAGATCGCCCGATCTGGTAGCGATGGTGGTGGGTGGTTCGGAGAACTGGTAGCAGAAATCCCTGCGCCCCCCCCCCCCCATGCCCAACTGAGCCACGCGATCATCAGAGGCTTTTTTTTTACTTCTAAAAGTATTTTTTCTACAAATGCTTTTAAAAGTAAAAAAAAAAGCTTCTGATGATCGTGCGGCTCAGCTGGGATCGTCAGAGCCTTTTAAAAGCATTTTTTCTACAAATGCTTTTAAAAAATGCTTTTAAAAGTAAAAAAAAAAAGTTGGGATGCCTACCCAGTCACATTACCCCCCCACCAAGCCACACCTACAGAAGCGGTAGTAACAAATTTTACATTTCACTACTGAGATCTAATTTACAAAAATTCAGACAACCTCTAGATGGCAATGAGATTGACGTTTTCTCTTTTCCTCTGCTGCCATGATACGGATTTTCGCAGCCCAGATTACCTAGCCATAAATAACCGCGTACGTATAAATATATATCTATGGATACACTCATCAAGCATATAAAGATGGGTAAAATGCTTGACAAGTAGATATTCAGTACATGATGCTCTTCAACAAGAAGATGTAGTGATGGAAAACTTTCCTCTGGTACCTAATTCAGTTAAAAGTACACAAATCCTGTCCCTGTAAATATGATAAGAGTCCAGGTAAGAAAATAGGCCCTGTAGGAATAGGTGAAATCTTCAATGTCTAAGCAACTGAGACTTGTTCTTTAGTTCTTTCTTTCTGCTCTTGATTTCTCTTAGATGAGCCACAGAACATTAAGACCTCATCCAGGACTCTTGGCATTGTCTGAAAGAGCTAGATGAGGTCTGGTTACTCTTGAACTGGAATGTTGCCAACTTTCCACTAAATAAATCATGAATAGTCTGCTTAACAGTCCCTGTGGAGCTTTGCCATTCACTACCTTCTGCCATTCAAAGAGCCAGGAAGGTAGCCAATGCCACAGGTGGGGTCCAGCTTTGCTGAAATACAATCAGCTTTCTAAGCTGAGAAAGGGGATCATGGCGCGTGTGTGAGTGAATCATAATGGAGAGTAAGACTCAAGGAAGCAAATGCAGGTATGAGGGTGGAAACAGAGCAAAATAGAGAGGGAAAAAAACTGTAAATATCTAAGCATTATGCTGGTCTGTGACCATAATAAAGATTTGCTTTGCTTTCCTTCCTGAACAGATATAACAAGTAGCAAGCAGGAGTCCAGAGAGGGCAAGATAGTTTTATCAAAGACTTTCTTTAAAAAAAAATAGACTCTACTCTCTATTATTTTATTTCCAGGGTATTGTTTCAGTCTCTCTTCTTTACTGCCTTTCTTTCAAAAATAAGTAGGTAATATGTAAATGCCCAGGGACTCCATAGTGTTGCTCAAACCGTATCCTGCAGGCATTGAGACCTCTTGGGTTTCCTACTTCAGGGAGTTGTTTTACCTTGTTTGCATTGCATCATTAGTGAAAAGCCAATCTGGACCGGGTCATATGTCTGACCTGATAAGCTCAGATTCCCTCTACATCCTCCGGCGTCAATCTCGCTTCTTATAATAATAAGATGACTTGATTGGGTTTTGATGGAGAGCTGGGGTGAGCTGTGACAGAAGCTGTGGTCCCCTCCTGCTCCCATGTCAGTCCCCGATCCTGGGAAACACAAGAGATGATCCATTAGAAGCAGGGAAAGCAAAGAGAAAAAAATGCCTGAAAGAATGGGGAAATAAGGGAGATAAAGGAGGGGAAGAAAGGATAGGAAACAGGAGAATGAGAGAAAGAAAAGGGAGAGAGAGTGTTTAGAGTGGGTAGGAAAAGTGAACCCAGAACGAGGAAAACATTGCAGAGAAAAAATTAATGGGAAAAGGAGTGAGATAGTGGAAGGCATATGTAGCTGAAGGGTATTCTGAGATATTTGCATTACTTCAGATCTAGAAATATAACACTATGGTAGCCGACTAGGAGTGTGTGCCTTTGGAGAGGACAGATGCCAGCAGAGTGGTCCACAATAGAGTGGCAAGCAAGTAGCATAAGGAACAGAACTGGAGCAACTGGAAACAAGAAAGAATTAGGAATCTAGGTCAATGTCACACGGGATGTGCCTATGACAATGGGAGCCAGAGAGGAAGGCCACAGCAGTGGGAAAAGGGGCAGGTCCTTGCCATAGATCATCTTCCCCAAAGAGGGAGTAAATAGCAAGAGCTCCAAAGGAGGACTGTAGCTCTTTGCCAGCCTTCAGCATGTTCTTTTTCCTTCGAGAGACCCGCCGACTGAACAGTGAGACATCACGCCTGCAGGCATCTAGTTCCCGACATGGTGCTCAGAGGCAGTCCAAGGGTAGACATTCCCGAAGGACAAGCAGTTGGTCCCATGAAGAAGACCGGCAATCCATGCAGCGGCCCAGGATCAGGAGCACTTCTGACTCTGCCTCAACCACCGCCTCTGGATCCCTCTCTCACACCCGCTTCCAGTTGGGTGATGGAGCAACCTTGCCTGCAACCAAGCCAGAGGACAAGCCATTGCAAGAGGATGTCGGAAGGATCACCTTGCCCCATGCAGAAGATAAATGCCTAAGTATCAGAGATATGGAGCTTAGCCTCACCTCTGTCTTTGGGCAGGTAACTTAAAAAATTGGGAGCAGATGGGGGAAGCCATGACAAGGAAGAAGAGTGGGCCATCCAGGAAGAGGAGGGGGCTGGAAATCAGGGAATTTATACTTGAGGTCCAATGGAAGAAAAGCTCAAATAAGAGAAATTCTCCAGTTTTCAATATTCCACCTTCTATTATTGTAGGGTTTTTTTTAATGTTTTATCTTTTTATATAAAAAGAACCATTCTAGGCTTTTTTCCTCTTCTTATTTTTTTCATAGCTAGAAATCTTGCTTTCAAGCAATGTCCCAAATTAGCTCAGGATTTTTCAGCATTTGCTATGTTGGCTGGGGAGTTAGCCATATATGAAAAGTCATAGATTTTTTACTCATTACACTGGGACCAGATGAAGAAGTCTGGAGGCCAAGATCTGGTTCCCCCCCCCCCCCCCATTCTTTAAAATCCTTGTGAAGGAATTCCTAATCAGGAGGATTGGCCCCTCTGTAATTTAAAATTGTACCAATTTGAGATTGGTGGTGTCCCCATCCAATACTGTGGGGCTTTCGGCCATAACTACCAATTCAGCTCTTCCTGCTCCAGAAGAAATTAAGACAATTTTGCTGCATTTGTGTTGGAGCTGTGAGTGGATTTTCTCCCTCACACTGTGAAAAGCAAATGCAGTGAAGGAGGAGTGGGGTGGGTGGAGGAGGTAGCAGGATAGTGAATGTGAATGTGCCCTACAGAAGGGAGCATAGGCTGGCTATTACACAGAACAGAGCACAAGGATACTTACATAGTGGAACGAAAATGTTGCACTGGAAGTATGCTTTCCATTCTGCCATGGAAAGAAGCCTTGGTTAAAAGGCTTGCAAAAGATAACTATTCTTTGAGGATCTCACTTGCAATAGGCAGACCATGGTAAAATGTAACTTTGGATGGGTAAGTCTAATAAGACCTGAGGGGTTGTATCAATTTTTATAATATAATAACAACAAAAGGGTGGTGGATTTGGCTGTCAGATCAACAATTCAAGCCACAATTTTGCCTTTAAAATGAACAACACGACGCTAAGGCAAAGGGGAAAGTGGTGTAGATGGTCCTCATTTAGCAACTGCCTCACACAGCAACCATTTGCAGTTACACCAGTTATGAAGAAGTAACTTTCCACCAATCCTCACATTTACGAACTTTGCAGGTCTTAAAGCAAAGGAAAACTGAAGTAAGTTCATATACTCAGTTGAAGTTTCACTTAATGACTACTTCACTTAACAACCAAGTTTCCATTTCCATTGGGATTGCTAAATGAGGATTACCTGTATTTAGATACAGCGCTAAATGAGCAATAGAAGGACTGTAGTCAGAAGTCTTATTGGATATTGGATTGGCACAGTGCTAATATGAACAGTTTGTAGTTTATCAACAGTACGTGATTCGTGGATAATTGGCAATAGCAGGTAGAACATAGAACATAGAACAACAGAGTTGGGAGGGATCTTGGAGATCATCTAATCCCTGCACAAGCTGGAGAGTCTACACCATTTTAGACAAATGGCTGTCCAGTCTCTTCTTGAAAACCTCCAGTGATGGGGCATCCACAAATTCTGAAGGAAAGGCATTCCACTGCTTAATTGTTCTGTTGGGAAATTTCTCCTTAGCTCTAGGTTACTTCTCTCCTTTATTAGTTTCCTTCCAATGGTCCTTGTCTTGCCTTCTGGTGCTTTGATAAATAGTTTTCCCCTCCCCATCTTTGTGACAGCCCCTCTAATACTGGAACACTGCTATCATATCACCCCTAGTACTTTTCACCACACTAGACATACCCAATTCCTGCAATAGTTGTTCCTATGTCTTAGTCACCAGCTCCCTAATCCTCTTTGCTGCTCTTTTCTGCACTTTCCAGAGTCTCAACATCTTTTTTTATATTGTGGTGACTAAAACTGGATGCTGCTGCTATACACTGTTGGCTTATTTTTAAGTGATTGTCCACTTGGACTCCAAGATCCCCCTCACAGTTATTGGCATTGAGCCAAGTTTGATTCAGTCTATACCGGTACAGTTGGTTTTTCTTGCCTAAGTATGAAACCTTACTTTTATTTACTTTGAATTTCATTTTGATAGACAGGGCCCAATGTTCAAGTCTGTCGAGATCCATCTGGATCTTGAGCCTATCTTCTGGGGTGTTGGCTATTCCTGCCAGCTTAGTGTCATCTGCAAATTTGATGAGTTCCTTTCTATTCCCTCATCTAGATTGTTTATGAATATATTGAAGAGTACTGGGCCTAAAACTGAACCTTGGGGAACCCCACTACTTTGTTCCTTCCATATGGATGTAGCTTGTTGAGGACTACATGTTGAAGCCCTTTACAAATCCATCTGGTGGTGATGCTGTCTATCCCACATTTTTCTATCTTACCAAGAATACTGTAAGTTGTCAAATACCTTTGCCAAATGCCTTTCTAAAATCTAAATATATACTATGTCCGTGGCTTTTCACTGATCTACTAATTTAATCACTTTGTCAAAGAATAAAATAAGACTTGTTTGGCATGATCTGTTTTTGATAAAACCATGTTGGCAACTGATTATAACTTTACTTTTACTAGAGGTTTGCAGATTTGTTGCTTGATTGACTTTTCCAAAATCTTTCCAGATATTGATGTCAGGCTGATTGATCTGTAATTTGCTGGATCTGGGGTCCCCACCCCAACCCTTTTTTTTTGAAGATGGGAACCACATCAGCATTTTTCCAGTCCTTAGGTGGTTCCCCTGTGTTCCAAGAACTTTGAAAGATGTGGTTCAAAGGTTCTGAGATCACATCTACCAGTTCTTTCAAAACTCTGGAATGTAATGCATCTGGACCAGGGGTGGGTTCTACTTAACCTTTACTACCGGCTAGCAATGGAAATGCATGCACACTTTTGCACAGAAGCTTCTGCGCATGTGCAGATCACCCGTGATGACGTCATGGTGGGTGGGCGGAGCTTCCTGCCAGTTTTACTACTGGTTCTATAGAACTGGACCGAACTGGGGGCAACCCACCACTGATCAGGACCCGGAGATTTGAATCTATCTAGAGCTGACAGGTGTTCTCTTACCTTATTTTTGCTTATTTTAATTTGCATTCCTAGCCTGTCTTTTACGGTTTTGTTTTTGGTAAGTTGTTTGTATTTTCTTTGTGAGTGAAGAAAGATATAAAGAATGAATTAAGCAGTTCTGCTTTCTCTTTACTGCCTATTACTTTCTTGCCATGTTCTCCCATTAATGGATCAATTGGGTTTTTTTTTAACTTTTCTTGTTTTTTATGTGTTGAAAGAAACTTTTAAAATTGTTTTTGACATTTGTTATAAGTCTTAATTCATTCTGAACCTCAGCTTGCTTAACTTCATTTTTGCAGGTTCAGGCAACTTGTTGGCATTCTGCTTTAGTTATTTGTCCCTCTTTCCATTGTTTGTACTTATCCCTTTTTTCTTTCAATTTCAATTGGTCAGAAAGTTCTTCATGCATTCATGCTGGGGTTTTTCTTGATTTTCTTGTGATTCTTGATTTTCTTGGTTGAGCCAGTCTTTCCTGGTTTGATGCTGCTTCATGCAGTCTAAAAATGAGGTGATATGTGAAGCTTCCTTGTTGATGTCCTATGGGGTCTTATGCTTCCTGAAAACCATATCATCTCTAGAAAAACACATACCCAAACTTGAACAAACTCATTTAAGATCTGAATAAAATGACTGCACATTGATTGGTTTCTCTTTGTCTCAAAATCAAGTTAAGGTATATAATTACTTCTTCACAGAACATGTTGACTTCAGAGATTGCAAAACATGAAATGAAATACTATTTTTATGAGATCTCCAAGAAGCACATATTCTTTCATTCTTTTCCTATGCAAATACAATGGTCACCAACACATCTGAAATATTACTTTTTGGTGAATAATCTAAGATCTAAGGATCCAACAATCAAGAAATGTGCCTCTGTAATGGTATGAGGAAATGACTTTGGGAGATTGGGGAAGAAATACTGCCTAGGGCAGTGATGGCTAACCTTTTTGCCATTGTGTGCCAAAAGTGGGGGGAGCGCAGGGGGGGCACACACATGCGTGCCCACACCCATAATTCAATGCATTCCATGCCCTCCCATGCATGCACCACCCCCACTCCTTACGCTTTTGGCACACAATGGCACGGTGGGCCTGGTAGGCCTGTTTTCCACCCTCCCCAGGTTCCAGAGGCTTTCTTGGAGCCTGGGGAGGGCAAAAACGGCCTTTCCCACCCCCTGGAGGCCCATTTTGACCTGTTTCCCGACTTCCAGTGGGCCCAGAAGCTCCAAAAATCAGCTGGTCGGCCCACACATTTGTGCCGGAGGTGAGCTAGGTGCCCACCGATATGGCTCCGGGTGCACCTGTGGCATGCGTGCCATAGGTTCGCCATCACGGGCCTAGGAAATGATCAGATAAGTGGGGGGCATATAGCCCACAACTGCATAATGTGAAGAGACTCAGTAAAGGAACCTTCCTAACTTCTCAGACTGTAAAAGAGATAGTGGGAGATTTGTACTTTCAGATGTGCAAGATTCTGTTAATGTAACCTTACAATAAACTAGACTTAGTTCATCTGGTCATGTTTCCTGTCTGATCAATTTAGGAAGGCTGACAGCCTCAGACTAGCCTTGGTAAAGTAGCAATAAAGCTTATTTTATGGAAAAAAACATATTCAGATTCCAGGATGTGTCTATACCTGCAGTGATTAGAACTGAGCAGGCAATGGCTTTCTCTGTGACACCCTGTGGAAATGAAAGTCAGACTCTGAAGAAGCAAGATAGAAAGAGAGAGTACTGATGCTTTTAAATGTGGTTGGAGAAGTTTATTGAGAAAACCATGGACAAATTAACCCAGGCACAACTGATCTGGCTGAAATGATCATATTTTCGATATATTATGTTTGCTCTTTTGAGAAGGCTATAATGCTGGGAAAAGGGAGAGGAGAAGTGAGCAACTTTATTTGTTATAATAATTTGATTAATTGTATAAATCTGCAAATTTTCTGTGAACAGATGAAGCTAGTCAATGAATACGATTGCTCTGGCATAACACTTCCACTCTTAAAGCTTTCTATTTTTTTCTAATCTAAACCTGGGCCTTTCCCCTATGTTATATTTGAATTTTCAATAAGCCGAGGAAGACTACTTTGTATTAGAAAGGCCTTAAATATGTAAACAAACAAGGCTGAATTTCTCTGGATGCCTTTATGACTCACAAAAGTTGACCAGATTGTATGACCCAAATATGCTTTTAAAATAAGCCCTCGATTTGTTCCAATTTTCATAAATGCTACAATTGTAGTTTTATTTCTCACTGGGGAATTGTTTAGACAAGATATTGTTTTTCCATTTCCAATATTTCTCTCTTCAAATTTCTGTCCTGAATTAGTGTTATTTATAACAGATGTTCAGCTCTAGTGAGAATGGCCTTGAGTGTCTAAATACAGTGGATTTTACTAATTCATTGAGATCTTTTGCCAGTTGTATGTGCTACTTTGTACGTCCAATGATGCCAGTAGGGCTACAACATCTATACTCAGTGGAAGCAGTCCATCCTTGGTGCAAATATTTCAAAATATAGATGATTGTCACAGAGATTATGGCCACATATACTCTGACAGAGAGGGAGATCGGTTTATGATCCAGGGACTTTCCGTTTGCAGGCCTCTGACTGAGATGGGTTTTTGGAAGGAGGCAAGGGGAACAAACTATGGATAATGTTTTCCTTCCTGGGATACTGCTGCGCACAGAGAAAGAGATGCCTGCTTGCCCCTCCATTCTCTGTTTCAGCACCATCTATTATTGAGTTTTGCATAATCCTGAGGATTATGGTACTACTCTACGCCTTTCCCCCTCCATTTACTTTCCCTTAATATTCTAGATATATTCAACAATAAAAACCCTGAAAATCCTCAAAGAGACTAAACCTCCTAGAAGAGAATCACTTGTTACTATAAAAAACCCACTGCCATCAGCGCCAGCTGCCTGCAGCCCAATGCTCTGCTCTGTGGGATGGGGGGGCCTTAGAAGCCATGGGCAACTGCACCAAAACCCTTGGCAAGCGACTCTCCAAGGTAGGGAGAAAAAGATGGAGGGGGTGGGGGGGACCCCTTCTCATCCTGTTGCATTCCCATTTTTCTGTCTGGCTCCTTGCATGTGGCTGTTTCAGCAAGTTTGTCTACTTTCCTTGTTTCGTTATGTCTGTCCATTA
Organism: Masticophis lateralis; assembly: GCA_030761175.1. Lineage (NCBI taxonomy): Eukaryota > Metazoa > Chordata > Lepidosauria > Squamata > Colubridae > Masticophis > Masticophis lateralis. The sequence goes on along the minus strand of JAUDYJ010000001.1, from coordinate 242,212,811 downwards.
ATGTCCGGATTTGAGGCCTGAATTCTCTTAGAAAATATGGCAAAATGTCCTCATTTGGTGAGTGTTTGTGGAAAAATTCTTTGCTTTGCCCTGTCTCAGACTAATGGTCTTTGAGGTATCATCCCAAGATCCTTTAGCTCTAAGAAAAAATTCTCCAAATTTACAGAAGAATAATTCAGGAGGCTGAAAATGGCCCTTATCTTTCTCCCTGTTTTAATCCTTAGTTTACCAGCCAGATCTATTTCTTGCATCTAGTGAGTGGGGGGAATGAACAAGTTGTAACCCAGGATCAGAAAATATTCATGGAATTGGGTCCCATTGTTTATGCATTCTTGCACTCGCTCAAGGTCAGTCATCTCCATTCTTGATGACTAGGTGAGAAGAACTAGCCTGTATCCCAGTATTTGCATACCATTTTTGTACACCGCTTAGACTATCAAATTAAGGAAAGGGTGACAAGACAGAATGGGAGGGAAGAGAGTGGTGAATTGTTCAGTGAAGGAAACAAAACATGTATGTTGGAAAAAAATATTTAGGTGTAATAGGAGGAAATCTATGTAGCTCAGGGCTGAATTTTTGGATTCTTGAGGTTCTCTTGGTTGTTTTCCTATAGATGTTTCATTACCATGTTAGGTAACATCATCTCTAGGCTTATGTTTCTGCCCGTTGTCAAGAGTCATGTTTATGTAATCGTCAAAGCACTCTTAATTGTAACTTTTGTAAATCTTTGATAAAGACATTCAATCAAAGCTAAACAATAACAACAACAACAAAAGAGAGAAGCTGCCAAACAATTTTTAAATTTGAAAGCATGAGGAAGATGGTCTCTGTAACCAAATTCTCATGAACAGGTCAGCCCAGTTTTTATCTCTGCCTATGTTGCTTCAGTATAGAACGGCATAAATAAGCACTCTATATGATTTCATAATCCCCTTTTTGTTAAATTAAAATGGATGATTTAGTATGCATTTTTGGACGAGTTTGAAAAATTGTAAGTTGTGTACTTATGTGGCAAAGAATATTTACTCAGAGTTAGGGCATTCTTTTACACCACCCATGTTTTAATGACTTTTTACTACATACCATTTAAAAATCAGTTTTACTTGTATTTAACTTTTATATCCATTGCTGGATAGAAAGTATGGGTGTTTTAATGCAACACACATGAAGGACATCTGGTTAGGAAAGAAGCATAGTTTGCCAAGAACCCTGCTAAAGATTCATTGCCCTCCTCGCCAAACTTGAGATTCAGTCTAAATCTGTAGGGATAATATGTAGGACAAAAAGCAGAGAGAGCATTAGGAAAAATGAGCACACCTATCCTAAAGGTGTTATTGTTAGGATCCAACACTTGAGGCATTGGTGTATGAATCCCAGCAGCATGACATTTTGGAAAGAGTGAAATATGTATTCTACATTTCCCTAAAACCATGCGTATGCATTGAGTAGGTGCCACGAGTATCATCTATGGCCGGGGTGTCAAACTCGCGGCCTGCAGGCTGGCTGCATCACGTGCTGACCACGCCCATGCCTAGTTTAGCGAAGAGGGGGGAAATCGCGATACATCAGGTAACAATGCCATTATGATGTGAGTTTGACACCCCTGATCTATGGTATTAGGAAAATACACCTGCTTGTACTCCAGCATGGATCCTGCTGCGCTGGTGTTATAAAGGCTTTTGACTCCCATTAAGGATTCACTGAAGGGTTGTGCAGGTTGAAATATACTGTACCATCAACTGGCTGACATCAATTGATGGATGTTAAGGTATTCCTCAGCTGGTAACATTTCTCTGTTGTTCCTTGTTTTTCTTTTGTATTTCTTTTTCCTTTCTGTCTATTCTTTCCTTTCCATTACATTCTTTCCTTTTCTAGAATCTCCCAAGAGTCAGGAATCTTAAATCCTCGGGCGTGATAGTATAGGGCCTTTAATCCAACATACCTAATTGCAGGCTATTGTGAAGGAGAATAAGCAACCCTCAGAAGCTCTTGAGTCCCCAACCTCTTCTAACAGCAAGCTGGATGAAATGGCTGATGGCACAGAGCATCCATCTTTGCAGAATTACTCAATGTTGCAGGGCTTGGTGGGGCCAGCCTGCATCTTCTTGCGCCAGAGCATCGCCATCTCATTGATCGTACGTACTCTGCTTCTCCTGTAGCTGCCACCATATCTCGACTTTCCGCAATGACCCTCTGCCCTGTCGGTATGATTCTGCTCACTTACCCTTTGTGTAGTTCCCCCACTGCTCCACTATGAATTAGCTTACCTTCAGAGTTTTCTGCTCCCTCAGAAATCCCACCTGGCACCTTTTCTACGTACAAATTATAAATCCCTGGATGTATAAAAGTGTCCTTCAGTGACTTCATTGCCCCTATGTCAAAAGCTCGGAAACTGGAAATATTAATAATTAATAGGGATATATTGATACACAGTTGTTTCATGCACATTATGTTACTGCATGCCCGATAAATCAATAATATTTACACCATGCCATAAAAGAGGAAAGTGAGTTACTGGGGTTAGATGCTAAAGACTGTGAAGGAAAGCAAAGCTCTTAAGGCTATTTGGTAGTTCATGGCAAAGACAATCTCCTATTTTGAGACTCCACAATGAGCAGATCGATTTTTTAATAGCAGCTTTTGAACAATCCTCCAACTAGGTCAACCCTTTTAACATATTGCCATACTTTACCTGCTCAATGTCAATATCCACAAAACACCCATTTTTAAAAGGAACTACAACCCATGATCCATTGGGTTATCCTTCTTTCTACATATAATATAGGCTGGCATTCTTTCTCCTCCCCTCAGGATTCCCAGAAGAACCCTGGGAAAATGTCCTCCTTCACCTTGGCTGACACAATATTACCTGCCACTTTGCTGGGGGAAGTGGGAAAAAAGGCCATCCTAAACAGTGATGTAAATTGCACCTGTGCTCCTCATCCCGGTGTGTTCCCAAGGGCCCCTCACTCTACGTTGATCAATAGCGCCCCCCTCAATCCTTGTCCACCAGCAGGTATCTGAATTACTCCTCATTCTTCCCTCACCACCCACTAAGAAAATTTAAATTTCAGCCTTGTTTCCAAAGCATCCAATCACCAATCCCCTATCGGGCTTTGCTGTCAATTGGATGCAAAGGGTATGTCCCTCTCATTTTTCCTTGCACCATGCATCCTATGGCTTTCAGGAATGTGTAATTAGAAATAACAATCTCAATAACTGCGGCAATCAGCAGTGATGCTGCAGTAACCCCAACTTTGCTAATACAACTTGTGAAAGATTCTTGAAATTTCAATTACCTCAGAATAATGGATCCTGGATTCTGGATGCATTCTTTAAATTAGCCCATTTGAGTACCTTAATTCAAAACTTGTTGCAAAATGTCCTCCTCCTGATTCACTGTTTTGCCCAAGTGAAGGTTACAAATGGATGGGGGAATCAGACATAAAAGGTGTTCAAATAAGCATCAGTTGACAAACTGTTTCTGTTTTGTCTTTTCACTGGCCTCTACCCTTGTTCTCTCCTTAGGACCGAAAGCTGCGAACAGAAGAAATTGAAGGTAAAATGAAAAATACTTTCTCATAATTCTTTTTTAGGTCTTTTCAAGCTCAGCTAGTCTGCACGCTGATCTGAAATCTAGGGCCCTGCAGGCAGCTGAAAAAATTTTTGAAAGACATGTCCAGGAACAGGTGATAAGCTGACAGCTGAGGGCAGCATAGGGCTTGACACTAGTCATTACATGATGCTCCCCTTTAAATTTTGATATGCTCCCCTGCTCTGAAAGAAAATAGTTCTTAATCCTAGTAATTCCATAGTATCATTTAAGGTATTTTCATCTTCCCCTCAATCTGCCTCTCACTTCCAAAGGAGTCTCAGAACAGCCCACAACTGTTCCTGCAGAACTCAAGCTGAAGGGGAAAAAAAATAAGGGTGGCCAGGCCACCTTCGTCCTTCTTCTGTCACTGCTTTGTTGTTAGAAGGATGTGGTGCCACTATAGGCACCTCCATCCTGTGTGGTCGTGCATTTTTGCCATTTCTGCTGTGAAAAGTTTCACACTTCTAATTTTGTATGGTTTTGTCATTTTGCCTGGGTTTATGAGCTTGTTTCACTGAGAATATTTTTAATGGGAAGCAGATTAAATCAATGGTACAGGCAATATAAATAACAAATATCCCTCAATAAACGTGGAGTGCAAAACCAAACATTATTTCATTTCTGTAATGGAGGAGGTTGTTACCCTTTAATGAATGCTACTAAATTAATGATAATTTTATCATTTAAAGAATTGTAAGGATTTTTTTTCCTCTGGTGTGTGTGAGGACCTTTCTCCCAGCTTCAGTCTTGTTTAGCTTTTCCTCTAACATAGCAAGAATTAAAAGTCATTGAAAGATTATTGTTATGGCTGTGTTCCCTGTGTACTTCACAACTGAAGTAACACACATTGCTGTCTAAAGGGGGTCTCATAAGACCTAAAGTCTAAATCTTCATTAGTCGACCCTCCTGCTAAGAAGGGGACTGCTACTAAATGAGAATTTATTGTGCAGCTACACTCTCTTGTTTATAACACTTTGTGAGACCAACTGACGTTTGCAATTCTCCCATTTTTCCCATCATTTTCTTCTACTGCAGAACTTCAGTTAAAGATGGCAATGTTGAAATAATAGCACAATTTTTAAAGATGAGGAAAGGAAAATACATCAAACAAAGTGGGAAAAACAGTCCCAGGAAAGATCAGTTTCCCCCCCCCCCTTTTTTTTAAATTCTTGTACTTTTTATTTAACAAAATAAAACTAGTGGTGATCTTTTTAAAATAAAAGGTTTGCTTTTCTATCACGAGTCTGGACTCTGGAGGATGTGAAGGCCATCCATTATAATGAGACTTGTAATGATTCACCTGCAATGGTGATGGCTGCATTGCTGGAAGATCTGTAAGACCAAGTTAGGGACAGATTGTCATGGAGAAAATTATCTTTGTGGTTGCTAAGTGTTCACTGATTTAATTGTTTGTAGTCAGAATCAAGAATTAATGTTAGTAAGGTATCATTTTGCTTATTTAAACTGGGAAAATCAAGTTTGAGAGTTTCTACTTAACATTGTGAAACTGTCTATCAGGAGTTATGAAATTATTCAGAAAACTGGATTTTCTGATAAACTTTCACTGAGCAGTTGATGAAATACAGGCATTATCAAGGGAATTAATGGAACGGAGCCTAGAGATTTACACATTTTGCTGCTATCTTCTAGCTCTCTATTGTGGGTACTTTTAAAATACTATACTAATTTGCTAAAAAAAATAGGTGTAAATTATTGTAAATCACTGATTTAATTTAGTATTTAATTGCACCAATTTGTTTTGTTATTTGTTTTCTCAAGCTATGTTTTCTTTTAGGTACAATGCTATTCTTTGCTTCTTTTCTTTACCCTATATCCCTTCTCTGAAAATTTGGGATTTGAATGCCCATGGAGCAGGGGTGGGTTCTACTTACTTTTACTACCGGTTCGCAATGGGGCCGCGTGCACTTGCTCGCTTTGCTCACATGTGCGTGCGCTCTTCTATGCATGCGCAGAAGCATTTTCATGATATCAAGGTCAGCGGGCAGGACCTCCTGCCGGTTTTACTACCAGTTCTATAGAACCAGTGCAAACCTGTGGCAGCCCACCACTGCTATGGACCATTTTTGGTCTAATTTTCCTTGAGTAACTTCCAAAGCCACTATTAAACTGGAGCAGAGATGTTAGAATTGGTAAAAATATTGTGCATATTGCATTCAGTCACTCCATTTCCACTTTTGTATCAATACAGTGCATGCAAGGCATGGATGGATCATAGGATTTTCAAGGAAAACAAATTTAGGAAAAAAAGGGTAATGTGGTTCAGCAATAACAATTTCGGATTGCTGCCAAGATATAGGGATCCTATATCGACAGAGCTGAGCACATAGGATAAAAGACTGGAAGTATTAACCTCTGTCTATGGAGATTCTCAGTCATCCAGGTCATGGTTGTCCCAAAGGTGCTTTTTCAAGAGGCAACTGGACTTTCTTGTTTTTCTTTGAAGACATTTCACTTCTCATCCAAGAAGCTTCTCATCCAAAAAGCTTCTGAGTGAATGGTGAGGAATGGAAGGAATGGAAGTATGTGCAAATCTGTACATTGCGGAAACAAAATAACCACTTCATAAATGCATGCCACAACATAAGAGAACAAACCCATCAGGACAAGATTCAGCAGTCAGTCTGCCTGTAAAAGACAAAGGCCACTCTTTTGGAGACAAGGAAGTCCACATTTTGGACAGAGAGGACCGCTGGTTTGAAAGAGGGGTCAAAGAGGCCATCTGAGGTCAAAACTGAACAGCCCTCTCTCAACAGAAGGGAAGGGATATGACATCATCTATTTCCAGTCTACAACACAGTCCTTTCAACAGCTCCCAAAAGGCTTCATGCTCATTTGCACTACTCAAGTGATCCTGAGAACCCAAATAAACCTCCAAGTGGCCTCAGTGACTCTAAAGGAATGCAAATGACCAGCTATCTGCAAGGAGTATAAAACCTTCCATTCCCCACCATCCAGTCAGAGCTGAAGAAGTTTCTTGGATGAGAAGTGAAACATTTTCAAAGAAAAAACAAGACAATCCAGCTGCCTCTTGAAAAAGCATCTTTGGGTATTAACCTCTTATTTTTGAAACCCTTTTGCCTACATACCCTTCTGTCTGGGTATAGGTGGCTTGGTAATTACTGCTACCACTGATACTTTCCAGAGAGATTTTATGTGGTGAGAGAGAAATAGGACCCTCATAGACAATTTGCTTTATTAAGATAAAAAAAGGAAAAAATATTTTAAAAGGTATAAATTCCTTTGCTCTACCTCCTTGAGCTGTGTCTCTAAGGAAATCAATGCCATCCCTTTGTGGGATTCATCAATCTCGCAAGGCTTGTCTAGAATCAAAAAAATATTAAAACGGGAAAGAGAAAATGCAAAAATCAGTTTGTAGTTTTAAGCTTTGTGCTAAAATATTCGGTGGCTGTTAGCTCTTCAACGTGGTCCACACATGAAACCAAAACCATAAGTACCAATGCTACCTTTATTGTAAGATTACTATAGTAAAACCTTGCAAGTCTGAAGGCACTTGGCCCCTCCTGGGCCTTAGCCTACTAAGGAGGGTCCCTTCTGAGATGCTTTCTCCACCCCTGTCTTTCCTTTAGATTTAGTTCTCTCTTATCAGACTGTTGTCAAGGCTGTGATTCTTCCTCCTGTCTCCAAGGTTTTTCACAGCCCATTACATTGGAAAGAAGATAAAAATACACATTTCAATTTAAAAGGATCTCTCACTGAAAAAAAATGCAATTATATGAAGAGAAGGGCTGTATCTTGTCACCTGGTATAAGGGCTGGCAGGCAGGCTGCAAGTGTAGACCAGAAGGTGGGGATAGAGGCTTACCTGCCTATTAACTGTAGTTTGTTATAATAAGTTCTCTCCTTTCAGAGCTCAAGGAGGCTTTTCGGGAGTTTGACAAAGACCGTGATGGCTACATCAGTTATAAGGACTTGGGAGAATGTATGCGAACTATGGGCTTCATGCCTACTGAAATGGAACTCATAGAATTATCTCAACAAATTAGTACGTACCTTCTTCTATAAGTCTATAATGCCTAAGGAATACTATGCAGTAAGGGATGTCACATTGAGAAATGTCTTCCAGTTACCTTTAATATGGATTCTGAGCTTTTCCTCCCCTGCCTCTTTACCTTTGAGTGCTGGAATTATAATCAGCAATATCTTTTGACTGCCTCTCATTCTTGAATTGCTTTTACAGCACGGATGTTAAAACTGACATTCATCTCTTGACCCCGCCACTGGTGGGTTGCTACTGGTTTGCCCTGGATTGGGTGAACTGGTAGTGGTGGCGGCAGGAGGCTCCGCCCATCCGCCCAGATGCTTCTGCGCATGTGCAGAAGCTTCTGTGCATGACCAGAAGGGTTGTGTGCATGCACAAGCGCGTGCATGCCCATGAGCAAACCAGTAGCAACGGGTTTTGAAACCCAACCCTGGATCCCTCCCAATCTTTCATCCACCTTGTTATGAAGAGCATCCTTGAAATTATCTGTTACCTTGACTAGGAATATCTCAGGCTGACAAGTATTAATGGAAGTATTAATGGAGAGAAAACAAGAACAGCACTGGAGAGACCCACTTTCAAGATCATCCTTAGTCAAGAAACTCAGAGTGATTTTGAGCCAATCACTGTCTCTCAGCCCAATCTACCTCAAAGGATTTTCAGGGTGGAGAAAAATGACAGATGGGCACAATATGTACATAACTGTGAGCAACTAGATGAAATAGCATATAAGCATATAAGTTAAATGAATAAATAGAACCCCCAAATCTTAAATCTTTGCTAGCATTGTGAACTGTACTTAGAAACCCATCGTAAGAAATGAAGGGACTCCAAAATAGATGTCATATTATCCTGTCAATGACTACCAGTTAGCAAGCAATCTACCTGCATGTTGAACTAACTGCAGATTTCAGGTGGTCTTTAATGATAGCCCCATATAAACATGTTGCAGAAGTCCACCTGAGTGGAATAAGGGTATGAGTCATTGTAGAAAATCCATGAAACCTTTTTGGGTTCCTTTTTCTCACCTCCACACAGCATTACTATTTTGTTTTGTTTTGTTAGTGCTGAGACCAAGCACACTTTTAAACCTTTTCTTTAAATCCCTCAAAAACTCTTTGAAGTCAATCCCCAATTATTTCTCCTTCAACCAGTTTGAAATGCTGAGAATGGCAGAGAATGCCAAGAACTGATCAGTATTTCCTCAGGATGACCAGTAAGGAAAAGCCAAACAAACAAACAAGTAAAATTCAAACTGCTGCAGTTCCTGGAATGAAATCTTCTCACACACACAATCCCACTCAAATGAGAAAGAGCTACCACCCCCATTTCCCCGTCCATGTTTTCAGATTGAATTTTATGAATAGTCTGAATGTTGTTGTTTAAACAATCTGAACAGTTGCTAGAAAAGGAGCCACTCTGGTTTCTACAGCTTCTGTCACGAGTGTCGATGGGTATGTGGGTGCCTTTGTGTGTCTCAAAAAAGTCTAGATAGCAGCCACCACTATGTAATCAAAATCTCACCCTTTGGAGACCCCTGGATTTTGCTGAAAAGATTGTGAACTGTGATGCTGCAAGGGTAGCATGTTAGTCATTTTGCAGCAAAGTAAGGCACTTTTCCCAATGGCTCTAACCATGGTGGTTGGCTACTGTGCTAAAATGGGTGTACTTGATCCATGTTGTTTTGACTTTTTCAATACCATTGCAAGTGTTCCCAGGAGTCCCGTAACCCAAGCAAAGCAAGTAGATGTGAAATGAAGAATAATGCTTTTTCGCTTCTTTTCTGCAGGGACAAGCAGACTGCAAAGCTCCAGGGGGCTATTTAGGTTTTTCTCCCGCCCCTCCCCACCCCCCCTCGCCCACCAGCGATTGCCTTGAAACAAAAGTTCCTTAGAGGATATGTGTTAAACAGAGGTGGGAGGTTCAAGAAAAGGGGTGAGGCAAGAATTTCCATCAATGAAGAAAAGAACCATGCAGAAACAGATTGTTTCAAAGCTTTGGAAACAGTAATACTAACCTTGCTGCAGTTGCAGCTGAGCTGAACATACTGGCTCAGCTTATTGAAAATAGACAATGGAACAGGATGGCAGGGGCCAAAACTGTTTTCAAATGAAGATAGAAGCCTCACATGAAATATGTCCTGAATGTGCAAATGGTTGTGCTAAGGAAAAACTACTGACTGTGTAGACTTTCTAACAGGGTTCAAATTCTGATTATTTAGAAAGCACCTGAGGGCAGGACAAGAAGCAGTGGATGGAAACTAATCAAGGAGAGAAGCAACCTAGAACTAAGAAGAAAATTCCTGACAGTTACAACAATTAGTAGAGCAACTTGCTTCCAGAAATTGTGAATGCTCCAACACTGGAAGTTTTTAAATAGCGATTGGACAACCATTTGTCTAAAATGGTATAGGGTTTCCTGCTTGAGCAGGGAGCTGGACTAGAAAACCTCAAGGGTTCCTTCCAATTCTGTTATTCTATTCTATTCTAGACTGGTAACAGTCATTTTACTTTAAATAAATATACATAATCCACATAAAAGGGAATTCTGTTGGGGGACATGGTAGTTAGAAAGATGAAACTCAGTTTCTCCCAGTATGAGATGGCCTTGGCTCATGATATAAAATATTTAACTTTGTGTTGCCCAGCTTCTTCTGAAAATGCCTTTATATGTCTACAGCTGGAGGAAAAGTGGATTTTGATGACTTTGTGGAACTGATGGGCCCTAAGCTGTTGGCAGAGACAGCAGACATGATTGGAGTTAAAGAGCTGAGGGATGCTTTCAGAGAGGTGAGCTACGGTTATACAGTTACAGTTATAAGGATCAGAGGTAGTAGTATGCATGCCTGCTACCTTCCCATAATACATTATGGCTAAATACGTTAATAATGATTTACTGAATAAACCACATTTGGCTAGTTTCAGTCATAGACTATTGCTTACAAAACAGTTCTGGATGAGTTGAGTCAACACACTAAGCCATAAATAAGCAAATCACACTGAATCATAGAGTGGGAAAACCATATGTAACAAATTGCATGATCACATATGCTGAGCAAAGAGTGGCTGGATAACAATATATTGTGGATGTTTAATTTTGATTAAATTGTTGCAGCTTTGATTCACACTTTTAAGTTGGGCAGTATCAACAACCATCAAATGCTTTAAACAATTGATATGTGTACCTTCAAGATGATCAACCGTTTCATTGACCTAAAAAATAAATAAGAATCAAGTCACAAAGTGAGAAACTGACACCAGAAATTATGTCCTGAATTTTTCATTTTTGGTTCAGCATCAAAGCGAAGAGTGAATGATTTAGTCATTGCTAGATGTGCCAGATGACACCAAGGACTCTGAGGATTATTCTCATTCCTAAAAACAGAGGCCCCTGTTACTCAAATTTTCCTCCAGCTTTACATAAATACAGAGGTTCCACAAGCAGAAGTAAAAAGAAATACCTCAGTTATTCCTTAAGGATACATGAAACTATTGTTAGGTTGTACACTATTTAAAAAATAACTCTAAGGCTAACTTGTAAAGGAAACAAATCTTCACTGTTTTAATTAAGTTTTCTCTTACCATGTAAAGTATCTTTGAGTAACTCTCTTATTCTTGATACACATAGATTCTAATGTGATATTTAGACAAGAAATATCTTTATCATATTTTAGCTTTTTGAAGTGTTGTTGCGAAAGAAACCTTCAATCAAGTTTTTCTCTGCAGAATTCTGAGGAAAATTCAGGGGTATTGTTTTTCTTCAGTTTTTCATCCTTGACTAAGAAGTATATCCTCCATACTTTAACCGCTGTTTATTTTTTACATTCTTCTAGGTCATGCTAATGCCCCACCTTCAGACTTTCCCTCCTTCCTTAGGTAAAACTGACATAAAGGCATATTCTTTATGTATCAAAAGAATTCGTACCAATAAGGCATTAGAGAAAATTGATAGAGAAACTAATCAAGTACTTGTGAAATTAACAAGAATCCTCCTTAGTATTTTCTGTTTTACTGGAATCATCTAGGTATAGGAAATAATTAAATGCTGGACTCCAAGGATGTTATATATTTGGGGTTTCATTGAAAACAAGTCACAAGTCTGCAGGCAGGGAAAATTATTTAGTGTAGTAACTGGAGACTTATGGTGCCATTTGGAACTGGGTAAGCAAAATTACAAGTGGTTATTTTCAGGCCATTAGGAACCATCCTCTTGTAACATGCAGAAACCTAAATGTTTAATTCACATATACTGTAGCTGTCAAGCTTTTGCCTGAATACATCTAGCAAACAGAAATAAATTCACCATCTCACAGAATGATTAGAGTGTCAACATGCTCTTCTTGTTAACAAACTGGGTAGAGTTTCCCTTCCTGTAATTTAAATGCATTCTTCCATGTCTATGACTCTGGGATGAGAGAAAAACAGTTTTTGTGCACAATAACGTATTTAGGAATTTAAATTGTGTTATCATTGTTCTCAAGAATAACATTCACAGTTCTTTCAATCTCTTTTTATAGATTTAGTTTTTTATAGATTTAATTTCTAATCCCTAATCATCCTCATGGCCTTGTTCTGAGCCTATTCCAAATTCTCTGAATCCTTCTTAAGTAATACTTCTTAACTGTAGCAGCTACCATAGATGTAATGAATGCTTTTTCAGGCATGATTTTGGTTTTGAATTTTGCAAAATTCACGAGTATACATTGTAATGTTATTATGTGCAGCTGCTTGAAATGTCTGCTGTATGCAAGCCTGTTTGGATGGGTAGGATGTATACGTAAGGATGTATTGTATTGTATTGAATTACATTGTGCTGTATCAACTATTTGTTTACTGTTTTACTTATTTATATCCTGCCTTTATTATTTTTACAAATAACTCAAGGTGACTGACATATCCAACACATCTTCTTCTTCCTATTTTCCCCACAACAACAACCCTGTGAGGTGGATTGGGCTGAGAGAAAGTGACTGGTCCAAAGTCACGCTGGCTTTGATGACTAAGGTGGACTTGAACTCACGATTTCCCGTTTTCTGGTCTGGTGCCTTAACCACTAGACCAATTGCCATTGTTTATTAGTCAGCTAAGAACAGAAAGCAATACTAGGTTCAAATGAGACTGGAGAAGTATGAGAGATAACTAAATGAATAGTGAAATAAGGTGTTTGTGTATTTTCTCCTTCCAGTTTGATACAAATGGCGATGGGCAGATCAGCATAGCTGAACTACGGGAAGCAATGCATAAGCTCCTAGGGCAACAGTTAAACTACCAAGAGATGGAGGAGATTCTCCAGGATGTTGATTTGAATGGGGATGGTCTTGTGGACTTTGAAGGTATGACAGGGAAAGTCCTTTTGGGATGAAAACTTGTGTTTTACAAATAGAGCAGGGTGTCTGAACTGAAGCCAGACTATTTGGAACTTGGTTTTGGTTTTGGGAAGGAATGTATTGAACAGGCTGGCAGAAAAAAATATATATTAGGACTTAACAATTTCTGTTTAATAGAGAATACAGTCAAAAAGGGACAGCTTGAAAGCTAAGATTTTTTTTAAATTTCAAAACAGCAAATACTAACCAGAATACCTATATATAAACTTAGCATGGCATCCTTTTAAACTCAACTACTGTAGAGCATTTTATCTTTTTCTATTGACAGGCATATTTTAACTGGAGAAGATAAACATGTGAACTCAATGGTTGTCTTTAAATCTTTACTCAGTGAAGATTTTTACTCAGTAAAAAACGGCAAAATCATGTTTTGCTTCTATAAAGCTCTGTTGCCTCTTGCAATGTATTTACCTTTCTTTCTTTCATTCTTTTTTTTAAGGGAGGGTGTCCATTGATACATATACATCTGTTTCTTGGCCAAACTAGTGTATGATGAAATATTGTAATATTGGAAAAATGAGGTGAATTTTTACAAAATGAGGATCTATAGCTAACTACTCCATTCCTACTTCTCAGCAATGTTTTTAAAAATGATACATTCTTCCTTCTCTCCTAATGTGTTGATATCCTGGCTCTTCTCCATATAGAGTTTGTACGGATGATGTCTCGCTGAGAAAAACAAGCAACAATGTAAGAATGAAGTGCCTTGAGAAGGACAACTGCCATAAATTCCAGCTTCAATCAATCCAGCCATTAAGCAGCAAAGAATTTCCCACATATCTTGTGTTTTTTGCCTGGAACCAAGCAGCTATTCCTAAAATCCAGAGAGTTCAGCTAGCTTCAGCACCTTTAAAGATGTTGTGGACATTAAGCAGATGAATACCAGATTTCTGTATTAAACGTGGCCATGAACATTAACTCCAACTTCCCATAGATTTCAGATGCCATCATATCTTGTTAACTGTTTGCTGTTAACACTGAACTTCCACTTTGTTCATTCCAAGCAGGCTTAACCAACAAACCTCCCTAATTGTTCTGTCTGTATTTGTGAAAATATTCCAAATACCTCTGTTCTACTATAAGAAGGACTGTTTCTCTTTATTTGTTCTTCCTCTAACAGCTGTTTTCTGTTTCAAAATATATTTTACTTTCCACTGTGGCATAAATAATATTTCCTTATTCCTGATATGCCATATAAGTCATAAACTCGTAGAAATGAAGGCAAATATACACGTTCCAGGATAACAATGCAAAATTGAATCGGTCACCAGAACTAGAGATTTACTGTAGTAGAGAATCTCTGGTCCCGTTGATTGACCAAAATTCAATTTTGCACCACAAACTCTTCCTCCTAAGCAGGATAGAAATGCAAAGGGGTTGACTTATGGCCCCAAATAGAATTACTAGGACCTAGATAGGCAGCTGGTTATATTAAATCAGTTTTAATGTCTGAATAAAAGTGATGATACAAAAATATTGATCAAGTCCACAGGAAGTAGCATCTGTGATCCAGAGATTTATCTATTTTGATGGAGCTGGAATGCTAGATACTGCTTCTTTTGTCTAATTCTAGGACATATGTCTTCCATGCACTCCATGAAAACATATGCTTTGTAGATCACCCTCTACTATGCCAGAGTACATGAGACAAAACAATAGATAAGCCACAGGAGGACCAATTCTGATTGGATGTTAGAAAAAATATGCTAACTGTAAGAACATATTAGTAGTGGAACCAATAACTCAGAGGAAGGTAGACTCCATTTCACTGGTTGTGGTCCAGCAAAGACAATTATTTGTATGAGATGCTTTAACTTGGATTCCTGCATGGAGGAAACACGATGACTAAATGTCCCCTTTCGGGACGATGATAAAAATATATTAATCTATTTTATTAGTAATTTTGTATTTGTATTGGTAATTTTTAGTCTTCTGGAGAACCCTAGAAACTCTTGGAAGCTTGCTAGAACTCCCACAAAAAAATAAAAATAAAAATGTTGAACTAGCTTTCCTATTGTGTTTTTGAAAATGTACAGCCTAAGGGGAATGTAGAATGAGCTTTAAGATGCACTCAGACACCAGAACCCAGCATGATGTCCTGAATAAGTGTGCACCAAAATGTTTCACAATTTCAGAATGATTTCACAGCAGACAAATAAAAGTCTATGAAGATAGGGATTCCAGAGAAATCCAAATTAAAGCATTCCCAAAAGATATGTAGTCCCCTCCTGAATACATTGAGCAAAGAAAAGTAACTGCATTGTCAAACTGTTCTTCCTGCTACTATTTTTATAACTATCAGAATGTCCCTCCTGTAATTTAAATTCATTTTCAATAACAGAAAACAGGTCTTGAATTTTTATATACGTACCTTCTTTTATTTGATTACAAACTGAATAGGAACTAGCAATATCGTACTTGAGGTCTGTCATGTCCCCTGTCACCTTTTATTCTGAAGGCCAAGCATCCTTGTTCTTTCAATTCCTATACTTCAGATGTCATTTCTAGCCTTCTAGCCTCCGCTGGTTTTCTTTGAACATGTTTCAGTTTATCTGAAACTTTCAGGGGGAATGCAGACAAGGGGAACAATTTCTTCCTATTACCTATAATAATTTGGTTATACATTTGCCTTTTTATAGCCAGATGAACTGCTGTTCATGTTCAGCTTCTAATCAACTAGTGTTCCAAAAACTGCTGCCCAAGTATTATAAACAAGCCAATAATTTTCTATTCTATAATTGCATATTTTGCTTTTGAAGTGAAGAATTTTGGCATTTGTCTCTGTTAAATTTCGTTCATTCTCAGCCCATTTCTCTAATCTGACAAATTTGTTCTGAATTTTATTTTCTTTGGAATGATCCTTCCCAGTCCTGTGTCATCTGCTAATTTAATAAGCATTTATTCTGCCTCCATATGAAAGTTACTAATAAAACATTACTTATTTTACAAGTTTTATTAATGCAAGTTGTTAATAAAAATACTGAAAGATCCAGGACCACACCTTATTCCTGCCCCCTCAATACATCACCTAGTTTGATGAAGAACCTTTGATAAACAATTGTCTGAGGACAATTTTCAGGTAGTTATGAATCTATTTGTTATACTATTACTCCACATTTCTCTAGCTTGCTAACTAGAATGTTGTTCAGTGCTTTTATTGAATGCCTTGCTGGAATAACAGTACAGTACTTCCATGATAAATTTAAAAAGTTAATTGATCAGAGTTAGTCTGTAAGATTTCTTTTGGTAAATCCAAAGAGAGTAATTTCTATGTTTGCAGATAAAGCCTTTTATGATCTGCTCTAGAATCAATATAACTCTGAGTGGTCTATGATTTGTAGGTTTCTCCTTTTTCTCTATTTTGAAGGTAATAGACTTCTCTAGTGATCTGACATTTGATTCGCTCCCAAGACTATAGGGAGTGTACTCAAAGTACACTCAGAGATAGTACAGGTAGTCCTCGATCACCTCATTTAGTGACTGTTCAAAGTTACAAGAGCACTGACAAAAGTGACCTATGACCGGTTTTCCTGCCTATGACCGTCATAACATCCTCATGGTTGTGTGTTCAAAATTTAGACCCATGGCAACTAACTCATATTTATGATGGTTTCAGGGTTCTGGGATCATATGATTATAAGCAAAGTCAATGGGAAAGCCAGATTCACTTAAGAACTGTGTTACTAACTTAACAATTGCAGTGATTCACTTAACAACTGTGAGAAGAAAGCTTTTAAAATGGAGCAAAATCCACTTAACAACTATCTTGCTTAGCTACAGAAATGTTGGGCTCAATTGTGGTTGTTAAATCAAGGATTATCTGTCTATAAAAGTAAGCTAAGCCATCAGGAAATTCATTCAGTGCTATATACCAATTAATCTGCCTCTGGAAACTTAACAGTAAAAATAATAGGTATTTCTTGATTGTGTTTCTCTCAATATCGTTAGGCATACAAGTGAATGGCTGAAGTCTTAACAAAGGAATGATGAATAGAATAGAGCTGGAAGGGATCTTGAAGGTCTTCTAGTCCAGCCCCCTGCTCAAGCAGAACCTATACAATTTCAGATAAGTGGCTGTCTAGTTTCTTCTTTAAAACCTCCAGTGATGGAACGCCCACAATTTCTGAAGGCAAACTATTCCTTTTCCTAATCTAATTGATATTGGTAGCTTTCTTTTATTGCATTTACAGAAATGATTTATTAAAATTCTGAGGAATATCATTATTATATTTATGGGACACATTTGAAGTGCTAAAGATCAAGATCCTTAAAAGTAAAGGGGTGGAGTCTAAAGTTGATTTATTTGACCAAGGGTAAAATAGATTTTTGTTATCTCTGGTAATCTTTAGTGGATTTATACAGATCAGGACCGAATGACAAAGTTTTAAGGTTTTGTTTATAGATGAGATATGGGAGGAAGAGATCATTTGTTGTATTTTAAGAGAAAATGGTAAGTTACATTTCTTTTCTATAATCTTGTTCTTTCTTTTTCTTTCCTCACACCAGACCTGCAGATCAGGATGAAGATGGCAATAATAATTTAAATTCAAATAAACATTAGCATAACAGCTACACAGATTGACTAAAGCAACAAAATGATGAGAGAATGCCTTGGATATAGCCATTTTAAAATTTCTCATTAGGCATGACAATGATTCCCATTGTTACACAAATTAAACTTTTGGACCAAATTTTGACATAGCACTTTGTTCTCTTTCCAAATGCAGCCCTACTATTGTCTCAGGGATCAAAATTATTCATAGGGCATCATCCTAATCTTATTCTAAATAGATTTACATTAAAATGTTTATGGAAATTGGCTTTTAATTTTTGTTGCATTTCCATCATCCATGACATAAACACAGCATTTTTCCCTCTATTATGCCTAACCAATGGATTCTTGAAGATAAATCCCAAGGGATTATGACTAGTAAAGAAAATATTCATATTTTATAGCCTAAATCAGTACAGTACAAAGTTGCTTTTTTTTTAAACAGAAGCAAATTTTAAAAATCAATGCAATGGATATTCTACTGTATTTGTTTGTTTGTTTGTTTTATATTGCCGCCTATTTGACCATGGCGACTCAAGGCGGTTTACAGAATATAAAACCACATTTAAAACAATAAAAACAAAAAGAATCAAATAAAGTAATATAGTACAATATACAGTGGTGGGTTTCAAATAATTTCACCACCGGTTCACCGAAAATGTGAGCATGCACGTATGCACACACACGGCTTCTGCACATGCGCACACGCATGGTGAGGCTTGACTGAGCAGCCTTTCGGGGCTTGGTCCCCTCCATCTCTGCTCTCTGGAGCAGTGGCTGCTTCACTCCACACTGCTGGGAGAGCATCTTGTGAGCTGTGAGCCATACTTTCCTCTAAGTCCCATCCAGACAGCACTGTGGCAGAGAGAAGCAGCAGCCACCCACCTGTCCCGGCAATAACAGATCACGAGCCATTCTAATCTCTGGGGGAACAATGTTCCAGAAAGAGGGAGCCACCACGGGGAAAGCTCTTCTTCTGGGTCCCACCAGGTGTATCTCCCTTGGGGATGGGACCCACAATATTCCCTGCCTCCTGGCTCTTGATGGGTCAGGTAGATGTGACCGGCAAGAGACACTCCCTCAGATAACATGGTCCCAAGCCATGAAGGGCTTTAAAGGTGACAACCAGCACCTTAAATTGCACCCAGGAGCAAATTGGCAACCAATACAGCTCCTTCAGAAGAGGTGCACATCGGGGGTCAGCACAAAACCATGTGGGGTGCTGCATTTTGTATACAGTCTGTACAGCATGTTGGAACAGCTATTTTTTTAGATGAACCTGCCATATATTTATATATACTTTAAAATACCTTTCTTTAGCTTGGTGTTCTATAAGTAGAATGGATTTCAATCTCTGATTCTTAGCCAGCACTGGACTTGAAATTCAGACTCCAGTAGCATGAACTACAGCTCCATAAAAAGTTTTGAAAAATTTAAACTCTATTTTTACATTTCTGTTTTCATTCCCCTTGTCAAATAAAGTTGCTGCAATGGTCATAAATGAGAGGATTGGTTTTAAGTCACTTTTTCAGTGCAGTTTTAAGTTTGGCCACTAAAAAATGGTTGTAAGTTGAAGACTACCTGTACCTCACTTTTATTCACAGGGGAAAGAGCAAATAATGAACTTCCATCAGGTAATATATGATGTAAGTGCATAGCTGTAATTTATGTGACAAACCATCACGATTTTGACACTATTGCAGTTTGCTGCATGTTGCCTCTCCCCATATGCTTACTATCTGATGGAAAAAACTGTTCAACCAAACATAAATTGACGTTTTTACAGATGACAACAAAGGTATTATTTTTGTTCCAGAATCTGGAATCCATCATTAAAAAACTCAGCACCTAAAATGAAGCCCAAACTTTTTTTTTACTATTAATACAATTTTATACCTTCCTTATCATCAATGTATAAAACTATAAAAGCAGCCATACAATAAAAATCGTATCCCTCAATCCAAAGTAATTTCCTCCTTTCTTTATAAAGTCTATCAAAGAAAAAAAGAGGCAGTTCAATTGCCATTAAGGTTTGGAAGCCCAGGGCAATGAAAATATCGTCTGTTGCAGAAAGGGCTGGCACCTCTCTGGGAGAAAAGTGTTGCAAAATTATCCAGCCAGTGAACCATACAGTATCCAAAGAAAAACCTTGACCTCTGATCCCTGATTCTCTCCCCCAATTTTGAATAAAAATTCCAGTTCCAGGCATAGGAAATATAGAAACAAAAATAAAAATACAAAAATGGGTCATGTGAAATCTAGGATTTTAATGTTTGGGTTAACAGAGTCCCTTCCCAAAAAAAGAATGCCCCAAACTTTTAGGGGGCTCAAAACGGATCAACAGGGCACTCTAGTACACGTAGAAGCCCGCGACGAAGGCCGGGGTAAAGAGGCAACCGAGGCCACATTGACTTCCATTCGGAGCCCAAAGGCCTGACGAAAGGACATCAAGTAGGCCAGTGTTCGGGCCCTCTCGTCGCTATGGAAACGGACGGGACGGGTGTGATAGTACGCAGTGAGGTCACAGGGGGAGGGAGCGAGACACGTAGGCGCGAGATGAAGGCGTAATCCGCGGCGGCCACTCGCGGGACTCGAGCGCTCCGAGCGCGAGGGGAAGAGAAGCGAAAGGGGCCAGAAGGCGCGCGTGCTCGCTCTCCCAGGATCCAGAGGCCGCCTTAGAACCGTGGGCGCGAAAGAGGGAGGAAAAGCGCGTCCGCTCGCTCGAGGGATTGAAGGGTGAAGCGCGCGCGCCTCCTCGGGGCGCGAGAAAGAGCCCCCCACTCGCCGGGGAACCAAGCCGGGACAGGCAGCTGAAGAGGCGTGGAGCCAAGAAGGGTGGGGGGGCGGGAAGACCCACGCAAGCCGATTGGGTAGGCGGTGTTTAGGACTCCTCCCACCAATCAGGACCGTCGGAGGACTAAGTTTGCCAGCCCGGGGGTGTGTGCTTTTTGTAGCTTCCCCTCCAATCGGAGCAGCGGCAGTCGCGGCTGAAGCCGGAGCAGCGCGCCAATCGCGGGCCAGCCACTACTAGAGAGCGCGGAGTCGGGGATGTCCTACAAGCCTATCGCGCCTGCCCCCACCAGCTCAGGAGCCGCCGGCACCAGCAGCAGTAGCGCCAGTCCCGCCCCCGGAGCCCCGCCGGTCGGTAAGAGCCCCCGCCTGCCCGCCCGTCTGCTCTCTTCCCGCGCCCGAGCAGGGGTGGCCGGCTGGAAGCCGAGCAGGGCGGAAGGCTACACGGCGGAGTCGCCTGGGGTCAGTGGCCGGCCCTAGAGGGTTGCCTCACCTCCCTCCCCCCCCTCCGCCCTTTTTCTGGCAGGTTTTTCCTGGGCCTTCCAGAGCAGCTGGATAAGACGGAGGGCTCGGGGGAGGCCGATCAGAAAAGGAAAGAAGGGGAAAAGCCGGGTTGTATTAGAATAGGAAAGAAACAAAATGAATGAATACTTTAAACAAAAGGGGGGGGGATATTATATATTACCCATATATATATATGGATAATATGCGGGTGTCTTATCACACTCATTCTTTTAAGGTGAGAAAGGGCTGCTGGTTAAAAAGAAAAGCGAACCGGCCCAGAAAAGTGAAAAGTCTAACTTCTGAATGGTAAAAGCGGGGGAAATAAACAGAAGGGAAGCTCAGTCTGCATACTTACAGAGATTCCTTGATTTATATTCGGTGTGGTGGCATAGAATTTGCACTTTGTGCTAAGAGTAGTGAGCCCCATTAAACTCGGTTGGATTTCTGTTTGAGCAATAATAGGCTTGCATAATATCAGGTGAATCACGTTTTGCTAGGTTAGCAATACACTAGAGTTTAATTGAAAAATAAGCACAAAGGAGGACAAGTTACAGTTTTTACTTATAACTCTGGCTAACTAATTTGAACATAGCATAAGTGGCAGTGGCCAGGAAGAAGCAATTTCATAAATGAGGAATGGAATTGGATCCTGGGGTTTGCATTTCTTGTCAGTTTTTCTGTAAAGAACATTCTGACCAGATGTTCCCTAGGATCTGGTTACCATGTTTAGGAACGGAAATCACTTTTTTCCTAGTACACAGACTACTAACTCTGCTCTTTGTATATATCTTGGCATGGGTACAGAAAGTTCCTGGAGGTATTAGCTGTGCTGATGCCCTCCACCATGTACTTATGCTTCTTTTGGCATTCTTGAGTCTATTATATAGGTTTGAAGATAAATATTGGGATGAATGTATGTATATGCTTGAAAAAGATTGAGATTGACTTCCTGATTATATACTTACAGGATGTTAATTATTCATAAATAGGTGTGTAAACTAGAGCACAACAGGAAAAATTTTAGGTCAGCAATGAAGTATGTTCTTTGCATAAGGAACATTCGGGTTTCAGGTGTGATATCCAATTTAATTTCATAATACTTTTATTAAACTCTACAATTAAAAAGATGAAAACTAATATAAAATCAGTGAAGAAAAAAGTAGAAAAGAAACAATAAGAATGTAAAAAAGAAATATATATTTTATATTTTATGCAATATTTTGTTTCCATATTAAGTTAAATTTAGTTCTTTAATTTAATTTTTAGTCCCTTCTAGTTCCCTCTAATGTATAGAGTATAACCTTCAAGTCCTGTCAAATCATTTTTCAAACAAAAACATTTCCCCATGGGAATGCTTCTTACAAATAATTTCAATTTTTCCCCCAGATAAGGACTTTTACATTGTTTATAATTTTCCAAAATCAAAGTTCTAATCACCCATTTACTGTTCAAATGATTTTTTAAGTCCTTAAACTTGTATTTAAATCTTATTTTGCTAGGGATTAAAAGAAATTCACCTAGAGTTGTAAAATTTGTCAATTCAAAGATTCTTAATAGCTGAAAAGCAGTTAATAAGCAATTTCTGAAAGTAATTAGAGAAGGAAGTATGGAAACCCAGTGTCATTAAAGTGCAGACCATGGTTTGAGCAAAGTTGGCTTTCCCTCAATTGCCAGGGCTGGAAACTGCTGTCTTGCATTCTTCTTATGAGGAACAACTATCTGGAGCAATTGTGGGTGATTTCATGTCCTCTCTTTGTCCAGAAAGGAATGATAAAATGTTGGTTTTCTTACTGTCACTTCATTCTGCTAGTAGAACAGTCTTTAGTTTGCCATTTTTTCCATGGAAGTCCTCTTGAGTTAGATTTTAGATAACAAATTGAATTATCAGCCACACCATGGACAATCATAGGCAGCCAGAATAATACTGTTGGATTTGATCAATCTGTCATTTAAACTTCATGTATTTTTGGGTTATTAACTGAATTTCCTACATGCATGTATTAGATATCTGCAGAACACTAATAGTTTTCAAAGAAAAGAATCATCAGACTTTCGCTTTGTAAAATCTTCCTTTTCGAGTTCTCATATTTTCTTCAGTTCAGGGAAGTTAATTGCATGTCTGTAATTACTGTGTTGATGTGGTTATATAAAAAACTTGTAAGTGATTTAAAATGCTAGACACTTGGTAGAAAACACATTGCCTTTATGCTAATTAAAACTATATGGATGCCATCTTTATTAGATAGTGTTAAAGAAAATTGTATGGTATATGATATAACAATTTTGAAAGGACATTTCTTGTGGAAGAAATTTCTACTAAACTAACATGTAGTAGCCATAGGTGAATCATTTGCACAAACTGAAAAACATATACAGTTAAATGGTTCAGAAAAGATCTAAATTGTATGCAATCTTGGTAGAGGCCAACCTTAAGTAGTTATTTTTCTGGATTCATCTGATCAAAATAGTTGGGTTGCTTTCATACTCCCTTACTTTCTACCTCACATTAATTTCAAATAATTCATAGTCTAAAAGCATACCCTTTATAAGTGGGATAATAATACCCATTTTTCTCAATTAAGGACTTTGTATTTTCAAGTTTTTTATTTTTAGAAACTTGTCCTGAGTTGAATAGTTTTAGTAGACCATAATGTGATACAGGAATGATGAGTATTGTACCATTTATGTATACATTTGTACTTTTTACTTGTAAAGTGTCTATCATTTTATAGTATCATTCGCAGGATTATCCTACCATTCACAGGATTACTCATAAAATACTGAAATTATGGTCTACTTTTAGAGTGTCAGGCTCACATGATTAGGATGAGAAAAGCAAGATGAAGTTAACAGCCAAGAATAATGGCTGAATTCAGATCAGTATAGGGCAGCAAGTTCTCAGTAAAAACCCATAAAATTCGCTTTATGTTATATATTGGGCTGCCGGAAGTTGAGTTAAAACCCACAAGCTACTGCGGTCAAGATGGAAAAGCCAGGGGGAAGTTGTCTGTTCACATTATAAATACATTTTTTTACTTCTGCCTCCATTTCTTAAAGAAGGCTAGCTGATACTTCCAAGAGATTTTATTGATTTATTTATTAAACTTCCACCTTGTCTCAGTCTAGCAAGGCAAAATCAGTAGCTCATATAATGTTTTAACAAAATATAAAACATCCAAGGAATGATTAAAACAATAACAGCAGAAAACTCTAGCAAAAACAAAATGTACATAAATAACAAGGGGGGAGGGACATGACAGCCCCATATAAAGTGAATTACAGTAGTCAGCCAGATGGTAATGAAGATATGAATTAGCTGAGTCCTTCTGCACCAGGTAAAGGTGACAATTAGTTTGTCACTCATGATAAGATTACAATGTCAATATAATATTAGAATCTAAAATAAGAGAAGAATTAAATTTATTTCAATCCTAACAAAGGAATCAAAGATATAAAACATAATAAACATGCAAGAACAAGCATTCTATTATTCAAAGACTGGTAAAAATAAGTTAAAATAAACTAATAGCTGCATTCACATAAAAGCAGCTGTTTAAAAGTGTATATGTGAATATATTTGCATTTTTAAATAAACTTTCTAGGATTAGAAAGAATGTAAGCTACATACAGTAATGTACATAAATATTGGCTTGGCAAGATGTGTACTAGTCCAAGGAAATTCTATTTTGTTAATGATGAAAACATTAAATGGTTTACACTTTCAAGAATAAAATTATTCTTTCAGTCTCATGTAAATTTGATCACATTCTCCAAATTTAAATTTAGAAACAATTTAATCAAAAATACTTAACATTGAAATAATGGTATTTATTTTAGTGAGACTACTGAAGATCCTCCATACAAAATTAATATATTTTAAATAGATGCTGGTTATAAAAATCCTTTCTGGGCTCCAGGTTTGGTTTAGTCTTTTCAGCTTCTGAATATATTACTCTAATTCATGCATTTCTGTATATTAAAAAACTTTCCAAATAAGCGCCCCAAAGTTGTGAAGTAACACATTCAGATATGTTGTGTAATTATTTTTTAAATATGTATTGTACATATTTTTCAGATATGTATTGTAATTATTTCTATTTATGATAGGAACAAGAAATCACGCAACTAACATTTTTCTTTAACTCATGAAAAATTGTGAATTGGTTAATCATGTCCTTGAGTTGAAATGAATGTTTTGAACACCAAAAACCAACTCTTTATCTAACTGATTGAGGTCTGGTGACCGATTTCTAAGATTAATAATATATTGGTTTTGATCTATACAGAAATAGTCACACCCAATTCCCTTTCCCCTATTTTAGATTAATGACAAATTGCAGTAAAACTCTTCCAGTTGTATGATTTATGTCAACTGTCCTAGAATTGCTCAAATAGAAGTTTTGTCATTTGAGAATCAAATTCCCACGAACAGTTTAGAAGACATATATTGTAAATCTGATTCTAGATTTTTTAAAAGCAAAACCACCTCTTAGTTTACTCAAAACAAATCCTTCCATTATTGCCTTAATTATTTCCACAAATAGAAGTAACAAAATTACAGTATTACCCCCTTTCATGAAGTTCATGAGCCCCAAGAATTTAGATTAAGCAGCGAGCTTAATGCCATCACTTATTTTTCAGCTACCAGTGTTCCATCACCATCTGGTTCTGTCCCTGGAACATCTGCCCCCTTTCGACCTCTCTTCAACGATTTTGGGCCCCCATCTATGGGCTACGTGCAGGTGAGCACATAAGGATGAGGAGGGTCTTGCCCATTGATGGAAATAATGGAAGAAGGATCCTGTTTTTGATTTCTGCTGTTGATCTTGCAGGCTATGAAGCCACCAGGTGCCCAAGGTTCCCAGAGCACATATACAGATTTGCTTTCTGTAATTGAAGAGATGGGCAAAGAGATACGACCTACATACGCAGGTAGCAAGAGTGCTATGGAACGACTGAAGCGAGGTAGGAAGCATTTCATCATAGTATATGAGTACAATTACTTTTGTGCAGCTACTCAAATTTGTCCTGTCAGAGGCTGGCACTAGCTGAAATTCTCAGATTCCTCATAAATTCACATATATGTGGCTGACTTTCCCAGAAGTTCCTCAAACTTACCAAACTTACAGTGTTGCACAGTGATTAATAGATGACTAACGTGGCAATTTCCAATTAATTCTTCCAAGTCATGACTTTTGAGTTTGTAATTGAAAGTTGGTTTAAAGTTCTAGTCTTTCTCAGGAAAGAATGAAAAGAACTCCCTAGCCCTAAGGCCAGAGCTCTCAGTATTTCCAGCCAAATCAATTCTCACTAGTGCTATTCCACAATAGGAACAGGTAGAACCTGCTAGATTAGAATCTATACCCAACAGGTATAAACCTAGCTTGTAGGGAAATGTTGATTTGTTTCTGCAAGACAGCTGTTCAACAGTTCCTTTTGTTGTGTACTGCATTGCTGCCAGTTACTGTCTTGTACTTTCAGATTTATTCAAACCCACATATCTGCATTTTGCCTTATATCTTCTGATCCGATCTTGAATTTAATTAATAAGGTATATATAAATGTTTTATATGGAAGATGCTACAGTTGCAAATTCTGTCACGTATTTTGTGGTTTGTGTTGCTACTTTGAAATCCATTATTCAGCGTATCTTACTCTTGTGACTTTCTTTCTGCAGGTATTATTCATGCTCGGGCACTAGTAAGAGAGTGTCTGGCAGAGACAGAACGCAACGCCCGCACGTAACACTCGCTTCCTCCTGGCACCACCCGTGGAGGATCCTAGCACTTTCCAGCTAATCAACATTTTAGAATCTGGAGTTTTCCCCTTCCTTTCAAATTTTTCTACCAATCAGTGTCTCAAGTCTTAGAACTGTGATCGCCTTCAAAGACCTTTATACCAATTGGCACCTAAGAATCTGAAGTATCTCCACTTGCATCACAGAACTTCCCGTCAATTGGCATTCTGGGAGTATATACAGAAAGCGTTCATTGTGCATATCCTTGGTTTACTAGTTGAAATAATTGCTGGTGACAAGTTCTATATCTTTATAAAATACATGGGGTTTTTGAATAAATAAAAATCTTTAGAATTTGGATTATCTCTTCTTCACTGTGCTTTTCTATTATTTTTTTTTAATGTGGTGAGGGAAATATTCTCTACCTCGCTAAAATATTCCTGAAGGGCATGTATTGCAGGATATGCTTCCTTAGTAAAGCAGTATGAAGCCCTCTCTTCCTCTTGCAACAAGAGTCTCAACCAGCGATCACTGAGCCTGTATTGGAAAACTTGTAATAAAATGTTTCTACTCCTATATGACTTGTTTTTGCTGTTATTGTGTCAACGTTAGGAGTATAGTACACCTATGTTAACATTTCATTTCTAAAGCTCTCGCCCCCCCACCCATTCTGCTGCTTCCCATTCTCATTGGGGTGAGAGGCTTTCATGAAATAGTTTCATCTATTTGAAGTTGGGTTTTTATTTCTAAATAAAGTATTTCTATGCCCCTTCAGCCATTCAGATCTAAGTGGCCTTACAAGGAGAACACAAATTGCTAATGCAATAGTCAGTAGAAAATACCCTGTGTTGATTATTATGTATATTATAACCATCATGAAACAGCATCATTCATCTCAAGCATATTTTCAACTCACTACTTGGCTCTCAAATACACTTTGAAAATGGCAAGTTTGCAAAGCTTTCTAAATATTAGGAATGATGATATAGCTCTTTATTTCTGGTGATACCATACTCCACAGCAAGGGAGCTCCAGTGAAAACGCTTGCCCCAATTCCTACCTCATCTTACTGGAGGTTAGGACTCTCAGTACGCACTCCACCAGTCTTACTTAGGCATGCAGATTTTGCTTGAATATGTGGTGGTGCAAATAACCAGGCCCCAAGCTTATATGTGGAGAGAATTCCAGTAATCCAAATAGGAAGTGACATTGACCTGAGCATGCATTGGCCTGGCCATGTCTGATGTTGCAGGCAAAGCTAGGCAAAGGATCTCCAAGGCAGTTTTTACTTGTGCCAATAGGAATGGAGAATCCTCAGACTGTAAACCAGTTCTTCCTGGATCAATTACTCTAAACTTGTTTGGCTTTTGAACTGGGAACCACCCAGTTTTTACTCAGAATAATTTCTTGATCCCCAGGGAGTGGGTATTAATTGTAAGGAGGCCTAGATATTACTAGTGAAGCATGGAGCTAGAAGATTCACAATATATCTAGAAAGGATGCCTTATAGAAGGATACAATAGAATACAAGGGTGTTTAAACCTTCCCTTTTTCCTGTGTTTCCTTTTTTAGAAAAAGGATAGTCCATAGATGGTTGAAAAATAATACCTGTCAAGAATAGTTTCAGGATGAGGAATTATAGAAAAGTGTGATTGAGTGGGATGTATTAAATGATCCCCTCCTACCTGCTGATTCTTCGCAGAGGAAGTTTTAACTATTGTTGAGATAAAAAGTATATGTCTTCAGATGTAAAATGTACTTCAGCCCTTAAACTCTGAATGTCATACATTCAGAGGATTATTTAACTGTCCTCCCAAAACAAGGGGAGGGGGAGATAATTATTTCTGTATGGACTAAAATATTGTACTTTTGCCAAAAACCTAAGTCGAGTTATCACATGACCTGACTCAATTTTATGGCTATTTTTAAGCAATTCACCAGAATTGTTAAGCAATTAATTAAGTGAATCATATGGTTTAAGTCTGAATCCAGCTTATCAAATAGATGTTTTCTGCTGGAAAATGGCAAAAGCATTGCAAAACATGATCCCATAATAATTGGATGTTGCAACTGGGTATAAATATAAGCCAGTTGCCAAGTGATCAAAATGCAATCATATGACTGGGGGCATGCAGTCATACAAGGACGGTTCATAACCATAAGACGGTTCACTTTTTTTTAGAGTGACCTTACTTTGAATAGTTGTTAAGCAACCTGTCATAAATCTGAAATGTAGCATTAATTTGTAAGATTTTATTTTTGGAAATATCCCCATAAGTAATTGTTAGTTTAGCAGCTTAAATGTGAGATGCAAAGTGAGAAAAACCAATGGGTTTGTTCTAAAGAACAATTGCTTTATACAGATATATGAAGTAAACTGAAGGTGGATGAACTACTGCAAACTATAAAGAAAGGACACAAACGTTTTCCAGAAATCTTACTACTTTTGGAAATTAGGTTGAGGTTCACAATTGTTGCTGAGTATTTTTAAACTGTAATGATGGTATTGAATTGACCTCCCTTTGTTGTGAATTTTTTAAAGAAATGCTTTGTTAAAATAAACATGATTATTAAGATGAAGTTAGTAATGGAAGAAATTTGACTTCCAAATCATACCAAAGTGTGCAGTTAGGAAGGTGTGGAATTAGGAAGAATCGAAGATTGCAGGTGTGTCATATATTTAGGCAAAGAAAGTGTATGTGTTGTTCATTTTTAAAAAAATTCTCTTCTCTGATGCTATATACAAAAAGGAGGATATAAAAACTATTGAGATACATTTTAAAATCTTGGCAAAATCATCGTTAAGGGTGTTTACATTCCCTAAGGAAGAAAAATGGCCCCTGCCCTTTTTGCGTTCTAACACCATCCATCATTAGCTTCAACCCCATCAGTGGTTGGAAGAAACTATAGATTTAAGAAAAAAAAAGATTTATCACTCACTGCAGTTACTTTCATTCTTATTGAGACACCAATATTTAATTTCTATACTGCTTTATGATCCTTAAAACAAAATTAATTCTATATACACTTGCTGGTTAGAAGAATGGAAGGTATAGTGGACTATCTATCTATCTTCTATATACTACTAAAACTCTTGTGTCTATAACCTGTAACTGAATGAAATGGTGCATCATAGGGCCACCATTTTTGAATTAAGGTACCTCCAATGGGCTAACATGCAGTATTTATTTAAAATCCAGGACCTATAATTCCCATGAAAATGAAATTTGGCCAAATTTGTAGGTGCTTCAGTGCTATCGCACTGCCATCCAGAGGTTTAGTAAATTGGTCTTATCCTAGCCCTCTGGAGGCCAAGTAAACCAGTCTCATCATTGGCTATTGGAGGTTAAGCTAGCAGGAAATCAGATGTCGCTCCTGCTCTCATGGCTATTTTGACCATGGTAATTCTGCTTCTCTGTTTAGCAAAGGAAATATCTCTGAAAGTTACAGGTTATCTAGCAGCTTCTCGAATTTTTGATTAATAGACTAACAGCAGAGATGAGTTCACCAATATGGTACCTAAAATATATTAACTAGATTGTGGTTTAGCATGTTGTATGAATACTACCAATTAAATATGCATATGAAAAAATGTGCTACAAATCAGATTGGTCTATTTCTGTATAAGCTATACAGTATTAAAATATGGAACTGAACTAAATAGAGGCAGCAGAACTGGATACATATAAAATTGCTGGGGTTTGTATTTAAAACATGAACCTTTATTTATTTATGTCTTTTATATTCTATATCACTACACTCTGCAAGGATTCATGGTGGTGTACAATTAAAACCTCAAAGACTAAAGACAATAGAATAACAAAACAGTAAATCAGCATGATATGCCAAGAGCAAAACAAATAAAATCACAGGTACATCAACATTGCTGCAATTAATATAAATAGGCATTTCATGACCAGATGTTGATCTCTAAACACCATACAAAATATTCCGTTTTCACAGCTTTTCTGAAACTCAGGAGCAAAGGCAGGCAAGAAGCTGTTCCAAAAGTTGGGTGCTATCACTTAAAAATCTTCACATACCCCCCATACTGTGCACCTAAGTTGATTTCTCTTGAAACAGATGGTCCTGCAAGTACCCAGGTTCTAACCAGGTATAGCTTTCTAGGCCAAAACCAGTATTTTGAATTGTACTTGAAACTGATGCAGCCAATGCAGTGCTGACAACACATATATTATATGTCAGCACGTGAATTGCTGTGTTTTTAAAAAAATATTATTTACTTTATAGGTCTTTCTAGCCCACCCAATTCCAAAGAATTTTAGCAGATTATAACATATCAAAATATAAAAGCAATATTGATAATAAATGAACTAGGACCAGTGGTGGGATTCAGCCAGTTTGCACCACTTCGGCAGAACCGGTTGTTAACTTTCTGAGCAGTTTGGCAAACTGGTTGTTGGAAGAAATCATTGGGGCAGAGAACTGGTTGTTAAATTACTTGAAGCCCACTACTGACTAGGACTAAATCAAATTGTAAACTAATCATTCCCCAGGAGAGACAAAAACAAGCCTAACTGGAATAATTGTATGCAACATAGGCAAATTGCAGAGTATCAAGAATGTGCCACTATGTTCTAAAGAAGTTACAGCTTCTAGATCAGGGCTGTCAAATTTGCAGCCCGTGGGCCGGATGTGTCACATGCTGGCCATGCCCCCACCCAGTTTAGCAAAGGGGAAAAGAGTCCCAATACGTCACCTGATGTCTTTTAACTGCAGCTTGAAAATAGTGTCTGAAGGCTGCTGCCCCTTTTAGATCATGCTGCAATCATCTAGGTGACAGTGATGAAGTCACAACCCACAACAGTAAAATGATTATTGAAACTGATGGAATTTGTAGCGATGGCTAAATTAACTTATTTGATTCAGAGAAAAAAAAACAATTCTACATTTATGGTTGACTGGAAACCCTTTATGGATTTTTTGCATGAAATGGAAAAAATGCACAATTAGTAGTTTTGATGATTAGAAAAAAAGACCCTGAATGATAGAAAAAAGTGACCTTCTTTGCGATTATAGAGTAAGAAATAATTGTGTAATTGTATTTATATTTGCTGCAAAGGAAATCAGAGGTTTTTTGTTTCTATTTCATCTATTCTTTCTCTGCACTTTTTTCTTTACTTTTACTTTTTATTAGTGTATTTTACTCTTTGTTATTTGTAAAACTTTTAATAAAAATATGTTTAAAACAAAGATAAGTCACAGAAACCAGAGTCTCCTTGTTTTAGGAAGGTCACAACGGGTGCTGCAGCCGAAACCAGTCCATCTATCTTTACTCCCCACACACCTGATCAACAATAGCCAAACATCTAGAATCTCTTTTGGAGAGTACTTCTCTGTTTAGAGACACTACTGAATCAGCTAGAATGCCATAAGGTTGCTGGACAAAGTGTAATTTAACCTTGTACTTTATTCTTTTTCTTACAGCTTCCAGACAAAAGGGCACCATATCATTGTTTCACTTCTAGATGGTGTAGTGTGCATCATCTACATATCAATGACACCTCACTCCAAATCAATGGATGACATCACTTTATGTGCATGGTGTATGGGGGGAATAAAAAGAAAAAAGCGATGGCATCTATGTTAGAAAGGCCAATAGACAAACATTCCTTCCTCCCACTTCACTTTGGAACTACCACTCAGGAACGAACCAGACCATTATAAAATAGGTTCTGATTTCCAACCCTCTGACTGCCAATCCTTCCAGGCATTGGGAAAGAGATGAAAGAACAATACTATGATCCATTGTTATCAAATGTTGCTGAGAAATGTAAAAGGATGATGTCAGGCCCAGCTCATGATCAGCATAGCACAATCCAGCTAAAGTTCAGTTCTTTATTTGCCATATAGACAGAATCTCGCCAGACTAAACCAATATTATCCTATTACCTATAACTCTAATGGATATATTCTAGGACAGGGGTATCAAACTTGATTTCATTGACTGCCACATCGGGATCGTGATTGACTTTGGGTGGGGGGAAGGGGACGAGTGGGTGTGGCCAGGGTGGGCATGGCCAGTTCGACATCACTCACGTTGGGGGCGCCTGTGGTGGCCCAAGCACTCTGCCAGAGAAAACGGGTTTGCAACAGTGGTGAAATCCAAGGTTTTTTACTACCGGTTCTGTGGGAGTGGCTTCGTGGGTGTGGTGTGGCTTGGTGGGCATGGCAGGGGAAGCATACTGCAAAATTCCCATTCCCTCCCCACTTCTAGGGGAAGGATATTGCAAAATCTCCATTCCCACCCCACTCTTGGGCCAGCCAGAAGTGGTATTTGCTGGTTCTCCAAACTACTCAAAATTTCTGCTACCGGTTCTCCAGAACCTCTGGATTTCACCCCTGTTTTGCAAGCTGTTTTCGGCTGCAATGGCCTCCTGCAACCCTCTGCCAGTGAAAATGAAGCTTGGGAGGCCCGCCTGTAGGCCAGTCCTTTGCTGTTTCCAGGGTGGCTCCGTGAGCCACATCTAAGCACCCTGCAGGCCGGATCCAGTCCCCAGGCCTTGAGTTTGATATTCCTGTTCTAGGAGATTCTAGGGAATGGCTATCTGAAATCTCTTCATCTTTCCCTGATCCAGCTCTAGGTTGTCTGTCTCGTCTCACTTCCCACCTTGGAATGTGCTCCCTCCTTCCCAAGAAACTGCAGCTTCACCGTAGTTCATCACACCACCTCCCCTTTCACAGACACAATTCACCACAAATGGGCAGGGATACATCTCCAAATACTAATGCAATGTAAACAATGTCATTTCAATCCAATGCACAAGTCTGAAATATCAACACACACACACACACACACTCAACCTGTCCATAAATTTCACCTAAGAGATTCAAACCTGGATAGGAGTAATGGTCAGATCCAAGTAACATCTTTTCAGGATAGCACATGCTATTATCTTGTTCAAGGTAGGCCTTGCTTCTTCACTTAATGAGATACTCACATATGCATGCACGCCCCTACAACCCAGTTGATTACTCACCCACTTGCTTCCTAAAGAGCCTGGTCAGCCATTCCAGTTTCCATGTAATAAGAGTCATACTTACAAGGTGCCTATCCTCAGATTCATGAAATAGTATCACTCACTGCAATTCTCTACCTTTGTTATCAGTATAGATTTGACACATTCAGAATTAAGATCTGAGTGGATTTAACTAATTTCACAAGCAAAATGTTGCCTGAAAATCTTGCAGAATCCTGTTTGTAGATTTTGCTTTAATGATACTGACATAAGACCACAAGATTTATTATCCTATGATCCTACTGACTAGTGATGGCAAAAAAAAAAAAAAAAAGAGGGAGGAAGGAAGGCCAGTACACTTCTTCCCTATAGCCATGTTGTACAGGAACAAAACCAGAACAGTTTTATTTAAATTTCATCCAGTATAATAATACATTGTTGTTCTTAGAATTTGCTTGCCATCTAGTGTGTTAACAAATATTTGAAGAACAGTTGTAAATGTCTTTTCAAAGGATATTCAGAAAAGATAAGGAGGAAAATATATTTTTAATTTTGATTGATTTATTTACTTTAATCAATTTGTATGGCTGCTCATTTTACAACAGTGATTCTGGAGGCTGGCATAATGTTAAATGCACGGATACAATAAACAGTAATGTATACAGTATAATGGCAACTGAGGACAGCATAAATCATTAGCAAGTGACTCGCTAATCTCACAAAGCCAATTAAACTCCCAATCCCCATGCCCAGGAAAACAGCCATGTTTTTAAGCTTTCTGAAATGCCAGCAGAGTAGGAACCAAATGAATCTTGGGCGGGGTTGCGATGTTCTTGAGGACAGGCACTCTGACAGAAAAGGCCACTCGCTAGGTCCTGCCAGATGAAATTCTTTGATACACAGGACCTGATGCATGTCTCCTATCAGATTTAATGGGACAGGTAGAATCAATTGGAGAGAAGTGGTCCCTCAAAAAACCCGGCCCCATGCCACATACAGCTTTACAGATGACAACCAGCACCTTGAATCACTCCTGGAAGCATACAGAGAATCAGTGCAGTTTGCAGAGCAGAGGAGGGCAGAGAGATGGGCACACATTCCTACATTCTGGATGGTCTATGTAAAGTATGTTGCAGAAATCCACTTGAGAGCTGATCAAGTATGAATAACGGTGAGTAGTGCCTTCTGATCCAGAAAAGGGCATAACTGATATATCTGTTGTGTAAAAGCTCTTCAGCTATAATGCCACTTGTTCTTCAAACAAGAGCAGAGTCAAGAACAACCTCCAAACTGCACATTTTATTTAAACAAACATGTCCACTGGCCTCACATAGTAATCCTAGGCAGCTCACAGCAACCAATAAAAACAGCAATGAGCTGTACAGTACTCTGGTTTCTCCTCAAATCATATACATCTCTTGCCTTAAAAACCATCATACCCTTCCCGCTAAGGTGCCAGAACATTTTTCAATGCTAGCTAAATGTTTGGGGGAAGAGCCAGGTCTTCTTGGCCTTCTGGAAGGCTAAAATGGTAGAGGTCCTCTCAATCAGACTGGAGGCTATTTCAAAAGCCTGGATGGCTACAGAAAATCTGCCCTTCTGATGTTCCACTAGATGACAAAATTTTAGAGGTGCGTCCTCCCTTTCTAACCTAGTGAGATGGGCAGATACCCCCAAAGATAGGTAGTCCAGCAGATAACTGGCCATTTACCATGAAGGGCTTTAAAGGTGATCATCAATACCTTGAATTGGACCCGGAAAGCAACTGGCAGCCAAGGCAGCTTGCACAGCAATGATGCAACATAGGCAAATTGCAGAGTATCAAGAATGTGCCACTATGTTCTAAAGAAGTTACAGCTTCTAGATCAGGGCTGTCAAATTTGCAGCCCGTGGGCCAGATGTGTCACATGCTGGCCATGACCCCACCCAGTTTAGCAGAGGGGAAAAGAGTCCCAATACATCACCTGATGTCGTTTTGATGACACGAGTTTGACACCCCCGTTCTAGATAGTTGTATATGTAGTCATGCTTGCAGGATTCTGTCACAGTAGCCTGTATCAATATAGTTATAGTATGGAGTCTGTTTCCTGATTTCAAAGGTCTGACATCAGTCTTGCAAGCCTGAATGCATTTTCCCTTATATCCCAGGGAGTCAAGGAGTCAGTCTGTGTCTTTTCCGAACATATTCCGTTTCTCAGGCTAAACTGATGTTTTTGAACACAAGCTCCATGTGGTTTCTTCAAAGTTATCTCTGTGACTGTATATAGTATCTGAATAGCACTAATCTGAAATTTTATTGATTTATTTTGCTAACATATAACAGATAGTCTCATCATGTCAGGCAGTTATGCTTAGCCAACTACTAGTATGGCTGCTGTCAGAAAAACTCAAGAGCCAGACCACAGGCTAGACGAGAAACTGGAAAACACCCCACAAAAAAAAAAAAAGCAATGCAAACGATTTCCCTACTGTTGCCATGAAAATAATATGGAGTTGACCGGATGCCAAGCTCAACCTGAGGAAGAATTTATCCTGACAAAAGCCCCAGTTCTACCCAAAGGCTAACAATTAAAGCTGACATTTCTTGATTTTATTTCATCCTAGTGTGTTGCAGTAGGTTGGAGTGTGACAATTAAAGCTGACATTTCTTGATTTTATTTCATCCTAGTGTGTTGCAGTAGGTTGGAGTGTGGTGATGCTGGGTGGAGTGATCCATTATTTGGGAAATTAAGCAGACAGTAAAAGTTCTCTCTAAAAAAAGTGAAGGAGTCCTTTGAATGTGGTCTAATGCAAATATATTTATGTTTCAGTTGCTATTTATTCATACAGGCTTATTTAATTATTTAATTCCCACCCCCCTTTATTATAAGTAATTCAAGGCGACAAACATGCTTAATACTGCTTCCTCTTTTCCTCACAAGTGGGTCGGGGCTGAGAGAGAGCACACGACTGGCCCACAATCTCCCAGTAAGCTTTCACGCCTAAGGTGGGAGTAGACTTCAGTTTCCCGGTTGTCTAAGCTCAGCCACGCCAAACGCAAACAACCAAGCTTATTTGAACGGTTTCGAAAAAGCTCGCCATTTCTCGAGTCCTTGATGTCACTGGGACCTGACGTCACTGGCGTTTCCGTGGTAACGCGCAATGAAGTCACAGAAGGATGGGCGGGGGAGAGGGAGCTCGCCCGCCCCGAGGTGCCGAGACCTTGCAAGTTCTGGGTCGCAGTTTCTATGGAAACCAACGCCCGTGCTAAAAAAAGAGACTAGCCAGCGGGAAGCCTCGCACTCTGTGAAATAAGTGGGGGGGAGGGCGGGGGAGAAGAACCCCGAGCCCCGAGTGTTGGGGACCCGGAGGCTGCACTTGCTTCCCCAGCCAGCTCCTCACTTGCCCGATGCCGGCACAACCGCCTTCCCTCTGAACTGCAGCCCCCTCCCCCTTACGCTTTCCTTCCTCCGATTCTCTGCTCTCGCTCTCTCGCAAACGGGGCGAGAAATACAATGGGAGCCGACCGTTCGACCTCTAAATACTGAATACACAGGAGACCGGCCGTCTCCGTATCCTGGGAACCCCACGAGGTTCACCTCCGGCCGGAGGCTTTGCCTGCCTTGCTGCCTCCGCCTGCCCGTCTCTCCGCGCGCCCACTTCGACGCTCCTTCACACGAGCAGCCCTTGCCCGCTCCCCTCCCAATCGCACTCCCGCCTCCTCCTCCACCTCTTTCCCTCCCCCGCAAGGACTGCGGCTGAACGCGCTTCTCCGCCGCGGTGACGCGAGAGGCGGCGGGCTGGTTCGGTCTGTCGATCCATCCATCCCCAGTCAGTGGGACTCCCCCGACCGCGCTGCTTCTCAAGACCATGCTCCCGCCAGCGCAGCAACCGAGCCCTGACAGCGCCCGGGCAGCCCCGGGCAGAGAAAGGGCGGGTTCGAGGAGGGCTCAGTGAGGCCGGCGGTCTCTTTCCCTTCTCAACTCTCTCTCTCTTCCCCCCTCCCCATACCTCCTTCTCCCTTCCCCGCCCCCCACGTCTTCCCCCGACGTAGCATACCATTGCTTCCATCGCCGGCATCCCTACATCGAGCCACAGGTCTGGGCCCGGGAGGTGGCGCGTGTGTGTGCGTGTGCAGGCAGTATCGGTGTGCACGCGTAGCCGTGGGGCTGGGAGGCTGGGGAAAGGCACGCGTTGCATTGGGTGGAAAGGACGGGACAGGAGCCCGGTATCAGCAGGGGCGGTTTTGGGGCAGGGTTGGGCTGTAAGGAAGGGTGGGGAGCAGAATAACGCTGCATGGGCTTTGGAGGGGAGGGTGGGGAGAGAGGTGAAGGGATGTCGCTCCAAAGACAACGGGGCTGCCTCTTTGGGCCCCCGGGAAGAAACCAAGCAGCCCAGCATGTTTTCCGCTCCTCACCGACTTCTCATGTGGGTTGAAGCGGGACCCCCGTGCCAGCCCGCCCTCCTTCATCTTTGGTCGCCATTCTCCAAAAGCAACAGTCTTTCACCTGAGCAGAGGCGCCGAGAGCGATGACAGCGCCTCGGGTCCCTTCTGCTCCGATGATTCCAACCGAGCAATCCTTTTCTGACTTTCTGACAGTGTGCTATGGGTTGGATTCAGTTAGCGTGAACGGTAGTTTTTTTTTTTAAATAGTAATTTACTGCTGTATTGAATATCTGGGTCGGAACGAAGGTGGGTTTGAACCAGCCATCAGGTTGTCATGTTTTATTTATACAAGGGCGCCTGTGCCCGTTAATGGCTGCAAGGCAAGCATACCTTTAATCACTTGAGTAGCGTCCAAAACGTGGAAGTCAAGTGTAAACTGCACCTGCTGGCTTAATTTTGTTTTTGTGAGAAAGACAGAGTG
This sequence comes from Masticophis lateralis, assembly GCA_030761175.1. Classification (NCBI taxonomy): domain Eukaryota; kingdom Metazoa; phylum Chordata; class Lepidosauria; order Squamata; family Colubridae; genus Masticophis; species Masticophis lateralis. Next base: position 242,174,400 of record JAUDYJ010000001.1, on the reverse strand, counting down.
GTAATTTCTTCTAATGGGGCAGACCTATTGAAACAGCTTTGTAGATGAATTAGGCAAAGTTAAATTTGTGTTATTTTTTTGAGGCAAGCATGGTTTTTTGGGGGGGTGGGGAAGAGATGCTTCCTTCATTATTATAAAAAAGTTAGATATAGACTATGAGGATAAATACACCAAGAAACAAACAAAAATACATAGCCTAAGGTTTCCACGAAATTGCTGACGATCATATAAACAAATGTGTATGTGTGTTTGTGCTTACTCAGGGTGCCCATTTCTTTCTCTTCTAAGTATGCTTAGCTTTGTATCCAAATCCTACATGTATGTCCTGAATAAGTTTTTAGGATGGAAGCTTACATGTATTTCCCTCTAAAGAGCTTTGCTTAATTGGTTATGGCAATTAGCAAGCTTCCCATCAACTATGTGCTTGTAAGAATTTGGGTAACTGATTTGAAAAAGACTTCTTACTAGACATAACAATGTGTGTTAAATGTATGGCAGGCTGAGTGAATTGTGGCCAGAACATGGGAATGTTTTAGACATTATTTTAGAAGCTATTTCTGTAGAACATGACTTTATAAGGAGTTAGATTCTGAAGCAGTTTTTCTAATATGTTGTAGGAAATATTGAATTTCATCTACTTGTGCTGAAGTTCACCTTATCTTATAAATGTACTATAGACAATAATTATTGCTTAATTTCTTTAACATATGTTTCCTACATATTTGTCTATATACATGGAATGGAAAACAGCATATTAATCTATGTTGCTTATTCTGTAAAGTCTCAACAGGTTTTGGCTTTTTTCACATTCAGAATTTTGAAAGATTTAATGTATTTGTACTTGGAAAGAGGCTTTTTCATAAACACTGATACTAGAGCATAGCGTACACTGACATTTCCGAGTTAGTGAGCAGAACATACAACTTAATTGTTTACATTCTTCAGGTGTATTTTCATAAAAACTCTGTAAACCCCCCTGTTGTATTGCTTTCAATTATGGCCACATCTAGTACAGTACTTCATTTTTCAGATGGGATACAGAGTTCACAAGAATTTATGATATAACTTTCCGTGGGTAAATTGTAAATTTAGTGGCTGTTCTTTGCCTTCTTATTCCCTTATGGGGATAATAAGGCTGTTTGACTTTTCAGGATATTGCAGGATATAATAATGTATGTGAAGTTATATGAGGTATGTTACAGGAACAGTAGGTTGCAAGGGCCAAGAGCCAGAGCAATTTGATAGGCTCATAAGGCAAAAGATATTCATGAAAACAGCTCTCTAGGAGGGCTGCAGATTTTTTTTTTCTTGAAAGTACTCCAGTGCTTTGAATAGATGCAGGATGGACAGAGATTTAGTAGCTTCTCCCTGCACAACACTGCTGAGCAAAGTTATGCATGATTTAAATTCTGCATGGCATGCTGGTATAAGAGGAGAGAAGGGGCGGTAGTGACGCCCCTTAAATCTCCAGAAACCTTGATTGCAAAGTGTTGCATAAACAGAATCATGGAAGTACAGAATTAGAAGAAGCACTCCATGTTCTAGTCTAGCTGGATTGACACAACAAGTCTAAATCATAAAACAAATCAATACATCTTACTTAGCCAAGGTTCACTTAGCCATTGTTTGGTGCACAAGCCATTATTAGCTAGCTTCACACAACATAATAAGCTATATAACTGGCTTTTGAAACTGTGTTAAGCCAAAACCAAAGAAATTACATACTTCAGCATTTCTCTAAATGAACTCTTAAAGGAGGTTGTGAGATAAGAGGAGGACAGTGCTTTTTTGTGCTGTTTTTGCACAAAAATTACAGTTTGATGCAAAATTATTCTGAATGCAAAGTAACCCTGCAGCTCTCGAACCCTGTATGAAGTCTGAATGTTTGCTTTTAACATATTGCATTTGCCTTTTAGAGGAGGAGTTAATCATGCCTGGAAGGCATGAAGCTTCTGTGCAAAATTGACCATCTGATCAGATACTCACTCTGCATAGGAAATTATCATTTCTGAGAGGAAGGGTTGTAAGACTGCAGCTAGAAGGAAATTGCAACAGTAGGGGAAAGATTTACAAGCATCAGGCTTGGGAGGGAGGGGGGGAGAACGTGTGAGACTTACCTCAGAGTGACTGTATTAATTCAAAGAGCACCAAAAGCAGATTATAGTCTGGTCATGTTCTGCAAGCTATAGCATTTTAAGAACAGTTTAATAGAAGTCGATTTTGGGCAAGGTGGTATCCTTCCCCCCCCCCCTCCCAATTTGATAAATGAGAGAGTGGTTTTCAAAATGGAATTCCAATTTCAAATGTTAGGCCAAAAAAAGCAATTCATTCTTCATGTTAAAATGGTTTTAAATTGTATCTTTGTTTTTTCCCAAAGTAACTGTTTTAAAAAGTTAAGTTCTACCACTGTTTTATTTGCTATATAAGTTAAAATGTAATTGTTATATATTGTTATAAATTTAGGTTTGTTTCTTGCCTCAGGTAGTCCCAGTGAAAACATTTATTTACACATGAGAGATGGCACAATTTATTTTTCTCAGATCATAATATGGCAAAGTTTAGGAACCATTGACATGGTCCAGGAAGATATAAAAGAGCATTAGATGCTATTATTTTACTCCCTTCCACATGTCCCTTTTGCTATGTTGAAACTCCCTAGCCTCTCATTTGCTTAAGAGTTGCTATGGAAACTTACCCAGTGGGTTGGATTTTGAAATAAGGTCAGATGGGGATTTCTTTCCAGCTTCTCATCTGAGGAAGTAAGAATGTGGTTTAAGCTACTACTTTTGACCAGCAACTCCTTTCCATACTTACATAATGCTTCATTTTGACATATGATGGTTTTCTGATAATGAGAAAAATAAATACATGCCAATCTGGTTGATACAAAAATATATTTATGATAGAGATGAGCATTTGGGAGATGTCTTGTAATTGGTTAAGCTGTGTTTCCCAAAACAATTTTCTTAGGCTTTTTTTAATGTTTTCTGTGATCCCATTTTGATACTGTATTTTTAAGTGTCCCACAGCCACAAATAGACACCTGTGTTGGCTGCATGCTTTTATCTGCCCTCTACTGTGTCTCAGCTCACAGGATCTGACAGTCAAGATGCTGATAAAAGAATATCATATACTGCTGCCCATGAGCCTGACCGAATACCAGGTGGCCCAACTTTACATGATTCAGGTAATATCAGTTTGATAGATAGAGCAGGCTGATGTATTTATTTAACCAGATAGAGTTTTGGGGTTAACAGGACCAAAACCAAGCAGGTTGAGGGATGCAAAGAACAAAAGATATAGAATGCAAGCTGAAGCTCTCTCTCTCTCCCCTTAGAAAAAAAGCCGTGAAGAATCCAGTGGTGAAGGCAGTGGGGTTGAAATCCTGTCTAACCGACCATATGATGATGGTCCAGGAGGAAGTGGTCAATATACACATAAGATCTACCATGTGGGCTCTCATATTCCTAGCTGGTTCCGTGCTCTCCTACCTAAGGCTGCTTTGCAGGTGGAGGAAGAATCTTGGAATGCCTACCCTTACACTCGGACCAGGTGAGAGGAAGGCAGTAGGGGGCTGGAAGATGTGGTTGGAGTTTGCCAAGGTGGTAAAGGTAGAACTATGAGTTTCATACTCTTCTTCATAGATACACATGCCCCTTTGTGGAAAAATTTTCAATTGAGATTGAGACTTACTATCGACCAGATGCTGGAAAACAAACCAATATGTTCAATCTAAATACCACAGAGCGCAGGCAAAGGATTGTGGGTGAGTTTTCAAACACTGGGCCATTCCTCTCACTTTTAAGTTTATCAAGCTGTAATATTGCATGAATGCTTCTATGCTGAGCAACTGATTGTGCAGGAGCGGCTGAATGATGATGGTTATCTGATGGTATTTAGGGTCAGTAAGTGACTGAGGTATAAGTTAGTGGGCATCTGTTTCACTCATAGCATATAAAGTGCTGTGCTGTAAGGCAGCCTTCACCAGCCTTGTGAATGCTTCACTTCATGTAGATGTTAGGAATTTCACATTTTGAATTTCCAACCATCATTCCATTGTTGAAATCCAATGCAGCTTGAGGACAGTAGATTGGGGGCTGCTGCTGTTACACACCAGGAGCGGAAGAACAGCCAGCAGGCTCCTGGCAAAACATGTGCACCATGTAAAAGCAGTAGTCAGGAATGTAGCTGAGCATCTGAAGCAATTTTGAGATGAACAGCAACCTGAGAAACCCAAGTACGATTATCTTAATTTTCTACAATTAATCACTTTTTACAAAACCTCCTCTACTTACCCACAGATACTATTGATATTGTACGGGATCCCATCTCACCCAGTGAATACAAGATAGAGGAAGATCCACGACTATACCATTCGATGAAGACGGGACGTGGACCTCTAGGAGATGATTGGCTAGAGAATGAAAATACTGGGCCTTTTATGTGTGCTTACAAGCTTTGTAAGGTGGAATTTCGCTATTGGGGCATGCAGTCCAAGATTGAACAATTCATTCATGATGTAGGTAAGCATGACATCTTCTTTATTGCCATTCTTTTTCATCTTCCTTCAGCAAAGATCTGTGGCAGTAGTGGATAGTTTGGTTTTTCCTGATGTTGAACTGTAGCTCACAGCAGCTCCATCCAACATTGCCAATGGTAATAGTTTAGCAACATCTGGGGTGGGGGGCACAGGTCCCCTAATTCTGGCCTACTGAAGCTAGCTGATTTAGGCCACGCTATATGCCTAGGGCCCTAGGCAATGGAATTGGATGATTGATCCTGTACTTGTGCTGGCAGAGGCACGTTGTCCATTTCCTCTCCGTGCAGTACTTATGCAGTGCCTTTTCTATTGAACTGCCCTTCTCATATGAATTTTATTAAAGCTACTCTAATGCAAAATCAGATTTAATACTGGCCCAATGATACAGTTCTAAGCCTTCCTCGTGGTCCCTATATTAAAGAGACAGTCTAAGGCAGGGGTATCAAACTCAATTTCATTGAGGGCCACATCAGGGTTAGGTTTGACCTTGGGGGAGGCAGGGGAGAGGCGTGGCTGGAGTGGGTGTGGCCAGCTCAACAGCACTAGTCAAGTCTCTGTTTTCAGCTGTGACAGCCTCCTGCAATCCTCTGCCAGCGAAAACAGAGCTCCCTGAGTTCTGTTTTTACTGGCAGAGGCACCACAGGCCGGTTCTTTGCTATTTTCAGGGCGACCCTGCAGGCCAGATCTAAGCACCCCATGCGCCGGATTTGGCCTGCGGGCCTTGAGAGACATTCCTGGTCTAAGGCCTAGGTTGCACAATGTTCAGAACCATTCTTTCTGAGCTGAAAATAAATGATTGGGTCCTCTGCCATTTTGAAAACCAATACTGTTCACATTTCTCTGCTAATTACAAGGCATTTGTTCAGGATCTACAATCTTCCAGCATATGGCAACTCTAAGTGTGCTATGTGAAATAGGTGAAAAATTAGACTTTCTTCCTCTGTATTGCTGATTAACTACTGTTCTAGTCCAATTCTACCCTTTGGGGTAAAAATGCACCCAAAAGGTTTTGATGTATTGGTTGGTTGCTTGGGAGATACTCTTCCTACTGTGACTTCAGAAGTATTAGTGGTGGTAACCATGTAAGAGAAAGGCTTCAGACAGTCACAAGGGCTGAATCCAGTACATTAGAGAAAGAGAGAAGCCACTGTGTTGACAACACAGTTGAAGGAGCAGCCAGATTTCAAAAGACTTCAGAAACATAAATGATATAAAATAATGGTTGCCTATTAAGCCTAATATTAGATTGGGGAGATTTGTTTAGAATTAGGAGATACTACCAGTAGTGGCTTAATGACATTTATGATTATCCATGTAAATCAGCTTCTGACATGAACGGAATTGTCATCCAACTTTGTGCAGCACTTCTCAGACAAAAAAAAAAGAGCTACGTTGTGCTGTCTGCTCATCTAATCTGTGTCCCTGGATGTAGTTGGTGACATGTGGCAGATTATGAGGATGACAAGATCCCAATATAAATTGGATACAGTATTTCTTGTTTGGATGTGAGAATGATTTCTGGATTTCGGAAAAAGTTTAGATTGAAAAAAATGTGAGATCCCTTCTTCGGTTTAAACATATGTGACAGAAATTGTCATATCATGTTAAAGATAAAGTTTTGTGATATGAAATTAGACAAACAGGCTAAACCACAACTGTCTAATGATACGCTGGATGTAGTGAAGTGGTAATGGGGTGGTACGGCATGTTTTGATTTCAAGTGTGCCTGTAGAAGTTTACTTCACTTTTTCCACAACATCATTATGTGAATAATGTAGATTGATTTAGAGACCCGGTTTCAATTTAGCTCAAGGGATTATCTCCATTCCTGGCTACTAGTTTGACATTGTCTTCTGATTTTAGCAGAGGAATTACATCTAGCAGAGCCCCACATCCCAATAAGATTAGTTCCAACCCTCTCAACATTCCATAAATCCCTCAACATATGTCATCAGTCCTGCGGGGGGAGGGGGGTGTCCCAGGGAACCAGGGAGATTTTGCAATGGCTCCCTTGCTATGGTTTAATATCACCCCCTTTGTTTTGTTTGCCTTTTGAATAGTTATTTTTAAGTGTGACTTTTTAAATGTATGTATTATTTTGTTAAGTGCTATATGTCTCCCAAAGCCACTTTCATATAAGATGGGGGGAGGGGTATGTAAATATGGTAAATAAATAAATAAAAATGCTCATGTATTGGTTACAGGTAAATAAAATGCCAAAACGAATCTTGCATCTTCACATGAAAAAAGGAAAAAGAATGGCAATCCTATTAGCTTATCTTATTCTCTGAATTTAAGTTCTCTTTTAAAGCTGAACTGGATTGTAATCCTTTAAGTTACTAAAAAGTATTGGAAGAAGTATTCACGAAGTAAATAACGTTTAATCTCTTTTAACGTATTGAGGAGCTGAAGTTATACCTTACCAAAGTGCGGTGTGTCTGGGAAGAGCTATGCCCTCATGATTCCTGAATGCCTTCCTACCGTAGGTCTACGGAAAGTGATGCTACGAGCTCATCGCCAGGCCTGGTGTTGGCAGGACGAATGGATAGATCTCACAATGGATGACATTCGAAGGTTGGAGGAGGAAACAGCCCGAATGCTGGCTCAGAAGATGGCTACATGCGTGGAACCTGAATTAGGTCCTGGTGTGCCCAGTCCTGAAGGTCCAGCTGAATTAGGTGACCATGAGACACAGGACAGAGTTGACAGCTTGAGGGCTCCCGATTCCTCTCCAGATGACCCGTTTGCAAAGCAGTGGTCAACTTCTTCTCGGTCCTCGTACTCTTCTCAGCATGCTGGTGAGTGACCGCTGCAAAAAATAGAAAGGAACTTCTATAAGAATAGAACATAATATGATATTGAAAATACACTTGCTGCAGAGGAACAATAGTTGTGAGAAAGGATGAAATTCACTAATATTTCATTCTAGATTATAATCGGACTAGCTACTCCTGTATTGGTGGTAATGTTGGCTTAGTTTTTTCACAAATGATTTTTGTCTCTTCTCTTACTGGTTCTTGACTCATTTGAAATACTTTACTTTTTTTTGCATTGTGCAAAAGCATGGTATTATGAATATTGATACACATGTTAAATAAAGATTAGTTAGGGTGTGTATTACAGTATCCATGATAGCAACCATTGTTTTTGTTTTCCTTTGTAATTTTCTTCTTGTGTTTGGAACTTAAAGAAGGAGAAGAACTCATGAAAAGGTGGAAATAGATATTGATATACAGGAAAAAAAAGTTCTGTTGCAGAATAGTTTTTGTGAAATTGATTAATAATTATAATCTGACCTATTTCCTTTTCCTATTCTTTTCTTGTCTGTAAAAAATTAAGGACTTCCTGCAATTTTCTGCAAATTCAGAAAATTAAGACAGTAAAGCAAACTTCATAGTAAGACACTGTTGATTCTAGTGATCATAGCTCCTGTAATGAAGAAGTGTTCCTGTTGATGCTAAGAATGACCGTCTTTACCCAACTCTCTCGGTGGTCATGATTTCACTTGATATGTCTCTGCAGTTGCGGTGTCTCCACACAGTTTATCAGAATGGCGGATGCAAAATATTGCACGGGACTCTGAGAACAGTTCCGAAGAGGAATTCTTTGATGCTCATGGTTCGTAATACTGAATAGAGTAACTTGATTCTACATTGTATTTTGTTTCTGAGAAGACTTGAGTTCAGACTCATTTGTAGATGGCAGGTAGCTGCTTTTGGTTCCAAGACTTGGGATTCCAGTTATATAGAAGCAAATCTGTAAGAACTAATTATTTACGTATGTATTGGGAGTTGGATTTGTATGGATTTATATGGTGAGGGAACGGTCAGAATCTCTTACCCTTACTGTTTGAAAAGAGGTAGTATGTCTATATAAGAAAAGACAGTTCGTAGCTTAGTTGTTAAAGGCACATGGTTTTTTTTTGTATATATGGTGATCAAGTCATAGGAAATATAGGAAGCTACCTTCCATCAAACCAGCACTTGTCCAATCCATTATTATCAACAGGTAGGTCAATAACTTTTAATAATTTTAGATAGAAATCTTTTTGACTCCTATTTTGTGAATCCCAAAGGTTAATTCCAGGGGGTTTAAAATTTCTACTTACAGATGGTGGATTCCAGTAGAGGAGAGAATATGTATAGGTATACGTATAAGTTCATATATTGAACTGGGTTAGATACAGTATGTAGCTCACATATTGAACTGTGGAGTTCTTGGTGCTCTCTAAGCTTGTTTGTTTGCTTGCAGACATTTCATTACTCACCTAGATAACATTAACAGTGTACGTGCAGTTTGCTCTTTGTTTATATTCAGTAGCTTGCTTTGTCAATTTGGTTGTGTGCATGGTTTTTTTTTCTTGGTAGTTCCTTGATTAGGGTATTGTTTTCTGCCTGTTTGCCTGGTGTTAATCCTTATCTGGGTTTTGGCTGCTGGGGAAGGAAGTATTCTAGTCTTTTTGTTTCCTTCTTAGCATTTATGTTGTCTCTTTTGAATGTAAATGTGGTTTATCACTATATGTCTATTGATAGCTGAATTGTTTGAATGTCAAGCTTCCAGGAATTTGCTAGCATTTGTGGTCTAATATGCTGAGTTTCCCAGTTGAAACTGGTTGATTCTCAGAGATTAAGGAATTTTCATCATGTCTTTGACTCTTGGTTGGTGTTCAAGGATTGCCTGTGCTAATCTTCTGCCTGTCTGTCCTACATAATAGCTGTTACAGTCCTTGTACAAAAACCCACAATAACCCAAGTCCTTCATTACCAAAGTAACAACTCAACCTCTCACAAGAGGAGCTATATCAAAATATTATTCAGATGAATGTAAATGCACTGCAGCAACACCAAAAAAGACCACCTATACGACATCAAAGTAGTCCCATAACTTTATTTAAAGGTGCCTGACCACTTAACCCACTATAGCACAACCAGCAGAAGCTACAAAAATGGGGAGCATTAGCATACATCAAAACAATCTCAGAAATAACCACCTGACAACTTACTGTAGCATATGGCCCAACTACAGGTAGCCCTTAGGTTGTGACAGTAAGTTTTACTAGAATTTTCATCACTAAGCGATACGGTCATAAAGCTCAGCAAAGCAAGCAAACTCAATGAGGAACCCAGCAGAAAGTTGTCAGGTGGCTTGTAAGCAGCCCAGCCAGTAGGTAAGTGGCTGCTGCCAGGTGAGAAAGAGAGCAAGGAGATGCATGGATAGCCGAGGAGGCATGAGCACGGTGGGATTTCGGGTAGCTGCAGCTGCTGTCAGGAAGGAGGTTGCCAGGGTGGTTTGTCATGAGGCAGTGAAGCTTGGGGAGTATATGCAAGTAGCAGGGAGGCACAGTGCAAATGCTATGGGCCCTGGGATAGCTGCTGCTGGATGAGAAGGGTGGCTGGGGAGGTGCCGCATGAGTGCAAGAAGACTTGGGGAGGGCACATGAATGGCCAGGGAGATGCACCACAAGCTTAGGGAGGGTGTGTGGGTAGCTGACTTGAGCACAGAAGGCTAGGGCAGGGTGTGCAGGTGGGGGAGGCTTATCCAAGCAACTTGCAACATTCCTTGCCATCTTCCCCATTGACTTTGTTTGTGGATATCCAGCAGGGAAGGTTGCAAATTGTAATCTTGTGATTGTGGAACATTTCCAACTGTCATAAAAGTGAGCCAATTTCCAAGTACCCCTATCACACGACTGTGGGGTTGCTTAGATAGCCAGAACTTTTGAGTACTGGTTGTTATCCCGTCTCATTCAGTGCCATTGTAACTTCCATTGCTAAACAAGTAGTTCTTTTCTGAGGACTACCTGTGAGCCCTCCAAAACATCTTAAGCAAACAAAAATACCTAATAGCCCAAGAATTAAAAATGAGTCATCTACAGGATTCAATGCAAGCACTATAATTGCCACTATGTAGGGCAGATTAATACCAGACAATCAGGCAGAAAACAATCAAAGAACTACCAAGGAGAATACCATACCCCACCAAAACTGGCAGGGCAAATTACTGTATACACATAGGGAGCAAGAGCTACATGTACTCTCACTGATGACATTACCTAGTTGGGTAATGGAATGCCTGCAAGCAAACAACCAAGCTCAGAGTGCACCAAGGACTCCACAGATGATAGACTGCAAAGCTAGAAAAGAATTCTTCCTATGAATCTGGAGGACTGTTAGAGACATTCATCTAATGTGCCTTTTTTCCTTTAAAAATTATCCCTTCTGTCTTAACTCTGATTTTTAACCATGGTGGGCATTTCAGTGTATTTGCAGTGACTAGACTGCATGTAACCCTTTTTCATTTTAGAGGATTTGTCTGACAGTGATGATGTGTTTGCAAAGGAAATCACTAAGTGGAATTCAAATGACTTCCTTGATACTCTGGAGCGACCCAATGAACGGGATGAGGTTCTAGGTAAGAGAAATCCATTTCCATGTTCTATGACTTCTGCCCTTTCTGACCTCTAGAGTCTGTTATTGGTCTTTTGCCTTTTGTCACGTTGCACTGAGTGCAATATAAATTTCCTTTGCAGTTGATGCGATTGGAGCAACCAAGTCAGATAGTGATGGTGCTCCTGTACCTGGCCCACCAGAGGTGAGGAAACCCATGCCTGCAACACAGCATTCTTATTTCAATGCCTTCAGTTATTAGGGTCCCAAGCCATCAGAGAAGGCTTGTGATGATTACAGGATTACTGCTGTCATATCCTTAGTCAATTTTTCATATCCTTGGCTGCAATACGTGGCCACATTTAAAACTCTCCCCCCTTGGATGATACGCGCCACTTCCATCAGTAGATCTCATCCTCACAGTGCCTTGTGTATCTTTCCATAGGTTGGCTCAGAAGGGCTCTCTGGGACCTGCCGTATTCATGCCCTTTTCCTGATCCTCCACAGTGGCAACATCCTAGACCAGGGTGTAGGAGAACCAGGCTCCAAACAGGCTGATGTACATACACTCACTGCTACCTTGGACTCAGTCACCCGACTGCACTTTCCTGAAGCATTGGGGCACATAGCATTACGCCTAGTGCCCTGTCCACCGATCTGTGCTGCTGCCTATGTCCTGGTCTCCAAGTAGGAAGCATGTTTTTTTGAGCTGCTAAAGACTTCATGCGAGTAGTGCTATTTGGCTGTCTGCCTGAGAAAACAAGAATTGCAGGCACCAAGAGTATGAAGGGGCTTAATAAGGGCAGTAGTGCCTGCTACATCAATAGTAATATTTTTTTTTCTTTTGTTCTGGGATCTAGAAAACAATATGAGACCTGTTCTTTGCACTAGCTTGGGTATAGTAGAGCCAAGTAAAGCACTTGAAGTATTTGATGTACCACTCAGAATGAATACCCAAGAAGGTGAACTGTGCTTTGACATTCGTTTCAACTTGTTTTTCCTAGACTCAGCCCCTACAGCCACGATGGCGACAGTCTGTCCAGTAGCCAAGATCACATCCCACTGGCTGCTTTGCCTCTGCTTGCAACCTCCTCGGGCAGTTATCAGAGTGCCGTGGCAACAGTCATTTCTCGCACCAACCAGGCTTATGCCAGTTTCATCCATTCCCCTGACGGCTTGGGCTTCTGTGGCCAGGTTAGATTGCTGGCAATTTTTAGAGCTTGTATAGGAAGTTGGAGGCAGAAATCTAGAATAGAGTAAGAAAGATGACCAGTGGAACAGACATTTAGATCTGCATCCTGTTCAGTTTTTTTTTCTTTTGAAATAGAGCTGTGATGTTTATTGGAAAAATAATTCAGAAAACACTGGGATAATATATTACAAAGATCCATTCTTTTTGCAACATTAACATTTGCAAGATGATTGAGACCACGGTAACAATCATAGCATTTGAGGTCTTCAAATCCCTTATGATTTCAAGGACTAGGAGCCTATTCCCATCTGACCATGCAATGGTTGTGTACTATGCAGAATTAGAAAATTTATTTTCTGATTTTAGAAATTAGAAAATTTCTAAATTAGTAATTAGTAAATTAGTAATTTTCTAATGCCACGGCTGGTAGGGACTTCTTGGAGTTGAAGTTCACTCATTGTAAAGTTGACAAGTTTTGGAAATGCTGCTCTAATATGCATTATATTTTTCTGCTACTCCAGTCATAACCATTGTAGAAAAGAGGTAGAATATATCTTTTGGATCCTTTCTAATTTTCTTGAAAATTTAGCAAGAAAAAATGCTGATGCCTTGAGTTTCTTCTATTAGCAATTCATCTCTCCCAACAGGTACTGCTGATTGGAGACTGCGTTGGGGGTATCCTGGCCTTTGATGCTCTTTGCCACAGTCGTGCTGGTGGGTCAGGAAGTCATGGGAGCAGCCGTCGTGGCAGCATGGTCAGTTCCCAAGCCCTGGGGTAGCTCTCCTTACCTGTGACGATATTCTCCTTCCAAATTCTAAAATGGGCAGATGGATAAACTAATTACATAATGACGAGATGAACTGAAAATAGATGAAGAGGAGAAATATTTTCTTTTGACTTCATTCTAGAGATGAACTGCCCAAGTATGTCTGCTCTAGAATATAATGTAGTAGATCAGTCAAGTGTCCTGTTTCTTTTTGGTTGAGATCTGCAGGGGTGGATAATATATATTTAGCAAGGAGGCACAGCTGTTTCAAATTCTGAGGGCTGATTAAGAGAGTGAGAGGCAATATTTTGTCATGGTTACTGTTTGGTTTGCTTAAAGAGGCATCTTGTGGCCACTGGAGTTTTATGCTGTTTGTTTTAGTGGCTACTTCACCATCAATCACCGAAGACCGTTCAGCAGTTTAATAATCTGGGTAACTTTCCTGTGGTCATGATCTACCCTTCTTTGCTTAAAGAAAAGGCATTCTAATTTCCTGAGCAGAAGAGAAACTTCTCAATCTTCCATGTTTCTTTCCAGAATGCTGATCTCCTGTCTCCAGAGACTTCTGTGGTGCGAGATCCACTGCTCAAGAAGCCAGAAACATCAGTGGGGATTGGCCGGGCCAGTCCTGAGCCAGGAGTACTTCCTCCTACTCCGAAATATTGTGACAGCATAGCTCCAGAGAGTGACTCTTTACAACAGCAACAAATCTTGTCCAGGTGAGAGATTAAGGAATCCAAGGCTTTAAAGCTAAGATGACTTATTAGGTATCGGTTTTCAGTAATCTGAGCTGCTTATTGCCAATTGGAAACAGGAGGTTAGCTGAATTGCTCTCAGTCTTCTAAAGAATTTCTGTAACCCTAAGTAGCATACTCTAAGGAGTCTGTTAAACTTTTCACACTTAAGAAGAAATGTAGTAAAATTATGGGTGCATAATCTAGAATCCTTAAGAAGTTGCTGAATCTCAACTCCAGAAGCTAATATTAGAATTGCTAATAGTGTATGATAATGTTATATTCTGTAATGCTGGCAAAGGTGGAAATAAAGAGAAGAGGAGGATGACCAGGAGCAAGATAAATGGCTTCAAGTACAGTAGCAATGGCTGCACCGTTGCAAGACCTGAAGGTTTCGGGGAGGATCCTCCTTGAGAAAAATCTGTTTATTTGGTCATTAGGAGTTGATACTGACTTGATGGCATATAATTAAAAAAAACCTGAGAGGTAATTCAGCAACATATGAAGACTTAAAATATGTTGCGCTACCTTTCTTCCTGGAAAGGTAGAATTTTGGAAGAGAGCTATGGCTATTCCTTGGTTGTGTAAGAAGTTGCTGTGGTAATAATGTTGTAAAGATCATTGGAGTTGTGCAATGTACAGATCTAAACTAGGCAGAGGTGCTTTGGATCCAACACAGATGCTCTTGCTGTGCTGCGTGGCTGTTCCTTAAAGTCATGCATTTCTTAGGGCTAACACAACTCATAAAGTAAGTGTGACCCTCCTGGATTCCCAGTATTCTTTCCCACTTCAGATCCAAATGCTGTATGTCTATAGTTAACAACAAGAAGGATGGTGAAAATTGTAGTTCAGTAACTCTGAATCAACTGGGCTGGAGAAGAAGCTTCTTTGGAATGAAACATTTCTGTCATTAATTTTAATTTCTACCCTATAAGTGTTGTACACTTATTAAATTTCTTCTCTTTCCTTTTTCTCATTGTTATTGATTTTCTGTTTGCCATCGTGCATCTTTAGTTTCTTTAGGAATTAAAGTAAATGGACAAATATAATTTGTGGACTATTTGGACTTGGTTGGGGGCTATTTGTATTTTCTGCAGGGACATGATTCCTCCCCCCTTCTTGTCTTCAGCCTGCAGTCTAGCGTGCCTGCCTCAGAAACAGAAGGAGACCCCCGACGCAGCAGTAACTCTTCATCTTCGTTGGTGGAGACTTTTGAAGGCCCAAGCATGGTTGGGAAGCTGGAATTTAAAGTGTCTGGTTTTTTCTTATTTGGCTCCCCTCTGGGATTGGTACTTGCACTTCGTAAAACAGTAATGCCCGCCCTGGATGGTATGGAGATTTTTTTTTCTTCCATCTTTTTGCATTTCATCATATTTTCTGCTTTTTTCATCCATTGTAAACAACAGCAATTTACACAGTCGTTTGTGTCTTTCAGTGGCTCAGATGCGGCCGTCCTGTGAACAGATCTATAACTTGTTTCATGCTGCTGACCCCTGTGCCTCCCGCCTGGAACCTCTGCTAGCTCAACAGTTTCATGCTGTGCCTCCTTTTGGGGTCCCCCGCTATCAGAAATATCCCCTGGGAGATGGCTCGTCCACTTTATTAGGTGAGGAAAAACGGTGAAGACCAGGCACTAAATAATGGACTGGAAAGACTTTTGGCCTGACCTGGTAGGACTCTGTTGCTTCTTTTCTTTTGGAAATATGCAAGTGGAAGGCTGGGGCTATAGTGTAAGGGATGGAGGATGTTTGAGATGTGGTTCTGCACTTAGGGAACTGCAGAACACAAGATTTGGTTCTCTGGATTATAATATTACTGAGTATGGTGGTGCATTTGTTTTAAATCTATGACACAAAATAAAGTAAAATGCATGTTTTAGGAGATGTTTTGTTCAATAATAAAGGCTTCTATGTTGTTCTAAACGATATGCTATAACAGAGCTGAGGGGGAATATTATATAACGGGTGTCAAACTCATGTTGTCACGGCGGTGTCAATGACGTATTGGGACTTTGCCCCTCTTCGCTAAACCGGGTGTCGGCATAGCCAGTATATGACATATCCGGCCCGTGGGTCGGGAGTTTGAAAGCCCTAATATATAAGGAGGAATTCTCTGGAGTCAGTCTTTTAATTCAATAGAGGAGTTTGGTAGAGCAGCTAGGTCCCTTTAGCCCTTTGCTGGGAGGATGTCACATGTTTATATTATTTATTGTAGTCGCTGTATCTATTTCTAAGTGGAAAGGCTCCCAGGGTAGTTTATTTAAGCTGATATGGAAGAAGGGAACAGAGAGGGACAAAGAAGAAAGCAAGCAAAAGGTCAACCACATTTGAAATTGCAATTTGTAAATGCTTGACTGTTTGGAAGGGAAACAGTTTAGGCAGAGAAGGAGCCTGATAGAGCTGGTATTTCATCAGTTAGTCATTAATTAGCCTTGCTTCCTATTTATTATCTTGCAGTAGCGGTATAATAAAATGTTTTGTTCTTGCATGGAGAAGTTCCAGCATGGAACTGATGGTAATGGTGTGAAGTAGACATCTCTGAATAATAGATTTCTATTTGTAGGGAATGTTATATGGAAGGACATAAAAGTTCTCATCTCTGTGGTCTGAAGTGATCAGCACTACTAATTCTGCTGCATGTGCTGATTGATATGCAGGACCTTTGTGCACTTGAGGCTAACCAAGACAGAAACATGTTGTGACAGAGTCTGTATTGCTTTTAGTGTCCTTGTGACATTGCCTACTTTGGACCCCCGGCCCACGAGTGAGGCAGTGTTAAGCCCTTTTAGCTAGACTCATGTTAAAGTAGCTTTTTTCTTTTTATGCCGAATCTGTTCAGAGGGAGCTTCTTCTACAATCCTTCCATATATTAATGATCAACCAGCAGCTTTTGAAAGGTTTTATCTGTCAGGCCCAAGGAGGAAGTTTACTTCCTTTCTCAGAAAGTATATTGAGTCATCTATAATGATAGGAGGGGAATTTCCTTTCTGTTTCTTTTTTTAGCTGTCAGCAGTGTAAATTTGAAACTTCTGAGTAGAAATGTGCAATTTATTTTAATGTTATTCCATCTTTTTTCTTTTTAGAACTAATGTTTTAATGATTTTCCTGTGTAATTCATAGAGGTAGATGGAGTATGAACATGAATGGAAGTGTATGTGTGTGAGAGAACTCTTAGAATGCTGCATAAATTAAGATGAAATGCAGATGTGCCTTTGACTGGTGATCGTGTTCCTGATGCTCTACATTATCTGCCATGCTAAAGAGCCTTTCATGTTTGCCTATCGTGCATTCTGATGCCATGTTCTGTTGTATTGAGATATCTGCGGAGAGGAAGTTCAGCAAGGAGTATTTTATGAGGAATTGGAGCCTAGAGAGAGAGTGCTAGTATAGGAGAAAGTCCATAGAAACATTAGAGTCCAAGAATTGACTACAAACACCAAATCACAGTGTTTATTATATTTACATATTGCATAATATTATACATATTAACATGTCATTCAGCAGCTGAAGACAGTATATTTGGCACTCCCTTCTCTTGTTTTCCCTCAAATCACCCATTGAATGGGTTGGGCTGAGAGGTGAGTGACTGGTCCGAAGTCACCCAATGAGCTAGGGAGTGGACTAGAACTGAGTTTCTCTGATCCTAATCCAGTTTCTCCCCCACCCTCATCACAGGATGTCATGATTGAAACTACTGTTATATTGTGTGTGGATGAGGTGTGTGTGTGTGTGTGTACAGACTTCCTTTTAAGAAATGGCAACCTTACGCCATCTTGCTAAATTAATTCCCCAAAAGAAATTATGAGAATTATAGTTCCAGTACAGCTGGGAACAATGATTTTAGGAAAGGCTGATGCTGCAGTACAGTAGTGGAGGACTGGAAATATGCCATCACTGTGTTCACCTCTGCTTATGTTTCTCCTTGAACTAGCCGACGCCTTGCAGAGTCATTCTTCCCTCTTTGTGAGTGAGCTAGACCTTGTGACACCACCCACTCCAACAGGTGCATTTGGGGGCTTCTGGAAAGGAAATGAGGGAGCTGCAAGTGACAGCACTGCAACCAGCACCAATGAAGTTGTCAAGAGTGAGTTATTGCTGCCTTTTTATACTAATTTCTTCAAAACCAGATTTGACTATGCATCTATTGTTCGTTTTAGTCAGCTTAGCAGGCCATTTGTTATTATGAATCCACTTGCTGATTGGAAAGGTTACCATGAGCTTTCTACGTTTAAAAAGCATTGTTTTCTTTTAAACATTCTTATTTTTGGCAGGTTGAGTCCTGTTTTAATTGCTTTAGGCGTTACAAATAATAAATATTAGAAAATGTGTCATCTAGTTATTTAGTTGAAGTGCTAGAAAGCTATATGCCTTTTCTGTGTCTCTCTTATATCTCTGATACTGGTGTATAAAGCTGTTTTTTCACGTCAGCCGTTCAGAATGAACTGCCTGCTCCTTGAATAGATTCATTGACGATTCAGACAGAAATCTGAACAAAGGCTCTTGTTTCTGTGAAGCAAATGAGTACATTTTGCAAAGGTTGCAATTTACTCGGGTGCCAAGAAAATACTTGTTCATTGAGTGGAAAACCCAAATTCCACAGTGTTGCCATAGCTTGGCCACACTGGGCCACTTTGTGTCACTTCTGGAGTGCTCAGAAACATCCAAGAGCCATTATGGTGATTAAGAATATAGTTCTGGGCAGAGCTGAGCCACTTCAATTTCTGGCAACTGGAACAGAGTGTTATAAAATAGCTTTAAAAGTTTCTGCAGAAATTTTGATAACTATCATCAAAATAGATATGTTAAAATAATATTTGCATTAAGAGTGTGAGGTTTGTCTGTTTCTTTTAAACCCCAGTCATTAGTTGGAGGTGGATTCTGAGATGTATCAGAATTTAATCATTGAAAACAAGGCTATAGCTTCCATTGAAGTGGAGGAATAGAATATTGAATTCCTTTGCCATATCTGTACTAATGCTTAGAAATTAATGCTAATTGCACTTTTAGGCAACTGCAGCTTAAAATTAAAGATGCATTTAATGGCAAGTGCCCTTTGATCCTTGAGTCTTTTGTGATTTTTTTGGGGGGGGGGCAGGAAACAGGATAAATTGAAAAATTACTCATTAGAGTATTAGTGAAATTCTTCACTAGCTGCTGTTGAGCTGAGATTTCACTTAGAGTCACTTCCTTTGGCTATTACTTCCTTCTGCTTTTATTAAACACATAGGCAACATTAACTTGCTGGTAAGAAATAGATGTTACAGTATTTGTGTTACCTTGGGAGTAAACTTCCTCACTAGTTCTGTTCTAGCATATGTCACAACATGGATATGGTTTGCTGCTAGTCAGTATTGTCCCTAACCTTCTGGAAAAATCAACAATCTCCCACGTTGTAACTTTATTCATGTATCTTGATAATAGCTATTGAAAAGACATGTTTTGCTGGCTTTTTAAAAAATGCATTGTTCATTTCTGTTTTGTCAGACATTTTGAGGTCTTGGTCAGTGTAATGCAGTGCTTCTATCTTGAGTATACTAATATCTGCAAAGGACTAATTGTTTTCACGGATCCACTGTATCTGGATCCATCAAAGCAATTAATCCTTTGCAGATATTACTGTTTTTATATAGCTTTATAAGATGAAATATATGATGTATTAATGTACACGGGGAAAAAGTTTCTACACCATTTCTTTTTCAGGGATTGTTTTCCCTTGTATTTTGTATCTTTATATGGTTTTTGAAGAGTAAAATATAAAGAAATATTAGAAAAGGATGATCAATAAAAGCAGTCAGACATGCCAAGAACCTTATTATCCATTTTAAGAAGAAAGGAAAAAAAGATATTGGCACCTTCAGGGGATCGTGCTAATATGATTTCTCCTTCCCTTTGGTCTAGTTCTGGATCGTTGGTGGGGTTCAAAACGCATCGACTACTCTCTCTACTGCCCCGAGGCACTCACGGCCTTTCCCACCATCACCCTGCCTCATCTTTTCCATGCCAGTTATTGGGAAAGTGCTGATGTGGCTGCCTTCATCTTACGCCAGGTGGGCTATTGCAAGCAAGATAGAAAATTACATGTGTATGTCCTGTGGAACTGGTTCCTTTAACTGCTTGATTTGACCAGAGGAAACTAAGGAAACTTCCCTCAAAAACCGTTTAAAAATGATCTGGGATTGTCTTTCAGGCTGTCAAGCCAAGTATCATTGCCCCACTGCCAGATTGCTATAGATCTTGCAAGAAAAGAACTCCCATCACCCACTTCTATGGGCAAAAAAGAGAATGAAATAGATCACGTACATGCATATGCGCCTAGATACATCCCTGTGACATCCTCGTACTCTGTATACCTTGTTAAATGCAGAAAAGGGAAGAGTATTTCTCATGAAAAAAATAAAGGAAGGACGGCATTTTCTTGCAGTTTTTAAACACCCTATTATTGAGTTGGAAATATATTGGCCCATCTTTTGACCATGGCTGTCATCATGGGATCACAGAGACCTGAAATTGATTTTGAAAGGCAGTTTCTTCTTGAAGGGATCTAAGGTAGAAAACGTAGAAATCAAGTGTGCTTTGGTGGCTAAATTTTACCTTAACAGGTCAGGTCTAGATGAGTTTTGAGTTTTTAGCTGCTAAATGATGTGCTTAGATTTCCAAACGTCCTATACTTATTCTTAGCATCTCCATCCAAAAGAGAAAGACCTTTTGTCTGAGTTCCTGGAGAACTGAAAAAGCACATCAGTACAGATAGTCCTCAACTTAAAACAGTTCATTTAGTGACTGTTCAAAGCAGTCAGTAGCACTGAAAAAAAGTGACTTATGACCGTTTTTACGATTGAACTGAAAAAAAGTGAGTTATGACTGTTTTTTACCCTTAGCAACTGTTGCAGCATCGCCATAGTCACGTGATCAACATTCGGACACTTGACATGTATTTATAACAGTTGCAGTGTCCTGGGGCCATGTGATTGATCATCTTTTGTGAACCTTCCAATAAGCAAAGTCAATGGAGAAGCCAGAGTCACTTAACAACCGTGTTACTAATTGCAATGGCAAGAAAAGTTCTAAAACGAGGCAAAATTGACTTAACCAATATGTTGCTTAGCAGCAGAAATTTTGGGCTCAATTGCAGTTGTAAATCAAGGATTATTTGTAGAGAACAACCATGGCCCAACTGTCCTAGGTTTTATTTCAGTGCCCCCTCGTAAAACACACAATACGCATCCCACTCCATTCTGCTATCAAAATTTCTATTTCTCCTTCCTGTTTTCTAATTTAATAAAAATATAATTATCAGCGGAAATCTTTTTAAAATCATAATATCTTTAGTATTTTCCCTATGTTTTCTTGAATTGCAAATAAGAAAAAATGTTCTGTAAACAGGAAAATGCTTGCTGGGGGAAGGAAGCTTGTGTTGCTGTTTTTCTGCATACACCCACACAGTTGTGTAGGTTTCAATATGCAAGCAATTTTATGTTTAAAGTTAGATTTGGCTGTGTATAATTGCAGGTGTGTTATATACACTAATTGCACAGGCCATCACAGGGCATAAAACCGCTGCACAATTTCCTGCTACTCACAGAATTATAGCATTTTACTTGGCTTTATTTTGAAGCCAACATTTGTTTATAACACTACAGGTGTTCATGCAGTTATACATTGCAACAACAAAGAAGCAGCTTTTGTGAATACCCCTCTACTTACTGCATTATGCTGCGCCTTTTGGCATCGTTGGGTATAATAAAACATCAATGACCTTTAAAACTTTGGCTGCTTCTCCCAAAATTTCAATTCTGTACATTGCTATGTGGCCCTTAATTTTGTATTACCCTTTATAGATTAAATGCCATATTCATTAACAAGTGCCAACTCAGCAAAAATTGCATTTGGAAAAATACCAGGAAAGCAGTGCCTCAGAGATAATGGGGATCCCAGCACTATTCTGCCAAGGCTAGCAGAAGCATGGCAAAGGTGCTTGCCTTGTCCGCTTTTGAAGCCATCTAGGTGCTGAAAATTAAGGAATTATTCCTTTTAAATACTGGTTACATATTAACTTAAGGCAAATCTGTCTTTTTGCTTAGGCCTAGAATTTACAGTCTCTGATTTCAGGTGATTGAGACGGAGCAGCATCAAGTGACTGAGAATGAGGAGAGTTCGATCTACAGCCCAGCATTTGCCCGTGAAAAGTGGCAGCGCAAACGTACGCAAGTGAAGATCCGGGTACGAACCTGCTGTGGCTTCTCAGCTTTTTTTGATTTTTTTTTTTTTTTTTTTTGTAGTCTTCAGGGCATGTGTTGAGGTCTGACTGAGGTTGCTCTACTGGCTTTGTAGGTAGATATCTGACCTTATTTATTTTCTGCTCATAATGTTCCTGAATCCATCACCAGTGTTGATCTCACATTGTTTGCCTTTAACTCTCCTAAACATTAGAACAATCAATTTAATTCTGCAGGAAAGACATACTGTTGTTGCAATTCAAAATCTGATTTTACTTAGTTAATATTATTTGTATAATATATTAGGTTTTTGTTATGGAATGGGAGAGTTACTTCACTTTTATAACATCTTGAATTTTTCTAGGTTCAGGTTTGGCCCCTCAAATGAATTGGCAGCAAGCTGTTATGGGATGTGATGGTTGTGAGCACTGACACCCAAAACATGAGCTATTGACAAATTAAATGTAAGGCCATAGTGCTAAATGTAGGATGGAAATTCATTTACTCATAGTGCATAAAAAGTGATAAGCTGCCTTCTCTAGTGGAATATAATGGTGGTTGATTTATTAGTAGGAAAAACTCAATATAAGATATCCCTATAATTCTTATGGCAGCTGATTTTATTATTAAAGATAGCCTTATATAGTTAATCAAATTGGCACACAACCAAGAAAAAAAAGACCCGTTCAGTCCCACAAATGAGCTTCTAAGGCAGCTAGAGGAACTATTATGTAGTAAGATTCTCCTGCCTGCTCTAAATAACTCTTCATTGTTGCATGAGTTCCGTTCGTGAGTTGGGATTCAAGGTATTTAATTTCTCCAACCTGCTCTGTGGCAATCTCCCTGCAGTCATCCATTTCTTGAGAAATTCTCCCTTTGTCCAGTTTTGCAAGATGAGGTTAATAATAACGTCTGGCTTTTTGTTTCTCAGAATGTTACAGCAAACCATCGTGCCAGTGATGTGATTGTGTGTGAGGGACGACCCCAAGTCCTTAGTGGGCGCTTCATGTATGGTCCACTTGATGTGGTAACTCTCACTGGAGAGAAGGTAACCAAGGTTTTAATTCTAGGGTTGATTTACCAGGACAAGTGAACAGGGGTGGGGTATAATGCTGGCATGAACCTGAGCAAGCACATTACGTGCTATAAGCCTTCTCTTTCCTAGTGGGCATATAATCATGCAAAATGTTTTCACTTGAGAGTGATTGTTCAGTCCTCCAAGGTACACCAGACCTGGAAACCAATGTCATGTTGGCTAGTACTATTTTTATTGTAACAGCTGTAGCAACAGAAACTTGGAAGTCTGAATATTCCATGTGAAAGAGGGAGGGGGTTTTCTGAGATGTTTTCTCAAGTTACTTTCGTGGCCTGAACTCATGCTCTTTTTATCTGACTCTTATCTTGGTGGCAGCTCTTCCTCTTGTCCTTCAAGGCCATTCCTTCTGCCTTCTACAATGGCAGAAGAAGGAAGACCTGACACTAGACCAAGCGCAAGGCTTTCTTGGGAGTAAGGAGGGCAACAGAAATAAGTAGGGTTGCAACTTCAAATTAAAAACTAAGCCAAGACCATGGGATAGAATGTGACCTCCAGAGGGATTCTTAGGTTTGTTGGGAAAACTTCCCTAGTTCTTCTGTTTAGACATCTGCCTTGTTGTCAGGAGACCTACCATAGAACCAGTTTTCAGATCGTCTTAATGTGAATTCCTCATTTCTCCAGGATTAGGCCATTAATAATATGAGCCTGGAGCTCATCCATAATATGAGCTAGCAGTCTAAAATGAAAGGGGGGTGGAGTTAGGGAGGGGAGACTAAAGGAAGCCATTCACATTGAAACTGTGGTAGACAGCAAGTGTTGTAACCTAAGAGCAGGAAATAACTTACAGGCAAAATGGAGTAGATGGAGTTGGAGTTGTAATATGAAAATGCCACAGTCCCTTGAGAAGGCAAAGAATAGACATTTTCCAGAAG
Organism: Masticophis lateralis; assembly: GCA_030761175.1. NCBI lineage: Eukaryota > Metazoa > Chordata > Lepidosauria > Squamata > Colubridae > Masticophis > Masticophis lateralis. The sequence goes on along the minus strand of JAUDYJ010000001.1, from coordinate 242,150,598 downwards.
GACAGAAGTGTTGTAAGAAAAAGGTAGTAGAAATTAAGTAAAAGTAAGTTTTAAGAAAATCTTTCAGATGAATGAATATGAAAAGGTTGTGAGAAAATGGATTTTTAAAAACCAAATTAAGAAGATGGGAGTGAAGGAAGGGTTTGTGCTCTCTCCTTTCCTTGTAATAACGGCTGCAATTTAGCAATTTCAAGTGTTACTTGTGGCTAGCAATGCAGTATAACAGCACATGCAATGAGATGAACCCCGCCCTGATCTTTCTTTACAGGTCGATATCTACATCATGGCACAGCCATTGTCAGGGAAATGGGTACATTATGGCACAGAAGTGACAAGTGGTAGCGGGAGGCTTTCTTACACCCTTCCTGAAGAGAAGATGCTGGGCATTGGCATGTACCCTATCCGTATGGTGGTGAGGTGAATGCATGGTAGATCCTTTCCTGTGCTTGATCTTTTGGGCGGCCTCCTCTGTGCCAGATATTCTCATCTACTATCCAGGAAAGCTTGTAACACAATATACGCACATGTCCATAATGCAATACAAAAATATCTGTATCATATTGGTTGCAGCACTTGATTGTGGGATGTGATCCTCTGAACCAGAATGGTTCAATTTTGGCCTTGACAACTATTTAGCGCACAGATTCACTTGTTACAATCGTATTGCCTGCCAGTGAAAGTAAGCAACTGGTGGCTTCTTAGATGTTGCTGAACTGCAATTCCCAGCAGCCCTGATCAGCATGGCCGATGTGGGGGATGCTTGGAGGTGTATTTCACCACAGAATCTCTGCAGGTTTATAATTAATAGTTGAACTGCTTGGCTTTTTCCTTCTTTGGTTTTCTACACTATAAGGGGGAAAAACACCCTCGCTTGCTTCTATCTTCATGGCTTGTTTGAATGCAGAAGTTGAGCATTTCTGATTCTGAATATGTACGAATATTTGCTTTCAGATTGACACCTTTCTGTCTCTCCACAGAGGTGATCACACCTATGCTGAATGCTTTCTGACAGTGGTAGCTAAAGGCACACCTTGTGTCGTCTTTAGTATTGATGGCTCCTTCACAGCTAGTGTCTCCATTATGGGCAGTGATCCCAAGGTGCGAGCAGGTGCTGTTGATGTGGTAAGGTAGGTCAATACCCCACCTCAGAGACTCCTTGTATTTCTTTGAATCAACTGATTGATTGTTTCTCTTTCTTAAGCCTCCAAAATCTGTGCCAGGACTATAGAGAAATTCTTATATATGTTACATTCCTCAACTGAGTTACTCGCTAGTATGTTTCCACATTCTCTAAATCTTTTTATCCCAATACTTAGCCTAATTAATTTTTTCCATTGTGCAAATATTTTTTAAAAGATGTTTAATAAGTAACACAGTAACAGGAAAGCTATTTAAAGCACCATTTGGAAATAGTTCTGCTGTTTTCCTTCACACTTGCCAGCTTCCATATTTGTCATTGCCAACATGCTGTCAAAATGGATTTCTTGGAAGAAGCTTTTGTTAAAGCAACTGGATGTTTTTTCTACTTTAAAGTAGCATTCTAATCATCCCTGTTCTTTTTATGAAAAGTGAAGAGAGAAGCATGTCTGTTCACTTTCACAGCTTTAATAAACTGTCTGGTAATTGAATATTGATAGTGTTTTCTATGAATCAGACTGGATTCATACCAACAATATATGCATTTGTTACAGAATGAAGATTCTTTTTATTGTTTTCAATATCACTGTAATTAACCAAATAAAAGGATGTCTTTATATAAACCCCAAATTAAAAAATGAAGTTTATTGCAGTGAGGGAGAATTCCTCCAAATGTTGGACCACAAATTGTAGATTTCTTAGCCAACATAGCAAACTCACTGGTATCAGTTGCTTTAAGACAGGGGTGGACAGCTGTAGCCCCTTTCCCAACTGTGGATTTCAACTGCCAGAAGCATGCTGGCTCAGGACTTGTGGGAGTTTAAGTCCACAGGTCGTGAAGCGGCCATACAGGTGGTCCTTGACTTACAACCATTCGTTTAGTGACTGTTCAGAGTTACAAAGCATTGAAAAAAGAGACAACTATTTTTCACACTTAAGAACTGTTGTAGCATCCCCAAGGTCACACGATCAAAATTTGGACATTTGGTAACTGATCCATATTTATCATGGCTGCAGTGTCACAGACTCATCTTCTGACAAGCACAGTTAATGGGGAAGCCAGATTCACTTAACAACTGCAGTGATTCATTTAACAACAGTGGCAAGAAAAGTCATAAAATGGACCAAAACTCACTTAACAACTGCCTTGTTTAGCAACAGAAATTTGGGTCTTAATTCAGTAACTCTTCGCCTCACAGTAACTTCTGTTGTTCAGTGTCAGTGTATCATGAAGGAAGGTACTAGTGATAATTATTCCTTCCCTGACCTGTTACAATTTTTCCAAAGGCAAGACATATTTATAATCGGTCTCATCAATATTCTTTGAACATGCATTGATGGATTCTTGGTCTGGTAACGCAACAGGGCGTTCTTTAAGGAACTAAGATGCAAAAATGCTATAAACACGGCATGCCCTTTTGTTAAGCTTTGTCATAATTAGGCCTCACAATCACTTCTAGTTACAGTTCTATCTTTACACTCTAGATAGGGGCAGGCAATTTAGATATTACAAACTACCCTTCCCATAACCCTTTGCTAGGTGCTGGGAAGTAACCTGAAATATTTGGAGAACACCAGGCTTTTTGTTCGTTTTCCAGAGATAATTTTCTTTCCCTCTGCTTTTGTAGACATTGGCAAGATTCTGGTTTCATGATCATCTACGTGACAGGGCGTCCAGACATGCAGAAGCACAGAGTGGTGGCTTGGCTTACCCAGCATAATTTCCCACATGGCATTGTCTCCTTCTGTGATGGCCTCACACATGACCCTCTTCGCCAGAAAGCTGCCTTTCTACAGGGCCTTCAGCAAGAGGTATGAACAACCAGAAGAGGCATACAATGGAGATTCTACTCTGGTGTAACTGAGGGGGCTTGTGGAAAAAACTGGAGGAGTACCACAGAAGAAAGGGAAGTGAGGGAACAATGGTGCTGAGGTGGCATAGTAGAGCCCAACTCTCAAAGGAACAGCTTTCCCTGGTTTTGCTATAACATTCTGTAGGAGAGGCCTCATGGCCTTGCTTATCTGGGTGGCATATTTCTCACATTGCTGCCAGGTCAGGCTGTGTAACTCTGGAGGAGGGTCGGTCCATAATAGATCTGAAACGTGTTAAGTGTAAAGTGTAACGTGTGTAACAGTGCATTAATTTAACCAGGTTTTGAGTGGTTAATTAGTGTTCATATTCATTTTAATTTATGAATTTGATACTTTCTGTATTTTAATTATTATTGCAATTGTATTTTTGCTTGAATGGGGGGGAGGGGGGCTAAAATTAATTCTAAAATGTCTTTGTATATTTCTTGTAGGCAGAGGTCACTATTGTAGCTGCATATGGTTCCACCAAGGACATCTCAGTTTATAGCTCTTTAGGGCTCCCTTCATCACAGATCTACATTGTGGGTCGGGCTGTGAAGAAACTGCAAAGCCAATGCCAGGTATGGAGTTGGCTCAGCTACTGCCCTGCCCAACTAATCAAGGGACTGAAATGTGCAAGTGCCACGTTGTGATAAGGTCTCTCCTCCCCCACCCACCCACCCGCAAAGGCTGTGGCTCATTCAGGAATGGGTGGGCCGGATAAAAGCAGGCATTAACTGCCTTAATCTTTTCCCTTGCAGTTCCTTTCAGATGGCTATGTTGCCCATCTAGCCCAGCTGGAAGCAGCCTCCCTCGCCCACTCGCCGAAGGGAACCACAAGGCCCACCTTGGGCAAAGGCAGTTATGGCTGCCCTGCTCCTGTTGACTTCCTGCGCAAGCAGAGCCAGCTGTTGCGCTCCCGGGGACAGAGCCAGGTGGAACGAGAGGGAATCGGAAGCGCCCAGCCCCGAGCCAAAATCCGGAGTGTCAGTCTGAAGCTGGAAAGTGAGGAGTAAACCCAAGAGGGAAAGTCTCTGCATTTTCTTACTTGCAGCAGCTGATGCTCGGATTGGGCCTGTAGAGGCCACAGATGGGAGAGAAAGAAGCTAAAAACACCATGCAGATAGATAGAGAAGGGAGGGGGAAAGAGAGAGAGAGAGAGAGAGAGAGAGAGAGAAAGGGCTCTGCCTTGTCGAGGCCAGAAGCTGGCAGACAGTGCCGCTAGGACGAGGAGGAGAGAGCTTCTGTACAATCCCAAAGAGTGTTCCATTCCCATTGGTTCCGGTTCTTGGCTTCTGTTTGTGGTCTTCATTGACCTACAATGCAGCCAGTATTCCTGAACTCATGCCCCCTAGGGATGGGTGGAGGGGAAGGGTACAATGGGAATCTATTCATATTCTCCCCTTATTTAAACCGTGCTATGTTGTTTGTGAATTCCTTTTTTTCAGAATGTGAGGCCTGTTAAGACTGGGTTATATCCATTCTCCCAGCCTGTTCATAGGTGAGACAGTGGCCCCCATAATTTCTCAAGTCTTCCCACAATTCTCTCCAGTTTAAGGTAGGGAGTAAATGGTTCAGAAAAAAAATGCCTATATCTATATATCTATATATCTCCATATATGGATTCCAGCATGGCCATTTCACTTCTGAGGCTGAGCGCCTTGCTCCAGCCTCTACTTCAGTTGTCAGCCTTCATCCTGCCTATACCTCGTTGGTCGTTGGATATCTGCATGATACTGCCTTTCTGTGCATGTATTGTGTCCGGAATGAGAGCACAGGAGTGTCAGGTTTAAGGATGAATCTGTACTTCCTTTCTGGACATTTGGGGTGGGTGGGGGTGGGATTTGCTTCACAGTGTCCGAATTGCTGGGAAGTAGAGAGGCAGAAAGAAGAACCCTGCTTTGGAGGACTTATGGGAGTTTTGCGTTCTTTCAATGTGTTCACAAAACAATAAAATTTAAGTATTAAACATTGTAAATGTCTTGAAGCAGTTGGGATGTCTAGTTCAACACTATTCTAGGTAGGGATGAATACTTCAAAATAGGAAACTAAATTCTGCCCATTGATCTAAACGTGTGTATGTGTTTGTGTTTGTGTACAAAACACTAAAACAATAGCAAAAGGTTGGAACTTTAAGAAGGAACTCACTTTCACTTCTCTTTCTTTGTCCACTGAAATGGGAAAGGTAACAACCATTCTCAGCCTCTCCATGCATACCGAGAAAAGGAAAGACTCTTCTCTTATCAAAGCACATCTAAACTTTGCCCAACCTGCTGAACTGGGTGTGGTGGAAAAGTGCTTATCTATAATCTGTTTTGAAGTTCCCCAACTGGAATATTAAAAAGAAGAGAAAAAAAGATAGGTTTAAGTACTGAAGTCCCAATTTTCCAATGAAATATACAAACATAGTGAATGTATGACTGTTGTGGTATTACAAAAGCTATATTGGGGAAAATCATTAGCAAAATGTAAAACATATCCCTTTTTTGAAAAAAAAATTGAAAGCTGAGATATAAATTCGTAGTATTTAAATGAGACAAAAATCTCAACCAATGAATTTATGTACCGCTAAGATGGGATGGATGCTAACTGAAGTAGATGCAGTTACCAGTACACATTTTCATGCACACAAAGTACTGCATCATGACACATAAAATCCATGTATAAAACATGCACGGATCAATAATGCAACATTGACTGCCAGCACATTCAACAATAAAAATAACATTTCTTGGCAGAATGTCTGGCAACATATGGCCTTTGTTTTTAAGTGTTTGGTTTGCTTTTTCATATTTTAACTTCTGCTTCAATGTTAGGAAAGTGTGCCATGAGGATTCATATAAAGAATTCCCAATTTTAGTATAATTTGAAATAATTTCTCTGTTCATTATTATGAGATTAAACATATTTAAATATTCATTTAAATATTTCAGTTTCAAGCAAGGTTGATTGTTTCCCCTTTTGAAACAATCAACATTAGCTTGCGTTGTTTGCTTTTTGATATGCTACTTGGACACACTATACTTCTACATACCTTTCCCTGGCATTCTGTACCAATTCTCAGGTAAAGACCTATTGTATAAGTTACCAGGAAGACAATGTATAGCCAGCCTCCATGAAATAAAATGTAAAACATTTTTGTGGGGAAAGGAACATTGTGACTCACCTTTTCTACTTCACTGCCTACCTGCCAGTTCCTCATTGTGGTTTCTGAGATTCAACCATTTGGGCTCTGAGCCTCTGCAGCATGGCATGATTTGATCTTCCAGAGCTCAAATAGCTTTGCTGGCACAACTGTCAGAAAATTAAAAAAGAAATGACCTCAGAAATTAAAGCCAAGAAGCCATGATTCAAGCCATAAGCCATGATTTGCAGCTAGATGAACCCCTTAGTGGAAGGTAAAATTAGGGATAAGTAGTCATCACATTTACTCCACTAGTAATCTATTTCTAGATCTTGAGCTCGTACTAGTTCTAGAACAAGCAAAAGTTCATTCCATCATGATATTTTTGGAGATTATGCAATTATTTTACTTCCTTCACATTAATTGTCTCTGGAATCAATACTATATTCTCCATCTCTGGGAAAAGACAGGCAGCTTCATCCTTAGGAATCTCAGAAGAGCCATTTAGCTATTTTTCCCAAGTAAACTAAATTAGTTCAAGTGGCTATAGGAAATTTCTGGAATCTCTTATTTCTGCTAAAGAAAATAGTACAAACAGCTGACTGAACAGAGGTGCCAGGCTTCTGACCAGCCATATTCACTATTTTAAATCTTTAAAACTGTTGCTCATTAAAACTATGTATTAAATTTGGCATAAAGATGCTATCAAGTCCCAATCGGGCTCACCATACCTGGGAGAGAGAAGGGCACAGAGCAGCACACAGTGGAGAGAGTAACCGGCGAGGCAGCGGGACACTCTGGGGCAGCGCTGACCAGTCACTTGTCAGTAGATCGTTCCCTTGGCCGGTCCTCCGAGAGTGGCAGCGGGCCAGGCGACTGGCACGATGAACAAGGCAGTGTTGGTGGTGATGGGACTTCCAGTGAGAACGCCAAACAGCTGCTCACCAGAGATCACCTCCCTGCTTCCATGCACGGGCCTCCGGTCGGAATTCACAGGGTCCCGAAGCATGCCGCTGGCTGGGCCATGCCACTGCAGCCAGATGTTTGCCACAGGCTTCCGGATGTTGGGTGACCAGCGGGCATGTCAGGCTGGCCAGAGGGTGTGGCCCTGGACTATAAAGTGTGCTGGGAGGCAAGAGCTTTGCACGGAACTGTTACACTGATCGTGTTCTGAGGCCCCAGCCTGCTGTTGAAGATTAAAGTCTGAGTTACTGAGCAGCTCGGTTTCCTGTGTGTTTGCTTTGGTCCTCACCCAGTCCAGCCCTGGACCCTTGAGAGATGCTTAATTGTACTACATAGAGGTTTAAGTGAATTTCTGTTAGGAGTCACTGAAATGTGCAGTTTGATCAAGGAGGCCATGGATAAAAGGCAACCAGGATGATGGATTCCAGCCTTACAATTTACTTACATCCTATATATGAATTTTGTTACCGTGAAGAGAAGAATGCCGTTGAAACATTACTGTGCTTAACAGACAACTTGCAGTTCTGGTGCATGGAAAGAGAACATATAATCTTTTAGCAAACTATTCTTTTCCACAACTAATCTCTGAAGTGTGGTCAGTTTATTAGCTGAGAGCAGGTGTCAGTATAAAAGGGCATAGAATGTTTAGGGAGATTTGCAGTCATTCAGGTCATGGTTGTCCCAAGGGATTGGGATAAAAACCTGGATTTCTTGGGTTCTCTGCTTCTCATCCAAGAATCCTCTTCAATTCTGAACTGAAGAAGATTCTTGGATGAGAAATGAAACGTTTTCCAAAAAAAAAAAAAAAAAGTCCAGTTGCCTTTTGGAAAAAAACATCTTTGGAACAATATGTCTTATAGTTTCAATGATGGACTATAGAATGCATTTGGTCTGAATTTCTCTAGATTTAGAGATTATAAGCAACACTCAGCTATTGGCAAATGTGTATCTTTACTAATTTTAATATATTCAATTTAATTATTAAACCTTGTGTTGTGTATTAAAATTACTAGCTGCCATGAATGGAAAGGGGGATAGAAATCTTAAGAAACAAGAATCTGACTCGCTAGCTTCTGTGTTCATACGATTGGCCAGTGTGATTTTGCATGTTTTCAGTTCCTTTTTCCCTGTCTCTGTCACCTACTGTATTTTTTGTAATCTTAGTTCAGAATACAGCTGCTCCTCCTGATTATTTTATTTACACAAAGGAGAAGTGAAAGCAATGACAAAAAGAAGTAGTGAGGATCAGGACACCAAGGGCTGTCTGAAATTATGTTTCTATTACACATGGGATTTAGTGTGTAGCAGTCATCATTAATCTTCAGAGGCAGTCGTCTGCCTCTCTTTTTTCTATTTAAGGAAGAAATGGACTTGGCCCACTAGCTGAGCCAAGTGAGCTATGCTATAAGGAGATTTGCTTATGTGGGACTTTCAAGATTTCACTGATCACCCAAGATTTCAACAACACCAATGACAAATGAGGTGAAATATTCTCCCCAGTGCCTACAGAAAACCAGTTGTATCAAGTGCCTGGGTTGGATCATTTTAGTTTCTTTCCCCTCCTACTACTAGAGGTTTACAGCAGCTATTAGTCTAAAATTCACCAAAGGGTGATCTGTCTCTGAGAAGACTTAGAGGCCTCCTTCCTGTTTGCTGGCTCCAACAGAACAAAACATCATATCCAACATAGATCCTGTTGCAAGATACAAATTAAGGTCAGGCCTATGACCAATACAACAAACTGGAGACCCTGAGATGGTTGAGTACAACCTTCTAATTCTTGAGGTGGTTCAAGACAAAACATCCATGGTCATTCATTGCCTCCATGGATCTTACCCCAGTTAGCTCAGGGAGATAAACTTGTACAACCAGCAAACTGATAATTGCAGACTGTTGAAAGAACCTTTGCTGGTGGAATTCCTACTGAGTGCAGCAATCTCTTAACTTGACCTTCCACCCAAGCCTGCGGCATCTCGGAGTAATCCAGCTAGCAGAGCTGAAAGAGCTTAACTCCCCTCCCCCGCTTTTCCCCCCTCAACTAAATCTCTGTTGTGCACCCAGGTCAATCCTTTCATCCAAAATTAAATTCTGGATAATAGGTGTTTTCCAACAACTGATGTGACTATAAAAAATAGAAGTTTGGGTTGCAGAGTAAAACATTTGAAATTCAAATAGCACAGCAGGCTCCTTGCTGGATAATTTGAAGAATGTTATACTGTCTTTTTCACTTTGCTGCTATCTCTGAACTTTCTTGCAATGAAACAATTGAAGGTATCCTCAATAGAAATAACATGCTCTGAAAAGCCTATTTATCCCCATTATTTTTATCTCTTGCTATCAAAAAAATAAAACGGACCTTTAATGTTTCTTCATTAGAGCTTATGGATTGAATCTTAGTGGTTTGAATGATTAGGTTTGCTTTTGAATTTTAAAACACATTTTAAAATTAGAATTTTAAAACGCAAACCAGAATCGAATTGTGTCTTGAATATCAGGCCTCAAACTAAATCAAATTAGGACAGCTAAGCCACATAAGAACTTCGCATTGATGTGTTTGATGATCCATTTGTTTGTTTTCTTGATTGTCGTTTCTCAAGAGTCTTCTCCAACAGCAAATTCCTACTCAATTTCTAATATGTGTCACAATTCTTATGGAGGAAGAGGAGAACAACAGCAGCAATTTGGTTTTATTTCCACTGGTTTTTATTTCCAAATTTGGTCTTATTTTTATGTATGCACATAACACTTCCCTCACCCTATCTCCCAAACCCTGACCCCAAATAGCAATAGCAATCACACTTAAGACTTACATACCACTTCACAGTGTTTTACAGGCCTCTCTAAGCAGTTTACAGAGTCAGCATATTGTCCCCAACAATCTGGATCCTCATTTTACCCAACTCGGAAGGATGGAAGGCTGAGTCAAATGGGCTGTTATTCAGTATTTTTTTACAAACAGGTATAGATATGCAAACTATACCTATGTGAAAAGCACAGGGTTACTAAAATGCTTTCATGTTATTCCAGCACTCTAACTAGCAGGGACTTTCAAATGGAATGAAGGAATGGTACTTTCACAACAGGGATGGCTTCTTCCCATAATATCTGCTATGTTGCCCCCAAAGTTCAAATGGACAAAACATGGACTGGAAATGCAGATGGAGGGAGTTGTTAATAATTATATGTATGCATATATGTGCGTGGAATAGTGATAGTGATAGGATTTAGGAAGTTATCATTATTCCAGAAGCTCTGTTAATTTAAGGAGTAGAATACTACCTGTGGTCTTTTTAAAAAAAAACCTACTGTGTCATATTGGTTAGCAAATGGTAGAACTGTCTGGTTTCCTGACAGCTCTCTGGCACACATGATGATCATTGAAGGAAGCCTTCAAATTGGTATGTGATGGGTTGGAGATAGAAACAAGGTGAGAATTATGGTGTGGTGAAGTGCCCAATGCCTGAGCAACAGTCTACGCTTTATTGTAGTTTTTAGGCTTGCTGAGGAGTGAATTTGGAACTTTAATCCAATGAACAAAGACAGTAGATATTTTAATTTAGGTGAAGGTAAAGATAAAGGTATCCCTATGGATTTTATTCCGCTAGTTGTTGCCAATTATAGGAGGCAGTGCTCATCTCCATTTCAAGGCAATTGAGTTAGGGCTGTCTAAAGATGCTTCCTCAGTCACGCGGCCAGCATAACATGGAGCACTCTTCCCACCAAAGTGGTACCTATTTATCTACTCATATTTGCATGGTTTTGAACTGCAAAATTAATAGAACCTGGGGCAAGGATGGACGCTCATTCCATCATATGCTGCTCAGATCTCGTTCAGTGTCTTAACCACTGAGCCACCGCGCCACCCCTTTTTTAATTTAGAAGCCTCTGAAAAAGTTTCCAACATGATGCTTTCAGAGAAATACGAACAGTTCGTTTCTGTTCTCACCTAGAGCAGGGGTTCCCAATCCCTGGGCCATGGCTCACTACTGGGCCTTGGCCTATTTGGAACTAGGCCACACAAGCAGTGAGAAAGCATGTGCACCCAACTCCACTTGCGTGAAGCTCCTTTTGTGCAAGCGGCAGGCACCTGTGTCCACTGCTTGCACAAATGGAGTTGTGCACACTTGCGCCTGTGCCTGTTCCTCAAATGGAATCATCACCACACACGGGCTGCTAAACCAGAAAGGTTGGAGACCACTGAGATACAGAATGCAGTTTATTTTTTAAACTAAATAAAGGAAGAAACCCAACCATGTTCTAGGAAAAAAATTACATTTCTTTTCTTAATCAGCTATTTGCTTCCCTATAGCAGTGCTTCTTAAACATTTTTTCCTCTCGAGATGCCTTCCCATTTTTAAAAATTATGGAGGCTCCCAAAAGAGTTTTTGTTTCTATGGGTAACATTTACCATATTAAAATTAAAATTGATGCGTTTGTTGCCACTACTGCTTCTCATGGTTATTTAATGGGATTTTAATATTCTATTAATTGTCAACATAGGCTGGCAAATAAATTTGATTTTAACTACCTCTGAAACACTGAGCTACAGTAATCAAATGATTGTTTCAATCCTGGCTAGCGTCATTGCTTCTTGGTGAGGAATATTCCTTTACTGCCATCTTTTCCTGGCACAATTCCTGACAGCTCCAGCTGAAAAACAAGTGAGAACAAAAGACAGGGAAATGTCTGCCTAAACGCTGGGGAACCGGAAAGTAGATAACCTCCTGACTTGTTTAGTCTCATATGATCTGTCCCATGGTGCAAGATTGCACTTTGGGTTTGACTGCAGTTTTGTTTATTCTCTAAAGCAAAATTATGGTCAAGTAAGAATCGAGGTCACAGGACACCTCTGCACTTGCACTAATAAACTTAACTGTAGCAGCATATTTTGTTGGTGTTTAGTCTAATGTGGATTAAAGTATCTTCTTTAAACATTTCTTGGAACTCTGGTCCAATTGGCTATTTAACTATTTAGTTGCATTGTAATATTTCATGCCTCTATTTCACAATAAGCAAAACCATAAACCATGATTTACCAATTACATTGATTAATCCAGCCAGTGGATTGAGAAAAATCTACCCAGATGACTTGCAGTTATGCAGTTATGCATAACTGCATAACCCCAATAAAAAGTTTTCTCACTCTGGATAAGAACTGTCACCATGAGTAGGACTTCTGATTCTTGGTCACTCAAGAGGAAGAACAAGTGATCTATATTTGTGATAGCAACCTTGTCTTCCTTGAGCACACAAAAATGAGGTACATGCTACATTATAGGGTTAGCCACTATATCTTTCCAAATCAATTCCCTCACCTGCCAGAAACCAGAATTTCAGTTTTTAGCAATAGGGAAGGAAAAGCCAAAGTTGTGGTTCCTGGAAAATGAAAGAGCTCTTGATTTAGCAAAACCCACTTTGTTTCAGCACTTATTGAACTCTGCTGCCAATAAGAGGGCCTTCCTAAAATTTGTATTGCTTGAGACAAGAAAGGTTGAAGTAGGGTTAAAGGAAGAAAATATCTGCTTTGGGGAATCAAACATTCCATTTAAGCAGATAAAAAAGGTTGACTTTGTAGTTAAATAGAAGGCAAAAAAATGGAACCAAACGTCTATTCAGAATTAGACTCCACAAATTCCAGCAAAAGTTTTCCAATAAAGATCAACAGAATGATTGCCCGCAATGCATTGCAATTCGTCCCCTGCAGCCATTTCTTTTCCCATTCTTGCTACGCTATGCATTCAAAGGCAGCATGTGTCAAAACAGTTTGTGTTTAAATTAAATCCCAATACAAAATTGCATTTTGTAAGGGATCAATCTGACTCAATTCCATTGAGTCCATCCACTGAAGTTGGTTTGGGATGGTGTCACAATTCCCCTTTAGAGCAGGACCACATTTTGGGTGTCCTCCTGGACTCGTTCCTGCTCAAGGAGATAGAGACTGAAGCCAAGGCAAAAATTGTCCAGTTTTAGTTGGTGCTCAAGTTGCAGACTTTCTTAGTCTGGGAAAGTCAGTTACGCCCTCATCACCCTGTTGGAATCACAGATTCTTGCAGGTCTAATTCATTATAAATAACTCCTCCTATACTTTCCATTTAAGCTAAATCTCCGCTATTCTAATTATTCTGTGAGTGCTGAAAACACCTTCTTACCATAAAGCAACAAGTTGTTGTTAAAAATGCTAAAGTGGCTGAGGTCCTAGCCAATTGTGTATATCTTACGTTGTTTGCCTATCACTTAGGGTAATGCAAGCATTAGGAAACTTGACTAAATCTGCATATATGAGATGATAGTTGGATGAATTTCCTGATATGCAAATACTGTGTATATAAAACACGAATGTGATATTGGTCGATAGATAATGTAGGCAGGTTGCACAGGATTGAAAAAATGCTGGGGCAGTGGAGAGATCTGTATAACAGTGCCAGCCTATATATGTTTTTAAATTAAGTTCTAGTTTGATAGGGTTTATTTCTGTAGACTTAAGACTACTGTCTAAACCTGCTGGTTTCCTATACTGTGAGGACTGCTTGGGTAACATACTTGGTACCATTCTACTATTTTGTCCTTCATCTAATACATTTGGTTTGGCTCTTTGTCTATTTTATTCTCACAGGAAACCTGTAAGATAGATCAGGCTAAAATATAACAACTGGTTTGAAAGTTCTAGTGACCTCATCCTTGCTTATTATGTGAGTGGGATCATATAAACACTATACTAAAATATACTGTAGTTGATTAGTTTATGGCTCAGTGTAGTTACCTGATGATTCATGGTACTTCAGTGCCAGCTCAGGCATCTATATTTGTTCTGTAAACCATGAGTTAATTTATTGCTCAATCATCGCATGTTTGAAACAAATCCCCAAGAAAAAGGGGATACCACCAAGACAAAAAGTTATTACCCCAAACAGAAATACATGGAGGGTTGAGTTTCAGTGTATTTTTTTTCCTCTCTTTTTTTCTTTCAAGCTGTAATGGCATGATTTAAAAACATGGTTCAAAACAGTAAGCTGATAAATTTCTTTTCATATGCATTGTGGGCTGTTGTGCATTCCTCAAACAAGAAATGGCACAAAATCAGGCAACAGCTTAATTTTGTTTCCAGCAGCTGCTTGAAAACCCCAGGTGGCCAGAGGCATGATGACATGAACAAGGTCTTTGTGGCAATAAAGTTGTTTACATTTAAGATGCCATAAATCTCCCTGGGGTTGTTGAAATCTTATTCAGGGAATCTGCTTTTTAAAGTTAATCTAATTCTTAAAGCAGAAGTATTTTATTTTCCAGGTTTATGTGAGCCTGGAAAAAAACCTGACAACTTTAATAAATAGCAGAGGTAATTCATTTGCATAAGGCCTAAACCACTCCAAAATCCGTTTTGGATCATGCAGACAATGCTGTTGCTGCTTTCTCTTTTTAGTCCTATTGTGAGTGGTCTTCTGTAGCCTCTTCAGCAAATAAGATGAAAGGGAATAGCAGTGAGATGGAAATTTTCCCTTTTTCTTGTAAAGTGTAGAGACTGAGGCCAGCATCTTTAATTTACAACCTGGAAACACCCAATCCAAAAAACTGATCTTACCAGTCCTGTTTTGAATATAAATTACCACTTGGAGGAAGAGCAGGAGTGCAGATTTAACATGTGGTTTTAGGCAGTGGTGGTATTCAGCAGGTTCTGACCAGTTCTGGAGAACCGGTAGCAGAGATTTTGAGTAGTTCAGAGAACCGGTAAATACCACCTCTGACTGCCCCCGCCCCCATCTATTCTCTGCTTCTCGAATCCCAGCATTTCCGGGAGGAAATGGGGATTTTGCAGTAACCTTCCCCTGGAGTGGGGTGGGAATGGAGATTTTGCAGTATCCTTTCCCTGACACGCACACCAAGCCACACCACGCTCCCCAAACCATGCCCACAGAACTGGTAGTTTAAAAAAATGGATTTCACCACTGGTTTTAGCCCTAAGAAGAACTCAGACACATCAGGCAAGGTTCAGAGGAAGTTTCACCAAGGGGTTGAGAACTAAGTCTTCCAAAGAGACATTGAAAAACTGGTTATGTTGAGCCAAAAAGAAAAAAAAATCTGAGTATGGAGGAGTTATCAATGCTTTTATAGTTCCAGGAAGGGGGTGGGTGGAGGATATATAGAAGAAGGACGTGACTTGTTCTTTATTATCCCCAAAGGCAGGATATGAAAAAATGACCTTACGGCCACTTTCTCACGAAGACTCTGCCCGAGTTGAAAAGCAGAGCTGTGATCCTATCAAACTGGCTCAGGAGAACTCAGTGTTATTATTTCCAACTCGGCTGCAATACATTTGAAATAAAGCAAAGATATTACTTTATTTCATTCTCCATTCCCATAAGAACAATCTGGTAGATGACCTGCCATTGGCTTCATAGATGCTGAAACAGATATTCTCAGAACAAGGAATGAAAATTGCTATCCTGTTCCAGCTGCCCTAAGTCCTGAAGCAACAATATGTTCAAGGGAAGTAAATTTAGATTTATAAAGCCAGGCATCAATAGGCTCAACTACTAAGCAGAGAAGCTGCCATGGGATTAAAGATATTCAGAGATGATCCTGATATAAATTGCAAAGTGCATGTGGGAGTGCCCTAGAATGATTTGTGTGTGTGGTTTCTAATACTGTAGTTCTACAGAACCTGAGTGAAGTTTGTTGTAAGAAGAGGAAAAGTAATTTGATATGTTTCCAGCTATGGAATGTTAGGGGAGATTGGGGAGGGTTATGTCTTTTCTCCCAATTCTCAATACTGTAAAGCAAGCAGGTTTGAAAAAAGGTTCACAGATCGTTTTCAAGTTAACTTTGACGCATTGGGAAGGGCCCCAAGTGAGAGGTAAAGGAAGATTCTTGGAAAGCTTCAAAAGTACTTTGCAGGTGTTCTGTGGTTTTCTTCACTTCTGCGTCATAAAAAGCTGAAAACAAGGTGTGTGGATTAATGCTCACCAAAAGTTCCTACAGCAACAGAAATCTGTTCACCCAAAAAAGAGCCCTCATACTGCTAGTCTACTCTTGTCCATTGTTGGAGAAGAAATGGACAAGCTATTTCTTAATTTCATGCCCATTCATTTTGTCCGAACTACTGAGAAGATTTAAGGCTATTAAGGAAGATTTCCTCTTGCAGAATCTGAAACAGAAAGAATCAAGGGGCAAGATAAATAAATATAAGAGGTGGAATATAAACTCAGCAGGAACTTTGCTATTTACAATACATATTGAATTGCCTGAAGATGAAAATCAAATACCTTGGCCACCTCATGAGAAGGAAGGGCTCACTGAAGAAGAGCCTAATGCTGGGAAAGATTGAGGGCAAAAGAAGAAGGGGACGACAGAGAATGAGATGGCTGATGGAGTCACTGAAGCAGCAGGCGTGAGCTTAAATGTACTCCAGAGAATAGTAGAGGACAGGAAGGCTGGAGGAAAATTGTCCATGGGGTTGCGATGGGTCAGACATGACTTTGCAACTAACAACAAAAATTGAATTGAGTAGCGTAGGGGGCTAATGCCTCCTACTAAAGGCAGCAATTAAAATCCAGCTGCCTGCAATTTCTGCGAGTTCAATCCTAGCCAGGCTCAAGGTCGACCCAGCCTTCCATCATTTCTAAGGTGGGTAAATTGAGGACCCAGTTTGTGGGGGCAATAAGCTGACTTTGTATAAATATACAGAAGTATGAAGGCTATTGCTTAACGCATTGTAAGCCGCCCTGAGTCTCCGGAGAAGGGCGGCATATAAATAAATTTTTAAAAAATAATAAAAAAATTGCCTTCAGTTCAGTTTACTCAATTTGCATCTAGAAAGGCAAATGGGCTTTAGAAGCACTAACAGTACAGTCAACGTTCAGAGAAATGGACTGGATAAAAGGGAACAAGGGCACTAGTTGAGAATGCAGATAGTTACTTCAAATTTCCTCTAAATCAGAAATTCTTCATCTTTTTGCCATCGTGCTTCTATTTATCAATGTACACAAATGAAAACAAAAGTAACAATCCAAATACCAAATTGAACACAAGCAATGAAAACAATACAATGAAACTTCGGGAAAGATGGATTTATTACAACAATGTTCAACTAAATGGTTCTTCACATCTTCCCTGGACTCTGTCTGCACCTCTCCAAGGGAGGTTCACCTCATAGTTTGGGAAACACTGCTCTGGACATTGAAGTTTGGATAATAAACATGTTCAGGTTCGTTGTTGACTTTAGTAGAATTAGGAAAATGCTTTGAAACAACAATAGTCTGTGAAAGAAACAAAAATTCAAATCATCCAAAGGTATAATTTGATTAATCATGATTATTTGTTGGGTTTACTTGAGAAGTTAAGGCAAAGCTAGGCAACATTTTTCTAGCTTAAAAGCACCAACTCAAACTTCCAGTTGGTTGGCAGGCCATAAGACACATTCTGATGGTTTAGCAACATCTCTAGAAAGAGCAGGACTAAATATGTCTGGGTGTTGTGTTGTGTTGTGTTGTGTTGTGTTGTGTTGTGTTGGTTTGGTTTGGTTTGGTTTGGTTTGGTTTGGTTTGGTTGCCTGGGAGAATGAGCAAGATGGCAGTAGAAGGCTTCAATTCACAGCTGCTTTGCAGATGCTTTCCATTCTCACTTTATTTTATAGCTTTTACCTGAAAATCATATTGCTGGGAGTTGCATCTTATAGCCAAGAAATTTTGTGGTTGAAGCTAACCCATGAGGTGGATAGTTGCATTTATTAAATTTTGGGTAGCTTGTCGTCAGAGGCTATAATGTTCAAAATGTCCCTAAATCACCATCTTGGCTATTTCCGTTATCCTAGCAACTAGGTATTCCTATCTCTCATACATGTAGAAATATTTTTGTTTTCTTCATTTTTGTTCCATTATTTCTTTATCTTGAAATTCATATGTGGAGTTGATTCGCCCACTGGATTTTCATCTCAATTGTGTAGATCTCTGTTGGTACTTGCTGGAGCAGGAGTGGGGAAGTATGGCAACTTTACAATCTGTGGACTTCAACTCCCAGAATTCCTGAGCCAGTGACGCAAGTCCACAGATTGTAAAGTTGCCATAATTGCCCACTAGAGGTACAGAACAGGATATTAGTGACTTATCCCTAACCTGTCCTTTTTGTCTTCTCTCTACCCCTCACCCATCTCCCTTTCACCATTCTTTGACCTTACTAATCCTCTTGTCCGTAACCCTCCTCTCCCCATCAAAACAGATGGAAACAAATTACCTCCTAATCTGTGGTTGTGTTTGGACGACACACTGCTTTGCATCCAAAGGCTGCCATGGAAATGCAAACAAAGAATCCCAGGGAAGTTAATACAAGGATAATGCCACGCATGGCCATGCAACAGGCCTGAAAAACAGAACAGGAAATCAAGGACAAGAAGCTGCATTGTTTGTTGGCCTTCCCTTTGAGAGACTCAAGAGTAGCCAGTCTTTCCCCAAAATGTTTCTGAAACAGATTTAATAAGCAGTACTAAAGTCTTACTGATTTTAAGGCATTTTTAAGGCATTCTGGCTCAACCACAGGGACCAGGGGGCTAAGAGATAGAACTGAGGATAGAAACCAATTTTTGAAGTAGTCACACAGGTTTTACAAAGGCAACAAAAATCACAGGAACCATGAATGGAGGGGGTGGGAAGCAGAGGGACCCAGTGATCACTACTACGTCATGAGTAATGAGGCAGTAGTGGTCACTGGGTGTCCTTGCATTCAGTTGAAACTCATTTAGTTTCTGTGTATGAAGTTAAATGCACAATATATGTATAGGAGATGACCAGGCTGAGCCCGAGGGAAGGGTCAAACATGTCATCAGTTCTGAGTCCCTATGCGCTCACAAGAGATCTAAGTTCCTTATCTATCTTCAACTGTTACTAGTTCAGATTTTTGTAGAGAACTTAAACTTGCAATAAAACTTTATATCCATTTGAACTGCCTGGATCTCCTGATCTCCCTGGCACTTAACATTATGATTAAGCAATTCAGCATTTATTCCATCTTTCCACAAAACAAAACTTCTCATAAGATTGAGAAATATAAGTCTAGGAGCGGGGTTAACAATCTCTGTTGGAAATTTCAAGACTACTTAGGGCTGGAGTAGACAGAGAGTGTTGCAATGCATGCAACCTCTAGGTTGTACCTCTCAGGCTCCCCATAACTCACTAGCAATAATCCAATTAATTATCCTATTATCTTTAATTCAATCACATTTCGTTTTAGTTCAGGCTTTAAATGTTTTTGGGAATATGGTCTGTGACATGAATAAAGTGGTATAAAATAATCTTAGTGACAAAGTCATAAAATGGATATCACAGAAGGTCTGAAGAGTGACTTCACAGTAGCCAGAGTCTACTACACTTGGTATGGTTCTAATCAGAAATGCTACACCAAAAAAATAAACAAATAAAATCCATAGTATGTCCTTTTCACACAAGATGGATTTTCTTCTTGTAGAATTGGTTCATGTGTGTTGAATATTGTATAAATTCAATATTAATTAACTCAGTGAGGACATTCAATATTTTACCAGCGAAAACCATCTCCCCCGTACTCAATCCAACTTTTGCCAGTTGTATTAGCCCTTGTTGTTCAGATATTCTTCACATAGAAAACGGAAACTTGGCCCCAAGGAGAACTCACCGCAATCTGATGCCATAGTTGACAAAAATTATCACTAGTATTGCATCGAATGTATTGTAAATGGGGATTGTACACTAAATCAATCAAGTAGAAAATGTTGACCACAGCCACTATCACGCTGCCGATAATGTAGATGACAAGGCAAGCTTTCACCTGAAAGAAAAGTATTCATGCTGACACCTTTAGGGGAAAAGTGAAGTACTGTTGACACCTTTTCCCAGATCTGAAATCTGATAGGAAATCAATAGAATAGAATAGAATAGAATAGAATAGAATAGAATAGAATAGAATAGAATAGAATAGAATAGAATAGAATAGAATAGAATAACTTTATTGTCACTGTGTACACTAATGGTCATACATGAAAATGAAATTTCATTGCATACAGCTCTCAAAGGGTCACTACCTCCAATATACACTACATAAACATGACAAAACAAACAAACAAACAAATAATGCATATACCCACATATTTTCAGGCCTGGAAGCCATCTTTTTACAGGACACAGAAAAACCACAGTCCAGTTCAGATGTATACATGTGCATGGTGAGAAAAAAGAATCCTGCAAGTTTACCAGATGGATGGCATAGGGAACAAAACTGTTACACAATCTGGTAATCCTGCTAGAAATACTTTGAAACCACCTCCCAGAGGGGAGCAACAGAAGCAGACCGTGAAGTGGGTGTGTGGGATTTCTGACAATGCTTTGAGATCTGAATACATCTGATAATACTGCTATTTAAGTCACAGAAGATGATTGAGACAATTCTGTTGCTCAGGTTGAAGAACCACTCAACATGGCATGAAAATCATCTGATGCTTCCAGTTTGCTAGTCTTTTTATTTTGCAAGCATTCACAAATGTTCCAGTTTAATCTGAAGTCATTTTTTCCCCAAGACATCTTCAGTTCTCTACCATTTTGCAAATACTGTTAGGCATCTCTGCAGGTTTTTCAGGGTTAAGAGCTTGCAGCATAAAAGACAGCCAATATAGCAATCCTGTTCTCCCTGGCGATATCATTATTGTTCAATGGTTGAGTGTCCTTCATCCTTCATTCAAAATTATTTTTAAAAAACCATCCAACTTCCATTTTCCACACACTATGGTATATTTATAGTGTTCTGCAAATAAATTCCCTTCAAGAGGCATATGGGGAAAAGATTGATTGTAAATAAGGGCACCGAGATCCCAAGAAATCTTTCAGTCATATGGTATTATATTCAGTCGCTTTCCAAATCCTGGAATAATTTACTCTGCTGAGGAAAGGGGATTGTATATTTGGGTTTGGGAGAAGACCAAAGCAGGGAATTAAAAAAAAAACCACTAAGACATCGGAAGCTCCATGAACAAGAAGCTAAATTTTAGAGGGAGAGTAAAGTGATCTAGTGATTAAGACACCAGGCTAGAAAGCCAGAGACTGTTAGCAAGCTGGGTGACTTAGGCCAATCACTCAGACTCTCTCAGCCCAATTCACCTCACAGGAGAGAATAGGAGGAAGGTGTGTCAGATAGATTTGCCACCTTGAGTTATTTGGAAACATAATAAAGGCAGGATACGAATAGGTAAATAAAAATAAAAATAGCATAGGAAGCTCTAAAAAATGTTAAATGCTA
Source organism: Masticophis lateralis (assembly GCA_030761175.1). Classification (NCBI taxonomy): domain Eukaryota; kingdom Metazoa; phylum Chordata; class Lepidosauria; order Squamata; family Colubridae; genus Masticophis; species Masticophis lateralis. Next base: position 242,129,273 of record JAUDYJ010000001.1, on the reverse strand, counting down.
ATGCTTGTACAGGTAGACCTTGACTTACAACAGTCCGTTTAATGACCGTTCAAATTTACAACAGCACTGAAAAAAATAACTAATGACCATTTTTCACATTTTTGATTGTTGCGGCATCCCAATGATCATGTCATCAAAATTCAGATGCTTGGCAACTGACTCGTATTTATGACGATTGGGGTCATGTGATTGCCTTTGGCGACTTTCTGACAAGTGAAGTCGATGGAGGAGACAGATTCAATTAACAACCGTGTTACTAACTGAACCATCTTCAAAGCGCTCCATGGCTTAGGACCCAGGTACTTACGAGATGGCCTTCTGCTGCCGATAGCCTCCCACCGGCGAATACGCTCCCACAGAGAGGGACTCCTCAGGGTGCCATCGGTCAAACAGTGTCAACTGGTGGCCCCCAGGGGGAGAGCCTTCTCTGTGGGGGCACCTGCCCTCTGGAACGAATTGCCCCCAGAGATATGGATGATCCCTGACCTACGCACCTTTCGCCTTTCCCTCAAGATGCTATTGTTCCAAAAACTGGGCTGGCCTAAACATGATTTTTAATTGGGGTTTATTTTTTAACAATTAGGGCCAAATTGTTTAATATGGTTTTAAAATTGCTTTTAAATTTTGTATTGGGTTTATTTTATTGTTGGCTGTGCACTGCCCTGAGTCCTTTGGGAGAAGGGCGATATAGAAATTAAATAAACAACAACAACAACAACAACAACAACAACAACAATAATAATAATAATAATAATAATAACAAGTGCAGTAATTCAGTTAACAACTGTGGCAAAAAAGGTCAAAAAATGTGGCAAAATTCACTTACCAGAAATCTCACTTAGCAACAAAAATTTGGGGCTCAATTGTGGTTGTAAGTCGAGGACTGCCTGTATTCTCTAACTATGGTACAGTACCACATGCTTCTCTAACTTTTATTTAAGCTCATGTCTTCATTATCTCATCCCTAGCCTGAACCCTGGGCTCAGCCCAATTTCATTTTTAACTGTTCCACTTTTAAAGCAGTTATTTCAAGTCTCGTTTTATGAATAACATGCTGACCGGTTGGTGATGGGGCATCCAGAAGCTGAGAACAGCCCAATTGTGGATGCTGTTGCAAGCGAGCTCCTTCCTAACTCTGGGGACACCGCCTTGCAGTGGTATTTCGCCTTGGACTGCAGGAGGGACCAGAATCCTAGAGGCAACAGAGGCTTCTGTTTGAGTAAGATTTTACTACCCTTTGCCAAGTGCTAAACATAGCTTTCTTATGTATACAGAAATAGTTTTGCTAGACTTCTTTTTAAAACCCATGTTTAGGAAAACAACTAGTGGCCTCCGGAGGGAAGCTTCCCAATTCAGTGGAGATTCCTCCCTCACTTCACCCTGCACCCTCTTCTGCCCAACTGATCTGTTGATGGGGCTGTTTTTGGACATGGCTTTGCTACTTTTTCATAATACTAATACTAATATTAACAACAACAACAACAACTTTGTCATTGTACATGTATACACAGTATACCCATACAATGAAATTCACTTAACACCCAAAGACCAGGTCCAACACACATAACAATCTCCAAACACACTCCCACCCACCACAGTTCTCCACCCCTAAACCACCCAAACATCCACACAACAGACCAAGTAATACTGTCCAACAGCTCACTGATGGTGGCCCTTTAGTTCATTGTTGAGTGCAATTATAGCTCTGGGATAAAAACTATTCAGAAAACGTGTGGTCCGAGTTTTAATTGTTCTGTATCTTCTGCCGGAAGGCAACAATCCAAAAAGATTGTAAGCGGGATGGGAGAAGTCTCTGAGAATGTTATGCAACTTTCTCAAACAGTGAGATTCAAAGATATCGTTCAGGACTGGTAGCTGGAGTCCGACGATAGGGAAAAAAAATATAATGATAGGAAAAGACCCGTGATGAAGAAAAAATGCTTAAGTGACTAATTGTTGCTGTAAAGCACCAGCAGCCTTTCCCTGAGGCAGTCCTGGCAAACTCACTGTGTCAGGAATAAATTCAGCTGGACAACTTGCTTTGCCTGAACCTTCCCACCTCTGCCAACACACCTTAAGGAGAGCAATCCATCCACCATTGTCCTTAAAATGTCTCATATTAAATTTCTGAGGAGAATTCCTCTTGCTGGCCTTGTAATTGAAGCAAAATAGAGCTTAACTGTCAGAACAGCACAAATTATGCTGGTATATTTGTTGGCTGATTCAAGGACTGGAGGAATGCACATCAGCTAGGCCTAAATTTCTATTATAAGGTCAAGGCAGGAACGTCATGCTATTTGGCTGACTGAGATTAGAAAGTGAATTGAGATAAAATGTGAAAATAGATCAGTAGACAGTCTGCAGAACTACCACAGGAGCTTCTGAACAGCAGCCAGCAATATCTCCCTCCAAAGAAATTGTCAAAGTGACAGGGGGAGAAAATATGAATCACATCGGAGATGGAACCATTTCAGTATTATGATAACTGTCACTGTATCTGGAAATCCCCACTCTCTAAGGAGGAGTAAAGGGGACTTACTTATAGGTTATGGGTTCCTAGTCCAATCAAAAGACACTGTACTGCTCAACTCTTCCTTTTTTCTTTAATGAAGTTACCGAGACACAGTAAGAGCAGAGAGAAGATAACCTGAAGTATCTTGGAGGACTACTGGAAAACAGTGGCTGATTACCCTATAACCTTCAGTGAACAAGACCAATAAGCTTTGATCAACATGGCTTCTCTTGCCTTCTCACATACTTACTCCTCACATACTTACCAAATTTAGGCTTTTGGCTTTGTCTGCAGCAAGGGTGAGGATGCCTGCCAGAATCAGCTGGAGACAAAGAATGAAAAGAATAATAATGTGATTGATTCAAGATCCCTATGCAAAATTGAACACTGACTTCAGAAAAGCTGAGAAGTTGCTACCTCACTTCAATATCTAAATGAGAACATCTATCTTCTTACTATGACAGCCAGTTTAGTATAATGATTAAAGCATCAGGCTAGAAACTGAGAATTGTGAGTTCTAGTCCTACCTTGAATACAAAGACAGCTGGTTGACTTTGGGCCAGTCATTCACTCTCAGCTCTAGAAAGGAGGCAATGGACAACAACCATTGAAAAGTCACCAAGAAAACTGGGGAAACCTGTCCAGATAGTCTTTGAGAATCAAACATGATTGAACAGAATTAAAAAAAACAACCAATCTTCTTACCACACATTTATATAGCTGGACAATTCCCAATAAGTTCTAGCACTTAAAAAGAAGAAAAGCAAAAATAAAAAATGCAGATGCAGATGCAGTGGAATCCTGGAGTGAGGGTGGGATGGCAGGACACATGAATAAGAATTCTCTCTTTACCACTCCTCCCAATTCCTGGGAAATGTCAGGGTTTTTAAAAATAATCCTTGAAGAAAAAAGTGAAACCTTAAGTACAGACTGTGGTCTGAGCAGAGAACTGATGAATCAGGATATCTGCAAATTCTGATTTAAAAAATCAAGATGGCGGTTACAACAGTGAATCAAAGACCTGCTCTGACGAATTGCCATCTTGAGATTTTTTTTTACCAGAACATGTGGAATGGAAGCAAATTTTTGCAGTTGTCACCCTGGAAGGAAGCTGGCCTGGTTCTTGTCATAGTCTCAGAATGTTCAGGTTCTTGGCAGGAAGAACAGTGACACACAGTTTGGAAAGTAAATCCAAGGACTTAGGAAGTGAGAATAGACCCTGGGAGTTGGAGTCCCCTCCCTTATGGAGGTAAGAGGTTGAAAAGCTTCAAGCTTTTGGCAGTTCAGCGTGTGAGTACATAAACCCAGACAGCTGTTCTTCATTCCTGAACAGCTTGGCATTTCACTGTTATGATTAGATACTTATTTATATTACATTTATTTGCAAACTACTCCATGCTCCTTGAGGAGGAAGAGTGGTAGGTAAATTATAAGTCCTAGTTGTGGCTCACATTTACATATTTTTATTGCTTAAGTATAACAACTAAAAATATAGTGAAATACACCCCAAAATATATTGCTAATTTAATAAAAAAAAGTGCAAAATAGTAATTAAATGAGTGAGATTTGAAGAAATAAAAGATACATTTATAGAGTAGTGATACACAGCTAGCTCAATCTTTAACACATTTTAAAATCTAGTCATTTAGATGCTTTTCTCAGTTTTAATTCAATATATTATTTTAGTATAATGATTATATTTATAATGTACACATCATCTATATTACATATATAAAATAATTGTAGGAGACTACTAGACTGAGTCCAAGGATGTGGTCAATTGCATCATCAGTTTGGAATCCATATGCCCCTGTAAGAGACCTGAGTCCAGCCCCTCCCCCTTGAAGTCCACTGAATCTTATCTGCCACCAATTTCCCTTGATCATTAGTAGATCAGATTCTTGTGTATAGCTAGCATGAAATAAATGTGTAATACTTTTGAATTCTTACCTTGGTCCATGACTTCTTACACCTGACAATAATATATATAATCTATATTTATGTAATATAATAAGGATTCTTAACATTAAGTTTCTTACCGTGTTTCCCTGAAAAAAAGACCCTGTCTTATATTTTTTTGAATCCTGAAATAAGTGCTTGGCCTTACTGCCATGTGCTCAAAAGTCCGATTGGGCTTATTATCAGGGAATGTCTTATTTTGGGGGAAACAAAGTAGATACCTTAGGATAGAATTTCCCAACCTTGGCAATTTTAATATGGGTGGACTTCAACTCCCAGAATTCCCCAGCAGCCATGGGAGTTAAAGTTCACCAAGTCTCTATTTTGCCAAGGTTGGGAAATGCTTCCCATTTTGGATATTAATGTCACAAGCATACTTGTGTGTTTATTTATCATCTCCAAATGCAGTCCTGTGAACTATTCCTTCCCCTCGGAAGAGTAGAAACAAGAGAAGTTACTGAATCTTAGTCATACCACAACTGTCCAAGTTAATTCGATATTGTTCCTTCCACTTGCTGACCAAAGTCTCGAGAGTCTGTCTCATCATTTGCTACCTGATCTGTTTCCTAGGGGCAGCAGGATTGAAAGTGGGGGCTTTGGCATGCAAATGTAATGGTAGAGAAGAATGAATTGAGGACCGTCTGGGTTTCACTGCAAGACACCAGCTATCTGTCTCTCTTCTCATAAATTGAAATATGGTTGCATGTGTTTTACATCAAGGGTCCTTAACCTTTTTGATTCTGTGGACCGGTGGTGGCGGCAGCGGCTTTAGTGGTTTTGGTGTGGTGGGGAATGGTTTTGAGCACAACCTAAATCCCATGCATGGGCAATGAAGCTTCATGCATTGTTCCTGGACCTAGGGGGTTGGAATGGGAACCAGAGATGGTATTCAGCTGGTTTGTACTGATTCAGGCGAATCAGTAGCGGAGATCGCAGGTGGGCCCGCCCACCTGCCCCGGCACTATGCTGTCCTATTTAGCCACATTTTCAAGGCCAGAAGCATGCATGGAAGGTGTGTGTGCTAAGCAGAATGCATGCGCAGAAGGCTGGGCGCATCCGTGGAAGGTGTGCACGCCAGGCGAACCGGTAGTAACAATATCTGAAAGCCACCTCTGTTGGGGACCCCCGTTTTACATGAAGCACAGATGAAAAATTGTAGGAAAGCCAAATAGGGGAGGCAGTCAAAGCTTTAGCTTAGAAACAGCACTTCAGTCTAGCTTCTGAGAAAGGTGAGGAAAACCTTAGAAAAAGATGCTACCTTATTTTAATTCATGATAACTGAGGTTGAGAAACTTTTCATATAGTTTTCAAGGTTGTTGCATTAAAGATCCTTCACTGAAATCTGCATAATCGTTGCTTTCTTGGTCTTGCCAGCTTATGTGTGTTTGTGTGTGTGGATGTGCGTGCACACCTTTGAGTCAGTATTTGACTCCGGTGGACTGCTTGAACAGGTCCCTGCAGTTTTCCTGGCAATTTTTTTCAGAAATAGTTTGCTATTGCCTGCTTCCAAGGGCAGAGACGGAGGGAGGGACAGATTAACTGGCCCAAGACCACCCAGCTGGTTTTGTGAACTCTCAGCCTCTTGGGTTTTAGCCTTAACTACTGTACCAAACTGGCTGTTTTGCCAGCTTTGTGGGGTTTGGAAGATAAATGTGTAGAAGTAAGGTCATGGAAAACATCAGCATTGTTGCTGATTTACAGGCTGCAAAGAGCAGGAGAAGCAGAGGCTGTGACTCACCACTGCAGCTGAACTGAAATGCGTGCCCAGCTCATCCCTAAAAGCACAAGGGGACACAAATAAGATGATTCCAAAAGCTGATTGGAGGAGCCCAATCATCAACAGGAGTGCCTGCAAAGTAAAAGATAAACATTTTAAAAAAATTTTTCCAAGTATAGAGAAAACATGGAGAAGAATGACAACTTATACCAGAAGGTGGATAGGGAATTGGATGCTCACTGACAGGTAAAGGAATTAGTCTACTAAGGCCATTCACAAAGGACACTGTTTTGCATTAGCTGCACCCAGGAAATTTGGACAAGGACATACAATACTGATAAGTTGTACGAGGAAGAACTTGTGTGTCTTTGAACTTCTAAAAGCCCCATGCCTAGTGCTTACCCCAAATACTGTGGGATGTCCCTGGAGGAATGTCTGCAGAAGGACTCCAGCTTCTGACATGGCAGCTTCACAGCTTCTTGACAGAAATAAAAATTCTTGCACATCCCTAAACCCACTGATTATTTGGATAGGGAAAAAAAATCAAATAAGATCACAGATAGAACAATGAAAAACAATGCTTTTTTTCCTGGAAGTCAGAATGAACGATCCTGATTAAACACTTATTCCCAAACCAGGAAGATTTATCTATCTTCTTTTACTCTCTCCTGTGTTAGCTTCATCTCTCCTTCAACATTCTTCCTAATATTTATTCATCAAATCCCATCCAGTTCTACTGGCATGCAATTTTTCTGGAAGCAGCCACGATGATGTAGTCTTATGGAGTGAAAGTTTCTTTTCAGATTACTCCCTGTTTCTCTTCTCACTCGGAGGTTTGCAAATTACACTGTAACAATATCAGGAAATGTCTCAATCCCCCCCCCCCCACCCCCAAATGGGCTGTTGTTGAAGACACTTTCAACACCAGCATTGGCCCACTTGAAGCATCTCCTTCCTTATTCCAAAAGGAGATTAGCACACACATAGTAACGTATCTTGTGAAGGTAGCTTGAAATGTTCCCAGCACTCTGATCACAATGATTCTAAACAGTTTGGGGAAATGGAACAAATTAACCCCTCATTGTTGTCACATTGAGGAAAGAACTTGATGGAAACAGCAAGCTCTGCAATGTTTTCCCGACATTTAAATTACCTATAGGCATGGATCTTTTTGCTGAAATATGAAGGCTGAAGGTTACCACCAAAAAAAGAGGCTTCGGGTATCATATTTTTATGTAGAACTGACACACTAGTATTTGTATTAATTGGACAGTGCCAGAACTGAGCACAAAATACATGATTTTTAAGCTTGAGAATACATTCTCCTCCAGCAGTTTTCAAACCATCTTAAGCAACATCCCTGTGTTTGGCAGGCCATGTAGTTGAGTAAGGAGGCCACCCTGCCTCCTAAAATAAACTGAAGAGGAACTATTTCGGAAGGAAACCTTTTCTTTTTTTATATGAGAATGGAATTTCAAACACTATCTTGATTATTTTCCTTCTACTTCTTTTATTTTAAAGGTTATTTTTAACATTTCTTTTAAACATTTTATGGAAAGAAATGCAAAAAGTGGGGAAAAAATACACAGAGAGACAGCAAAACAAACATAACAACAACAAAACAAAATGAAAAAATGAGGGTTTATTTTGTTTTTTAATGTTGGTTTGGACCGGGGTGAAATTAGTTACTACTGGTTCTGTGGAGTGGCTTGGTGGGGGGGTAATGTGACTGGGTGGGCGTGGCCAAGTTTTTAAAAAAAAACTTTTCAAAGCATTTTTTTCTAATGCTTTGAAAAGCCTCTGCTGATCAGGCAACTCAGCTGGGATCGCCAGAGACTTTTCAAAGCATTTTTTTAACCACCTCTTCAGACGAGAGGTTGCAGAAAAAAATGCTTTGAAAAGCCTCTAATGATCCCAGGTGAGCCGCATGATTATCAGAGGCTTTTTTTTAACTTTTAAAAGCATTTTTTCATTGGAAGAGGTTGTAGAAAAAATGCTTTTAAAAATAATAATAAAAAAAGCCTCTGATGATCGTGTGGCTCAGCTGGGCATGGTGGGGGGTGGGGGAGGGGCGCAGGGATTTTTGCTACTGGTTCTCGGAACCACCTGCCGCCATCGCTACCGGATTGGGCAATCCAATCCAAACCGGGAGCATTTCACCCCTGGTTTGGACACTTGTTTGAGGTTGGATGAATATATAGGTAAAGTTTTCTTCAAACAGAATTTTAATTTACAAGCTGCTGCTAGGAGGGAACTAAAAAAAGCAAAAACAAAATTAAGAGCAATCAAATGTTGTTTTCCAATTATAGCTGCATCTACAAAGTCAATGCACAAGGCCACTTCTTGAAATAGATGGGTTTTTACCAGTGATTTACAGTACTACTGGAATGGCCAGTAGTTCCATTTTTGTGGAACAATGTAATTCCATTTTTTTACCTCTGTACCTATGATGATGAACTTAATTTATTCTTGGCATCAATATGGATATTCCTCTACTTACAACCATTCACTTAGTGACCATTTGAAGTTACAACAGCACTGAAAAAAGTGACTTATGACCGATTTTCATACATACACCTGTTGCAACATCCCCATGATTCATGTGATCAAAATTTGGGCTCTTATTTATTTATTTATTTGTTTAAATTTGTATACTCAGGGCGGTGAACAGCCAAAAATAAAATACACTTTACATACAAAAGGTAAAAACTATTAAAAAAGATTAAATTTAGGCTCAAAAATTTAAAACCACCAATTTATATAAACATTTAAAAACCCAATTTAAAACCAATTTAAAAGGGAGAGTTAGGCCAGCCCCGCCTGTTGGAATAGAAGCATTTTTAGGGCGCGGCGGAAAGTGCGTAAGTCCTCAATTCTCTGTATCTCTGGGGGGAGCTCATTCCAGATGGCAGGTGCCCCCACAGAGAAGGCTCTCCCCCTGGGGGCCGCCAGTCGACACTGTTTGGCCGACGGCACCCTGAGGAGCCCCTCTCTATGGGAGCGGACTCTTAGCAACTGGCATGTATTTATGACAGTTGCAATGTCCCAGAGTCATATGATCATCATTTATCCCACTGGATTCTGACAAGCAAAGTGAATGGGGGAAGCTAGATACACTTAATGACTGTATGATTCACTTACAAACTGCTGTGCTTCACTTAACAACGGTGGCAAAAATGTCATCAAATGAGGAACAACTCACTGAACAACTGCTTTGTTTAGCAATGGAAATATTGGGCTCAATTGCGGTCATAAGTCGGTGACTGCCTGTATACAACCTTACTGTGCTGTTTGCCATTGCCCAAAACACAGAAGAGAGTAAACTAAGGATGTTGGACAGCTCCCCAATCATGCCAGGAGCTCCACCAAAAAAGGGGGCAAGAGAGGCAGCCCTGGATTCAGTTACTAAAATGTGTGCTTTCAAAACAGCATGATCCTTGCTTCAGATCATCCTCGGACATCACAATTGCAACAGAGCTTGGAGAGCAGTAACCAAATCTTTGTTTTGCTATTCTCTCCAAAAATGTTGCCTTGTCATCATAATTCTGAGCAGGGTCATGTGATCACCATTTGCAACCCTCCCAGCTGGCTTCCGACAAGCGAAGTCCATGGGGGGAAGCCAGGTTCACCTAACGAATTAATTAAAATTAAATAAATAATTTGTATTTTGTTTTCTTACCAAAGTGTAGTGTTATGAAATCCAATGCCCAGCACTTAAAGGAAAGTGTGTCTGCATAAGTAGTAGATGGTCCCTTTTTAATGCTTCTCAGTTTGAGAAACCAGATTCCTTTCCCACATTACGTTTTTTGGGAGAACAGCTGTTGCTTGCAGGATGAATTTAGAACTGGGAACTGTCACATGTCTCGTTCAAAATCTACTATGATCTGGCCTTCTGGCCATAGCACATGCCTTCACCTCCAACCAGCAAGATAGTTTGCTGTTTGATACAAAGTACAAGATGATATTCCTTCTCCTCATTTGTCAATGAGGAACAGACAATATTTTGCAGATGCAAGGCAAGAAATGCGGCACAGAGAGTTCTGTCTTTTAGCATTTCCCTCAACCAGTAGTTCTTAAACTGTTTGATCCAATTACTCCTTTTCTTGGTCTTGAATAATCTCATTTATCACACACCACACAGAAAAACCCCTCCAGACTCTGTTGTTTATAGAAGCCTTCCAGCTGTGGCAGTCCCAAACTGTATCCTTAACTCTCAAACAAGCAATTGCAAATTGCTACATCACTCCCAGTTTAAGAAGCTCTGCCCTAGATTTAGAATGGCTTCCAAAGGGCGAGTTCTGGTTTTGAGCATTCCTCCTAAAGGAATGAATGAACAGAAAGTAATTTAGGATCTGTTGCTAGTTGTTACAATTCCGCTTTTAACTCCTGGTCATTTACACGGTGAGGGTACACTGCTCCTGTGCCAAAAACGATCAAGTAAATTCTCAAACTTAGTAATTCAGATATATGTTTGCACTTGTATCTGTAGCTCATTCTAGAACCTGATTTAGAAGAGATGCTTCATACATACATGGATGTTTGTCAAAATCTGTAAGACGACAGATACATTATGGCGTAGCCGTGCAAATTATGAAATATGAAGAAAGGTTGCAGGAATTGGGTTTGGCCAGTCTAGAGAAAAGAAAGGTGACATAATAGCAGTAGTTCAGGGTTTGAGGGGCTGCCACAAAGAAGAGGGGTATCAACTTATTTTCCAAAGCACCAGAGGGGAGGGCAAGAAACAATGGATGGAAACTAATCAAGGAGAGAAGCAATCTGGAATTAAGGAGAAACTTCTTAACAATGAGGATAATTAATCAGTGGAACAGCTTGCCTTCAGAAGTTGTAGGTGCTTAATCACTGGAGGTTTTTAAGAAGAGACTGTACAGCCACCTGTCTGAAATCGTGTAGGTTCTCCTATTCGAGCAGGAGGTTGGACTAGAAGACCTCCAATGTGCCTTCCAGCTCTATTCTGATTGAAATCCCATCCCATTTGCATGTCTTTGATGTCATAGAAACAACAGGGCAAGATGCTCACCCCAGGTGCTGCTCATTTAGAAGTAATACTTACCGTAATTATTCCCATCTATTAAGCTATAGTTTTGTATCATCATGGTATTCAAATAAAAAATAAAGTAGATCCCATAAACCTGAAATCTGCCTGTACCTACTTAATGCACGTAATTTTTTAAAAAATTTGATTGATATGCCCCCCTTCTCCGGAGACTCAGGGCGGCTTACAATGCGTTAAGCAATAGCCTTCATACTTTTGTATATTTATACAAAGTCAGCTTATTGCCCCCACAACTGGGTCCTCAATTTACCCACCTTAGAAAGGATGGAAGGCTGAGTTGACCTTAAGCCTGGTGAGTTTTGAACTGGTGTAATTGCAGGCAGATGGATGTTAAATGCTGCCTTAGTAGGAGGCATTAGCCTCCTACGCCACTCAGGCTCTGTTTTTTTTTATACAAAGAAAGCTTTAAAAGAATTCAGTCCAGTTTCCCAAGTGCTTACAGACATGGAAAGAAATGTCCATTCATAATGTTCCTGAAGGGAAGCAGTGAGTGGGTGAGGAGGCCATTGGCAAAGCTCCTTCCCCATTGAGGCCATAGATTTTACTTCACTGCCTCCAAAAATCCTACTGGGGGATAATGCTCTGCTATCTCCTATTTTGCTGAATCCAACCCAGGGATTTATCATCATGCTTTATGGTGTCTTTTATATATAAGAAAAGAAGTGCAGGCTGCCATTCTGTTCAATGGTAAAAGGAGAGAATTTCCAGAGCAAGGTTTATTTTATAGCTTTAGCAGGAATCAGACTGATCAATCATCTTAATGGCCGCATTCAAAGCCATCCTTCAGGGAAAATCCTAATTTAGGGTTTACTTTCAATGTATCTGGAAGCTACCAGTTGAGGAAAATTGTCCTAATTATTTACTGACAAGGAAGAAAGCGTTTCCAAACCTCCCAAAGAAACTGCTCTGTCTGCCATTCCTGGTGAGCATCAAAAATGACCCTGAAATTGGATATCTTTGTCTTAAGTCTAAGCCAATACACCACAAGCTTTTCTCGGATGTTATGTCTGAGCAGGCTTTATTCATTTTAATGTAGATAGGAATAAAGGAATGAAATGACAAAAACAACAGCAAATACAGGATGAACAAGCAAACTTCTTTGGCGTCTCTTCGGATATTGGCAGGCAATTTTTACTCTGGATTTTTTTTGCCATTTTGAGATTGAAGAGCAATGACAGGCTACGAGGGAGAAAAAAACAGAATGGAAAAGTGTATTCAAATCTCAATAAATTCATGGAATCTAATGACATATTTGACACAGTCATTATTGATGTATTATTCCTTGCCTCACTATTTGGTTATAATTTAAGCTGCCTGAAAAGTATTTTATTTTTGGGGGGAGGGGGTCATTAAGGTTAAAAACAGACCCCAGAAAACCAATGAGGCATATATTAGTCATGAATCTCATGTCTAACCTCTTATTTTCATGAGCTTCCTCCAGTCAACATGTAACCAGAATCACCTTGTGGGGGAGATGGATGGGATATAAATAAATAATAAACAAACAAACATGACACTATTTCCCTAACTGTATTTTTCTTTATAAGGGTGCTTTAATTCCACACATCCCTAAATCAAACATTAAGGTACCCTTTCACCCATACGTGTAACTCAACTCCATTTTCCATACTTTTAACTATAACACTAAATAGCTTCATCTAAAGTTTCAATTTAAAGCTAAATGTAACATTTAAAATATTTTTTTAAAAAAACAAAACAGAAAAATCTTTAACACACCGATAGCCCAACTACAATATGCAGCAATTGTCTAAATTCCAACCATAAATTTGGTGCAGTGGTTAAGGTGTTGACCTAGAAACCAGGAGACTATGAATTCTAGTCCATCCTTAGGGATGATATCCAGCTGGGAGGCCTACTGTACCTCACAAGATTGCTATTGTGGGAAAAGTATGAGGAGGAAGGAATATTAGGTATGTTTTCTGTCTTGGGTTTCTTATAAGATAATAAAGGCAGGATAAAAATCTAATAAATAAAAAAGTTATTTCATTGTATCAATCCTGCCAGAGAAAAGGATGCTGCAGTAGATTTAACACAGAAGCTAGATGTTAATGTGAAAGACATGGTGTAACCCAAAATGCACTCTGTTGCAGACTTAAAATATTCAGATGTGGCCAGCTCTCTGCACAATTTTGGCAACAGGAAGACTTTCCTTTCTAGCCAGCCTTCGTATATTTTTAGTTTCGGTATAAACATTTATAAGCAGTTCTTCACTGAGCCACAAGATGTCAGTATGCCAACACAAAGCAGTAGACAAATTGGGATTTCCCCCCCCCTCCCCCATTTTTCCAAATAAACTATTTACATTCAGCTGGATGCTTCCAGACTGATCTTTTATTGATCTGTCTTCATTCATACCTTTTTACAAGCAGCATCAAAAGTATACTGTATCAATAAAGGGAAATGTCTCTGAGAAAGCAGGCTACAGCATAACTTGTGTAGGGGTAAACTGATCTATTCCTTAGCTTCACTACTGAAATTTATGAAATGCCAGGAATTATATTTATTTTTTAAAAATTACAGAATCACACTCTTTAACTTTCCCTGTTTGGAACTCTTATGGAATTACCACAGTATCTTCTGAGGTGTTATAGCAGACAGTTTTGCAGCCAAAAACTGCCAAAACGATGGTTAGGCAGATGCCTATGGTGCCAGCTGCGAATGCCAGTCCACGCAGTCCAGTACAATAAAACTAGAGAGGAAGCCAGAGAAGGAAAAATGAAAAGAGTTCAAATCCACTAAAATTCTATTTAAGAAAAGGAAAAGAGGGAAGAATCCTCGGTGTCATAACCTCAGATCAGCTAAATTCTTTGAAAGACCTTTGTTTGGTTAATAAATTCAGAGGAGATGACTTTTCAGTTCTTTTCTTTTTAACTATGGATGACCAAACAGCCTGAAAGCATATAATATTGCATCTTGAAGATGGAAACAATATTTGTGGGAACATTTACTCTGCCTGCCATCTCCATAATCCCTCCTGTTTACTTGGTGATAGAGAAGGAGAATTGAAATGACAATTTCATTTCCATAATCTCAGTGCAACTCTTTCCATAATCATATCTTGGCCTTGCAGCGAAGTTCTTCCAAAATTACTGTGCAGATTAGGGAGGTGGTGACATTTTGGTGGCCATATTTAACATGTGTGGGCAGACTAAGAGCTGCAGTGGGAGGAGTGGTGGTGATGCAAATGGCAGAGCTTGTTTTCTGGCTGTTTGTTTGGGAGGCCTTTGCTTGCTTTTAGAGCTCAATTAAGGCTATTTTAGGGATTACAATGATCATGGCTAGATGTTTGGCTCTGGAGGCTGCCTAAAAAAATACAAATAAATGGGGGATGCAAAAGGATGCTAGCTGAGGAATTCTGGGAGTTGATATCCACACATTGTAATGTTGTCAAGTTTGAGAAACACTGCTGTAGATGATTGGACAGAGACTCAGTCTGAATATAGCCCAAGATAGTTTGTTGAGGGTTGCTTTTCTGTTTCAAAAGATTTATGGTAAAAAAAAAGTAGCTGCCTAAATAAATGTAGTTATTCATTTTATTTTTTTTGTATGCTCCTTTTAAGAAAAAAACAAGCATGATGCCTATTTCCAATTAAGATGTGTCTGATTATGCAAACATCTTTCCACCCTCTGTTCCTGGGATAGTACAGTCTACTGTTAACTACAGTATCTGTAGCACTGGTGGAACAGAACAGCTGCACAAGGCATGTCCAAGGCATAAGCATGCTCCCTCAGAGGGAAGAAAATAAACTCTCTTTTAAAACAGGCCAACAACAATAGGGCAAAATCAGTGCAATGCTGATGGTTGTAGAGATTGATTTGCTGATTTTGCCGCTGGATATACAAAACCACAGTGAGCCATTTTTCTCCCCTGAAACCTCTTTTTAACTAAACAGAACATTTGAAATAGTCCATTCCATTCCTGGTGGCAATTTAACTCACTCTGTCTCCTTGCTCTTTTCTCACCTGTTGTTTCAAGGTCAAGAGGAAATAAAGACGATTGCAGGACAGCTTAACCCTTGTTGTAAAGCAGGGACGGGGGATGGCTGTGGCAACTTTACAATCTGTGGATTTCAACTCCCAGAAGTCCTGAACTGCCATGCTGGCTCATGAATTAGGAGTTGACAGGTTGTAAAGGCACCATAGTTGCCTACTCCTGTTGCAACGGGTATGAAAAATGATGGAAGTACTGTGGTGTGAAAGTAGCTTCAGCTAGTCTGTTCAGAATGACCTAAGACTCTACGGAGGTAAGACCAGGCAGAACATGACTTGATTGGTTGAGAGAGAGCTGAATTCACAAATGACTTACCACCAGCTGAGCATGCACTCTGCAACCATATTGGACCTTGTCAGTAAAGGGACAAGAGGAAGGAAGGAAATAAAGTATATCTCTCAGGTACAGAAAGTTGATTACAACCGCAGTGGTAGCTGATATAATGCAGAAGATCAAACAGGTTTTTATCTAGGAGAGAGGGCCAATTTATTCACTCTTATAGAATCCCAGGCTAAATTAGGCTTCTAAATAGATGAGAAATCTAAAGAGAAAAGAAAGGCAGGACTCACCAGACCAATAGAGGGAATTTGATCAGCTATAACAGAAATAACACCAGCCAGAAAAAACTATCAAAAGGAAAAAGAAGGAATAATGAATACTAATTTAGTGTGTTCATTATTTTAATTAGGAGACTATCATTGCAGATTTGTAAGACACCCAAAGCTTTGGGAATGGGCAGCAGATACTGTACATTTGTTAAATAAGCCTATAAATAGACGATAATGTGTAGAAGCAAGAAACAGCTTAACACCTCAAAGCAAATGTTATTGTTCTTGGCTATGGCTTTGGAATTTCACAGCATTGTGGACACAACAACATTGGGCTGTGTAGTTCAGTTCCAACCAGAGGTGGGTTTCAGCAGGTTCTGACCAGTTCTGGAGAACCAGTAGTGGAAATTTTGAGTAGTTCAGAGAACCAGTAGTAAAAATTTGGTCTGGCCCCGCCCCCATTTATTCTTTGCCTCCTAAATCCCAGTTGATCAGGGGATTTTGCAGTAACCTTCCCCTGGAGTGGGGAAGGAATGGAGATTTTACAGTATCCTTCCTCTGTCACGCCCACCAAGCCATGCCACGCCCACCAAGCCACACCCACAGAACTGGTAGTAAAAAATTTTGAAACCCACCACAGGTTCCAACTTCCAACAGTCCTGACTAGCATAGCTAATGGTGAATGATGGGAGTTGCTGTCAAACAAAATCCAGACAAAGGAAAGGACCTTATATAATTCAGGCCAACACATAACTATTCAAACAATAAATCCCACTAAATGTTATGGGGTTTACGCCTCAGTGAGCAGAGCGCAATCATTGAAGCTTACCTATCTGTCAATATAAATCTGTGTTAGAAAGATTTATTTAAACCTTTGTAAAGAACTATGAAGATGAAGCATTTAGCAGAGACTCACATAAAAGTGAGTCTCTTCAGACAGTAAGAAAAAGAAGATAAGACAGTTGCAGCTTTAATCAAAGAAAGAAAAACATAATTTCAGCAGCTACAGCTTGCCATTTCTCCCGCTGATTTTCTCCTTTGTACAATCTTGCCAAAGGTGAGGAATCAGAGCTTTCTTCTGTTTCTGAATTTCCAGCATATCCGCATTAATTCACTTACCAGGGAACCTGAGAAGAAGTGAATGCCAAGGTCATCTGTATAAGAACAGCGGACAGTTAGAAAGAGGACACCAAAAGCCACCTGCAGCAGGCCAAGTATCACCAGCACAGCCTGAAAAAAAGAGTCCATGGAGTTAAATGCAAAGTATCCTGTAATGCCACCGTAGAAATCATGCTCTAAGTAAGTATTAGAAGGATATACTGCATATGTACAGCAGTGGTGGGTTGCCCCCGGTTCGGACCGATTTGCAAGAAACTGGCAGGAGGCTCCACCCACTGACCCGGACGTCATTGTAGATGATCTGCGCATGCGCAGAAGCGCGGGCGCGATGCGAACCGGTAGTAAAGGTAAGTAGAACCCACCCCTGATTTACAGTATATGTATATATACAGTATATATCTAGGTCTTTGGTTATTCGGGTCTTCTCCCGTGTAAAATTGGAAGTGTCTTGGTGACGTTTCGACGAAGTCTCATTCGTCATCTTCAGGCTGGTGTTCTCGGCTTCGTGCACGAAGCCGAGAACACCAGCCTGAAGATGACGAATGAGACTTCGTCGAAACGTCACCAAGACACTTCCAATTTTACACGGGAGAAGACCCGAATAACCAAAGACCTACATACAAACACCCGCGAAAACCTCAGAAAACAGTATATAGGTACTGTATATGTACAGAATTCAAATACAAGAAATGGAATGTAGCATGAGTTGAATTAGATGCTCTTCATTTTCTTTAAAACAAGGACATAGTCGTCAGGGATTCAGAATTAGGAAGTGGGGGTGGGAGGAGGAGAGATTTATACTGACTGGAATGAGACATTTTGTAGCCCTATGGATTTTATAGTTGGGGAAAGCAGGAATTCCGGAAAGCCATTTTATAATGAGGATAAGGATATTGTTTAGTTTTACTTTCAGTTCCCACTTTCAAAACTTTAAAGACAAGGTGAAAGCACAGAAAGATTATTTTAAAATGTTTGTTAAAAATAAAAAGTTAAAATAAAAAGTTAAAACAGAAAGGGAAAAATAGGAAAAGGAGCAGACTGTAACATTTTCTTTCTTAGGGTCAATAAAGGGGAAAGCAATAAGCAAGATGACTAAGGCAAAAAACAGGGACCCCGGCCTCAAGGAGAGACAATTGCTAAGGTTTTTATTGTTTTATTTTTATTGTTGAGCATTGGGCATAGAGCGTGGCCTTATGAAGCAGGAATTCCTACTATAGCACCTTAAAACTCTGTTCTTAATATGAGACAAGGATCAGCCTCAAGGTCTAGACTTAAAGCCAAGTTAGAAAATGATAGAAAAATTCTAAGGCTATGCAACCTTAGTTTTCCTCCACCTCTGAATACTCCATCCTTGAGGGTATCAGAGCTGAGCTGCCTCAGCTACTTCCAGAGAAGAAGGTTGTCGTGCATCCATCCTGCCTCATCCACAGGCAGTTTGCACACAGCATCTTCCACTGAGAGCCCATCCAAGTTTCCCAACATCACTTTCCAACTTCTTTCTGACTACAGAAAATCCATGAAGGAGAAAAAGAGGGGAACATGGCACAATACCTTTTGAATGGTAGTGCTGTTTTTCTGAGCCTGAAAACACCCCAAGTACACCCCTGTATACTTCCAAATTGAGTTTGTCTCACAATTTGTTCTGATCTCTTCCTAAAAGAGACCGACAGAAGATAGGTTGTCACTCACCCCAAATGTTCTTGGCTGAATCCCAAGAAATTTCTGTAACAAGGGTGCTGTCTCCAGCATGTTTTCCACTACTGGTTATAGCTTCTGTAGCATAGCACCTATGAGTGTTAACAGAGTAAGTAGGAGTTAGGAAAACAAAGGTCCATCTTAGTTATGTTACATCATTTGTAAGTTTGCAGCTGATCAGTTAGCTGGAACTCCAACCTTACCATCATTCCTAAGGAACTAAAAAAGCAAGTTGCAAGAAATGCATTGGTAATTTCCATCCTTCCATTAAAACCTATTCTATCCATTTCATAAACAAGGTTCTATCCATTCACATTAGTCTGCAGAGAGCATGTCCTCTATAAGGATATACATAAACTTAGTCTTGAATTAAGAATCTTCAAATTAAGATTAATATCAGCTCTTTAAGGTAGGCCTGCTCGAGACACAGATATCATTAGGGCTACAAAAATCCTTGTTTGTTTAATTTCTATGCTGCCCATCTATTTGGGCAGCCTACAATATAATAAAAGATTAAAAAAATACTAGAAAACAATTAAAATTAGTAAACTTCAATAGATGCAATTTCTATGTTGTAGGATATATTCACGAGATCTTAAAAGGCTGCTAGCAGCCTTTCCGCCTGTCTCCTCTTTTACCAATCAGAATCAAAGTGGGATTACTTTGAGTCTTTGTCTCCTGCTCTCCCTACTTCCAGGACTGAGCTGTCATTTACTTTCTTTCCACCCCTCTCCCTGCAGCTCCTGCATACCTTTGTCAAGGCTAGCTCCACAATCCTTTTCATTTCATAGTAGCTCTGCTCTCTGGGTTCTATGCTCCTTCTCTTCTGCCTGAATCGAAGGACATCTTTACTTGTTTTTAATGGGATGAAACTAAAATAATTCTTCACTGAATAGTTGGTGCTTCAAACTCAATGAAAAACCAGGAGGGCTATTTATATTAAGGGGGGATTGGTCCTATTGAGCTAGATATCTTTGGACCATCAATACCTGCCCCAGTTAGTCCAGCACTCACCTATATCACTGCCTGTAGCATAGAACTTAAATTCCTTTTGCCCAGAGTTTCTCATCAACTATTCTCTCCCCGTGGAGGATAGAAAGATGTTTCTGTTTGTGCAGGAGCACTGTCATAGAGAAGGAAGTGTCCCAATCTCTTCCACAGCAGACTACTCTTTCTGTAGTGCACAGCTTTCAACACAATCCTTTTGATTTTGATCTTTCTTATCTTAGAAAAGCACAGCAAGTTGAAATAGGCTTGATTGCAACCATCGAGTCAATGGCTCCCAAGCATTGCATGACTTTCTTATATTTACATCTTTGTCAAAGAAGCAGCAATAGCCATGGTGGTGCAGTGGTTAGAGTGCAGTATTGCAGGCTACTTCTACTGATTGCCGGCTGCCTGCAATTTGGCAGATTGAATCTCACCAGGCTCAAGGATGACTCCACCTTCCATCCTTCCGAGGTGGGTAAAATGAGGACCCAGATTGTTGGGGGCAATAGGCTGACTCTGTAAACCGCTTAGAGAGGGCTGTAAAGCACTATGAAGCGGTATATAAGTCTAAGTGCTGTTGCTATTGCTAATAGAGAATGAATCAAAAAACAAAATTAAAGTCTGTTAAACTTGAGAGTTGCTGCAGAAGCAAATGGTACTGGGTAGACCAGAAAAGAGTGGATTTCCAGACGGAAAGCAAAACTCTCCTTTGCAAGATCAGGCCGAAAGAAAAAGCAAGTCAAAATGGAGCAATACAAACCAGATGTCTGTATTGGGTAAGGCAGGAATGGTGAAAGATACAGTCGTGATTCAGCTTTATATATTTTCAAGCAATTTCTCCTCCATGCCTTTTAAAGTTACATTTCAATACTGCATTTGTAGCAGTTCCCCTTTCTTTTATGTTGTAATTTTCTGCTAAAGTGCTTTAAAGGGAAAAAACAATAGCCTTCTCAAATTTTTCATAGCTGTACTTTTAAGGGCATAAAAGGGGAATCTGTTATACAGTACCTGTTTCATAAGTACACTTTTAAAAGTGGTATTTTTAAGCTGCTGATGAAGATAACTGTTCTTAATATCTATCTGGCAAATGATTGATGACAGCCTGTCTTTCTGAATGAGAAACATGGTGAGGGGACCCTTCTCCACAAAAGAGCGAGGGCTACCCACCCAACCTTGAGCTGGCAGATATTATGCCTACCTAAAATATACTGTCATTGGTGGAACCTAAAGGTTCATAGGAATGATGGCAAATAGTGCTTTCTTTTTCTTACAGTGTAGATGGCACGTTAAGACAAGGACTGAGAGACTGGTGAATTACCTCAGCTTTGTTTCCCAGCCATGCCTAGCAAAAGTCAGCAGCCAGTACAAAAACATGGGTTGAACCACCTGTCAAAACCCACTGTGGTTTTATGTAAATGTTTCTTTCCTTCTCCAAAGGAAGCCTGACAATCAATCAACTATAGTTGGATTCCTTTTGGACACAGAGTTGAACAATTCTAGAAGAGCATTAACCAGTGTTCAACAGCAGTGGGGGAAAAAACAGCAACTGACAGATTAAGGGAGTCATCAGAAACAGTTGGCTCACTGTTTCCATCCACAGCCTCTACTTCCTGGCCACCTCCAGTTATTAGACTTTCTTAAGGTTTCGACTCAACCCCTCCAAGACCGAGTGGCTGTGGCTGCCGGCGTCCCGATATAGCCAGCTGACACCATCGCTGGTTATTGGGGGTGAATCTTTGGCCCCCACGGAAAGGGTTCGCAACTTGGGCATCCTCCTGGACCCACGGCTGTCCTTAGAGGATCACACAATGGCTGTGGCCAGGGGGGCTTTTTATCAGGTTCGCTTGATACGCCAGTTGCGGCCCTTTCTAGATCGGGACTCCCTACGCACAGTCACTCAGGCGCTCGTCACCTCTCGCCTGGATTACTGTAATGCTCTCTACATGGGGCTCCCCTTGGGGTGCATCCGGAGGCTCCAACTTGTGCAGAATGCGGCCACGCGGGGGATTATGGGAGCGACAGGGCGCTCCCATGTGACTCCTCTCCTGCGCGAGCTGCATTGGTTGCCGGTGGACTTCCGGGTGCGTTTCAAGGTGTTGGTGATCATCTTTAAAGCGCTCCATGGTACTGGCTCCATGGTACATGGCTTAGGACCAGGGTACTTACGGGACCGCCTTCTGCTGCCAATTGCCTCCCACCGGCCGGTTCGCTCCCACAGAGAGGGCCTTCTCAGGGTGCCGTCAGCCAGACAATGCCAGCTGGCGACCCCCAGGGGGAGAGCCTTCTCTGTGGCAGCCCCGACCCTCTGGAATGATCTTCCTCCAGAACTGAGAACGATCCCTGACCTCCGAACGTTCCGTCGGGCCCTGAAAACGTATCTTTTCCAACTTGCCGGTCTAGCCTGATCCCCGCTGAATTTTAACATTTTTAGTGTCCTAGCGTTGTGGTATTTTAATATTTAAATTGTTCTTAACAGTCAGCCAAAGCTTATATGGGTTTTAATTGATTTTTTAACTTTTGTACACTGTATTTTTATTTGGCTGTACACCGCCCTGAGTCCGCAAGGAGAAGGGCGGTATATAAATCTAATAAATAAATAAATAAATAAATAAATCAAGGTTTCTAAGTTGGAGATTTGCTCAGAGATCTGGCAGACACAAGGGAAGAGCTTAGTTTGAAAGAAAATGGACTCTTTTGCTACCCGAGCAGCATAGCCCTGGAAGAACACTGATCTGAGGGGAGGCAGCCTGCCTTCTCTAGTCACTTGACTTTGTCACCAATAGAGTAGTAGTCAATGGATGAAACACATCATAGTGTATCCATGGCAAAATCTGTGTTTGGGTAAGAGAGAAAATACAATTTTAACCCTGCTGCAGCTAAGAACAATTTAAGACTGCCTCTGGTATGACCTGGGGAATCAAATGAAGGCAGCCGAGGTTTAAGGGCAGGACTGTGCTGCAGTTGGGTCGAGGTGAAATCCAGCATGTTCGGACAGGTTCTGGAGAACCGGTAGCGGAAATTTTGAGTAGTTCAGAGAACCGGCAAATACCACCTCTGGCTGGCCCCAGAGTGGGGTGGGAATGGAGATTTTGCAATATCCCTCCCCCAGGAGTGGGGAGGGAATGGGGATTTTGCAGTATCCTTCCCCTGCCATGCCCACCAAGCCACGCCCATCAAGCCACACCACACCCATCAAGCCACACTCACAGAACCTGTAGTAAAAAAAAAATCTAGGAAAAAACACTACCGGATACATTTCAGGATATGGTACAAGAACTTCAACTACAAGAACTTCAACGCTTGGAGGGAAATCAACCAAAATAAAAAACAATTTACATTTTATTCGAATCCGCATCAATCATGGTCCAGAATTGACATGGCATGGATGACAGCAGAGCTCAGGTTAGACATCAAACAAATAGAAATTGCAACAAATACATGGGCAGATCATAGTCCGATTGTAATAACATGGAAGGGTCA
Organism: Masticophis lateralis; assembly: GCA_030761175.1. Classification (NCBI taxonomy): domain Eukaryota; kingdom Metazoa; phylum Chordata; class Lepidosauria; order Squamata; family Colubridae; genus Masticophis; species Masticophis lateralis. Next base: position 242,106,167 of record JAUDYJ010000001.1, on the reverse strand, counting down.
TCAAATACGGAGAAGATGGATGATGGACAAAGACATCATAAAGGATAAACAATATGTGGAAATGATTCAAAGAGAATTGAAAATATTTTTCCAAATTAATGTAAAAGAACATACTAGTCTTCAAAATTTATGGGATACAACCAAAGCCTATGTAAGAGGCCTAACAATCGCCTACATAGCAAAAAAAAAAAAAAAGACAAACAACAAACAAAAGAGAATTTATTGATGACCTGCAACAATATGAATTAGACTTACCGGAAGAGCCACATAATAAAGAAATTAAAGAGAGAATTAACCTTATAAGACACATAATAAATCTAATTACAACAACAGAGATAGCAAGGAAAATTAAAATGGCTACACAAAACCAATTTGAACATGCAAATAAAACTTGCCGGTGGCTGGCCTACAAACTGAAAAAAGAAAAAGAGAAGAAAATGATACAGCAATTAAAAGACAAAGATGGACAAATATACCATAATAATGAGGATAAAAAACGAATCGCAAGGTAAAATCACCTCCATTAAAAGGAATATTTTGCCAAGGATGCTGTACCTATTTGAGGTGATACCAATAAATCCAGGAAAAACTTACTTCAAAGATTTGGATAAGATGATATTAAAGTATATCTGGCAGGGGAAAAAGACAAGAATTAAATTAAAACATCTACAGGATAAACGAGAAAGTGGGGGAATGGGGCTTCCAGATTGGCAAATTTACCACAAAGCATCATCACTAACATGGATTAAAGAGTGGACCGAACTAAAAAAAACCCGCATATTAACACTAGAAGGCTTTGATCTGGTAAAAGGATGGCACGCATATAGTCTATGGGAAGAGAAAACTAAAAAACATGAACAATTCCGAAGACAAATTGTGAGAGATACATTGCTAAAGATTTGGACTGAAATTAGGAAGAACCACTACGATAGAATACCACGGTGGATTTCAACAATGGAAGCACAAATATACCCAAATACAACGAATACAAATAAAATGAAAACATATCAAGAACTCTTAAATGATGAAGGAAAATTAAAAACAAGAGAAGTATTAATAGAACAAGGTGTGGAAATTGACTCGTGACCATACCTACAATTAAAATCCAGATTCAAAATGGACATGGAGAATTATGGAATTCAAAAAGAACCAAATGAACTGGATAAAATACTACTGGGCCCAAATGAGAAATTAATAACTAAAATTTACAATTTTTTACTTGCATATAAATTAGAAGAGGAAACAGTAAAAGAAAATATGATTACATGGGTAAAGAACTTTGGATATAGCATTGAACTAAGCAAATGGGAAAAACTATGGAAAGTTAATAGTAAATTGACATTATCAGTATCATATAAAGAAAATGCTTATAAGATGTTTTACAGATGGCATCTTCCTCCAGCACAGATTTCAAAAATGTTTCCCAACACTTCCCCACTTTGCTGGAAATGCAAAATACAAAAAGGGACATACTACCACATGTGGTGGTTATGCCCAAAAGCAAAACGATTTTGGAATAAAATTAAAATCCAACTGGAAAAAATAACAGCACAAAAAATACCATTAAAACCGGAAATATATTTATTGGGTATACTCACAAATAGCTACGAAAAAGAAATAATATATTTGATTACACATATTCTAACCGCAGCAATAATCATCTTTGCACAAATTTGGAAATTGGAAGAAATCCCAACACAAAATAAAATAATATCGAAAGTAATGGAATGTGCCAAGATGGACAAACTCACTAAAGAAATCCAAGAAAAGGAAGAATCTGAATACTACCTGGTTTGGCAAAAGTGGTATCAATGGCTGGAGATAAGGAAAACCAAATAAAAACATGATTCTTAGATTTGAACCAAATCATGTACCAAACGAGATACAATAAAGTTACAACAAAACTTTAAAAAGTATCGTTATATAAGGTAAGATGTGGGAATATATATTGAGAAATAAATTTACCGATGTATTGTCTTAAGAAATAAGATATCACGTTTAAATGTTGTATATGTTGTGTATTGTTTTACTTGTACCTGTATGTGTTCTTTTTTTTCTGTGTGTGTGTGTTTTTAATTTAATCAAAGAAAATTTAAAAAATAAAATAAAATAAAAGAGAAACAGGTAGCTGAGTTCTCCACCAATAGAAATCTGGTGCTTCTTATTCCTCACTGCCACCCCAAACCTGAATTCAAAAACAAAATAAGTTATTGAAGTCTTGTTGCTGAGGATCTTCAGTTATGCCCAGACTACATATGTAAGATGTGTTAGGAATATCTTGAGCATCCTAATTCTACATTACCTATCCCTCATCCCTGCTGTTTGAAGATTATGTGTATGAGATGTATTATAATGAGCTTTGGAGGAAGGGTCCATATGAACCGAGAAGGACATTTAGTCCTGTATTCTCTAATTCTTGAGCATTAAAGATTTCTAAATATAGCTCTCCATGTGGACAGCTGAAGGTAAGCCGCTTAAAGTGTGACAAGGAGTCAGATGATATCTGCAGTTGTGTTTCAGCTGATCAACAAAGCAATTAATAGCCAGTGATGTTTTTGTGATAAGAAATGTATTTGCAATGGTAGCAGATGAAATATATTTTGCAGAGTGCAAAACCAGCAAGCTAGTTCTGCTTTTGGAGCTCACCCTGGGTTTCCTTAGAAACGTTTCGCCAGCTTGTTGTTATGAACTCATATACTGGGACCCAGTGGTGGGTTTCAAAATTTTTTACTACTGGTTCTGTGGGTGTGGCTTGGTGGGCGTGGCAGGGGAAGGATACTATAAAATCTCCATTCCCTCCCCAATCCAGGGGAAGGTTACTGCAAAATCGCCATTTCCTCCCGATCAGCTGGGACTTGGGAGGCAGAGAATAGATGGGGGTGGGGCCCGTCAGAATTTTTACTACCAGTTCTCCGAACTACTCAAAATTTCCACTACTGGTTCTCCAGAACTGGTCAGAACCTGCTGACAGGAAACCCACAACTGCTGGGACCTCTGAAATATTTTGTGGATTAGAATTGCGTTGAATATGCATATTACCTTGGCCTATGACTATAACAAAAAATTGATCGTTACACATTACACAATTACACTTTCTGTTTTGCATTGGCATATTTATTTTCTTAAATACTTGCTATCTAGAAAGCAGTAGGTTTGCCCTTCTAAAATACAGCTACTAGGTCATCAGGTTTCTTAGAAGCAATGCTGGATTGCCCAGAGATTCCAGCACCAGATGTTCCAACTGATGCAGGTGCCATGGCCACAGCACTAATTTCTCTCAGAACTGGCTGGATCATCCCCATTTGGTATCTTCTGTGTGAATGTTTGCTGGAGTAGAAACAGGCCAGGATGGACACCAAGACGATGAAGGAACAGGCAGCTAATATGACTACGGTGGCAGTAGAAAAAGGGAGATGAAACCCTGTAAGGAGAATAAATGAGGCAGAGACAGAATGTAAAGTCAGAATGCCAATACACAAAAATGACAAACTGAATCATTACCAGTATATCAGCTAGAATGCCTCCTAGATCCGTTTATACTCTCAACCTTTTTAGATGGCTGATTGAAAATCATATCCGATCCAAAGAGCTCTCTTCATTTCCACTCCAAATTGTAGTGACTTCTGCTACTCGGTTCCAAATGAATGCTGCAGAAATGCACACTTGTCTTAATGCACTAATCTTTGGGTTCAAACACAGGTTCTCTGATTAAACCAAGGCTTCGAAGAAAGTCTTGGCGTTTTTACACGGATGGAATATTTACTATGTAGATAATATCTGGTCTAATGCAAATGTCATGAGGCAACTGTTAACCGTATAGTATAAACACAGCTGTGGCTTTCTCTTTAAATATCTCTTTAGATTTGAAAGACCATTGAAAAAAAAATAGTCTATTGAGGCAGCCTTTCCTGCCCCAGCATTGGGTGCTTTTCCCATTTGCACCTAACCAGAGTACAAACATGCCCTGGCAATAGACCTTTATGGTTGTGTGCCCATGATTTTGCCTTCATTTATCAGCAAGATAGGCTGAAGTGGCCCTTTGCTGTATCAGTGTTAATATAATGCTTCCTTATTTTAACATAGGCATCCAAAGGCAGCTTTCAAGTGAAGGGACCCTTAAAAGGAAAATCAGGTGATGGACACTGACTGAGAACAGACAAAATAGAGTCAGGAAAAGGATCCACAATGGGGACAGCAAATTTTACTCAGGTAAAGTTTTCTGCTGAAAACTTTAACTTGTCAAAGAGAAAAAGCCCTGGGATCTGACATGTACCTCCTTTGGAGAACACCAAGTTGAGACTTGCTCCTTCATGCCTCAGAAATACATTATTACTACAGAAAGTACCAGAATTTTGATCAACAATTTTTCATAGCTGAGCCATTTGCCAATTATAAGATTCCATAGCAAAGCCCTGCTTCAAATATTTAGCCTAATGACAATATCTCATGTACCCCAATTAAGCCTAATCTAGCTATGAAATCTTATACCATAATTAACTAGTTAAATGTTAAAATATTTGACAAGACCATGTTGTTCTTTGCTATACAAAGCTTACTTCTCTGGAAAAAGGAAATGTTTACTTTGCATTATTGCCTGTAGATCAGAAGGAACACCCGTCCTTATCAAAACAAAAACAATCAAACAAAAAAACAACCCCAAAACCTGATACAGCAACTGGATTCTCAAGAATCACAGGTGGAATTCAGTATTTGCAGGCAGCTTTACAAAACAAGTTAGCTTATAATTAAAGACTTAATCTCCCTGACAATTATGTTTACAATTGTTTCTTACAGACATGCATCTATCGGATGAAAATATTTGCAGCATATAAAATGGCTGATATACGTTTATCTCTACTGACACCAGATCCATTGGCCACCGTGGCATGAAGGAAGAAATGTGCAGTTTGACGTTTTACCAACTGCTTTGTAAAACACAGCATCATATCCACAGCCTCAGTTCTGTCCCAGCCCCAACCCATCAAAAAATGGAAAAATGGGGTATTCTCACTGGAGACATTGTCTTTCATTCCTTCTTTCCTCACGATAATATTCACCATCTGATTCAGAGATGGCCCAGCAGCAGGAGATGTGTTGGATACAGCAGGGGCAGAGTTGGTCGCAATGGAAACCAGCTCCAAGGTCCTGGAGCTGTTCCACAAAGAGATGGGGGCCTGCTCTCCTTTCAGTTCAATGGGACCAAGTTTGAGATCTCCTTCTCCAAATGTTCCTGGAAAGAGGCAAATAACAGCTTGGAATTCAGCCCTGCAGTTCCATAAATTATTACCACAATGTCTCTTACGCAGTATGATTTAATTTCTCCATGCTGTTCTTTTAATTCTACTTGGGATACATGCAAGATAGTTGGTGCAGAAATTTGATAAGTAAATAAATTTTATGGACATTAGAATTCCCAAATTAGCCTGAACTCTGCTAATGTAGAGGAACAAACTGAATGCTTCTACTTGAGCAGGTGCCAAACAGGACCAGTAAATAAAGCATGGTTTTGCTGAACTTTTAAATAACAAACATTAAGCTCAAGGATTATCCTGCAAAGCGGATATTGTTTATTAAATTTATATGCTGGACTCTTGGAGATCTTGGGGTCTACCGTAATAATTTTTAAAAAAAACTGACCCAAAATTACAAAGGAAAAGAAAAAACAGTAACCAATAAACCCAGATGGCATTATCTGCATTAATTCCCAAATATCTTGCCTCATGAAAGTATGGCACCACTAGCCTTTTCCCCCAGGACAGCTACATTGGACTGGTTGATTCTGGCTGGAGAAGAGATATCTGGGCACCAAGGTATAAGGTTTTATAAATTAAAACCAGCAATTTCAGGAGCTCTTTCTCTCTCCCCCACTTTTTTTACACATTGTCCAGGTTGATTCTACCACTTCATTTCTCAGAGCAATGCCGAAAACGAAAGGACGTGCTGGGACTGACCAACCAAGACGCAATCTTGTCAAGGGCCCAAATCTCCTCGTGGTACCAGAGGCCAAAGTGGGATCACTGGACCAGATCCACCAGATGCCCAAGATGGAGCATTCTAATAGGGGAGATCATGCTACCTCTCCTCTGCTGCTGCCTCCTTTTTCTTCTTTTGCTGCCACAGCCAGTTTGAGATACACAACAGGAGCAGTCAACCCCTTCGTGAGAGCTCCAGGTTGCAGTAGTGTGATCATAGGAGCATGCCTTATTGAGATGGTTTGCTGAGCCCACAGGTACTGCCTTCAAGTGGCAGATGAGGTAGATCTAAAAGAATCAGAATAGATACTAGCTAGTAACTGTAACTGTCCTGTATTTGGGAAATAGAAGACAAGGTACCGAAGAATCCATGGTAATCCCTTACACCAAAGTATCTGCTATTATTGGCATAATTACTATTAATAATATTATTAATTTGCATTTGTTGTGATGCATAAGGAGGACTTGCTCCAGTTCAATACCTCCTCTCAATACAGGCAGTTCCAGAACTAAATTAGGAGGATGGCTTTATTCCCCACCTTTGAAGATGATATCATATCTATGTATATGTGCTTAGATTTTCCACCCCAACTCATACCCACACGCTAATCAAGTATATCCGTCCTACATTTAGAAATTCAACATCCATTTCTTCTCATCTTCTATCTTAACCTGATTGTTGGAGGCTTCAATGAAGGTAAATGTATCCAGTTGGAAACGGAGAAACCCATCTTCTCGCATGGCAAGAAAATGGGAGCCACTGTGCAGCCCATCTACAAAGCATCTGCAGAATAAACAGAGACAACATGAATGGGCTCATTTTCCTTCTCCAGGTTATCAATACTTTTAATTATAGCCTTCTTTGTGTTTGTCAACAGTATTGAAATGATGAACACAGCTGCAAGCTGGGTGATTTTGAGCCAGATACCCTCTCTTAGGTCCAGCCCACATCACAGGATTCTTCTTGTGTGAAAATGTCCATTAGGTGGAACAGACCATGGTAAACACCACAGGGATAGCTAAAGCTACTCTTACTGAGATTGGCTACAACAGAACCTTGCAAATCTGATTATGTTGTACTCTTCCTCCATTCTATAGTTCATAGTTCAGTGAATTATGGGAGATGCCTGAGCCACTTCTCAATGTTATCTGGACATTGCTGAGTTTAAATATGTTTAGGCCCTTTTGCTTAGGAAACAGCATTGTTCACATCTTCATCAAGGTCATGTTCTTTACTGCCTATTGGGAAACAGGAGGAGGGAACATTATGTACCACACATTCAGTTGTACAAAATAAAGTAGGATCACAGAATAAATCGCCATTTTGACCTCTGCAGGTAAGCTAGCAGCAATAGAAGTGGTAGATTTCCAGATAAACCCCTTACTTTAGAAAGACACTTTATTTTGAGAAACAGGAAATCATTGCCATTTCTACATATTTTGGAAACAAAAGTAAGTAAGTTCCTCCAGATCTAAGTTCAAGTTGACACGATGATGAAATAGTGGCCAGCTTCTTTCATCATGCTAAATTACAACCTCATTCTATGGCTTAGCCTTAGACATTTCAGTAGGTCAAAGGAAGGGTTAGCTGTGGAGGTTCATTTTAGAAGTAATAAACAATAACCATGGTTTCTACAGGTCTCCCTACCCCTTCCATGGGACTGCTCCCCTCACTTCTTTTTTTCTCAGGTTTAGTCTGAGAACAGACAGGAAGAAAAACAAGAAAACTCTGTCTTTGATCACAATTCAACTCAGAATAGATCTGTTCTCCAGCAGCCACTTTGAGGCACCTATATGCTTCTTATACATGGTGCAAGTGTGCTAAAATGTTATGGGCCCTTCCAGTGGTAAAAATTATAAGCTGTTAAGTTCTCATGTATTGACTTTACCAAGCATTCTGCTTTCTCAGCTATTTTTAGTTTCCAAATGGGGTAGTCACGACTCAATTCCAAGAAAATAACTGAACACCATTTACCCTCAAAGTCCAATGAGTATGAGCTTACTTTCACAAACATAGGAACTCAGTTATAAATGCTTATTTCTACTAAGAAACATGAGGCTACTTGTACAGATAATAACTATCACCTCTCATTCTGCTGGGCCCAAACTCTCAGAGACTTACCCATGATTTGTGATGACCTCATATTTCACAGAGGATTCTGCACTTGGCCGGGCGACACATTCGTCCACATAGATTCTCAATGGGACATGGTTATCCTGTCTTACTGATGCCTGGATGTTGATGAAGTCCCCAAGATAATAAGTAGGGTGAGGCATCAGTTGTGACCAGCTACCTGAAGAACAATATATTAATAGAGCATCATCAATATCACAGAAAAGCAACTGGTAGCCTGCTGGCAAAAACTTTTTTTTCCTTAATAATTTCTGAAGCTCTTCCTTTCCCCAATGCAAGTTTCAATGGTATGGATTTAATGCTTTAAATACTGAGCATGAAGATTCATTCTCCAACTTATGGGTTTGGTTTCTGAACGTTTCGTTATCAGGCTAGGTAACATCTTCAGCAGAGTTTAGGGGATGTCAATGTTCTTCTGTTTTAAATACTCTTTAAAATGCTCATTAGGGATTTAAAAATGGCTATCTATTAGATTTACTTAATACAGGTAGTCCTCAACTTACAACTTACAGTACATGTAGTGACCATTTGAAGTTACAATGGCACTGAAAAAAGTGACTTATGACCATTATTCACACTTACGACCATTGCAGCATCCCCATGGTCATGTGATCAAAATTTGGATGTTTGGCGACTGACTCATATTAATGATGGTTGCGGTGTCCCAAGGACATAATCCCCTTTTTGCAACCTTCTGACAAGCAAAGTCAATTTGGAAGCTGGAGACACTTAACAGTCGTGTTACTAATTTAACAACTGCACTGATTCACTTAGCAACTATCTCGCTTAGCAATAAAAAAAAGGACTCTATTGTGGTCGTAAATCGAGAACTACCTGTACCGCAACTTTCTATAAGTCAATGGAAACTGTATTCAACTTGATTAGCACACTCACTGTCATAGACTTCCAGGGCGAACACCAGGCTCTGATGGTCCATCACAGTAGAAGTGAAAGGGACCCAAGTAGGACGGAGTTCAAGGGAAGAGACATTCCAGGACCTAAATTTAGACACCATGTTTATCATCCTTTTTGCATTTCCAAAGCTCTTTGTTTTTACATTTATCATTTTACTGTCTGTAAGCTGCCCCAAGTCACCTTATAGGTGAAAGAGGCAGTATATAAGTTTAATGTAAAAATAAAGGACATTATATAATTTCCTAGACGGAAAGAGGCAGCTAAATGCAAATCCAATTCAAATCAATTCTCAGAGCTCAGGATGCTGGTAGCAATAATGCCAGTTCTGATTGCATAAGACACTTTCTATGTTCTTAGCTCCTTGGTCTGCTTTAAATAGGTAACAAATGACAAAAGATAGATTCCCACATTTCAATATTCAAGACTCAGTCTACAAATACACAGAGTAATTATAACTGAGACCATCTCATTTCTTTCACCAGTATTCCATGACTTACCTAGGATAGAAACAGTTTATAGCATGGGAGAATGGATTAGTTCTGATCACCCCATCTGGAGCTGAAGGCACATAGTGGAGAATGTTCTTATAATGGATGCTTCCTGGAAGAATCTATGGGGTCAAAAAAAAGATATTGAGAAGCTCATTTTAAGGTTATATTCTAAGATGACTAAGGGCCTTTCCCCACTGGTGAATTAAAGTGCCATTCACTCATCCTTGAATAAACAAACATGAACTCAATAGGATATAGCTGCCCCACCTGCTGATCCTTACCCTGTTTAATGCCTCTGTTCTGCTCATAGATGAACAGTATAGTATTATTTGGATATTGCATAATTTTGTTCCAATGTTCTGTTGAATTGGGAAGAATGAAAAGAAATCCCAACAAATAATCTCCCACCCCCCACCCCCCACCCCCATGACTACTAAGGTTGTATTAACAGATCCTTCTTTCTGATTTGGGGGTGGGGGGCAATCAATGAAATTAATGTGACTCTTGTTAAATATCTCACTCTTGCCAATAATCAAGGCCAAGGCTATAGCTTCATCCCAAGAAATGGCATCTATAGTTGGGTAGAGGATGACATGATAACAAATAAAACCAGCTTATCTTTTGACAAAGCACCCTTCTCAGCTAGATTTAGAATTATTATTTTTCAACAGAAAACCTACTAGGTGTTAGATATTTTGGAGCAACTTCAGCAATCTATTAATATATTAGGTAAGAAAATGGGTGCACATTTCTCTTAATCAAAAACTTTGTAACTGAGTATAAGGACAATTTTTACCCTCAGCAAACTGATTCAGCAAATGGTGAAAATGGAGATATATGACATAGCAGAAGAATCTGAGAAGAGAAATAACTTTCAAAATGCCCAAAGCTTATAAGCAGATCATTGCTTGCCGGACAAGAAATTGCAAATGAAAAAAAAAAAAAAGACACAAATTATCTCAAAAGTTTAAATAAAAAAGAACACAAAGAAAAAGTAAAAAAATATAAAGAAGTATAAAGTAGGTATGTTAAACTGTTTTATCTAATGCCAAATTTTAGATTTTATCTGTAGTTTGTTATTTGGGGTTTTTGACAAGAAATAAAACTAAATGGAAATTCTTTGGAGAAATGCATATATTGTGCTATGCTTGTAAGTACTATTTATTGCTGATACCATCCCAATACTAATATCTGCATTTATAGAACACGTCCAACAATTGTTGCTAAATAATTTTCAAGACACAATTTCCCATGAATTCAAATCATGTGAAAGCAACCACTTCATTCTATTATGCACAAATCAGGACATGCTTAGAATATTGTGTTTGGGCGCCACAGCTCAAAAAGGACAATGACACCTTGAAACAACTTCAGAAAAGTGCAGCCAAGATGATGATATGGAAATCAAACTGTAATTAAAGTATCTGGGTATGTCCCGCCTATAGAAGAAATTCTATAGGCGGGACATACCTGTAGAGTATGTCTCTATATATGAGGGGAGATACGATAGCAGTCTTCAAATACATGAAGACTGTTGCATAGAAGCAGCAGTGAATTTATGACAGAATCATATCCAAAGGGTTAAAATAACAAGGAAGGAGGCTCAGGCTAGACCTCCAGAGATCTAGAGATCTGTCATTCTACTGCTATTATCCAGAAGAGTACTTGCCTTCCTGAGTAATGTTATTGCAAAGACCTCTATAATTAAATCTATTCACAAAATCCCAAACACAGAGCTATCTTACTTGTCTGGTGGCTCCACAAGCAAAGAGAGGATATTCAAGCAGGAGAACATTTGGACGTACAGCCGTCACCGTACAGCCAGATCCCAGAGTGAGTTCATTGGCATTAACCATCACATCAGTCCCAAAGAGATTCACAGGAACGGTGATCATTAGATGTGAGCTTCCACATGACACTGAAACTGCAGAAGATATAAGGGGTCAGGCTAGAAGAGCAACCTGTAGCAGCATATTTTTCCACAAACGGGAACGTGCAAGGGTTTTCATAGATGACACCATTATGCTCCTGAAAAGATGGAGGATCCAGAGGATCAAATCAGAGCTCCGATCAATTGAGATTATCATTATACACATTGCATAAAATGCTTCCAAGAGGTCAGGAGGACCAAGACATAAGGGCCTCATTTGTTGTTGGTCCCCACCAATTAGCTTCAGAGCTGCTGGCAGAACAACTAGCCAGCTCAGAGGGTAAATAATGGAGAGTGGGGAAAGCCACGAAAGGAAGAGAGGGTTGTGGCTGGTCTGAAGTCCTTATGTCAAGTCTATTGCCATCGGCAGTGTATTATTCTAACACCATCTAACCTTTGTAATCATCAGCCTTATTTATTAAGCCGCTGCTTAAAAGTCAGAGAGTCTAGAAAGCTTTTCAACATCCCTCATTCCTTTGTAATAAAACCAACAAGCAACTGAAGCAATCACATATTCAAAGCTTGTTGCCTATTTAGGTGCACAGAAGCAGCCACTTCAGGTGAAGCAACTACTGAGGTAGAAAATTAGGATCAAACTCTTTGTTATATCTAAGCCACCAAGCTCTTTAGGGCACTTGACAGTCCTATCAAGCCATTTTGTGGCTTAGTTTACATGCCCTGCTGTTTTCTCATGCTTAACTAAACTACAATTTATTCAATTGACCCAACTGTCAACCCTGAACTAATTCCAATATGTAAATCTAAAAGATAATTAGTAGTTTGAGGCCCTGGGAGTTCTGTACATTTACCTTGCATGCATTTCTCCAAAGCTCCCCTTAAACAGATACATTGGCTGAGTTTACACAACTTTTAGTTTAGTTTTCCCTGTTTTTCAATACATAGAATATATTGATGTAACTTATAACTGTACTTACAATTTCTGCAAAGAAACCAGAAACTACTTCTTTGCATCTTTTTTTTCTTATTTTTTTCTTTGTTCCATTTTTAGCTTTTTTATTTTTTCAATTTTCATGTGTGCATACACATACAGTATATACACACACATTTGTCTTATGGGCTGTTTCTAAATATTGTCACCCAGCAGCTATCCCAATTAATCAGACAATGGTAGAAAAACTACTAAAACTACCTAATTGACACCATCTTTAAATTCTCTAATGCCCTACAGGCATTTTATGAATAAAACAGCTTGAGGCACACCTTGCTCTGGATTCTATTTTTTAAAAAATCCTCTTTAGGTTTTTTCCTGGTTGGCCCAGCTTGGAACCCATGCAAAGATGAATCCAAAACTTGGTGGACTGTCATTTGCTATCTGCAGATAGTTTATATTTTTAGAAATTGCAAATCCCCAAGCACTGATTACTATTACAGTTGAGTTTCCATTTTAAAAGTTCCCGTAGATAAATTGAACATATTTCTTTACATGTAACTCACAGATATTATACATTATCAGTTGTTTTTTTTTCTAAATTGTTTTCCTTAACTTTGCACCAGCACACCTTCATGCAATTAAAGATTTTGCACAAGTTAATCTAATTAAATGTTCTCCAACAAGACTTGTCTATCGATCCGAAAGCATACTAAATCTATCAAAATGTCCAGAACTCAAAAACCAATGGGTTTTCTTTCTAATTCTGAACCAAATCCCCCCCCCCCATTTTACAACTTGGTAAGATGTTCTAATAAATATACTTTCTCCCCATTCCCAGCAATAGTTCACTAGCCTAATGAGCTGGGTAGCTTATGTTATGAATACATTAAAGGAACAAAGCTAACTCTTCCCTAACATCAAGTAATACACATCAGCTTTAATTAATCCTCATTAAAAATTGTTTTATAATTAGACATGAAACTTGGCAGATCTTTAATAACAGGAAACAAGCTATGATCAAAAAAACATTTAAGCCTGGTTCTCTTTGGATTGAGTACAAACCAAAAACAAATTACAGTAGCTAGTTAAGGAGCAATCAATTAATCTTTCTTCCTTTTCTTTTCATTTCTTCAAATTGTATTCCAACTCTGCATGTACCTGAGGAGTTCTGAGTAGAAACACCGGTGATTAAAAGTAACAAAGCCCATATTCTTAGATGATTCTCCATCGTTCACAGGAACTACTCAAGAATTCTCCCAGGCAGGAACCAAGCCCTGGGGCCTCTCATTGGCTTCATTTATAGCTCATGCAATACTCAGGTGCCTTGGCTTCTTCCAATGAAACTCTATAAGCTATTTCCTTACCTAAATGATGAAGCCATTTCCTCTACTCTGAGAGAATTCAGAAATGGTATTCAGGCTAGGTTCACACTTGTTTCTGGGATAAAAGACAGGCTACTTTTTGGTTAATTCATGTAACATACTTTGTCAAAAATAATTCCACCATGTTGTTTAAATACTAAGACATTTTGGAGTCAGGAACAGACTTTGTAACCAAAGTTTATTGAAAGTTACAAATTCTAGTTTCTATTAATCCAAAATGGCAGCTATTCTGAATTCAGCATTCTAGTATGCTCAATAGAAGTATACAGAAAGCTGTTGCAATACATTGTAAGTAAATTCATAGACATAACTAATAATTGCTTTGGCTTTGGCTAGTATGATATTTAAACCCAGCAGTTTACTTATTTAGCAGACCATAGCTAAAACAAACCATGGTGGCACAGTGGTTAGAATGCAGTACTGCAGGCTACTTCTGCTGATCACTGGCTGCCAGCAGTTTGGCAATTTGGGTCTCACTGGCTCAAAATTGACTCAGCCTTCCATCCTTCTGAGGTGGGTAAAATGAGGAGGCAGATTGTTGGGGGCAATAGGCTGACTCTGTAAACTGCTTAGAGAGGGCTGTAAAGCACTGTGAAGTGGTAAGTAAGTCTAAGTGCTACTGCTATTGCTATATCAAGCTCACTATGTGTTATAAGGAATAAAAGAGGTACAAATGGGAGAATTTATAACACATGTTCAATATAAGTTATTTTCAAACAGTTGTCCATGCATTTTCAACTTGCATCTTTCAAGAATGTTGTGTGGCATTAAATACTGGGCCATCAAATAAGAATTCATTTCTTTAGAATACTGCCAGAATAATATAGTGTTAATGGCAGTCTTAATGTTAGTGTTAATGATGGTCATGTAGACCATCAGCATGGCACTTCTCTATCAACTTTATAGGGCAGTGATGGCTAACCTTTTTGCCATTGCGTGCCAAAAGGGGGGGTCATGCGGGGGAGGGTCACGCGTGTATGTGCCCACACAAATAATTCTAATGTGCCCCATGCCCCACCCACGTGCGTGCATGTGCAAATCCCCCCGAGCTCCCCCCGCTTTTGGCACATGATGTCACACAGTGGGCTCAATAGGCCCATTCTTTTGCTCTCCCCAAGCACCCATTTGCTGACGTCCGGTCCCATCAAAGGGCCTCTGGGTAGGAGATGGCTGTTTTTGCCTTCCCCAGACTCCTAGAGAGGCTCTGGAGCCTGGGTAGAGAAAAAAATGCGCTTTCCCCACCCTCCCAAGCCCTCCAGAAGCAGGAAACAGCCTGATTTCCTACTTCGGGTGGCCCAGAAGGCCCAAAAATGTGTGCACTGGAGCTGAGCTCGCATGCCCACTGATATGGCTCCGCGTTGCCATAGGTTCACCATAACGGTTATAGGGAAATAAGAGCAGATGGACTACAGAAAAAGACTGGAGAGGAAGGAGATACATCCATAGCTGCCTAAATCAGCCCTTAAAAGCTACGATCTCACCCATGAGAGATCAGCTGAGCTCACTTCCTATGTAAGCGGGACGCTGCTCTCCCTGCCAAACAGCTCCAGTGAAGGAGGCACATCATCGGGGGTCTCTACCAGGGATGAAATGCTCCCGGTTCAGACCGGATCACCCGCTCTGGTAGTGATGGTGGTGGGTGGTTCGGAGAATCCCTGTGCCCACCCCACCATGCCCAGCTGAGCTGCACGATCATCAGAGTCTTTTTTTTTTACTTTTAAAAGCATTTTTTTCTGCAACCTGTTGGCCGAAGAGGTGGTTAAAAAAATGCTTTGAAAAGTCTCTGACGATCCCAGCTGAGTTTCCTGATTGACAGAGAACTTTTTTTTAAAAAAAAGTTGGCTACGCCCACCCAGTCACATTACCCCCCCCCCCCCCACCGAGCCACGCACACAGGACCGGTAGTAACAGATTTTACATTTCACCCCTGGTCTCTACTCCTGGCAACTCCTAGATGGCAACTCCGCTGACACTTGGCAGGTCTGTGCAGTCTGAAGGAGGCGAAGAGGCCACTTAGAAAGGCGCGTTCCTCTTGTGCACCACTGAGACTGTCAGCAGCTTACAGGTTCATTAGGCTGCAGCCACCACAAGTGGGAAGCCAGATCCCTATCGGAGCTCTGGCTGCCCAGGCTCAGCAGAGATGGGAGGGGGAGGAGGAATGCAATCCCCGCTGGGCTTGGGCGGCCATAGCGCCAATGGGGATTGAGCTTTCCCCACTTGTGGCTGTTCCTCTCATGCATCACTGAGGCTGTCAGTAGCTTGCCCAGGTCCATTAGGCTGCAGCCACGATTGGGGAGAGCTCGATCCTCATTGGTGCTATGGCTGCCCAAGCCCAGCCGGGATTGTGTTCCTCCCCCCTCTATCTCTGCTGAGCCTGGGCAGCCAGGGTTCTGATGGGGATCTGGCTTCCCCACTTGCAGTGGCCGCAACCTAATGGACCTGGGCAAGCTGCTGACAGCCTTGGTGGTGTGTAAGAGGAACACGCCTTTCTAACTGGTCTCTTCTCCTCCTTCAGGCTGCACGGGTCTGCCAAGTGGCAGCGGAGTTGCCACTGAGGAGCTGCCAGGAGTAGAGATTCCTGATGATGTGCCTCCTTCGCTGGGGCTGTTCGGCAGGGAGAGCAGCAACTGCCCTTACCTGCAAGGCAGCAGCTCCACAGTGCTTTCGGGATGCTTCCCAAGTGACACAGCTCCTCCTGCAGTCCCTTTCCTGGACTGAAGGCAGCCTTCTGCCTTGCAGCCCCCCCCCCCCACATCTCCATTCCAAGCTCGTGCGCCTGTTGGCAAAGTGGGACTGGTGAGAGGGGTGCGAGCTAGGGAGTGGGCGCTGCAACAGCTGCTGTCTCCACCACTGGAGAGGGAGGGAGGCGCCCTGCAGCCAAATTCCAGGAAGGTGTGGCTCGTGAACAGCCGGGCTTCCTTCTGTGTGAGCAAGTGAATTGGCAGGGCGCTACCCAAACTGGTGCTTAAGGCTCAAAGGCCCTCTTCCTCCAGCCTTGGGGTGAGTGCTGCTTCCTACCAACCCCCCCCCCCCCACGATGCTTCAGGGAAGCCTGGATGGGTGCCACATGTTCTGTCTGGTAGCAGACAGCATGCCGGGCTATCCCCCATTTCCTATAGGGTCTATTGGAAAAGCTGCTGCATGAAGGGAACATGCTTCATGCACAGGCCAAGGGCAAGACCCGTGAGGGGATCAAGGAGCTGACCAGTGGTGACCTGATCTTCAACTCCAAGCCAAAAGAGATGGGAGGGAGTAGGCAGCAGCCGCCCCACACACTCCTCACCTTGTCTTCCTCCACAATGGGAGCAGTAGCCAAAGACAGAGGCACAGGGGAGAGGAATGCAGTCCTGCGGGCTGGATGCCTCAGACAACCATGTGCCTTGTCCCAGCCACATGGGATGGAGCAGGCGTGTGATCCATATCATGCGCCTCACCTGCCCCCGCCCCTCTGCCTGCTGCTGATACAAGTGCTGCTGCTACCTTACCTGTTTCTTGGAGGGTCAGCTGCGGAGTCCCTGCTGCCAGACAGGGACCTTGCAGTCCCTGGCCGTCCCCAGACCCTCTGGCAGCCATAGCAGTTGAGGCACCTCTTCCCCGGGCCCCCGTCAGCCAGAAAAAGCCAGGCATGCAAGGAGTGGATGGGAGTGGGATGGTGGTGGTGTTGGGGCAGAGGGCAGGACTGAATCCCACCACTGTGTGGTGTCAGCGGGCCGTACCCAGCCCACGAGCCATAGTTTGAGGACCCCTGCTTTAATTCATTATCCTACCTGAGTACAGATAATTCTTGACTTACGATCATAATTGAACCCAAAATTTCTGTTACTAAGTGAGACAGTTGTTAAGTAAGGTTTGCCTCCTAAAAACAAGTTTTAAAGACTACATGTAAAAATAGAACCAAAGGGACAGGCAGCAAGGATTTTACCCTATCAATTACCTCTATCAGTAATGCCTCTCCTTGGGGCCCAAGGCAACTACCAAACCAGGTTTTGATACTTGTTTTCACATTTATGACTGTTGTAGCATCCTCATGGTCACATGATCAAAATTCAGATGCTTGGCAACTGACTCATACTTATGACAGTTGCAGAGTCCCAGGGTCATGTGACCATCTTTTGTAACCTTCTGAAGCAAGGTCAATGGAAAACCAGATTTATTTAACAATTGTGTTATTAACAACCACATGTTAATAACACAGTTGTTAACTGTATCACTTAACAAATGTGGCAAGAAAAGTCATAAAATGGGGCAAAACATTTGGCTACAAAACTGAAAACTGGGCAAGATAAACATTTGGCTCATCCAGTGGTTTTAGTTGAACCTTGTTTTATTATTAAACAGGACTCTCTGGGAATGATCTTTCAGTGGTACTCAGCACCCACCTTCCAGGCTTACTGAAGTCCAACTTTACAATCACAGTTGTCTCAGCTTGCATGTCTTGAAGGAGATGTCCACATTAGGAGGCATTACTCAATACCTCTTGCTTTGTTATGGGAAAGCAACAGAACAAGGGAGGAGCCCTCTCTCTGCCCCTCCTTTTCAATCATAGCATAAATACTTCTCTGGTCTTATCACATTGCATGATAGCCCTGCATGATGATGAGAGCTCTTATGGGATTCCTGCTCCTGCTTCTCAGCCAAGGACAGCACTGTCTTAGGTGTGGTAAGTAGGAAAAACTGGATGCGGCCATTTGGATTCCTAGTTCCTTAGGTCCTTATTCCCTTTATTTCAAGAGGCGCTGTTAGAAAACACAATACATTTTCCTCAGTACCAAAAATCTGCTGTGATAACTTTTGTTTCACTAGCTTCTTTATGGACGTAACCAATTTCAAAATCTTTGTTTTCTTATTGTTAGCTGCCTGTGTTTCACTTTTAAAGGGTGAGAAATTTCAGGAATGTTAGTGACTACTCAGCATCAAGTTCCTTGGAAGGAAGAACATGATCTCCTTCCACAATAAAAGGGTTTATTAATACACCTAAGCAGGTAGACAGAATTTAATAATAACAGATTTACTGTAAATGATCTTTATTTTATGTCAGATTCTTAGGGAACTCTTATTGGCACATCATTTCTTACCAAGTTTTTTATTATTTCTTCCCAATTCAGCACAAATCTATGCACTACTATCCATACAACCAGATTCTTAGTTGGATAAGAAAAATGAGTTATCACCACTATCATTGTTCAGGTTCAGTTTCCAATGCATTATTATAGTTTTCTGGCAATAACTTGACTTATGAGTCATTGAAAAGACAACAGTGGTTCCCAATTGTGCCTTTGTTAAGACATATTGCCTCAGTGGTAGTTATACTAATTTCTCCATTCAGTGCAGTGTTTTGGAAATGAATCCTCAAAAAGAATTCAGATTAACCTGTCCTCCAAAACTCATTGCTCACCTGTTCATTCATACAGCTCTGTTTTACACAACACATTTCCTTGATCTTTTGCTGAGACTCTGCAGCAATTCAGAGAGACTCATGTTTATCTCCATGCCCTGAAAAATGTTAATGATTTCCTACACATTGGGCGATTAAAAGTCAGATTTTTAATATAGCAATTGGATTAAGTGATTGAATTAGATTTTTCTCATATCAATTTTGTTAGCTCCAGTTGTCTCCATCTCCATATTCACTCTCATTCTCATCTTCTTGACATTAAATCCTACAATCTTTCTGCTAGAGTACATCTAGTTGAAAGTCAGGCAAGTTTCAGATTTAAAGGGCTCTTGGACAGCACATCATTCTGTGGATAGCAGGGAAGATAATCCTGTTTCTATTTGCATGCGTGTCTTCAAGGAGCCAGAATGAGCAAATCAATTTACCAACAGAAGCAGAAACAAGAGGAAAAAAATGCAAACTAGAAATTGCAGTTCTAATCTACAGGGCACTGCACCTATCCTATCCTTGCTTGGATTCCAGTTTAGGCAGTATCAACTATTTTCCTCATTCTTACATACAGTATTGCTACATTTCCCCCATTTCTCCAAGAGATGTGATGTGCTACTAATAGCAATGTTTTCTCACCAGTACAATAGATTTGTCAGCTATTAATAAAATAATTGTATTAATTCCATTTGTCTTCATTCATAACACTCAAGAAACTTTAGCTATACAATCCTATAATAAGCCTCTTCTGATGCAAAACAATCCATAAAAGCCTGAGACTTCATGAGTAAAAGGAATGATAATGGTTTGCTCTAGACTACACATCATTTGTGGCTTATACTTATACTTTGCATTTGTTGGATACTTTTTTAAAAAAAAATAATGTATTTGTATCCTGCCATTGTGGTGCAGTGGTTAGAATGTAATATTGAAGGCTAACTCTGCTCACTGCCAGAAATTGGATCCTGACCGGTTCAAGGTTGACTCAGCTTTCCATCCTTCTTAGGTTGGTAAAATAAGGACCCAGATTATTGGGAGCAATATGCTGACTCTGTAAAACACATAGAGACGGCTCTAAAGCATTATTGGGTGATATATAAGTGGTATTGCTTCTTGCTATTTATTATTTTTCCAAATAACTCAAGGCAATGAACATAATCAATGTAACTTCCTCCTATTTTCCGCACAACAAAAACCTTGTGAGATAGGTTGGGCTAAGAGAGAGTGACTAACCAGGCTAAAGTCACCCAACTGGCTTTCATGGTTAAGGTATGAGATTTGAAAAATAAAGTAAAGCATACTCAGTATTAGAATCTAAACAATAGCAGCAGAATTACACTAACTGTAAATACAGGCACAGTGTTGATCTCTCATTTAGTAATCAGAGGAATTGCCCCAGAAGCTCCATTTAAGCTTTGACACTTAAGGAAAAGCTTTTGATCCTCCAGAGAGGTAAGCTCAAGAAGAGTCGGATGCATTCCTGCAATTTGGGCCGGCCTTGATCACTCATTTCTGAAGAGCTTCTAGTATCTGCATGACATTGCTATAATAATCATTGCCAAATTTTGTTTTTCCACATGGTTCTACACCAGCATTAAAAAAAAAAAATTGAACAGCCTTATTTCTGAATGTAGGATCATTTATAGCAATAATATGTTTTTAAGAGGCACGGTTTTGGCATATACGGTGACATATGGGTGATAGCAAAAGGCCTAGGAGAAGCTCTGTTGCCATCTTCTATTTCTCTAGAGTAGCCTAGCAATGCCCTTTCTTTAGCCCTTTTAAGCATGGACCCTGGAGGAAGATACAGTGCCATTTTTCCTGGGCAAGAAAGGTCGGAAGGGCACAACTTTCTCAACACAACTTCTCTTCCATGAAATTTATCTCATCCTAGCCATTAACCTACGTGACTCAACAAATGCTTGCTTAGCAAGTGGCTGTTCTCTCACAGATGGCATGCAACATCTTGCCAAGTTACATAAATAGCTTTCCTCCTGCTAATATGCAACCCACCGATTTTCCTGAAAGGATTTGTTCTTTGGCATCACCTTGCCAGACCTGTTCAGATCCAGTGTTGGGGAAACTGAGATAAGCAAAGGAAAGTCAACAGTGCTAGAGATGAAGTGACTATTCGAAGGTGAAATGTTGTTAGGGAGGATCCAAAGCTGTCCCAGCAGTTTATATAAAGGAAGACGAGCAAATTTTCACCTTTGACTTCCAATATTCTGCCACATCAAGGAAGATTTGGTTTAAGAAAGGATATACCCACATCTGAGCCCAAAATATTTCTCTTCACTACTGTAATGTGTGTGTTTTACACAGTCACTAGTGCAGCTTCCAGTTCTTCAGGAACTTGCTGTAAGTATTTCAAGTTAATTTTCCTCTTGCGTTAGCCCTTCTTAATCTGATGCTTCTCCCTAACTTGATTAATAACTTGAATGAAGGATATGGGAGTCAGTCAATAACTTGACTGAAGGAGTTATAGTCCAACACATTTGGAGATCTTCAAATAGGTTGGTCACAGTGATCAAGTAGGGGCAGGATTTACTCTACATTTAAATGGCAATAGATCACTTACACAGTCGAAAGCCCATTTTTGCAGCTATGTCCTTTCCAAGGATCATGTTAACTGTTTCAAAAGCTATCGCTGGGAGTCTCCATATGCTCGCACAGGCACATTATTTCACTGACAGCCTCACCAAAAGTGTCTGCACATTAGACAACTAGAATCAACTTTTGCAGCAGCCACCTGAGCTTTGCCAAGGACACAAATGTTTTAACAATTCAAAAGGAAGTGGTTCATTTGCACTAATGTACTGTGCAAAACGTCTCTTTGCACAACCCTAAATAATGTACGTAAACATTTCAAATGTTTGTGCGCTGAATGAAATATTCATGCATAGAGGGTGTTTAGGCGAGAAATAGTTCATGAAATAGTTCATGAAAGGGAATTAAAATTAAAATGTGAAACTGGTAGTCGTTTGTCTATGACTACCAGTTTCTGTTCTCCATACATCATTAATGATGTAACCGAAAAACTGTGCCCTAGCTAAATCTTCTCATGTTTAATAAAAACAAGACATGGCTAGGAAACTTTCTCTCATATGATCCCCACCTGACTGAACTGCAGAGCTAAGATTTCAAGCATGCACATTAGCTTTCTGAATACACAAATAGTTTTCAATGCAGATGTATAGAGCTAAATAATCACTTACTATACCTAAAAATATTAAGTAGTATAATGCAGAAACTGGTTTATCTCCTTATGTGCTGTTGATGTGCTGTTGATATGAATGTAATAAAATCATAGTGGAACCTTCCCTAACCTAGTAGCCTTCCAAATTTATGTATTCGTCTGATATGCACACCAATAAGTGCCGATGGGATAATTTTCAACAAATTTATCAAAGAATATAAGAAGTGACTGAAGGAACTTGGGGAAGCAGCTGTTTAGAGATAATGACCAGCAGCCTATCTAAGCCGCCCCCCATCTGCAGATCCATTACTTTAACTTCATTTGCTATCTGCCTGTTTTCATTGATCACAGTGAGTCAGTAGAAGACACAGAAAATAGAAAAAAGTAGCCCATCAGAAGACAACATGCAAAAACTCAAAACTTAGTGCCAAGTGTCTCATTGAGCAAAAATGCTTCATGTGTGGATTAATTTAGTTAACTTACTTGATCTGTATTCCTACTGAAAATAATGGCACTTAAAGTTGCATGTATCTTTTTCCATTGAATTCAATAAGTCAGTTCAGCTTAAATAGAGCAAGACAGGGGTAAGTTTGATTGAGTTAACTATAACAAAACCTTGCATGAGGATATGTGGGACGGCAATTTTGGCTAGTATCAGTGATGGGATTCAATTTTAACAATCGGTTCTGTGGGTGTGGCTTATTTGGGTGGGTATGGCTTGGGGGGGTCATGTGACTGGGTGGGCA
Organism: Masticophis lateralis; assembly: GCA_030761175.1. Classification (NCBI taxonomy): domain Eukaryota; kingdom Metazoa; phylum Chordata; class Lepidosauria; order Squamata; family Colubridae; genus Masticophis; species Masticophis lateralis. The sequence continues at coordinate 242,083,126 of JAUDYJ010000001.1, read as the reverse complement.
TGGCTAGCTGATAGTAGTCATGTGACTACTCAGAGGGCTGAAAAAAGTCATTTCTGACCGGTCCTCACACTTTTGACTGGTCCTCACACACTTATGACCATCCTCACATTTATGCCCGTTGCAGCATTCTTAACAACCATGTCACTCATTTCACAACTGCTTCTCTTTACCATGGTGACAAGATAGGGCAAAAAATGTAAAACCTTGCGCACAGTCACTCACACCCTTGTCTCCTCCCGGCTGGACTACTATAATGCTCTCTACATGGGGCTCCCCTTGAAGAGCACTTGGAAGCTCCAACTGGTCCAGAATATGGCCACGCGGATGGTTATGTAACACCTCTCCTGCGTGAGCTGCACTGGCTCCCAGTGGTCTTCCGAGTGTAATTCAAGGTGTTGGGCACCTTTAAAGTGCTCCATGGCATAGGACCAGGGTACTTACGGGACCTCCTTCTGCCACCGATAGTCTCCCACCGACCAGTTCGCTCTCACAGAGAGGGACTCCTCAGGGTGCCGTTGGCCAAATTATGTCGGCTGGCGACACCCAGGAGGACAGCCTTCTCGGTGGAAGCTCCTGCCCTTTGGAATGAACTGTCCCTGGAAATACATACAACCTCTGACCTCCGGGTTTTTCACTGTGCCCTCAAGACCCTACTTTTCCAACAGGCGGGGCTGTCTATTTAAATGATTTTAAATTGGAGTTTTAACTTGGGGTTTTAAATTTTGGCCAAAACTGTCAAATGATTTTTTAAAATTAATTTTAATTATTGTCTGTATATTTGTGTTTTAAATTGGCTGTACACCACCCCGAGTCCTTTGGGAGAAGGGCAGTATATAAATAAAATTAACATTAACATTAACAAAATGTGAGGACAGTCGTAAGTGTGAGGACTGATCAAAAGTGCAAGGATCAGTCAAAAATAACTTTTTCAGTCCTCTGATAGGGTCTACCCAGAGGGCTGAAAAAAGTGATTTCTGACAGGTCCTTGTACTTTTGACTGGTCCTCGCACTTATGACTAGTCATTATTTATGCCCATTAAAGCATTCTTAACAACCATGTCACTCATTTCACAACTGCGGTGCTTCATGTGACTGGATGGATGTGGCCAGGTGGTCATGTGGCATCACTTCTTTGTCCTAATGACAGTTTGCTGCAATGGTCATTAGTGTGAAAAACGGTCATAAGTCACTTTTTCCAGTGCCATTGTAACTGTTGTAAGTCAAGGATTACCTGTACAAAAGTACAAAAAGCTTCTTTGCTTGCAAAAAGCTGCCCTAAATACCAATCATTAGATTAGAAATACCTGCAAACTGGAGTTACAAATCAGGGAGAGTGCCAGAGCATCTTGAGGAATTAAAATAATTAAAATGCAGTGATAACTATCAGCAGCCAACTCTTGCTCATAAAGTGAAACCCTTTAGCACAGAGATCATTTAAGCTCTCCAGAATGAAGCAAAGGAGAAACAGAGTATCTGTTGCTTGTTTAACCAATTACCAGAAAAAATAGACACAGAACTAGTCAGATTTCCAAAGCTGCTTCTTTTCAGGAACAGAGATTAATATTTTTCCTTCCAAACAAAGCTGAATAGGGAAAATTATCCCATCACTAAACATAGGATTAAACATCACTAAACACAGAATTAAACTTCACCAAAAACCAGTTTTAGACCAAAAGTCAGAAAGGGTATGTAAACTCACGTTTGAATGTCAATCTTTCTAGCTAGCCAAGAAGCCTTGCTGAATGTCACTCATCTTGGTTTTTTGTCATTAAAAGCTTCTGCTTCGTTATTCAATTATTTCTTCAAAGTGCTGATCATTGCACCCTGGCTGAAAGAACTCCAACAGGGGAGTATTTCTTCCCAACAGTGGTTTAAAAAGCTCAAAACAACCCTTGCCCTTTAAGAAAGTCAAGCAAAAAAAAAAGAAAAAAAAGAAAGAAAGAAAAGAAAACCTCTGAGAACCTCTGGAACCGGAAGTGACAGTAAGTCTAGGCATACTGCCAGAGAGGCAGTTTCTGTAAGCAGGGCAATAAAGATTAGGCTAGGAAACATCACCAAATGTTGTAATTCCTTACAGGATTAACCCTGTAACGTGGAAAAAAACAAGAGATTTCTTTTAACAGCCGGTTCTCTGAACTGCTTAACTACGTAACTACTTAACAACCGGTGAGAACCGGTAGAATCCCACCACTGGCTAGCATCCAATCCCTTGGTTGGAGTTTAGCAAAATATCCACATTCATAGCTGAAGGTGAGGTTCAGACAATTGTAAATAGCCTCTATCCAAAAAAAAAAAAAAAAAAGGACAGAGAGATACAAAAGTGCAAAAAACTGAAATGTAAACTGACACTTTTTTTTTTTTTGCTCACTGTCAGTGATAAAGTTCACAAAAGCAGATAAATTCACACAGGTCTGGATACCTTTATGAATAACAGATCTGCTGCATGAGTATTAACAACTCAGCTGTATGGATCATGCATGATATATGCAAAATATTTGAAGTTATCCTTACAATTACAGAACTCGCTGGTGAACAAAAAATTTTGTTGGGCAAAAAAAGGAGCAAGAGCCCCAAATCCTACCAATGCAGAAGAAAAATATAATAGAGACGATTTCTGAGGCTGAACTACATCAAACAAGCTCAATCAGAGTTCTCAAGGAAGAGGTGCTGTTCTTGGTAAACCTCTGGTTTCTTTGTTCTAGATGTCCCGAGTGATCGGCAATGGTTGGTTAAAGGCCTCCAGACTCAACTGGAAAACTCTGCAGCCTGCCTGCAGAATAAACCTGATCCCAGTGTCCTGATTGCTTTAAACCTGGCTAAAGACCACAATCTTAATGTGATAACACAGTTGGTGAGGCAGATCAAAGAAACAGCTGGAACAGGTATGAGGTCGAAATGAGAAGCTTTTACATAAATGAGTTTATTGGTTTCTATAACCACTTCTGAACCAGTTCATATCTTTAATTTGTACCTTTTTGTAAAGAGGGAAACATGGAAATAGTTTTTCATGTGTCACTTTTGAAGATTGTGGGTAACTCGCTAAGCTGGACAGATAATGAAAAAACCCACAAAGCTTTATTATTTCTTTTGTTTTTACTAATACCTCCTAGGTTTGACTATGATGTACCTCCCAAACTTAATTAAAACTTAGTAAGTCCAATTCTGTTTCTAGAATTGCCACTTTTTCTTTGTAATATAATAGGTAGAACATGTAGTCTCAAAGTTACAAATATTTTATTTTTATTTATTTATTTTTGTCAAGCATATATTAGATTACAGATAAAAGTATAAACTTGATTATTAATATATGAAATGTATAAACATGATTATGAAAACATGAAATGGATACGAATAAATGGGGACATTATGACAGGGATGGTAGTCACGCTGGTGCGCTTATGCACGCCCCTTAAAGACCTCTTAGGAATGGAGTGAGGTCAACAGTAGACAGTCTAAGGTTAAAGTTATGGGGATTTGGGGAAGTAACCACAGAATCAGGTAGTGCATTTCAGGCATTGACCACTCTGTTGCTAAAGTCATATTTTCTGCAATCGAGTTTGGAGTGGTTTACCTTAAGTTTCAGAGGTGGGTTTCAGCAGGTTCTGACCAGTTCTGGAGAACCGGTACCAGAAATTTTGAGTAGTTCGGAGAACCGGTAAATACCACCTCTGAATGGCCCCACCCCCATCTATTATCTGCCTCCTGAGTCCCAGCTGATCAGGAGGAAATGGGGATTTTGCAGTAACCTTCCCCTGGAGTGGGGTGGGAATGGAGATTTTACAGTATCCTTCACCTGGAGTGGGGTGGGAATGGAGATTTTAATACAGTATCCTATCACGCCCACCAAACCACGCCCACAAAGTCATGCCATGCCCACTAAGCCACACCCACAGAACAGATGGTAAACATTTTTAAACCTACCACTGTATCTATTGTGTGCTCGTGTATTATTGTGGTTGAAGCTGAAGTAGTCATTGCCAGGTAGGACATTGTAGCAGATAATTTTATGTACTACGCATAGGTCAGACAGAAGGCAACATAGTTCTAAATTGTCTAAGCCCAAAATTTCAAGTGTGGTGGCATAAAGTATTGTGTTGTGAGCAGAGGAGTGGAGGACTCTTCTCGTGAAATATCTCTGGACTCTCTCAGTTGCAGCATCATGGCAATCATTCACCCTTACAACAGACCCCCGCCCCACAGGGACCTAACAGGCATTGGATCTGCTATGCTAGCCCACTAGCTCCTCCCCATTTTGTCACCAATCACTCATTTACCTTTCGAAGATCTGCAGTCAGGACTCAGGGCCATGTGGCAAAAAAGCAGTCAACTTCTCTGAAAATGGTGAAGATGTTTTCATTACATCCTGTGTTCTTACACAGCCTTCTGTCCCCTTTGCAAAAAGCTTTTCACACAGATGACAGAGGTCTGCAGGAACACGAGATCATGCCCCCAAAGGCTTGTGTTCCCTTTGCCAAAGGCTTTTGGCATGGGGAACAGAAGCCTGCAGGGGCACTTCTGTTCTGTTGTGGTCACACACTGTTGTGACCAAGGCCCAAGTAGTGATTACCAAACACAATTCAGTCCTCAACAACCTTATTTTATTAAAACAGCTGAGAATTAATTCATTCTCAGCTTAATCCAAAACAAAATTCTTCATAACCAGTCCCTCGGCCTTATCACCAACTTTTGATATCTTTGGCAACCTGCCAAAAGCTTTTCTTGGCAAAACCTCCACAAAGTTCAAGAGACACTGACAAGAAGCCCTGGAATCAACGTTGCTTTTCTACAAAGAACCCAACAGCTCGTTGCTACTCTTTTAAACCTTATGGATGTGGCCAATCATCTTCTGGCCTTACTCCCGAGTTGTTCTTTTTTCTTCAGCTGCTCTTGCCTTCTGGCAGCTCTTCGCATGCGTTCACTAGGAACAGGCTCCTCCTGTTCCTCTGCCTCTCTGCTGTCCACCTCTGGAGGTTCCAGAGTCTGCGCATCGCTCCCAGATGGCTCTGGCCCCATCTCTGCCTCTGACGCAGAGCCCTCATCAGGGCCTTCCCCTGACTCCAGTGCTGGTCCATTGTCCTTCCCAGCCTTTTCACTGTCCGATTCCACTGCCAGGTCCATAGGCTGCTGGCGGACCATAACACACGCCAAAGTTTTTGCAAAGGGGATGGAAGCCTTCAGTGGCGCAATCTTGCACTCCTACAGGTCTCCGTCCCCTTTGCAAAAGCTTTTGGTTCAGAGGACGGAAGCCTGAAGGAGTGCGAGATCACACTCCTTCAGACTGACCAAGGCTGCCCGATGCCCCAAAAGTGAATCTGGTGTCCTGCAGATGCAGCCTTGGTGAGTCAGCCAAACTGAGCAGAATGCACTAGTCCCACTCTGCCTCTGCAAAGAAACGGCACTGTTGTGCAAACCCCACAACAGAGATGCTGGAGAGGAGACAGACAGCTCATTTGATGAGTGAGAAGGAGCAGTCAGTCTGTTCTGGAACTCTGGACATCTCTGAAAGATAAATGAGTCTCCACAGCTCCAGTGCCTCTGGAGACCGGGTAGGGAGGATGGGTGGGGGAAGCAACTAGGGGGACCCCAGGGGATTGTAAGCGGAGCATGAGATATTTCAGTGGGTGGGAGGAGGCTTTGGGTGATTGGAAGCAGGTCCTCCATGGTCTTCCCCACCCTGAAATACCTCATGCACACTTAACAACCTATGCATTTGATTAACAAATGCATTGGGAAAAGCGGGGGGGGGGATTGCATTCATTTAATGCGATTCAATTAACAAATCCTCGGATTGTGAATGTAATTGGCAGATTCTATTACATTCGTAACTCGAGGATTACCTATACAAGGCAAAGTTTTCATTATGTCCATACTTGGCAAACTTGGCTAAATGTTTCCCTGTTATTGTTTGGCACAAGGAACCAGAACCATTTCATGAATAGGCCAAAACAGTTTTTTTAAAAAAATTGTTGATCACCTATATTACAAGAATCTTATCCATAAACCTTCACAAATCTGATTTCAGTTACTGTATATCTTCAATTTTAAAGCAGCTCTCCCAGGTGTTTTGTGCTGCAGTCTAGGCTTCCAGTCAGGACGAGGAAGGGTTCTTTACTGCTTTTGAAGCATTGCTTACTCAGTCTTTGTCCTCTCTTATCCCTTCTTGCAGAGATGACCTCTGGCAAAGTGGCTCTTTATGTCCTAGCTCTTCGGTCCTCCTGTCAGAATCCTGCTGATGTCAAGACGCCAAAAAAACATGTCAACCTGGTCCAAGTCCTTGAGGAGAAAACAAAGGAAGAGATTAAGTATATTGGTAAGGAGACAAATGGGCATTAGATTCTTACCTTTCATTCAAATAACAAGATATAAAAGGGATGATGAATGCATGGCTTCTTGACTCTCTGTGCTCTTCCCCCACAATTGCCTTTAAGGATGGTGTTCGGTTGAACTGAAATGCCCAATTGATAGTCTATTAGAATTGCTCTCTTAGCCATGTTGGCAGTGCCTGTTCTTTGTCTCAGCTGCAAGTAACATTTTCTTTTTTACATTTGAAAGACTGGTACAACTTAAAATGTTTGTACAACTTTTTCCCAGATAACTCAAATCCCTTTTCTCCCTGTTTCACAATGCAGATGACAGCCGAATCAATCTGCTGTTGGAATACAGATCCTGCTGTGAATTCTGAGCCCATATTTTTGCATTTTGCAATATTTTCCTATTTTTTAAAGGAAGAAAATGCACTTTTATAACAGCTGCAAAATTGATCCAGCCTGGTAATGATAATTGAGGATGGATTTGTAACATGCATTTATTCATTCAAAACTTTTACCTAGCTACCCATCATAAACCAAATTCTCGGCAGCTGTCCACAAAAATAAATCTTTATCTACCTACAATAAAAACATTAAAATCAAAAGACCTGATGCTATAGCTAAACTTTCCTATGCAGCACATCACATTTTCTGCCAATCAACACTGTACAGAAAAACTAATGAAAACAGCAAAATCGCTGAAAGGTGATGTTGCACTGATGAAATTGTGGGGAAGATTTGTCTTAGTTCAGGCAGTTCTGTGCTAGAAAGACTAGAATTCATAAAGTACACCATCTAGTTTAGCAATCTGACATTTATCTCATCTATCCTGAATTTCCAACAGTCAGTTCAAGTACTCCTTGATTTATGACCATAATTGGAACCAGAATTTCCATTGTTAAGCAAGATGATTGCTAAGTGAGTCACGTCTGATTTCATAACCTTTTTTTGCCATGGCTCTTAAGCAGTAGTGGGATTCAAATAATTTAACAACTGGTTCTCTGCCCTAATGATTTCTTCCAACAACGAGTTCACCAAACTGCTCAGAAAGTTAATAACTGGTTCTCTCGAAATGGTGCGAACTGGCTGAATCCCACCACTGCTCTTAAGTAAACCACTGCAGTTGTTAAGTGAATCATGTAGACCAGGGATGGGTTCTAATTTATTTTACTACTGGTTCTGTGGGCATGGCTTATTTTGTGGGCATGGCTTAATGGTCATGAGGCCAATTATTTAGTATTTAGCAGAGGTACTGGTCTACCAGGCTTTTAACTGCTTGCAGAACTGTACCGATCTACCCATTTATTTTTGCAGGCACCGATCTACTCATGTATTTTTGCAGGCACTGGTCTACTTATTTGTTTTCTTTTAACACTGATTAGCTGTAGGGCGGTCCTTTGAAGCCCCGCGGCAAGAATTTAAACAGTTTTTTTCCCTCTAGCCATCAGCTGGGACTCAGGAGGCAGCAATAGATTGGGGGTGGGGCCAAATAAAAGGTAAGAATAATGCGGGGGTGGGTGGGAAGTGCGGGGGGGGCAGAACCAGTTTGGTGATGTCATATCGTCACCGCTACCGGCTCGGGAGAACTGAACCGAACCAGGAGGAACCCACCACTGATGTAGACATTATGCAGATCTGATTTCACCTATTGACTTTGCTTGTCAAAAGCTGGGAAGGTTGCAAATAGCAATCACTTGACCACAGGACACTGCCAGTGTTCTAAATACGGTACATATTGGTGGCCAAGGCCCTGAATTTTGATCACATGACTATGTAGACCCTATGACAGCCATAAATGTGAGAACCAATCATCATTTTATTCAGTAGCATTTTAACTTTGAACAGTTGCCAAACAAATGATTTTAAGTTAAAGACTGTCCATGTTGAGGGGTTGGTAGTATTATAAATGATGCCTAGGAGAGGTTTATAGCCCTTTTGATATATTCTCCCTATAGCATTATAAACTCTCATGTAGCAGGAGAATGGGACTTCATTTTCAGCTCCTTCTCATCATTTCCCCAGTATTTAAACCTAACTTGCCTTCCAAATTAGAAGGGGAAATCTGAAGCTACAAACCCAATCATTTCCCATACATTAACTACGTGGACATCTTCCAGATGAGTAGACTTCAATTTTGATGCTATCTGGGGAATTTTGAAATTGATTTCTACAGATCTGGAAAATGCTAGTTGATAAAAGGTTATTTTTTTTGTGATTTAGAATCCTGCACCATTATGGTTATCAGTTCCATGGGGAAACCACAGAAATATAGCTAGTTTCAGATCTCTCCTTCTCCAATAGTATTGTTTTAAATTAGTTTTCCATTTCTGCCTTGTTTTGAACTTGACCTCCAAACAGTAACAGGCTGAAAGTATATGTCTTCTGTGACCACACAGGAAGTAACCAATAAACATGCTTACTTTTCAGATACCACTGGGACTCCCAAGACAACCTACTACCAATTGGCTCTAGATACTTTGGCTCTGTGTGTAGAAAAAAGTCCAGAATTAGAAATTACTGCCACCACCCTGGCTAAGGCCGCCCTGAATAATAGTTTTGAATTTGATGGTCGTTACTCTGTAGGTAAGAAAATGCTTCACAGAGACACAAACACATATATGATTTTGAATATGATTTTAAATTACCTTTTTATTCTGAGCTTCCACATACCTCAGGATAACTCTTTCAATATTACCCTGCAATGATCCTGGCAGACAGGTTGAACTGAGGGATGGTGACTGGGACATTGGGGAACTTCATGGTGAGAAAATGATTGATAAGCTAGAAATCTATTAATGATTGCACCAAGGGTCCTCAACCCCCAGGCCACGGATTGATACCAGTTGCAAGCGAGCAAAACCTAAACTATCTCACTCCTCTCCCTCAATCTGTGGAAAAATTGTCTTCCACAAAATCAGTCCTTGGTGCCAAAAACTTTGGGGGCCACTGCATTACACTATCCACAATGACAACTTGTAATACGCAGCCTTTTCCAATTTGGCCTGCTTCTCTTGGATATCTTCAGTTGTCCAGTATTTAAACCAAAGAAATCTATGGCTCTTCCTAGATTGGCAAATACTCTTGACTTTCTCCTCGCTGCTCAATCCCTTTTTTGATGTAATTCACAGACACTGGTGCCGTAGCAAGTCTAGCACTGTTCTGTGTATATGAAGGAAGGATCGCAGCTCAGCAGAGCAAAATTACAGGAACTATACAAGCAGCCTTAACCCTCATCACAGAGCAAATCCTTAATGAACAGCAAACTAATGGCCTCCTTGGAAATATCTATAGCACAGGCCTTGCGATGCAGGTACATCTGACTTTTTATTTGGGAGGAATGAAGATCCAGCAATCTGATCTTTATCCCTTTGAATCTTACTGAGCATCTCTCTCTCTCTCTTCTCTCTCTCTCCTCTCACTGATTTTCAGGCTCTCAGTGTTACTACTGAGTTCTACTCTGCTAATGCATGGAACTGTTCAAAGACCTTGAATGAAGTGCTGAATAAGATCATCGAGGGAGCCTTTAGCACTCCAGCTGCTGCTTCTCAGATTCTGCCTTCTCTGGTGGGCAAGACGTATTTGGATGTGAGGGGTTTCCCTTGCAGCTCCGAAACTGGTAAGGCAGCTTCTTCAGTGGAAAGAAACTCCTCTGGCACCTTCTGTGTACTCTGAAAAAGAAAAATAGCAGATTTGGCTAGTGAGATAGAGTCATGAGTTCTGTATTATAGGTCCACATTCCCCATCACTACATTTTCACACCAGGAACAGGTACAGTTTTGCTGTTATTGATTATCTTGGAGACACTGGAATTATTCTTGAAGAAAGGAAATGATGGAGGCTGGAGATGAAAATAAAGGAACACAGTCATGCCATTTAGAGTCTAATAACATTTGGAATAATCACATAATCCACAAAGTAATGCTATCAAAGTTATATTACATTCACATAGCACGATAACTTTCACTTAATTCTGGAATCCCCCCCCCCCAAAAAAAGGTGTTGTGGGGCTGAGGATTATGTATTTTGGCATGATCCACTTAATTCACTCTTAGGGATCTGCAACTTCTACTGAATGGATCATCCAACATAACGAAAATCAATTGCAGCTGCTAGCAATAGTAATATTTTAAGCATCTTCAAATGGATGCCAGTCTGTGCTTCCAAGTCTCAGCTCATATCACTGGCTATCCCTCTTCTCAACTATGCAAGCCCAAGATTGCCATTATATGCTAAGGGTGGAATGAGTTATTTCGCCTATCTTCTCTTTTCTTTTTTTGCAGTAACAGTGCATTATACTGTAATCAATAAGCTAATAGGACCTCACTTTAAGTATTCCACAACTGTGAAAGTGCCAAAGGGTTCTGTGCTGCTTGTTGTCTTGGAAGCAGCTCAACAACTTAATGCAAATGAATTCAGGTAAATAGACTCCTAGTAGATTCATTTTAGATTCTGTCTGTGTCACTTTAAGGGGGGCATTCAACCCAGGATGTGAACTACCGACCTACTGGCAGTTCCTCAGTGAACTTTTCACATTTTTAATTCAGGAAACCTCAAACCTTTATCAATGTAGTTTAACCTGTCTTTGGGCTGGAAGCTGGATAAATTTAAATATTTGATTTCTATGAACTATTTTCACCTATAACATTCCCGAAATTTTCATTTTTTCTTGTGTATATATTAAATATCCCTTAAAGTATTATGATATAATTCACCATTTTCTTATTCATACTCCCTTCTTGCTACATTTTTAATGAGTTTGGCATCTTGCAGCTTTCAAACAGAGGAGACATCCTGGGGCCCCATGGTCACTTCTATCAGTGGCCTCCAAGGCAGCACCAGTGAAAAGACCTACTGGCAGTTCCTCAGTGGCAAAACACCCCTTGAACAAGGTACATTTTCTTGGGAAGAAGGAAAGTGCTGAAAGATACAACATAGTTCCTTCAGATACTTGTAGCCTTTATCACATATCTTAATTATGATTAACTTGCTGGTAAATATGCAGCTATAGGATAATAATAATCTACAAGACCAAAATAATAGGTTGATGCCTGTTCAAATGGCAAAGTCTTCAAGTCAAGCTCAATTCCTCATGAATTCATAGATATATCTAGGTAGTTTTCTCAGTGCAACACTGAAATTATGTGTCATTGCCTTTTCCTGGAATAAACTTTCAACTTCCCAGTCTACCTTACAGTGCTGGCATGTCCTAGAAATATCCCATCCAGAGACTAATCAGCTTTGATTCTACTTAGCTTTTGACCCCAGACAAGATTTCCAAGTGCTGCAATTAATTGGGAGCCTACACAAATGCACAATTCCCAAAAGGCAAGAGGAAACATAACAAACATATTTTACCTAATTACCAAAGTGACTGATATGCAACTCAAGAAAAATCAAAGTTATTAATCAATTTGGCACACAGTCTAGGAAGACAGTTGCTAGCAAGGGTATCAATCAAATGAAGTTAGGGCTGAAATGTTGTCCCAGAAAAAGACTGAGCAAAGGATCAAGTTGAATAATAGATTGAGGAATACACTGGAAGTTTTTAAGAAGATATTGGATAACCATTTGTCTGAAGTGGTGCAGGATTTCCTGCCTAAGCAGGGGGTTGAACTAGAAGACCTCCAAGGTCCCTTCCAACTCTTGTTCTGTTCTGTTTTCCCAATAGCAAAGTGAAGATTCAGTGGAAACAGAGGAACAGAAGGTTGAGAAGACTAATTGGTCTTCTAATCTAATGAATGATTGCCTGACATTATCCGGTGATGTTGAGTTATAGGTGTGCATAAAGCTAACACAAATATATTATAGCATAGATAGAACATAGTTGCCTGGATCACATTGAATGAAGAGGAATTGTCTTGAACCACACATAATGCTTATAATATGGTTAAACTATATAAATAACAAGCTTCCTTTATGTTTGTTTATTATTATTATTATTATTATTATTATTATTATTATTATTATTATTATTATTATTATTATCCTATGGGGTTGCATTACTAACTGTCCAAGGCCACTCATGGGCCATGTTTTGGACATGCCTGGTATAGTGGATAGGGTTATGCATTACTTTGGATTTTATTCAAAAAGATGCTTCAATGCACTTGGAAATGTGAATATAGTATTTGCTTTCTACTCTTTGAAGCAGCTATATCTTTTGGGAGATTACATGGTAGCTGCATTTGAGGTATGCTTTGAGGGGGGGGCACAGGTCAAATGAAAAAGTGTGCTTCATGACTCAAATCCTACAACTTATGCATTTACAACTAGTATCAGGATGCAATTATAAAAGTATGATGCTGTAGTATGATATTACTGTATGCATATTATTTTTTATAATCATGACTGGCTGTAACCAGCAAGGCAGTTGAGTTATCTTCATATATCTAATCTAAAACTAGTTTTTAAACATCTGCACATATTATAATAGATCTAATGTAGAGTATGCTGTAGTTTTTCAACATCATTTTTTTTTTATGTTGGCAGGTGTTGGCAGCTACAAACCAAGAGATAATGAGCTAATTGTGGCTATCTTCAGTAGATACTGAACTATTTATTACCTATAATAAAGAACTGAGGTTCAAGTCTGTATTTATCAGATGATCTCCCTTCCAGTCAAAAAATTATGAGAACTTAGAGCCTAGCCTTCCACATGGAATTTGATATGTTACAGTTCTGGCAAGATGATAATAAAATAGTGATTTTATGTGTGCAATGTTCTGTAGGTTTAAAATCATTTAATAACTAAATGCCAACAACACTAAAGTACTGATTTCTTTCACATTCACAAAGTAAATCATTTTTGATAGGCCAAAGTAGGCTACAAGACAACATAACACTAATAAAAACTTCTATTGGGGGGGGGGGGGGGGGAAGCCTGCAATTTTTTTATCAGATGTTGCTGTTTACACTGAGAGCATATGCACCAAAGACAAATTCCTTCTGTGTCCAATCACACTTGGCCAATAAAGAATTCTATCTATCTATCTATCTATCTATCTATCTATCTATCTATCTATCTATCTATCTATCATCTATCTATCTATCTATCATCTATCTCTATTTGTTGCTATGTATTTATTCAGCATAGGGAAAGAAAAGATAGGCATACAAAATGCAGTTAAATAAATAGAACCCAAAGGCTAGCTGAAACAATTGAAATAAAAAGGCAGTTAAGTAATACTTACAAAGGCTGACTTACATATATGATTACAAATTTAAACAATATGACTATAATTGAAATACAAATACATCTTACTGAATAAATACATAGATTCATAATAAATGAATAGATCTTACCGAAAGGGGGAATATTTTTTTTTCCTCTAGTTAACTTGCTGCTGACAAACATATGTCTTTTCTTTTTACTCTGGTCTTTAAATGCACCCTGTCTTTTGTAACAGCTGTTCAAAGAGAAAATTGCCCTCTAAAGGGAGAGACCCAACACTTTAAACATTGATTTATTTAGCCAGTTTGATGTTGTTCCATCTCAAAAGACACAAAGTGATTTACAATGTACCAAAAACAACATTAACCTTAAACCAACAGAAAAAAAGGGAATTACAAAAATAGCCCTGAGCTATTTTTGTAATTCCCTTTTGAATTACAAATTCTGGTGAACAACTATTCACCAGAATTTGCTTTAATATAATTGGTAATATTCCAATGTTTATACATCTTGAGGTTGCCATTACATACTGCTGGCTTTAAAGGAGAAAACATACTTTTATATTGGTGCCAATAAGGACAACTTAACCGATCTTTGCATGGGCTGAGAAAAAGCTGAAAGCAAAAGTCTTTTTGTTTAATAAGATATGTATAGCTAAGTCCTTCAATTATGGCCATAATTGAGCCCAAAATTTCTATTGCTAAGCAAAACACTTGTTTTTATCTGAGCATTTTATTTAACCATGTCCTGACAGCATCGCTACAAACCAATACTTTTGAAAGCAAAATTTTATGAAACCGCAGTGGAGATGAACCCTCAAATGAGATACCTAAAACTTTGTTGGCGGAAGAATCAATGTGAATCTGACTGGACATAAATAAGAGTATTTTAGGAATTAATAAAGATAAGACTGGCAACTCTCAATGATTTTCTGCTCTTATTGTATTTACTGATAGCTATTCAGTGGCCCTATTTAGGATGTCCTATTTTCTATTGGGTGGAGGGCCCAGCAGAACATCTGGTGGACCATTGTGAAGATTATTCAGACTATCTGGTGTTTGTATTTGTATTTATTTATTTGTCAAACATGTATGAGTTAATAGGTATAAGTATAAACATGGCTATGAACACAGGAAATGAGTACAAATAAATGGGGGCAGTAGGACAGGGAAGTAGGCACACTGGTGCGCTTATGCATGCCCCCTTTACGGACCTCTTAGGAATGAGGTGAGTTCCACGGCAGACAGTTTAAGGTTGAAGCTGTGGGAGTTAGAGGATGTAACAATGGAGTCAAGTAGAGCATTCCAGGCGTTGATCACTCTGTTGCTGAAGTCATATTTTATGCAATCTAGTTTGGAGCAGTTTACTTTGAGTTTGTATTTGTTTGCCCAAGTGTTATTGAGGTTGAAGCTGAAGTAGTCATTGATAGGTAGGATGTTGTAATGGGTAAAGTAGTTCAGATTTGCTTCTGACTGGACAGAGGAGGCTGATGCTGTGATTTGGGATGAATTTGAAACAGTGTCTTAGGAGGAAGTGAACAGGGCTCTCCCTGCTGTCAGCACAGGTATCTGCTTATTCGGTCCAAGTCCCACCTGGATTGCCAGGGAGGTGAGCCATGCAGAAGTGTCGGCCTCTTTGATGGAGGAAGTGGCGACTGCAATATTAAAAGAGGCAGTGCTCCCTCCTCAAAAGGCTGTTCTCGGATCCAACAGTCTTCCTATTGGATCCAACAATTATACCTATCATCCTTTCCTTTTGGATGTGCAGATGATGAAAACTGAAGGAAGTAGATTATCTTGACCCATGTCAGTCAGGTTTCAGGCTGAGATTTAATATTGAGACAAATTTGATGATCTGTTGGCAGAGCCAGGATGGTGGTGATGGTGCATCCAACCTTGTGCTCCTTAATCTCTCAATGGCTTTCAGTATCATTGACCATGGTATCCTTCTGAGTTGGATCTGTGAATTGAGGATTAGGGGCACCGTTTTATTTTAGCTCTCTTTCTTTCTCTGGGGCTGGTTCAGTACGTGCTGGTTGGAGATATCGTCCCCTAGTCCCTCACTTGTGGGGTGCCACAGGTTCTATTTTCTCTCCCCTCCTTTTCAATATTTACATGAAATTGCTGAGTGAGCTCATCTGCCACTTTGGGGCTCAGTATCATCAATACTATATATACTGATGATAATTGTATCTTTCAACTCCAGACCAGCCAAATAAGGTTGTCACAGTTCTATCCCAGTGTGTGGAGACTGTGCAGGTTTGGATGGAGAGAAACAATATTCAACTTAATTCTATCAAGATGGAGTGGTTGTGGGTGGACCACCCAGATCTGGGGATGTTCCAAGTTTGGCCTTGGATGGAGTTGCACTTCCCCATTCAACAATAATGCGCTATTTGTGGACTCATAGCTCTTGCTCAATGAGAAGGAGGCAGCTGAGACTAGGACAGCTCTCCTCTAGCTTCAGCTGGTACATCAGTTTCATCCTTTCTTATATTGGAAGCCTTCCAGGCAACTATTCATGCTCTAATCACCTCATGGCTAGACTACTGCAATGCGCTTTGCATATGGCTGCCCTTAAGACTACCCAGCTGGTCCAGAATTCAGCAGTGTCAACAATGACGGGCATGCCTAAGTTAGTATGCTCATGTAATATTTCTGCTTTGCAAGCTTCACTGATTGCTTGTTTGCTTTTGGGAATGACTCACAGTGCTGGTGGCTATCTATAAAGGCCTACATAGCATAAGGCCTGATTACCTGAGGGACTGCCTATTTTCTATAGTATCTGGCCAGCCAGTATCTGGCAAGGTTGATGTGTTCCAGATTCTATTGATTAAGCAATGCCATCTGTTTAACCCTGTAATTGTGCTTTCCATGTAGCAGCAGCTATCTTCTGGAATGAGGTTCCCTCCAATTTTGAACAACTCCTATCCTACTGGTATTTTGAAGAGCTTTAAAAACCTGGCTCTTTGCCCAGGTCTTTGGAGAGATAGCTGATGGCCCTTCTTCCTTTCTGTTCCCTTCTGGTTTTCTTTCCCATTGTTGTCCTTTAGTCTTGTGTGGTTTTGCATTTTTTGTATCATTTTTCGTTTTTAAATGTTTTGTTTTAAAATGTAAATCACTGAGAATTGCTAGGAGTCAGTATATAAATTTAATCAATTATTATGGTTTGCCGCACAACCAGCCAGATATTTAGGCTGGATTTGGCATTTTTATCAACCTATTGAGTTCTTCCCAAGGACCTAGGAAAGGCAGATATGTGATGACATTGAAGGTATTGTGGGGTGTAAGCTATTCCAAGAAAAATCTCCTCGCACTATGATTGCATAACTGTAACTTTGTTGCTTGTATCCTTATGATTTATATTGATATTGTTTCCTGATTGCTTATTTGTACCCTATGACTATCATTAAGTGTTGTACCTTATGATTCTTGACGAATGTATCTTGTCCTTTTATGTACACTGAGAGCATATGCACCAAAGACAAATTCCTTATGTGTCCAATCACACTTTGCCAAGAATTCTATTCTATTCTATTCTAAAACTGTTTGCAACTGACTGGTGATGATTTTATCAGTACTGATGGTGTTCAAATGATGCTTCAGTTGTTTTGGGATTCCACCCAAGGTGTCTATTACTATTGGTACTATCTTCACTTTCTTTGCAAGTCTTTTGTATTTTATGATTTTCTCCAGTTCATTCTCTTCCTGCCTACAGGTACTGCCACTTCCACCATCCAGATCATTTTGTCTTTCCTATTGTCTTATTATAAATATTAAAAACTACTATGGTGGGGCTTTGCTTCAATATTTTTATTCAAAAGGGGGAAATTTGTCCCTGCAACAATAGATGTTTTTAATGCAAAGATTGAACCTCAAATTTTATATGGAGCTCCAATCTGAATCACAGTTGTCAAGAATAACATAGCCCAATTGCAGAAGAAGTTTTAATATCTCCTTTAAAAGTTCTAAGTATTGTTCCAAGCTTTTGTTTCCCTGGAGACTATACAATGTCCTTTGAACAAATATGTCAGTGGTGGGTTGCTCCCGGTTCGGTCCGGTTCTATAGAACCAGTAGTAAAACAGGCGGGAGGCTCCGCCCACCCACCACGACATCATGGGTGATCTGCGCATGCACGAAGTGAACGAGTGGATGTGCTCCTCTTGCAAACCGGTAGTAAAGGTAAGTGGAACCCTCCTCTGAAACACTTGGCTAAGTATTATTAAGTTTCGGTCACAAATATATGTTTTTGAGAACAAGGAAGGATTGCTATGTGAAACAGATATAGATATGGATACATGAAGTAAATAGGTGGCCCAAAAGATTAATCAGATTGGCCTTAACCCTAATTATTTATTTTTAAGGTTATGACATCAGCATTTTATTGTATTTTAAAAAGATTGAGGGATAATTCAGTACAGAATGGCAAAGGCTAAATTTCTATGTTTACCTATGAATAAATTGCAAATATACTTTTCGAATAAATTGCAAATATACTTTTCAGCTCCCTATGTTTATATTTAATTAGATACAGAACAGCCTTTTCAAAAGCCAGATTAAATGTGTCACCATAAAATAGGCTGTATGGTCGATTTCAAAAGACCCTCAGAGTTTGTACCTGGAAAGTGTGAGAGAATGTATGTCTTTTGAAGTTGGCATTAAAAAAAACTGAGGAATACGAGACTTTATTTCTGATGCACACTGGATAATTAAGAAAGCCAAAGAACATGAAAAAAAAATCATTATGTGCTTTATTGAATTATAGAAAGGTCTTTGATTGTGTCAATCACATAAAGCTATGGAATGTTCTAAGAAAAATGGGAATCCCAGGACATCTCATTGTCCTCACCAAAGAAATGTTTACCTGAATGGGCTGCCCCCTTTGGCCAATTTCAACTTCTTTGTCAAGTTCGTTAGCTTTTGTTTTAGTATAATTTCTCACCTTTTTGCCCTGGAAATGGCTGTGAGGTTGGGATTGAGGAACAAGGGAAGATCGAATGTTAGGGAATGTTTGATTTCCTTCCATAACTGTATAGGTGCTTTTGAATTTTTGTGTTGGAGAAGACTCCTGAGAATATCACGGACAGCCAAGAAAACAAACATAAGAAAATACCTTATGTCACTTGACTTGAAATTCTGGGTTTAAAAAATTTAGAACTATGCCGCCTTCGAAATGACCTAAGCATAGCTCATAAAATCATCTGCTACAATGTCCTACCTGTCAATGAGTACTTCAGCTTCAACCACAACAATACGTGAGCACACAATAGATACAAACTTAAAGCGAACCGCTCTAAACTCGATTGCAGAAAATATGGCTTCAGTAACAAAGTTGTTAATGCCTGGAATGCACTACCAGACTGTGGTCTCATCCCCAAACCGCCAAAACTTTAACCTAAAACTGTCTACTGTTGACCTCACCCCATTCCTAAGCGGTCTATAAGTGGCGTGCATAAGAGCACCAGCGTGCCTACCGTCCCTGTCCTAATGTTCCCTTTAATTGTATTCATTTTATGTATTCAATGCATGCTTATACTTATATACACTGCTCAAAAAATAAAGGGAACACAAGCAGAAGACATCCAAGATCTGAATAAATGAAATAGCCTTATTAAATACTTTGTTGGTTACATACAGTAGTTTGTGTTCCCTTTAGTTGTTTGAGCAGTGTATAAACTGCTGTATGTAAAGAACAAAGTATTTAATAAGGCTATTTCATTCATTCAGATCTCGGATGTCTTCTGCTTGTGTTCTCTTTATTTTTTTGAGCAGTATATATTATCTAATATGTACTCGACAAAATAAAATAAATAAATAAATAATTTTTTTAAAAAATATGGAACATTGAACAAATTAGCAGAGATTTCTCACTGGAGACACAAACAATCAGGCTCAAATTATCCTATTCTGAACACATTATCAACATCCTAACCAGTGGTGAAATCCAAATTTTTTTACCATTTTTTTCTGTGGGTGTGGCATGGTGGGCGTGGTGTGGCTTGGTGGGCGTGGCAGGGGAAGGATATTGCAAAATCCTCATTCCCACCCCACTCTGGAGCCAGCCAGAGGTGGTTTTTGCCGGTTCTCTGAACTACTCAAAATTTCCCCTACAACTCTCCAGAACCTGTCAGAACCTGCTGAATTTCACTCTAACTCTTTGGAGGAGACTTTAATGTGGAGAAAAATGGAAGGAAAGAGAAAAGCACAAGCAGTAGCAAGATGGGTGGACGCAGTTACAGTTATGATAGGTTTGCCTTGGAAAACCTGAAAAACCAGGGTTGGATCATCATAGAGCCAGGGTCCCCAACCCCTGGTCCATGGACTGGCATCAGTGTGCAGCATACCAGCAACTTGTCTGCAAAGCCCCATCTGCAGGATGCAGGCAACATGTAAAACCATACCCCCTCCAGTCCTCGGAAAAACCTCTTTCCACCGAACTAGTCCCTGGTTCCAAAATGTTGGGGGCCGCTGTCACAGAGAAAATCTGTCTGTGTGGTTGCTAAGAGTTGTCACAAGGTGGATTGTATTTTATTGTTTTGTGAATTTTCAGCAGGATGTTATCAAACCTACTTTAAAATCAAGACAGCTGGAGACATTTCTGGATGTGTTAAAAGTTTGACTCACAAATAAAAATCCTAAAATTATAACAGCATCAGCCCAATTTTTACTATGGCAATTAAAAAAAGTACTCTGGTAACAAACACATCAATAAGAGATAGTTTAAAATGTTTTATGTAATATTTACCAATTATTTTACATGCTAAACTGTTTTATCTAGTGCCAACGTTTAGTTTATATTTGCACTTTGCTATTTGAGGTTTGGTGATAAAATTAAATGAAAACTCCTAAAAGAAATGTATACTTTGTGCTAGCTTGTAAGTTTATAAGTACTATCCCAACAGTAATGTCTATCTCTGTAGGAGAAATCCAACAATTATGGAATAATTTTTCAGACAATCCAAAACTGGGTAGGATGGCTAATACTTTCAATGAGTTTGTCACCCCTGGTCTAGACAAAGGAGTTCTTGAGAATTCAAAAGCTGCCCCAGTGCTTTGACATTTGAATGGATTCTATTTTTAACATCTTTTATTGGCTTTTAATCCTGGTTGACCTAGCTTTGAAAACAAACACATTTAATTACACAAAGGTAGATCCAAAACCTGGTGGACTGCCATTTGCTAGCTGCAGATAATACATATTTTTAGAACCTACATATCCCCAATACTGGGTATTATTCCAGACTTCCGTATAAATTCCACTAAATAAATGGAAGGATTACATGTTTCTTTATTTCTATCTTACAGAATCTATAGGTTGTAGCAGATCCCCAATGTTTCCACTTTTTACAACTTGGAGAGATGTCCTAATAAATATACTTTATTATCCCCTAACCCAACAATAGTTCACTAGCCTGGTGAGCTGGGTGTTTTCTATTTTGAGCACATTAAAGGAAGAAAGCTAATTCTTCTGTTACATCGTGTAATGCACACCAGTATGGATACAGTTTCCTAAAAAATATTTCATTAATTCTCATTAAAAATAGTTTTCATTAGATTTATATCTTGGTAGATCTTTACGAAACATTTTGTAATAAAAGAACATTTAAGTCTGTTCCTCTAAGGGCATAGTATTAGTATAGTGCACACCAAAAGCAACCAGCCAAAGCAGTTTATTTCCATATCTCCAAGTTGCAGTCCCTCTCTGCATTTACCTGAGGAGTTCTGAACAGAACTCAGTGATTAAAAGCAACAAAGCCCGTATTCTTAGATGATTCTCTATAGTTTATAGCAACTACTCAGGAATTCTCTCATGTGGGAACCAAGTCCTGGGCCCTCTCATTGGCTTCATTTATAGCTCATGCAATACTCAGGTACCTTGGCTTCTTCCAATGAAACTCTAAAAGCTATTTTCTTGCCTAAATGATGAAGCCATTTCCTCTACTCTTGAGACAATTGAGGTGATATACTACATACCCAGACTGGGTTCACATTTCCTTCTTGGATAAAACACAGGCAACTTTTTTGGTTAAATCATATAACATACCTCATCTATAGAATTTCTACCATGTTCTACAAACCCCCAGACTAAGAAAGTTTGGAGTCAGGACCCTAGTGGAAGATACAGCGCTATTTTGCATAGGCAAGACAGCTCAGAGGAACAGGTCCAGTTCAGTTTTATTTCCTCTTTTTCTCAACCCAACTTCTTTTCCATGAAATTTATCCCTTCCTAGCCATTAACTCAGCATGCCTGAGCAAATGATTTCTTAGCAAGTGACTGTTCTCTCACAGATGGTTGTCAACATCTTGCCAAGTTACATAAGCCATCTTCCTTCTGCTAATATGTACACCTGCCCCACCAATTTCTCTGAAAAGATTTGTTCTTTGGCATCTTCTACTCAAACCGGTTCCCACGAAATGTTGAGGAAATTGAGATAAGCAAAGGAAAGTCAACAGTGCTAGAAATGGAGATGAAAGGTTGGCAGGGAGTCTATCTAAAGGTTGTACCAACTGTCTATATAAAGTGGGGGGAAAGCATGCTTTCACCGTTGACTTCCAGTATTATGCCATATCAAGGAAGACCTGGCCTAAAAGGAAGGACAAACACAGATTCCTATCCCAAAATGTTCCTCTTCACTATTATCCTGTATGTGTTCTGCATAGTCACCAATGCAGCTTCCATTTCTTCAGGAACTTGCTGTAAGTTTTTCAAATCGCTCTTCCTCTTTGATCAGCCTTCCTTAGCCTGAAGCTTCTTGCTTACTTGAAGATCTGTTGACTGATCTTCATAGCCAAATGAGCCTTGCAAAGAACTTTGATGCAGGAATTGGGTATGTCTAGTTTAATGAAAAGAAAGACTATGAGTAATATAATAGCAGTGTTCCTTTGCTGCCACAAGGAAGAAGGGGCTAACCTATTCTCCAAAGCATCTGAAGGCAGGACAAGAAGCAATGGATGGAAGTTAATCAAGGAAAGAACCAACCTAGAACTAGGGAGAAATTGTTAGAACAATTAATCAGTGGAATGACTTGCCTCCAGAACTTGTAGGTGCTCCAAAGAAATTGGACAACTATTTGTCTGAAATGGTACAGGATTTCCTGTTTAAGCAGGGGGTTCGACTAAAAGACCTCCAAGGTCCCTCCCAACTCTGTTATTCTGTTATTTTGAAAATAAATGCTTCATTTGCAAAACTATACTATGCAAAGCACCTTTTTAACAGCCCTAGAAACATAATATTTGTGCACTGTGTAGATTATTGATGCATAGAGCACTTATGTTGGGCTAACTTTACTTCATGGAAATAGTTCTGTACAAAAAGGCAATTAAAATGTAATATTGCATAAAATCCAATCTGTCATTATCTCTAACCTCTATTATCTTAGTTGATCTTAAGTTTCTATGAAAATAATGGACCTTAAGCTTGTGTGTATTTTCCTGCATTGACTTCAGTGAGATTTCAGAACAAAAGTACATTCTGTTGAGATAACTGTGACTAAGCCCTACATGAGAATACTGTCTGTAGGATGGCAATTTTAGCCTGGATCCAATGCCTTGGAACCAAATGCAGAAAAAAAATGTATTTTCACCCAATAATGTTTTGCTTCTTTACATAACCACCACATATGATAATATGATCCCAGCAATTGGTGACATTTCCAACATTTAGCTGATTTATCTTTAAATATCTTAGCTAATCTTTCTGGTGGCATTATTGGGTGAAAATACAGGCATGGTTAGAGGGAATGTTGCAGCTATATATAGAGTTAAAACCAGAAATATTCTTATTGGGAATTTTACCAGAGAACTATACAAAGAAGATACATATTTGGTTATTCATATAATAACAGCAGCTAGAATTGTATTTGCACAAAATTGATAAAATCCCATTGGAAGGTGAAATTATAAAGAAAATTTTAGAATGTGCAGAAATGAATAGATTAACATTGAGAATAAAAGATAAAGAGGAGTTGATGTATTTCAGGACATGGGATAAATTCTATGAGTGGCTAGAAAGGAAATATGAAATAAGGGTATAAAGATAAAACAGATAGAGAAAAAATGGGAGAAAACAATGAGAAAAATAGTAACCCAGATGATGCCTAGGTAAAAGGAAAAAGGGCTGGGGGGGGGGGGGGTAAAAGAGAAAAAGTGAGATTATTATAAAAATGTACACAAATGATGAAATAGGTATAAATATTAATCAAATAAGAAACTGAAATGAGAATAGAGATAAATAGAAAATCGGGGCTGCTCGAACACCATTCTAAACTGAACTGAAAAGAGAAACAACAAGAGAGAGGAGAAGGAGTAGAGAGAGAGGAAGGGAGGAAGGAGTAGAGAGAGAGGAAGGGAGAAGAGAGGAGAGGAGAGGAAGAAAGAGAAAAGGAGAGGAAGAGAAGGAAGGGGAAAGAGGAGTAGGAGAGAAGGTAAGAAGGGGGGAAGAAGAGAGGAGTGGGGAAAGGGAAGAGGAAGTAGGAAAGAGAAGGAGAGGAAGAACAAAGAAAGTAGGAGGAGAGAGAGGAAGCAAGAGAAGGGGAGAAGAAGAAGAAAAGTTGTAGCACAATAAAGAAGGGTAAATGGTAAAAGAGCAGCCCCGAATAAGCAAAAATTGAAAGTTAAAAGATAAGATGAATGGAAAATGGTGGATAAATGACTGTACATGTAAATATGTGTATGAGAAATAAAAGTAAAAACTTTTTTGAAAAAAAAATGTAATACAGGGAGTCCTTGAATTACAACAGTGCAGTTAGTGACTGTCTGAAGTTACAACAACAGTGAAAAAAGTGACTTATGACCATTTTTCACACATATGACTGTTTGCAGCATCACCAGAGTCAATTGCTTGGGAATTGACTCATGCTTATGATGGTTGCAGTGTCGTAGGGTCATGTTATCATCTTTTACGACCTGACAAACAAGGTCAAGAGAAAGCCAGATTCAATAAACAACCACATTACTAACTTAACAATTGCAGTGATTCACTTACGGTAACAACTGTGGCAGGAAAAGCTGTAAACTGGAGCAATATTTACTTAACAAATGTTTTGCTTAGCAACAGAAATGTTGGGCCCAACTGTAGTCATAAGTCAAGGACTACTTGTAGGGACAATTTCTGAGGCTGAATTGTAATTCTGTTGACAAGCTACATGAGAGTTGTCTAGGAGCAAGTGCTGTTCTCGATAAATTTCTGGCTGTCTTGGTTCTAGCTGTCCCAAATAATCAGCAAAGGTTGGTTAGAGGCATCCAGAATCAACTGGAAAATTGGGCCAACCTGCAGGGCAAACCTGATCCCAGTATCCTGATTGCTTTGAACTTGGCTGAGGACCACAATCTTAGTGTGATCATGCCTTTGGTGCGGCAGATAAAAGAAACAGCTGGAACAGGTAGGATGCTTGAAATGAGAAGCTTTTACATAAACCAATTTATTGGTTTCTATAACCACTTCTGAACCAATTCAGGTCTTTAATTTGTTCCATTTTGTAAAGAGGAAAACATAGAAATAGTTTTTCAGCGGTCACTTTTAATAATTGGCTAACTTACTAAACCTAACCTGATCATGAAAAATACCATAAAGGTTTGTGATTTTCTTTTTACTAGTACATCCTGGTTTTAACCACAATATATCTCCCAAAATTAAATAAAATTAAATGTCCTATTCTTAAATGTCCTGTAACTGCCTGTAAGCTTTTTCTTGGTAGTAAATGACCACTAAATGGCAAAGTTTTCATCAAGATCATATGTACACACTGGCAAAACTTCATTTGCTAAATGTTTCCCTGTTACTATTTGTCACAAGGCATCAGAACAATTTTGGGAATAGGCCAAAGCAGCTTTGTTTTTATTGTTGATCACCTGTATTAAAAGAATCTTGCCAGACTGCATTCCTTTGGGAACCAGTAAGTAAGGCTTCTGTAGTTTGATTTATAATGTTTCTTCCCAGGGTGTGACTCCAGGCCGGTGCCCCTTTCTACTCTCACTTCTCTTTTAGCCATGGTCACATAACTATTAAAGTAGATATTTAAATATAGGATATAATAGGATGTATGTATGTATGTATGTATGTATGTATGTATGTATGTATGTATCTCACTTTTGTACCCTAAACCTACTCTGGATCATCCTTGTCCACTCATGTGGAATACATTGTTGATCAATGTTAACTGAATACTATCCTCAAAATTTCTTTCTCTCATATTTAAAATAAATTTCCAGACAACACGCAGTCTGTTGGGTGGCATAAATACAATTGATTTATTTATAGTCCTCTCAGAAGTTTCATTAAGTCTAAAGAAACCTGCTGTCCTGTAAGTGGTGTTAAATTGCAGCTAAAAATCCCCTCAACGGACTAAAAGCAGTAGGTTCCAATGATGATAAAACAGAAATTAAGAACCTCATGGCAAAAGCAAAACAGTTTTGATTAAAAGGCTTAGAAGCATTTTTTCCTGGAGCTGAAATTATATTAACAAATGTGAGTCAATACTAATTCAGTCATGTCTGTGTCTAGACTTTCACAGATTGCATTATGGTGCATCTGACACCAGGAACTCCAGTCCATGAAACTTTATATTATCATTGGTTTGTCTTTAAAATATCAACCATATGGTTCTGCAATGTATGCAAGGAAAAAGAATTAAAAAGGGTGTCCAGTTATATCCCAATTTTAAAGCAGCTCTCCCAGATATGTTGGGTTGCAGTCTAGACTTCTAGCCAGAATGGGAAAGGGTTCTTTACTGCTTTTGAAGCATTGCTTACTCGGTCTTTGTCCTCTCTTATCCCTTCTTGCAGAGATGACCTCTGGCAAAGTGGCTCTTTATGTCCTAGCTCTTCGGTCCTCCTGTCAAAATCCTGCTGATGTCAGCACGCCAGAAAAACATGTCAACCTAGTCCAAGTCCTTGAGAAGAAAACAAAGGAAGAGATTAACCATATCCGTAAGGAGACAAATGGGCATTAGATTCCTGCCTTTCACTCAAATAACAAAAGGGATGATTAATGCATGGATCCAACTGTCTGTGTTCTTTCCCCATCACTGGCTTTCAAGGATGGTACTCAGTTGAATTGAAATGTCCCTCTATTTTAGGAATGTTATCTATGCAACTCAGATAGCTCCAAGCAGTTCCAGGATCAACATCAAGTTAGCACTCAACTGTCTATTTCTGGATACAAATACTCCATCAATTTTATAATTATTTTCTTAGTCAATCTGGCAATTACCTGTTCTTTGTCCCAATTATGAGCATTTGAAAGACAAAATCTGCATTTGAAAGACAAATGCAAGCTTAATTGCATACAAACATTCTTAAACCCTTAGTTAGGGCACATTTTCATCAGTGAAAATGAATCAATTTCTCCACGTACAATATCTCACAATTTCTATTCATTCTGATCTTCATGCACCTTTATTCTTCAGAAATCAATTTTCTGAATAAAATGTACTTTTATAACAGCTGAAAAATTGATCTACAATACTGATGACATAGCTCATGGCTTTGTAATATAACAGATTAATCTTAACAGCATTAACAGATTGTACTGTATCAATACAATAAAAACATTAAAACCAAAAGAACCAACACCACAGCTAAACTTTGTCATGCAGCACATCATATGTCCCAGTCAATCAACACTGTACATAAAAGCTAATGAAAACAGGAAAATCTTTACAAGATCTCTGAAAGGTGATGTTGCACTAATGCACTTGTGGGGAAGATTTGTCTTAGTTAAGGCTGAAAACATGTTCTGTGCTAGAAAGAGTAGAATTCATAAAGTATAAAATTTTGTTTAGCAATTAGATATCTGTATCTTTGAATCCTGAGTTTCCAACAATATATCTCACAGACACTTTCCACAAAAGTCAGTATTAGGTAGGTAATATTATAAATTATGCCTAGGAGAGTTTATAGCCCTTTTGAGATATTCTCCCTATAGGAGGGGTGAAATCCAGCAGGTTCTGACAGGTTCTGGAGAACCAGAAGCAGAAATTTTGATTAGTTTGGAGAACCGGCAAATGCCACCTCTGGCTGGCCCCAGAGTGGGGTGGGAATGGGGATTTTGCAGTATTCTTCCCCTGGAGTGGGGTGGGAATGGAGATTTTGCAGTATCCTTCCCCTGCCATGCCCACCAAGGCATGCGATGCGCAAGTCATGCTCACAGAACCGGTAGTAAAAAAATTTGGATTTCACCACTGCCCTATAACATTATAAACTCTCATGCAGCAGGAGAATGGGACTTCATTTTCTGCCCTTTCTCATCATTTCCCCAGTTTCGATGCCAGCTGCGGAATTCTGCAATTGATTTCTACAAATCTAGAAAATGCTAATTGATAAAATGTTATTTTCTGTGATTTAGAATCCTGCATCATTATGGTTATCAGTTCCACGGGGAAACCATGGAAATATAGCTAGTTTGTGATTTCAGATCTCTCCTTCTCCAATAGTACTGTTTTGAATTAGTTTTCCATTTCTGCCTCATTTTGAACTCAACCTCAAAACAGTAACAGGCTGAAAGTAGATGTCTTCTGTGACCAAACAGGAAGTAACTGATAAAAATGTTTACTTTTCAGATACCACTGGGACTCCCAAGACAACCTACTACCAATTGGCTCTAGATACTTTGGCTCTGTGTGTAGAAAAAAGTCCAGGACTTGAAAGGGCTGCCACCACCCTGGCCAAGGCAGTCCTGGCTAATAGTTTCCAATTCCATGGTCGTTACTCTGTAGGTAAGAAAATGCTTTACAGAGACATAAACACATATATGATTTTGAATATGATTTTAAATTATCTTTTTATTCTGAGCCTTGAAAGTCTTCAAGATAAACCTCTTAATAATACTCTGTAATGTTCTTGGGTAATAGGTTGGACTGAGAGATGGTGAGTGGGACATTGGGGAATTTCATGATGAGCAAGTGATTGATAAGCTTGGAATCCATTATCCATTGCATCATCCACAATGGCAACTTGTAATAAACAGCCTTTTCCAATTTGGCTTGCTTCTCTCGGATATCTGCTATTGTCCAGCTCCTATACCGAAGAGATCCATGACTCTTCCTAGATTGGCAAATACTCCTGACTTTCTCCTCACTGCTCAATCCCTTGTTTGATGTAATTCACAGATACTGCTGCCGTAACAAGTCTAGCACTGTTCTGTGTTTATGAAGGAAGGATCTCTTTTCAGCAGAGCAAACTTGTAGGAACTTTACAAGCCGCCTTGGCTACGGCCACAAAAGATATCCTTAATGAACAGCAGACTAATGGCCTCCTTGGAAATATCTATAGCACTGGCCTTGCGATGCAGGTACATCTGACTTTTTATTTGGGAGGAATGAAAATCCAGCAATCTGGTCTTTATTTCTTTGAATCTTACTGAGCATCTCCCTCTCTTTTCTCTCTCTCTCCTCTCGCTGATTTCCAGGCTCTCAGTGTTACTACTGAGTTCTACTCTGCTAATGCATGGAACTGTCCAAAGACCTTGAATGAAGTGCTGAGTAAGATCATCAAGGGAGCCTTTAGCACTCCAGCTGCTGCTTCTCAGATCCTGCCTTCTCTGGTGGGCAAGACGTATTTGGATGTGAGGGGTCTCACTTGCAGCTCTGAAACTGGTAAGGCAGCTTCTTAATGAAAAGAAACTCCTCTGGCACCTCCCTTGTTCTCTGAAGGAGAGATAAATAGAGAAATGGAGGCGCAGTCTAATGAGGCCTGCATTGTAGATCCATCTTTCCCTATCACCGTATTTCCATACCATGAAAAAGTACAGTTTTGCAGTTATTTGTTATGCTGGAATTCCTGGACCCCATAACAAAAGGGAATGATGGAGGTGGAGGAAACAGTGCTATTTCCAGGAAATATTTATATCACCTGGGTGCATTTTGGGTATTTCCCTGGAGGGCGCCAGAATCAGATAAGGTAAACAAGGACAAGCACTTTTTAGCCATACTTTCAAAATGTATTTATTTGAGGTGTTCAAAGATTGAAAGAGGCATGATGGGAACACTCTAAAGCCATTGGAAAGGCATGGGGCACAATTTTCAGCATTTTTTATTCAAATCTATTTTAATCAAAATAAATTTTATGCTACCAGAGGTTTAAATCACTAAAATTAGTGGCTTGTGTCCCTATTTAGAAAGAATTGCAGAACCCTCCACAAAATTATACCACCAAAGCCAAACAGATTTTTCGTCTAATTTGAATGCTTCTTGGATCCCAAAAACAATGGTGATGATGTAGGTGATCAATGGAAAGCCCAGCCTGTAATGATCCAATTTATTCAGTGTTATTGATCTGCAGCTTCTGCTCAATAGCTCATCCATAATGATGAAAACAGTGGTGCCTTTAGCATCATACTTCTTTTTTTAAAAAAAAGTTTTTTTTATTTTTAAACAAAAACAACATAAAAAACATCATCCTTCCGTATACTTACAGACAGTGTTTTGATCGGTTAAAGTCATTTCGTGCTCTCAACATTTTCAAAATTTCAATTGTGACAAATGTTCTTTCATCTAACTAAAAACAAATGTTTACACATTTTATCCGAGTTTCATTTCATATGTAATATTTCATCTCCATTCTTTATTATCTATCCATTGTTAAAATAGCTCCAATATCAAATAATATTGTTTATCTTCCTGTTCTCTTATTTCAAATGTCAATCTACTCATTTTGGCACAATCCAACATTTTCTTAATAATTTCTTCATCAGTAATTATCTTCTCTCCTTTCCAATTTTTTGCAAATACAATTCTAGCCGCTGTTAAAATATTCACAATTAAATATTGCAATTCTTTATTAAATGTCTCTGGTAAGATCCCTAATAGAAATGTCTCTGGTTTAAAGTCAATAAGTCTCTTTGTCATTTTTTCCAACCACATGTGTATCTTAGTCCAAAATCTCCTTGCTTCTATTCATGTCCACCACATATGGTAATAAGATCCTGGGGTCAGATGACACTTCCAACACTTCTCCAATTTGTTCTTGAACATTCTGGCTATCTTCATCGGGGGTAAATGCCACCTGTAAAACATCTTATACAAATTCTCCTTATATGCTGTAGACATTGTCATTTTATAATTATATGTCCACAATTTTTGCCATTTCTCCAAATCAATACCATAATCAACATTTTCCCCCCACACTATCATTGATTCTTTAACTTGTTCTTCTTCCAATTTTACCTCTAACAAATATCCACATAACTTTTTAATTACATGGTCATCAGAACCCATTAATATCTTATCTAAAATAGTCAAAACATTTTAAATACCTTCTTGTTTGGGATCTTCTCGATATCTAGAAAATATTTGCATATATGAAAACCAATCCATCTTAAATCCCTGATCTTCTAAATCTTGTTTTAACTTAAGATCACCCTTTTCATCCATTAGCTCATTGTATCTAACAATTTGTTCCCCTTTAAATATCACTGGATATGAAAAGGCTTCAACTGTCAATACCCAGACTGGAATCTTCAAATAACGATATTTTTTAATCCTCTCCCAATTCAAAAATAAAGCTTCACGTATCTGATGTCTTCTAAAATACCCCTGTATTTTAGTTCCTTTGTACCATAAAAAGGCATGCCAACCCATCAACAAATCATGTCCCTCCAGATTCAATAGTCTAGTATTTTTCAATGTTACCCATTCTTTAATCCACATTAAATTAGCTGTTTGATAATATAATTCAAAATTTGGTAATCCAAAACCACCCCTCATTTTGGCATCTTGTAACAGCTTGAATTTTATTCTTGCCTTTTTTCCGTGCCAAATGTATTTCAACACCATTCTGTTCAAATCTACAAAATATTCCTTGCCCAAAAGGAATTTTATTGGAATATTCTGAAAAAGGTACATGAATAGTCTGAAAAAGGTTCACCTTTAGCATCACACTTCTTGTCATACTGGCCAGGGTTGGTTCTGGAGTGGTTGTACAGTGATTCCGGAAAGTTGTACAACAGGAGACCTGTACACCATCGCTGTTATACCAGATGCAAAGAAAAAATGGGTAATGTAGATATGGAGTTCTGGAATAACAAGCATATTTTAATTCTGCCTATAGATGTACTTTCACTGCACCACGAAGGAGCAATCTTTAAATTTGCTACCAAGTCTAGTTCATATCGCTGACTCTTCTAAATCTCAGCTGTGAAAATCTAGAAACAGCCCTAGGATATTAAGGTGTAATAAGTTAGTTCATCTGCCTTCTCTTTTCTTTCTTTGTAGTAACAGTGCATTATACTGTAATCAATAAGCTAATAGGACCTCACTTCAAGTATTCCACAACTGTGAAAGTGCCAAAGGGTTCTGTGCTGCTTGTTGTCTTGAAAGCAGCTCAACAACTTAATGCAAATGAATTCAGGTAAATAGACTCCTAGTAGATTCATTTTAGATTCTGTCTGTGTCACTTTAAGGGGGGGGGGCATTCAGCCCAGGATTATTTTCAGTTCAAGAAACCTTAAACCTTTATCAATCTGTTTTTTTAAACCTGTCTTTGGGCTGGAAGCTGGATAAGTTTAAATATTTGATTTCTATGAACTATTTTCATCTATAACGTTCCTGATATTTTCTATTTCTTTCCATTTTTCTTGTGTATATATTAAATATCTCTTAAAGTATTATGATATAATTCATCATTTTCTTATTCATACTTCCTTCTTGCTACATTTTTAATGAGTTTGGCATCTTGCAGCTTTCAAACAGAAGAGACATCTTGGGGCCCCATGGTCACCTCTATCAATGGCCTCCAAGCCAGCACCAATGAAAAGACCTACTGGCAGTTCCTCAGTGGCAAAACACCCCTTGAACAAGGTACATTTTCTTGGGAAGAAGGAAAGTGCTGAAAGATATAACATAGTTCCTTCAGATATTTGCAGCCTTTATCACATATCTTAATTATGATTAACTTGCTAGTAACTATGCAGGTATAGGATAATAATAATCTAGAAGACCAAAATAATAGGTTGATGCCTGTTCAAGTCGAGCTCAATTCCTCCTGAATTCATAGATATATTTAGGTAGTTTTCTCAGTGCAATACTGAAATTACTGTATGTGTCATTGCCTTTTCCTGGAATAAACTTTCAACTTCCCAGTCTACCCTACAGTGCTGGCATGTCCTAGAAATATCCTATCGAGAGACTAATCAGCGTTGATTCTACTTAGCTTTTGACCCCAGACAAGATTTCCAAGTGCTGCAATTAATTGAGAGCCTACTCAAATGCACAATTCCCAAAGGGCAAGGTGTATAGAGGAAACACAATATACATATTTTATCTATTTACCAAAGTGACTGATATGCAAGTCCAGAAGAAAATCAAGGTTGTTAATCATTTTGGCACACAGTCTAGTTACATCAGCAAGGGCATCGATCAAATAAAAGTAGGGATTAAATGTTGTCCCAGAAAAAAACTGAGCAAAGGATCAAGTTGAAGAAGAGGTAGAGGAGTACAATTGCAAAATGAAGGTTCAGTGGGAACAGAGGGACAGAACCTTAAAGGTTGAGAAGACTAACTGGTGTTCTAATTAATGGATGCCTAACATTATCCAGTAATGTTTAGTTATTGATATGCATAAAGCTGACACAAATATATTACAGTATAGAATACATCTGTAGTTGTCCAATCTTTTAATTCCTCTGTAGAACTGGATCAGCAGCTCCTTGGGCAGTTTGAGCTTTCTGAGTTGGCAGAAAGAACATTCTTTGTTGTGCTTTTTTGATGAAGTTTTTGATGTCAGCTGTCCATTTTAGATCTTGCGATATGGTAGAACCTAGAAATTTGAAGGTCTCTACTGTTGATACTGTGTTGTCTAGTATTGTGAGAGGTGGGAGTATGGAAGAGTTTCTCCTAAAGTCTACCACCATTTCTATGGTTCCAGATTGTTCTGGTCACACCACGAGGCTAGTTGTTTAAACTCCCGTCTGTATCAGGAAGCAACTCTGAGAGGGCGGGGTTGTATTGAAATATTACTGTATGCATACTATTTTTCATCATCATGACTGGCTGTGATCAGGTATGCAAGGCAGCTGAGTATCTGCATATATCTAAAGCAATATTAGTTTACAAACGTCTACACATATTAAGGCTTATAATATATCTAATGTAGAGCATGCTCTAGTTTTTCAACATCATGTTTTTATCTTTCCAGGTGTTGGCAGCTACAAACCAAAAGATAATGAAGAAATTGTGGCTATGTTCAGTAGATATTGAATTATCACCTACAATATAAGATAGGACTAACATTCAAGCCTGCTTTGTATCAGAGGATCTCCTTTTCAGACAAAAAATGTGGCAAGATGACAATAAAAATGTTGATTTGATGTGTGTAATGTATTGTATGTTTCAAAACGAATTAATAACTGAATGCCAACAAAAGTAAATTATTATAAGACATTATGTATTGAAATATTTACAAAGGGACTGACAATTTTATTACATGTTGCCAGGCATATTTTCAGCATAGAGAGAAAAAGATAAGCATGCAAAAGAGAGAGAGAGAGAGAGAGAGAGAGAGAGAAAGAGAGAGAGAGAGAGATCTTAGAGATCTTTGCTTCTACAAACTGAAACGTATCAAAATAAATTGACAGAGACTTGAGTAACACTTGCATATGCTGACCTACGTATATGAATATAAATTTAGCATGTATAATATAAATGAAATGGACATGAATACATCCTACTGAAATGGAGAAGATTATGTTCAGTTTCATTAACTGCTGATGGACAAATGTTTTCTTTTGAACTCTGATCTTCAACTGCTTGTCGTTTATAATAGTTGTTGAAGTAGAAGGCTGCCCTCTAAAGTGAGAGACAAGGCATCTTAGATATTTTTTATTAACTAGTTTGATGCTTCCCTATTTCAAAATACTCAAAAGTAGTTTATAATACTGTATAGCAAAAATAAAACTGCAACTACAAACCAACCAACAGAAAAAAATAAATTATCTCTTGTGCTCTGTAGGGTCTCATCCTGTATTTTTTGCCTGGGACTCCTGCCTCTTCCTATTCAATGATCCTGAAGCTTCAATGATAATCAGGTCTGCCAAAATTGCTGTCACTAAGCAATATAGTCACATGAATTGTGCTTTACAATGGCATCACTTAGTAAAAGCAAAACCAAAAGTACACTATTAACTAGGTGAAACTAGGCTTAATAGCAGTAACTGTGAGAGGGATTTTGGAGTCTTAGTGGACAACCAGCTAAATATGAGCCCACAATGTACAGCTGCAGCCAAAAAAAACAATGCAATCCTAAACTAATTAGTTTAGTTAATGCAAGCCAATGCATTAACAGAGGGATAAAATCAAGATCAAATGAGGTACTAATACCACTCTATAAAGCTTTTGTAAGACCACACCTGGAATACTGCATCCAGTTTTGGTCACCACACTATAAAAAAGATGTTGAGATTCTTGAAAAAGTGCAGAGGAGAGCAACCAGGATGATTAGGGGACTGGAGACTAAAACATATGAAGAACAGTTACATGGGCATGGCTAGTCTAGTGAAGAGAAGGACCAGGGGAGACATGATAGCAGTGTTCCAATATTTAAGAAGAAGGGGTCAGGCTATTTTCCAAAGCAACTGAAGGACAGACAAGGAATAATGGATGGAAACTGATCAAGGAGAGATTCAACTAGAAATAAGGAGAAATTTCCTGACAGTGAGAACAATTACCCAATTGAACATCTTGCCTTCAGAAGTTGTGGGAGCTTAATCACTAGAGGCTTTCAAGAAGAGATTGGACTCCCATTTGTCAGAAATGGTGTAGGGTCTCCTGCTTGGGTGGGGGGTTGGACTAGATGACCTACAAGGTCCCTTCCAACTCTGTTAATCTAATCTAACCTAACCTAACCTAACCTAACCTAACCTAACCTAACCTAACCTAACCTAACCTAACCTAACCTAACCTAACCTAACCTAACCTAACCTAACCTAACCTAACCTAATAACGGAAATTCCAATCCCAATTGCTACCATTTATTTATTTATTTATTTATTAGATTTATAAACCGCCCTACTCCTGGGGGACTCAGGGCGGTGTACAGCCATAAATAAAACATATAAATACAAAAGTTTAAAATAGAATAAAACGAATTAAATAATTTGGCTGACAATTAAAACCCCAATAATTTAAAACAAATTAAAATTCATAATTAAAAGGGGAAAATAGTCAGGCCGGCTTGTTGGAATAAATAGGTCTTGAGCGCGCAACGGAAGGTGCGCAGGTCCGGGATCCTCCGTATATCCGGGGGCAGCTTGTTCCAGATGGTAGGTGCTCCCACAGAGAAAGCTCTCCCCCTGGGGGCCGCCAGCGGGCATTGTTTGGCCGATGGCACCCAGAGGAGCCCCTCTCTATGGGAGCGTACAGGCCGGTGGGAGGCTATTGGTGGTAGCAGGCGGTCCCGTAAATAACCAGGTCCTAAGCCATGGAGCGCTTTAAAGGTGATAACCAAAACCTTGAAGCACACTCAGAAGACCACTGGGAGCCAGTGGAGCTCGCGCAGGAGGGGTGTTACATGGGAGCGCCACGTCGCTCCCATAACCACCCGCGCGGCCGCACTCTGTGCCAGTTGGAGCCTCCGAGTGCTCCTCAAGGGGAGCCCCATGTAGAGAGCATTACAATAGTCCAGACGGGAGGTGACGAGGGCATGAGTGACCATGTGTAAAGAGTCCCAATCTAGAAAGGGACGCAACTGGCGAATCAGGCGAACCTGATGAAAAATCCTCCCGGTCACGGCCGTCAAGTGCTCTTCTAAAGACAGCCGTGAGTCCAGGAGGATGCCCAAGTTGCGAGCCCTTTCCGTGGGGGCCAATGATTCACCCCCAATAGTCAGCGATGGCACCAGCTGACTATATCGGGACGTCCCACAGCCACTCGGTCTTGGATGGGTTGAGCCTGAGCCTGTTCCTCCCCATCCAGATCCGTACGGCCTCCAGGCACCGGGACATCACCTCAAGGGCATCGTTGGGGTGGTCTGGGGTGGAGATGTACAGCTGTGTGTCATCAGCGTACTGGTGGTACTTCACCCCAAAACCACAGATGATCTTGCCCAACGGCTTTACATAAATGTTGAACAGAAAGGGCGAGAGGACCGATCCCTGTGGCACTCCACGTATAAGGGGCCTCGGGGTCGACCTCTGCCCCCGTCAACACAGACTGCGACCGGTCGGAGAGGAAGGAGGAGAACCACCGTAATACAGTGCCTCCCACCCCCAACTCTACCAACCGGTGCAGCATGATACCATGGTCGATGGTATCAAAAGCCGCTGAGAGATCTAACAGGACGAGGACAGAGGAGCACCCCCTGTCCCGAGCCCTCCAGAGATCATCAACCAACGCGACCAATGCCGTTTCAGTGCTGTCACAAGACCACCTAGAAGGTAAGAATTAATAACATTATTTTACATTTCTTCAAAGGAATAGGTTAAAACCTGTAATTAAATTATAAATGAGGTTTAGTGAGGGGGTGCATGATTTTCCAGCGTTATTCCTCTCTAGATGACACTGCTACTTCCAAATGGATCTTTTAATGTACAGCAGTTTTACAAGTCATCTGGATGACATTTAAGGCAGAAATATGCCAAAATATACACCTTCAAAGTCATTACAATTCATTTTTTCTTTCTTTCTTTTTCTTTCTTTAATACCTTGCCCATTTAACCAATAAAGCAATTCTGTATAGCTTTCACAGCAGTTCCTGCTTTGCCTTTATGCTGATCATTTTTTATTTTAACTTTTTTCGCCTCTGTATTCTATGACTGACTATTCTTTATTAACTTACTAAAGAATCGACCATCTGCTAGTAGAATTTCTCTTTCCTAGATAAATTTATCCTAGTCCCAAACAGCCCGGCAGCGCCGGAGATGGGTGGGGGGAGGAAGACAGGATCCGGTAGGTTTTATTTTTTTAAAATAAAATACCCATACACCAACAAACTGTAATAACTTTGTGCATTTGTGATCTGTTGATATTAAAGATGCGGGATGATTTACTGCCACAAATTTAGGCTGTTTCAGTATAGCGCGGTTATTTTACTGTCTCACACACACACACGTTTCCTTTATTCGCCGTAATGTCATAAAAAATAAATTAACTCGGTTTATCAAAAATATACAAGAAACACTGAATGAATCGAAGTTCCCCTTCTCAGCAGACTCTCTCTCTGCCAGCCACCCCAGCGGCGTCACGCATATGCCTTTCCCGGAACCAAAGTGTCGCAGCGCTTGTTTCCTGGGGATATGCTTAAAGTTCTTCCCACCGGAAGCGTTGCTGTCCGGGCAGATTAAACCCGCGCTCTTCGCAATACAGCAGAAGAGAGAAAGAGAGAGAGAGAGAAGCGGTAACTCTCTCCGTTACTTTGTCGGAGCCATAGCCGGAAGCACCCCGCCCGGCGTTTCTACAAAGGTGGCTGGTCTTCGGGATTAAGGGAATGTGGAGGCTGGCTAGGCGCCCTTTAAGCGCCCTCGCGGGGACGCCGACACCGACAGGTCAGAAGGAGGTCGAGCCGTCTTTTTTTAAGAATCGTGGAGGGAGAATGTATTGCAACGCCTTATGCCAGAGGTCTTCAAACTTGGCCGCTTTAAGACCTGTGGACTTCAACTCCCAGAATTCTCCAGCCAGCTGGCTGGAGAATTCTGGGACTTGAAGTCCACAGGTCTTAAAGCGGCCAAGTTTGAAGACCACCTGTCTTATGCCTTTTGCAGTGCAGCCGTTGAATCTTCCATGCAGCAACAAGAGCCAGTTTCACCACCACCAGCAAGGATATGGAGTGAAAAGGTTGAGCTCCTGTTGCATGCAGTAATACGCCTAAAGGAACCAAGTTAACTACCCGTCCTAACTGTACAGCAAAGGCAGTTATTTCCATAATAGTTATGAAAGGAGACAAATATTAACCTGTATAAATTGTCTACCCACTGCAAGTCTAGACTTTGGGAAAAAGTGCAAAGAAGAACAACTAAGATGATTAAAGGCCTGGAGACAAAAACATGTGAAGAACGGTTGCAGGGTTTGGGTTTGGCAAGTCTAGAGAAAAGGAGGACCTGCCGGGAGTGGGGGGGAGGGGGGAGGTATTCTAGTATTTGAGAGGCTGCCACAAAGAGGAGGGGGGGGGTCAACTTATTCTCCAAAGCACCAGCGGGCAGGACAAGAAACAATGGATGGAAACTAATCAAGGAGAGAAGCAATCTGGAATTAAGGAGAAACTTCCTAACAGGGAGAACAATTAACTGGTGGAACAGCTTGCCTTCAGAAGTTGTAGGGGCTTCATCACTGGAGGTTTTTAAGAAGAGACTGGACAATCACTTGTCTGAAGCGGTATAGGGTTTCCTGTTTGAGCAAGGGGTTGGACTAGAAAACCTCGAAGGTCCCTTCCAGCTCTATTCTGATTGACTGATTGGTAATCAAGTTTGGAAGGCTGGTGCATTATCTTTAAGATAGAAGTCCTTCTGACCTCTGTTGTCAAGTTGGGGAGATGGGTTGGCGATGGTCTTGAGAAACAGCAGTTTATTCTGTTAATTGTTCAACCTTTTGTGTTTGATTCGTTATGGTTTTCTTTCAATATGATATTATAACTGGTTTTTGCCCATTATTAGTATAGTTGGTGCTGATGAGTATAATTCTTCCCAGTCTCAAATACGCTGCTGTGGGTTATAGAAGTATTAGGACTATAATTCCCATCATATCCAGTCAGTCTGTTTGATAGACTACACAACCTGATATTTTCAGAGGAAATATAACTTTAACCAATCTCCTACCCCATTTCCCCCAAAATAAGACATCCCTGATAATAAGCCCAATCAGGCTTTTGAGCGCATGGCAATAAGGCCAAGCACTTATTTCAAGGTTCAAAAAAATATAGGACAGGGTCTTATTTTCGGGGAAACACAGTAATATGAGAGAAATGTTTCCAGGATATGCTACCGGTTTGTTAGATGGAAGATGCCTTTATAAGAGTTGTGTATGGGCCAATTCCTTTTTGGCA
Source organism: Masticophis lateralis (assembly GCA_030761175.1). NCBI lineage: Eukaryota > Metazoa > Chordata > Lepidosauria > Squamata > Colubridae > Masticophis > Masticophis lateralis. The sequence goes on along the minus strand of JAUDYJ010000001.1, from coordinate 242,043,682 downwards.
ATAACTTTTTGTGCATTATTTTTTTGTAGGTTTTGGCGGAACCAAAATTCTCACTGCTGGTTACAGGAAATATGATCCACTTCCAGATTATACAGGTACTCTAAGGAATAGAGGAGATGTTACTGAAATGATGTTACTTTTATTGCTTTTAAATGTATGTGTATAATAATACTCTGAAAGTGAGAAATACACCATTCTTTTGGTTTGGTACTAATACATCCCCACCCCCCACCCCAATCCATTTTTTACTTTTAACATTCCAAACTCTTATTGCTTAATGTGTTTGTAGATAATTTATCATTTTAAGATCAAATTTTGAAGCAGTACAGTCAATTAAAATACAAAATATAGATAATAAATTTAAAAAATAGTATAGTTGAAAACTGAGGAAAAGAAGAATACAAACATGCACACATATAAATACGAATGAAGGGCATGAGGGAAAAATAAGTGTTCAATAGGCCCCTAAAAGTATAATACAGGGCCTCATTTATTTCAGAAGGGAGAATTTTCCAGATTGATAAACAGATACATAATTTGAACACTTTTACTTTGTTATTTTCTTCGGGTGGAATTGGGGAATATGTTTCTAAAATATTTCCAGTGTGTGCCCTTGAGGTATCATGCAATTAATGTACATGGATATCTTTATATGCTTTGTAATACTTAGCAAAGCAATACTGTGATTTCTGTTAAAAGTTCTTTGTATTAGAACTGAAATCAAACTAATTATAACATTTTTAGTTATGCCACTGATAGTTCTTTAGCTAAGGCTGAATCAGAACTTGCTCCTAGATCATAACTTTAGTCCACAGAGCCTTTTACATTACTTCAAATGTGAATTTGAGCCTGCGTTTTTAAATTTCAAGAGATAGCTTGCTCAATTTAAAGTAAATATGCAATCTCAATAAAGGCAGTGGACAGTAGACAAACCACCCTATTTTCTGCTGTTCTTGAATTAAGCATTAGCAACATGGTAGGCTGTTTCCTTGGTCCCAACTTAGATTTAACTGAATGGAATAAAAATATGTTTGATAGGTATGAGTATCTCCAAATAGTGTCATTGAAATGTAAGGGGAAATCTACTTCTAACTTAAGGCCAATTTAGACTATTCTGTAGTTGCAAAGCTGAAATAAGCACACATTTTTTGCAATCACTTCTAGTACTCCCTCTTTTGGTCAGTACAATGTATTTGCCTGCTGTATGTAGATTCTATTTATCACTTTGGATTAAGTTGCTGGCATGTACTTCCTTCTCTATGTTACTTCAAAGTTGGTTCTTACATAAAACTTAAAAGGACAGAATTTAAGTTACATTTATCAGAACTTTAACCAGACACTCTTAAATAAGACACCTTGGTCTCTTGACTTAGTATTTGTTAAATAATGTTTTGTTTTAAAAGATAGTGATGGTGCTTTTATATAGTTGTGGTAGGGAGGCAGTTAGAAGTCACAAGCATAATTCATGAGCTGAAATTCAAAAATTTCAATTTTTGAAGTCCAGCAGTTGTGAGAAAAAACTGAGTCTACAATTCCATTCTTTTAGGAATTATCATTCCTGAGAAACCCAAACTGAAAATGGTTGAGAGAGCGCCAAACTTACTTAAGGTTAGGCGACAGCCCAAGAATTTACGTGATATCCGAGGTCCATCTACAGAAGCCACTGAATTTACTGAAGGAAATTTTGGTATTTTGGTAAGTAAGAATCTTCTTAGTTCTTTATAACAAATATAAGATGGTGGCAATTGAATGTGAAAGAGGAGATCCCCTTTTGCATGTTACTTAATGATGGTTTTTCTTACCTGAATTATTAAAAAAAAAAAATCCCCCTCAATTTTCCTTGGCCTGCAGGCTATGAGTGGTGGCTATCTCCGTTGGATTCACTTTGAAGTGATGCGTCTGAGTATTAATCGGCACATGAATTCCAAGACAATGTTTGCACTGTGGAGAGTCCCTGCTCCTTACAAACCCATTACTCGCAAAGGACTAGGACACCGTATGGGTGGTGGCAAAGGTGCAATTGATCACTATGTGTCAGCAGTGAAAGCAGGTCGCCTCATAGTGGAAATTGGTGGGCAATGTGAGTTTTCTGAGGTGAAATACTTCCTCACTCAAGTGGCCAAGAAACTGCCTTTTGAAGCCCAAGCAGTCAGCAGGGAAACCCTTCAAGAGATGCGGGACAGAGAAGAGGAGAGGCGGCGTAATAACCAGAATCCATGGACATTTGAGCGTATTATTACTGCCAATATGATGGGAATACGGAAATATCTGAGCCCTCATGATTTACAGTACAAGGGTCGCTACTGGGGAAAGTTCTTCCTGCCTGACAGGGTGTGAGTGGAGACTTTTGGAACCTGATCTGCTGCAGCCATTCTTTGAAAACTTTGTCTTTCTCAACAGAGAGATTTGTGCATGAAGAAACAAGCGAGTGGCTATATACCTGGAAGTCCAATAAGTATGGAGGGTGATGGAGTGGTGATAATGATGTAGAACTTGGGATAAATAAACTCATCATGGAAGTTTGTTACAGTGTTTGATATTTTGACCTTCATCTGAGAAATTCTGTGCACCTTTTATTTGCAAAAAGGGTTGGTACAAAATTCTCAAAATCCAGTTTAAATATTTGGATGTGTAATGGGTTTGGTAAAGAAAATATTCTCTCATAAGGTGGAAGCATTTTTTCCTGTAAGCCACCCAGCTGGGCATTTTAGAACATTTTATGGAAATTATTTCCTATTCACAAAATGGCTGCAATCTTTCTCAATAGATATTTACCAGATAGTAAACCAGTGAAGTACTTGCTACTCTTCCAGCATACCCTTTTCTTTGAGTGAGTGCATTTCCAAGCACAAAGCACAGTTATGGGTACTACTCATTTGTAATGGTATGTGGGAATGACCTGCAGCCTAGGCAAGAATCTTCCTCCTGTTTCCCAAGGACATACCCACATACCATCACACCATTATTATTTACTACAATAAAAATGTCTCTGGGATCAAAGTAGAAGTAAAAATAAAGCTGTCATTTGCTGCTGCTAATCTTACGTGTTAATTAAAAGACTAACGAATACTAGTCAGATGGTATAGGCAGGCTTTAATAAAAACTGGACCATTGGGTAATTGTTTCAGAGATATTTCCTTACCTAAACAAACAGAATGGCCACAGCAAAGAAAATCAATAGGAACAGGAGTGATTTCCAATTTCCTGTCAACTTCCCCAGTTTCCTTATGGGACATTGGCAGGAAGCAAGAGAAATCTCCTTCCTTCCCTCTCCTTCCTTCCTTCCTTCCTTCCCTCCCTCCCTCCCTCCCTCCCCTTTCTTTCCTCCTCCTTTCTGCCAGCATCTCTATTGACTTTATAAAAAATAGGTACTATGTGGGTTGGGAAAAGGGCACGTGCAGCATGGATGACAAAGAGAATATCGAGTGCACAAGGGATGCTCAGCAAGTGGAGGAGTGTGAGTTGGGGAGGAGGCACAGGGTTGCACGAGGTATTTCACAGGACAGGAAGAATGCATGAGGGTGCTGCATGGGTTGGGAAGTGTGTGTGAGGGTGTATGAGAAGTGCCAAGTTGGTTTAGGGCATGCCATGATTTAGCATTGGTTGGAGAGGGTGCACAAGGGATGAAGGAATCAGGGAGGGCAAAAGGAATGTAGTGTAGGTTGAACAAGGAGCACAAACGTGCAGCGGCACCTCCTAAATTGGGGAGTGTGTGCAGGATGCAGCATGGGTCAGGAAGGTTGTGTGAATGATTCGTATGGCATGAGCACAGAAGGGAATGGGGAGATTGTACAGATTATGTACCTGAGCAATATGCGATCTCTCCTGCCTGCATCCCTGTTCCTGATACTTTCAGCCAGCATCCTAGAAGCAAAGACATGGCTTGTGGGAAATTAACAGGGAGCCTGGACAATTAGATTGAGTTTATACTTCCAGCTGGCTTCCCCATTGACTTGTGGGCAGTTGACAGGGAACATTGGAAATGACAATAATGTAACTGCAGCTAATTATGGCAGCACCAAGTGGCCACAAATTTGCCACATTTCAATCCCACAGGAGTCATAGGTCCTGGATTTGGGATACATTCTGTAAGTTAGTCCATTTGAGGTATGTTGATTCAAAAATTGTTGTCCTGTGATTTACCACTTTGCCCAATTGAATGTTACAAACACAAAAGTTTCAGTAGTATATAGATTTTTTAAAAATGTTTATTTAGGACCATTCCTGCTGTAAATTTAGATGGAAAAGAAGTTATTCCAGTATTTGCAGCTGAACTGGGAAGATCCTAGGTCATAGGAGATTCTAAGACCCAAATTTTTTTCCCCACATACTATTGTATCTGATGAATTCTTTGTTGACTTAGTCCATCACACATGATTCTAGATGAAATAAACTTTTTATTCAGGAGAATTCCTTTGTTAACATCTATGCTTTTGGAACAGTAGCAGAATAACTTAGACCTGGAATTACTAGAATAGTTCATTATATAGTTACAAATATCTGCCTTTCCTTATCTAATGATGAATTCATTTCAAAGGGGAAAATAGATGTTTACCCAAATGGAAGCGAAATGGGTATCATTGGACCAGGATAAAATGAATAATATGCTAACCACGCTCACTCATCCTAACCAGGGCCATGATCCAAAGCAATAAATATTACATACTTGAATAAATAAGTTTTAATTCTTTAAATAAAAGACAAACTTTCTCTCAGTATGTAAGAAATGTATTAAGTCAGTATGTAAAAATGTTGAAACAGTTGATGTCCAAACAAATCTTCATGAATATTGAAGCCTTGCCTCCACTACAGATGCCTGTAGCTTGGCTCAAAATTTGCCGTCGTACAGTTAAATGAGCTAGAAATATATACATATCTGTGACTGGAATCACAAGGTTTACAAAGATTGTTCTGGATATTATTCAGAAGGTGAGAAAATATGGGACATATCTTTGTCCAGATGTCTAATTTCATATCATTGTAGCAAAGAGAGTCTTGGAAGGAGTCTTGGAAGAAATCATTTCTTTTGACTTTTGACATAGCACAAGCAGAAAGTACAGCCAGGGAAAACACCTCACATTTAAAAGCAAGGAGGTGCATATAGATTTTGACAACAAAGAATGCAGGGGAATATGTATCTTATTGTCGTCTTCCATAAGAATCATTTAAAACGTCTCCCAAGAATTGGGTTTCAATGCCAAAAAGTTTACACTGGGTAGAAGGAGCCAGCATAACTGGTAATGATGTTCCATGAAACCTAAGCATTAATGTTGACCGATCAATCAAGAGTTAGGTTGGTTGGCTTTCAGGAGATGTTATAAAAAAGACCCTTATGTTCTAATGTTCACTTCTCCCTTCCAAGCTGAAGTTTCTCAGCATTGCTCTATTCTGGCTCCTTCTTCCCCTCTTTGTACCAACTAAGATGTTTTGATAGGTTAATCATTGGCTATGACATCTCCAAAAGTGGAAGAACAGGAGATAAAGGATTGGGGAAGCCTGAAAGGCCAAAATCATCTTACAGATCCATCCTGAAAGGAAAGGAAAGAAAAGAAAAATTAAAAGGTACAGAGATCATAAGTCGTGTCTGAGCATATTAACCAAAAAAGATCCTAGAAGTTACTATCCTAATATGTAGATAGTTTCCCTCCTGTTCATTAGAATAAGAGAACTTTTATCTTTTCACTTGATTCAGTTTAAGAACATGATATTTAACTCACTTACCTAGATTGCATAAACTTATATAAGTAGATGGCTATTTTTGTGTAAACAGTTACTGTGGAGGAGTATCAGGTGAAGCATTTTCACCACAACTAGGCATGCACTAGTCTAGGTGGGAAATAGAAATACAGCCAATACAAGAGCAATTTGGAGGATCCCAAGTGCCCTGGTTAAGATGATAACACAAAGCTTCTGTATTCACATATAACTTACCTTAGACAAATGGCAAAGAACAAGGAATGAATGTTCACATAAAGAAGCTCCCAAGAGTAGAAGCCAGGATAATGAAGAGGATGATGCAGCATAACATAATCATTATCTTCTTCTGCTCAGCAAGAGGAAAAATATCCAGATATATTAATAAACATGGAGGTAGCAGAATTGGAGGAAGAACGGGACTTGAGTTTACATAGTACAGGTAAGTCTTCAACTTACAACCACTATTGGGACCAGAATTTCCACTGCTAAACAAGGTGGTTTTTAAGTGGGTCACATTTACAACCTTTTTTTTCCCATGGTAGTCAGGCAAATCATTGTAGTTGTTAAGTGAGTCCAGCTTTCCCCATTAACTTCCCTGGTAAGCTCCTCTTTGGGAAGATCACAAATGTGATCCTGGGACTCTACAACCGTCGTAATTACATGCCAGTTGACAAGCATCCGAATTTTGATCATGTGATTGTGGGGATGCTTCGATGGTCGTACATGCGAGGATTGGTTGCAAGTCACTTTTCAGTGCCATCGTAACTTTGACCGGTCACTAAACAAATAGTTGTAAGTAGAGGACTACTTGTAACTGATTTTAGACTATAGCATAGGAAGGTTGAGACACAACACAGAGGAGTGGAAGAAGATACAAACTATTCTTTCACAGACCCAGATTATATTGCAAAATTCTCTTCATTGAGTTTTTGTCCCCTAAATTCAGTTCATGTTGGGAACTTGTACAAATTCATAGTTGTTTTAGATGGAAAGGGTACTATCCAAAAGTCCATTTCTAGTTGTGCATTCATTTACCAGGACGTCTCCGTATAATTACTAGCAACGAGAGAAAAATATTCAGCTAAGGTTGATGTCCTAAAAATACATACGGTGAGTAATTCTATGTTCATAGAACCATTCTTACAATACCTTCTTACAGATGCTGCAATCATATGGCAAACATGATACAGACCAAAGGAAGTAAATGTTTCTCAAAATTAATTGTATGGTTATACCCACTACTTCAGTTCAGTGGACAGACGCAAAAATTACAGACCGATGTTCCAATAATTCATTTATTCTTAAGCATTTCTTTAAAAAGTTTAATCAAAAACAATTTCCTAGAATCTCCGCTGTCCATAGGCAGCTTACTATGTTGAAGTGCAGTTTTTCATCTTTACAGATAGCTTTCATAAATGGTTCGTTCACTGCCACTCCCATTTACAAGTTACAGACATCAAAGCCAAGAGAGACCACCACACTTTCTTAGCTCTGTCTGTGTACCCTTGAAAGTGTTATATAAATTGTTTATCCATGGCTAGACAAACTAGAATCTAAACGGTGGAACTGGTGGAGAAGTTGATAGGTTTTACTTGGAATTAGTACGTAGTCATCTCTCCCCAGATAAAATGGGAATCACTTTCTCTTTGGTTTCAATCAAAGGACTGTTATGTCTCATATAATTAGAAAGTAAATAATCATTCTAGAATTTGAATATGCTACTGATCTCTAAATCTGCATAAAACACTACTGCCAGAGTCCCAAAATCTGCCATAAAATGAGCCGTCTGCATCCCCACATCAAATATCAGGTGTAAGCAGAGAATTTGGTTGATTCAGTCTCTGAGGTAGATTTCCATGCAGCAAATATACTGATTTTGAAGGCAACAACAATTATGTTAACTTTTCCCCCAGGGAAAAATCTGGCACTCTTCTGATGATATAACTAGCTTCTCTAAATAAACAAAAAAGCATCCCCTCAAATAAAAAAATTCACACATTTTTTAAGCAATACACAAATATTTCCATTTCCATGAGTTATACCACTGTAGGAATGGAACAGGTGCAGCTGAGCAGGCCAAAGGGCATACAAGTTGTTAATCACAGCAAAATGTTCTTATATACAAAAATAAAAGTTAAAAAAAGTTGGGATTTCTATCAGAAAAACATTAATGCTATAACCATATTCATAAGAGAAAGCTGCTTTCTTTTTCATCTTGAACAAAACAGAAGGATTTTACCAAGTAATAAAATATCTTCTATAAACAGATTAGATGTTAGAAGAAATGGGTCTCAGCTGCCATGCCACATCTACTAAACCTGTTTTTCTCCAGACCACTTTTTCTGCCCTGCAAACCGTGGTCAGGTTACAAACAGCAAGTTCAGTGATGGGTGCAACATTTATCAACCAGAAACTGTCAGCACAAAATTTATAAAATATTAAAACAGAAAGAACCCTCCCAGACCCCAATTTCCCTAATCTTCATGTCCTCAAAAAGATAGACCATAAAAACAATTATATATTAGAAAAAGAGATGAGATACAATTGTGCCTTCAGTATTTGATTTGAAAGAAACTAAATTTTGCAAATAGAGTTGTACAAAACATGTTGGGTTAAAATGGACTTTCAAGTGTACTAGAAGTGGTCCTACCTCAAGGCGACATATTCATTTTGGTTCCAAGGTCAAACAATTTTAGTGCACTCAGAGCAACAGCTCAAAACTGGATTGTATCAAACTCAAAACACTTTGAATACACCACTACTTACAATACCTCAGAAATATAATTGCTTTCCAAAAGTGAAAGGAATTGTCTAATATGAAGTAACACATATCCCAAGGAGTGTCTTTGTTAATGAGTATTTGAAGACAGGTCTTCCTTCTTATTTACTTAGGCCTGTTATATGTTCCCAAAATATGGAATATCCATGGCTATACCAAAACATTTGAGCTGAGTAGTTAATAAAACACAAGCAACTCAGACTTTGTGGGTGTGAGTGATAATAGTCCATCTCTAATGCGAAACACAGATATTGGCTTGATTTAAAAAATGGACTGAACACCAATTGGAGTGCCTCAATTTTACTTGTTTGCCTAAAACCATTGTGTCTTCCAATAATAGCTTAACTGACTACAGACTCATTTGTCATGTTCATAGCTACCATTCCCTCACTTGATGTGGATTGAAGAACCCCCTCTGGGCTATCATTTCATGTTTAAAAAATACAAAACCTGCTCCAGCCTGTGGAGTATAAAATGGGGTAAAGATTAGGGTTTAAGTCTTAGTTCTAAATGGACTGTTTGAAAATAACATTGTCTGACATCTCCAATAACCTGTACAATGTTTTTGAAAGGGTTAAATCAAAGCAGTGAGGTAGTCAATAAGGCTCCCCAAATTCCTCTCAGGTTCATTTCCACCATGTTGTTGATCATTCCAGAAGAAATCCTTGAATTGAAGCCAGCAGGTAAATCAGGAAGGCAAGGAGGAATGGATAAGGAGTAGATCAGATGGGAACTCCACTCTGGAATGCCAGGAGATTTCTGGATGTTCTGGTTGCAGGAAGATACATTAGGGTCTTCAGGCTATGGAACTGGAACAGTCTGGCTCTCACAGGAAGCACGGGTGCAAATGCACTCATCAGGCAGAGCACCATTCATACTTCATCCAAGCAGGGTAGGGAAGGAAAGCACAAACCATGGCATTGAGGTTCAAGAAGGGAAATCTTGCTACTGACTTAGAAGGAGCTTGGGAATGTCTGGAAGATGGAAAGGAACAAAGTGGGAAAAGTTAGGTCTCAAAAGGGAAAGAGCAGCCCACTTTATTTTAGTCATATATCAATATAAACTCCTATGGGAGTGATAGAGCCTGAAAGGAATCATACCCTTACTTGGCTTTCAGTATGCTTAATGAATTAAAATTCTATTTTTTTTCCCCATGATGGCCTTCCTTATTAGCCCTGCAGCTTCAGTCTATAAAAAGGCAATGAGAGACCATCACCATAACCTTTGAGGTATATCAAAAGTTACACTCTGAATGAGGGGCTCAGAGAATAATGTTGAGGGGAAGTAATGGGACTAATATGAGGAAAAATAGCTGATCTGTTATCAGGAACCTATTATATCATGGGAAAATTTCACAGATCAACCAAACATAAAAATCAACTAATTTCTACAGATCACCTTGCAATATTTTACCAGAGGACCAAGTATTACTGTTAATACCATTCTCAAATACAATTTATTTCAGTGAAGGACCATACAATAGATTCCTATTCAGAAAGTATATATCATATTTGTGGGAAAACACAAACTTCTCCAGACTATCAAACATTTGCAACGTTTATTTTAAGAGTAGTTGACTAAGCCATGGTGACCTAGTTCATGTATAATGAACTTAAGCCATTGTTTGTTAAAACAACAATGGCAGAGAGGGCATGTGGTACTAAGCTGAAACCACACAAATCATACCACAGCTTAGTTTGATTCATGAAGCTGGTCATTCTTTTCTACCACTTTCCAGTGCTGGGAAGCCAAATTCAGAATCTTATGTAAAAGTGCAAATTGGACATCAGACCCTTGTCCCACAAACTGTAGAAAGACCCATACTGGAATATATGCAGTTCTTTTTATAAACCAAGAGATACATTTGGGTACTGTGATTAAATAAACCAATCAGCTCTGACCCAAGTATTATGATGATCAAACCGAGAAGAAAACATTAAAAATTTTCACTGGCAGTGGCAGATTAAACTAATCCTGAAAAAGCAGTCAAGAACTGAAATAATAATTCAGCTTTCCAGGCTACTTACGGTTCAGTGCCAGAAACCCAGTTGGTTACATTTATTTCAGTCCGACTGAAAGTCCAATAATGAGAGCTACAATTCCCAGCAAGACTACTATTATCACAATGATAATTATTGTTTTCTAGAAGAGTGAAAAAAGGAAGATTTAACCAGTGTGCCGAGAAATGGGAGCTAAAGTTTGAGCAAATTGGATGGATAGTATTTGATTACAAAAATGCACTTTGTTTGTAGTATTACTTCAATAGTACTATTAGTAGTAGTAGTAATGTACTTTGATACTATTGAAGTAGTATTAGGTAGATCAGGCAGGAAGCGCATCAAGATGAATAAATTACACTTCATTGTAAGATTACATTAAGAGAATCTTGCAAGTCTGGAAGTAAATTTCTTCTCCTCTTGCTTTTACAACCCAAGAAACTAGGAAGTGTCCCTTCTGAGATGTTTGCCATGTCCCCATTTCTTCTACAGGCTGAGCTGCCTTTTATTTCCACATACCATCACAGGACAGATATTTGCATTTCTATGATTTAGAAGAATTGATCATCTATATCTCTATGTATAATCAACGAATGATCTAATCACCACTGAATGTTGCCAAATGTATATACGCTCAGTTCTATTCAACAGAAGCAAGTAATCATGTAAGGAAAAGTTCAAAGGTTAAGCTACATTGTGATGAGTATGAATGTGCAAATGAACATTGGCTTTAGAACCCTCCATCCAACTATTCAATTTTTAGAATGGATTGGATTATCAGAGGCAACCAGACAGACAATCCCTGGTGTACAAGACTGATTTTATTTTTTAATTATTAGGCGGAGTTCAGAAAGATCAGGATGACAGGGAATAGGATGGAGGCTTCATTTGGATTTGGTAGCTTCTGTTTATATTAGTAAAGCAGAATAAAAATTCCAAATTGGATCATTTTCCAATATAATGGAATTTTGGGAAGAATTAGTATAAAGAGAGACGAGTCTGTCAGCAGGATAATTCTGACATTTGAACAGATTGGATTCAAATTTGATATGGTCAGAGAAATCAGATAAAGTTTTAAAAATTGGCTGGATCTTTCTAGAAGCTGCTGGGAAAAATATTTCAGAAAAATTTCCCTAATGTTCTCTTATGGGAGAAGCAGTTGGGCAGTGTGCAGGAATATTGCTGACTGCTCAGTTCTGAGTCTCCCTGTTGTGATCCTGGCCCTGGAGGCTGATTTATCTTTGCATGCTGATTCGGAGGATGATATGGAGGTGGAGGAAGCTGTCACGAGCTATGTGCCAGAGGGGTGTCTTCACTGAAGAGTCAGCAAGAACTGACAGTTGCTGACCTGTCTATGGACCCCAGCCAAACTGAGAAGGAAACAGAGGCCGATAACAATGAGGGGGAGCCCCTATTGGATGCAAGAGAGAGAGACGTAGGAGACTTCGTAGAGAACAGCTATTGCCACGTCCTAAGAGGTGTGGTCAGGAGATATAGGGCCACACCCTACAAAGTATAAAAGGGGTGTGACTGGGCTGGAAAGGCGTGGTGAACAATTTGTTGGCGTTTTGGGTGCAGTGGAGTTACAACTGTTAGTTTGGAGTTTTTGGACAAGAGTCTGCATTCCTGCATTAGCCTGCTGGCTGTCTGCCAAGACCTTTGGAACATTGCCCGGTAACTGATATACGCTTTGGAAGAGAACTATTTATTAAAGGTCCAGCTTCATTCTCTCTAGTCAGGCTATTTGAGCCTCTGCAAGGCCACTCGTGGGAGGGGACAGAACACTCCCTTTTGAACCTCCCCTTCCTCCTGTAGCCCTCAGCAGTACTATTATTAAAGTGTGAGAAAGAATTCCAGAAACCATGATCTCTATACCCTTTTTATCTTGTTTTTAAAAAATTGTATGAAAAGAGCTACTTGTAAGATATCTGGCCCTCATTTCAATACAAAGTTTGCCTTAGATATTACATACAGACACACAAACATATACTGCAGCCAAGGATACAATATAATACAGATCCTTATCCAGTTTTCACTTTAAAATGGGATTTGCTGTCCATACCTGTACACTTGAATCAGAAATGTGTGTTAATTAGAGCTATGCAGGATTTTAGAATCAAAAGAAAAAATACGCTCTGGCATGCACATGATTGTGCACCATTCAGCAGTTTTTTTTTTAAAGCAGTTGAGTCTTTTCCTGGAATCATTTAAGGATAAGGAGTTACCCACAGGTGCTACTTGCATGCTCATATGGGCTCCTAAACACCCATTTTCCTTAGAACTCAAAAGCTCTGCATAGCCTTGTTACCAGTAACCCGATCTGAGTTATTTCTTCAGCAGTTATTTCTTCTATCAAAGCTATAAAGAGGATCCTTTCCTCGCAGAGCAGAATGCCTGCAATTGTCAATTTAGAGTTTAATGAATTCATTTTCCAAAGTTCAGGTTTACAAATGTGGACAAACCTGCTTTAATGTTTTTTCTACACAAGAGTGCTAGCAGACTGGTTAAAACATAATTTCAATCTTAATTTATGTAACACATTTTGCATGGTATGTATCCTTACAATTTATATTGCCCGTTTCCTAATATGATTTGATTGACTATCGTTAAGTATTGTACCTTATGATTCTTGACGAATGTATCTTTTCTTTTATGTACACAGAGAGCATATGCACTAAGACAAATTCCTTGTGTGTCCAATCACACTTGGCCAATAAAATTCTATTCTAGTCTAGTCTAGTCTAGTCTATTCTGAATGCTGTTCAAAAAAGCTATAATTCTTAGGCTTTCTTATGCCACATCCCCCAAACCTAATTTTCTCAGCATAAAAACATTTTATTCTTTAATATAGTTTTTTAAAAATTATTTTAGAACTATTTATTTGAGAAAAGCGGCTATATTAATTGAAATAAATAAGCAACACACAGTTCTTGAACAATGAGTTTCAACTTCTTACAGTTTCTGGCTTTCTTACAACAGGAAGTGAAAACTGGAAGCAAACTAGTCCTCTTTGCCATTTTCAACTGAGCAAACCTCCTCATCTTTTACCAGCTACAGAACTTTTAATATCTTCTACTTATTGACTCCTTAAGCCAAAAGCGTTCTTAGGTGAACCTCTGCCTACCATATAGTTATTAAAGTTGAGGGAGAATTTTACTACAAGCTGGTTTATTGACAGTCATGTGCCATACCCTCTATATATCTTACCAAAACTAACAGGGATAAGCCTTCACATAAGCCACAATAACAGAAAGAAAAGACAACTTAAAATAGAAGAGATTTGGAGTAGAGTTTGAGAGAAGTTCAAGCCTCACACACTTCAAAGACATTTTAAACATTTTAAAAGGAGCTGTGAAAGAAGAGATCATCTTCAGGTTGAAGGGAAGGAACAGAAGAGAAACAAAACTGTGCTTAGCAAAATAACTAATAACATTTATTGACTAAGTGGGGTGGGTTTTGAAATGGCTGCAGGGTAGGCTGAGGTACAGAAAGGGAGCAGGAACGAAGAACTGAATCTGAATCTAAAACACAAAGCTGACAGAAAGTTGTCTGCAGGAGGTGACTTCAACAAACACTGGGACAAGGGTCTAAACGAGGTGAAATGGGGCTGGGTTCCTGTAATTCTTCTCACCCTTCGTGCTTCACTCTGAAATTTTACAGCCTTTTTGGTGTCAGCAACAGCCCTCTCCACAAAGCCTACTGACTGGTCCATATTGCTCTCTATGCGGTCAATCATGGCTCCCTTGAAGAGGAAGAAGATGGCAGAAGCCAAAGAGAGAGGCAGAAGCAAAAGTGTAAACTGGCAAAATGGCGGAGAGTGCCAAGCTGGAGGTCTGTAGGAGAGGCTCACCTTGCGTGCCCTAGTCTTATATTTTAAAGCCTTCTTGGTTTCCTCACGTGCTTTCTCTATGTGGTCCATGGTGTGCATCATGTTGAGTTCTATATTATCTACAATTTCACCCTGTGAAATTTTAAAAAGGTAAAGAGAAAGAACATGAATACACTAGAAAGTTACCCCCAGCTTTCCAGCAATCCTGCCTCTAGACAGACTTGAATTTTTCTCTGGTCCAGCCATCCTTCCATAACACTGCTTTCTCTCTCCCCAAAGCATGTCAATTCATCATCTTAGTTACTGTAGGTGTCTCTCTGGGTAAGAATTTGTTTCAGGTCCACAGACTTTCAGCCACAATAATCAAGCATAAATTCCCTTACATTTTCTGCCTCCCTTCCAAACTAGATTTAGGGTCTAAAACGGGTGGGTTCTAATTTTTTTTACAACCGGTTCTGTGGGTGTGGCTTATTTTGTGGGCGTGACTTAATGGTCATGTGACAATTATTTAGGATTTAGCAGAGGTACTAGTCTACCAGGCTTTTAACTGCTTGCAGAGCTGTACCAATTTACCCATTTATTTTTTGCAGGCACTGGTCTACCCATTTGTAGGCACTGATCTACTCATGTATTTTTGTAGGTACTGGTTTACCCATTTATTTTTGCAGGCACTGATCTATTCATGTATTTTTGCAGGCACTGGTCTACTCATTTGTTTTCTTTTAACACTGATCAGCTGTAGGGTGGCCCTTTGAAGCCCAGCGGCAAGAGTTTAAGCAGTTTTTTTCCCTCTAGCCAATCAGCTGGGACTCAGGAGGCAACAATAGATTGGGGGTGGGGCCAAATAAAAGGTAAGAATAATGGGGGGGTAGGGTGGGGCGCAGGCAGGTGTGTGTGTGGGGGGGCAGAACCGGTTCGGTGACAACATATTGTCACCACTATCAGCTTGGGCAAACCGGGAGGAACCCACCGCTGGTCTAAAAATATACTTACCATAAACTGACTTGATTGCCATCTCCTCAGCAATGCATTGTGAGCAAAAAACAAGAAAAGACCCTTAAAGACTGACATCAAATACTATTAAACTGACTGCTTTTCACCCATAACTGATTCTAACAAGGATTGTGTTAACCATCATCATCACGTGAAGGGCCTTTTGAAAAAATTCAAATTATAGTATAACTCATTAAAATAGTGCAATGCAGTACGCAAAAGTGTAGATAAATCTTACCTCTGATACCATATCCAAGTTATTTCAGCTATGTTTCTAGCCTCCTATTATATATGCACAGCCAACCAAACCATAATGCAAATCAATAAGCCACAAAATTTGATAGTATGAGCTACAGCATTCAAAGCCATGCTTAAATAAATTCAAGTAGGCCTGCTCTGTCACATTAAAAATGGAGTGTCTTTAATCAAGTTTTAAATTTGCCTTCTCTAGTGTCTTTTCAGCTGTAATGAACACACAGCTGTAATTAACATTAACTGATTAACAGAGTTGGATGGGATCTTGCAGATTTTCTAGTCTGGTCAGGCAGGAAACTCTATACCATTTCAGACAAATGATTGTCCAATCTCTTCTTAAAAACTTCCAGTGTTGGGAGTGTTAATTAGAATTATTTGATTCCAAAAACATAATACCTTAACTGAATCTCATTTGCTATTTTGCCATCCATTCACTCAATTTCAAGCTAATTTTTTTCCAGTCAATTTATGTCCCAGTTTTTCTCCAACACTTCAAGGAGTATTCCTTTTCCAATTTTATTTCCGTAATCCCATGTATAATGGATTAGGCCAGTGTTTCTGAACCTTGGGAACTTTACAATGTTTGGACTTTAACTCCCAGAATTCCCTACTTAGCATGCTGCTTAAACTTGCCAAGATTGAGAAACTGGCTGAGAAATAATGACTAGCCCCAAATTACCTAATGGGTTTCTCTGGCTGACTGAGTAACAGAAGCAAGTCTCCCAGGTTTAGATCAACATCTCATCCACTGCATACCTTCTTAAATCCTTATATTCTGAACAGTCTATTTTGGATTTGGATTTCCCATGCCTAAGTTTTCCCTTATTTTATAATGACAATGCTGTTGAATGCCTCTTTCTTCCTAAGCTCCTGGTGTATTATACAGAAGGCTTAGTCTTATTTGGGGAACACACATTGCTCTTTTCTATTCATATTTTGCTTCATCTGGAAATGATAATGCCAGATAATCTGGAGCACTGTCAATATGACAAGACCTTTAGGTGGACTGATAGGAAATGTACTCATTGTCCTTTCCCTTTCCTGGTTCTTGCAAGGATCTATCATTTCAGTCCCCCAAGGTGATTGTTTTTTTTCTGAAACAGGTGTTCTTTTAATTTTCTTGGCTATTTTTCCAGCCTCCTTCCACCAAAAGTCAGTTACCTGATTTTCTACCAGCATGGCAATGTCCACAAACATGTCATGAAGCTCCCTGATGCTATTCTCAAGCCGCAGAATATCTTTATGTCGTCCCTCAATTTCACTCAGCGCTTGCTTCGAGATCTGGGAATCCATGATCTAGAGAAAATACAGAGACCATTGCATGGAAGAAATGCCTTTTAATAATCCCAAACAATATTCAACAGATGCTTTCTTTTGCCCCAATATAGCATCTTCTAAATGCTAAATTTTATTGATAGATAGATAGATAGATAGATAGATAGATAGATAGATAGATAGATAGATAGATAGATATGGATGGATTCAGTGGTGGGATTCAAATAATTAAACAACCAGTTCTCTGCCCCAGTGATTTCTTCCAACAACCAGTTCACCAAACTGCTCAGAAAGTTAATAACCGGTTCTCCCAAAGTGGTGCGAACTGGCTGAATTCTACCACTGGATGGATGGATGGATGGATGGATGGATGGATGGATGGATGAATGGATGGATGGATGGATGGATAGATAGATAGATAGATAGATAGATAGATAGATAGATAGATATTTCACTTTCACTTCCCATCCAACTCATTCATCTTTCTACAATCAATAACACTTAATGTCATTCAGGATAACACTCCAACCATCCTTCTTGCAATTCATCAGCATTTAGGATCGTAAAGTTATTTCTTATGAAACCCCACTAGCCTGCTTCACATACACACTCACCCCAGAGGTGAATATCGATGGATTCCCACTCTCTAACATTTCCTCTAGTTCTTCATCTGTGGTATTTTTTCCAGCTGTATCCCAGGGGAAAGAGAGAGAATGTCAATTTTTATAATATGAATGAACATTGTTCATACACATTGTAAGAAATAACACACAATAATAATAATTTCATTTTTGCACTTTTCTGTTCTCAGATCCAGGCAGGAGGAAATGTAATTCGTAACTAACTAATGACACTAAATTACAACAGTCATTATTCTGTTGTAATTTATTGTTCCATAAAAGCACATCCAAAGTGTATGAAATGAAAATAATAAAAAAAGAAAATGAGATACAGTATTAATTTTAATGTGAAGGATAATATGTTTATTATACATTTACTAGTTTACAGAAAACATTTGATAGATTTGATGATCACGCATTTTGTATAAACAGTCGAAGATTGGTAAAGGAATACAAAAGGAGAGATTTGCGATGAAAATAAAGCACACATGAAAATATATAGAAGGCTTAGCAAATGGTTCAGCACTGAGCAAGAAGACAGCCAAGAATGTCTGTTGTCACTCAATTTATTTAATGTTTTTTTATGGGTGAATACTTTGGACCAGGGGTCTCCAACGTTGGCAACTTTAAGACTTGTGAACTTCAACTTCCAGAATTCCTCAGCAAAGCTTCGCTAGCAGAGGAATTCTGGGAGTTGAAGTCCACAAGTCTTAAAGTTGCCAAGGTTGGAGACCCCTGCACTAAAGATAAAGCCACATGTAGCTTTTCTCCCTAATGGTCTTTCCTAATCCAGATCTTCAGGTCTTCCAATGGTGCATCTGTTGCTACTATAACTGAATCCATCCATTTTTCTGGTTTGCATAATATACTAATATTATCAAGTCAGCATCTTGAAGATTCCAATTTTCATTTCAAAACTATTCCTACTTCTTAAGGCTAAAAAAGGTAGGACAGGTTTAAAACATGAGCAACAGCCAACTGATTTTCAAAAATCAGCAGTTTAGGATGCAGGTAACTAAAATAAAGTCTAGAGATGAAGTTTGCATGGCATTCTTTTGCTGATACCTGTCCAGCAATATTGAAATGAGTATCTAAATTCAGTGCCATTGAAATGTCATGAGAGATGAATGGCCAATATCAAATAAATGGTGCAGAGCCATTTTCTCAACTTGGACCCTTGCAAAGGGTGTATATTTTGACTCCCATGATTGGAAATATCATAAGGAGAATTCAACAAGAAGATTCCGGAAGATCGCAAGTCTATGTAATACCTATTAAAAGAGTTCCATTTTTAAAAACAAGGCAGAATCATTTCTCTTCCAAGCTTTCAAGATCCTACATTACTCAGGTGATGTGTAAGGCAAATAGAAAAAGCCTTACTGATTTCCAGCTGCCGTTGGATCCTCCCTTTACTCCGTTCCCGGAAGTCAACCTGTGCCTCATTGTATTTAGTCATCACCTCCACAAATTTTCGGGAAAGAACTGAATGCTGGTGGATAAGAAATAAGTTATGCTTCAGTGACCCTGGCTTTCATTCCATTTCATAAAATCAACAGCCTTTGTTTTGTTTTTGGCTTTTTGGTACATGAAAATTTAAATATTTATTTTATTTATTTATTTATTTATTAAATTTTTATACTGTCCTTCTCCCGAAGGACTCAGGGGGGTGTATAGCAATATAAGATACAAAATTTTAAAACAGTTTAAAACAAATTAAATATTTTGGCCCTTCAGTTAAAAACCCACAAATTTAAAAAAGCCCATCCAAATTCTTATTGAGCCAGTCCAGCCTGTTGGAATAACAGAGTCTTAAGGGCACGGCAAAAGGTATGCAGATTGGGAATCATACGTATCCCTGGGGGCAATTCATTCCAGAGGGCGGGTGCCCCCACAGAGAAGGCTCTCCCCCCTAAATTAAATATGCCTTAATTTGTGTCTAAAATAGTTACTAAATAACTTCTAGCTAACTTATTTTTTCCTTTTATTTTGAAAAACATGAAAAATCATTACTTCTGTTTGTTCCCAAAAACCACTTTCAAGGTGTTTAAAATCACTACATTTTTGTCAAAGCATTAAAAACAGCTCCCATCCCGCAGTCCTTCAAAATTAAAAGGTATTTTGTGTCTGGTAATTCACTTGCTACGTTTGAACCGTCACTTTCCTTTACTTCCCCTTTAATTAAAGCTGGGTTTCAGTGCTTAATTTGGACATTGGAACATAAGCCCTAGAGCTTCTCATGAAATATGCCTAGGAATCTGAACATGCTAGCCCTCATAATTTCAACTGGGATTGGAATCAAGGTTATGTACATGAGCGGACAAGGGCTTCAGCACTAGCAATTCAACATTGCGTCATCAAAAAATAAGGTTCTGTCTCATCCTTATCATTCTGTATCATTCCCTTACCCCTTGCTAACAGCTGGTGAAGTCATTTTAATCTAACCACCGTGGAGCTCCACTTACCTGGGACTTCCGTATCCGCAAGTCAGCCGACGATCGAGCTGCATCCTGCTCTATATTCTGCTCCATATCTGAAAAGAAAAATGAAGAGGTATCACAGTCTGAAAGGAATTCTGGCTGCATTCTGCAGAGTTAATCCCTTCTTTGGATTGTATTTAAGGGGCTTCCATTGATTCTGTTGATACTCTGTTCTAGCCTGCTTCAGTGGGATTTAAATCTAATTTAAGGGTTTTATGATGTGGGAATTTTCTACAAAGTTTATATAGCGAAAATTTTAATCTAAATTGTTTTCACGGTTGTATCCTCAGGGTGGGATTGTTTATCAATGAGAAATTATTAGAAACTTTTAAAATAAATAGTTAAAAGATATCTAGATAGGAATAAAGGCATGGATAAAGATCACTCTCTTTGTGCCATATAAGTAAACATTCAGTTTTTCAACACACCTAATTGCAGAGGAAAAGACAAGAAAAAGCTTAAGAAAAAAAATACCAATTTCAGAATGGACACTAGTACAGTATTGTACTGTAGTGTAGATTGACTGAATTTGTGATATTTCAAAACAAAGGAAATAGAATGCAGATCTAAACTGGGAAGAATAGAAGCTCATAATGACTTCTAATTAAACCCAGTTCTATATTCTTGTAAATTTAAGTTGCTTGTTAGCATTTGGAGCAGCAGGTTGTTCAGCTAGGAAGAGCAAACCTAATGGGGATTTCTTAGCTTTGAGCATGGATTTGGTTTTGGTACTTAAAGAGAATAGTACCCTCCCTTCATGTAATGGCTACAAAACTTCCCGAAGCTGGGCATCCTTCATTGGGGTTGGCTTTCAACTCCACACATCCAGAGGGCAGAGAGACTGGGGAAGGTGTCTATAGAATTTGTAATATGCTCACATGACTTGCATCTGGCATGTAAAGGCAACTAAGTAAGCAACAAACGTTTATGCAACTCAAATAAAATTTAGTAATTGTTTAAATAATACTGTACAAATAAAACAAACCCAGCCTGTTCCAGGAAGAGGTTTCTTACTTTTAAGCTTGTTTCGAACAGCATTGGCCGTTTTCTTGATTTCTGTTGTCAGCTGCTCCAGATCATCCTTTGTCTCTACAGAACACAAATAGATTTCCTCTAGTAGGAAAATAGCAGTAAAGATCCATTCTCCGCTGCACTACACATAGCACCTCCCCACCCCCAGTCTGGATGAATCAATTCAAGTATAAAAGGGGAAATATTTTAGCCTCTTCCAGAAGCTGCAACCATCTTTCTCCTTCTACCTGACACAGAGTTAATCTTTAAAGAAAATTGGGGAGAAGGGTTTAGGACCAGAATTTTCAAACAAAAGTTTGTGAACACTGCATCCTACTCACTTGGTTCAGGGATAGGAGCAGACAGGATAATGCTGTAGAGCTTTTTGGCCTCTTCTACGCTCTTTGAAACTTTGTCAATATTCTGCCGAGTCTCTTCAATCTGCAAATTATGAAGAGATGCTGAGAAGAAATCACTGCCACAGGCCAAGAAGGGAACACCAAATTCCATCAAGTGAGCTCAAAGCTCATTTTCATTACAGGAATTCATGTAGAAACACAGCAATAGCAGCAGCCACGACTGTCGTGCATGTAGTGGAGAGTGCTTTCTTATCATTGGAGGCAATTGTGTGACATTCCTGTCTTATTCTGCAGGCAGGGACTTGAAGGGTGAATTTTACAAAACAAGGCAGACCTTTCCCCTTCTTCTGCATCAAGCAAAAGTGCAATTCATCTTCTATCTACCCCCACCATCCCCGCTACAAAGCTGAAAAAAATAAATCAATATTCAGTTGAAGTATTCTATTCTTTTCAGCAATGTCAGTAAATGTGTGAACTTCACTTCTGGTCTGTACAACTGAAAAGTTCTCTCTTATAAGGTATTTTGATCTATCAGTAGAATCAGTTTCCCTGTTGTGGCCCATTAGCTGCCCCAGAACATTCCCAGATGGCCAATGTAGAAAGCATAAGCATATATATATATTTGTTTTCTGAGGTTTTCGTGGGTGTTTGTATGTAGGTCTTTGGTTATTTGGGTCTTCTCCCGCATAGAATTGGAAGTATCTTGGCGACGTTTCAACGAAGTCTCATTCGTCATCTTCAGGCTGGTGTTCTCGGCTTCATGCTTCCAGAAGCAATGTGCTCCTGGAAGCATGAAGCCGAGAACACCAGCCTGAATATGACGAATGAGACTTTGTTGAAACGTCGCCAAGATACTTCCAATTCTACGCAGGAGAAAACCCGAATAACCAAAGACCTACATATATATATATATTCTTACTTATATTCTTACTTATATATTCTTACTTTTCGTAGGTTTAATGTGTGTTTTTCCTTTAAGCCAGGTTTTTCCTACGTAGCCAAGATTTTTCTGGAACCACAATTGAGCGAAATCACATTCACTACTTTTTGGGTTCTTTCTCCATCTTTTCATTCTGGCAGTAAGCAATATCTCCCAGAATGCAGCACAAAATTTTGCTTGTTGCCAGAATGAAAAGATGGAGAAAGAACCCAGAAAGTAGTGGATGTGATTTCGCTCAATTGTGGTTCCAGAAAAATATTGGCTACATACTGTATATGTTTAAACGCAATATTTTAAGGATTATGTTCACATTCACTCTTTATCGCTTCATGAACACTAATGCAGAATTCAGATCTATATGTTCTTCGCTGCTCATAACATCACAAGTTTGCCTCACTCCATCATTATAATTATTATCATCCTCAACGACTCCTCAAGGCAAGGAGATGTTGTTTCCTTTGTCATAGGTAGCTGCAGACCAGGGGTGAAATCCAGCAGGTTCTGACAGGTTCTGGAGAACCGATAGCAGAAATTTTGAGCAGTTTGGAGAACCAGCAAATACCACCTCAGGCTGGCCCCAGAGTGGGATGGGAATGGAGATTTTGCAATATCCTTCTCCCAGGAGTGGGGAGGGATTGGGGATTTTGCAGTATCCTTCCCCTGGAGTGGGGTGGGAATGGAGATTTTGCAGTATACTACCCCAGGAGTGGGGAGGGAATGGGGATTTTACAGTATCCTACCCCTGGAGTGGGATGGGAATGGAGATTTTGCACTATCCTTCCCCTGCCACGCCCACCAAGTCACACCCACCAAGCCATACCACGCCCATCAACCGGTAGTAAAAAAATTTGGATTTTCCCACTGCTGCAGACCTAGTATTAGCAGTTAATATTGTGGGGAAAATGGTGCTCGTTATCACAAGGGCCCTCCGGTAACCCTTTTTTAAGCTTAAAACTTTTTTAGGCTATACCAGACATAGTCATTTTTTCTTTTGTCAAAGATTCCAGGTTCTGCTTTTTATTTCAAAGGCACTGGAGATAAGAAATATAGCAGCAGTGATGACTGTAGTTTATTTTGCCCAGCATCTCCTTTGAAAATTTTGGCCTAAGAAAATAGCAAGTGATGGAAGTTGCACTGCTTCTTTTATTGCTTCCTGCCACCTCTCTCTATCCGTTTGCCTCTTGCTGATCTTCCAACAGGCCCACAGCAAGGAAAGAGGGCTATTGAGAATATACTGACCAGAGCCTCCCATTTAGTAAAATAAAAAATGAGATGGGAATCAGGAGCATTCTACCAAGTCTGATTCAAATAAAATAGCTCTTTCAAGTCTCTTCTTCCTGAACTTTAACCAGTAGGACATTATATAAGATCCGAAATTGAAACTGGTGTCCAAGTTCAATTCTCTCTTTAATTTTTCTCCCAGACTAGGGATAAGCTGAAAACCTGTGGAGAAGGTCTTACACTCACTCTGACTCTTGCTACATTAAATGTATGAACTCCACTCTCGAGACTTTTTTGGGGGGTGGAGGGAGGGGGAACAACATACTATAAGGAAAAAAATATATCTGACCTTTGCCCAATCTGCTAAAGAAGCTGGAACTGGCTACCTCTGTTTCAATCAGGACTACTGGAACCAAGCAATCATTTGCTCATTGAGATCGTTCCACCAGGATTCAGTGGCAAAATGGCTGTTAGCCAAAATTAGCAGTAGAAATGGGAGGAGGAACCCTCTGAGAGTCAAAATGATTACATCTCCACCCTTAAAGAATTCATAAAGTGCTTCCCAAGCTGGAAAAAAAATGCCAATTTGGGGACCATTCTTGATCACATTACCACATTTCCAATGACCTTTGGTGCCCCCCAGGAGATTACCCTATTTTTCAGAGTATAAGACACACCTTTTTACACCCCCCCCCAAAAGGGGGTGAAAATTTAGGTGCGTCTTATACACCGAATGTAGCCCTGCCCACCCACTGGCCCCTATCCTTTGCCCTCTGCCTCCCAGCAGTTACCTCCTTGCAAACAGCAAGAAAAAACAGCCCTATTTAGCTTCAGTATAGGCTAATTAGCACAAGTTGATTAGATTGGCCTCCCGACTCTCAGCTGATTTGCTCTCAGCTGTTTTGCGCAGGCTCTTTTGCAAGCTCTTGTTTTGCAAGCTCTTTGCTTGCTGCAAAGAATGCTGGAGAAGTTATTTTTCCCTAGCTAAAACGAAACTGAAAGTAAAGCAGGCTCTGCTGCAACATGACAAAATGAGACAAAATGATTTCTTTTTCTTTTTGCTCACCAAAAAAGATAGGTGCAAACAATGGGAAATTTAGGGCAAAGAGGAGAGTTCAAGATTTTAAAACACAAAAGAAAAAAAGGTCTATTTAACTAGGGAATTGTAATAATTGAGATGCTATTAATTGTATATTGTGTTGAAAGCAGAAATGGTTAAGTTATGGTTTGGAGGAATATATGGGGGAAATTATTTGGTTTATTGTTATTGGTAAATATAATTAATTGATTTATAAGAAATTGGATTGCATGAAAATAAATGGAATATTCCTGTTCATATTGATTAATATACAAAAAAGATAGTTATAACTAATTGATTTATATAAAAATGTTGAATTTGTATTAAACAATTGTAATATTAAATAATTAACCAATGTGGGAATGGATATAAAAATAGATGACAATGGGAAGGGGTATAATATAGAATAGAAGGGAAAAATTGAATTTGATTAAGATTAGAGTTGAGAATAAAGGGTAATATTGGTTTTTAAAAAAAAATAGATGAGGAATAAATATGGCAAAAAGGAAATATAGAAATTGTAAATTTAATTGAAATGACTAAACACTGTTTAAATTTGTGAACCGGCCAAATACTCTGTTCAAAGAAAATACATTGTATGTTTGTATGTGTGCTTGTCTAAAAAATAAAAAAAACCTTAAAAAAAAACCCCTAAAAGGTAGGTGTGTCTTATAGTCCGAAAAGTACTCTAAGTGGGTTAATTGCAGCCCATGGCTCCTCCAGCATTAGTCTCTTTTGGTCTCTGAAGTTTTTGCATCTCCTCAAACAAGAGCTTTCACGGCACAATTAAATAAATCTCACAATGTTCCACAATTCTATTACTCTGAAGCCCCATCTTTAATTTCAGAGCTGCTTTTTCTTTTCTCAGCAATGTTTACCTCTGAAAAGAATTCATCCATGAAAGCAGTGTTGTCAATAGCAATTTCCAATTCATCTTCGGCTTCATCATCGTCCTGCTTCTGTAAAGAGACAAATAACACCAATTAGAATCATATGGTTCTTGATTTCTTAAATCTGGCCTGGTGAAGGAAAAATGCAGAACCTACATTGATGGTATTCACATTGACAGAATGATAATAATCAAGTATATTAATTTTTTAAGCCACAGAAAGACGTGCAAGTTGATCAACATGAGGAAATCATAAAAACTGTCTCCTGCAGGTGTCAGCACCAGAAGTGACATCTTTCTTCTTCACAGTGGTGAGGCCTTTTGTAAGGACATAAACCCAGCCAAATTCTAAACACATTTGGAAATGTTCAATTTAATTACTTTATTTATTAGAGACCTTCAAAACAGCAAGCTTAATTTGACACATAGTAAGTTTCACTTTCTTCAGATTTAAGAAATTTTAAACAGACTTAAGAATTTAAAATAATATGCAATTAGTCAAAGGCAAAAAAGGGATTTTAAAGAGATTGGGAGTCCAGAGAGATTTGAAATATTGATTATTTTTGCTATAAGACTTGCAAAGCAAATATATACCCTGTTTCCCCCACAATAAGACATCCCCTGATAATAAGCCCAATCGAGCTTTTGAGCGCATGGCAATAAGGCCAAGCACTTATTTCAGGATTCAAAAAAAATATGACAGGATCTTATTTTCGGGGAAACACAATAATTAAATAATAAACTTATGGAAATGATTGAAATGGAATTAAACCTGTTAAAAACTGAAGGTTTATACAGATTCCAAATAGACACTAGAGGGAACTAAAGAACCAGGCAGCAAAGAATTAAAATGACTAAGCTGGCCATAGTATAACCTTGTGTTATTTTAAAGAGTTTTTTTTAACTGGACTGAAATATTAATAACTAACATCTCAGAAAGAGCAGAGATTTCAATAGATAAACTTTTAGCATATGGTGAGAAAACTTTTAAAAACTTTTACCTGACATAGACATTATAGAATTTGAAAGTATGGAAAACAACAAAATTGAAATTACTAAAATGGGAACACAAAAGCCAAATCAAGAAAAGGATCTTGACACAGAACAGCTGCAACAAAAAATTGTGAAGCCTCTTTGTGGGATTTACAAAGTAAGCTGATAAAAGCTTTGAAGACTCCTTTTAAATGCTAAAGAATGATGAAATATCAAATCCTGGATGTCACAGAACTAATTTAAAGGTCAAGATTGTACAGAGCAAAAAGAAAGCATATAAAGTTTGACTATTTGATCAGAGATAAACTATTTGATATTTCTGGCAACTCCTAATTGGTTTTTTGCTGAACTAGGATTAAAAAGATGATGATTTCTAAATTGTGTATAGATAAAAGTTTATGTGGAGAAAAAAATGTATTTTTTACTTTAAAAGAGGATAAAAACAAGTATATTGGCTTCTGCTCAGTGTGATGAAGGTTGGAAGCCACTTATTTAACATTTTCTTTCTTGCCTTTTTCTTTTCTATGTTTTTCTTTTTTTCTGTACTTTCTGAACTTTTCCTTTCCTCTTTTCTTCTAGTTTAGTTTGTATTAGTTTTTATTGTGCTTATTAAAAGTGTCAATAAAATTATTAACAAAAACGTGAAAAGACAATAAAGCTAGAGAGAAATGGCACAGACCTTGCATTCCACTTTGCCACTCATATCAAAGCCAGAGAGAGTTGACAGAAACAGAGTTCAGTTCGACACTCATAAATTACAATAACTTCATAGCATATGCCAACCATGATTTAAAGGATATAAAGCCTGCCTGAATTATTATTATTATTCTAGCCCAATAATGGTTAAGTGGCTCTAGAAGTGCTATAAATCACTAGCAAGGAAATAATCAGAGACAGACAATCATGTCAAAATAATACACTTTTAAATTATTGCTGCAGGTTATCCCATCCTGATGCTCTCAGGTGTGTCCCTGCCCATTAATTATGCTGACAGAGTCCAAGAGCATTTTATCTTAAAACATAACAATGACATCAGGCTGAGCATCACAAGTTTGTGTGTTCCTCCATTCTGATAAACAGTTACAGACTAAGAAAGTGCCCCAAGTCCATTATAGGAAAATTTAACAGTAGGACAGGAAGAGGAAGAATCAAGATGTATTTAGGCAGATACTTACTCTATCTCTGTTCTGATTCTAGCACTTAGTTCTACAGCCCTTTATTGAATGGACTGGAACAGTAGCTACAATCCCACTATTCTAGGTTGGTGCTGTCTGAGAAAAGGGGGATCCAGGCCTCTGCATGAAGAAACAAAGCTAAAAGCACCGCACCAATCTGGACTATGCAATAATCAAGATGAAGAGATGTTTGGAAATTGGGTCTGGGCTTATTTCCCTTGCATCCCCAGTTTTTACCCATCTGTACTAGGGGTGAAATCCAGCAGGTTCTGACGGGTTTTGGAGAACCGGTAGCAGAAATTTTTAGGAGTTTGGAGAGCCAGCAAATGCCAACTCTGGCTGGCCCCAGAATGGGGTGGGAATGGAGATTTTGCAATATCCTTCACCTGCCACGCCCACCAAGCTACGCCCACCAAGCCACACCACATCCACCAAGCCACGGCCACAGAACCGATAGTAAAAAAATTTGGATTTCACCACTGATCTATATCCATAATCACCTCTTCTTTTGCCCTGTGCTAACGTATGCTAGCTCTTCTTTTACAGTTAAAATGTAGAATATGGGGTGGTGGCGTTTACTGTGGCTTTCGTTTCCTTAAACATGCACACAAAAATGAATGACCAATTGGGGAAGTAGGTTGATTTGATCTTAATCTGCTCAATTAAGAAATAGTCTTAATTTAAACAACCGTAAAAGGGACATTTAAAAGATAGATTTTTGTTTTGCTTTTGGGGGAGGGGATTGCACAGAGCAGTATTCCAAGTCCACGTGTTTTGACGCTCAAATGTCAAGTTGGGATAAAGACAAACTTGGACATTTCTTTCTGTGCATATTTTCTCATTCTACGCAACTAGTTTCCACACATATTTTGTTTTTCAGTCCTCCAACTTTGTGTTTTGCATTCTAAGAGGAGAAAAGCCCAAGTGGTAAAAACACAATTCCTTACAATATATCCACAACTACTTTGAGGCCAGGTTTTTCATTAGCTAAAATTAGAGAAGACAGGTCATATATGGCATTATTTATTTATTTTCAACATTAACATAGTATCATCTCAATACAGTACTCTACCCGATTTACAAACATTCAAAACACCATTAGACATTCAGTTTTAACTATTCACAGAGAAAAAAAAAAGTGAATAAAAAAGATAGCAAAATATTAATCCTAATCTACTGATGGAAAGGTGGCAGGTAAAAGATTTTAATATTTTCTCAAAATCAGGGGTGGGTTCAACTTACCTTTACTACTGGTTCTCAATGGGACCGCGCGCAAGCGCAGAAGCTCCTGCGCATCCACAGAAGCATTTTGATGATGTCAGGGTCAGTGGGCGGAGCCTCCCGCCGGTTTTAATACCGATTCTATAGAACCGGTGCAAACTGGGAGCAACCAACCACTGCTCAAAATGTCCTCTACCACTGCCCCAAATTCTTAGCCTCTTTTTTTCTTCATGCAATGGCAATATATCTGCTATGTCTGATTTTGTCGCACTTCAAATATCAAAGGATATGCACAGGTTGCAATCCTGTGATAGTTATTCATGTTGTTATTCATTATTCATGTTGTTCATTGAGGAACATTAACATTAACATTAATATTAACATTAGCTAAACAATCTCCATCTTTGTAGCAATTTATCCTGTCTTAGGTAGAAAAGTTGCAAAAGGATGCCAGGTGAAAGGATTTTAAGTCACAAAGTCAGTTGATTGGAATTTAAATGGCACAATGCCAAAAACTTTCAAAGGCCAGGCAAGTGCAACTTCCAATGTAGAATTGCAGACATATATATATATATGTCCTTTATTACAAACAAAAACACATATACAAGCTGGGGAAACAAACAGAACTAAGTGCAAAGAACAGCATCTAAAATGGCTAGAAGAAATTAAAAGATTGACACTTGGGGGCCAAGGATAAACCACCAGAGATATTGCTAGTTATCAAATTATCTTTGTTTGATAAATGGGCTTTCTTTCTCTGCTTATATTATTGAAATGATTATTCTACTCAGGGAGGTGCTGGAGGAGGAGATTACATGTCCTTTTTACAGAAACCAAAATCTTGAGAACAATATTTAACCTAATGTAACACTTGAGCTACTTCTCAAGTCACAGGGAAAAAACACCTCTCATTTTTGCCTGTATTCGTTGCTCTCCCTTTTCACTTCTCTATGAGCACCATATCCAGTGGTCGAATTCAGCCAGTTCGCACAATCGGGAGAACCGGTTGTTAACTTTCTGAGCAGTTTGGCAAACTGGTTGTTGGAAGAAATCCTTAGGGCAGAGAACCGGTTGTTAAATTACTTGAATCCCACCCCCAACCATCTCCAATAAGCATCTTCTATGCCCAACAATTTAAGCATTAAGTGATGATGATACAGAACCTGTTTGGGTGTCCGCAGGCCTTCAGGAATATGTAAAAGATACAGTACTATGGTGATGAACAGGCACATCTCAATGACCATTCAATCATTGAGAATATAAATATTTCTGGTAATTCCTGGTGATGATTGCCTGCCAGTCCAAAAATAAATCAAATATATTTACGTATTGCTGCCTAATTAGGCTAAGTTTCCATACTGCTGGAAACAGAGGGTTTGTCAAATCCTTCTCCATGGGGCAAACTTCTTTTCAGATAAATAGTTCCACTTCAAAATACTTCCATTTGTATGACAAAATAAATTTGGGAAGTACATATATTTTTCTTGCCTACAAGCCAAAAACAATGTGTGTAAAGAAGACAGAAGCTCCAAAGAAAGGAACAAGGAAGAAACATTTCCTACCTGTACTTTTTTTTAATGCAAAAAGTATATTAATCACAGGATCTCTTGAGTTAGGCTGGTGTCAGTGACCAAAAGTTAAATATTTCTTTTTTAAAAAATAGTCTTTATTCAACCTTTTTTAGTTTTAAAAGCATATTTCCATTTTTACAGCCTTCAACTATCAGTAACAATTCAAATTTCATAATTCCAATCTATGGCCTATTATTTTATACATTATCTATATCTTTAAATATATAGTATCTTTTACTATATTCTATTTTTGTTCTTCATTAACATCGATTTAATCTATTCATATATATAGTATATGTATATGTATGTATTTACATATTCCTTTTATCCTTTAACAAGTTTTATTGTATTTATAAATATATATACTTTTCAATTTAACATACTTTCTATATCATCTTTATGCATCAATTTCACATCTCTTTTTAAGCCATTGATACCACATATTCCAACTCTTGTAATACTGATTCCTCTCTATCTTTAAACTCCATGGTTAATTTATCCATTTCTGCACAATTGAGGACTTTTTTTATTATCATTGTGTTTGTTTTCTTGTTTCCAATTCTGGGCAAATAAGATTCTTGCTGCTGTTGTAATATGAAGTATAATATATTGAGACCTTTTGCTTAATAATATATATTTCCTTTTATAATACAACTCTGGCTTCAACTCAATTTTTTGTTCTGTGATTTCTTCTAACCATTTTTTAATTTTCATCCAATATTTCTGGGCTTTCCGGCAGGTCCACCACATGTAATAGAATGTCCCTTGTTGGTGGTTACATCACCAACACTTTGGTGATCTGTTGGGATACATTTTGGTTAACCTAGCCAGTGGTAGATGCCAATGCTAAAACATTTTATAAATATTCTCTTTATATGATGCTTACATCATTAATTTATAATTTTTCTCCCATATTTTTTCCCAATATTCCAAATCTATATTATATCCAAAATTTTTGGCCCAGGATATCTGTGACCAAAATGTCAATGACCAAAAGTTAAATATTTCACACCCAACCTCTTATTGCACTTAATTCATTGTGTACTCCTTTACCCCTATTGAAATGGGTTTTTAGTAATATTGTGACTAAACTTGCCATCAAATCTCATTTCACAGTAAAACAAAATTTCATGCGAAATTTGGAATTTTGCTGAGAGAAAACATTAGTAAAGCAGGAATGTAAAAGTAAAAGGGTGAAAGATATTGACCAACGATGCTTCTCATGGAGTTTGTAATTTGCCACCACCACAACCACAGCAGTTCTGTACTATTTACCAGGAAATAGAAGGGAAAGACAAAATGTCATCTCACCAATGACTATCCAATGCCGAAAGAATCCAAGAACAAGCAAACTGAATAGTTCCCTTTTCCCAACATCTTTTACAGAAAAAAGGAAGGAGAGAAATACAGTAACCCAAACAGGCACAAAAAGTCTTTTCTCCGAGCAGCAGAAGTCCGGTTTCTGCAATGAAATGTTTTCAGAGTCTTACAAAATGGAGGTCAGAGGTTACATTAGTTGAACAGTCACTGAGTCATCTGGCTCAAAAGGAGCACAGCTAATCTCCCATCTAGTCCTGAATGTGCCTCACACTGAACAAGCAGCATTAGCAGACTGCGGTTAGAGGAGACTTGTTTGCTCTCACCACTTTTAGGAACACAACTACCTGCATATAATCACCTTTCCCTTTGGAGAATTTGTCCTTCTTCGAGCTTTTCTTGCAAAGCTGATGTGAGTGGGGCTAAGAACTTTCCTTCGTTTCCTCCTTCATCTTAACCTATATTTGTTTTACAAAGTGACACCGCAGAGATTCTCAACATTCTTATCCCTCTAACATATGTTTTTATAACACAGAAAGCAAACAGAGTCTCATCCCTTTCCCAGCATCACCCTGTGCCCCATGCTCTCAACAGGGTGGGAAAGGAGAAAATGCCCCATATCAGTCTTTGCAAGGAGCGTTTGCATTCTACATTTTTCAGCCTGAGAAAAAGCTGACCAGATGGCTGCTGTCCTTATTTAATTGCATTACACCAACATGCTTGACAAAGAAAGCCTTTAAGCTAATGAATGGGATGGGTAGGGGTGTGGGGTTGCACACTAGTTTGTACACAGAGAGAAGACCCCAAGTTGGGTTGAGGAGGATGGCAACTCTGGCCACCAATGTAGGCACTTGAGGGATGGCATTTTAGAATCCATTAAAATGAGATAGCCTACAGAACCATTTTGGTCCATATATGCAGTCACATTTGTAGTAAATATTAAATATTAAATATGCAAAATGTGAAAACAATGTCACACATGCATGCACACAAATAAGGAAATCATTTTGTGCACATTAATTTCAGCTTCTATATTTCTATGTCCTCTAGTAGTTACAGGACTGGAATGCATAGGATTTCCCATTTCTAAGAACATTCTTCTTAAGACATTCCCAGTCATAAAAATAAAAGGTGTGTATGTCAACATCGGCAGAGATACAAACTGCTATTTCCCTTTGCTCTAAGGGCATGGGGTGTGGAGAGGTTGCACTTGTCAATAGTGATTCATCCCTAGTACTGAAAACAGATACCTGGGCCCCATCCATCACACCAGAAACTCAAGGGAGGATGCTGTTTCTTACATGCCACTGAATTATTTTCTTTGAGGAGCTAAACAGTAGGATTGAAAGGCCACCAGAATGTCCTTCTGTGAATATGTTATTAATCCATTGCCTGTGAATATGTTATAAATCTCATACAGATGATCCTTAAATTATGGCAGTAATTGTGCCTGGAATTATAGTCATAAGTCATGTTGGTCATTAAGCAGGTCACCATGCAATCACACCCACTTTTATAACCTTTCTTGTGGTGGTCATTAAACAAATACCACATGTAAGTGGACCCATTGTACCCAATGGGCGTTTTGCTGGAAACCAGAAGTAAATGCTGGTTTCAGGCAAAACCATGTTAAATCATGGTCATAAGGGATGTTGCAAACTGCTGTTAAAGTAGGTGGCCGCCAAGCATCCAAAATATGATCACATTACTGCTGGGGGAATGACAGCCATTGGAACTTTGAAACCAGGTTGTAAGTAACTCTGAGGAGGTCTGTCATAACTCTGTTTGCTAAACAACCAAGTCATAAGCTGAGGGCTTCCTGTATATATTTCAACACTATCCCTGTTCTTGAATTCTTTGATACTAAAGAGCAAGTTAGGGACAGATTAAGTGCATATAATAAATATATTTATCCTGAGTAAATCAACTAAAACTGTATTATAGACCCGTAAAGATGACCTTGAAGGAAATATGCAAGCTTTGTTGCCAAGTTGACAAGAAATATAATATGTGTTATAAGTAAACAAAACAATCAGATAATATTAGGAAGTGGCTCTGGCAGATATCTCCCTAATTCATTGAACTATAAATAATAGGAGGAGGGTGAACATAATCAGATTTCTGAGGTTCTGTTATTATAGCTGATCTCAATAAAAATAGTTTTAACTTTCCTCTAGAGTTGATTTTTTGGTTTGTTGTGCTCAGTCAGGCTTACAGAAATGGCAGGGCTGTTGTCATTCACAATTGATATCCATATTTCTACCTAGACAGTATTCAAGATAGCCAACACAACATAATTTATAGGATTAAAATCTTATTAAAATGTTTTAAATGACTACTAATTCAAACTAATCTGCTTCAAATGAAAGGTTTTACTTCTTTTCCTAAAAAGCAGGACAGTGAGGCCAAGTACAATGTCTAAGGGAGTGCATTCCAATGCTTAAGAGCAACACAGAGACAGTATCTTTAACCAGATGAAGCACTGATCCCAAGTTTATTTATAATACCAGAAAAGATTATTGAGAAAAGGTGGATTATAGTTTGGCATGTTGAAAAATCAGCAGAACAGCTAAAATGAACATATCCCAGAACTACAAAAATGCAGGGATGAAGATTTGGAACACTTCTATCTATTAGCTTAAAATATTCTTCATACCTTCTGTTCCTCCTTTGGAGTTAAAGCCATATCTCAGCTAACGATTGTTACAGACTATATTTACTGACTTTTTCCTACCAAATACACAGTAGTTCTAGTGAGACACCAGTGCATTTGAATCTTGGAAATAAGACTGCTGCAAACCAATGCAGTCAATATTTTTATTCAGCTTTACAGGCTCACATTTTAGTACATCCTTCAATTTTTTTCTAGTCTCCCACACCTATTTTGTTGAAGGTCAAAAGTACTGATAAATGTACTAACATTCCACTTCCAAGATGCTGCCATTAATAGCAAAACCTTCTGTGGCAACTCTTGAAATTGAGTTTCCTTGGTACACACTACAGAACTTTCCCTGTTGGCAGGCATTGCCAAACACATATTTAACCAGTCTACAAATTAGGACCATATGGTTGATATAGAGTTGGAAGAAAAGAGCACAACACGCTGAGTTGCAGGATGGAACAATGTGAATATTTCTCAACTTCAGCACCTTTCAGATGTGAGAACTTCAGCTCCCAGAATTCTCCCATCCAGAATGTTGAACAGGACAATGACCAGATGAAGAAACAACAATGAGCAAGCTGGGGGAATTCTGGAAGTTGAAGTGCATTTTAA
This sequence comes from Masticophis lateralis, assembly GCA_030761175.1. Classification (NCBI taxonomy): domain Eukaryota; kingdom Metazoa; phylum Chordata; class Lepidosauria; order Squamata; family Colubridae; genus Masticophis; species Masticophis lateralis. The sequence goes on along the minus strand of JAUDYJ010000001.1, from coordinate 242,008,711 downwards.
AATTGCTGAAGTTGAGAAACCCTGACAATGGGGAACATGAACTGGAAGTACTAGATATTTCCATTATTGCACTAAGCACTCAAGATACTTTGTGTTTCTAAAAATAGGCTAATTAAAAACCAAGTTCTACAAGGGATGCTTTGCCTTTAATGAATCCTATATTTCCCATCTTTTTTATTAAGCTACGGTATAATCAGTCAGTTGACTTTTAATGTCACACAGATTCAAAAGGTAGAGTTCTTGGTTTAAATTCTGTTCTGTGAGCAGAGTAATGTTTCTACCCTTGGGAAAATCATTTAGTACAGAAAAAATGAAGTTATTTAAAAACATGTATAACCCTAACCCTAGCCTTCCTGCTTTCCATGATTAGGATATTGAAAAACTGGTTAAGTGAAAGTGCATTCCTGCCCACTCATATTCCTTGGATCTCACACCCTAAACATGCTAGAAGGGAAAAAACACCTTTACTTTCAGGAATGTAACGATCAAAATAACAAGTGAAGTTATTTGCTCCTATATCTCAACCCATATTTCCCAATTCCCAATTTTTAGTTATTTTGTAAAATAAACTTGTAAAATAAAGGGGAAATATGTAGTGGATAACTGATGGAATTGTTCCAATCACTTTACCAGCAGTGGGAGTGTTTCTACCATGTTTTCCCGAAAGTAAGACCCTGAAATAAGCACTTGGCTTTATTGCCATATGCTCAAAAGCCCAACTGGGCTTATTATCAAGGGATGTCTTATTTTGGGGGAAACAGTATTTTCTTCTGAATAACGAAATAACAAGCTGTGATTTCATTTACTGGTGTATACTGGGGAAGCACAGGCAGACTGCATATGTGGAGCTCTAGGTCATCTGATGGGAAATGTCTTAGACTGGAACAGTCAGCAAAATGCTAAGTCATTGCCTAACTGCCTCTTCCATAAGGATGCATTGAAGAAAATTGGGGGATTTTTTTTCTCTGCAGAGATCCATTTTCAAACTCATTTTTTTCTAAAGCTGGCTTCTTCCCACACAGCCATTTGATCCTGTTCTGTTTGAAGAAACAGGCAGGCAGAAGCAGGATCCACAATCTATTTCTAACATTCTGTTGGGTTGACAGAAATAAAATTCTATAGTGTCTGTAATTTCTAGTCACTGCATACAAGTTAAGAGAGGAAAAACAAACCTAAACATTTACACATCAAGCTGATAACTACCATCCAAAAGTTTTACTCGAAGAAGGCTTTTGGAAGGTTTTGGATCAAAAAGCATCTTTCACTGAGAGGTTCTTTCGTTCTTTTGTGCACAAATTTGCTGTTGATGTGCATGAACAAAAACTGGCTGCACCTTCATGCTTACAGTTACAATCCTAACCACATTTATATGGAAATTCCCATCAGTTTCAAGTGTTATGACACATGTGCCACAGCTGGTTAAAACAAGGACTTCCTGAAAAGGACAATGAGATTTAATCCACACTTCTACTGATGAACTTTCTTGAGTGTTAACATTAATTTTGACATTTGCCACATTTCAAAGCTATTTATAGCACACTGGGTGGAATGAACATGTCATTAATATGAATTCCTGGTATGACAATTACAATTTACTATTTGTGGTTTCCTAAAAACCAAATTTAATTGTGGATTTTATTAAAGTGACAGCTATTTTTTAGGGGGTTGGGTGTTAAGTAAATGGGAGTACTTTGATCCCCTCAAATCCCCCTGCTCCCAACCCTCCCATTAATTTTAAAACAAAAGCACAAAATATTGGATCAGTTTACCACCAAATTCTGGTAATGCAGGGCAACAGGTTGTCCACCACTATAATAAATCATTATGCCTTACCATACCTTACACAATATGTCAGCCTAACTATTGTCTATCAGGATGTACAAAGCATCCATATGATTCTGGAAAGAAGAATAAGACTTGTAAGATCATTATTTGATGCCAATCATCATAAAGCATTTTCTTTAGCAACATTTAAATTTACACTGTGAAAAGAAAGCTTACTTTCAGTAAAGAAAATATCAACAGGAAAGAAAATTGCTCCAAAACGAAGCAAAGATTCAACTGACATGACAATAATAAGGAAGCAGGAGTATTTTGCCTAATGCCCACATTGGTCTCAATCTTGTCATTCTGTAGGGAATAAGGAAAATGATCTTAGGGAGATCAGCAAACCATGCTAAGAGGGGCTAAAGGTGTTTTTAAAATCCAGAACATCCATGTAACATTCAGAAATAGCTGAGATGGACACCTCCCTAATTCACTAAACTAGAAGGAGGTACAGAAAAATCAAGAGTTGTATGTCATTGTTATTCTAACCAGTCTCAATAAAAAAAGTTGTAGGGAGTCCTAAGGAGTTGAATTGATTTCATTGCCTGGTCTATTTAATGAGGCTGACAAGTACCAGTTGAAGACCTATTTCTCCAGGCTTTTTAATTGCCTTTTAACTGTAGTTTAACTGTTTTTAATTCCTATGGTTTTAGATGATACTATCTTGCTTCTATCTGGTTTATATATTTTATTTTCCATTTTATTTGATATTATTGTAGATGTTTTTATTCAAACTGTGCTGTGTGTTTAATTGCAAAGTGTCCAGGGGCCTTTGGCTATTAGGTGATTAAGATATTTAAATAAGTAAAATAATTTGTCATCTGTTCTTGTAAGATCATAAATCTTACAATCTTATAGAACCTCCTGTACCCTTCAAATAGTATACTGTACTGTCATGGTCCAAAGACTTTAGGTGTATGTTCCCTGCAGCCTTCAACTGTGAAATGTATCCAGAAGTCCTTTGCTCTTACTACACTCTGCAAAATATTACCTACCGAAGCAGCTATCTAGCCAGTTCCCCATTCAGAGGGTGATGGGAAGAAGCAGCACCCTCCTTTACCAGATCATGCTGATTAACCCTGTTCAGCTTCCACATTTTTCAGTTCACCCAGCAATCGCCGTCCATACACCCTCTATCATACAACCCAGCTTTTTAAAAATCTTTTTAAGGAAGTACATCTACAGTTTTTAATTCAGGAAACCACAATGAACAGCCTGCATTCTGTTATCTGACAGGGGCATATATGCTATTTAATTGTGCTTGTGTTTTCTCCATAAATGAATATGCAGAGAGTTTAAGGGGTTTATCTGTATGTATCTGTCTGTCTATCTTACCCAGAAGAGTTGGTTCTGTTACTGGCAGTACCAATTCTGACAAATTTTCATAATAGCAGATGTTAGGGTGGGGGCCCACATGTCAAGTTCCTGCTTAGATGAATGAACAAACCATGTGTTTTAGAGCAACTCACTGTCTCACATGGCTGCTATGCAAGCAAATAAAAAAGCCTATAATTCTGTTTCCCTCGCTTCCACACCATACACCCAAACTATTCCTTTAGTCGATTTGCAAGCCGACTTCTACAGTTTAGCACAAAGATTCCGTATGCTGCAGAACTGTTCCAGCAACAACCTGTAATTAGATTTGTCATGTAGGAACCTTTACATGTACTGAACTGCAGTGGTAAATAAAAAGACTAACTCTTGCAAAACCTGCTTTAACCATTTGCTGTCACTATTCCTTCAAAAAATAATTTAAAATATGTTCTAGCGGTAAAGGAAGAAAAAAGGTACAAACCAGGAGACTGTGAGTTCTAGTTCTGCCTTAAGCATGAAAGCCAGCTGGGAGACTTTGGACAGTCAGCCCAACTCACTTTACAGGGCTGTTGTTGTGAGGGAAATATGAGGAGAAGGTAGTAGGTGTGTTCACTGCCTTGAGTTATTTACAAGAATAATAATAAAGGCAGGATATAAATAAATAAATATAAGTACTTCTTGGTATGTATAGAGCACTACTCCCAACAGATGAGTAGGAGGCTTGCTTTCCAAGATCAAAGCTTCCATATATACTGGAAGCTCAGCTGGCTGGAGTGACCAGTGTCTCTGAAGAGAACCTGTTGATGAGAAAAGAATAAAAACAGGAAAACTGCATGAAACTCCAGGAAATGAGCCCTTAAATGAAGCTCATTTCCTGGAGTTTTATGCAATTTTCTTGGTAGTTGATGGAAACCACTTGCCATTGCCACTTTTGGGATTTTTTTAAAAAAATTTCCAGTATAGTCTGCAATCTTGGGATTTCCTGATAGTCTCCAATCCAAATATAATACTAACTTGGTCCAACTCCAGTTGAGGTCAGTTGGAGTCAATAAAGCACTTCAACCTATTGTGAATAGTACGGATGCTATATTTTTCTAAACCTATGGTTTAAATTAATAGGACAATAAGCACAAACTTTTTAGAAAAGGACAATACAATTACAGTAAAACTTATCAGAATTGATTTTGTTTCATTTTAATTAATAGCCAAAGAAAAGATGACCTTGGAAATGAAAGGATGCTTCCAGCAGTGCCAATTAATTTTTTTTTATTTTCTAGACCTCTTTAAAACATCAAGAGTCTGATATTATTTTCCTCCTAATGCAGATTTGAAACTTTTGCCTTTTAATTATAGGTCAAGAAGCTTTGTTTATTTTGCTTTTAATAATTAGGGTTTTTTTTTTTAAAAGAGAGGAGCAAAAGATTTCTAAATATGTTGAAAAGTAAATCTGTTTTGGGCAGTGACACCCCTGTCCATCTGACTCATTCTTTCCTTTGTAGTTTCAGCTCCGTTTTTAAGTAACTTGTAGTTCAGTCTAATAAAAATGTAACTTGCTCATTTTGTGGGAATCTTGCAAGACACACACATTCCAATGAAGCAGAAAGGATTAAAGGTCCTGCCGTTTAGATTCAGAGATGGTATTTATCATAGCGTGAAGAATCAAAGTCAGAAGAAATGCCTTTTCTCTTTATTTCTAAATCTTATCCCAAAGGGTTTTCTTTGGATAACCAACCAAATTATTCAAACTCAGCCTGGAGGTTTAAACAAGTTCTATATTTTTGGTTTGATCATTGGCGAGCCAAAGCAGTAAAATCAAATTCCACTTGACAGAACAAATTTCATCTGTCAGTTGGCAGGCATTTTTTTAAAAGAAAAATTACCTCTTAAAAAATAGTAAGAAGCCATTACATTCTGTCTGATGATCTTTTCCCAGGAGTGGAGTTTTAAGCTTTAGGAGCTTTGTTTTTTTATACAGAAAATCAGATATTCTCATGATTTTAGGATTTAAATAGTTCCTAAAAGGAAAGATTTTACTCATGCAAGGGCAAGGAGGGGCACGGAGGCAGGGGGGCTGAAGGGAAAGAGGAATTCAGATAAGTTCCAGGTCTGATATTAAGAGCCATAGCAGGAACATATCATTCTTTATGTGGTAAATATAATTATTATAGTTGCACAATTTTTCACTCTTAAAATATAAGTTTTGAACTCTAGCAGTATAGTGCTTCTGATTACAAGCAGAGAAAAATACCTAAAACATAGTAACGGTGTCTTTTCAATGCCCACAAGTCATAATATTTTAAATATATTAAGTTTCTTTGCTGACAATGATATATTAGATGGATGAACCTTGGGCTGTGGTCAATTTAGAACTGTCTTCAATTAAAAAAAGGATGGTGGTAAATAGCAGGTAAAAATATAGGAGAATATTTGTAGCTCAGGGTTGAAATGAGGGATCTTTGGTGCTCTCTGAGTTTGCTTGTTTTCTTGCAGATGTTTCATTATCCAAACTGGTACCATCATCAGTGCTAGGTAAGGATTGCTGTTTGCTATCAGTTTATATTCTGGTGACTTGCTTGTCAGTTTGGGTGAGGACAGTCTTAGACAATAGCAGGTAACTTGTAATAATTTAAACAAAGATAGCGGGTTAGTTCTCAGTAGTATATTCTGAATTGGGTATTGGGTCAGATTAATTAATTAGCTCCCAATTAAACCTACAACTCTTGTGTGAGAAAGAAATGGACTTTTCACATCTCACCTTGTTGTATTACTAAATTGTAAAGAGATGGGGAAATTGAAGCTTTCCTCTTATAATGGACATCCAAATTGTAGAGTTCAAGCTGTATACATCCACTTCAGGAACTAAATATGAAGGAATGGGGGGGGGGTGTACAGTAATATATTCAGAACAGTAATATGTGCCCCAAAACAATTTCACTTTCCCTTTAAAGAAAAGTAAAAGCACGCTTATGGGCACATCATTTCACATTTCAGATTACATTGTGAAAGATTTACATGCTTGTGGAGGCAGCACATAAATCATTACACAAAGAGAAAATTATGTGGCCCAGATAGTTTACTTGTTTATCCAAACCACCCAGGTCCCCAAACAGCATCCGGCAATGTGATTTTTCCTCTGATATTTGAAGGAATATCCTTTAGAGCCAATGTTCTCATTCAGATGAGACCACAATCGAAAGCACTGCAGGACATAGGCTTCTGCTTCTGTCATGGATATAACCCTCAAGGAATGATATATGCAGTTGTGCCAAGGAAGCAGGAAAAAAACTCCATGCTGGAATTTTTCTCTTCCTGAATGTTCCCCCTCCACCTGGAACCTTTTCCATCAAAGTGGTGGTAGTGGGGGAAATGTCATAAACTATTGTCCATAAACTCCCTCCCTAATGGTAGTCCTCCATAAAAATCACTGCCGGTTTGGAACTTAAGTTCACACAGGAATAAAAATAAAATTAATCCCCTTCTCTCTCCCGAGCATTTTATCTTCTCTTCTCCTGATTGATGGTTTTATAATCCTGACTAAATCTGTCACTCCTTTCCTCCCTTCGCCAGGCTCTTTCTGAAGCTGGGCAGAGAAACAAGTAGTTCATTTGTGCAAGGTCATCATAACTGTGGTCCATTCCCTCAAAACGTTTCATGGACTTTGGACCCTCCAAATACAGGAAAGTACAGAGTTCACCCCTTCAAGTTCAGCAGGAGAAAACAAAAAGTGATTTCTCTCACTGAATTAACTTTTGTGCCAGGCAAAGAAAGATAGAGGTGTGGGGAACAGACCATGGGCCAGTAGCAGCCTGTGGACCAGGGGTTGGGGACTCCTGAAATAAAAGATTCATAAATCCCATACTTCTCCTCAGAGCTATCCAGAAGGAAGAATTTATCGAAAGTGTAAGGAATCAAAATTCCAGGTATTCTAGTTCATAGGAGTACCATTACAATCTAGTACAATCCAAAACACTCACATACTCACAAACATTTCTGATTAAAGATAATGAGAAAGAGAAAGATAATTTACTTGTTCCCAATCAAAAGATTACCATCATATTTGCTCCAAAATTCTGTTTAAGGGCAAAATAGGTGACGATTCATTATTTTACTATTTAAAATCTGCACTTTAAAAAAAAAATTAAAATGCCTGGGAGGTTTTTACCAGAAGGAAATTCAGTTCCTTTTCCTACAGTTGTGTTTTTAATAGTCGGTTATATTGCTCAATGACTTGAGCAGGAAAAATGAATTACACACATTGAAAACAAAATGCGAATGTGCAGAATTTCTGCAGAATTCAGGTTGCCTAATTTAAAATTTGTAAAGAAAAATAATTTGATTCCACTTTATTATAAAAATCATCTTTATCTTATAAGCAAAGAGCACAATTTGTTTTTAAAAGAGGAACTTTGTTTGACCTTAACAACTAACAGATAGTTTTGTTTCACACATTTTCAGTAAAAGTAAAATATTCATTATAGCCTACTATGTTAAAAGCTGAGTAAATGCTTACAATACTTTGGTTGCTCTGAGGAGACACAAGATTACAAACTAAACAATAAGTAGGCACAGATCTTATTTCTATTTTAATAGCAAGCAAATATCACCAAGAAATTAGATTACTGACCCCAAATCAGTATAATTCAACAAGAATAGCCAATCTTCAAGGCAAAAGGCAGATTGAAACAGCTCAATTAAAAGTAATTAACAATTTGATTTCATAAGATTTCATAAATCTTAAAGCAGGTTTCTCATTCATTATAAAAAGGGTACTTAGTCTTTTTAAGAAGCACTATTATGGGTTATTTAATGCTGTGCTAGGGTTCCTACTATCAAAAGTGGACCAAATCAAGTCTTTTTAGTTATGGGAATAGGAATATTCCCAGCATAATTAATAATCTCCTCTTTTATCACATGAAGAATTACAAGTGGTTACAATAGTTGGTGGAGCTTTGAAAAATGAACCCAGAGTTTTAAGGATGCAAATGTTATTTTGGAACAACACATTATATGCTTCTGTCACAGAGTTTGCTGTTGCATTATCAAAGCTGGAGAATTCTTATTGTTGCTAATTTCTATGAAGGATAACTGTTACTGGTCTTCTTTTGTATGTCTTCCTCTAAAATCTGAATTCTAACTTCAGCTGTTTGACAGTTTTATTTAATGTTATCAGCTGAACTGGAAAACAAGCCTGATGAAAAAGCCTGCGGCAAATTTAATTTACTGAAATAAATTAAGCTCACCCGAGGAAAGCTATCAATCCAACTCAACTCAAAGACTAAATTGACCCCACACAAAGTCTAAATTTGGAAGTCTTTGGCCTCTAGATATTGCTGAACTAAAATTTTCAGCATCCTTCATAATTGGCCAGGCCGCCTGAGAGTAGCAATCCAGCAACATAAGAAAATTCTGTTAGCCAGCATTATTTCTTCTGTGGGTTTTTTGCCTTCATCTCCTGCAGATTATCTGCAGTCACATGGTCAGAACTTAATCTCAGATCATGTGAAATGTAAAAGAAATGCACGTTGGTAGCACCTAGCAAGTAACTTCCCCAGCAGCCTCCTTCCTATGACGCAGCCTTTTCTTTTTTGCAGGATTGGATACCAATACCAAGCTGAAATGTGGTTTATTTCCTTGGGTTTTATCATACATGTGAATTCAACTACTATGGCATGTAAACAATCCTTTCTTGTTAAATATATGGGATGAATTCAACAAATTTTAGTTTCTTTAATAAATCATGATTATGCAAACTGCCGCTTTGCATATGTGAAAAAGCTGCAAATTCACAAAATGACCTGAACACATCTTCTTCTATAAATTAAGCCATGCTTGTAATAATCCTAACTTTACTTCCTACTTCTAGTGACAGGGCCACAACGTCTGTTGCAGCACTAAGCAACTGGTTCATTTCATGAGACAAGCAGTAGTCAGTATGCCGGAAAATGGCTAATTCTGTATCCCACCATGTATAAAGATCGCATATAACTTTATTCTTAGAAAACAACCAGCCTACCTAGGAATTTGACAGTACAAAAGGCCTTCCCAGCAGGTTAAAACATCTGGGCTTCTGCAAAGCCTGGCACATATACTGAAATAACAATATATTTTGGCAATGCAGCCAATGAGAAGCTGTACTTGTGCCAATGACCTGAGCTGAACGACCAGCCTTATGATATCAACCCCATGCTAAGAACAGATAGTTTACACAAGAATGATGTGCTGGATGAGAATCATAAGCAAAATTGTCTTACAAGCCAGCTGCTTTTTTTTTTTTTTTTTTGCAAATGGCTCAAACACTTTAAGAATAGAAACTGTAAAATGATTAGTTGAACCATGTTTTAACAAAACACTCGTTCCTTATGCTCCAATGGACCTTTAAAAGAAAAGACGTTCTAAATTGTGTGACCTTCAGCAGCTGCAAGTCATTCAATAAATCAGTGTAAGAGATAAAATAAAGTAGGAATCTAAGCTCATGATATGCCTAAACCCTCTCATGACATCTCAGTACAGCTTTGTTTCCAGCCTCATAGTTTAGCAACAAGGCTACCTTTACCAGATAAAACCCGAGTGTCACAAAGAGGGAAATCAAATAGGAGGAAGCTGCAGATTCTATTTATGTTCTTCAGGCATGGAAAGAAATGGGTGGCGCTCCTCTATTAACTCTCCTCAAGCTTCTGAAGACTACCAGGCATTACTTTGTCACTCCTTCTCCAACTACTTGAATTAAGTTTGTTACTAATGGGACCTACAGTGCTACAACCAGATGCCTCTTCTCGTTGACTCAGAAACACAGCCAGCGGTTGGTAACAGTAGTGGGCCCCTAGGATTTGTGTGCCCTGCAGGTTGTACCACAGACCCTGGGTGCTAAGGAGTGTTGGCATTCGTTCAGAATTGGCCTGAATGCCTAGCTTCACTGTGTTTCCTCTTCCTACACCTTCTACCTTCACTTTTGCAGCCCCTTTTGCTATGTTTTAATGGAGACATCAAGGAACAGACAGATAGGTTCTCAGCTTGCTTTTACCTAAGAAGTGGGGCAATGCAGGCAGTCCTTGATTTACAACAGTTTGTTTAGTGACCGTTCACTGAAAACTGTTTTTCAGTTACAACCTTTCTAGTACTCCCCGCGATCACGTGATCAAAATTCCAGATGCTTGGCAACTGTTTCGTATTTATGACCATTGCTATATCCCAAAACCTTGCGACCTTTTGACAAGCAAAGTCAACGGGGAAGCCAAACTCACTTAAAAACCGGGTTACTAACTGCAGTGATTCACTTAACAACTGAGGCAAGCAAAGTCGTAAAATGGGTCAAAATTCATTTCACAAATGTCTCAGTTAACAACAATAAATTTGGGCTCCATTGTGGTCGCAAGCTGAAGACTACCTGTACAGTTTCTGAATTATATACTCCCCCCCCCCTCCCAAAAACGACTCTCTAGGCGCATCCAGCTGGGATTTGGAGGGGACCGAATGCCTGTTTTCCCACTCTGTGTCAATGAATTCCCGCTGCTGGATCTGGGGAATGTTTACGACGTAAAAAGACTTAAAGGGGGTTTCCATTCCAAGTTCTTCTTTCTCCCGGATCTCCCTGCAGCTCCTCCGGGTGGGAGATCTAGTGACGGGGTGGGCGATACTCACCGCTTTCAGCTGCTCCAGCCGGTCCTTCATTGTGGTCGGGTGCGGCTCCTGTCCCTCGGCCAAGCAGGGAACCCAGGAGACCTGTGCACCGGGAGGGCCCCTCCAGGAAGTGGAATCCCAGCGCGAAGCCCAAATCTGAGCTTCCTCCTCTTTCGCCTCCTTTGCTCACTCTCTAGGAGGAGCGTCCCAGTTGCACTAGGGCGGGAGGGCGAACGTACATGCCGGCATCCCCAGCCCACCCCGCGCAATCTCAATCTGGCTCTCGCTCCCCCGGCGAGCCTGATCCTCCGGCGCTGAGCTGGCTGCAGCTGCTAATCCCCGATGACAGACGCGGAGGGAAGGAAAAGGGGGAGGGGAGGAGGGAGAGCGGAGGCTCCGCCCCCTTTACCTGGGCAGAAAGCTCTCTTAAAGAGACAGCGGCCGCACCTAGCGGCTCTGTCGACGAGGAGTCGTGGCTTAGCCCGGGAATGCATTGACGACGCGCTTATATGACTCCCGCGACTTCCTCTTATTCTAGGCTGGGTTGTTTTGTAACAAGCCGACTGGCAAGTCCCTGAAGTCACACCGTGACCAGGTGACGACAGGGCTGAACCTCCGCCAGGTACGATTTGGCTTCGTTGGCTTTTATGCGGGGGGAGGGGGGGAACCCCTGCAGGAACAAGCCACAAAGGTCAGTATCTGGGAAGTTTTAAAAAGAGAATCAGTGTTGGGAAAGGTAGTGGGATAAGGCATAAAGGTCGGAAGGTAGAAATGAGTCAAGAGAAGAGGGAAGGACCCTGTTTCCTGTGAGCTTTTGAACTACCACCTATGTAGTAATTTCCAGAGCCCAAGATAAGAGGAATTGCACCAGCTGCCTTTCATGCTGAGGTTGGTCCAGGCCAGGGTCAGGCCAATGTTTTCTCTCTGCAATAGAGGAAACAGCAGAACTTCTTAAGAAATTTGCCAGAATTTCCTCGACTTACATTTTGTTTAGTGCCCGCTCAGAGTTACAACAGCACTGCAAAAAGTGACCTATGATTGTTTTTTCACAGTTACAACTCTTGCAGCATCCCCATGGGCACCTGATCAAAATTCAGATACTTGACCACGGATTGATGTTTATGAGGGTTGCAGTGTCCCGGGATCATGTGATCCCCTTTTGTGATCTGACAACAAGCAAAGTCAATGGGGAAGCCAGATTCATTTAATAACCATGTTACTAAATCACTTAAAGTGAATCACTTATGCAGTGATTCACTTAACAAGTGTGGCAAGAAAGGTCGTAAAATGGGGCAAAATTCACTTCACAAATGTCTCACTTAGCAGTGGAACTTTGGGGCTTGGTTGTAGTCGTAAATCGAGGACTACCTGTAGCATTCGGCTGAGAGATGTCATGGGAGGGCAAAGAAGCGGCCATCTAGAAAAGGAAGAGTGAATAATGCTATATAAATGTACATACTAAAATCATCTGGCTTGCAAACTTTCCATGAAAATAGGGGTGGGTAGCAAAACTGTATATGATTTAAGTATACAAAAACTATACATACATCAGATTCATTATATAATGTATCCGACCTGCAGCCAGATAGAGAGGAGTCATCATGAGATGGAATCTGAACTTGCAAGATATCTTACCTCCCCTCCACCTCCAAAAAAGAGTTATATTAAATTCGGTCTTATGAAACCTCTGAATCCCACTCAGAATTCTGTAATCATTGGTAGAGAAGTTTCTCCTATAAGGAAACAGAACAATCTTTATTTGAAAACCTCCAGTGATTGAGCACCCAGAACTCCAGGAAGCAAGCTATTCCATTGATTAATTGTTCTCACTGTCAGGAAATTTCTCCTTACTTCAAGGTAGGATCTCTCCTTGACAAACTTTCACCCCCTCCTTCTTCTTCTGCCTCTGGTGCTTTGGAGAATGTCAATTACCTCTTCTCTGTGACAGTTAGATAGTCTTTGCTTCCTTTTTCAGCATTATATATTTGATATTTATCCCTTTGTTCAGTTATTTCATCATAAGATATTGTCTCATTTATAAGACATAAGCAGATTGTGTCCCATTTAAAGCACTGTGAGTTTAAAACTTTCCCTCATGAAAAGAAACCCAACAGTATTTATAAATTATAGGTGATTTATTCTAGGTAGTGGGCTTTTTCTGCTGTGATACCCATTTTATGCAATTTTCTGTCCCCAGAGATAAGGTTGGCCTCCCAACATCTGAGGGGTAAGGTGAACTTATAACATCCTTCCCTTTGTTATTTTCTTCTCCTGTTTTAGCTCTGCTTTTATAATTTCTAATTCTTTGTAATAATTATTATATAATGGTTTTAAATAATTGTTGTTACATTTATTTACTGTTTTTACTGGATTGCTGTATGCTGCCCAAAGTCACTTTCTATGAGGTGAGTGGCCATATAAATTGGAGTAATAAATAAATAAATTTGAAAGTAATAATATCCAAGCCATTTTTTTGGTATTCGGTTTTTAGTAAGGACAATCAAAGTTGCTTCCAACTTCATGACTTTCTTTCTTTGTTAGCAGCTGCAACAATGAATGAGGACCCCAACAGCCATTCTCACCAGTGAAAAAGTTATGGAAGACCCATAAGCTGGACTTCAGTGTTCAGGGTATCAAACAGTATCCAACAAAATTCTTGATGACATGCTATACTAAGCACCCCATTTAATTTGTAAGAGCACAGTTGATACCATTTTACCACCTGTTTTTTAACTGTCACAGCTCTTTAATTAAAGTCCACCATTTTTTGGTTTCTACTTCAATCAAACTGGCTTCTATTTCCAATTATCGAAATGTGAAAGCAGCAAATTCCAAAATTTAACTATGCTCTATATGTATATGAAAGAGTGTTTCTTTTTGTCTGCCTTGAATCTGCAATTATTTAATCTGAAGAGGAGAATTAGAAAAAGACTAATGGTTCCAGCCATCTGTGGTGTCTACTGTTTGTGACTCAAGTATGGAGAGTTTTGAACTGCAGGTGGGAAAAATCATTGCATTACTTTTTCTGAATTCTCGAGAACCTTGGAAAATTATAATTCTAAATGTCAGAGAGACATTCAGAGGATAGAGCAGATTCTCTGGTGCAAACTAATGGAGAAACTAATGTTCTCCCTCACCATGTGTCAAACATACACTTGCTAGAATATATTGTTGGTCTAATGAATTGCAATGCTCAGGGCAAAATGGTCTCGTTGCTTGCCACCATCTACAGTGTAGTGGGATTGCAAACCCCAGTGGCCCACCTATACCTCTTATTCTATGAAACCTTTGCTGCTTGATTTTAACAATCATAGGAGTCCCAGTGTTAAAACCTGCTTTCTCTCACAACTAGTTAGACTTAATCCCATTATGTAGTAAGAACCTCACAATTCAGGACTTTAGTCTCCAAAGGCAGGCTGGTTGGACATAAAATGTAGGGTACCTATATTTCTTACAAGCTGAAAATATTTTGCTTTGGAACTAATGCTCATTCAGGGCTTTGTTGGATAAATGACAGAGATAGGTCCATTGCTTAGATGATAAGCTCTGTGGCTCCTAATGGTTGTGTACGTTTTAGTCATGCACGTTGCCTAATGTGATATTTATTTGTTTATTAGATCTTTAACCTGCCTTTATTATTTTTATAAATATTAAAATAATTTATATTTTTTATCAATTATAAAAAATATTTTATATATTTAAAAAACTCACATATACTCTTTCGTCCTCCTATTTTTCCCCCAAAATAAATTTTCTCATGACACAATCTTTCCTTGAGTAAAATCCACCAGCAACTCTAAAGGTACTTATAACTATTTGTATAAATACAGGTAGTGCTTGCAGTTCATTTAGTGACTGTTGAAAGCTATAACAGCACTGAAAAAAGTGACTTATGAAGAAGTGTAAATGTAAAATTTGTTCCTACTACTGCTGTGGGCGTGGCTTGGTGGGGGGATAATGTGACTGGGTGGGCGTGGCCAACTTTTTTTTTTTTTTAAACTTTTCAAAGCATTTTTTCTAATGCTTTGAAAAGCCTCTGCTGACCAGGCAACTTTGCTGGGATCGTCAGAGAGGCTTTTTAAAAAATGCTTTGAAAAGCCTCTCTGAGGATCAGGCAACTCAGCTGGGACCGTCAGAGACTTTTCAAAGCATTTTTTTAACCACCTCTTTGGCCAAGAGGTTGCAGAAAAAAATGCTTTGAAAAGCTCTGATGATCCCAGCTGAGCCGTGCGATCATCAGAGGCTTTTTTTAATTTACTTTTAAAAGCATTTTTTTTGTCGGAAGAGGTTGTAGCCTTTGATGATCATGCAGCTCAGCTGGGCATGGTGGGTGGTGGGGGCAGGGATTTTTGCTACTGGTTCTCCGAACCACCCGCTGCCATCGCTACCGGATCTGGTGATCCGGTCCGAACTGGGAGCATTTCATCCCTGCTTATGAACCATTTTTCACACGTATGACAGTTGCAGCATCCCTATGGTCACATGATTTACATTTGGATGCTTGACAACTGACTCAGATTTTTGACAGTTTCAGCATCCTGGAGTCATGGAATCCACTTTTGCGTTGTTCTGACAAGCAATGTCAATGGGGAAACCAGATTCACTTAACAGCTGTGTTACGAATGTAAGAACTGCAGTGATTCACTTAACAAATGTGGCAAGAAAATTCATAAAATGGGGCAAAACTCATTTAACAAATTTCTCACTTAACTACATAAATTTTGGGCTCAGTTGACTCCAGGATGCTGCAACCCTCATAAATATGGATCAGTTGCCAAGTGGCTGAATTTTGATCACATGACCATGGGGATGCTGCAATGATTATAAGTGTGAAAAATGGTCATAAGTCACTTTTTTCAGTACTGATGTAACTTTGAACGGTCATTAAACGAACTGTTGTAAGTCAAGGACAACCTGTATACCCTATTTGAAAAGCATTTTCCTTAAAGAAAAGTATGTTGTCTTCTGTGTTCTCCCAGCAAATATTTTCCAATTTGTGTTCCATAGTGTCACCTTTTCTGTGCAGGAATTAGGAAAGACCTCCCTAACCTTGGAAAATGAAAACCTTAGAGCAGGGGAGTCAAGCTCAAGGCCCAGAGGCCAGATTCAGCCCACAGGATGCTTAGATCTAGCCCGCAGAGCCACCCTGGAAGCAGTGAAGGACTGACCCACAGTGCTTCTTCTAGAGAAAATGGAGCTCGGGAGGGCTGCACACAGTCCTCCTGGGCTCAGTTTTTGACTGTGACAGCCTCCTGCAGCAATTTGCTACACGCACCTCCCCCCCTCAAGCTCCATTTTCATTGGCAGAGGGCTGCAGGAGGCAGTCACAGCTGCAAATGGACGTTGAACTGGCCACGTCCCCTGGCCATGCCCCTTGCACTCCCCAAGGTCAAACACAACTCTGATGTGGCCCTCAATGAAATTAAGTTTGACACCCCTTCCTTAGAGGATATTTAAAATCCTCCCCTCTGCCAGCACAAATACTACATAAAGAAAAAAATCCATTGTATTAGAGAGCACTACCTACTTCCAAGAGTGATCCTTGGAATCCTGAAGATCAGCATTCCATTGCTAGCTGACAAATAGACTTTGTACAGTTGGGGGGTAGAAAAGCCATTTTAGCTACCTGCGATCCTAACCATTTCCCTGCCAATCAACACCAATAGCAGGGGTGAAATCCAGCTGGTTCTGGCAGGTTCTGGAGAACTGGTAGCGGAAATTTTGAGCAGTTCGGAGAACCAATAGTGGAAATTTTGAGTAGCTTGGAGAACCGGCAAATACCGCCTCTGGCTGGCCCGAGAGTGGGGAGGGAATGGGGATTTTGCAGTATCCTTCACCTGAAGTGTGGTGGGAATGAAGATTTTGCAGTATCCTTCCCCTGCCACGCCCACCAAGCCACTTCCACAGAACTGGTAGTAAAAAATTTGGATTTCACCACTAACCAGTAGCCCTCTGAAATGGTACAGCTGTGCTTTTCCCTTTTAGCTTTTTTATGACTATTAAGCATAAACATGTTTTTAGCATTTGGGCGGGATCAGATTTAACATTCCAGTACATCATGCAGTAGCCTCACAAGACAGGCTGATATTGTCTCCCTCAGGCTGGGAGATGAGCAACAGTGGCTTATTCATAATTGTCTAGCATTTTTGTGGTTAAATATTCCTTCCCGCTTATGTACCACATAGACTCTTTCAAGAGTAATTCAGTCTTCCAAATGCCTGCATGACATGAACAGCTTCTCCAGCTGGATTTTTTAGGAAACGTGCTAAGAAAAAATGTGGTAATTCTAGACCTGTCTATATACTTGTATCCTATCTTTTTTTAGGAAACTTCAGGGTACATGGCAGAATCTCTCCACATTTTATTTTCCCCTCATTGGACTGAGATAAAATGGGCCAAAGTCACCCAGTGAATTCCATACCAAGTGGGGCTTCACTTTGGGTCTCCCTGATCTCACCCCAAATGTCCTTAACTCTAATAGTGTATATTCTTATCCTGCCGGTTGTTTTCTATCGCTTTCCATCTATTAGGCTGTTCCTTGGCAACAGCCCAGATCTAAAGGACCCTCAGTTCAGGATCTAAGACAGTGCTACAGTTGTAATTTACAAATCTATCTATTCAAACCTTTGAGATATCAAAAAATAGAAAATCTGACAACAGCAAGAAAGAAAAAAGTTTAACATGACCGAATATAATCAGGAACAAAAATGGAATGTTTTAGTAAGCCGCTGTCTAGGATAGAAACTTTAAGATGGTGTCTTTCCTGACTGCATTAGCAAGCAGAATTTGAGAGGAAGGATGGAAACAGTGGAAAAAGGGTAGAGATTTGGGGTGCAGGTTTTCTTGGGTTCCTCTTCTCACAGATCAGGCAGGATTAAGGCAACTACCTAAGTGGGTAGTTGTGCCTTTTGTGATTCAAGGCAGAGCAGCAAATGCTATCTATCCTCAAGGCAGGTAGTAGTCATTGGGTGCCTGAAGGAGATCTCAAGAGAGTCCTTCAGCTCACAAAGTGAGGGCCAGCTCTAGCAAAAAGCAAACAGCCTGAGACCATTACAAGAATAAGACTCCTCCCATTCAAGACAATAAGGCTATCATGGGCAGGAATAAAAGGCACATGAAATATTTGATTGAAATCCGCCCAGAGTTCAATACAAGATGGGCAGTTATACAAATGTTACACATAAATAAAATTACTGTACTATTATATAGTAGGGTATAGTAGGGCCTTGTATATATGATCCTGGCTGGATTTCTTTTTAATGGCTTCCTTAGTACTTGCAATAAACATGTTTATTAGAAAGCTGTGTCCTTAAATCTCTACCTGCAAGACTTCTAGTTTCCTTGATAAGAAGCCTAACAGTCCTTCCACTTTGCTTAATGATTGGGCCTTGCCTGACCCTGTTCCGAATTAGTATGTCTAAAACCAGTGGTGGGATTCAAGTAATTTAACAACCGGCTCTCTGCCCTAATGATTTCTTCCAACAACCAGTTTGCCAAACTGCTCAGAAAGTTAACAACCGGTTCTCCCGAAGTGGTGCGAACTGGCTGAATCCCACCACTGCCTAAAACCAAACATTACTCCAGTTATTTGATAGACAGGCTAGAAAATACATATCCAGCTCTATGGCTGTAACAGTGCAAAATTATTCAACAGATTAAACCAGGGTTTCTCAAGCTTGAGATGACTTTAAGATGACCACTTAAGTTTGAGCCAGCAATGTGTTGCTGCTGCCAAAAAAGCCAGTGCAGTCTTGGGCTGCATGAACAGAGGGATAACATCATAATCACGAGAAGTGATAATGCCACTTTATACCGCATTATTGAGGCCACACTTGGAATACTTCATACAGTTCTGATCACATCATATGAAAAAGGCACTGAGACCTATGTGTACAGAGAAGAGCAACAAAGATGATAAAAAGGTCTGGAGGTCTAAATTGTATGATGAATGGTTGAGGAAGCTAGGAATGTCTAGCCCCATGATGGCGAACCTATGGCACGCGGAGCCATATCTGTGGGCACACGAGCGTTGACCTGGCTTAGCTCCAGCACGCATGTGCATGCTGGTCACCTGATTTTCAGCCCTTCCGAAAGAAAGCCTTTGGAGCCTGGGGAAGGTAAAAAACAGGTCTACTGGACCCACCATCATGTGCCAAAAGTGGGGAGTGCGGAGGAGGGGTCATGCGCACATGAATGGGGGGCGGGGTGTATTGAATTATGGGTGTGGGCATGCACATGTGCAAACCCCCCCGCGCTTTCCCCGCTTTTGGCACACAACGGCAAAAAGGTTAACCATCACTGGTCTAGCCTATTGAAGAGAAGGATTGGGGGGACGTGATAACTGTCTTCCAATATTTGATGGGTTATCACAGAGAAGAGGGAATTGACTTTTTCTGCAAAGCAGAAGAAGGCAGGACAAGAAATAATGGCGGAAGCTTATTAAATTAAACCTAGAATTAAGGATAAATTTTCTGACATGGAGAACGATCAGTGGAACAGCTTGCCTCCTGGGTTGTAGGTGCTCCATCACTGGAGGTTTTCAAACATAGACTGAACAATCATTTGACTGGGATGGTGTAAAGCAGGGGTCCCCAACACCCGGGCCATGGCCCACTACACAGCTCCACTTGCACGAGTAGCAGGTGAGGGCACACGCAAAGCTCCATTTGTGCAAGCAGCTTGCTCATGTGCTTGCTGCTTATGCAAATGAAGCGTGCGCATTTTCCCACCACTCACATGTAACCATTCTCTCTCCTTCCCTCCTCCCCTTGGTTGTCCACAAAGCTGGTTTGGGGATTGCTGGTATAAGGTCTCCTGGACTATGAAACCTCTGAGGTCCCTTCCATCCTTATGATTCTATGTTCTAAAAAGTGGGGATTTCAGCCCCTAGAATTCCCCATACTGGCTGGGGAATTCTGGGAGTTGATGCCCCCACCTCTTAAAAGTAGCCAAGACTGAGAAACACTGGATTAGACAATAACTAGCTTGTTCACCTTGCTTGATAGTCAGGTTCAGCTTCTTCAGGAAGCAGTCTCTGGTAAACCCAGAGGCAGCTATGGTTAAGGGACGCTATCTTTGCTTAGGAACAGAAAAAAGGGCAGTGCTTACTTAGTGCAAACAACTGAGAAGGAGTTAAAAGTTGAGATTCAAATGTACTAATAAAAGGGGAACATACTGTCAGTATCTTTAATATTGATTTTTGAAGTGAATCAATTGATAGATTGCTTTCAAAGCTTCGTGGTTTAAATTTTCTCCAGCTTCCATTCAGGAATGTTTATCATTCTGTAAAAAGCAGAGGTAAATAAAGTTTTCCAACAGTGTTTAACTTTAGGAAAAGGCCAAAATACAAGGATATAGTGCTTAAAATTATACACTGGTACTCAATCTCATTTAAAAACAACATAACACATATAGTTAAAAACATTAATTTTAGCAGTGATTGAACTTTTTAATTTTCTTTTTTACAGTTAACAAATCTACATACTGAATCTCAGTAGGCCCTATTACTTGTTCAGCTTTTAGACAGCTGCTTTTCAAGCATATATTTTCGGTCTCCTACCCATTTTAGAATTTTCTTCAGAATTCGATAACAAGATGAGAAAAGACAGTTAATATCTACTGCAAGCCGTAATATTTTGGCATGCTTATCCAACTGCCACCTGTAAATAAAATGTTGACTTCTACATATAAAACAAGCTCCACAGAAGACCCATCAGTCTCAATAAGCAACGTTTCTTGCTGCTCCTTGAAGAAACTAAAATTCCATTTTGATCAATAAGTTTGAATGCCTGTGAGCAATTAGTGGAAATATTATCTGTATAAGCCTTGAATAAATCTTTGAGTCCCATACACTTGTTGTTTTGCAACATCTTGCATTGTGTTTCTACCACACGGTGGTGCTAGTTGGGATTGCTACACCCTTCATTTGCACAACAGCTTCTTTCTCAGGATTTTGGTCAGTGCATCTTTTAACTCCCTGTTCCACATGGTATAGGTCAGGGGGTTTAACACAGGGGTGCCAAAGGTATAGAATATAGACACCACCTGATTCTCCTCTGCTGAGTAACTGGAGCCAGGCCACAGGTATACTAAGCCACCACAGCTGTACTGCATAATGACAACCATCAAGTGAGAGGAACAAGTAGAGAAAGCCCTTTGTCGACCGCAAGTGGTGCTAATTTGCAAGATCACCATCACAATGAAGATATAAGAGATCGAGACTAAGTAAAATGGAATAGTCAGGACAATGGCACAGATGAGGATGAATGTGGTTCATTGACCATGAGTATCCTCCCAGTCTAGTTTTAAGACAGCCGGGAAGTCACAGAAAAAATGATTGATCTCATGGTTGCCACAGAATGGGAGGCATAATATCAAGATAGTGATCTGCATGCCAAACAAGCAGCACATGGTGAAGGTCCCAGCTACAAGGGCAGTGTGCACCTTCCAGCTCATAATGGTGGAATAGCGCAAGGGGTGGCAGATGGCCACATAGTGGTCATAAGCTATGACAGATAGCAAGAAGATAAAGAAAAACATCTGGGTGCCACACCCGGCCAAGGAGATAGAGGGTTTCTTTGCAGAGAGGAGGTTGGCCAGGGTAAGGGGAGCAAGGACAAAAGAATAGACCATTTCCAGCATGGCCAAGCGTGACAAGAAAAAATACATGGATGTGTGGAGGGAGTGTTCATTGTGCACACTGAGTAAAACAGTAGAATTCACCCAAAGACTGAGCAGGAACAAAGCTAGGAAAAAAAACAAAAATCAACAAACGCACCTCTGGGATGGTTGAAAAGGGATGAAAGTAGAAATAGGTCAGTCTGGCGTCATTTTCACTTTCCATGTACATTGCACAGTATGATTTGGTGCAAGATAGAAATGAAGAAAACAAATCACAAAGATGCAGTTCTTTGTATTTTTCAACAGGGTGGATCAACTCCTAGCTGCCAGTGGAGGGCAGAATCTGTCCCCCTCCCCGGCGAGAAGTCAATAACTTGTATAATAATCACATGGCATAGCCATAGTGGCAGTAGCTTTGGCAAATTGCTGTAAATCCAAGAACTGAACATTATTAATTTGACTGTCTTGCCTCACTTTTCTTTTTCTGTTTGTGGCAATGTTTTGTATTTTAAATGTAACCAGGCTGCTTCTTTTCCAAATCTGTTCTATTTCTGTACCTTTTTCTTCTTGCTTTAATTAAAATACAGACTCCCTTAGAATTGTATGTTTCTTTGAACCTTTACTGTATAAATAATGTCTGGAACAAGCTGCTGTTCTGTTCTGTAATGCATTTTCAACATTCAGTACTGAATAATACCGTGTTAGATTGTAGCTTATTACCACTGTCAGTGCTGTCACTTGAACTGAGAGTTGAAAATTTGTTTCCTTAGAATAACAGAGTTGAAAGAGACCTTGGAGGTCTTCTAGTCCAACCCCCTGCCCAGGCAGGAAACCCTACACCACTTCAGACAAATGGTTATCCAACATCTTCTTAAAAATTTCCAGTGTTGGAGCATTCACAACTTCTGCAGGCAAGTTGTTCCACTTATTAATTGCTCTAACTGTCAGGAAATTTCTCCTTAGTTCTAAGTTGCTTCTCTCCTTGATTAGTTTCCACCCATAGCTTCTTGTTCTACCTTCAGGTATTTTGAAGAATAGTTTGACTCCCTCTTCTTTGTGGCAACCCCTGAGATATTTGAACACTGCTATCATGTCTCCTCTGGTCCTTCTCTTCATTAAACTAGGCATACCCAGTTCCTGCAACCGTTCTTCATATATTTTAACCTCCAGTCCCCTAATCATCTTTGTTGCTCTTCTCTGCACTTTTTCTAGAGTCTCAACATCTTTTTTACATCGTGGTGACCAAAATTGGATGCAATATTCCAAGTGTGGCCTTACCAAGGAATTATAAAGTGGTATTAACACTTCACGTGATCTTGATTCTATCCCTCTATTTATGCAGCCCAGAACTGGGTTGGCTTTTTTGGCAGCTGCTGCACATTGCTGGCTTATATCTAAATGGTTGTCCACTAGGACTCCAAGATCCCTCTCACAGTTACTACTATTGAGCAAGGTACCACATATACGGTACCTGTGCATTTTGTTTTTCTTCCCTAAATGTAGAACCTTGCTTTTTTCACTGTTGAATTTCATTTTGTTAGATAGCGCCCAATGTTCAAGTCTGTCAAGATCCTTCTGTAACTTGAGCCTATCTTCTGGAGTGTTAACTATTCCTGCCAGCTTGGTGTCATCTGCAAATCTGATGAGTTCTCCATCTATACCCTTGTCCAAGTCATTTATGAAGATGTTGAAGAGTACTGGGCCTAAAACAGAGCCTTGGGGTACTCCACTGCATACTTCCCTCCATGTAGATGCAGTTCCATTGAGGACTACGCGTTCAGTGTGGTTGGTCAGCCAGTTACGAATCCATCTGGTGGTGATGTTGTCTAACCCACATTTTTCTACTTTATCTCATAATAGATTATGGTCTACTTTATCAAATGCTTTACTGAAGTCCAACTAAATTATATCAACAGCATTTCTCTGGTCTACAAATTTTGTCACTTTGTCAAAGAATACACTAAGATTAGTCTGGCATGATCTGTATTTGACAAACCCATACTGGCTTTTGGTTATTACTTTGTTTGCTTCTAGGTGTTTGGTGATTCGTTGCTTGATTATCTTTTCCAGAATCTTCCCTGGTATTGAGGTCAGGCTGATAGGTCTGAAGTTTCCTGGATCTGTGTTTTTTTTTTTTCCTTTTTTGAAGATAGGAACTACATCAGCTCTTTTCCAGTCCTCTGGCAGTTCCCCTGTGCTCCAGGATCTTTGAAAGATAGAGTTCAGTGGTTCTGAGATCTCGCCTGCCAGTTCCTTCAGAACCTTGGGGTGTAATACTGTCTTTTCACCAAAGTTTTAAAGATTTTCAGCAATGGTATCTTTAGAAACTGTGCAAGACCCTGGAAGAAATCTGAATTAATATTTCTCACTGATCAGCATCAGAAACATACAATTGCTCTTCTTTCTGCTGAAGTGAAAGGCTGTTTTATGCATATATTGTTGCCACACATGCCAAACTTTTAATCAGTTATATTACCCAATTTTGCTGCTCTTTCAAAGCACTTGTGACTCTCACACTTTTCAGGATAATACAAAAATATCCACTTGAGGGATAAACTCAGAACATTCTCACAAGGAATCATTCATTCCATATCTAGGGACACCTTGCTGAAGATGTGCCCATGCCTAACTCCCAACAGATCCCCCTACTTCTAGTCACAGGAGTGTGAGACCAGAGGTCTCCAATGTTAGCAACTTTAAGACTTGTGGACTTCAACTCTCAGAATTCCCCAGCCAGCCATGGACATAACCTCACTCTAAAAGAAGGCTGCCTTCAGGAATGTAATTACAGGTAATTCCCCATTTACGAATGTTCATTTAGCCCCAGTTCAAACTTATTAGATAAGCGCCCCCTAGTGTTCACAAGCAAGTCCCAAAATTACGAATGTTGCAACACCATGGCAGTTGTTCACATGGACCCAAGGAACTTCCATTCCGAGCATGAAAATGTTTGTTGTCCTCCTCCCCACTTCAATTCCTTTCTGCCACCACTGGAACACTTTTCACCCAGAAAAGTGAAAAGCCATCCACTCCGTTTTTAAGCAAGGAAACAAAGCTTCCAGTCTGCATCAGTTCTCCATCTGGGCAAGAAGGGTTGTGTGTCTATGGGATGCTTGGAAACAGAGTGTTTTAAACATCCCATACCAACCAAACACTTTTTACCTGATACAGCAGATAGAAGTGGGCCATGGGTAAGCATGGCAGATGCAGGATGACAGCAAAGCAATAGAGAAACTCTCTGCTGCCAATTTGGGTCCAAGCAAAAATATAATTTGAAAAAGCATCTTAGAATTGATATTACCTAGTCCCAATAGAGATAAAGGGATGGAGTGGGCAAGCATATTCAGACCTGGAAAGTTCTGCTACTGTAATCTTATAATAAATGTATTAACAGGTATAACTTTGATTTCCTAGTCTGGTCTATCTTGAAGTATTGACACATATTGACTCCAATTTGACCTGAGAAACTGTTAAAGCTATGCAATCCTTTCAGAAACTGAAGCTCCATTTCTGCAAAGGCATTCCCTTCCACCTGCAGAAGAGAGATTTCATCCTTCATCAGGCAACCTCCTCAGCCAACCCTTAGAATTGAGACAAGCCAAATTCCAGTCTGAGATTGCAGGGATAGTATGATAAGTATCACGGGGTCCCTTGAGTGAGGGGTGGGGGCTCACAGGCCTGGCGCAGGCCACAAATATCTCTCTCTGTCTCTCCCTCCATCCCTCCCTCCCTCCCTCTCTCTCTCTCTGATTTTGACAGAGGCCTGCAAGTTCCACTTGCCCCGCCTTTACTTACTAGAGCAGGGGTGTCGAACTGGATTTCTTTGAGGGCTGGATCAGCACTGTAGTTCTCCACAGGCCATGGGGGAGTGAAGAGGGGAGATAGGATAGATGCCTCCTGCAGCACTCTGCTGGCCCCTTTGCATCCCATTTTTGGCCTGGATGGCCTTCTGCAGCACTTTGTCAGCCCAAATGGGCTGCACGGAGGCCCCACGAGACCCTCACAAGGCCCGTTTTTGGACAGCAGAGTGCTGCAAGAGGCCATGGAGGGTAAAAACAGGCTGCGGGATGCCACGTGTGCCTCCCCACAGCCCGTTTTTTCCAGCAGAGACACCACGGGTCGGTCCTTTGATATTTCTAGGGTGGCTCCACTGGCCAGATTCAAAAACTCCTCGGGGTAATTCAGCCCACAGGCCTTGAGTTTGACACCCTTGTTCTAGAGTACTAGGTACAGTCACTTCTTTCTCAGACACTTTTTCCATTCCAATATCTCCTTTGGACTCCTTAGATCTCTTATCAGACTATTTTTTCGGTTGCAACTTTTCCGCCTGCCTTCCAAGTGTCAGGTTCCAAGTATTATTCTTACATCCCATTATACTATAAACAACATAGGAAAGACTTATTGATTCATAGAAAGAAAGTGTTGGTAATTCCTTGACTAGAATAGTGTTTTCTGCTTTGTCTGATTCTTTGTCTGATGTTAATCCCAGAATTAATTCCTGTTTATCTGGGTGTTGATTGATGGTAGAGAGGTGTTCTGATCATTTTGATTCCAAGCTTTTGTTGCTGTTCTTGTTGATGATGTTGTCTATTTTGAATAGATTTTGTTAGTTTTTTACTACCAGATCAGATAAACAAGCAATAAACAGCCTACCAAGGATAAAGCAACACCCTCACCAAAACTCTCAGGGCAAACTACTATATTCAAACTACTATATTCAAATAAAGAGCAAACCCCATGCTGTAGAAAGGTAGCACCCACCCCTCCACTAGAAGAATGAAATATTTTGAGAAATATTAAAAAGGCAGAATATAATATTTCCCTTTATGAGAAATGGAAAAATATGCCCTTGGAAAGCAGCCCCCACCTTTCTTAATAGCCCTCAGCAGTTGTCAGCACTTAAGAGATTAAGAGCTAGCTAGCTATTCATAAGCACCCAAGATCCAACGAAGTTAGGATTAGCCCTCAGGCACAATAGGAATTTCCCAAAGCCCCTTCATTGCATCATCTCAGTTACACCCTCCCAGCAGTTCAAACTTCAACCAAACTTAGCTCAGACAAACTCCTAGGAAAATATTAGCAAACATTTTTGGCACCGAGTGCCGAAATGGGAGCACACGCGTGGGGGAGCACTGGACACTGGAAGAGCAGTTCCCCCTCATGCATGCACATACCAGGAATCTGAGCTTCCGGTTTCCAGCATACACATGTGTCACAGTCACCTGATCTTCCGATTTCTGGTGCTCCCACTCACACGAAGACCAGCTGGCCAGCGTGCCAAAACCCAGAAGACCAATGGGCGACGAGTGGCATGCCCAGAGAGATAGCTTGCAGAAAATATCTGCAAGCAAGCAACCAGACTCAGAGAGCATGAAGGACTCTACAGTTCAACCGCAATCTTTATCACAGTCATAGACCAACATAAATGTGAGAAGACTTGTCTAATGTGGGTGTGAAGAATACATCTGTGCCTGTGGAATGGAATAATGCTGCCATTGTTACACACAGCAAAGAAGAACGAATGCAAAAACTACAGAGGGATTATCACGTTTGATGGAATTCTGATTGAAAAGGCATGAGAGGTAGAAAAGAGTAAAATCTGGAAAGTGCTAGTGGCATAAAGACATTTGATCTTATGGTGGGTTATATTAATCTGTTTATCTACTTGTATGTTCATGGATGTTCATGGATATCCTTCTTGGTACTGTTCAAGCAACAGCTTTTTAAAGATGGAATTTTTATTATTATTATTGTTATTATATAGTACGGAAGGCCCGTGGGTCAGATGTGGCCCATGATGTGATTGGATCCAGCCTGCACAGCCATCCTGGAAATGGTAAGGGGTCGGCCCACGTCACTTCTGCCCAGCCCATCCCATCGCGGGCATGCATGTGTGAAGGAGGCAGCAGTTGCACACGTGCATAGGCCCAGCTAACGTCATCCTGGCAGGTATGCTTGTGCACAGGAGGATCAGGTCCTCAATGAAATTGAGGTTGACACCCTTGACTTAGGGCCTCAGTTGAATGTACATATTGAAGCTCCTGTGTCCCCTTTCTAGAAATGTGTCTGTAATGTTTTCACACTCTGAAGGAAAACTGACTCTCACTTTTGGGGCTGTCCTATTTCCTTATCAGTTGTGATTTCTTTCTTTTTTTTTCTTTTTTTCTTTCTTTCTTTCTTTCTTTCTTTCTTTCTTTCTTTCTTTCTTTCTTCTTCTTTCCTTCCTTCCTTCTTTTCTTCCTTCCTTCCTTTTTAGTTTTACACCTGCTGTTAGAGTGTGTGCATGCTCAAATCGCCTGTGATGACTCGGTGCTGGGCACAGAAACAACACAGCCAGAACAAAGGCTTAACTCCCCTTTATTATTCCAACTTTTCCCCAAAAGTTCTACCATTAACCAGAGCAGGCCAGCATGGCAAACAAGACAAGCACAGCAAAGTATCCAGATATCAGTAACAACATGTGAGACTGGAAAAAGCAACACTTCTTACCAATAAACGCCCCTCCCAACAGTGTCTCCTTAAATCTCATTCCCCAAATGAGCCTTGTGAAGAGGGTCCCTCCTCCCAAGTTGTCAGGTTCCTCTGCACTGATCCTGCTTCCTCTACATTCTCCGTGCTCAGGGATCAGAAGGGGCAGGTAATTGCTTGTCACTGGAATTCCAAAGCTCCTCTGTTCCACTTTGTGCCCTATCCTCCCCCCTCACCTGGTCCTCCTGCCCCCCTCTCCCTCGCTGGCAACCCTTCCCAGATCTGAGGAACCCAGGACAACTTGTCTTGCTCCTCTGGTCATTCCTCCATTGGCCCTCGCTCCATCTCATCCTCCTCCTCAGACTCATGCTCTGATGCAGCCATGACACTATCCCTCCTCTGCAGGGCCCTCTCCCAGGACCAAGCAGATGAGGCCATTGCAGAAACCGGATATGAAACTCCCAAACAAGACAAGGGGCATGGACATTGGAGGCATCCACCCAAGTGAAGTCCTCTGGACCCTAACCCTTCCATGCTATACTGAAACCAGGCCCTCCACCTAGTACTCCACTGCTTCTTGAGGGGCTATTGATCTAGGTGGTGGAGGATCTGGATGATGCAGACTATTGGCTGCCACAGGTACCGGCAATGACCGATGAAACACCGGGTGGATCCACATGGTATGTTGCAGAGTCAGCTGAAATGCCACTGGGTTGATCACTGCTTCAACTGGGAATGGTCCCAGATAGCAGTGGTCAAGTTTCTTAGAAGGCAAGCTGTTGGCAGGTGCTGTGTGGAGAGCCAAATCCAATTGCCCAAGCTAGCGGCTGTGAGTGACATTGAGTTGGCCATGCCCACTCAGTCACAGAACACCCCACCACCAAGCCACGCCCACAGAACTGGTAGGAAAAAATTTTATATTTCACCCCTGCACCAATCCCACTGCCAGTTTGGTCACCTTTGTGGATCACATGGCCGCTATATGACCCTGCCCGCTTCAATGCAAACAAAGGCCTTTGCGGCACCATTAGTTTTTCTTGGCCTGGGTCAGGCATGGTCAGGCAGCTCCCAGCTACATAGGCTCTTCCAGTGGCGGTGGCAGTGCCAGTGTTGTCTTGGTGGGTGCAGGCAAGGCCTCCGTCTGTCGTCATTGCTGGAGCTACACAGCAATGCGTAGGCATACGTGCATGAGATCCTGAAGTATGTGGGAAGTGTGTGAGGGCAATCTGTGTGCACCAGCTCATCCAGCATTTCTGAGGAGAAGCCTTCCTGAAACTGATCCACTAGAGCAGCCTTGCTCCATTGAAGGTCCTAGCTGACCACCTGAAATTCATTAATATAATCTGTGAGCAGTCCTTGTCCCTGCTGCAACTCTCTCAGACGCTGGTTTGCTGTCTGGGCCTTAGCTGGTGGCCCATAGCTGACGGCAAAATTCAGCATAGTTGTCGAACAGCCAGTTGAGTGGATTAACAGGGAAATTGCCCAGCAAGCTGCTGATGTGGTCAAAAGGCTAATCAAAAACCCCACCTTGTCCTGCTCAGTGGGGAAATCCTAGGACCAGAGGCTCATGTACAGCTGGCACTGCCCAAAAAAAGCCAGGAATTAAGCCAGCAAGCCATTGAACTTGTCTGGAACAGCTACAGGGAATTTGCAATGTGGCTGAGCAGCTTGCAGCTGTGCAAGCTGCACAGGGAGGAGGGCAACTTGCTGAGATAAATGTGCGTCATCTGCATGAAGCTGCTCCATTTTCTCAAAGCACAAAAGGGGAAACAGGTAGGTTTGTGAGGTTGGGAACAAAGTGTGATGACCTGGGGCTGGGCACTGAAATAACTCACCCAGAATACTTAACTCCCCTTTATTGTTCCAACTTTCCCTCAAAAGTCCAACTGTTTATTGCAAGACCAGGAGCAAAGCTCTAAACACAAATCTCAATAGTTCCTGGCTGCTATTAGCACAGTTCTTAAAACAGCCACAATTCAGGGAATTTGGTTGCACAGAATCCTTGTCACAGGAAGACTTCACTGGGACTGCAGCCCCACCCGGAGTATAACTGTGTCACTGTAACCCTGCCCATAATCAGAGCAGGCCAACATGGCAAACAAGATAAGCACAGCGAAGTATCCAGACATTGGTAACAGCATGTGAGACTGGAAAAAGCAACATTTGTTACAGACAAACACCCCTCCCAACAGCATCTCTTTAAATCTCATTCCCCAGGTGAGCCTTGTGAAGAGGGGCGGGGCACCGTCCTCCCGAATCGTCAGGTTGCTCCGCACTGATCCATTCTTCTCCATTCTCCGTGCTCAGGGACAGGGAGAGAAGATAGTTGCTCATTACTGGAGCTCCGTCACTCCGTCGCTCCTCTGCTCTACTGCCTACACTGTCTTCCCCCTCACCTGGTCCTCCTGTGCCCTCTCTCCCTCGCTAGCGATCCAACCCAGGCCCAAGGGACCCAGGACTGCCTTGTCCTGCTCCTCTGGTCAGTCCTCCATCAGTACTAGCTCCATCTCATCCTCAGACTCAGACTCAGGCTCCACCGGGGCCATGACACTTATGAAAGAAGACCAGATGGGTTAAGAGAAAGACAAGTGGAGCTGCAAAGCCATCACAATTCGATCTCTCTGATCAATTTAAAAACACTGTGAAATCAGAGTGTGAAGCTGTGGGAATTTACCCTCTGCAGGGAAGAGGTGGATTAAAAAGTCCAAGAGAAAGAAAATCCTGCCAACAAGGAAGCATTAGATGCTCCCCAAATTCCCAGAGCACCACACTCGGAATGGAAGACCAGCTGCAAGATACTAGATGCACCTCAGTTGAGAGGGGAATAAGGTAAAGGTTCCCTTCGCACATATGTGCTAGTCGTTCCCGACTCTAGGGAGTGGTGCTCATCTCCATTTCAAAGCCAAAGAGCCAGCGCTATCTGAAGACATCTCCATGGTCATGTGGCCAGCATGACTAAATGCCAAAGGCGCATGGAACACTGTTACCTTCCCACCAAAGGTGGTCCCTATTTTTCTACTTGCATTTTTTATGTGCTTTTAAACTGCTAGGTTGGCAGAAGCTGGGACAAGCAATGGAAGCTTATCCAGTGGTGAAATCTAAAATTTGTTATTACCAGCTCTGTGGGTGTGGCTTGGGGGGGGGTAATGTGACTGGGTGGGCGTGGCCAATTTTTTTTTAACTTTTAAAACCATTTTTTCTACAACCTCTTCAGCAAAGAGGTTGTAAAAAAATGCTTTCAAAAGGCTCTGACGATCCCAGCTGAGTTGCCTGATCAGCAGAGGCTTTTTTTCTTTTAAAAGCTTTTGACGATCCCAGCTGAGCCGCACGATCATCAGAAGCTTTTTTTTTACTTTTAAAAGCATTTTTTTGGCTGAAGAGGTTTTAGAAAAAATCTTTTTAAAAGAAAAAAAAAGCCTCTGTTGATTGTTCAGCTCAGCTGGGCATGGGGGGGAGGCAGGGATTTTTGCTACCAGTTCTCTGAACCACCCACCTCCATCGCTACCAGATCAGGCAATCCAGTCCGAACCGGGAGCATTTCACCCCTGAGCTTATCCCGTTATGAGGCACTAGCAATTCAAACCATTGAAAACCTACCTTTCGATCAGCAAGCTCAGCATCTTAGCCATTGAGCCACCGCATCACTGAGATGGGCAATAAATGGCCTCAAATGCTGAAAAGAGAAGTGACCGTGGTGGAATCACATGAGCATGGGGCTGATTTGGGAGCTGCACAAACGCTATGCATGGAAGTGGTTCCCAAGCAGAATAATGTTTGCTTGCCTCGCAAACCAGAATATCCATGTTTTAGGTCTAGGGAAGTGGCAGGTAACGCAATTATTCAATATACACAATAGACAAAAGACCTTTTATTTATGTGATGAAATGTTGGGAAGAAGTTATAAAAGAGAGATAAAGTACCTAACTTTCTCTCTCCTATCACCAGCAGAAAAACTCTCTGAAAAAGGAAAAAAAACAAGACCAAATTTGGTGCGGTTGAGTGAAGTCAGCAAAAAAGAAAAGGAAAGGAAAAAAGTGTGTGTGTGGGGGGGGGGGGTGAATTCAAATCTTTATTTAGCTTTAGAGAGAAAAAAATCCTGAAACAATTATCCACAGCATCCCAATGGAAGAAGTAATTGGTCAGCAGATCAGAATGTTGCTAATTTCTCCAATTTAGGCCCCCTCCCTCTTTTTTATAAGACCCAAAGTGAAGGATATGCAGCTCACCCCAGTATAGATGTATAAACATCCAAGCACTCAGACATACAAGAAAGAGGGAGTAGAAGCACAGAAAAGTAACATATATTCAACCGTGTCTTCTCCCTCATACAGATATGAAGATATATTCAGAGGCAACATGCATGCACCCTGATTTGTTTTTTGGGAGAAAGTCTGTGTGCATGCAGCATACATACATATGCACATTATTATTGTACATTCCATACAACATGGGCATCTTCTATGTCTACTGCCAATAAAAAAAGGGGTTGGAAAGAACTTCAGATATTGGGCTCCTCAGAGATTACGATAATACAGAGAATTTTTAAGCATGTGGATAGTCTATCCATCCATCAATTTCTTGTCTTCTTGATCCCACCATATTGTTATTATGTGCCTTTTCTCCCATATTGACAAAAGTGTCTCATTTCTTCTGATGCAGAATTATTCTTCTCAAGGACCTGCTCATTGCCTCTTTTAACTCTTTGCTCCTCATGCTGTAAATCAGTGGGTTTAAAACAGGGGTGATGAAAGTGTAGATGACAGACACCATCCGAACTTGAGTGGCTGACAAGCAGGAAGCAGGACACAGGTATATTAAACTACTACAGCTATACTGCATAAGGACAACCATTATATGGGAGGAACAAGTAGAAAAAGCTCGTTGACGCCCCAAGGAAGAAGGGATGCGTAGGATGGCCATTGTGATGAAGACATAAGACATGCAGATTAGTGTGAAGGGGACAGTCAAGAAAATAGCACTTGTAATAAAAAGGCCCTGTTGCTGGCCATGGGTGTTTCCACATGCCAGTTTCATTAGAGCAGGAAAATCACAGAAAAAATTTCTGATTGCCATATCATCACCACAGAAAGTCAGAGTCAGTATGAGGAGACACAATTGGAAACTAAGGAACCCACTCATGGCCCATGTTCCAACTACAAGATACACACACATTCTCCAGGTTATAATGAGGGGGTAGCTTAATG
Source organism: Masticophis lateralis (assembly GCA_030761175.1). Lineage (NCBI taxonomy): Eukaryota > Metazoa > Chordata > Lepidosauria > Squamata > Colubridae > Masticophis > Masticophis lateralis. The sequence goes on along the minus strand of JAUDYJ010000001.1, from coordinate 241,975,661 downwards.
GGCGGCAAATCGCCACACATCGATCATAAGCCATGATGGCCAGCAGGACGCAATCTGAGCCCCCCAGCAAGGTAAACAAAAAGAGCTGGGTGCCACACCCACTCAAAGAAATGGAGATCTTTCTCACTGAAGCAAGATTAGCCAAAGTTAAGGGAGCAATGGTACAAGAGTAGAAGATCTCCAGAAATGCCAGGTTAGCCAAGAAAAAATACATTGGGGTATGGAGAGAGCTTACAGTGTAAATGATGAAAGCAACAGACACATTCCCTAGTAGGCTGAGCAAGTAGAGAATCAGAAAAATCCAGAAAATCAGCCATTTCATCTCTGTGATGGTTGTGAATGGTTGGAAATAAAATTCTGGATTCACAGTTTGATTTTCACTCTTCATTTAAGTACTGTGGTCTCTTAAAATGAGAAAGAACAAAAATGTATGAAAATGACAAAAATGTATGAAAATGTGGGTTACAGAATATGAGATATTTTCATTTCTTACCTGTGTTTTTAGAAACATAACATCAGCTTCTGATTTCTTTCCTTTGCAGCTTCTGGTTCTGAAGTCTTCTTAAATAGTCCTGGGGGGGGTGGGGGTGGGTCTTTACTATTGAGGGATTTTCCCCTTAAAGCTACCCTCAGCAACTTGGCATATTATTATCTGATTATTGCTGATCACAGAATGAAAACAATTTTGTTTTTACACACAAAATTCTTATCTTTATGTGAAGATTTTTCAATGCCATACATTATAGATTGGTCATGTTTGATGAAATATAATGTATCTCTGATAAGAGGTCCCCTTTGTATAATAAGTTGCCAATTAAAGAACTTCCAAGATGGATCTTTATTCCATTTCAGCATTCATAACAATCATGTGCAACCATGCAGCATGTGTTTATTGATTTTCCAAAATGTTTTCATGAACTGTAACTCCAAATACTCAAAGCACTAATCAAAAGAAGAAGTTGCCATCTGCCCTTACTAAATTTTGTGGATGAGTTCAGGCAACTCCACAATAAAATGTTGTACCAAGACAAAATTTATAAAAGTATGACAATGCAAATAGGTTGGGTTTCATTTATGAATAACAGGGGAGTATAAGTATTAATTAGTTCTACATAGTTTCTCAGCAAGGAAATTGACAGCTCATTTTTGTCCTTTTTTCACAACCTAGTTATAAACCATATGTGGATCTAACTTTTTAAATTCAATTTCTGGTCAGCCAGTGATGTTGGTTTCCACATTGACACAAAATACTGTATGGAGAATCTTATTATATGGAAAGTTTTCAGTGAAAACATTTCAAATTTGATTACCTTACTCCTCTTTGTTCTAAATAACAACAAAGCAATAAGTTCTTGCAAATTCTAATTCCAACTGGAATTAATGTAATGAATATTGTTTTACATAATGTTGCATTTAAAGTTTAAATATAACCTTGAAATTGGTTCCAAATTTGGCAATACGTATCTTTAAGTCCAAGCTTTCCAAATAATATCTCTGATGATAATTTGAACAACCTTTTATATAATTTGCAGAAGTAGTTAACTAAGAATCTCTTGGGTTTGAAGGCTGACACAATTAGGAAAGTTTTTAAGTAGTTATACTTTTTTTTTCCTTCGTAGGGAGTTTCTTTCATTATTGCATGCCTCGGAGACTTGTTAAAATAAGGAAGTCTCTTATGTAAGGCTTCCTCCATTCAAGACAATAAGGCCACCTGTTGTGCCTCATGGGCTGGAATAAAAGATACATGAAATTTGTTGATTGCAGTCTGCCCAGAGTTCAGTACAAGACGGGCAGCTATATAAATGTTACACATAAATAAAATTACCCTACTATTGTAACTTCGCCTTGTATATTTCTTTTGGATATTTTGTATATTTCTGAATTTCTTTTTATTGGCTTCCTTAGAACTTGCAATAACCATGTTTATTAGAAAGCTGTCCTTAACTCTCTACTTTCAAGACTTCTGGCTTCCTCAGTAAGAAGCCTAACAGTCCTTCCGCTTTGCTTAAATATTGGGCCCTGCTTGACCAGCTCTATGGCTGTAACAGTGCAAAATTATTCAACAGATTAAATCAGAGTTTCTCAAGCTTGATGACTTTGAGATGACTTTAAGATGACCACTTAAGTTTGAGCCAGCAGTGTGCTGCCGCTGCCAAAAAGGCCAGTGCAGTCTTGGGCTGCATCATCAGAGGGATAACATCAAGATCATGAAAAGTGATAATGCCATTTTATACCACTTTAGTGAGGCTACACTTGGAATACTTCATACAGTTGTGATCACCATGAGACATTTGTGTGAGAGTGATAGATCAAAGAGAGGAATTTAAAGAAATGCTATCAATGTTCGTGTCCAGGCAAAATGGGGAAAAGACAATAATAATAAGCATGAGAGTGTTCAAATGGAATTGAGTGACATCTTTATCACAGACATAGACCAGCATAAACATGAGAAGACTTGTCTAATGTGTGTGTGTGTGTGTGTGTGTGTGTGTGTGTGTGTGTGTGTGTGTGTGTGTGTGAACAATACATCTGTGCCTGTGGAATGAAATAATGCTGCCATTGTTTTGTTACACAAAGCAAAGAAGAATGAATGCAAAAACTACAGAGGGTTTATCATGTTTGATGGAATTCTGATTGAAAAGGCATGAGTGGTAGCAAAGAGTAAAATTTGGAAAGTGCTAGTGGCATAAAGACGTTTGAGCTTATGGTGGGTTATATTAATGTGTTTATTTATTTGTATAACTCTTGTATTACTATATGTTTATTTAAGTTCATGGATATCCTTCTTGGTACTGTTCAAGCAACAACTTTTTAAAGATGGAATTTTTATTATTGTGCTAAATTTTGGCCTGTTGGTGATTAATTCACTGCAGAGGCCAGGACTTTAAAGGAGGTCAGGCTGAAGGATATATGCTACTATATCTCCTTATCTCTTCTGGCTCTAAATGCAGGGTTTGCTTATTAGAATAACACTTCTTAGGGCCTTAGCTGAATGTGCATTTTGAAGCTGCTGTGCCCCCTTTCTAGAAATGTGTCTGTATTATTTTCATACCCTGAAGGAAATCTGACTCGCACTTTTGTGGCTGTCCTATTTCCTTACCAGTTGCGATCTCTCTCTCTCTCTCTCTCTCTCTCTCTCTCTCTCTCTCTCTCTCTCTCTCTGAAATATCCAGGTCCAGGTCCAAACTGGGAGAAAAATGCTGGAAACAACATGGAGGCTGATTGGAAAGATGGTTTATTGACCATGTGTGATTCTGGGCAGCTGACAAAATGGAGTTGAGAGTAGGTGGGTTTTTTAACTTATTTTGGGTTTTGTATTTGAGCTTCCTATTCTTTACAAGAACATGTCCTGTAATATTCTATTGGCTGTTGTCAGATTCCTATGGGGTCATGTAGGGGTTGTGTAGGGATCATAGCTGGCTTTATATAGGCAAAAGAGGAAATGCAAATCCTAGGTGCTTGTCTGAGCTAATCTGGTCAACCTCTGGTTTACTGTTTATCTGAACTCCCAGGTTTCTGTGACTTTGAAGTTTGGACTGCTCTGGGGATGGTGCAATAAAGGGGCTTGTGATCTGAAAGTGTGTTGGGCAATTCCTATTGTGGCTAATGGCTTTCGTCCTGTGGTGGACCTTGGGTGAGGGGCTACTTTCTAATCCTATCATTCTGCCTTTGTTAGTTGTGCTGCAAGGAGTTTGAAAATATCCTGTCTTGAATGAATGACCAAATCTGCATTTCTAAAAGCTGGCCTTCTCAGTTTCTGCTTGGGGTAGGGAAACTGGTGCAGGTTTCTTTCTTTAATAGCATGTTTCTCCATTTCTTCTTTAGGGAAATATAATATTCTGCCTATTTCCCAAAATATTTCATTCTTCTAGGAAGAGGGGCTTTATCTTTATCTTTTATCTTTTATTAGATTTATATACCGCCCTTCACCTTACGGACTCAGGGCGGTGAACAGCCAGGAATAAAAACATTCGTACAGAAAAGTTAAAATAATTTTTAAAGTAACTAAATAAAGTTTTGGCCCATAATTTAAAACATTTCAATTAAAATCGGTATCAAACTTTAAAATTATCATAGAATCAGGCCAGCCCAGCTAACTGAAAAAAGTAAGTTTGTAGGGCCCGACGAAAAGTCTGGAGATCTGAGATTGTTTGTAACTCTGGGAGTAGTTTGTTCCAGAGGGTAGGAGCTACCACAGAGAAGGCTCTCCCCCTGGGGGTCGCCAGCCAGCATTGTCTGGCTGATGGCACTCTGAGGAGGCCCTCTCTGTGGGAGCGAACCGGTCGGTGGGAGGCAATTGGTGGCAGAAGGTGGTCCCGTAAGTACCCCGGTCCTAAGCCATGGAGCGCTTTAAAGGTGGTCACCAACACCTTGAAGCACACCCAGAAGTCCACCGGAAGCCAATGCAGCTCGCGCAGGAGAGATGTCACGTGGGAGCACCCTGTTGCTCCCATAATCCCCCGTGCGGCCACATTTTGCACCAGTTGGAGCCTCCGGGTGCACCTCAAGGTGAGCCCCATGCTTCCCACAATTCTCCCCTTTTTGCCATAAATGTAGGTGACACACATACTTTTACTGGCAAAAGATTAAGATATTGATTAAATTGTTAACACAAAGGAGAAGGCATTGATAGAGGCAGCAGAAAGATATCCCTTCAGTAGCTCCGAAAAGGAGAGCTTTTAATCCATGAAGGTCTATCACTGGTACCTATTGTCACTGCTCACTGCCACTTGCCACTGTATACCATCGGTGATTGGCGATCGGCGGCAGTGGCAACTTCCAGCACCTAGAATAGGCTGAAAATGGGGTGGGCGGAGGCTGAAAATGGGACACGTGGAGGCAGCAATAGGCAGTGGTGAGGGCGGAGATGGGCGCCGGCGATCCATGCAGCCTGGAACAGCTAGTTTGCGGTATTCCAGGAGGCCGATCCAATCACCAGTCAGCTGCTCAAGCTAAATCAGGCTGTGATAACGTGCTGAAGATGAGCAGGCTGTTTGCTGCAAGGACACTAGCCAGATGAATACCGATGGATGCTGGTACGCAGAGGCAGAATTTTTTTTCTTGTTTTCCTCCCCGAAAGCTAGGTGCATCTTATGGTCTGGAGCGTCTTATAGTGCAAAAAATACGGTACTCAGAGGCAACATCAATGCATCCTGTTTGGTTTTGGGAAGAATGTTTGTGTGCGTGCAGCACACACACGCACACAAACACACAAACACACATATGCACATTATTACTGTACATTCCATAGAGCACGGGCACCTGCTATGTGTACTGCCAATAAAGAGCAGAGTTGGAAAGAATTTCAGATATTGGGCTCTGCAGAGATTATGATGACACAGAGAAGTTTTAAGCATGCAGATAGGCTACCCATCCATCAGTTTCTTGTCTTCTTGATCCCATCACATTGTTACTATAGTTGGTGAGTCTTTTCTCCCTATTGAAAATATTGTCTCTCTATTTCTTCTCAGGCAGCATTATTCTTCTGAAGGACCTGTTCGTTGCCTCCTTTAACTCTTTGCTACTGATGCTGTAAATCAGGGTTTGTTTGGGTTTTTTTTAATTTGAATTTATATACCGCCCTACTCCCAAAGGAATCAGGGCGGTGTACAGCCATAAAATAAACATATAAATACAAAATTTAAAATAGACTAAAACGAAATTAAATAATTTGACTGAAAAATTTAAAATCCCAATAATTTAAAACAAATTAAAATTCCCATTTAAAAGGGGGAAAAGACTTAGGTCAGGCCAGCTTGATGGAATAAGTGAGTCTTGAGCACGCGACGGAAGGTGCGCAGGTACGGGATCCTCCGTATCTCCGGGGGGAGCTCGTTCCAGCTGATAGGAATGGCCCCCAGGGGAAGGCTCTCCCCCTGGGGGCCGCCAGCCGACATTGTTTGGCCGACGGCACCCGGAGGAGCCCCTCTCTATGGGAGCATACTGGCCGGTGGGAGGCTATTGGTGGTAGTAGGCGGTCCCGTAAATAACCAGGTCCTAAGCCATGGAGCGCTTTAAAGGTGATAATCAAAACCTTGATGCGCACTCGGAAGACCACCAGGAGCCAGTGCAGCTCGCACAGGAGAGGTGTTACATGGGAGTGCCATGTCGCTCCCATAACCACCCGCGCGGCTGCACTCTGCACCAGTTGGAGCCTCCAAGTGCTCCTCAAGGGGAGCCCCATGTAGAGAGTGTTAGAATAGTCCAGACGGGAGGTGACGAGGGCTGAGTGACTGTATGTAAAGAGTCCCGATCTAGAAAGGGACGCAACTGGCGAATCAGGCAAACCTGATGAAAAATCCTCCTGGTCACGGCCGTCAGGTGCTCATCTAAAGACAGCCGTGAATCCAGGAGTTGCGAGCCCCTTCCATGGGGGCCAATAACTCACCTGCAATAGTCAGCGATGGCACCAGCTGACTATATCGGGACGTCGGAAACCATAGCCACGCGGTCTTGGATGGGTTGAGCCTGAGCCTGTTCCTCCCCATCCAGATCTGTACGGATCTGGATGTTTAATACAGGGGTGACAAAAGTGTAGAAGACAGACCCGACCCAAACATGTTCCACTGAGAAGCAGGAAACAGGGAATAGGAATATTAAACTGCTAAAGCTATACTGCATAAAGACAACCATTATATGGCAGGAACAAGTAGAGAAAGCTCATTGATGCCACAAGGTAGAAGGGATGCATAGGGCAGCCATTGTGATGAAGACATAGGACGTGCAGATTAGTGTGAAGGGGACAGTCAGGACAATAGCACTTCTAATATAAAGGCCCTGTTGCTGGGCATGGGTGTTTCCACATGCCAGTTTCATCAGAGCAGGAAAATCACAGAAAAAAAATACTGATTGCCATATTAACACCACAAAAAGTCAAAGTCAGTATGGGGAGACTCCACAGGAAACCAAAGAACCCACATATGTCCCATGTCCCAACTACAAGACTCACACATATTCTCCAGGTCATAATGAGAGGGTAGCTTAGTGGACGGCAAATTGCCCCACATCAATAAGCCATGATAGCCAGCAGGACGCAATCTTAACCCCCCAGCAAGGTAAACAAAAAAAGCTGAGTGCCACACCAACCCAAAGAAATGGAGATCTTTCTCACTGAAGCAAGATTAGCCAAAGTTAAGGAGGCAATGGTACAAGAATAGGCAATCTCCAGAAATGCCAGGTTAGCGAAGAAAAAATACATTGGAATATGGAGAGAGTTTACAGTGCTAATGATGAAAGCAACAGACACCTTCCCAAGTAAGCTGAGCAAATAGAGAATCAGAAAAGTCCAGAAGATTAGCTATTTCACCTCTGGAATGGTTGTGAATGGTTGGAAATGAAATTCTGGATTCACAGTTTGATTTTCACTCTTCATTTAAGTCCTGTGGTCTCTTAAAAGGAGAAAGAATAAGCAATTGTGTTTTTTTTAAAAAAAACAAGTTTTATTAAAAGTTTTCTTTCATTATACATATTTTATGAACGGAGTGTTGACTGGGTCACATACATCGCTTTTTCCATATTCATCCCTTTTATAAAATTCTTTATCAGAAATACATCATTTTTCACCATATCTTCCTTTCTCTCTTTTCTTCCCCCCCCCCGCAATACATTTTACTTATATCTCAGACACATATTTAAATGTACAGTCTCTTATCCATCATCTTGTCTTCCTTCTTCTGTCTTTCTATTTTCTTCATTCCTCCTCTCCTTCCCTTCTCTCCTTCCCCTCCCCTTCCCTCACTTCTCTCTTCCCACTCCCTTTTCTTCTTCTCCTTCTTCCTTTCTTCTATTCCTCTCTCTCTCCTTTCCTCCCTTCTCCTCTCCTTCCCTTTCTCTACTCCTCTCTCCTTTCCCACTTCCTCGTTGTTTTCATTTTTAGTTCAAACTATAATGGTATTTGAGCAGCCCCAATTTTCTATTTACATACATCTTCATTTCAAATTCTTTTTTATTTAATAATTACATCTATTTTATTCTTCTTAAAAATCAGGTTATCCTTCCTTATAATCAACATCTTATAATCAAGTTGTTAACTGAGTCACATCTTATGCATCGCTTTTTCCATATTCGTCCCTTTTATATAATTCCTTATCACAAATACCACATTTTTCACCATATCTTCCTCTCTCTCTTTTCTTTTTTCTTCTTCCTCCCAAATACCTTTTTACATGTTTCCAATTTTGGCCATAATATTCTTTTCCCCCCTTTATCTTAACCTCTTCTTAATACCTAATACATATCAGCTGTATCACTATTTGCCCTTTAACTCTTAATTTTTTACAATAAGATCAATTAATTATCTTATTTCTCACTTTGTTAACTATATTTCTCAAAATTCCCCACTTTCCAACCATACGCAACATATATCATCATGTTCAAATTCTTACATTAAAACTCTTCCACTTAAGTAATTATTCACATCTTATATTAATCTATTACTACATAATACATAAATAGTATCACTATCCGCCCTTAGTTCCTAATTTCCTTCAATCACATCAATTAATTATCTTATTTCTTCATTTACAACATATATTTTGAGAATCTCCATCCCTCTTTTTAACATTTCGATTTTATCTCTTAATTTAACATATCTTCATACTTACACCCAATTACCATTTCATATTTCATCCGCTATTGTTTTTTACTATAGGCATTTACATCCTCATATTCATTTCTTGTAAATATCCTTTAAACTTAATTGATCTTCTACTCTTATTAATATTAATACAATTCCCTTAAATCTACTAATATATACCTTATTTCCCTTCCTCCTTTCCACTTTTTGACCATTCTATCTTGATCTCTCAAAAATTCCTTTATCCCATTCTTTTTGCTTCTTCTTCTTCTTTTGTTTTTATATTTATTGCATCTTTTCTCCTGAGTCCTTTTTACTTTTAAATATATTACTCGAGTTGTTCTTCCCAAGTTTTCTCTTAATCTCTTTCTATTATTTCCTTCTATTCCTTTTATTTGATTCTTTTTGGGGGAATATTCACCCTTTCCACTCTTTTTTTACCACTGTTAATCCCAGTGAAATCATTTAACTGTTTTCTACTTTCAATTCCATTTCTTTCAATATTATTATCTTGCTCCTCATTTATGCTCTCTTTTTCCTGCTCTTCATATTCCATCAAATTTTCTAACTTTATCTCTCTTTAATGATTCACACATGTTTTTGAACATCTCAATTAATTCTTCATACATCCAAGACTCCATATTGTCAATTCTAAAAAATTGTTAACACTTTATATTTAATTAGGAATCTAAAGTCCATATGGCCTCTTTTTAATTCCCAATAGTATCCAGATTCAAATATTTGTCCAATCCACTCCAAATTAAAGCTCTATTATTTTCCACAATTGTTGACAGTTGAGTCCAAGATGTTCAGAAATACAAATGCTCCTTAAAAATTCCCACCACTTCCAGATTAAGTCATGGTCACAGTTGTTGTTTACCATCCATATTGTAGTACATACTTTCCACCAGCAGATATCTCTCTCAAATCCACAATATTCTTGAAGCAACTAAGTATCAAGACTATCCAAAATATTTTAAATCCACATACAGAATTATTTTCCTCTAATTTCTTTTTCTTTTATTGTTCTTAGTTCCTCCAAATTCAATTTTATATCCAGTTATGAATTTTCTATCTTGGGCTTTAATGTTTTAACTTCCTCTTGGTTCTTTTCCTTCAGATGTCAAAACAGTCAAAAATACTATAATCCACATATGAAGAGCTTTCCCTTGAATTTCTTGGCCTTTTATTATTTTTAATTTCTCTGAATCCAGTTCTAATTTTTTGAGTACAATTATAAAATTTTCCTTCTTGAGCTTTAGTATTTTAAACTCCTCTTCATATTTTGTCCTTCAATGACTCCCCCAAATGTCAATTAGCCGCTCACTTCCGCTCTGGGACACATTTTAAAAAATTTTAAAGTTTTCTTTTTTACCTGTGAGTTGGCCAGTCATTCACCTGGTATCAGCACTCCTTTCAAAACATCGCTCCTGCACAAATAGCTTGAACTGGTTGCCCCAGCTACAAAGCAGTCATTTTGCAATGGCTGCCGCCCCTGCTGCTGGCTCGAAGAGCTACCTTCAACCTTCCAAGGAACTTGCCTGTTCCTCTTGGTCTTCCAAGACTCCTCTTCTTCTTCCCGGTCCCTACAGGATGGTTCTGGTCTGAAGACCTGCCAACAGCAGTTTGTCTGACTGGATTTTTGTGGGGTTCGATGGAGCCTGCTATTTCTCCAGCAGGTCTCACCATGACACTTCCGGTTCCCCCTCCAAGCACTTATGTTAATCCTGCTTCTTGATTCATCCCTTTTTATAAGTTAAGCATAAATAAGCTAATAAGTCAAGCATGTATCTCATACATACCAATATTTTTTCTTAAACAAATGCTTATTTAATGATCATGATGTTCATTCATTCTTGCATCCAAAATGCACAATGTCTAAATCCTGCCATCAGTTGCAACTACCTAAAAAAATAATTCTTCACCTTGGATCTCATTCATTTGGAATAATGCTCAGATTATCTCAAAACTCAGCCATGGTTGTTCCCTTATCATCAATCACAGAAATGTAACATGCAACTGTTGCCAATCTACATATTTCTACTTTTATTTTACTTTATTTATATTTATTTGTATTGCTTTATTTTCCAACAGCAACCAGGAGATGCTTATAGATAATTATTGCCATACTTTTCATCCCTTTCATCCATAATTAAACCTACACCTTCATTTTCCTAGTGTATTCTTCAACTCCACTCTCTGTTTCTCCTGGGTACAACTTTTCTATGATTCTACAGAGGAGTTTAGAAAGGACAGTTTGTTGACTATTATTTAGCATCTTAATGACAATAGGTGAATTTGAAATCAAAAGGAAGAAAAGTTGAATAAAATAAAATCCTATTTTCCAAATTACAGTTCCAGTTTCAAATAGTTTTTCTTTCTCTGAAAAATAAAATATTTTGTAACAACTACCATAAGTAGAATTAAATAAAGCCGGAGTGATATTTTGGTACCTCATTATTTTTTAAAAAAATATTTGGCTAATACTGTCTTTTCAACAAAGTTTTAAAGATTTTAGAAATTGTGTAAAATCCTGGAAGAAATCTGAATCAATATTTCTCACTGATTGGCATCAGAAACATACCAATTGCTCTTCTTTCTGCTGAAGGGAAAGGCTGTTTTATGGATATTGTTGCCACATGTGCAAAACTTTTAATGAGTTACATTATCCAATTCTCTCTCTCTCTCTCTCTCTCTCTCTCTCTCTCTCTCTCTCTCTCTCTCTCTCTTATGGGAGCTCCTTATTACTCCCGTGTAACACCTCTCCTGCGCGAGCTGCACTGGTTACCACTGGATTCACTTCAAGGTGCTGGTATTGACCTATAAAGTCCTACATGGCTTAGGCCTGGGGTACTTGGAGGACCATCTCCTGCCTGCTTCCCACCGTCCTGTCCACTCTCACAGAGCTGCTCTCCTCAGTGTACCGTCGACCTGGCAATGCCATCTGGCGATGCCTAGGAGTAGGGCATTCTCTGTGAATGCCCCTACCCTTTGGAACGAACTACTGAAAAGAACAAGAACAAATTTGGTGGGGCTGGGTGAAGTCAGAAAGGGGGGGGGAGAAAAAGGAAGAAAGGAAGGAAGAAAGGAATGAAAGAAAGAAAAGAGAAAAAGAGGTGAGGCCTCCTCCCTCTTGTTCATAAGGCCTAATGTAAAGGATGTATAGAGGTATAAACATGCAAGCACACAGACATAAAAGGAGAGAGTAGAAGCCTAGAGAAGAAAGATATATGCACCCATGTCTTCTCTCTCATACAGCTATATACATATATACTCAGAGGCAACATGTATGCACCCCAATTGAAGAAGAAGAATACTTTATTGTCATTGCACCTAGTGCAACAAAATTAAATGCCATCTTCAGTCTACAAAATAAAACAAAAACACACATCCTTCACATTCTATACCAATTAAATCAGAAAACCCTGATATTGTATTAGTGTTGTACTATACAATAGAATTCAATATAGTTACTGCTCTGGGATAGAAGCTTTTGGGAGAAAGTTTGTGTGCGTGCAGCACACACAAATGTCCATTATTACAGTATATTCTATAGAGCATGGGCATCTTCTATGTCTACTGTCAATAAATAATGGAGTTGGAAAGAATTTCAGGCATTGGGCTCTGCAGAGATTATGATGACACAGAGAAGTTTTAAGCAAGCAAATAGTCTACCCATCCATCAGTTTCTTGTCTTCTTGATTATAGTTGGTGCTTCTTTTCTCCCTTATTGGCAAAATTGTCTGATTTCTTCTCAGGCAGCATTATTCTTCTGAAGGACCTGTTCATTGCCTCTTTTAACTCTTTGCTCCTCATGCTGTAAATCAGGGGGTTTAATACAGGGGTGACAAAAGTATAGAAGACAGACACCACCCGAACTTGCTCCGCTGAGAACCAGGAAACAGGGAATAGGAATATTAAACTGCTACAGCTATACTGTATAAGGACAACCATTATATGGGAGGAACAAGTAGAGAACGCTCGTTGACGCCCCAAGGCAGAAGGGATGCGTAGGATGGCCACTGTGATTAAGACATAGAACATGCAGATTAGTGTGAAGGGGACAGTCAAGAAAATAGTACTTGCAATATAAAGGCCAAGTTGTTGGCCATGTGTGTCTCCACATGCCACTTTCATTAGAGCAGGAAAATCACAGTAAAAATTTCTGATTGCCATATCATTGCCACAGAAAGTCAGAGTCAATATGAGGAGACCCCACACTAAAGCACAGATGCCACACATGATCACTGACCCAACTACAAGACTCACACACATTCTCCAGGTCATAATGAGAGGGTAGCTTAGTGGGCGGCAAATTGCCACACATCGATCATAAGCCATGATAGCCAGCAAGATGCAATCTGAGCCCCCCAGCAAGGTAAACCAAAACATCTGGGGGCCACATCCACTCAAAGAAATGGAGATCTTTCTCACTGAAGCAAGATTAGCCAAAGTTAAGGGGGCAATGGTAGTAGAGTAGGCAACCTCCAGAAATGCCAGGTTACCCAAGAAAAAATACATTGGGATATGGAGAGAGCTTACAGTGTAAATGATGAAAGCAACAGACACATTCCCAAGTAGGCTGAGCAAATAGAGAATCAGAAAAGTCCAGAAAATCAGCTATTTTATCTCTGGGTTGGTTGTGAATGGTTGGAAATGAAATTCTGGATTCAGAGTTTGATTTTCACTCTTCATTTAAGTCCTGTAGTCTCTTAAAAGGAGAAAGAACAAAAATGTGTGAAAATGACATTTTTGGAATTAAAATTGAATTTAAGAAATTCATCAAGAGATAATTAAACCTTAAAATCTGCATATTAGACTATTGTGCTGTACTTTATGTTGACTGAGAGGTAATCATTCTTTATTAAATATTTCACCAACTACTCTTTCTGGATCAAAAGATAAATTTGGTCTCACAGGTATATGTTGTACATATCTCTTCTTTTATTAGGTAAGCAGAACATTTTGATCAGGCATTCAGGGGCCAAGAATACTTATTTTTATTGCTAAATTAGTAGCATTAGACTGGCTGCCTGGTTTATTCCATATATAAAACATTCGCCTTAGGAACAACCAAAGCATATACTTTATCATAAATAGTCTTTGATAATGAAATGTGGCTTACAGAATAGGAAATATTTTCATTTCTTACCTGTTTTTTTAGAAACATAACATCAGCTTCTGCTCTCTTTTCCTTGCAGTTTCTGGTTCTGAAGTCTTCTTAAATAGTCCTGAGGAGGGGGGGCTTTACTATTGAGGGATTTTCCCCTTAAAGCTACCACCAGCAACTTGGCATATTATTATCTGATTATTGCTGATCACAGAATGAAAATAGTTTTGTTTTTAATACAAAATTCTTATGACACTTTATGTGATTATTTTTCAATGTCATACATTATAGATTGGTCATGTTGGATGAATTATAATGTATCTCTGATAAGAGAGTCCTCTTTGTATAATAAATTGCCTATTAAAGATCTTCCAAATTGGATCTTTATTCCATTTCAGCATTCATAGCGATCATGTGCAACAATGCAGCATGTGTTTATTGATTTTTCAAAATGTTTTCATGAACTGTAACTCCAAACCCTCAAAGCACTAATCAAAAGAACAAGTTGCCATCTGCTCTTACTAAATTTTGTGAATGAGTTCAAGCAACTCCACAATAAAAACGTTGTAACAAGACAAAGCATATAAAAATATGACAATGCAAATAGGTTGGGTTTCATTTATGAATAATAGGGGAGTATAAAAATTAATTAGTTCTACATAGCTTCTCAGCAAGGAAACTGACAGCTCATTTTTAGTCCTTTTCACAACTTAGTTATAAAACATGTGTGCATAACTTTTTAAATTCAATTTCTGGTCAGCCAGAGTGATGTTGGTTTCCACATTGACACCAAATACTGTATGGAGAATCTTATTATCTGGAAAGTTTTCAGTGAAAACATTTCAAATTTGATAACCTTACTCCTCTTTTGTTCTAAATAACAACAAAGCAATAAGTTCTTGCAAATTCTAATTCCAACTGGAATTAATGTAATGAATGCTGTTTTACATAATGTTGCATTTAAAGATTAAATATAACCTTGAAATTAGTTTCAAATCTGGCAATACGTATCGTTAACTCCAAGCTTTCGAAGCTAATCTCTCTGATGATGATTTGAACAATCTTTTATACAATTTGCAGAAGTAAACTCTTGGGTTTGAAGGATGACACAATTAGGAAAGTTTTTAAGTAGCTTATACCCTTTTTTTCCCTTTGTAGGCAATTACTTTCATTATAGCATGCCTCAGAGACTTATTAAAATAACAAAGTCTCTTATGTGACAGGTAAAAATTAACACAATTCTCTGATAAGTATCAGTGATTTTTGTGGTTTAAAAAAAAGTCATGCAACAGAGACCGATTCCCGTCGCCCATATAGAAAGGCAATTGTCTCTCTTCTGCAAATTTAGATTGCAACTCTCATGACTAATGCTTAGGCCCAAAACTCATGAGGGGGTTGCCATTTCAGAATTAAACCAATTTTATATTAGAGAGTTTTGATGTGAACATTTGTCCATTTGTCTTTAATGGCTGGGATAATATTCTTGCATTTGGAAGAACTATGTTTAAATCCAGCATACCAATGAAAAAGCACCATCAATTTGTTTAAGTTCTTCATCTGGGCTGTACATATATTGTACAAAACAATGCATGCTTCTGCCACTTCCACTACTATTCCTTCTTTGCCTCTCATGAAAGAGCTTGTAACTGCTTTACTTTGCTCTTTTCTTTTTACAATACAAGTTTGAAATGCAGATAGCAATGTTAACACTCATATAACGTTTCTTTCCCTCCAGTTGCCAATAGGAGTCTGCAAATAATGTTATCTAATTAGTGTCCCACCCTTTGAGCCATGCCTAATCCTGAAGCAACAGAATTCCCCTCACTTCTCTTTTACACAGAGAGAAAATTCAATGATTTCCTGAAGTGATTCCTATTCAACATTTTCCAGTACGTGTTGTACAACCTAAGGTCCTATGCTATAACTGAAAAAAAGCAAGAAGTTGTGCTGAAAGTGAATTATTATTTATTTATTTATTTATTTATTTATTTATTTTTAAAAGAATACTTCTGGGATATCTTGCTCAAGAGGTTTTTTTTAATTATATTTGAAGGCTAGCATTTTATTAGCTGACTTCCTTTTTTTAAAAAATAATCTTTATATTTTCAGTTAAAAACAGACAATATATAAAAAATGCAAAAACAGAACATCATACATTAATAAGAGACAACATATATAAATCTAAATCCATAAACCTATAAATCCCTAACCCCCGCCCCCCCCCCACCACAATATCCTATACTGTATGTTAGCATTATAACCCGGAGAAGACAGAACATCTTGTAAATATTGGTACATCAATCCAATCCTTTCAATTTCATATATCCTTAACCATGTATATATTTCCTGTCCTATATTATATTTTCCTTTTCTCAACCCATTTATAAAATTTTTCCCATGATAAACATATTCGTGTTTGGTCTTTATCTTTTAATTTTTTAGTTAATTTATCAGCCTCAGCACAATCCAAAATCTTCTGGATAATAGCATCCTCTGGTGGGCTGTTTGGATTTTTCCAGAATTGTGCATATATCAATCTCACCGCTATAATCACATGAAGGGCAAGATACCATACATCCTTTTCCATATTCTCTGGCCTGAATCCGAGCAAGTATGTCTCTGGGCGCCAGTCAACTTTTGAATTTAGAATTTCATTTAACCATTTTTTAATCTTTCCCCAGAATCCCATTGCTTTCGGGCATGTCCACCATTGATGATAGTATGTGCCCCTTTCTTTCCCACATTTCCAGCAGTCTGCGGGATATCCCTTAAACATTCTAGCTAATCGGTCTGGAGAGAGATGCCACCTATATACCATCTTGTATATGTTTTCTTTGTAGGCTGTGGATACCACTAATTTCATATTGTCCCACTATATCTCCTGCCATTTCTCTAGGTGGATTGAAAAACCGAAATTTTTTCCCCAAGCAATCATGGTATCTTTAATTATTTCTTCACCTATGTCTATTTCCATCAATAATTTATACACTTTCAAAATCATGCCTTTTTCTTGTCCTATTAAAATTTTATCTAATTCTTGTAATTCGCTACTAATACCTCTCTCTTTATCTTGATTATATTTAGAGTTAATTTGCATATACGTCCACCAATCCACTTGCATTCCTTGTAGATTCAGTTCTTGCTTGGATTTTTGTTTTCCCAATGGATTCAATAATTCTTTATATGTTAATTTTCTTTCAAAATTATATAATTTGGGGTATGTTAGTGCTTCTATAGGTGATATCCAACATGGTGTCTTGGTATAGTATTTTTTACTAATTTTCCCCCAGGTCCGAATTAGGGTGTTTCTTACGTAATGTTGGGTAAACCATTTACTTTGTGAGGTGTTATTTCTCCAAAGAGCCATATGCCAACCCTGGTGTATGTCAAATCCTTCTAATTTAAGAAGACGTCTATTTCTTAGAGTAATCCATTCTTTTACCAGGTTAATATCAACGCTACATGGTAATTCTCCCAGCATGGTAATCCCAAACCCCCTCTCTCTTTTATCTCTTGCATCATCTTTCTTTTAATCTGTGGTTTTCTCCCTTGCCAGACAAATTTAGTTATTATTTGGTTTAGATCCATAAAAATTTTTTTCGATAGATTAGCTGGGGCGGTTTGAAATAAAAAATTGAATTTCGGTAACACATATGATTTTACTGTTGTTACTCGTCCCAAAAATGAAAGTTGTATTTTGCCCCATTTATCTAGATCTTTACTTACTTGCTTTAATAATTTGTCGTAGTTGTCTTCTTGTAGACTCGAACATCTATTGGTCAGCCAGACTCCCAGGTATTTAATTTTGTTCACTATCTTTAATCCTGTCATTTCTTGTAGATTTATCTTAATCTTTTCTGGCATATTTTTGGCTAATATATTTGTTTTCTTCTTATTAATTAATAAGCCTGCCACGGCCCCATATTCCTCAATTATCTCTACCAAAGATATACAAGATTCTAGAGGTTCTTCTAAGATAAAAACCATGTCGTCTGCGAAGGCTTGGGCTTTAAAAATTTGTTGGCCTATTTTGAGGCCTCTTATTTTTTCCTCACTTCTTATTTTACGTAGTAGTACTTCTAAGGATAAAATAAAAAGTAGCGGAGATAGAGGACAGCTCTGTCTTGTCCCCTTTCTTATCTGAAATTCTTCTGACAAGTCCCCATTTATTAATATTCTGGCTGTTTGTTTTGTGTAGATCGCTTTAATTGCATTTATAAATTTCTTTCCAAACCCCATATATTCTAATTGTAGTAGTATAAATTCCCAGTTTACTCTATTGAATGCCTTCTGTGCATCTACGAAAACTAACGCGACCTGTTTATCTGGGTGTTCTTCATAATATTCCAATGTATTTAACATAATTCTCATATTATCCTTTAATTGTCATGATGGTAAAAATCCATTTTGATCCATGTGTATAAATTCGTTCAGAAAACTTTTTAGTCTGTTTGCTAAGATTGTAGTAAAGATTTTGTAGTCTGAGTTTAGAAGAGAAATGGGTCTGTAGTTTTTTATGTCTACTGAAGGTGGATCTTCTTTGGGGATTAAACTAATATTGGCCTCTCTCCATGAATGAGGGATTTCTACTTTCTCCAATGTTTCATTAAATAGGTCTTTCATATGTTCTCCCATGACTTCAAACATTATCTTATATAATTCCGCCGGGAGTCCATCTGTACCTGGCGTTTTCTGGTTTCTCTGTTTCTTTATTGCTCTTTCAACCTCGGCTAAAGTAATTTCTTCTTCCAGAATATCTCTTGTTAGATTAGATATCTTAGGTAAATCTGATTCCTCTATATATATTTTTATCTTCTCTGTTGTGATCTCCTCTCTTTTATATAAATCTTTATAAAAGTCCACCACAATTTTTTCCTTTCCTTTTTTATCCTTTACTAAGTTCCCTTCTTTATCTTTTAACTAGTCAATTCGTCTAGATTGTTTTTCTTTTTTAAGTCTGTAGGTAAGCCATCTCCCCAGTTTATTAGCTGATTCAAAATGTTTTTGTTTTGTTATCTTTATCTTATCTGCCAATTTATCTAATTCCAACAGATTGAGCTGATGCTTTGTGAGATTTACCTGTTCTTTTGCCTCCTTAGAGAGTGGATTATTTTGTAATTGTTCCTCTGCTTTTATCAATTTATTTATGAATTCTTCCCTTTCTTGTTTTTCTTTTTTATATTTGATGGCCATGTGTTTAATAATGAGACCTCTTACAAAGGCTTTGGCCGCATCCCATATTATTTGGGCTGGCATTCCTGGTGTTTTATTTTCTTGAAAGAAAAGGGATATTTCTGTCTTGAGTTTCCGTATAAATTCAGTTTCTTTTAATATCTCTGTCCTCATCATCCATCTTCTTCTATTTTTTCCCTCCTTCTTAAGTACGACTAGCACTGGGTTATGATCGGCCCATTCATTCGGCATAATTTTGACTTCTAATATCTGGGAATTGAGTTCTTGTGTCATCCAAATCATGTCCAATCTGGACCATGATTTGTGTCTGGGGGAATAATAAGTAAATTGTTTACTTGTTGGATTATGTTCACGCCAAGTATCTACCAATCCTAATTCTTTTTTTATCTCATTATAAATAGTTGGTAATATCTTCTTTTCTTGTCTCCCGTTTCCCCCCTCCCTATAATTCTCACCCTTTTTATAGTCATATATTCTGTTAGTAATTGCATTAAAGTCACCCAGAAGGCATACCTGCTCGTATTCCAGATTACGAATTTCTTTTTGTACTCTTCGAAAGAATGATTTATGTTTAATGTTTGGAGCATAAATTCCTACCAATAAAACTTTCTTCTGTAATACTTCTACTTCTAGGATTAATATTCTTCCCTCCTCATCTGCAAATAATTGTATCGGTGATAAATGCTCTTTCACAAATATTGCCACTCCTCTTTTTTTTTCCTCTGGTGCCGCTACAAACATTTCAATAGAATTCTGTGAAAATTGCCTTGGGTTGGTTGGAAATGAAAGTGACATAGAAATTGCAAAAGGAATACAGAGAGAGCGGAAAGAGGGGTGGAGAAATGAGAGAGGAGCACAAGCACACTATGGAAAGGGGAAACGGGAAGGGAGGAAGGAGGAGGAAAGAGGAGCGACAGAGTACGGGGTAGAAACTCGTTCAGTAACTAAAAACAAAGAAGGTAGTAAATAGAGGATGGAGCAAGGAGTGAAAATCTTGACTGTTAATGTTAATGGTCTTAATGGACCGATAAAGAGAAGACGTATTTTAACTAAAATTGTTAAAACTAATGTAGATATAATATGTATCCAAGAAACACATATTAAATTATCGCAATACTAGCTGACTTCCCATTTAAAAGAAAATAAAAAATAAAAGCCCTGAAAAAAGCCCTTAGATTATTAAAAGCTTTTAAAAGAAATAGCTCAGCTTGCCTGATCAAATTACCATCAATAAAGGTAAGACAAGTGCTGAAAGCTTACTCTTTATTATCAACTATTCATTGATATCCCAATAATACTTTCTGAACTTCCTCTTTTCCTTCTGAATGGAATTGCCAGACTGATCCAACATATTGGTAACCAGTGCAGCTCCCACAACAATGGTTTCACAAATAGTAAGAATAACTTGTAAGCATGTAGACTACTGCATTTTGGACCACCTGAGGTTTTCAGAGATCTTCAAAGTCAACCCCATATAGTCCAGATTACAGTACTCCAAATAAGAGGTTCAAAGAATATGAATGACTAACCTCTGTGCATCCTGTTCCAAATAAAGTTTCTGTTGGGGCACTGCATTTATCGTGGGGCAAAAGAAAGGCATGAGCAGGATATGTGAGTCAAGAAGTCTATGGCCTCAAGATTGTGAGACTACTGTCTCTAGGGCTGCACAACCTTATTGAGATTCAAAGAGAACATAACCCTGGAATCGGTAGATTCCTGAATTAATAGCCATCCTATTTTGCTTAAATTGTATCTAGGTCTGTCTGTCTATCATCTGGAATTTGACAGCCTCTAGACACAGAATGAGGACATCTACAGCATCTCCCATTTGCTCGCGGTGCAGATGTACAACTAGATATTTTTGACATACTGTACTAGCAATATTTCACACCCAGCAGGTGAATTATCTTTCCTAGCAGCTTCATGTGAAAGTTGAACAAGCTAAGGAAGTAAGCAGTGGGGTGAAGTATTAGTATCACGTGTAATATTAGTACCGCTTTATAAAGCCTTAGTAAGACCACACCTGGAATACTGCACCCAGTTTTCATCACCACATTACAAAAAAGATATTTAGACTTTGGAAAAAATACAGAAAAGAGCAACTAGGATAATTAAAGGCCTGAAGACAAAAACATAAGAAAAACTGTTGTAAGAACTGGGTAGGGCTAGTCTAGAGAAAAGAAAGACTAGGGGTATCATAATAGCAGTATTCTAGTATCTGGGGCTGCCACAAAGAAAAGGGAGCCAACTTATTTTCCAAAGCACCAGAGGGCAGGACAAGAAACAATAGATAGAAACTAATAAAGGAGAGAAGCAACCTAGAATTAAGGGGACACTTCCTAACAGTGAGAACAATTAGCTAGTGGGATAGCTTGCCTTCAGAAGTTGTGGTACTTCATCACTGGGTTTTTTAAAGAAGAAACTGGGCAGTCACTTGTCTCAAATTATATAAGGTCTCCTGCTTGAGCAAGGGGCTGGACTAGAAGACCTCCAAGGTCACTTCCAACTCTATTTTGCTTGCTTGCTTGCTTGCTTGATTGATTGGAATAAGCCTGTACTACTGCATAACAGAGCATCCAAGGATCTGACCACTTCTTCTTTTCCACTAGTGACTGGTCATAACCACTTAAGCTTGACTGTGCATGTGCATTGATGCATATCTATGCTGCAAAGGGACTGGTGGATAAGCATAGGTTGCAGATGGTCACAGACAGACCAAAACTCAACTACACATTTATGGAGATGCACATTCTGCCTGCTGATTGGCTGATCTGACTTCCTATTGGGAGGAGGGCAGCAGGCAAGGCACATTCGCCCCTAGCCAGAACATTAACATTCACAAAATTATAAATGCAACAGCTATGCAACCATCTCTGACTGATGGACACATATGTTCCCTGTTCTGCAGCATCAGTGATGTCCAGGCTTCAGAAAGCAGTAAAAACATTGTAAAATACTGCTTTCAACTATATTCTGTATTGCTAGTACAGAAGGATACTGAAGATGACAAGACCAAAAGCCTCCAAGAGATCTATGACAAAAAGGGCATGTTGCTTCTACACAAATCCTTCCACAGATCATCCAGTAATTTCTGACTGAGGCAGGCCTGAATCTAGGGTTACAAGAGCCTTGGTGGCACAGTGGTTATCATGCATACTGCAGGGCTAACTCACTGCTCACTCCAGGAGTTCAATTCTGAGTGGCTCAAGGTTGACTCGGCCTTCCATCCTTCCAAAGTCAGTAAAATGAGGACCCAGATAGCTGGGGGCAATAGGATGACTGTAAACCACAGAAAGGGCTGTAAAGCATTGTGTTATGTCCTTATAAGAACATCTGCCAGGGATTGGGCAAATCCACCGGCGGGAAATTCAAATATCTGTCAGTAGGCAGTGTGACTGCCGGAGCGAATATAAGAAGCACTCCGGCAGCACAGGGCCAATCTAGTTCAGCCTTAAATAAAGTACTGAATGGACCTGGGCTGGTCGCGTTTTCTTTCCTGTGCCTGATCTAACACTGGCGATGAAGGACTAAGAGAACCTGAGCGACAACCACGTGGCATGAACGCCACCTGAATCAAAAGAGCTGACCCGAGCTGAAGTCATTCAACCACGGCAGACCGAAGCATGGCATCACCGCAAGCTCCGATCATCTCGCTGGCTCCATACAACCCTGGACGGGAGAAATGGAGATCCTACATGGTCCGGTTTTGCCAGTTCCTCCGGGGGAACAGCTACCAGGACCTGGACGACGACCACAAGAGAGCCCTCTTCCTGGCTCACTGTGGCTCCGAGGTTCTGGAGATGGCCATCGAACTCATGGCACCCAGGGACATTGAGGAGATGTCCTGGGCTGATCTTCAGGAGATCCTGCAGGAGCACTGCACGCCCACTAGCACACCAATCGCCAACAGGTTCACCTTCCACCAGAGGAACCAGTGGGATGGTGAACCCATCAAGGATTTTGTGGCTGCCCTCCATCAAATCGCAACAAATTGCAATTTTAACAACGTGGACAATGCTATCCGTGACCGCATTCTCTTCGGGATGAAAGATGTGGCCCTCCAGAAGAAGTTCTTGAGCCGCAAGAGAATCCCACTAAAAGAAGTCATTGAGGAAAAAGCGGCAGCCATGATGTTAAAGGCAAGAGGGATCCACAAGATCCATAAGACACCACATCCTGCAACGGAAGAACCTAGAGACGCTGCACAACGGGCACCCAGGCATCGTTTCGTCTGGTGGCCCACACTGAATAAAGACATTGAGGAATGGGTCTCCAGATGTGACCCATGTCAAGAAGTTCGTTCCACTCCCCCCCGCCAAGCCATTGCAGTGGGAGACACATAGCAGCCCCTGGTCAAGGATCCATATTGACTTGGCGGGTCCGATGCAAGGGCGACACCTCTTAATCGTCATCGATGCCTTCTCAAAATGGCTAGAGATCATCCCCATGGCATCCACCACGGCTGAAGCAATGATCTGGGCTCTCCGCTGACTCTTCGCTACCCGCGGACTACCGGATGTGTTGGTTTCTGAGAACGGGCCCCAACTTACATCCTTGCCCATGGAAGCATTCCTGGCCGGACTGGGCATCCGTCATGCCCTCTCTGCACCCTACAGACCAGTGGGAAATTGACAGGCAGAATGCATGTTGAGGCTTACCAAGGAGGCGCTTGCCAAGATGGGCACGGGCAACTGGCAGAAACGGACAGACAACTTCCTCCTCACCCAACACATTATGCCACATGCCACTACCCGCAAATGCCCGGTGGAATTGTTGATGGGCAGACGACTGCGGTCATCCCTGGACCGACTGCACCCCCAGTACAATCCAGAAGTGCAAGCAACACCAGCTGCCAGCTGCGAACTTTTGCCATAGCGGATCCGGTATTCGCTTTAAACTTTCACGGATCTCCCAAATGGCTGAAAGGAAAGACAGCAAGCACAACCGGCCCGAAGTCCTACACTGTGGAGCTGGGAGATGGACAGGTCTGTAGATGTCACATCGACCAGCTCCGGAAAAGGTGAAAGGGAATTAATCAAAACCAACCTGATGAGGTAGGCCTGCAACACCCCAAAGAGGTAGCCCTGCAACACCCCAAAAAGGTAGGCCTGCTGCACCCCGTCGGACTAGGCCTGTGACACCCCATCGAGGTAGGACTACCTTCCCCCGCCAAGGTAGGACTCCCACATCCCATCGGGATGGGCAGACACTCACCCAGGGTAACAGTCCAACAGCGTGCATTGTGAGTAGACCTGGGACAATCCCGAGAGAGCACCCCACAGCACCCCAGTGAGGTCGGCTAGCGACTCCCCCAGAGGCAGAGATTGACGCAACAGTGAGGCAGTAGATTGGGGACATGCCGCAAGGGGGAACCCGCAACATTCTGGCGAGGTCTACCAACGCCACCCTGGTGAGGGAGACCTCCACCCACCCAGCGACACAGACCCACAGCACCACAACAACAATGAACACCAACCTGACATGTGAGGCCGAAACCACCCCAGCGAGGAGGGCCTCCGCTACCCCGGCAAGGGAGGCCTGCACCACCCCGGCGAGGGCGACCAACAATGCCCTCGTCCAACAAGCATCAACGACCCTCCGGGCGACGCCATCCCAGCAGAGAGGGCTTCCGCCACCCCTGCGAGGGAGGCCTACACCACCCCGGCAAGGTCGGACAACAGACACCTCGATCTGGCTGTCACCAAGGGAGGTCAGCAGACACAACCAACGGACACCTATGCCACGACCAGCTACAACAGCGGGACCCGGAACCCGCCACCACCGAACCTGTCAAAAATAAGGGGAACAACCAGAGACTTACCGGGATTCAGCAGTTCCCCACCGGTCAGCAGTGACGGTCAGCAGCAGGACTTCCAGGCCAGAAGGAAGACCAACAGCGCCAGCCGACAAAGGTCTAGAACCCGGCCGGAGGTGCTGGGGTGAAGCCCGTACACTCGACAGCCGAATCCTGTCTGGCTCCAGGGAGGGAACTGGGAGACACAGGAGCCCCACTGGTCCAAGATGATGGCAAGGCTCAAATGGGACTGAACAGATCAGCCAGGGTTTCTTGGCGCCCTGCGTACCTGCGCGACTACGTTCTTGATGGACTGACTAAGAACGAGGGGGGAGGAGTGTTATGTCTTTATAAGGACATCTGCTGGGGATTGGACAAATCCACCAGCGGGAAATTCAAATATCTGTCAGTAGGCAGTGTGACTGCCGGAGTGAATATAAGGAGCGCTCCGGCAGCGCAGCGCCAGTTTAGTTCAGCCTTACATAAAGTACTGAATGGACCTGAGCTGGTCGCGTCTTCTTTCCTGCGCCTGATCTAACACACTGTGAAGCAGTATATAAGTCTAAGTGCTAATAGTAGAGCTATTGCTATTACTGGAGCCAATTACTTGAAGTTGGCATCAAGAGAGGTTTGTATGACCTTATAGAGCTGAAGTCCTTGATAACTATATAGTAAATTCTGGTGAATCTCTTTGTATTAACCTATCTTTGCCATTCCTGATTCAATGAGATGAAAGGCTTCATCTAACTCTTTCATCAAAACCTTTTGTTCTGGAGTTTTAAGGTCCCAGTCTTCTTTAAATGCTATCATCTACTGTTACAGTTTCCTAAAATCTTCATTGGTCAGTTCTTTGGCATGGGAGTCATCTAAAATTGTTCCGATCATTGACTGGTGGCAGCCTAATGCTTTTACAATGACCAGTGGCATTTCAGTTCTTTCTGATCACTTTATTTTTCCATTTTATTTTTGATCATGATTGTTTTCCTATACTTTAAAGGGTCATCAGCACTTGCATAGGATTTGCCCTTTAAAGTCATAATTACAATAGATTTTTAAAAATTAAGATAAGCAAAGTTACAACTCAATGCATTATTAATGGCAACATGATTTAAAATGGCAGACACTCTCTTTCTTGGAATTTATAACCACTGAAGCTGAAGACCATTTTTATGGGTGGCACAAAATGTGTGCATTTGTTATTATGAACCATTGTATTTCACTTGCATTTTTAATAGGCTTTATGGCAGTCTCTTTTTGTTTGATCATTCCCTAGGCAGCATTCCTTCCCCTCATCCCTCAAGGTCATTCTCAAAAACATTATGCCACCAAATCTGACATTCACTCACCTTTCCAGGTGTTCATAGGTATTCAGTGTTACAATGGAATATTTCCATTCTATGTTGAGTTTTTCCTTCAAGTTTCAAAGATTACATTTTAACTGGCAAGGATTCCTAATAATTGGTGCTGTTCCAATGTATTTAACTTGCTCAAATGATAGGCACAGAAAAGTAAGAACTGTGCTTTTACTGCAGCTTTTAACAAAATAGCCCCTACGCAACATCAATATTTGTTTATGTGTTAAGAATAGTCAGGTAGGGGCATAGCAAACAATCTCACTGTTGTTATTTCTCTATCTATTACTTTACATTTTCCCTGTAAAGCAAGTGTTTTAACTAGTAAATCTTTCTGTCTGTCTTTCTTTCTTTCTTTCTCTCTCTCTCTCTCTCTCTCTCTCTCTCTCTCTCTCGTGTAATTTTAATAAATCTTACAAAGATAAAAAACTAATATAAATCAAGGAAAATATCTCAAGATATTTATTGCAATGGTAATTCTTTCAATGAAGAAAAAAGCATAGTGCAAACTCAAAAGCTGTCTGTGTAAAGCAACAGATGTGAGACCTGTCAGAAGTAGACAATATCAAGAAATAAAAACAGCATGGATTCTTTATTGTTGTAGAGCAGGATAACAGAATCTTGAAAGCTTGTCCGAATTTCTGTCAGAGTTTATTGATATCAAAAATAATCAAGGCAGGATTATTTTCAGTTTCTTTTTTCCACTTTCTACTTTCTCAGAACGGAATTGACATTTTTCCTCTAAATGTTTAGTTCATCTGTTTTCCTCCCTCACATTCATTTGCATTCATTCCCAAGAGCTTACTTTTACAAGAGAGTTTGAAGAGATAAGTCTCAAGGTCAGGAATAGTCTATTTTAAATCCAGGGTTCCAGGTCATCCAGCAACAGCACATAGGCAGAGCCACAGACAGGAAATTAGAAAGTCATTCTTACTTAACATTTATACAGTCACCCAACCCACAACAACCCAACAGCCAGTAGATTAAAAAAAAAACATTATGCCAGAGGAAAATTGAAAACCTCAGCCATATTAACACAATCCCATTCAAGCAGGCACACACCCCACGTAATCCAGAGCCTGGAGGAAAAGCCTGGTCTTCAAAGCTTATTTAAAGGACAGCAGAATCAGGATTGTTCTTAATCTTGTAAGCCGCCCAAAGTCACTTGTGCAAGATGGGCAGCTGTATACATGATATAAATATTTAAATGAATAAACATCTCAGGGGAGGATCCTATTCCAGAGAGCAGGAAGCATTCCAGAGAAAGTACACCTTCTGCACCCTGTCAGGTGTCATTGCTTAATAGATGGGACCAGGAACATGATTGGATCTTACAGGACAGGCAGAAACAGTGGAAGAAAAAACTGATCTGGAAAAAACCTTGTGCCCAGAGGTACTTTCTGGGTGACAATCAACACCTTCAATTGTAGGTGTTGGATGACTAGTGTAGTTAAAACAAATAGAAGAAAACCTTTGCATAATTAAGATAAATCTTCCATTCTCCACTATCCTGTCAGAGCTGAAGAAGCTTTTTGTCTGAGAAGCGAAACATCTTCAAAGAAAAAACAAGGAAGTTCAGATGTCTCGTGAAAAAGCACCTTTGGGACAACCATGACCTGGATGATTGAGAATCTCTACAAAATTAAAATAAATGCATTATGGTGGGTAAAGTAAGCTAAACTTAAGAGGAAAAGAAAAATGAAAAAAAAACCCCAAAGCAGATAAGATACTATTAGTCTAGAAGAGATTTATTTCATTTGTCAGGGACAGATCATGATGTCCAGGCTAACTGGAATCATAGCCTTGAAGAATGCATGCTGAACTCATTTCAAAAACATCAGCTTAGCCTTGAAAGATAGGAAAGGGTGGGGAAGAAACTCAATAATGGCTTCCTTTGACTGTTTTTTATATACCTGTAAGAGGAAAGGAAGAAAAATTCTGTCAGGCTTTCAAAATGTTATTATTTCCTATATCAATAAAGCAGAGTACTAACATCTGTTGTAATGGGTGTTTCCTAACCTGCAGCCTCTAGAAATATGATGAAGCTTTCATATAGCTTTTTTTCAACAAACATCAGATTAATTCATTTTTCTTGTACTAAACTGACATTTGTGTATTAGCTGCATTATCCCTGACTCTAAATATTACTTTGCTCTCTTGGAAAAAACAATTGGTAATGTGAGTACTGCTTGAACTCACAGCTCCTGAATGAAAAAGCAGGGGAAGACAATCCTAACCTGGAATAAAATGCACTGGAGATGATTGCCTGTGAACCATCTCGCAATTTACTCTACACAGGTTGCCCTTAAAGACCTCCTGGGAACTTCAGCTGCTGCACAACACAACAGCACATATACTCAATGGTCAGCAGCAATGGTTCCATATTGTCCATCTGCTACAGAAGTTGCATTGACTATTAGTTTCTGAGTGGAATTCCAAGTCTGGCTCTACCTATAGAGTCCTACATAGCTCAAGGCTTGGGTGTTCTCCATTGGTTTCTCTTCATCTTACCCAGATGGGTCCCCACCAGTGGTGGGTTTCAAAAATTTTTACTACCAGTTCTCTGAACTACTCAAAGTTTCCACTACCGGTTCTCCAAAACTAGTCAGAATCTGCTGAAACCCACCTCTGGTCCCCACCTTATGGTAGGAGACAGCCTGATGGTAAGCCTTCTCTGCAGCAATCTCCTCCTCTGGAACAGCTTGCCCCATGAGCATGCATGGCCCCTAGCCTCATAGCCTTTTGGAAGAGATGGAAACATGGCTCTTTCAGAGGGCCTTTCGGAATAATCTGTATACAGAAGTGGTGTTTTCCATAACTGGTAACATGACATATATATTGGTTAAGGCTCCAGGCTACAAACCAGGAGATTGTGAGTTCTAGTTCTGCCTTAGGCATGATAGCCAGCTGGGTGATTTTCTGCCAGTCACTCTGTCCCAGCCCAACGCTTTTCATAGGTTTGTTGTTGTGGGGAAAATTGGAGGCAGTAACCTGGCTGGCAAGTGGTAATATCCTTATAAATTTAAGAACAAATTAAGAAAAGTGATTGGTGGATTCTTCTGACTTTGTTTCTCTCTCATCTGTGGGTGGCAAAAGCAACCACCAGTTGTTCTCCCTAATGTGTTTATATCAGGCTATGAATGGGAGTCTAACACTCTTTTGAAAGAAGTGCTAAAGTCATGCCCCACCCCCAAATAGCTCAGCGGATGGGTTATAAATGCAAAAGGAGGGGTTTGGAAAGAGTTGGGAATCATCTTGTGAGTTTAAGAAGCCTGCATAAACCCAACAATCATGTTGAAAAGTGCTGATCATCCCTGGAGGGCAGGGGTCTAATCTGACCTGCAGCCAAAACCAAAATGTTTAGGGACCAGAGGCACAAAAAGGCATATTCCTGGCAGCCTAAATGTCACCCTTTGAAGTTGAACAGGTCCCAGCCATTACTGCGCCATCAATGACCGTATTGAGGCAGCATGATCAATAGTTTCCACTATTAGCAGAAATTCCATTAGCAGAAATTTGTGTTAGGGGAAGATTGAAAACATGGTGTCTGGAGATTGACAACATGGGTTCACCACTTGAACAACTTAAGGAAATTTCAAGCTACCTTACCTACAAGTTTATTTTATTTATTTACTTACTTACTTACTTACTTACTTACTTACTTACTTACTTATTTATTTTGTTTGTTTGTCAAACATGTATAAGATAGCAGGAATAGGTATAAACATAAGCATAAACAAAGGAAGGAAGTACAGATAAATGGGAACAGTAAGACAGGCATGGTAGACACGCTGGTGCACTTATGCATGCCCCCTTTACGGACCTCTTAGGAATGGGGTAAGGTCCACGGTAGACAGTTTGAGGTTGAAGCTGTGAGGTTTGAGGCTGTAACAATGGAGTCAGGTAGAGTATTCCAGGCGTTGACCACTCTGTTGCTGAAGTCGTATTTTCTTCATGATAGAAACAAAGAAAGCCTCATGAGAACCTTATAAAATGGTTACAGGGGCAGGTTCATGGCCACATAAGGGAATGGAAAATGTGCTGAAATTACATTTGCTTTTTGTAATTTGGTAGTGTTTTGATTTTTATTTAACTTCACTGCCCTCTAGTGGAATTTTTAGTTTTGATTCACTAATCTTCATACATCCATCATAGATGGATAGGTCAGTAAGTATGACAATGAATTAATTTGATTTTGTTAAAGAAATTTATGTTTTATTGTATCTTATAAACTAGTGTAAGAAGATAGCACCCACCTCTCTCCTAGAAGAATGAAATATTCTAGGAAATATTAAAAAGGCAGACTATTATACTATTATTTCCCTGGATGAGAAAAGGAGATACATTATCTTGGAAAGCAGCCCCCACCTTTGTTAATAGCCCCACAAATACTGGGCCATCCTATCTACAGGACAAAAGGCTGGGCTAGCTTATCTACAACACAAAAGACCTTCACCCTCAGGACATAATAGGACTAGCCCTTTACCCAGTGGTGAAATCTGAACCGATTTGCTACCGGTTCACTGGCTGTGCATGCGTGCATGCTGTGCATTTAAAAAGCTACCGGTTCAGGTGAACCGGTAGTTACCTAACCCTTCCCAAGCCTCCTTTTGGCACATGCTGCATGCACGCGTATGCGCAATACGTGCTAAAAGGAGGCTTGGAAAGGTAAGTAGAACAGCGAAGGGGGGTTAAGTTGTGCTTGCGCGGTTTAGCTTTGCTAGAAAGCAGGAAATCCTGCTTTCTAGTGAAGGAAAGCAGCAAAGCTAAACCGCGTGGCACAGCTGATCGTCAGATTGTAACTTTTTTTAACTACCAGTTTGACTGAACCGGTAGCTAACTACTGGTTCCCCCAAACTGGTAACTTCTTTTTACAACTGGTTTGCCCAAACCAGTATCACTACTAGTTTGTCCGAACTGGAGCGAACTGGTAGCATTTCACTCCACCCTCTCACCATATGGCACCTGGAAAGATTACATTACCCGGCAAGATTCAACCAAGCCTGCGACTCAAGACAACCTACAAAGTTACCCCTGCATGGCCCCATGGGAGTCTGACAACCGATCAGAATACATTTCTTACACAGGAACAGAAAGCGCTAAGGCAGGGCCCAAGAGAGGGTATAAGTACCCAAAAAACCCATGTGGTCCTGTCCACCATTAAACCATCTTTCCAAGCAGTCTCCATGTTTCCAGTGTCTTTCTCCCCACTTGGAACTGAACCCAGATGGACATTTCTTCCAACACTAAGAAGCTTTAAAATGTCAACAATGGGTTTTTAAAAGGATAGTTAGCGGTTTAAAGAAATGATACAGTATTGATATACAAAAGTTATTTGTTTTTCTTGAAATCCAGGTTGTTGATGTAATTCATAGGAGTTACTTCCCATAGCCCTGATTTATGTCTCTACTAGTTAAGCTACTGAAACTTAAAAGGAATTGGCTTGTAAATCAGTTTAGTAGGTTTTGAATATTCAAATGCATAATGAGTCCAGACCTGTACCAATTTATAATTCAATCTCAGATTATTTAATTTACATTATCTTCACATCCTCATTCTGCATGCCCAAATATCCAAACGACACCTCTTGTTGTATACTTAGATTGGTAAAAGTCCTGCTTCTAGTAATGCATGTCTAGTTTCATACTAATCAATCTACCAGCACACTATTGCTTATGAAGCATACGTTTTAATGAAAAATTTCATTATGATGCACAGGACAGAAAACACTGTAGTTCACCATTTCCTGAATATACTTCAGGGACGATAGATGATAGGATAGATAGATAGATAGATAGATAGATAGATAGATAGATAGATAGATAGATAGATAGATAGATAGTGTTTGTATACACACAAAAACACACATACTGGTATGTATGTATGTATGTAAAAACACTTGTAACAATTTAAGGGTAATATAAATATTTGAACAATGTTTTCTTTTGAATGTATAAAATTGGATTTATAACATAGTGAACAAATTATGAAATTGTAACTATTTATCTTTCTCATCAACAGTAATTTACTGTCTGCTATGCTGATACTTTTTTCCTTTCTTCCATTTCTAATATAAGAAACATTTATCTCTATATTCATAAAAGTTTTAATTGTTATATTATTTACTTGATGTTTATCAGTAACTTCTCTATTAGATACAGAGGAACAGGGACTGGCAAAACTTTAAATATTTGTTTAAATAATATACTGCATTATTAACTTTATATCAGCCTTCCCCAGTCTTGGTACCCTCAAATCCTGGTTGCAATTTTAAGATTTGCCAGTCAGCATGGCTAAATGGTGGCTGGGTGCACAGTTATTTCTCCCCCAAATTTATATTTATTTTTTCCATTATCAACATTCATTGGGACATAACATACAATTATCGCTATATGCATACACTACACCTAGATGACACCATTCATAATCAATATGTATAACCACACATTTTAAAAAAATGAAGTTTATTTATGATTAAAACTTTTCATGAAATAAATTCCATTCCACAAGATCAAACCATTTTCATTTAAATCGATTACATTTTTCCTTTATTTAATTTCAGTCATGCATCTTATACATATTTCTTTTTTCTTTTCATCCATTCATTTGTGGTTTTATTTTATCACTGGCTTCTTTTACAAAGCAAATTGCACTCTTCCATGTGCTATGGTCATCAATAAATGAGAGTAGAGATTGACTTCTACATTGCCCATCATGACTTTCATCAATGAGGCTTTCATATAACTCAATTTAGTAAGTTAAAAGATCGACTAGGCACCGTACTTAGGGCTGATCTGCACGGCCAGGTTGCTCCAGTGAGAACACCGACTATGAATCATTTCTGGAAGGCAGAAACGCACATTGACCTCTATCCATCCTAGCCCATTGGAAAGTAACCTTGGCCTTTCTGCTACACATCAAAAGTTGTGTTTTTTGGCTTGCACCGGCTCAGGTCATGTTGTCTAGTCGGCCTGCTATACTTCCTTTTATACCTATTGTACACAAACCCTTGTATTTTGATATGGCCTATGAGCTCATTAATAAACTAAACCTATTGTACACATCCTCCTCCTCTCCCAACATTGGTCATTGCCCTCCCCGGCTGTTTTGTCCTGGGCTAACTGGGATGCCTTCCCATGTTGGAAAACAGCTGGACCAGTGGGCCTTTCAGGTTGTTTTTACAAGACAGCACAGCGAAAGGCTTTTTCCTTCTCCTCCTGCTCCTCCAAATTCTTTTGACAGGATGGCAAAACTGTGAATCTTTCTAAAAAGAAAAAAATCAGGGGAAAATTAGCAAGATTTATGCCAGTTTCACCCAAGTGAGAGGAAGAATGGTAAAAAAAAAAAGTGTTTTCTTCTTTTCTGTTTCTATGACATTACTTATGATCGGGCAGCGATTCGGATCCGATTTTGAGCATACTTTTGAGGTGCTCATATTACTAATTGGGAATATTTTAAATCAAAAGTAAGGGGAGGGGGGAGAGACTGTGTGCCAGTTACTGTGGAAGCCCAGAAAAAGACCTCGCTGTTTTATGTTCTTCCCAACAGCTCTTACAGCCAGGTCAAGTCACATTTTATATTTTGAAAACAGCCCTAACGAAACTTCAATGCATATATAGTAACGATCCGCAGCAGCAGCAGCAGCAACTGATACGGAGCCTTTCCATATATAGCCGGCCAAAGAACGTTTCCTGTAGAGAAACCATCGCCTGGCCCTTTAAGGCGGCACTCCCCCTGACGAAGGAAGGAAAAAAAACAAAACAAAACCATTTTCTTTTTTCAATAGCGGGACCGGGTGGAATGGCGGCCGCCAGTACGCATGCGCGCCGAATTCATCTACGCAAGAGGAAATCTGTGTGGTGGACTTTAGGTGATACGTCAAGACGCGGAGCACGTACCAGGGGGGCGGGGTTCCCGGGGTAGAGCAGGGTCCGCGCGGAGCCTCCCGGGCAGCGGGGAGGGGGAGACCCCCGCGCCCCGCCAACCATGTTCCGCTACCAGGTGAGAAGGTGACGGCAGTGCGCGGCGGGGGCTGCCGGGCTCCCGCGCAGGCGGGGCCTCCTCCGTCGGGAGGGGGAAGCGGCCAGGGACCACCCTTGCGGTGACCTTTGACCCGCCGCGGGCGCTCCCCGGCATTTGCGGAGCAGAGGCTCAATCTATCAGCGGAAGGTGTCCCCCCCCCCCGCCCCTGGCCGCGATTTAGCCCGGCCTGGCCAAGCGGAGCAGATCTCGGGGGTGGCGGGTGCGGGGTGGGGGTAGGCGGCGGAATCGGGCTCCTCTTGGTCTTTTCTTTGCTTCACCCAAGTTCCGGCCGTCGGTCTCACCGCTGTGCACCAAGGGGGCAAAGGCAGAGATGACTTGTAGGGCGGCCGATGCTTGCGGAAGAAGTCTGGCCGCTTCCTCCGACTCGGCAGCCGGTTTGCCGCACCAAAAAAAATAATATTTTTTTTTTAGCTTTGCCGGAGCTTCTTTGGCTGGGCAGGGCCTTTTAAGGATCGCCCCGCTCTCCTGTATTTCCTGTTCCCCAGAGGCTGATAACTTTGAAAGCACGTGGAGCTGGATTCAGAGACCCCGGCGTGAATTACAGCCTAGAGTTATATTCCTTTTCTCAGTTAAGGAAATCGTTGAAAGGGGAAACGTAGCTAGATGTAATCCACGTACATTAATATGTCGGTGACATAAGTGCTTCAGGATTGGAAGGCAAGGGAACGGGAGGAGGTTTGGTTTGCGGGAGACCAATCTAGGGAAATTTGGAGGTAAGGAGTAACTCTTATAAGTGAAGGTGCCTTAGAAAGTTCAACTATCAAAATTATAAATGTTGCTTAAGGATGATGCTTTTACAGCGGTGTGGAAGTAATCATTTGTCTGCAGGGATGAGTGTGAAAATGGAACTTTTTAGAAAAAAATGGACATTAGTTGATAATTCCGTTAGTGTTTTGATCTCCGTTTACATTTGGATGTTGCCTATGGAGGACAGGGTGGATGCATTTTGAGGCAATAGAATACTTTCCTCTTAGTCTGAGCATTTGACTTAATGATGTTTGTAAAATTCAGACCTGCAGAAAAATATAAGTGCAATAAGCTTTTCCAACCTGACGACCTCTCCATGAACCTATAGCCATCAGAGTTCCTAGTCAGCATTGCCAATGCTAGCTGAAAAGACTAGGAGTTGCAATCCAAACATTATAGGACATACGCATAATGGATTAACTTTAAGTGACAACTTGGATGCTAGAATTTTGTTTGATGGTTCAAGTATGACTGTTAAGGATGCAAATGTTTTATATGAAGCTCTTTTGCCTGGGCAATTTAATGAACTAAGCTCCATATAACACAATCTTCATTTTACTTCAACTTTAGTTTTCCCCATAACCAACCCTGGGATCCTATACTAACTCATATTTGAAGATCTGATGAACAGAAGGCTGTTTAGCACAATGTACTAAACCAGGGATCCACACCCGTGGTCTGTGGACCGGCACCAGTCTGCAGCATGCCAGAAACCCATCCGCACAAACAAGTGAAGCCCCATCTATGGCATGCAGGCAGCACACACAACCACACCCCCTCTTGTCCATGGAAAAACTCTCTCCACAGAACTGGTCCCTGGTACCTATAAGGTTGGGGGCCACTTTATAGTAACTATAGTAACTAAAGTATAAGATGGAAAAGATAACATTTGTGAGAGACAGCAGTCACAGTAGATTCAGCATTTTCATTGTTACCTATACATTTGGAGTGGATGGCTTTCCCCCATGGTTTTGTGTGTGTGTGTATGCCTATGAAAGGTTTATCCTGTGCTTTTGAGATTTTCAAACTCTCATTTACACACACTTAGTATCTCTAATTTTTTTCACCCCTAGGCCAAAAGACTATCCAAAAATCCAGCTTTGAAAATGTATGTTGCAAAAATTCAAAGTTACCTGTGGCACCCCAAAGTGTCGTGCCACTAGTTTTGGAATCATGGCTATAGTTACTGTGTGCTTACTATTTTAAAATTATGAGAAATGACTAGTTTTTGGCAATGTAGTATGGATGTGCCCATATGTGACTCTGGCTTCAGGCTGTTCCCTGTAAATGTATGGCTGGATTCATATAACTCACTAAATCATAGTAAGTCATATTATACTTAGTCTGTATTTCTAGAATTACTAAAGTGGCTCAAGCTTTTAGGTGGTTCAAGTACAATTTTCCCAGATCAATCTAAGAACATGAAGTCATGATCCCTTAATTTATAATTATGCTTAAAATTAAAATTCCATTAAGCGTTTTGTAAAAACAAGATGAGTGTGTGTAATCACACTCTTGTTTTTACACTTTACATTTTCACTCTCTTATCTGTGTGTTTATAGTTGAAGAAATAGTTACTATAAAGGAGTAGTTGAAGGTACTCCCTTTAAATAAGAAAATGAAAGTTGCATTCTTTTCTCCATTCCATCATTACTCCCTTCTCCTCCCTAGCTTCTCTGCAATAGAACATTACTGTTTATATACATATGAGAAATAAAGCAGTGGGTTACATTTAAATCCAAAGATCCAGGCATGTTTTTGTAGATAATGTAAGGAAAACTTGCAGAATAAATAATCAAATGTTACTAGTGGTAAATAACTATTTTTATTTGCAGAAAGACAACATTTTGCAGATTATCTTTATTCTGCTTTTAAAGCAGACTTTTTACATAAATGTTTTTATAGTACTACACACACATGCACGCACACGCTTAATTTCATTATTGCGCTCAGTCCTGCAATCATAGGCTGATTCTGGTATCCAGGGTAAAAGCAAAAGAAGAACTGCTTGTTGTGTATAGCATAAAAGCTATATTTAACTCCTTCAAGATATAATAGTTTAGGATTTAATAGGACAGTTAATTGAGTTGAGAACATAAAGTACATATGAGGTAATTGTTTCCTTCATGATTTGTTCCTTGTCCTAATTTAAATTTGTGTACGCACTGGATAAATTATTCATTCTCATTTTCTATTGGGAGGGAAAAAGATTGTTATGATTTGAAACTGAAATATATATTTAATCTAAACATATCTTGAATTGGGTCATGATTGCAATCATTCACTGCATGAAACAGATGTGCCTTGCTAAAAAGGAAGGGGAAAGCATAAAAATATTAAATTTACAAATTTATATAGAATGATTCTGCTAGGGAGAACAAAGTATTTTGGAACAGGTAGTATCCAACTATCAAGTTAGTTATTCAGAATTAGTTTAATTGATGCATTGTGCTGAAATATAGTTTATTTAATAATGGCTTGAAGAAGCCATAGTTGACAAGGTTTGCACATTGTGCTAAATTATATATTATGAATAGTAAACCATAATTGTTTTGGGTCATTGTGACTACTAAAATATGTGAATCCAGTTTGTTACTTAGCATGATATATGAATTTAATGTTCCAGAAAAACCCATATTCACAGTCACAGCATGAGTTTGGGCCAATCATTGTTCTTCTGCCCAATTTATCTTACAGGGTTGTTGTTGTGTCAGAAATTGGAGAAAGGAATGCTATGTATGGCGTCATGAGTTTCTGAAAAAAAGGAACAAGAGATTTAACATCAGAAGGAAGAGGCTTGTATTGTAATGCAGTATCTGGGTTCATGCATCATGCTAAGCCATAATATGGTTTCTTTGATTTTAGCTTTGTTGGATGAACTCGTAATGTCCTTTTTGAGTTATGGTTAACTATCATTATCTAGGAACTGGGGATCTGTCTCAAGTGTTGTTGACTGATAGCTCCCAATATATCTGACCATTGACTTTGCTGGGCAAGGCTGCTGGGTGATGTAGTTCAGCTACCCTGTCAAATACTCTTCTAAATTCTGATATAAGACCAAATTATTTTTCAAGCAGGAAAAGCTATGAAGTTTCTCTGCACAGTGTTTGCCACTATTATTCCAGAACCATGATGGCGAACCTATGGCACGTGTGCCACAGGTGGCACGCAGCACCCTCTCTGTGGGCACGCAAGCTGTCACCCCAGTTCAGCTCTGCCCTGTATGTGCAGACACCTGCCAGGCAGTTGGTCATCGGATGTCTGCCGCGCATGTGCAGGGGGGTTGTGCAGGAGCGGGGGCGTGTGCTGGGGGTGGGGTGGATAGGGTTGTAGCCAGGAAGCAGCTGTCAGTTGTGGAGGTAAAGGCAGTATGGATTTAGATATTTTTTTTCACTAGGTTCATTCCTAGTTATTTTTGATTATAATTATCCAGTGATAGCTGCATATTCTTTGGAAATGCAGACATAAGCTCTCAGCTTGTGAAATTATAGATATTGAGGTTCTAGGTTTGTTTTGTTTTGGGGAAAAACAGATTTCTAGACTTTCTTCTAGAATAATATTTTTGGATTACGGCAAAAGTAGGCTAAAATTGCTAAGATTTTCTTTTCTTTTAAGTCCCTTGAGGACTGCCCTTTAGATGAAGATGAAGAAGCCTTTCATAATTTGGCTGAGGAAGATGAGGATATCGATCAATTCAATGATGACACATTTGGAACTGGTGCAATTGGTGAGTTCATATAGCTAATATACCCTGACTTTCTATTTATATGACTGAGGTTTTCTAATACCTTCTGCCTTTACATGTAATATCCTAATTAAAGTAATCAGTCTCATGTCTTCATCATGGAGTAACTTTAAATTGGTTCCATGTTCACTGCTGAATGTAGAGGTTCTGGGGAAGCCCCGTTCTATTCCAAGGAGATGATCTTATGCCTAGGAGATAAAGGCATAACATGGGGAGTGAGGGAATACTGTATGGGAAAAATGTGAGGGAAATGCTGTTTGTGTCATTCCTTTGTAGACGATGACTGGCAGGAAGCGCACGAAAGATTGGCTGAGCTGGAAGAAAAGCCTGCATCCTCAACAGAGCAAGTGGATCACAGAGTTACTGATGAGATGGACCTTTTAGGTGATCATGAGGAAAATCTTGCAGAGAGGCTTAGCAAAATGGTGATTGATAATGAATTGGAAGATCCAGCTATTATGCAGGCTGTGCAGACTCGGCCTCTGATACAGGTATATAGCGAGTGATGAAAACGACGGGAGAAAATGGGATCTAATGTTTACTGGTTCACATAGTAAAGTCATTTCACTAATTTTTTGGTTCCCTTCTTCCCAGCAGCCAGGTGGCCTCAATTCAAGCATTTGGGATGGGCCCTCAGTTTTGAGACGCATTCGAGGACCACTCCTCACTCAGGTTCAGTGCTCTTTGTATTGTGTTTCTTAACCATCAAAAATAGTAGTTTTCCTGTCAGGTGTCAGTCTTTCCCTACTATTTCCATTATGTAATGTTCAAGGAGCTATGTAGGAGCCATGTAGCTGATAAAAGAATCTGTTTTTAACCAAAAAGTTTGTTATTATAACTGGGGATGGCCAAAGGATAGAAAGAAATATCTGTTATTGAAGTTTTGCAAAAGGAACAAAGTGCCCTAAAGATTATAACAAGACACCATATCTTATCTCTTTGTTTCATCTATTGATAGTCCAGGTGGAGCAGCCAGAGACTTTGGAGTGCAGCTCTTGCTCAGTATTTTGGCACCTTCAGTGTTTGTGCTTAATCAGACTTGAATTAAAGCATTTTAATAGATTATCTAAAATTTTCTGCAAAAATAAATTACGGATAGTTGTCAACATACCACTGATCACTTAGTGATCACTAGAAGGTACGACAGGCCTTGAAAAAAGGACTTACGACCTGGATTTGAAGTTCCAACATCTGCACACACACCCTCTTCCGCACTCACGTGACCACATTTGGCCACTTGGCAGCCAGCCCCATTTACAACCGTTTGCAGCATCCCACAGTCACGTGATCACAATTTATGATTTCCTCCCCCTCCCCGAAATCACCATTTACAGGTAGTCCTTGACTTACAGCCCTTCATTTAGTGACTGTTCGAAGTTACATTCAGCTGCTTGGCAACTGGCATATATTTATGACGGTTGCAATGTCCCAAGGTCATGTGATCATCATCTGTGACTCTCCTACAAGCAAAGTCAATGGGGAAGCCAGATTTATTTAACAACAGTGTTACTAACTTAACAACTGCAGTGATTCACTTAACAGTTGTGGCAAGAAAGGGTATAAATTGGGGCAAAACTCACTTATCAGCCGTCTTGCTTAGCAACAAATTTTGGGCTCAATTGTAGTAAGTCAAGGACTATATATGCTAGGCTCATTGAGCAACCACTACAAAAAAGGTCAGAAAATCAGCTGTGCTCACATGATGTGGCCACTTAACAATCGTCACTACAACCAAAATAGTAGGCTTAAGTCAAGGACTACCTGCAGAATGCAGAATTTTAAAACTTAGTTTAGACAAAATTAGTTATCAGAAATTTAATGACCCTTTAAATGAGGATTAAATCAATTTCACGCCGGATAGTTTGTACCGTCCTTTCCCAACTTGGTCCTCATTCAATTAGCTGACAGAGAATTACGGGAGTGAGATCTAATGTATCAAGAAGGAAGAAGATAGAAGATGGAACGACTGCTTGTTAGTACATGCTAGCGTTTTTGCTCCTGCTTACAGATTCATTCTTTTAAATTAGAGGGGGAGTTTATCATTCCCTCTCCCCCTCCCTCCCTCCCCCCCCTCTCTCTCTCTCATATTAATCCCATATTTCTTGCTACCTATTACCTAAAACTGCATGTACTATGTTTATTTAACAAGAATGTCTCTCCTCCACTGCTAGTTCTTGCTTGTCACAAAAATACTTCTGCTTACTGTTTGATAGTCACTAGTCTACCTACTACTTCAGAACGATATTGATTAGCGATATTTAAAGGGAATGCCAGATGTGATTCTCTCCTCTTCAGGAAGTGCCCTCCGTATCTGTGCTGGAATATGCCCTACCACAGAGGCCTTCGCAGTCCCGAGAAGAGGAGCAAGACGTCTCAGAGCGAGCACTGCCCAGGCGGTCATGCTCTCCAGTTATTGGCAGTCCTCCTGTTAGGGCTGTTCCTATTGGGACACCTCCTAAGCAGCCCACCATGCCCAACTTCAACCAACAGGTATTGTTTGCCCCTTCTACAATAAAGATGCATGGATCTAGGGTAGAGGGTGCTTAAAGAAATAGAATAAAGTAGAATGCAATATAATAAGTGAGAGCATCCCCTGAATGCGAGCTCACCTTCAGTAGAGAATGTATTTCCTTTTGGCCAGCTGTCAAATTGACACGGTGTGAATATCAATCTGAACCTTCCAGTCCTATTTTCATTGTGAAAGTAGCTTGGTGTCTGGGAATTAAAGCTGAAACTGGCAGAAGCAATTGGCAGTTGAGTCTTAAACAACTTGCCATGGATGCTTCCTCTACTTTCTTCTTCTTTCTGTTCAACAGATCCTATGTCCGAAGCCTGTCCACATCAGAGTCCCAATTCAGCAGCGTTATCCAAGTCCCTTCAGTGAGAGGATGTCTCCAAACCAGCTCTGCAGTGTAACGGTAGTCTTGCCTCATTAGTTCTGTATGCTGAGTTGACCTCTGATAATGAGTCTTACTTCCCCTTTCCTCCTGGATCACTTGATCCTTCCAATGTTCCTGAATGTGATTTGTCATAAATGTAATCTTAAACTATATTATCGCCCTGCCCTGTTTTGAAATAATAATTTCTGATCTTGAGCAAATTTAATTCTCTATGGACAGCAGAGACAATGTCAATGAAAAGAAACTCCCAGAGCAAGCTTCCTACATTTCTAACTTCCATAATGTGACATCTTCAAGAAGAGTGGGACTTTGGGAATAGTAATCCTAATACTTCTGAAAGCTATTAATTTTGGGAAGATGGACATATAACGTTAGCTTTTCATGTTGCAAATAAAGAATATGGGGAAAATAGTCATATCCTTTTATTTTTATAACAATTTATAAAGACTCTCAGGTCTCTCACAATGAAACTATTGGCTTCAAAATTAGCTCCATGCTAGTGGCTGTGAACCATACTTAGCCCTTCAGGAGTTTGTGGTCTACAGAACTTATTGGCCATTCAGTAAAGTCTGGCACTCCGTTGTTAAAAGATAATTGTCTTTTATATTGAATTGCTTAGCCTCTCTTACACTTTCTTCTTTCTTTATCCTGTCTGTATGACAGAAATAATTGCTGTACTAGATATTTAAAAAGTTTTAATTACATTTTCATTGTGGTGCTGTCCAAATTATTTTGGTATTTTAACATAATTATTCTGGATGCCTTATGTAAAAATGAATACATGATATTTCTGCTTCTCTTGATTGTTCAAGCATTTCTAGTTTTTGTATTTTCCTTTCTCCTTCTGAATGTATCTAGAAGCAAACTAAATTTTACCTTAAGAATTCAAGTATTCTATTTCTTTCACCAGAACAACTCCC
The DNA here is from genome assembly GCA_030761175.1 of Masticophis lateralis. Lineage (NCBI taxonomy): Eukaryota > Metazoa > Chordata > Lepidosauria > Squamata > Colubridae > Masticophis > Masticophis lateralis. The sequence goes on along the minus strand of JAUDYJ010000001.1, from coordinate 241,933,282 downwards.
TCTTAGGCCATCCGTTCCCTCCTAATGTTACTCCTGTTCTTACCCACCTCCAGAGAGCACAGCTACTAGGAGGAGCACAGGTAAGTAACAGCCTACTACTCCTTCTCCTTTCCATTGTTATTGGGTGCAGCATTTTCTGCGTGAGGAGCAGAACCTGAAATCCCAAAGATGCATGAAACCCTGAATTTGCTAATTGTATGTTTAAATTAAATCAGATTCATTGGGTATCTTGGCCCTGCCCTCTTTTTTGCCCTTTGTTTCTCTTACATGCAGCTTTCTTCCTGAAAAGAGCTATGTGCCCTTCATCCTACTGGGATCTTCACTTCTGCTATTCAAGTTCTTCCTCTCTGTATTTGCTGCTTGCGTCTCTATCACTTCCCGATTCATGCATTCAGGAACAGTGGAACTATAAACAAGTCTGTATGGGTGGTTGAAGATCTGATGCTTCTTCTTTCCCTCTCTGCTTTGTAGGCAGGAAGGATGTCTCCCAGCCAGTTTGCACGGGTCTCTGGTCTTGTTGGCAGCCCTCTTGCACCCATGAATCCGAAACTGCTCCAGGGACGAGTAGGACAGATGATGCCTCCAGCCGGTGGCTTTCGTGCCTTCTTTGGGGCTACGCCACCATCACAACACCATTCCCCATGTCCTGGAGCTCACTTGCAGAATCTACGGTAACCTACTTCTTCCACCGTCCTTTTAACATATTGCGGGACTGAGTTGTGTTTGTGAACACTCCATGGCCCTTTCTGAGAGGATCTTTTATTTTCCAGGCCTCGGCCACAGATGTTCAGGCCAGATACAACTCACCTTCATCCACAACATCGGCGGCTCTTACACCAGAGACAGCAACAGAACAGGAAGTGAGTATCCAATACGCTTGTATGCTTTCATGAAAATAAAGGAGAGCCTAATTGCTTTCACAGTGTAAAGGTCGAGGTCAGAGCTCCATGTGTTTTGCAGCAAGATAACCCGTGTTTTTGTGTCCCAAACAACTTGCGCACTTGCAGTGCTTCTGTAACATGATTATTCTTATAAACATGTAAATCAAGAATTATGAGAATGGGAATGGGCTGGATTAAAAAAAAATGGAAGACCCTATCATTAGAGATAGAAATGGCAGAAGCGACTAAGGGAAAGTCAATAATCTCTTTAAAAGCTCTAGGAAAAATTTCAAAAAAATTTCAAATCACAGGGAGTGAGACAATCCAGAGGTTTAGAGTACTGCATTCGACCAATCTGTAGACTTTTGTTAGTTATTAGCCTTAATGGTTAAAATTGAATTTCCATAAGCAAAGCATCTGTTGACTAGACATGAAGAACAGACAGGGAAGCATATCCCTCTTGTGCATTTTTATAGAGCAAGCAGTGAACCTTTGGACTTGACAGATGATTGGCTCTTTTCAACAAGGCTTTTCCTGCATTCTTGAGAAAATGTCTGCCCTGGAAACCTGTCCCCCTGCCTGCCATTTACACTTCTGTTTCTTCATTCACTGAAAGTAGTAGTCAGCCTGAGAGTATTGTTTTGCCCTATCAAAACATAAATTATTGATTGAAATTATAACGTTATACTGATCTGGAGCTGCCTTTCATGACAGCTGTAGAAATTTGCTTAAAAGGGACTGCTCTGTTTAGGATTGACTTGTGCTTTATAAATCGCAGGCTGTTGCTCCAAAAGACACAGAATACAGCTGTTAACTGCATTTTGCCAGATTATGTTGCATTTCTTTTAGTCAACACAGGAATCTAAATGGGTCAGCGGGGGACCGAGGGAACCACCGAAATAACCATCAAGAGCAGATCAGGAAGGACCCTTATGCTAATCTTATGCTGCAACGGGAGAAAGATTGGGTATCCAAGATCCAAATGATGCAACTGCAAAGCACTGATCCCTATTTGGATGACTTCTACTATCAGGTTGGGGTTCCACATATTTGAACAAGTGACTGTTCATTCTGTAGTCCATTGTTATGCTTAATGGAAGATGCAGGCAGTAGTATCTGAAGGGTGCTTGGATAGATAAGAAAGTGACAAAAAGGATGCAGTGGGAGATGGAAGGAAATTATCCTATTCTGCTTCTATTGCTCTTGTCTTTGCAGGTTATTTTTTTCCCCAAAGTTTTTTATTTTTATTTTTTATCAACATATTTAAATGTACAGTCTTTTATCCATCACTGATCATTGTTCATTCATCTTATTTAACTTCCATGTGCTAATTAATTGTTCGGATCTGCTCTTCTGCCATCTCCTTCTTTTATTTTAATACAACCTTTTCTTTTCCCCTTCTCTCTCCTCCTCTTATCCCTTTCTACTTTCCTCATTCCTCCTCCTCCTTCCTTTTCTACTTCCTCTCCTCTTTCCCCTCTCCTCTCTTCTTCCTTCCTTTCTTACCCTCTCTCCTACTCTTCTTTTCCCTTTCTTTCTTCCCCTCCTTTTCCCATTCTTTTCTCCTCTTCCCACCTCCCACCTCCCCTTCTTCCCCCTCTCTACTCCTCTCCCCTTTTCCATTCCGTTGTTGTTTTCTTTTTCAATTCAATCTGAGATGGTATTCGAGCAGCCCCGATTTCAATTCACATACATCTTCATTTCAAGTTTATTTTTTGCTTTATTAGTTATATCTCTTTTTACATTCCTGTACATTATTAATCAATCCATGTATCATCTGGGTATAACATTTTTGTGCCATCATCTTCATAATTTATCATCATTTCTTCATACATATATTTGTCTTTCCTTTTTCATTTAATTTGAATATACTACAACTTATTCATCCCAGAGTTTTTATCTTTACCACGTTTATTGTCTATACTCACTTTCTATCCATTGATAAAATTTTCCCCATATGTTGTAATAATCCAACTCTTCTTTCCCTTTAATTGCCAATGTCAACCTGTTCATTTCTGCACATTCCAATATTTTCTTGATTACCTCTCCCTTTGGAGAGGTAATCAATCAAGAGGTAATCAGTCAAGATTTTCTCTGCTTTCCAATTTTGTGCAAATACAATTCTTGCCACCATTATTACATGTATTATCAAATATATGTGTTCTTTACTGTACCTCTCTGAAAGAATACCCAACAGGAACAATTCTGGTTTTAAATCAATATGTTGCTGTGTCATTTTCTCTAGCCATACTCTGATTTTTGCCCAATAGTTTTTCGCTTCTGGACATGTCCACCACATATGATAATATGATCCCGGTATCTGATGGCATTTCCAACATTTAGCTGATTTATCTTTAAACATTTTTGCTAATCTTTCTGGTGGCATGTGCCATCTATAAAACATTTTATACAAGTTTTCTTTATATGCTGTGGCCATTGTTAATTTATAATTTCTTTCCCATAATTGCTGCCATTTATCTAACTCAATTGTGTAGCCAAAATTTTTCACCCATGCTGTCATTGTTTCTTTGACTTGTTCTTCTTCTAACTTCACTTCAAGTAAATAACTATACAGTTTCCTAATAATTTTTTCCTCAGTTCCTGTGAGTACCTCATCTAATACTGTCATTTCCAAGTAAAAGCCATATAACTGCATCTTTTTCATATCTCGATTGTATTTGCAGCTGAGTATACCATTCCATTTCAATCCTTGCAGGTCATTTATACAAAGTTTCTGTCTGTCTTTGTTGTCTGGGTGGGGCAGTGGATTTTTATTTTGTTCAAAAATACGTCAAGCTCATGATGCTCAAGCTGGCTTCTAACCAAATTTTTGATGCCTTAGAACTATTTTCAGAAACTAGAAAAATTGTCTGCAGCTGAGGAGATGCATGGTGACGGTCCTAAAAAGGAGCGTACAAAACTAATCACCCCACAAGTGGCGAAACTAGAGCATGCTTATAAACCAGGTAAATTTCTGTTGTATAGGAAGAGGTTGGTCTATATATGCCGTACATGGGAGGTAAAATATAGAGGTGCATGAATGAGTTGGAGGGGGATTGAGATATCATAAATAGGTAATTAATGTTTTTAAAGGATCTGCAAGTAGAAAATTCATCCATTGGAAAGATATGCTTCTTAGTATTTTCATTGCTTCCTATGTTCAGAAAAAAATATTCCTCCTCTCATGCACACGCATGATGTTTAATTTTACTCCCATGTACAGCAGTTCTACAATTCTAATGCAGTTGATTTAGCATAATATTGTAGAGGATGTAAAGGAAAGCAAGCTTATGCACACAAAGGAATAGAAGGATTTTGTAGAGATAGACAGATGTGAGCTCTTAGGAAAGTCAAAATAGAGTTGCCTTGTCCATGTTCGGCTTCATTATCTAACTTGCAGAAAGACTAGAACAGTGTTGGTTAATCTTTTCGGCACCAAGTGCCGAAACGGGAACACGCGCCAGAAACCAGAAAAGCAGTTGATCTTTTGGTGTCCGGCACATGCATGTGCGGCTCCACTTGGCCTTCTGGGGGTCTTCGTGCCTTCCTACCCACCCCCCTGCTCGCCCCACTGGTCCCCGTCAGGATGGCGGGACATCTCCACCGATGACCCAGTTCTGCAGCCCCAGACAGGGAGAGGAATGCCGCTGGAGCCCCTTCCCGACCTTGGAGATAAGGGACATTGTCATTCCTGGGGCTTGGGTTGGGAGGCCAGCAGGCGGGAGAGCTTCACCCCAACTCTGGTGGGATGAAGCGGCCCCCCAGCCTGCCACTGAGAACAAGCCAGTGCAGCCCCCCCCCCCTTCCCGGTTGCTTCCCAGCCCGCGCCTCTCTTGCTTCTCGATGGCGTCTCCATGCTGCACTCCAGCCCTCCTGAGGCAGCGCGGCTCTTCCTTTTCCTCCGGCATCCCGGCCGGAAGCGGGGCACGAGAACCGCCGCCATCCCCATGCAGCAGCAGCAGGTGGGGTGGCCCCTCCACCCGCCCAGCCAGTAAACCCTGCCCTGTGTGCCCAAGCTGACCAGGCTGCAGACATGCGGCAGTGCCATGAGCTGGAGGGCTGGGGCCGCATAAGAAGCCCACTCAGTGGGGAGGGAGGGAAGCCCCTACCTGCCCTTCGTGGCTGGCAGCTCTGCTCCCCTTGCTCTTGCTGCCCTTGTGGGTTCCGGCGCGTGCATGCGCACTGGCCACCTGGTCTTTGCGTGTGCATGTGGGAGCGCCAGAAACCAAAAGAGTAGCCGCCCAGTGCGCATGTGCATGCTGGGAAGATAATCTGGTTTCCAACGCACAGAGCAGCTGCTCTTTTGGTTTCTGGTGCTCCCGTGCACGTGAAGACCAGCTGGCCGGCGCGCTGGAATCCGGGACAGCAACAGGTGATGGCTCCACATGCCCAGAGAAATGACTGTCCGTGCCACTTGCCATAGGTTCGCCATCACAGGACTAGAATGTGCAAAGAGTATGTGAAGATCACAGAATTTTCAGGCAAACAGTTTTGACTCATCAGACCCATCTGCATTCTTTTTCTTCCGTTCTTGCAGTGCAGTTTGAGGGCTCACTAGGGAAGCTGACCGTATCCAGCGTGAACAACCCCCGCAAAATGATAGATGCTATTGTGACTTTAAGAGGAGAGGAAGATGTAAGTTCCTGATGTGACAATTGCTTTGTCTTTGAATGTGTGTTTTGTCTTTACTATTTCCTTTATATGAGAAGGGGATTTTTGAATTTTCATCTCAGGTTGTGCGAGAGAAATTTTCTGAATAATGTATATCCATCAGCTGTAATTTCTGTGTCTTTCTTAGGAAACTAAGGAGAAGCAGGTTCGAGATAAAAGGCGCCAGACTCTCTTCACTATTGAAAAAGTGAGTTTGGCATTAATTCTTCATCCAGCTTCAGATTAAAAATAATTACTGAAAATCCTGCTGGTAATAGCAGATTAATTGAAATCCATAGTGCAAAACAACATGAGTACTGACTTGAATTAAAATACGATTTCAACAATAGTCTCCTTGAAGGGCATCTTTCCAGTAGCTTAACCATAATTATTCATTTATTGAATTAACTTTGCTCTTTTGGTGCTGTTTCTAAATAAGTGAAATGAGCTTAAACAAATAGACTAGTTTACCAAGCCAAATGCTTGCCTGTTTAAATCAGAAATCTGTCCTTACCTACTGTCAATAAAGCATGGACTTGATTTATCGGTTCAAAACCATTTTCAAATTTTGGAAGTGTTGGAATGTTAGGTGACATGTCTAAAATCTGTATGTTGGGTTACTTAGACATATAGCCTCCTCTTGGATGTAGAAGATTATGAAAGACGCTACCTTTTGAGCTTGGAGGGGGACAGGTTGGCCTTGATGGAGGAGAGAAAGCAGAAAATCTGTGACATATATGATAATCTGAGGGGAAAGGTGCCCAATCAAGAAAGGTAAGAACCTACCTGGTAGAATACCAACAATTCAATAAAGAAAATGCTGTTTTGAATTCCTTTCTAATGTTTAATAGAGATTCCTTGTATCAGAAAGTACAAAAATATGTAATAATTTTGGGGTATGTTTTCCCCTTTCCACCATGCTTTTCTACTATTATTTTGGGACCTATGCTTAGTGGTGCTGTCACAAAAATCGCAACTTCTCCCAGTTTGTCCTTCGCTTCTCAAAAGAGAACTGAATGTACCTTTCAAATCATTTAACTGCTAAGTCAGTTTAAGATGATCCATTAAGTAAAAGCAAAAAAAAAAAAAAAGACATTTGACATTAATATGGCCAGTACAACTCCCAGTGAAAGTTTATTTATTTGAATTTATTAGCTACCTAACTCCAGTGGACTCCGGGCAGTGTACAAAACTGCAAAGAACATAGAAACAGGTAAAAACACCAAATCAGGCACTTAGCCCATACTAAAATCTTTTACATATCACTCTGTTGTATATGTGAGGAAGGTTTTGCATAGATCCATACATTTAAGATTAAAAAAACACAAATTCCATGGCATAAATTTCATGCTGGTGGTAAAGCCGTAAATTTAATAGTTATCCCAAAATCATGAAATCTGCTTTACTTGGAAAATATAAAGACCATTTACCTGTTTGGTTTCTAACTGAAAGCTATATATCCTCTTCCATCAGACTTAGTGATGACCCTTTTGTGCAGATTATGTGTATACGTAAAGGAAAACATCTAGTTGCACGGATCCTACCTTTCTTGTCCAGTGAACAAGCAGCTGAGATACTAATGGCAACAGCCAGGAATTTGCCCTTTCTAATCAAGAAAGATGCTCAAGATGAGGTAAATGAAACCTGAAGAAAAATTATTATCATCATCATCATCGTCGTTGTTGTTGCTATGGTACCTGCCTCACATAAAGCAGCTGTGGGTGGCTAGCACAATAAAAACATCAAAACAAAATATAACACACCAAAACTAATGAGAAAAAATCCACAGAAGATAAACCAGTCAGACAACAAATTCACACAACTCATGATCTCAATCACTTCCTGACCCCTGTATTTGAGAGAAAAGCCAGGTTTTATGGAAGGGCAGCAGGGGTGAGACTGATCTAATTTGCAGAGGAATGGTGTCATTGAAAGTTTTGTCAGAAACGTTTAAAGGACACCATTGTGTAATTCATAATCCTGAATTTTATCATTCAGAAATTCCATTATACGCTTTTGTGTATTCTCTTGAGAAAGAAAAAGAAACATTCTGTATTTTAGATTTGTTGTTACTGAGAATTTTCTCTGTTATAAATACATACATGGAAATAAATGTTCATTATTTGAATGAAGATACCTAGAATATTTATATTAAAATTGGTATTAAAACTTTAGAGTATTTGAGCTCATTTAATCCAGAAAGACTCAAGTTACAAGATAGCTATTCATGAAAGTGACAAGATTCATTAATGAATTGGTTTGAATTAAAACTTAATAACCTTGCTGTAATTTAATCCCATATGTAATATAGTTTAGTTCTCCTTTTCTTTTCCAGTAATTTCTTCCACTGAAACATTATTTACTGTTTAGCAAATAATAAATGTGCCATAATTTCTGCAAGAAATTTAGAAATTTGTCCAGTCCATCTCTTTGTGAGGTGTGTGTCATGTCTAAGAAACATGTGTTTTTAACATAACCTTTAGGTGCTTCCCTGTCTCTTGAGGCCCTTTTCCCTTGTTCTTTATCATCTTCCATTGGGAACTGTTACCAGCATCCTACAACAGCTAATGAACCTACCTCACAGTGCAACAGTGACCACAGCTGCCAACCTCCACCTCACAGCAGTTCTTCAGAACAAGGTTTCTAATTCTTACTTTGCTTTGCTGTGTACCTTATCATACCTGACTGCTAGTTCCAGTTTAGGGTGCTACTTCTTTTCACGTCATATAGGTAATACTTAACATATGGCTGTAATGGAGTCTGCCTATTACAGTCATATATTGTAACTGTCGTGTGACCAATCCAACTGTATGACCGTTTTTGCGGTAGTTGTTAAAGGCAATCCATGGTCATTAAGCAAACACCACGGTCATTAAGTGAACTAATTGTTCACTATCAACGTGTTTTGACAAAAACCGGAAGTAAGTGCCAATGTACAGAAATACTATAGTCAAGTCATGTGACCTTGGGATGCTGCAGATGACCATAAATGCGGCCATGTTGCTGAGGGCCTGAAGTTCAGTCATGTGACTTTGGACTGGGTCCAACCATTGGAACTTCAAATCCGGGATGTAAGTCCCCTAGTCATAATTTTAGGTGGTCATAAGTCAAGGACTACCTATATTAGAAGCTAATGTGGTTCTTTCACTTCTGCTGCTCATGAAATGTGGAATAATGCTAATTTCAGAGTTTTCCCTCTCCCAGAAATGACTTTGAGGGATGAAGGGAAGACAATCTATGACACTTAGTCTATAATGGAGCTTGGGTAAAGTTATTAACATAGGAATTTGTTCAATGAAGCTCTTGAAGTGCTATCTCCCCCCCTTCCCCCCATATTATGAAGTAATTCTTGAAATGCCTGACTGTTTTGCATTCTTTTTATGACTAGCTTTCTTTAACTGTAATTGAGAATTGTTTTGGTGCAGAAGTAGGCAATCTTTCAGGGCCACAAAATGATTGTGGTCAGGCACAAATGCCCATTTTCCCAGGCAGTAAGCTAGGATGCTTTATTTTTTTGGACTTAGGACAGTGTCAATATGTGACTTGCTTTGCAGTATGCAGATGTAATTTTTTTGTTGTTTTGTTTTTCCCCATTCTTTAGTTTGGCCTCTCTCTGCTATACTTGGTCTTAAGTCGAGGAGAGGAGTTGCAGAGTTCAGATTCTGTCACAGAACTTACACAAGATAATCAGTGGTGAGTCTTAAAATGGTATATGTTGGATACATTTAGACCTGTGTTTCTCAACCTTGGCAACTTTAAGATGTGTAAATGTTAACTCCAAGAATTTCCCAGCCAGCATTCCCAGCCAATTCTGGGAGTTAGAGCACTCATTTTAAAATGGTTGAGGTTGAGGAACAGTCATTTAGACTTTAAAAAGTTGGTCAGAATATAAAGCCAGCTTACTTAATGGAACATTTTCCATGGCAATGCCACAGTCCGCAGTTTAATTTCTGTATCGAACGCTGAATAAAATTCACTGTTTTCACAACCATTGTTACTTTGTCCTTGGCAGGACGGAAGTGATGATCATGGCAATTAGGGAGTTTCTTCGAATCCCTCAGGCAGTCTTGGCTAAGCCAGTATCTACTCCCTCTAATCTTTTATCTCTCTTCTCTCGCTATGTTGATCAACAAAAGCTGAATGTGCTAGAGACAAAATTGCAGTAAGTATGTCCTATTATCCATGTAATAAAAGGAAGAAATAAAGAATATTAGTGAAGAAGGGATTGGAGAAGGTGGTATTGATCACTCTGTCTTAGTGCAACCTACCTCATAGGATTGTTGTAGGGAAAAATGGCGGGAGATATGCCACCTCTAGTTCCTGAGGGAAAGATGGGGTATTAAAGTAGCAAATAAAGCAATGTATACAAAAAGGAGAGACACTTTAGATGTTATGGGTGTTTATACAGTCTTCTTCTAAAACTCCCACAGTATTTCAGTAGCACAAGCTTAAAAAAGAAAACAGGTAGGCGGGAAAGAGATTCCGAATCAAATAATTGTAATGTCATTAAATGTCAAAGATGTTATATGAGCAGAACATTGAATCAGGTTGAAATGTTTTTGCTTAATATTTTTAGCCTATTGAAATGAGATGTAGAAGGGTGTAATGCAAATTTCTGGCATTCATCATGCCAGCATGCTTTATTCATGCCTATCTCCTCATTGTGGTCTTCTTTAGACTGTAAGCTCATGCAGTGGAAAGATGTCATCTTATTCACATTATTTATAAATAATTCTCTTTATTTCCAAGATGGGTTCTGCTGTACTGTTACATCAAATAAACATGCTTTTTAATTTGTTTAATCAGATTGTCAGTTTTTGCTTGGAAGTTGTATACTGAAAGACTGAATTGTTACCCTTCTGGCTAGTATTGCTATCACCCATCTTACAGTTCTTATTCCCTTCTACTATTTCAGGTTGATCCAAGGAATACGGTAGAAGGCCTCAAGAGTGTGGTCATGCTGGTGTCCATCATTGCTGTCACTCCAGCAACTTTTAGTGGGCAAAGAGGAGGCAGTGCCTTCTTCAAATAAATCCTTATGGGGTTATGTCTCTAGCCCAGCACAGAAGATTGCTCTCTTGCCCTGAGCTTGGTTGGGGTGGTGCTTTCCCTTCTGCATGCCCTTGTTGCATTGAATTCTACCCAAGCTCCGCCATCCTTTTCCTTAGCACTTTTGCAATGGCTTCTCCTCCCTACACAGACCCCTCTGCCCACTACACTACTGATGGACTATTAGAGAAAAGAGACCCTTCCTATATCACTGCTAAGAACATAGAGCCAAGTGGTGGTGTCGTTTTATTGTGGAAGTGGAGAGGCCTGATGTTTCCTTGCCTCTAATAACGTTGGAGTGTGTTTTTAGATGATGGGAATTCCTCTTGATTGACCCACTGAGTCTATTTTCTGCTCTTCCTGTGGTAGATGCCTCCTTGTAGTGCTGCCCATTCCCTACAAAGTAGTCATCTTTCTGAACCTTGTGATGAAGCAACATCATCTTTGCACACATGTCTAGTCTTCCCAAGACTCATTTTCTACCTAAGCTTGTCTCTGACCTGCACCTTGCTTCAAGCTGGCCAAGATCTCCCTGTAGACTAACCAAGAAGGTACCAGGAATGAATTCCTCTAGAGCAGATTAATCTTACTGAATTTTGGTATCATACATTGCTAAGTCCTGCTGGGTTGTCTTTTATTTTTTTTTGGAATGTGGTGAGGTTTTTTTTAATTTTTACTCTGTTTTTAAAAACAATTTGCACATGTAGGCATCCTCTAAGCAGTGAACTCCTGTTACTAACTGGCTGCTTCTCCACAGTATTCTCTTCCCCTATTTGCCTCTTAAAATCACATTCTACTGGACATTTCACCCCTTCCTTGAGCCCTCATCCCCCCACTGTTACTCCTTCAGTATACACGATCAAGTGGTCCATTATTATTGTGCTTTTACTTTTTGGTTTGGTTATGATTAATGAAAATTTCTAAATTTACATTTTTATAGGGTATTGTAAATAAAAAAAATCTATACTTGTGGGGAGTGTATAGTGTGGTTTATCTGTATATCTGGTTCATCTCACTCCAGGGTGTTTGGGGAGACAAGATTAACTACATATCCCTAATGCTAGGAAAATATAATACAAGATTAACATGTGCATTAAGGATTCCTACAACATATACCAGAAAATATTACGTTGATCTAATGAGAAAAATATACTAGGTAATATGAAATGTTATTAACACAGTGGACATGGGTTTGGGCAGACTCCGGCAGACAGTAGAGGCCTGGCATGCTCTGGTCCATGGGGTCACGAGAGGTTGAACATGATTTAGCGACTGAACAACAAATATAAAATTATTTGTCTTGGTGTTCTTGCTGTTTGTGTTACAGAACCACATGCCTGTGTTGACCAGACTACTTGGGTTAGTTCTCACACATTCACATGGTCCATAGCTCATTGCTTATCTCGCTTACTTTCCATATCTCTTTATTAGTTTGTGAAAACAGTTGATCATCTATTTAAGCACTCCTCCTATCCTCTAGATGTTCTTATTTGAAAATGATACATGGAAACCCTAACAAAGAATATTCATATTCTTTGAATATTCAGCCTGGATTGGGACCGATTGCACTATGCTAAATGGTCTTAACAGACAAGCTGCCAATTGAGCTTTTATATATGGAATAGGATGCTGCCAGTATTGAGAGTAGCAGAAATGAATACTTGGATTATTGTGCCAAAAGGAGCAGGTACAATGATAACAGAGCTTTCTTAGCAGATCTATACAACAGAAAGGATGGCCACAGAAAAGATACCTTTAGATCAGGGGTGTCAAACTCACGGCCCACAGGCCAAATGCATTATGCGTTGGCCACCTCCACCCGGTTTAGCAAAGGAGAAGTTGTGATATATCACATGATGCCGTGCCGCTGCAGTTTGATGCCCTTGCCATTCATTCCATCCTGCACTTGTTCAGCACAGGAATCCCAGTTCAAGCAACCTCAATAGAAGGAAGGTTGTCAAGTACCTGTTTGACAACAGTTTGAGAAGGAGAGTTCAGTGTTTCTCTCAATGACTGAAATCACTCTCTTTAAATTTCTTCCCAATATGCAATGAGAATGTACCTTCCGGTAACTGAAGACTTGTTATTTAATTACCTTAGTGCCGGATCTACTGTTTGTAAGAATCTGTTGGAAACAAGTTTTTTTTAAAAAAAATCCTTTTGGAAAGCCTGTTTGCAACAGAGAGCTATTTTTTGGGATGAATGGTGGTAAATATGGCTCCAAAAATGGGTATCTTTCAATTCCTGCAAGGGTTGGCCCATATACGACTGGCATACCATCCAAAGCCTGCTTCTTTGATGGTTCTAAATATAGAGGCCTGCAAGAAGATGCCTGACCTTTGATTTTGAACTTGAGGCTCCTTCCCAAAAAATGTAAGAAAAGCTAGCTCGGAAGTTAAATTTGGTTTATGGTTTTGTAATGTAATGCAAACTAAACTAACAGGAAGGAGGGAGTACTAATTAAAAATTAACATCTTTTAAAACAAGAATTTGCCCTAGCAAATTCCACAGCTCTTAATAGACTTTCACACAGGTTCCCTGAGCTTCCTAGCAGTGTTCCTTCCTGTCTCCCTTAGGCACTGCTATCAATGTCCCAGTGCAGCCTATTTTGCCTATTAACTCTCCTTAATCGTCTATTAAAATGGTGTGTGTGTGTTTTAATAACTTTCGATACATCAAAATAATCTGTGCAACTTTGGGGATTTAAAGGCAATATCTAAGACCTCATCATGCTACAGATTGCTTCTATCTTGTCCATGCTACTATCTGGGAAATGAGAAAGTACAGCACAAGATGCTTTAACTATACTGTGCAAAATTTTGTAACATTTTGAACATTTCTGAAAATTTATTGGCTAACAACAGATGTGTTCTTTTTCACTGTGCAGTTGGAATTGTTAATGATGAGTAATATTCATTTAGAGCGTCATATATAGTACAAGGGACAACTTGGCAAAATAAAAGATTCAACAATACTCTCCATTCAGAGACAGATTTGATGCTAAAAGTGAAGATTGCTGCATTCCTCCTTTTCTCCCTTCCTCTTTTTCTGCCTGTGCTCTACTTCCCTTTCAAATCAGGCTGAAGGAAGTCTCCTTAAATTTTTTGCTTCCTGGACAATATTAAAAAGCTCTGCTGACCCTTTTTTACATTGTGGAACCCGTTATAGTTGATTTATTTCTCAACTAAATCAACTATAGTATAGATAAAATCGCAGAAGAGTGATTTTGAAGAATGGGGAGTTGAGGGTTCTGAGTTTATTTGGGAACCCTCTATCTCCATTGAATGATCCTGAATACAGTCTTTATCCCCTCTTGAACTAAGAGTGTTTCTCCTCTCAGAAAGGGAGGGAGGGAATATAAGAATAATATTTATATTCTGTTTAGTGATTGGGAAAACAAATGGAAGGGACAGGGAATTACTAGAAAGTTTTCTTACATTTTTAAAAAAGTTATAGTAGTTATTCCTTTGTTCCATCTGTTTCTTTTGCATTCCAATTATAAAAAATAATTGGAATATTAATTATATGTACAGTGATACGTATTATAAAGCATATTATTACTATAGTTTTACACGTGGGAAATAAAAAAATAACTTATTTAAATAAATGAAGCAGAAAACCAGTAAGTGGGTTGTCTGAGCCAATAAATAAAAAAGTAATGAAAGGTATCCTCAGGGAACATACATGCATTGCAGAGAACTGAATCTTTCCCATGTATCTTTACTACCGAAGTAAGGTAGATACCTAAACTGAATTGAGTTTCTCAGGAAGCAAATTGGAGCAACGAAAGCAAATACTGTACAGGAAACAAGAGAAGTTATGTTAGCGCATCTTGAGAGTCTGTACTAAGAAATCACTGGGTTCTGATGGCATCAACCCAAGAGTTTTTTAATAACTTACAACAGGAAAGTGCTGGCCTCCTCACAAAAATGTACAACTTGTCATTTATGGGATCAATGTCAGAGGACTGGATACCATTGTTTAACAGATACTCTGGGGAGATCCAGGAAATTATAGGCTGGTCCACTTAATATCTTTCCCAAGCAAATTAATAGAAATGAAAAGAAAATCTGGGCACATAGAGGAACAAGGAGCAAAGCTAATTCTTGCCATGGCTGGTGATGCTGCTGCCAACTTGATATGATTTTTTAAAAGTCTCTTTGATACAGTTCCTTATTAAATGTTCTTGCATAAACTTAAGTCTCATACTCACACCCCTCAAACTGAACCAAGAAGCTATGCCACTTTATTTAAACGACCTGCCCTGATACTGGCTTCAACTTATTCCCAGACCACACTGGCAGCCATGTAAATTCGATTAACAAACAATAAAATTTTAGTACTGTTTTTACAATTATTATTTATTTACACATAATTATAAAAATGTAAAATCAGTATTAAAATATTGTTTATTTTTATCTGAATGGAGGTGAGGTCTGCTCTTTCTAGTGGTACCACTCGATACTGCCCACTTGCCAGGGCAGTCTTGAGCTGAACAGAGACCAAACTGACTTCAGGCCCAGATGACAAACTTTGTTGTCACAACCAATGGATCTACGTCCATTTTGGCCAAAATGCAGAAATAAACTTGCATTTGATCATGCAAGATGGCATTCATTGATCTGAAAAGTACACCCTGCCCTTAAAGGAATAATCGAAGTAAGATTATGACGGCGATGTTTATTTTTATGTCAGTATTGTAAGCTACTAGTCATTTTTTGTGAGATGGGCAGTAAATTAGATTAATATTGTAAATAAATAATAAAGTAATCTTCAGGAGTTCTTAATCTTCTAAGACAGTTTTTGGTTTTAGATACAATAATACAAACAGAAGTTGGGATCTACCCAATTGCTAATAGTCACATTAGGCTCTTGTGGATACACTTCCTCTTCTCTGGTTATTATGCTTTGCTTTCTAGGGCTATTCTGCTTCTGGGACAAAAACATTCAGGCTGGACTGTCCTTTTCCCAACAGGCCTATTAGCAATTTTTCAAACTGGCTGGCAAGTGCTGGTGGTGGGGCCCACCCATGATAATACACAAGGTGCTTACCTGGAAAAGCGGAAGAGGCTTCTCCCCTATGCCCACCTATGATAAATGGGGCAAGGCTGCCCAGTAAAAATCATTCACAATGTCTTTATGTTGTGAAATAAATGCACGTCACCCCGTTGGCATTACCGCAATACAATTTTCATGTCACATTCTCAATTTCGTGGCCATTCCTGGAATTGCCTTCCCCCACCGTGCATTTTGTACAATAAGCGAAGAAAGCCAGTGAGACTGGCTACTTGAAGATCTCATTTAACGAGGGCAGCTGGATATATTTAGAATACTGTAACGACGTTTATGCAACCTTGCCAAGAAATGCCCACGGACCCTCTAGCTCTGCCGTTGGCCTTTCAGTAGATGTGTTTGGAAAACCAGGTATTGCCAACTAGCGGATAAATCCCAAGGCAAAAGTGAGGACTGTGGAATGAGCAGTCCTGATAGGATCTGGGTCTGGGAGTCCCTTCCTGCTGCCCCCAGTTTCCATCCGCTTTGTCAGCTATACTACTTATTTCTGGACACAAGTCCAGCTCTTATTTCAAAGCCTTTTCAACCCTGGGGATTTTAGAAGCAAAGTTTCCAAAAGCCCAATAGCTGTTCCTTTTCTCTCTGGAAAGAAGAGAGATTCACACAACAGGGGGAAAAAATTGCACCGGGAGATTAGAGCAGATGACGTCCACGTTCTCCATTCATCAGCGAAGAACACAATGGTCTCTATATTTAGATCCAAGCCTCCGTGCGATACTTACAGGCTTCCAACATTTATTTATTTATTTTTTTAAATGCGGAGCTCAGCTGCCCTTTTGAAATCCGAGTCTCCGCTTTGCGGTCCACCGGGTTTGACACCAGTTCAGCAAAGGTACGAAGCTTTGCCGCTCGTCTTCGACAGCCGTGAACGAAGTGAAAAGAACGGAATTTTAACGTTAAGTCAATGTTAAAATCGGGATGGTGTTGCTGAAGGCTGTGGCCAGAATTGGAGCCTGCAACGCGATGACACTTTCCCGGAACGGAGCAAGCCTCGCCTCTCTTCAGTTATGGGCAGATCGGTCTTCTCCTCTCTTCGTCTTTTCCACAAACTCCCATTTTTGCGGAAAGCCAAAATACCACGCATACCTCTCCAACCAGGAGTTCCCGTTCTACAATTACATCATGGTAGACCCCGCCTCCAAACTTCCTACTGGTTCCTAAGAGACGACGACAGAGGCGGCGGCCAATAAGAGCGGCAATAAATAAAGCGAAGAGGACAGCTGAGAGAGCGCATGAACTGATCCCTTTACCGAGGAGTCCCGCCCCCTCCGATTTAGGCAACCAATAGCAGTCGCTAGAGGCAGTACCAATCGAGGTTCCGGCTCCCGGAGTGGACGACACTGAGAATAGGGTGGGTTCGTGAGGGCTGTTAGCCGTTCCATTGGTGGCGCGGTGGGGGTGGAGGGCCAAGGAAGAAGGCAGGGAGGGAGGCGCTCAGCCTCCGGCGCTTCCTCGGCTCCCGTTAGCAGACGGCGCTTAAGCTCGGCCTTGCGAAGGCGGTGGTTCTGCGGCTGTGCGATGTCGGAATTGCGAGCAGCGGGACCCGGCCCAGGGATGACGCCTGGCGGACCAGGGGGCCCCGTAACCACCGGCCCAGGAGGAACCTGCGGATCTGGCCCCGTGACCCCGCTGCCATCGCCGGGGCCAAGTGCCGGAAAAGGTGACGCCGGAGGAGGGACACTGGGCCCTGGGGGACCGGCCCCAGGGGGGGTGACGAGCGCTCCAGGGGGGAGCTCTTCTTCCGCTTCCGGGTCAACGAGCTCAACTTCCGGGGCGGCTCGGGAAGGCTGGCTTTTCAAATGGACCAATTACATCAAAGGGTATCAGCGGCGATGGTTCGTGCTGAGCAATGGGCTTCTCAGCTACTACAGGTGAGGCCGAGTCCTCTTCCGCCCGTTCTGCCCCTTTTCGTCGTAAGGGCTGCTGCCCGAGCCTTCCTCCCCTCTTGCCCTTCTGCTGCCTCCTACCCTTTTTCCCCCTCCGCTTCCGCCCCACAGGAAGGGGCAGCGCCTTGCATTTTCCTGCCACGTGGCAACGAGGGTATCCAGGACCAGCCGCGGCCCGAGAAGTGTCCGGGGGCGGAGCAAGCAATGGGAGTGGGCAGCTGTGCTCTTCCAGCCGCAGTTGGAGGCCAACATCTGGTTCACCTCTCTCCGTCGGGCACTAGCTGGTTGGAGCTGCTGGTTGTTCAGCGATTTCTTGGAAGCCATGAGGGTCCCACTCTTTTCCTTTAGCCCAGAGGTCTTCAAACTTGGCCGCTTGAAGACTTGTGGACTTCAACTCCCAGAATTCTCCAGCCAGCTATGCTGGCTGGAGAATTCTGGGAGTTGAAGTCCACAAGTCTTCAAGCGGCCAAAGTTTGAAGAACTCTGCTTTACGCCCTTGCCAAAATGCCCAAATCCCATCCAGTCTGACCAGTGTTTGGAGGGACCACCTTTACCCGTTAAGAGAAGGTTATGGGAGATTTAGTATTCCTCCTTTCCTTCCTCCCCTTTTCTCTCTACCTTTCTTCCAGCACCTTCAACTCGTGAGTGTTTTGAGAGATGATCTTCATGGTTTTTTTTTTTTAAGTGTTAAAGCAGGTTGGAAATTTTTCACTGCAGCTGATGTTAGAGTCATTAAAGAACTGGTACTTAGTGGCCTCTGTAAGCCAAGTTTTTTTTTTAATTTGATTTATATGCTGCCCTTCTCCAGAGACTCAGGGCGGCTTACAATGCGTTAAGCAATAGTCTTCATACTTTCGTATATTTATACAAAGTCAGCTTATTGCCCCCACTAACTGAATCCTCAATTTACCTACCTTAGAAAGGATGGAAGGCTGAGTCAACCTTGAGGCTGGTGAGATTCGAACTTACAATAATTGCAGACAGCTGGTGTTTAATTACAATGCTTTAATCTGCTGAGCTATCCAGGCTCCTATCCGGTGCAAATTGCAAGCTCTTTACAGAGCTATGGACTAGACGTGGCTGTTGTTGCCTCACTCCAGAAATCTAAGCAACTGTGTTATGTCTGCTACTGTTGCTAAGAGAAGAATCAACTCTTCTGAGATAGGTGTTGTCAAAGTTAGGAGAGAGATTCATTTCGGTAGCTTAGAAACGTTATTCACAAACTTTCCATGTCGCGCATTGCAGCTCTTTTGAGGCTGTGGATGTGGCATAACATAGTTTGGACAAAGGCATGGGTTCACGTTCTTGCTTAACTATGAAACTGATGACTGGCTGTGCAGGCAAAACAAAAACATTTATTTTCAACCCAGTTTATTTGCAGCATCTCGCTACCTACAGCCCTCAATAATGAAATTCTCTCCTGAAGGAAAGTTTAGCTGACTTCCACAATTCTATATCTTCTTTAGAAGCCCATTAAGGCGTGTTTGTTCATGCATTGCATTATGCGATAACAACTTCAGGACCAAATTGTCTTATAAATTGGTCTGTTCTTTTGTTGTGGTGGTGGTGGTCTTTTTTTATAAATTAGCTTTGTTTTAATTTTTGTACTTTTTATCTTTGAGGGTTATTGGAGTTATTTTTGTTAATTTTATTTAAGACTCTCCTCTTACACACATTATTGGCTTTGGAGGAAACAAACTTATGGTCTTCCAAGAAGACAGTGCAGAAAATACCTACCTACCTACCATTGAGGTGCAGGGATAGGATAACCTTCATAATACTGCCCTCCTCAACTTCTTTGAAAAGGACTGAATTAAAAATATAATATCCTACCTAAGCTGTTAGATTTTGCTTTTAGAAACAATCCCATTTGAAATGTTTCTCCTTTAAACTGTGGTATATTTGTGTTTGATTTATCTTCAGGACATTCAGTGTGGGGTTTTTTCCCTGCTAAGCAAATGCCTACCAGTATTTATTGTTTATCTCTCTAAACAGTCCATGATAATTTATAATGCTGGGTTGCCTCCCTGCCTGACCCACCCAAATATTTCATACAAACATGTCACTGCAGATGAACAACAGTTTTCACTTGCCACCAATCTTGTGGGCCACTATATAATAGGTTTGTATTTCTCTGTAAATTAAACCATTTAGTTTAATGAAGTGTATAATCTGCTATTTGAAAGACTGTTGTATTCTCCCAAGTCCTTCAGGTCAGAGATGGAGGGATTTTTAATTTCAGAATACTAAATTTGATTTTGAATCCCTCCTGTCTGCTCTCCAAGGTCATTTTGATCTCAGAAGCACCAAAAGGAAATCTGAAGGCAGGACAGGACAGGATAAGGATCTAAAGAAACATGATCCTCTCACTCCAGAGCAAAATTTAGATCAGCCATTAGAGGGGAAGCAATCCAGCAAATAGATGGAGAATTTCAAATGTCTCTATCTTATTCTGTGCCCTACAGAACTACAAAGAAAAGGCATTGGATTTGGTGGAGCATTTTGACCTTGGCTTTGCTCCTGTACTAAATGATAAAACAGAAAATTATTGTAATAAATCAGAAGAGCATTTCTGAAGATAGAGGATTTATTTGTGCATTGATAAATGTTATTCTAGTTTATTTAAATAATTTGTTTTCCTTTGAAAAGGGAGAACTAGTCCTGAGTTTACCTAGCAGGTTTATTGCTATACAAGAGAAGAGTTACCACTAGTTGTTGTCTTAAAATGCAGAGTTACTACCACTTGAAGTATCTCTTCTACTGAATTAAGTGTGATGTTCCATTTGGAACCCAGTCTTGCGCATCATCACTTTTATTTGAGGTTTAATGCATGAAGACGTTTGAAATAATAAATCAGCCTGCTAACTAGACTCATAAAATTACTGCTCTGTAAATAATAATATAGTGTATTTTTATTAGCTGCCAAGTGGCTAGCAATTCTTTCTCTATTGCCAAGCCTGGAACTCTGTTTTAAAAACACTTTATAAAGCAGGCATTGTAGTATAGATGAAAACCTTCAGAAGCAGTCTGAAATGAAGGGATGTAATCATCTGCCCCATATCTATTCTATTATACACATTGAGTTTGTTGTCACTCTGTTGTTGGACTATTGATGTGTGATACTCTTAAGCTAGGCAACTGAAAATTTATCTGAGAAAACTGAAATTCAGAATAGAAATGTGCTTTAAAAATAATAGGGTTTTTTTGGTGATGAAACTGGTGGACATTATTGGTCTTGGGACATTTTTTCTCTTTAAAAATGGCATGGTTTAAAGGAAATCCGTATTTGATAGAAGCAGATAAATTAATTCTTACCATAATTATATGGTAAGCATATTGAACTGAAGCCGGTTTGTTTCTTTAAAAAAATACGACTTTATGATCAATACTTGGAGTTATATACACGGTATGTTAACCATGCTGCATATTGTAAATGTCCTTCTAAATATATTTAAGGTACCGTTTTCCAGGAGATAAGTTAAAACACAAGTGTCTCCTGAGGTCAGTAAATAATGCTGTACTGTTTAAAGGGCCTCCAGCTATCTGAGCTGTGCAACAGGTTCAGTTTTCAGTTATAAATGCTTATGACACTACTAATGAAATAGGAGGGATATTATTCCTTATACATCTCAAGTAGAAATATTTCCGTGAGTGTAAGAACTTGGTTATAGACATTCCTGAAAATTTGTAAAGCCTGGCTATATTCAACTTTATTTGTAAATAAATTCACATGATTCAGTGGGAATTGCTTCTAAATTAATCTGCAGAGAAACAAATCTGCAAATTTACATCAGTGAGATTTAAATCTGAGTAGATATTTATATATTTGTGCAGTTAGATGTCACATGAGTGATCTTGCATAGGAAGAGAAAGGAAAACCTAATCTCTAAATTTAAATATGTCATTAGGGCACATACAGGCAGTCTTTGATTTACGACCACAATGGAGCCCAACATTTCCACTGCTAGGCGAGACAGTTAACAACTGAGTTGTGCCCCGTTTTACAATCTTTTTGGCCACAGTTGTTAAGTGAATCACTGCAATTGTTAAGTGAATCTGGCTTCCCCCATTGACTTTTTGCTTGTCAGAAGCCAGTTGGGAAAGTTACAGATTTATTTATATTTTATTTAATTTGTATCCTATCTTTGTTATTTTTACAAACAACTCACGGTAAGGAACATATCCAACACACCCACCTTCTCCTCTTTTCCCCATAACAACAACCCGGTCGGATGGGTTCAGCTGAGAGAGTGACTGGCCCAAGGTCACCCAGCTGGCTTTCATGGCTAAAGTGGGACTTGAACTCTCAATCTCCTGGTTTCTAGCCTGGTGCTTTACCATTAGACTATCATAAATACATGTCAATTCTCAAGTGCCTGAATTTTGATTCCTTGACCATGGGGATGCTGCAACGATTGTATGAAAAATGGTTATAAGTCACTTTTTTCAGTGTTGTTGTAACTTTGAATAGTCACTAAATGAATGGTTTTAAGTTGTATTTGGAATTATGGATCTAGGTTATACAAAATCTTTATACGTTTATTTTTGATATTCAGCAGATTCTTTCTGTTCCCAAACCAAACTTAGGCTGGCCAGTGGTTCTACTTTTTCATCATTGAACTCCACATTGTGTCTGATTGTATCTTCTGGTGATTACATGGAAATGATTGTGTAGTTTGCTTAGCTCCTGCTGTATGAAATTAACATTAGAATCCCCCTCCTCCAGGATTTATTTTTCAATAAATTCCTAGTATCCTCATGTAAATTCCTGTTATGTGTAGCTTCAGTACAGGTAATCCTTAATTTATAACCATAACTGAGCCCAGAATTATGGTCATAAATTGAGACATCATGTAACCAGACCCAATTTTGGGGCATTTTTGTGGTGATCATGAAGCAAATTCTGTGGCTCTTAAGTAAATCCATTTTGCCCAATGGGCATTTTTTTGCCAGAAACTAGAAGTAAACCCTTGGAACTGGCAAAAAACATCAAAAATCACAGTCACAAGACTACAGGACAACTGCAAACAACTGTAAAAGTAAGCCTGTTGCCAAAAGCCCAAAATGCCACTCCTTGATCATGGAGTGAAGGCAGCTGTTGTAACTTTAAATCGAGGTTGTAAGTAGGTTTTTTGGAGGGTGGGGGAGTCTGTTGTAACTTTGAATGCCACTGGTTGTAAGTCAAGGACTCCCTGTAGAAAGGAACATGATTAGAAAGTGCCATCCCTTAATCGGCAGACATCGCTTGCTTGTTGACTTCAAGCTCTTTATTATTCATAAAGTAATCAGACTCAGGTGGATAAGAATAGCTGGCAACAGGAGATCATATTTCTCTGGTGGTCTGAAGTTGCTGAGAAGGAGGCCTGCCTTGTTACTTTCTCTAGACTCAGGATGGGGAGGTAGAAAGCCAGTGGCATTTGAAGTGATACTTGTTGGTATCTACTTGACAGTTTCTGTGTCCCTCCTCAAAGTCGGTTATGCATATTCCAGGCTCCGTTCCTCAGCTTCTCAGTGGGAAAGAGGTGGCTCTGCCTGGTACCAGGTCAATATAAGAGGACTTTGTTCTCTGTTTACGCTGGAGCAGGGAGGAGTTGGGTGAACGTCAAAGGTATGTGCGGTTGGTGGAAGCATATCTACAGCCAGTTTTGAGAGAATTGAAGGGAAGGAATGAATTGTGGTATGGGTGACAAATGAAGCCTCTCTCACAAATATTGTGGTCTCATTGATGAAACGCTGATTAGCTCTGGTACTTTCGTCAAAGGAAATATACCAGGGATTAGGGGAACAGTGTGTGTATACATAGAGATGGGTGCATATATATGTTTGACTAGACTTTCCCAAGGGATGTGATGGCTCAGTGGCTAAGATGCTGAGCTTGTCGATCAAAAGGTTAGCAGTTCAAATCCCTAGTGCCACACAACGAGGTGAGCTCTCATTACTTCTCCCAGCTTCTGCCAACCTAGCAGTTCGAAAGCACATAAAAATGCAAGTAGAAAAATAGGGACCACCTTTGGTGGGAAGGTAACAGTATTCCGTGTGCCTTTGGCGTTTAGTCATGCCGGCCACATGACCACGGAGACATCTTCAGACAGCGCTGGCTCTTCGGCTTTGAAACGGAGAGGAGCACCACCCTCTAGAGCAGTGGGTCTCAACCTTCCTAATGCCACGACCCTTTAATACAGTTCCTCATGTTATGGTGACCCCCAACCATAAAATTATTCCTAAAACCATTGAAAATATGTGTTTTCCAATGGTCTTAGGCGACCCCTGTGAAAGGCTTGTTCAACCCCCAAAGGGGTCCCGACCCACAGGTTGAGAACCACTGCTCTAGAGTCAGGAACGACTAACACATATGTGCGAGGGGAACCTTTACTTTTACCTAGACTTACCCAAACTAGTCCCTTCTTATTGTGTTGGATTTCATCTCTGAAAATTATCAGGTAATCGCTTCATATACTCATATTTACACACACACACACTACATAAATGTATTTGTAACTAGGATATGTTACTGATTTCCATTTGAGAGATTACATTTAGGTAACATATGCTTAGTCCCAATTTCACTCTTAGTATCCTTGGACAAATACTCATACCCTCTTTCCTTTAGTCTGGAGCTGAGAATTCCCATCCGCTCACTCCCCCCTCCCCCCCCTGCCCTCCAGAAACATTTAAAATTTCCTCATTCCTGGGTTTTGTGACTGATATGCATCACAGTAAACATTTGACGAGATGTAATCTGCTGGGTTTTCTGTTTTGCTTTGTTTTTTAAGGGAATCGTGAGACAATTTTCTGTGCTAGGAAAGACCCTGAGCAAAATTAAAAGGAAAAGGGGGAAAAAAACTTTTATCCACTAGATATAAAGTTTGTTATAATATGTATTCATCTCTTATTATTATCATTTAAATCTATGTATTTAACAAAAAACAAGAATAAAAACCCAAAATTAAGTATGTAAGCTAGCATTTCCAGTCCCATCTTCTAAACAGATCTCTTGTTGAAATTCCCAGCTATAAAATACTATTTCTGTGAATAGTATTTAGAACTGAAGAACTGTGTTATTTAGACAATTGTAACTTTGATGAAGAATTTTTCCCCTAAATTTGCGATATTTTTTTTGCTGTCATAAAGCACGCAGTACTTCATTTTTGTTTTCTCCCCGTTACTTTTTGTTAGTATACAATTTAAAGAACAGAAACATCAACCTGACCAATATAACTTCTAGAACAAAATTAATATGTGAAATAACTTCTATCTGAAAGAGGGTTAACAAGCCATTTTCAGAAGTGGTTGACTGTGGGCAAATCCAGTGTCTCTTTGCACCAAGGCTTGCGCAAAGCTGTTTCTTCCAGCTCTCAGAGGTCTAAAACCTTCTGGAAACAGCGGTTTTATGGTCTCAAGGAGCATCTATATGAAACACTTATCAGCATTTTCAGTTTCTCCCTTTTATCCAGGGAAGAATTTTGAGGCCCTAATCTATTTGCGAGCTCCTTGTTCTGCCACGGTCATTGCCTCTGCAAAAAGCAAAGGCATCTTAAATCCATCTTTGTTTCCTCTGAAGTCAGTTCATATCTAGACCTCTAAAGATGTTTTAAATAAATATTATCATTTTGTACTTTTTGGCAAATGATGCTTATGATTTAACTACTCAAATGGAAGCACAAATAAATCTATACATAAAAGTTTGTGTTAAAGTGGATATGCACACAAAATTCAGTACTGAATTTATAGACCAAACTTGCTGCAGCACAGTAGAAAAAATTGATGCACCTGCATGTGTGCACCTCTATTTTTCCTTCCTTCCAAGGTTTTCTTGGAAGTTTAATACTTTGTGAAAACCATTAACACTAGCTTGTAAATAATTCTGGATTTGAATCTACATAAATCATAATTCTCACTGGTATTTGGCCAGAGTTCTTACACACCAGATGTAATTATTGTGCAATTACCTTTCCCAACCTGTTTTCTTCCAGGGGGCTGGGATTACAACTCCCAAACTGGCTAGGGATTATAGCCAGAGAAAGAGCGGCCAGAAATTTTAGAAATTAAAATGCCAACATTTCTGGAA
Organism: Masticophis lateralis; assembly: GCA_030761175.1. Lineage (NCBI taxonomy): Eukaryota > Metazoa > Chordata > Lepidosauria > Squamata > Colubridae > Masticophis > Masticophis lateralis. The sequence continues at coordinate 241,907,675 of JAUDYJ010000001.1, read as the reverse complement.
AGCACCATTTTGAGAAAGGCTGCATTGGTCAGTGAGGTGCTTCATTCTGGTTGAATAATTTTGGAGGTACTGAGCAGCACACTACTGAAATTTGGGGATGTAGCTAGTATGATCCAAGATATGAAGTGCCTACTAACACATTATTTCTAGGCAGTACCGTTTCACACTGTCTGGAAGGGTGTGATATGACTCATTGTTTTTCGGTGGACAAATATATCTGTGGCAGTGGGTTTTTTTTTTCTTTTTGAGTAAGGGATACTTGCACTAGGTGGGTACAGTCATATTAGTGTCATATAATTACTGCTTATAGGGTTACTGTTCAGGAACATATTTTAACAAATATAATCATGTTTGTCCATGAGAGGGAAAATTCCAAAATGTACAAGTAGTCAATACCTTTGTTAGAACTATGAAACAAAAGATAGTTGTTCTCCCTTTCACTTGATAGCTTGAGATTCTACACTACTTTAAATTTGAATTGTTGCTGCCATACATTCATAAAGTCTTAAACCAGATTTTATTCCCAGCTGTGCATTTGAAATATGTGAATAGTACTGATTGACCTCACAAAACAGTTGCTGTACAAATAATTAATTGGAGGAGTGCTTAGAAAATCAGAAAGCCAGATATACATACTGAGGGGAAGAAATATGGCTGGTATTAACATTATCATGCTTAATAATTGGAAGCTCAGATTAATTCCATTTTCCTTCTAATCATATAATTTAAACCGTGTCTATTCATATGCAAAACTACTTTAACATTCTGCTCCTACCTTGGGTCTCATTGCTTTATGTACTAGAAGCCCGGTTTTTTTATTGGCACCTCATTCATTTAGTTCTGTGAACATCACGACATCTGGTAGCAATTCTTAAGCAATTTATAATCACTGAAATCCCTAGACTTCTTCCTTCTTGTGGGAACAGTAGCAGATTACTTACTGCCCCAGGGCATCAGGTAGCCTAGCCTCTCGTCTCCCCCCTCTCATCTCCCCCTCCCCTGTATTCCATAGAATCTTCTCCCATTGATTGCAGAATTGAAATAGAAATGAATTTTTAAAAACTATCATGTAAGCCTAAAATAACACAGTTCTAAAAAAAAATAACTCAGTGGCCAGCGACCCTAGTTTCATCTGCTTTGAAACTCTGCCCACTTGCTAAGACCCTAAATATCCCAGGAATAAATATGACCTGGTCCCACGAAAAATTAGCCACTTATTTTATATATATAAGGGAAATGGCTGGGGTTCTGTTGGTGTCATGGAGTGACTTTTTCAGTGAGACCATCCATTAATTGACTATGGAGGGAGATGAATTTCCATGATCTCCTCTTGTCTTTCAGCCTCTCACCATCATCCTACCCAACTAGTCTTGTTGATTCAGTGACTTTCAGAACAGGATGGGAAATAATGTGTTGTGGCTACAGGATGGATGGGCATGAAATTGTCTCCCTCACCTTTCTTGTCAATAAAAATATCTGCCAGATCGCAGAGCTTTCCATTAATTGAATGACATCAGTTACATACAGCCTAATGATGTTTCTAGCTTGCTGTTAATGTGAAGCGTGGGTCACATTTTTCTAGGAGGTCTCAGACTAAACTGCTGATACTTTTACTGCTTCATTTTCCTGTGCTCTCTATGTGCCTTGCCCACAGATCCAAAGCAGAGATGCGACACACCTGCCGTGGGACCATCAACTTGGCCACAGCAAACATCACTGTGGAGGACTCCTGTAATTTCATTATTTCCAACGGAGGGGCACAGACCTACCACTTGAAGGCCAGCTCAGAGGTTGAGCGGCAGCGCTGGGTCACAGCTCTGGAGCTGGCTAAAGCAAAAGCAGTTAAAATGCTGGCAGAATCAGGTAAAAGACAAGTTAAGAGCAACAGAAATAGAGCAGGATGTGGAGGAGGGGCAGGAATATTAAAAGGCTTATTGTGGAGGAAACACATAAGAGAAGTAATGTGAAAAACAGGACAATGAGTAGCTCTGAACTTGCATGAATTATGACTCTTGCCAATGGAAAGTAACTGAGATTGATCAAATCCTTTTCATCCTACTCCATTATTTTTAATATCTCATTTCTCCTGTGGTTTCAAGGATGGATAGATAGATGGATGGGTAGATAGATATATCATGTATATCTTGTATATGGCTGTCATGTATATGGTGTGTATATGTAACTAAGAATTAAAATATTTGTAGATAGTATCTCCCATTTTATTCTCAGCTGGGAATTATGAATGTTCTTCCAGTTTGTCCTGTTCAGGCGTCCAGCTCCCTGAAGCAAGAATTTCTGCCAAATGTTTATTATTCAGTTAAATTGCTCAATGCCCTCTGAACTGTGTGTAGGGCATATTGAGGCCATTGGCCACATTGAATTATTATGGATATAACATTATACTTCTCAAAATTGAAATTTCTATTTTTAAGCATCAGATTTCACAGGACCAGTTAGACTTATTTTCTATCGATACCACTGAATTGACTCTTCTGCTCATGTAGTGCCTTGAGTCTTTTATATCTGACTAGGTAAAATACCCAAAAGTCAGTATCAAATGGTTACTCCAGGATAGAAGAAAACTTTGTGATTAAGAAGTTGTGGTTTAGATCCTCAGTTCCTTATATGATTGTGCTAGATATAAATGTTGCTATTTCCGAAAATACTTTTGTTCCTTTCTTGATATGCGCTGCATGCATTCTTTACTGACTTGCCTTTAGTTTTGTAATTTTGTACTTATTTACTGTTAGTAAAAGAGAAAACACATGAAAAATGTACCACTAGCTCTTGTATGGTGTGTTGTCTCTCCTCCTCTCTCCCCCCCCTCCCAATTTTCATGGAGTATTAAGAACTTGGCTCTGGAAACTAACAAGGTATTTGGCAGATTTTCTTGGAACAACATTTTCAGTGCTTTCAAAGCAAAATGCCATCTGCCCTGTAATATCTTGTGAGTTCGCCTTGAAGGTTGCCAATATTAGCTTTACTTTAGCTCTGTTGAATTTTCAGTCCACTATTTATTTTTCCATGTAGTCTAAGGTAAAGGCAATAATAGGACCATTAGTGGTACAGATTATTGTACTTAATTTAAAAATGTAGTAGATTGTAAGCTGCTCCGTCCTGGAACTCCTTGACCTTCCAAATTCTTCTGACCATTACCTTGGGTTAGACAGTAATATACAGTATTTGAAGTCTTGCCAAACACAGTACTGTACTATTGATTTTCATGCTGTGTCTGTGTTTTATTCTTAAATATTTGTGCTCACAGTTCACTGTCATTCTGGTTTGTGACTCACTGTTTGTGGAGAAGGATGAGGAAGAGTGATGCAACTTTTTATTTTAAAGAGATCTGGGGTGTGTTTTTTAAAAAAAGAGCTTAAGAAAAACAATCAACTATTATTCAGCTAATCCACCCTTCTGCCTTTGAACAGACTGGCCATGTACTCTTGAAGTCATAACTAGAGCACAGTTCTAGAGCACAGTAGAGCACAGAAGTAACATTTTTTATCTGGAACTTATGTCCAGCATTTGATATTCAAAGATGTCTCTTTACTCAAGGATCCTTGCTCCTTTGCAGCGTAGAACTTCCTGAACTTCCTTTTTGAACACCTTTGTCTTTATGGTTACTTTTGTGTTATTATTGTTTTACTGGTCTGTCATTGCTTCTTATTGAGGGTATAGATATTATTTTGCTTACATGGGTAAGATATATTTTTCCCTATCGTGTTAAGTATCTGTACAGAGTTGGTTGGAAAGTTTGTCCCCTTTTGTATGTGACCACCTCCACAAGCTCTTGTAAAGGCAACGGCCAGATGTGCCTGGTTTAGAAATAGGCTCCTGTGGTACTACATTTTCAGCTTATTTCTCACAGATGAATCAGGTGATGAAGAATCTGTATCCCAAACGGACAAGACAGAACTACAGAACACTTTGCGCACCCTCTCCAGCAAGGTGGAGGATCTCAGCACATGTAATGATCTGATTGCCAAACATGGAACAGCTCTGCAGCGCTCGCTCAGTGAACTGGAGACTCTGAAGCTACCAGCTGAGAGCAATGAGAAGATCAAACAAATCAACGAGCGTGCCACGCTCTTCCGCATCACTTCCAATGCCATGATTAATGTAAGTGGTTTTGGGGGGGTGGGGGGGGTTGCCTGTGCAACGAAGAGAAAGCTATCAGTATGCTGTGGTTCATTTAAATGCTCTGGCTAGTTAATAATCTTATATTCAGGTTAGAGCACCACAGTGGCATTTTCTTTTCATTACTCCTTTGGGTTTTTAGTTACCTCGGCTTTGGGTAGATTGGTAAATGCCTTCAGCTGGGGAATGGGATGATAGAGAGTTGGTGTTCACACACAATAACTGCTTGTTTTGAATTCCCTGTAATAGCCACGTTTGCGGTTCAGTGTGGGGCCACCCCATGGCCAATTGAAAATGGCATTAAAATCAAATTCCAATTAGAAGAAAAAGTTCAGTTTTTTGGCTACTGGGAAGAAACAGAAGAGATGAGTTAACTAATACGGGGGAAAGGATCTTCTGAAAAATTAGGATAAGACTTACAGTGTTGAGATTTGGTGACCTTGATCATTAGGGTTCATGGCACAATTGCACACTTTGTTTCCTGGTTGTTGCCATCAGATGAGGGCATGAAAATTGAAGGAGGATGGGGAGGTTAAGAAACAGCTGAGTCAACAGAATCTTGGAGAGGCTTGGCTTCACTGAACACAGTGGGATAAATTTCTGGGCAGGGTTCATCATGCAGCAATCGCCCTTATCTTAAAGGAAATATAAATAACAAGTTGAGCTAAACAAACCCCCATTAATGTCTGAAAAGCAGTTTTATGGTTCCAGCTGAGTTGGTAACCTCAGCACTTCATAGTGCTGTTGTAACTCTTTGAGAAACTACCTTGAGAAAAACATTTGTGCAGAGGAGATATATTTAAAAGTGGGAGGTTGAGTAAAACCAGCATTCTGATTTATATATCTGAATAAAGGAACCTGTAATTTTAAAAAAAAATCTTAAACAGCTGAGCTCTCTACTTCCTGATCAAATAGGTACAATTTTTGGTATTATTTTTAGTCAGTAGAAGGTGCCATAATTAAATCTTCCAGGCTAACCTTCTGTTGTTGCATAGTACATAGATTTAAAAAATCTTACCCGCTTGCATAACTATTTACTTTTCTCATTAAGAAGATAATAATTACAATAGTGATGAGTGCACCATTGGAAATGCTGAATGACTAGGTTAGAGATAGGTCATCATGGAGAAACTTGTTAAAGAGCTGACAACTTGATGGCACATAATCAGTTGTATTCAGCCTGGGATTTCATTGAGGAGATCAAAGGCTTCCCCTACCCTCATCTTCTAGGCAGATGGACTGAGTGATATGCGTATCTCTTCTGCAAGGCCATTCATAGGCCTGTATGGAATTCCTTGTTGCCTGTGGCTACCAAGTGTCTTGGACTGGAATTCTGATCTTTGAAGAAAGAGTGACATCACAATATTCTTACAATGGGTGTTTTCACTTCAAAATGTTTTTTATGCATCAAAAATAGCTTCAATGGAAATCAGCCCTTTAGGAATGTTGTAGTTGGCCTCAGATATGCAGAAAAATCTCAAAGTGGATTCAAAATGTGAAGATAAAAAGGTGAGAACTGTCCTGGTATGTGTTTAGAGCAATATATCTTTTAAACTTTTAAACTAGGTATTTCACATTCATGGGTACAAAATTAAAATACTTTTCTAAGGTGCATAATAGAAATTGTCTGTTAAAGTTTCTGAATATAAAATATTATCTGGCGGGTTCTCCTTACCCTTTATATTTCTTTGTCCCTTTCTATCAATGTTAGTCTTCTTGTGCTTAATAACATATTAAGCCATGTAAAATATTTTGATTGGAATTTTGGTAACCAAATGATTCTAGCTGTGCATATTTGAGTGTAACTGTTCAAGTCCCAAAGCTGCTTTTTTCAAGAGGCAGCAAGCAAGCAGCTGACAGCAAAATAGCTGAGAGTCGGGAGGCTGATCCAATCAACTTGTGCTAATTAGGCTGTGCTGAAGCTGAAACAAGCTGTACACTGGGAGGCCAAAGGGTGGAGACCAGTGGGTGGGCGGGGCTACATTCGGTGTATAAGATGCACCTAAATGTTCACCCCCTTTTTGGGGGTGGGGGGAAAGGTGCATCTTATACTCAGAAAAATATGGGTTTTCACCTTGGGGGAATGATATTGAAAGCAGCATAATGATTTTACCATATCATTTTCCATTCAGGCTTGTCGAGACTTCCTAATGCTGGCCCAGACACATAGCAAAAAATGGCAGAAATCTCTACAGTATGAGCGTGACCAGCGTATCCGGTTGGAGGAGACACTAGAGCAGCTGGCTAAGCAACACAATCACCTGGAAAGAGCTTTCCGTGGAGCTACAGTCCTACCTGCCCATGCACCTGGCAACATGGATTCCTCGAAAGGTAAAAGCCAAACTGTTCCTCCTGCCTATCTCTTGTCATATAACTTCCGCTGAAGTTCTAGAATCCCAGATAATTCAATTCATAAAAAGTGATGTTGATATGTAATTTCCTACAGATCAGTGTTGTTCGTCAAAGGGCGACATGAGTGATGAAGATGATGATAATGAGTTCTTCGATGCTCCCGAGATCATCACCATGCCCGAAAGCATGGGACACAAGTGAGTGATCTCCTCTTCCAGCCATTTAGCCTTTGGCATTTTAAATGCCAGATCCATGGAAGTATTTCCCTTATCTCTTGACTCTTGTTATAGTGAGCAACCAGAACACTGTGAATAAAATGCAGTGCATAAAACAGGTTCCCCATCTTCCTTAAATATCTTTGTAAGAGAGGGAGAAATACAATATTGCTGCTTCACTGTTGAGATCTTAAAATGTGGGAGGAAAGAGGGTAAACAGAATGACTCTGTCAGCTAAGACCAATCTGATGCTCTTTAGAAATACTGGATATCCACTCCCATAATTCTCAGCATGTCCTTTCTGTAAGGGAACAATAAGTTTTGGTCCAAGAAATGTACTGATGGCAGAAGAAGATAGCAGAGTCATGATGAAATTGCTTTTAAATACAGATATTCACCAACTAAGACAATTGAATCCAAAATTTCTGTTGTTAAGTGAGACATTTGTTAAGTGAATTTTGTCCCATTTTACAACCTTTCTTGTCACGGCTGTTAAGTGAATCATTATAATTGTTACATTATTAACATAGTTGTTAAGCGAATCTGGCTTCCCCGTTGACTTTGCCCATGACCACAGGACACTGCAAGAGTCATAAATATGAGCCAGTTGCCAAGTGACCAAATTTTGATCACATGACCATGGAGCTACACTGCACTGAGTGAAAAATGATAATTTTTTTCAGTGCCATTCGAACCATCACTAAACAAATTGTTGTAAGTCAAGGATTACCTGTATATGAACCAATTTTCCTGCTAGTACATCATATCTATTAGCTAGCTTCATCTAACCCAGGTCTGTTATTGTTATCAGCTGCCTTTTGACATGTGAGGGGTTCAGATTATTTGTGGTTTGAAGTTCCATGCTAATACTTTTGAGTCTACAAACAAACTGATAGCCATTACAGTTTCTTAAAATAGTTGTAACATTGTAGTATCACTGTATGTCATTAGCACTTCGACATTTCAATTCTATAATAACTGAAGTTTCTGAAACATGTTATAATGTAGAAATAATTGAACTGGAAAGTCACCTAGGCATGACTATGCAAGTTGCCAAGAATATTTGTGAACTATATTTCTCTCTAGGGCAGGCACTTTTCTTGCTAGCTTATTGAATCTCCACTGTGGACTTGAGGTTTAAGCTCAGTTTTTAAAATACATTCATCTCTGATTTCAATTCTGAATCGTTGGATACAAGATGGGTGGCAAACAAATTTCATAATAAATGAAATAAAAATTTCAGACACAGGAAATTTCTGCCCATCCTCGAGGAAATGAAAAGGGAAAATTGAGCTTAGAGTGCTTAGAAAGCAGATGTTACTGAATTTCAGTAACTGTAGATCATTCCATGCAATCAGTTCTGATAAATGTTAAATGATACAGGGATAGGATTGAGTTGTGTAAAAAAAACCAAACCCAAATTAAGAAAGGTAAACATTATCAGTTATAATGTCTTTTAGGGAATGTCCCTAAGACTTTTAGAGAATGCCTCTAAAATTCTTAAGAAAATGAAAAAAATTATATTTTCCCAATCTCTCTCCCAATATTGGTGATTATCTGCAGTGACCAAAACAAGTTTCTGCTACTAAACAAAGCCAGAATTTCAACTGAAAGCATGTGGAAGTTGTTCAGACAGTCATTCTTGAAACTTGCTGAATACACTTAGCTGCAGAATTATGGCCCCTTCCCTCATCATCTTTTTTCTTATTCTCTTTTTTGCCCAAAGCATATTAGTTTCTCTTGTTTAGAAACCTGGAGGGGGAGATACCTAAAGTTCAAAGAAACTGCTATTTGTCTCCCACCAATTCTTGTGGTTGCAAATCTAAGTAGAAGAGCATATAAAACAACTGACAAGCACTGACTTTAATTACAGCATTGTGATAAAACACTTGAGACGCTCAATTCCAGACATTCTTGAGTGAACCTGGTTTTCATTCAAGATTTTTATCTGATTCTGTTGCAAAAAATCACCATGGTTTCCTTGTAAGAAGACCATTATTGGGGAAGAGAGAGAGGATGTGTGATCCAGTTGATTCATTGTATAATCTGAAGAGATTTTAATACCATTGACTTTAGAGTCTAATTGATTTGGGGAGGGGGGCTGTACAGGTAATTCTTGCTTAACAACAATACTTGGAACCAGCAATTCCATTGTTAAGTGACACGGTCGTAAAGCATGATGAGATGTGACCACACCAATTTACGACAGCAGTTTGAGGCAGTTCCGGTTGCCTCTATTAAGGGAATTTCTTGCAGCCATTAAACTGGGTTGTTATGTGATCACCATTTACTATCTCCTGCAGGCTTCCCCACTGACTTTGCTTATTGGAAGCCAGCAGTGAAGGTTACAAATGGCAATCAATTGACTGCAGGATGTAGCAGTTACAATTGTGAGGTAGTTGACGAGCTCACATTATAATCAAATGACTGCAGGAATGTTGTGATGGCCGCAATAAGGTTATTTCCTTATTCACTGCTTTCATAACTTAGAAAAGTCTCTTAACAAGTGACCATCAAGTGAGGACTATCTGTATAGCACTGCAGTGACCCCACACTTCCCTGATGACTATTATTAAAAGATGGTGCTGAGGCACTTTTTTCAGCTCTGTTATCAGCTTTGGAAGCCATATTAGGCCAGAAGCTTCCATGCTGCCACCTTCTCGTGTGTGGGAAAGTAGGAGGGGGGATTTAGTAGAGGAGTTGTCTTTAGACATAATAGCATTCTTCCTCTTGGTCAAGGTCAGGCCGATCCTGCATCTAGAGAAGGAGTAGTCGGAGTGCTGTCTCAAGATGGGATGGATGGTGATTGGAACATGGATGGATCAGGAGTAAGGGGATAGTTTTGGGGGTTTTGATTTCCTGAGATCTGTGATGACCTGTAGAATTCTGCTTTACTTGTCATGTAAATCACTATCTGTGTGAAATAACAGAACAGATAATCCAGAGATGCATATTGGGTATAGGAACCAATTGTTAATGATAGCAAGATAATAAATTGAAACTCAATTCGTAAGCAGCATTAGTAGATGGTTTCTCCATCCAGACAAGTCATGATCAGTAATGTTTACACAATTGCATCATCACCACTCAGTTCAGGCCTGTTACCAATCTACAACATTCCTTGGATTAGATAACTAGTGTTTAGTGTATTATGTCAGTTGAGGCCTCTCTCTGAGTCTTCCTTCAGTCAGAAGCACAGGATGTAACTCTGCAAGAGAGAGTCATCTCGGATGAGGCCACTAAGTTATGGAATGTTCTTTTTCCCCAAGAAGAGAAATGCTATGTTTTTTGCTCCAGCTAAAGACATTTAAATTCTCCCAGGCTCTTATTATCTTAAATTATGTAATGTTTCAATTCTGTCCACAGCAAGAATTAAATGTTTGGATGCTAATATTAATGTTTTAGGTCTTTGTGACTTTTGCTGATTCATTTTGTATTAGCTGATTCCTGAATTGCGTTCAGTTTGTTTTATTAATATTTCTCCATTTTTGTTACAATATGCCGATAAGGTGATAAATAGATGATAAATCGATTAGATGATAAATAATTGGGGAAAGTAAAACTTGGTAGATTTAACAAATTCCTAAATAGCATAGCTATATCAAAATAGTTATCTGGAATTATATAGTGCTTATATACCGTATTTTCCGGCGTATAAGACGACTTTCTAACACACAAAAATCTTCTCAAAAGTTGGGGGTCGTCTTATACGCCGGGTGTCGGTCTCCTGTAACCAGGCAGAGCAGCCCGAAAGGCTTTGACGAGCCTTAAATGGCTCTAAGGAGCCAAGCTGAATTGCCTGCTGAGTTGCCGCTAATCAGCTGAGTTACACGCAAGCCCCCTGTAAAAGGAAAAAACTTTCCTTTTACACAACACTGGCCATCCCAGCTGAGATTAGCAGGCAACTCAGCTGGGATCGCCAGAGCTTGGATGGCCAAGCGCTGTGTAAAAGGGAAAAACTTTTCTTTTACACAACGCTGGCCATCCCAGCTGCTAATTTTTGCCTGCTAATTGCTCCGTAGCAAAAATCCCCCCCCCCCACCTCCAGCTTGCTTACCTTAGCTGCTAGCCGCAACGCTTGCCTTGCCTTGCCTGCAATCCATTGCATCAGCAAGCAACTAAATCTCCCTGCCTGCTTGATTGCAGGCAGGGAGATTTAGTTGCTTGCTGATGCAAGCAACTTGTGGACTTCAACTCCCAGAATTACTCAGCCAGCAAAGCAAAGCTGGCTGAGGAATTCTGGGAGTTGAAGTCTACAAGTCTTAAAGTTGCCAAGGTTGGAGACCCCTGTTCTAGTGGGTAAGTTTTTTTCCCCTTTTGGGAGCTTTAAAAAAAATAGTTAATTAAGGGGTTTTTTAGTTGTTCTTTTTTAGACCTAGCCATTTAAAGGCTAGGTCTAAGTTTTAGGCTAGGAAGTTTTAAATTTAGCTTTCATATAAAAATAAATAAAAATAAAAATAAAAATAAAAATAATAAAATGTGTGCAACTTTCTGAGATTTAATGTGTTTCTGTAGTGTTTCACTCTAACTACACAAACACACAAAATCTCACAAAGCTGTATGTGGAATTTTGTGTGTGTAAACCCACAATGTAAAAGTTGTTTTTTTGGGCTTTTTGTGGCTGTGTGAGGTTCCTGCTTATTGCAGGGGCCATTTTGGGTCTAGCACAGCTGCTTTTACATTGTGGGTGAGCCAGCTGATGTTTTTTAATTTTTATTTGGTGTGCATTGGAAGAGGGGTCGTCTTATACAGCAAGTATAGCCCAAACCCTATATTTTTACAGGAAAAGTTGGGGGTCGTCTTATACGCCCAGTCGTCTTATACACCGGAAAATACGGTATTCCCTTTTGACTTTAAAACATTTTTAGCCCTAGTTGCAAACAAGAATAATAAATGCTTCATATTTGACAGTGTTCGTAATGATTTCCAACTCAACTTATTTGACTTCCAAATAAGTAGCATAATGTAGCTCTGTCAGTGTTTTGTTGCATTGCTTTTTGAACAGTTTTTTTGGCCAGGAAAACATCCCAGCTGGAGCGTCCTAATTCCTTCTTCCTTATGGTGTGTCTTTTTAACTCCTTTAGACGAACAGGCAGCAACATCAGTGGCGCCAGCAGTGACATCAGTCTTGATGAGCAGGTAGTTTGATTTTTTGATTTGAGAGGAGGGAAAGGGACATGGCTTTTTATTAGATTTTCTTGGGTGATCAAAAATTAACTAGTTGAAGGCCTAGATCAGGGCTAAGTAACTTTAACAGTTTCCAAGTGTTTTGACTGTCAAATCTCATCAGTCTAAGTTATAATTACAGGAATTGTAATCCAAAGTGTTTTGAGGCGTCATATTGCTTGTCTCTGATCTAGATTACTCATTCTAGTGCCATGAGGGCGAACCTATGGCATGGGTGCCATAGGTGGCACGCGGAGCCATATTGGTAGGTAGCGAGCTCAGCTCCAGCCAGCTGATTTTCAAGTCTTCTGGGCCCACCAGAAGTCAGGAAACACACTGTTTCCGGCCTCTGGGGGATGTGGGGAAGGCCATTTTCACTCTCCTCAGGCTCCTAGAAAGGCTCTGCAGCCTGGGGAGAGCAAAAAACGGGCCCAACCTGCCATCACGTGCCAAAAGCAGAGGGAGTGCGGGGGTCATGTGTGGGGGGGGGCACATAGAATTATGGATGTAGGCATGCATGCGACCCTCCCCCTGCACTCCCCCGCTTTTGGCACGCGATAACAAAAAGGTTAGCCATCGCTGTTCTAGTGTAAGGTTGAAGGAATTTAAGCCATAACTTGAGATACAGCTTGTTGAAGACTAGAAAAAAAGAGTAATCTTAACACAATTTAACTCATCCCACGTTTTTGCTATTTGGAATGCAAATTTTACTGCTTCAGAGGCAGCATTTGTTGGGATAGCTGTCTTCATTTTGATATATTAGATGTGAGTGTTCGACGTTAGAGTAACTTTACTTCTAAATTTTCAGCAAAGTGAAGTGGAAATTGTAAGAGTTTGCTCAGGAATTGATATGCATGTTATCCCTTCCCCATAAGACTATAAGTACAATACTCTTCTTTTTCTCTCGAAGTACAAACATCAGGGAGAGGATACTAAGAAGGAGAAGAGAACTCGGATTCCACACAAACCAAATTACAGCCTGAACCTATGGAGTATCATGAAGAATTGCATTGGCAAGGAGCTCTCCAAGATCCCCATGCCGGTGAGTGGCTTTAATCTGGTTTTTGAATAAAACCCCATGCTGTGTGGAAAACGGTAGAAAGCCAAGTAATCCCAAGAAGCATAATTGTGCAAACTTCATTCTGCAATAGACAGTTTGATTTCGATCTTGGCACAAATCTGGGACATGCTAGATATAGCTAGCTTTGAATCAGATACTTTATCCCTAGAAAAGATTTCCTGCTTAGCATCTGTTCCTTCTGTTTCCAGGTTAATTTCAACGAGCCATTATCCATGCTGCAGCGTCTCACAGAAGACTTGGAATATCATGATTTGTTGGACCGGGCTGCCAAATGTGAAAACTCCTTGGAGCAGCTCTGCTACGTGGCAGCTTTTACTGTATCATCCTACTCCACAACTGTCTTCCGCACTAGCAAGCCATTCAACCCTCTCTTAGGGGAAACGTTCGAGCTAGACCGTTTAGAAGAAAATGGCTATCGTTCCATCTGTGAACAGGTAAAAAGCAGAGCGTGTTCCTTTTCTGTTCCTTGATCCCAGGACAATTCGGGCACTTTTGGTGTTTCTAGTATGGAGATGATAGGCCTTCTCAGTGGTGGTTCCTACTCTTTGGTTGACCTTACCCGTGGATATGAGGACAGCCTTCTCCCTCTTTGTATTTGGGAGGCAAGTTAAAGCCGTGTTATTCCAGCAGACACATGGACCCTACTCTGCCCTGGTGTCTCTTATATAGTTTATTTTTATTTAGGACTTAGAAATATGGTAAATTATGCCGGCCTGCCTATATCACCAGTGGAGTTTACTTTCATATGAAAGTGCCTCGAGACTTAGTAAATACATTGCTGGAATCTGTATTCATCTCTTATTCTGATGCATATCCCTAAACCCTTCATTCCAGAATTGAATATGCCTTTATTGTCTATTTGTCATATCTACTAGGTAAGCCACCATCCCCCAGCTGCTGCTCATCATGCCGATTCCAGACATGGTTGGACTCTTCGGCAGGAGATTAAAATCACCAGCAAGTTCCGAGGCAAATACCTCTCAATCATGCCACTTGGTAAGTCTTGGTCGCTGACTATCCCTTTTGTGGACTGCTGTTTTAGGAAGGCATAGCCAATTAATAAAACTATTTAACAGCGAATAATTGTGTTTGCTCCCCAACTGCTGGTAGTACAAAATCTGGTGTTTCCAGCTTTTTCCTAATTAGACATAGGCTGTATGAGAAAGATGGCAAGCCTCTATACTGAATATTTGTCATTAAGTGTAGCATTCAGGGAACATTAATCAGTGCTATGTATTTCTTGGAGATATTTAGAATAAATGCAGACTTAAAGGACCCATAAAATGCATGCGTGGAAAAAATATCAGGTAGCAAGATAGGCTAAGAATTAAAGCCTTCCATGTCTATACCCAATAGTTACATTCATTTAATATGACACTTTTCTATCAAACCTTAACAAGAAGTCTTCAACACTATGGAACTATCTTAAGTGTATCATTTTCCTGTCTCTAGGTACCATCCATTGTATCTTCCATGCAACTGGCAATCATTATACATGGAAAAAAGTCACCACCACAGTACACAACATCATTGTGGGCAAATTATGGATAGACCAGGTGAGTTACAGTTAAGGCGACATTTCAGTGAGATGAAGTTGTTGCTGTCAAATGTGTGGTTGGAGAATAATGGCTAGAAACCAAAGCCTTGGAGACTGGTTCCTCCATCTTTTGAGGACCACTACAACAATTATGTAACTGTTTTAAAATTTTCCATAGGTAGTATGGAGCCTGCTTGAATTTATCTCTCCCTCTCCTTCCCTCCCTCTCTCCCCTCCTCTCTTTCTTTGTTTTCCAGTCTGGTGAAATTGAGATTCTGAACCATAAAACGAATGAGAGATGTATTCTCAAATTTGTTCCTTATAGTTACTTCTCCAGAGATGTGGCTAGAAAGGTAAGAAATACCATGCTATATTTATTATCAAGTGGGGTGACAAGGATGGGCCTGTATGATAGCAATGGGCTCCATGGGCTCCATGGGCAGCGCTCGTCCTGCAGCCAGGCTAACACATCCTTCTTGTATGCAAAAGCTGCTCAGTTTTCCGGAGAGCAGTCAGGATTAGTTTATGTGAGTCTGGAAACTGTTCAAACTCATTCTATCCTGTATGCAGATTTCTGTTTACCTTTATTGAAAAGGTAGTAGCAAAAGTAGAACTCTGCCCAATGATTCTCCTGAACTCCTGATAACAGGTCACTGGAGAGGTATTGGATCCTTCAGGAAAAGTGCATTTTATGTTGTTGGGCACCTGGGATGAGAAGATTGACTGCTTCAAGGTGAATCCTAGCTTGGAGAATGGTGGTGACAGCCGTCTAAGAACACATGAAACAGAAGACAGCAGGGTGGTGTTATGGAAGAGGAACCCACTCCCGTAAGTAATGGAAGGAGCTTGGTTCCTGCAGGGAGCTGTGAAAGAAGCGAAGACATTTGCTCTTCTGACTAAAGAGGACGTTCTATGGATTCAGCTGATTTTGGTTGAAGGGTGGGGGAGAAATACAGTGATAGCATTTAAATCACACCACTGTATAGTCAATGTAATTACTGTTTTCTATATTCAGCAAATACATTCAAAAGAAATCATTAAAATAAAGGATGGAGTATTATGAAGTTTGTGGAGAGAGGTGTCTTCTAGCAGTGGTGTAGGTCAGAGAATGGAAAGCATGAAAAATCCCCTCCCCCCCACAACCAGACTTTGAAGCTTATTCACCAGCCATTTAATTGAATGTACCAATACAGCTACTTTTATTTCAAATGGAAATAACATTTCAAATGCAAGTGTCAGTTATGGGTAAGGCATACTTATAGATCTTGAAATCCAGGTAGTAAAAGGTCTGATTCATTAAGCATCAAGCAATTAAAACACATCTGAGATGCTTTTTTTGTAACTTTTCTCATTGCTCACGTGATCAGTGAACAACAGATTGCTGCTTCCCTTCTGTTAGTAGCAATACCTAATACCTTTTAGATGCATCAGCCACTGATGCATCTAATTTCCCAGGATCAAGAGGAGTTACTTCTGACAATAAAAGAGCACTCATGTGAAGGACAAAAGGGTGGGGGAGAGAAAGTGAATATATGTCATTGCCTTACCCATGAGCTTTGCTGCCACTTATTTTACTCCTTTTTTGGTACAGGAAGAACGCAGAGAACATGTATTATTTCTCAGAGTTGGCTTTGACACTCAATGCCCCAGAAAGTGGTACTGCTCCCACTGACAGCAGACTCCGACCTGACCAAAGACTCATGGAGAATGGGCGCTGGGATGAGGCCAATGCAGAGAAGCAGCGCTTAGAGGAGAAGCAGCGCCTTTCCCGTAAAAAACGTGAAGCTGAAGCCATGAGGGCGACCGAGGATGGTAAGAAGTGTCCCACTGGCCTCTTCCATTTAGGAAGCGTTTAAGAATTTAAGAAGCTACTTTATATTTTTACAGCTGGGCAATCAGGTTCACCTGATGTACTGTTCTGTGCTCCCCATTTGTAGTGCTTCCTCCACGTATTGGGCCAAAGCCTTTTCTAGTTCTACTAGCTAAGATGCTGTTTGTATGGAGGTATGATTACCTTTAAATTGTCGAAGAAGGAAGTTTTAGTGTCACATTCCCAGGAGAAATAGACTGTCTAATACCTTTTTTCATCAGCCTGAAAATTCTCACCCTTTTCTTCTGCTTCCTCCCTTGCGCAGGAACCCCGTACGATCCTTACAAGGCCTTGTGGTTTGAGCGGAAGAAAGATCCTGACACCAAGGAGGTGTCCCATGTATACAGGGGAGGCTACTGGGAAAGCAAAGAGAAACAGGACTGGAACATGTGCCCTGATATCTTCTGAGCTGGAAGCAGCAGGACTCTTCCCAGGAAGAGGTAGTGGACGAAGAGTGGAGGGAAGCAGCTGATCATGTGACTTCTTGGCTCGTGCTTTTCTCACTGACTTGTCTGTCTTAATCAATTGTTTTGACTCAATCACCCAAACCAGAATCCAGCAGTGGTGATTGGCTGGATTGCCTTAGCTGAATGAAGCTGAAGTTGGTGTCTGGATTCCTGGATGGTTAGGGAAAAATAGGCATAGAGGACTGCATTTTCCACTTCCCTGCTCACACCACTATACAGGTAGTTTGGGGAGGAAGAAGAGAACGTGTGGATTGACACCTGCCCTCTTCTCCAGCTTTCTGGTGCTGTATCAATTATACCCCCTTTTCAACTTTCATAAGGCAATGGCAAGCAGCAAGACTCTTTGTTTGCCCAGAGGTGGTTGAAAAGGAACAGGAAGACCTATCATTTTGACCAGAGGGGTTACTTTCTTGTTTTTTTCTGCCCTAATCCTGTATAGCGTCCTTAGGACAAAGATCCTAACCATATTGAATAGAGGGAAAAGATGGAAACCAAAGTTCTTGTGTCTCTTAGTTCACATAGATAGGAAAGCGATTAGCTGTATCTTCAAAGGTTCAACTTTTCTTTGAGGATCACCAGCTGATTGCTTGGTGTTGCAAAATCAAAATGCAGTTTTCCCTTTTCAGGTCTACACTTCACACCAGGCCCTAGCACCTTCTCCCAAATTGTGCACTTGGATGGGCAATGAAGCAAGATAGAAGCCTCCCTGTTCTAAAGCAACTTCTGGCTTAATGCACATCTGTTTATATGTATATTATATATATGTAGAGAGAGATCTAATTTTTGTTCTGATTTCTGTTCTTTTTATTCTTTAGACCCCTATTTGGTAACACTAGCTTCTGCTGCTTTCTTCCACTGGGCCCCAGATCCACAAAAATGCCGTACAGGAACCATTTCCTAAGAACAGATTGTCTTGCCTTTAAAATAACAAGTAATTCAACGTAGGCAGAGTTGGAGCTTAGTGGCGTCACTCCTAAAGCTCCTCACTCTGTGCCAGCTCAAGCCAGGAGTTCATTGATTCTTTTGTAAAATGAGGAGACTGGGAACAGCCCAAACTGGTCTGGGTTGTTTGGTCCCAGCTGCCATAACCAGATCCTGAGAGTGAAAAGCTGTTGTCACTGTGCAGAAGTGGCAAAGTGTAAAGAGCCTGCCCAGGCGAGGTATACATGTGGGTAGGGATGTGGGATGTGGTGGGGGCAAAGACCACCCATGCCCTTGGCTAAGGATTACACTTTGAGGTGCCTTCCTTTTGTGTTTTTGCTCCTTGTTTTATTTTTGTTTTACCACCTGCCCCCCCCCCTAAACTTTTCAACTTTAACCGGTAAGGAAGAAGAGGCAACAGTGGTGCTTGCTGGTTGGGAGAAATGAGGCAGCCCAAGACTGCTGCTCAGCAGAAGTAAACTGGATCTTGGCGTGCAGTGTGTACACTGTGGCTTGGTTCCTAATGGAAGCCTTTTTTTTCTGCAGCCGGTGGAGGCCAGGGCCTCCCTTAGTGGGACAATGGTGGGCTTTTTTTAAAAAAAAAATAAAGCGGGAGAGACACTATCTTTGCAATTCTATTGTGGTTGGGTTTGTTTTGAGGGGAGGGGGATTGTCTTTTTTTTTTTTCCAAAAAAACCCTAAATTAAATAATAAAACCTGAAATACCCACGAAGGTTCATTTGTGCCTTTGTTAAGTATCAAAACTTGAGGTAGTTTGGTCTCACGCCTAACCCTTTTAAATTTCTTCAGGTGAGTTCTGTGTTGAAAATAATATACACCAACTGAACTATCCTTTGCCCTTCCTAATTTTTCCAATTTACATTGGTTCTTGAGACTGGGGGAAAAAATGGAACTCACTATAATTAGGACTTCCTTTTGCATTTGGGTTACGAATCTTAAAATGGCTGGCAGGGAGCCCCCTTGAAATTTGGACAGTGAAAAGTTTCTGCTACTGATTGGGTCCAACCAATGAACAATGGAAGGGAAGAGCGGAAGAAAAGAAAGGTTAATGTTTTGCCAAAGCTACTAATAAGCCATTTTTATCAATGTAGCAATATAGTTTTTACCTATTTCGAGGTGTTAATTCTTAATGAGAAATGACTGGCAGTATCGTACACTTGTATTGATTCTTGTTCCTTTTTTGCCTGCCTCTAGGGATAATATCTCACATCTAAAAGATCTTTACTCATGGCAGATAAATATACACAGACTCTGTGAACACACACATTCTGTGAATTTATATTAACACCTGGTGGGAGGAAAACATTTGGAAAGACTTAAAAGAAAGAACCTAGTTTCTCTAACTCTCTCTAATGATACCTCTATTGTACGTGTTGCTTTTCATCAAGATTCAATGGAACTAATTAGACAAATATATTATCCAAGGTTAAGAAGAATTGGTAGTTTAACTGAGTTTACCCAGAAAACAATTGGGTGATCAGGCCTGTTTAAAATCAGTTATACAGGCAGGTGGAGTGGTTTCATTCACTTGTTTTATCTGAGTAAGAAGAAATGTACCTGTACACGCTCTGAGTTCTACGATTTTATGTATCAGGACATAGTAAAAATCATCAGCTGGTCCTTAGCAGTTCTTAAACAACCTCAGATGAACAATAACACATGACATATAACAATATGCCATTTATTTTATAAAAAGAAAGCCAAAATTAAGAAGCCATGTTTGGAAAAAACTAAGTACACATCTACTGCTTCCATAGGTGCAAAGAGCTAAATAGCAGCCAGGTGCTGCTAATTGAGCCCCCTCGGATCAACTGATCATCAGCAAGTGTGACTACCTTTATAAAAGCTGAAGTTTTAGGAGTTTACTGGTCTCAGGTATTGAGGTATGTGTGAATACAATGACATCAGCAATGATCTTTGAGAAGGAATTGCTGCCATTGTTCTGGGAAGGGTTATAAGGCCATTTTCAAATAATTTAAAGTCCATCGTTCTACAGGGAGGAAGATTATTCACAAGCGGAAAACATTCAAGATGGTTGCCAATCTTCCCTGGAATGGATGTCCCAGCAACTTCATCCCAAGCTTAGACAGTACAATGCTCAGATCAATTGTAAAAAATCCAAGAGCTACATCTCTACAGGCCGCAGCACATTAAAAGCAAAGTTCATGACAGTACAATTTTAAAAAGACTGAACAAGTATGGTTTGTCTGGAAGGGTTGCCAGGAGAAAGCCTCTTCTCTCTAAAAAACATGGCAGCACAGCTTGGCTAGGTTTGCCAAGTTGCACCTGAACAAATCACAAAGCTTCTGGAACACCATCCTTTGGACAGATGAGATCAAGGTGGATATATTTGGCCACAATACATAGTGCCACATTTTGCAAAAACCAAACACAGCATATTGGCACAAACATCTCAGGCCAACCATCAAGCATGGCTGTGGAGATGTAATGATTTGTGCTTGTTTTGCAATCACAGGACCTGGGCACGTTGCAATCATTGACTCAATCGTGAATATTGTGTATACCAAAGTATTTTTAGAGTCAAATGTGAGGCAATCTGTCTGACAACTAAAGATTGGCCAACACTGGGTCATGTAACAGGACAATGATCCCAATCAGACCAGCAAATCTACAACAGAATGGCTGGAAAAAAAATTTAAGGTGTTGCAATGGCCCAAAGTCCAGACCTCTGCCCAATTGAAATGCTGTGGCAGGACCTCACGAGAGCTGTGTATAGACAAATGAACCGAAGCAATGTTGTGAGTGGATCAAAATTCCTCCACAATTATGTGAGAGATTGATAGTCCTACAGAAAACAATCACTTTTTGAATTATTGCTGCTAATGATGATTCTACAAGCTATCGAATCATAAGGTGTATTTAGTTTTTCACACATGGCTTCTCTGTTTTGGCTTTCTTTTTGTAAAATAAATGATGACATGGTGTTATAGGTCATGTGCTGTTGTTCATCTGAGGTTGTATTTTCCTAATTTTAGGAACTGCTAAGGACCAGATGATTTTTTAAAATGTTCTGATATGTAAAACCATAGAACTCAAAGGTCTACTTTCTTTTCACATGATTTGTAGCTTTTCTCTTTTAAAAAAAAAAGTTAGCATTGGCGAGTTTTCTGAGCTGAAACCCTGCCACTGTGAAGAAAGCCTTTCTAAGGCTCTCCCCGATTCCAATCTGTAACATGAAAGATGTTAAATCTTCCTTGTTTCAAAAAAACCTAGTACCTCAGGTGCCTTTC
The DNA here is from genome assembly GCA_030761175.1 of Masticophis lateralis. Taxonomy (NCBI): domain Eukaryota; kingdom Metazoa; phylum Chordata; class Lepidosauria; order Squamata; family Colubridae; genus Masticophis; species Masticophis lateralis. The sequence goes on along the minus strand of JAUDYJ010000001.1, from coordinate 241,886,657 downwards.
CTCACTGCTGCTGTATTTAATTCTGGGATGCTTTAAATGGCATGGGTGTTGCTACATTTTTCCTCTTGCCTTCAATAATACCTCCCACCCATCTCCAAGTCTTCTGCAGGAACTTGATTCCTTTGGGCTTTGCCCTTAAACAGCAAGCACTGGACACCATGTTCTTTGCTTCAGGTGGTAAAACATCTTAAGTTGAACTAGGCCCTTCCTTGAGTAGTGCCATCTGCTTGAAGTCTGTCCATTTGAAACCAATGTTGCAGATCAAGGCTGATCAGTAAAGTGATATAGACAGCTGGGGATTTGACACCCAGAAAGAGCACAAGACTTCTGTCTGGATGTGGTTTAAGTGTCAGGCATACGCTTCTATTTTTTGAGCACTAGTTGCTGCTGTTGGCTGAAGTACAAAATCAATGACCCCATTACACCAGTAGCTGCCTATTTGTAGCGCAGCCTAGTAACATTTCCCCACAAAGATACAGAAGGTTCCATGTAAATGAACATGTTTTCAGAAAAATAAACCTTTTGAAGCCTCTGTAGCACATACTTCTCTAAATATACTTCATAGTAATCTGGGAATATATCCTGCTTTATCCATGAAACTGGTAAGCACAATTTTTAGATACAGAATTTGAAGGCATTGTAGAACAACAGCACAAATTTTACATACAAAAGCATTAGACTGCATTTACAATATAAAAGAAAAAATAGTTTCCTCATATTTCAGGAGAAATACAAGCAAGATCTCAGGATTCTACATAAAAGCTGGACTACTTTGCGGACAATTGTATTTAGGAGCGTGGAAAATTTTGAAATACTCAGTTCTGCATACAAACTGGTCAAACTTGTAATGTTAAGCAATACTGTATTAGGAAATACTACTAAGTTTCTGCAGCTTGAACGTAATGTTCTTCAATTCTGAACATAAAGCACATTTCAAGAACTCCAAGTCAACTGCTTCAAACAATAATTACAATTTTTAACCTTGTTTTGAAAATACTTTTTTTTAAGTTGGTAGGCAATCCAAAAATTGGTATAGGTTGGGAGGCTGCCTCGTCCAGTTTCAAAAATTTTTCTAGCTCTGATACTTAGTTAAGAGATTTGAGATTACTGAATGTGAACTCTGACAGCTGGAAAATACTAGCACAATAGCATAGTACCATTAGAATTGTGCATATTCACAGGATGTGTGAGGAAATGTTAATATTAGAGCCAGAAAATGGATCTCTCCTATATCTACTTCACTGCAAAGATTCATCAAGAAAATTGTGATTTTAATAATGGAATTCCAAGAATAATTGCAAATTATATACACTGCTGAAGAATGAAAGTATGCTAGACTTCATATATTGCAATATTTTGCTTGTGACAATTCTGGAAAAGCCAAAACAGATTTTTTAAAAAAATTCAGTGATAATAAAAGTGACTTCTATGGCCCTTTATAAACTGGCAAGATGTTTGGTAATCCAGACAAAACTTTAGGACCATCTCACTTATTTTCATAACCTTACTTAACAAAAATGAAATCAATAATAAGAGTTAATGTTGCAGCACTAAGTCTGCTTATGAGAGCTTTAGGCTCACTCATATGAGGGTGCTGTAAATTCTCTATAAATCTTTTGATGAAAGATAGCAACACAGTCTGTAAATCAGGAGCAAAATATGGAGTGATCATAAGGATTCTTCTGGAACTTACCTTATCTGTGGAACCTCAGGCAAATCTCTAACCTCACTGGCACAAAAACAAACCCCCACTTATACCAACATTTTAAAAAATAAAACAAAACTTTAAAAATTACTTCCAAAGCAATTTGTTTGTGCTTAGGGTTATTAATCATTAGATTATTAGAACTAAAATTCATTACATGCTTGTCATTCGCAGCGGGGGGGGGGGGGGGGGGGAGCCTCTGGTGAAACTCTAACATATTACTTGCAAATCTGGGGGTTCTTCAGAAATCTCTGCCACAAAGTCCTGCAAGTTGTTTCTGTTCCTTCTCTTAAATGTATAACTTCCTACATACTTTACTGGTGTAGGAAGTTAGCACCCACCCCTTTCCTAGAAGAATGAAATATTTTGGGAAATATTAAAAAGGCAGAATTTTATGTTTCTCTGGATGAGAAATGGAAAAACATGTTTTAAAGACAAAGCAGCTCCCACCTTCCTACTCCCACCCTTTTGTTAATGGGCCAGAGGCAGAAACTCAATCTTTGTCAATGGACCTCATCTGCAAGACAATGGGACCCATCTATAGGACAGAAACTCACCACATGGCACCTGGGAAGATTACATCAGCCAGCAAGGCTAGCTAAGACCTCCACCCGCTGGGAGTCTGACAACCAATCAGGATATTCTTTCTGGGCCCGAGGAAGTTCAAAGCCAGAGAGAGCATAAAACTCAGAGACTCGCTGTATCTGCCCCTTTTTCTGTTCAGGAACTCAAGCCATGTGATCCTGTCCACCATTAAACTATCTCTCCATGTTTCCAGTGTCTTTTTCTCCACTTGGAGCAGAACCCAGAAGGATATTTCTTCCAACACTGGAATATAAAAAGAAAAGAGATACACCAAAGCAGTTACTTCGGGTTTAGAACTGCAGTCACATCTGGAATGAAGCAGTCGTCAGCAAAATAAAATAAAATAAAAATCCCGAAATGAAAGTTACGAATGAGATTATAAAAGTAGCTTTTCTCTCTCTCTCTCTCTCTCTCTCTCTCTCTCTCTCTCTCTAAATCAAAGTTTAGCGTTTATCGGAAACCAAAACCATGCAACCAGTCCAGCAATTTTAAATCTGAAGCCGCGCTCCCTGCTGCCAATGGTTTGAACAGGGCCGATCACGGGGTGCGAGCAGGGTGCCAAAACTAGCGCGACGACCATCAGCAAGTGGGGCTTGACCTCAACCACCTCGAGATCCCTCTTGCAACTTTTCCTTAACTCCCACGCTTTGCTGTCAGAATGGGTTACGAGGGAAGAAGGATCAGGTCTAGGGGGCCCAGTAGCTTATTGGTGGATGCGAAAGGACCAGAATGAAATGGTTTGTCTGGACTTGCGGGGCAAGGCAGGATGCCCCGAGTCCAGGAGGGAAAAGGAGCTGGGAGGATCCCGGTTGCCTCTTTCCGTTCGGGAGAGGAATCCACGCCGATGCTTCCCAGCTCCTCTCTAAAGTCGCGGCAATTGAGACTCTCCGCCCCGAGAGGGTGTCTGTTTCATTCCCGAGAAAAAGGGAAGCCCGCAGCGTGTTGGCTGACGCTTCCAGGTGCGACGGGATTGGCTCCTCATTTTAGGCGGGGCCAATTTGCCAGCAGGTAAAGTCTTCGCCTAAAGCAGCGTTTCTCAACCTGGGTAGCTTGAAGATGGGTGGACTTCTACTCCCAGAATCCCCCAGCCAGCGCTGCTGGCTGGGGGATTCTGGGAGTTGAAGTCCACCCATCTTCAAGCTTCCCAGGTTGAGAAACACTGACCTGAAGCAAAATCAGAGCAGCGCAGGTCTCGCGCGTCGAAATGGTTTATGAAGCCGAGCTTTGGGCGGAGGGACTTGGGGCTGCTGCTCGATCGGCTCGGCGGGAAATGTGTTACTCCAATGTCAGTTTGTTCCCAAGCCTTCCGAATTCTTCTTCGGAGTTACCAGAATGGCCGAGTGGTTAAGGCGTTGGACTTAAGTTCCAATAGACGTGAGTCTGCGTGGGTTCGAACCCCACTTCTGGTAGTGGTTTCTTTTTTCTTTCCCCTCCTCTTCATGCCGAACGTCTGCTGCACGAAGGCAGTGAGGAGGTGCTGGTGCCAGTTGGGTGTTTTGAGGGCGTTAGATGTCTTCGAATCGTTTTGATTAATGACGATGCTTGGAGCATTGTTTTGGGTTATCTGAGTAACTTGGTTTGTCACAATATCCCATTTCCGGCCATTCGGAATTTCCCTCCCTCTCCCTCCGTCTCTTCTCTCCCTCTCTCCCTCCCTCTGCCTCACCCATCCTCTCTTTCTCTCCCTCCCTCCCTTTCTTTCTCTCTCCCTCCCTCCCTCTGTCTGTCTGTCTCTTCCTCCCTCTCTTTTTTTCTCCTCCTCCCTCACAGTCTCCCTCTCCTCTCTCCCTCTGTCCCTCCTACTCCCTCTCCCCCTTCCCCCCTCTGTCTCTCTCCCCCTTCCTCCCTCCCTCTGTGTGTGTGTATGTGTATCCCTCTTTTTCTCCCTCTTTCCCTCCCTTCCTGTCTCTCTCTTCTCTCTCCCTCTGTCTCTCTCCCCCTCCCTCCCTCCATCTCTCTCCCTCTTTCTCTCCTACCCTCTCTTCTCCCACCCTCTCCCTCCTTCTGTCTCACCCACCCTCCCTTTCTCCCTCTGTCTGTCTCTCTCTCTCCCTCCCTTTTTCTCTCCTCCTACCCCACAGTCTCCCTCTCCTCTCTCCCTCCCTCTCCCCCTTTCCCTCCCTCTGTCTCTTTCCCCCCTTCCTCCCTGTGTGTGTGTGTCTGTCCCTTTCTCTCCCTCCTTCCCTCCCTCTTCTCTCTCCCTCTGTCTCTCTCTCCCCCTCCCTCCATCTCTCTCCCTCTCTCTCTTCTCTTTCTCTCTCCCGCCCTCTCTTCTCTTCCCCCCCCCCCTGCTTTTGTGAAGAAAAGTGTTGCCTTTTTCCAAATTCACAGGAAACAAAGGAACCAGTTGCATTTTAAAGGTGAGCAAACAAATGGACCACAAAACTGCAGGAAGAAATTAGAACGGATTTCCCGAATCATCATGTGCGACAGACAAACAAAAACCCTGAAATTGTGGATTTCCTGCTTTGATATAAGTTGCCCTTCACGGCTGATTCGTAGTCCTTGTCATTTGTGCAAGCCGGCATCTCTTTGCACAAGGAATTCCAGGTCTGGCAGTTCTGACAGAGAAATCTCAAGCAACTCCCCGAAGGGCTTATTTCTAAGCAGAGGCTTCAGTAGGGATGATGCTTGCCTTCTTACTCCTGTCCCATAGTCCAACCTTCCCCAACACAAGGCCCTTCACTATGCCTGGGGATTATGGTAACTGTAATCCAACCTGGTGGAAAACAGCAGGTTATTCCCTGGGTCTTTTAGGGACAGTTTTTGAGCCTCTTCCTAGTAGGAAGATTTGGCTTAGTGCCTGAGGCAGACTAGAAGTTAATTCTTCTAAATTCTGCATCCCTCGACTCCATAATTCAACTGCCCAACTTCTCATCAAGAGCTTTATGGAACAATTCTTGATCTTTGAGTTGAAATATGAAACAGGAAAAATGCAACTACAGCAGTCCTCGATTTGTAATCTCAGATGAGTCCAAAATTCATGTTGCTGAATGAGACCTTTGTTAAGTAAGTTTTGCCCAGTGGTGGGTTTCAAAATTTTTTACTACCGGTTCTATGAGTGTGGCTTAGTGGGCATGGCATGGCTTGGTGGGCGTGGCAGGGGAAGGATACTGCAAAATCCCCATTTCCTCCCAATCAGCTGGGACTTGGAAGGCAGAGACTAGATGGGGCGGGGCCAGTCAGAATTTTTACTACCCGTTCTCCAAACTACTCAAAATTTCCACTACCGATTCTCCAGATGGTCAGCACCTACTGAAACCCACCTCTGGTTTTGCCCCATTTTACAACCTTTTTTTGCTATAGTTGTTAAGTGAATCGCTGCAGTTGTTCAGTTAGTAACCTATTTGTTAAATGAATCTGGCATCCCCACTGACTTTGCTTGCCAGGTCACAAAAGGTGATCACATGATCCTGGGACACTCCAATCATCATAAGTATGAGTCAGTTGTCAAGCATCTGAATTTTGATCACATGGCCAGGGAAATGCGACCGTTATACATGTAAAAAATGGTGATAAGCCACTTTTTTCAATAGGCAACTTTGAACGATTTCTAAATGAACTGTTGTAAGTCGACGACTACCTGTATTACTCCTGAGAGAAAAGTGCTTTTGACAATTCAGAGAGCCTATATAGCCTATCTCTACATTCTAAACTCCAAGGTTTAACCCATTTTGTGGCTGGCCTCAATTACAACAGTGATGGGCACACCATTAGAAGATTTAAGGATCAGGTTAGGGAGGGATCATCTGGAGAAAATCTGTGTTGCCACTAAGTTAACAACAATTTGTTGACACATAATAAAATAGGTAGTTTATCCAAGGATTTCAGGAATAATGGAATGGATTATGGAATAAACAGAACGATTGTTAATTTGCTCATTTAGATACTTTATTAGTTTATATAAATTGCCGTAGAAGTATTTTCAATGAGTTCACTGGAATCCAAGTAATCTGGGACTTGAGACTGCTTATTTATTTAAAAAGATGAAATTAATATGTATGGCTATTATTTCAGGTTCACTGCTATTAAATCCTTGGATAATTTTACACTTTAATCTTCAGATGGATTATCAGTAGTCCACAATATAAAGTTGTTGTAAGTTCCTGAATCAAATAATAACACGAGCAGCCATAAAACCAAGAAACGATTTTTATTTGCATCTCAATAAAAATGATTTTAAAAAGAATCTATACTGGTAAAATCCAGTTGCTCCTACAGAATAGGACAAATAGTTTAATCTGCACTAAAACAAGTTTCTCTAGAAAGTTGCTATAGAAAAGCAAAGCTTCACAGAATAATCCTCCAGGGTAGAAATAAGCCTTCTGTACCTCGTGAATGTGTGTCTCTCATATCTCCTGACAAGAAAAGCATCCTCTGTTTAGGAAAGAAAGAAGCTGACAGTCAAACCACAAACACATATGTTACACCAGCTTTGTACAATATATTGCTATACAAATTGTGTCCTTAGAAATAATCCTCCCCGTATTTGAGCAAATGACTCCTAGATTAATATGCCCCAGTGTGCAGATTCTCAACTGCAAAACTTAAAGCATTTCACACAAACAGATGGGAATATGGTGATATTGCTGGCTAGTATTGACTCAGCCTTCCATCCTTCCGAGATAGGTAAAATGAGGACCCAGATTGTGGGGGAAATAAGCTGACTTCGTATAAAAAAGAACACCGCTTAGGAGGGGCCAAAAACCCTACTAAGCAGGTATATACAAAAGTATGAAGGCTATTGCTTAACTCATTATAAGCCGCCCTGAGTCTCCAGAGGAGGGCGGCATATAAATCGAACCAATAAATAAATACATTGTATTGTATAATATTGTATAATAAATACAATAGTATTGCAGCAGAAAAAAGAATTTATGCTAAGTTATAGAGACTGGCTGCTCTAAATATGGAGCTGGCTTATCACATGACTCTAAGTTAAACCCCAATGAGAATAACTGGCTAGCTTGAAAGAAGGGCAGGTTAAAGAAGGGAGGTGACCATAATGTGTGATCATAAAACGAGCTGGTCTAGTAGTGAAGACTTCAGGCTAGAAACCAGAAGACTGTGATTTCTAGTCCCACTTTAGGCATGAAAGCCAGCTAGGTAGCTTCTGATGAGTCACTCTCAGCCCAACCCACCTCTTGTGGGGAAGATAGGAAGGGAAGGTTGTGCTGTGTTATGCCACTTTGAGTTCCTTATGAAGTAATAAAGATTGGATTTCAAAACTGATACCCTGTTTCTGCCAAAATAAGACATCCCCTGATAATAAGCCCAATCGGGCTTTTGAGCACATGGCAATAAGGCCAAGCACTTATTTCAGGGTTTAAAAAAATATAAGACGGTCTTATTTTCAGGAAAACACGGTATGTATTTTGCAAGCCAGTTCCTGCATCCTTGATTTATAATGTTGGTCTAGCATGCTATGTGAACACAGGCACTGTGTTTCTAAATTGTGGCTCAGAGTAATGTATAAATAAAGTCTTAAGAATTTGAGAAACTATCTGCATCCCATTAGCACATCTGATTTTCTTTCCATGCAAAGAGTTGCCTGCATATATTTGATTCCACTGGGAGAGCTTCTCGTGGAAAAATGAGGATCTACCACTGAAAGGAAAGGCTTTTGGCAAATTTAACCCAATGAATTTAGGAATGGAAATCTGACGATATGAAATCAGTATAAAGCTTTGGGATGGAACTTTTACCTGGTGTGAAATTTTGTATCATGTTTAAAACAATTGAAGCAACATAGAAAAATAAAATAAAAGTTTCACCATCCATTTTTTCACTGTCATAGTAATTTCTGGAAATAAAGAGAGAGGGAAATACCCATAGTATATTGCAAGATGTGAAAGTTGTTTTTTTCTTTTAACAAATAAATGCTGTATGGCAATTGCATCTGGAAGCTGTTAGCTCCCGTTGATGTGTTGCACCTAATACAATGGAAGAGTTAGACCCAGATTTTAGAAAAATAATTTCAGCTCTCACCTATTTCCTAGATAATATTTACAAACAGATAAGAGTTTCCATGAATTGCGATAATCATTCCAGGAAATCTTTCCTAAAGGAGAAAGAACAAAATCATAGTTTAGACTGGTTAAACTACGCAGGAATTGCTTTCTAATGTTCAGCAAATAGCCTTACAATTTCTGTCTTTGAGATTTGGTACAACTATGTACCAAATAAAATAACAACTATGGGAGTAGTAATTTAGGCGTAATTTAAGCCAGAGGTAGGTACTTTTGAAATTTTGAGAGCATATGAGGAACACAACACACAAAAAGGCTATTGTTAAGACCTGCTTATTCACAAAAAGGGTGCCATAATCAATAAGGCCACTCTATAACATCTCCCCTAAAATGAGCCCTACCCAAAAATAAGCCTTAGTTAAGGTTATCATCAGTGGAGAGGCCTGGTCAGCACCAAAGGCAGCAAGGGGACAGGGGCCAACAGTGTTTGGCAGCAGCCACAGCCTGCACAGCACAGGTGAATTGATTCCCTGTCCAAGCAGCAGGCAGAGGGAGGGGGGAGGCACACAATCCGGATGTACCACGCAGGAAAGCCAAGAGTCGGTGGGCTGGAGCAGGTGATCAGCCACAGGAGACTCATCTTCGCACAGCAGCAGTGGCAGCAGATGGAGGCAGAAGTGTGGGGAGGAAGGCAGGTGATCCCAATGCACTGTGTGGCTCATGGGAAAACCAAGAGATGTGAAGATGAGCCTCCCACACCTGCCCCCCTGCTCTGTCCCACAATCTCTCATCTTGCCTGCTCCGTTGCGGCTGTAAGCAAGCAGAAGTGGCTGGCAGCCATGCTGGGTCCTACTGGACAAGGCTGCTGGAGCCACCGCCTCAAAACAAGACAGGTGCTGGAGTGTGGATGGTTTGGCTGCAGGGCCCTGAGATAAGCCCCCCCTTGCCTCACAGTGACTGTACTGGTGCACCATGTGGCCTCCTGCCCCCTTGTGGCCATGAGCAAGCAGAAGAAGTGGGAAAAAATAAGGCATTCCCCCCCAAAATAAGCCCTACTGCTTATTTTGGAGCCCAAAAATATAAAACTGGGTCTTATTTTCAGGGAAACACGGGTATCTAGAATAAAAGCTAGCCCCCACAAGACACTTCGTGTTTCAAGTGCAATTTTAATAAGGCCTAAAGACGTTCCTGCTAAAGACTGCTTTGTATTTGTCAACCTGTTAATTTTCTTCTTCAACAATTATTTTTAAAAATTTAAGTGTAGCAAGGTGCCTGGTGAGGCACCATGTAATAAATATGTGAAAGTTACCGTTGCGTAGAAACCAGGAGCCAAGATAGTTTTCTCCTCCCAATCCATCAGGTTGTTCAGAAGGAAATGCGTTGAAATCAAATCTTGAACCATCTGTCCACACAAAGGTTCCCTCCTGAGGAAATTTCACAGAGTTTGTTAAAATAAGTATACTGGAATAAAGGATTACCATGTTCCTTTATTCTGCACAAACATGTTTTATGTTTGGGGCATTGGTTGGAGACAATACATGGGGAAAGTCAGTTGGGAGAAGGATGTGCAAAGCATAATCAACCACACTTTGTCATGTTAAGAGTTGTCTATCCTGAGGCAGGAATAAAGAGAGTGGGGGATAAAAATTGATGCCTTTCCAGATTAGTGATTAAGCATTAGTGTTGTCTTTTTTAAGATATAAAAATATTACCTTGAAGGTGTCATGTGCACCAATCCAGTAGGCCTCTCCTTTGTTGTAATCCACTGGTTTGCCCATCAAATGAAAAATGAAATCATTTTCTTCCACGCTATGGACGGAGGCCAAGTGGGAAGTCGGACTGAAAGTCTGACAAGACATCTAAAAAGATATTCACAGTGAAGCACATCCACTTTTTATCTATCCCAGAATATCAGTTTCACAAGAACCTTATGCAAACGTCCTCATCAAATACTTCACTCAAGCTTTTTGAATCAATGTAATTATATGTTTTTGAAGTCTTTGAACTGAGCTTTTCAGACGTTTGTGTGCCACTAGAAAACTCAAAAACTGTGTTACAAGGTCAAGATAACTGCTTGAAACCAGATGCAAAGATTCAATCAAACGTTTGAAGATACTACAGAAGCCTGCATTTTGTTGCTTTCTGCATTCATAAAATCATATTTCAATAAAGCTGCCATATCCAGACTGCAAAATCTTGGAGGACAGCAAAGAGCTGCAAAAAATCTTAACTCTTTGCCAGTGATTGCTCAGAGTTCTGCAGGCAGGTCTAATTTTAATCATTGTTTTTGATTCAAAAGTAAATTGCTCAGTAGATCCATTTAGCGGATTATTTAGAATCCTAAATGACAGTGCCATGCTTTCAGGCGAAGGTCCATTGACTAGAACAAGCAGGAGGCGCCACCAAATGCAATAGGCAGACTGGATGGCTTGTTGGCTTGTTATATCTTGAAGCAAATATCATCTGCTATCATGTTGAGGAGAAAAGAGCAAATTGCTGTAAAATCACTGAATCTAAAGTGTTCTATATAGCTAGCATAAGACTAGAAACTAGGAAGAGGACAATGACCTCAAACAAAACGTGACCCGCAAATATATTGTCTTGTGCATATCTAGATAAAACTAACTAAACTGCAGCATTGTGGGCACTTTGCATCTTTGAGAAGATGGGGGATAGATAGTAGGTTGCCTAAATTGCATTACAGTAGGAAAAGCACTTCACTATTGTTGGCAAGGTACGTGAAGAGAGTTAGATGCATGTCTGTGGTTCTTGGCAATTGTCATGATCAAAATCTAGCTCACTTAAAGCCACTAAATCACTTTGAGGACACAACACAATTTTATTAACATGCCAAAAATAATATACTGTAGTCTATACTGGAGCCCCAGCAAAGCTTTGATACCTGGCTAAGCAGCTGGGAGCAAATGCAGAATCAATGCTTATAGACCTTTGGCCCACTATATTGCAAGGCATGTTGTCCTCCAAATGGCAATGTTGTGAACTATCCAGAGTTGCTTAAAAAGGAAAGCTAGATATTTTTCTTTAATCAAAAGATCAAAGGCAAGATGAGGAAAAAAGCAAGTACAGAGGAACTTGACATTGGATTTTGACATTGGATTTTTTAAAAAAATCATCTGGGTGACTTTATTATTATTGTATTTATCCCTAACTACTAGGTCAGCATACTAGCTCTGAGACAAGGTAAATGACTAGAAATCATTCATTCATTCATTCATTCATAATATTTATGTAGCCACTTGTCTTCTAATCAACTCTGGGTAGCTCCCAATAAAAAGTTAAAACAGTGCATAAAATCTTATTAAAACTATAAAACTAAATGTATTAAAACATTAAATTTAGTTTCCTGGGCCACAGGAGAAACTCCTGACTGAGTCTTCTCCCTGTTGTCATTCAGGTTGACTTCAGCTGGCTGTGAATGTTCTCCTCCAATTAATTACAATAAGCAATTCATATGTAGGTGTGTGGGGAGGGGGAACCTCCCATAGGTTTGGTCACAAATGTTATTGCCCCCAAGGTCCGCTCTGCCACCGCATCCTCATCACTTGCCTCAGCTTCAGTCCAGGTGTATCGCTGCCTCACAGCCTTGTAGCAGGCAGATTTATACTGCACCCATCCACTTGCACACAAACCTTGGGCACAAAGACAGGTCTGGGCAGAGACATCTGATCCAAAGAGAAGTAAAAACAAGGATTTGGTCACTACATACCGGTATTTCAGCTCATTTTATTTATCTCCACTTATATAATCCAAGTGGAATCGATCTACCAGTAATATGGGGAAGAGAAGGTATGTGAAAGGACCATTACAGAAATTGTATATTTCTATGCCCTATTATTTATTTATTTATTTATTTATTTATTTATTTATTTATTTATTTATTTATTTTATTTATTGGTTCGATTTATATGCGACCCTTCTCCGGAGACTCAGGGCGGCTTACAATGTGTTAAGCAATAGCCTTCATACTTTTGTATATACCTGCTTAGTAGGGCTTTCGGACCCCCCTGAGTGGTGTTTTTTTATACAAAGTCAGCATATTACCTCCACAATCCGGATCCTCATTTTACCTACCTCGAAAGGATGGACGGCTGAGTCAACCTTGAGCCTGGTGTGATTTGAACTTGCAGTAATTACAGGCGGCTGGTGCTATTTAACAGCACTTTAGTCTGCTGCACCACCAAGGCTCCTTTTTTACTCTATCTCTTACTCAGTGTTAGTCCTTATGATATAATTAAAACAATCCAGTTTATTCTTTCTTAGAAATCCTCCATGGAATAAATTATATCCAACCAATCAAGAATTGCTGTTTAATCCTGCAGCCTTTATCTACAAAGGAATCAGAGCAATCCAATACAGGTAGTCCTTGACTTACAACAGTTCATTTAGTGGCTATTCAAAGTTACAATGGCACAGGAAAAATGTGACTTACGACTGGTTTTCACACAAAAAATTTGTAGGATCCCCAGGATCATGTGATCAACATTCAAATGCTTGGCAACTGGTTCATACTTATGACCGTTGCTGTATTCTAAAGTCATGCCATCACTACCTGTACACATATACACATTATGGACTTTGGGGTTTTGTTATGTAATTAAAAGGAGACACTGATACTGTCCAGGAGATTCCATAAACTCTTAAAGCAGTGTTTCTCAACCTTGGAAGCTTGAAGACGGGGGAAATTCAACTCCCAGAATTGGACTTGGCTGCGGGATTCTGGGAGCTGAAGTCCACCCATCTTCAAGCTTCCAAGATTGAGAATCACTGTCTTAAAGACTGCAATCCCAGGCATTCTTCCCCTGAAGTCAGACCAGTGCCTGAATCTTATGGCCCATACCTCTAGATAGGAATGCATAAAAATAAACTGCAACATAGATATTGGCTCCCTTTCTATTTCCTATTTGTATCCTTTGTTGCTTCTATTTTTCCCTTGCAGTGTGCCGAATGCTACTATTGCTACTACTATTACTAATACAGCTACCTGTCAGTTAATTTAGTAGAAGTTCCCAGATTCTTACTTTTCTCTTTTCTCCTTTGAACTAGTGTAAACTCACCATGCATGGAAGTGATGCCCAGAAAGATGCAGACAGATAACCAGGACCACATTCTCATTGAGCAGAAGCAGCCCAAGCTGTCAGTCAGCAGATGAACAGGAGAGTGGCTGAAGAGCTGAAGTTTCCCCTTGTATTTATGGGAGAAGAACAGTATGTGAAGAATAACATTGCACAACTAATTTGCCTAAATTGCATAAGTTGGGTAACGGTACACAATATCTTGGTTGAAGATCTTCTTCCTTATTTGAAAAAGAAATTTGAACACACAATGCTGCTGAGCAAAGTCAACAGTTCAAAACACTCCTCTAAAGTTGAAGACAGAAAAAAAAAGAAAAATATATTAAAAATTAACTTCTGATATTCATCACAGCAGTTGGAAGTAGAATTATAATTTAGTTTCTCTCTCTAAAGTTATGTCATAATGCTCTTCTTTCTATAATCCATCCTATCCAATCATCAAAGCCATACATCAGAAGTTCCTTTCTTTATTTTTACCTACAAAATCCAGAGAAAGTTTCCATTCACCAATAAAGATAGATGGTATCTTCTCTTAATCAAAGAAGTTAATCTATACATCTCAGCAAGATTTGTCATTTCACCATTTATCTATAGTGACCTGTGTTGAATCTTTTCACCTCTGTGTATATAATGCTGTAGTAATCATATCCTGAAATAATCTTTCATGGCTTTTTTCTAACTGTTTATCGATTAGTCCTAAAAGGAAAAGTTTTGGCTTCAATTAAATATTGATTCATATTTCAATCCATTATTTTTAGCTTTTTGACATGTCTACCAAGCATAATAAAATGTCCCATCATGTTGTTCACATTTCCAACTTACATTTGAAGTGCCTGCTTGATACATTCTAGAGAATTTCTCATATACCATACCATATTTATTTTATTTATTTATATTTATATTTATATACCGCCCTTCTCCCTGGGGACTCAGGGCGGTGTACAGCCAAGTAAAAACATAGAGTACAAACATTAAAATACGATTAAAAAGATAAATGTAAATTTGGCCCCGTAATTAAAAAACAGTAACAAACCAATTAAAACATTTCAAAGTGTTAAACCAGCCCGGCTTGCTGAAAAAAGAGAGTTTTAAGGGCACGGCGGAAGGTACTGAGGTCTTGGATTCTCCTTATCTCTGGGGGCAGTTGGTTCCAGAGGGTAGGTGCCCCCACAGAGAAGGCCCTCCCCCTGGGGGTCACCAGCCTACATTGTTTGGCTGATGGCACCCCGAGGAGGCCCTCTCTGTGGGAGCGCATGGGTCGGTGGGAGGTCATTGGTAGCAGCAGGCGGTCTCAAAGATAACTAGGTCCTATGCCATGAAGCGTTTTAAAGGTGATAACCAACACCCTGAAGCGCACCCGGAAGACTACTGGGAGCCAGTGCAGCTCACGCAGGAGAGGTGTTGTATGGGAGCGCTAAGCAACTCCCGTAACTATCCGCACGGCCGCATTCTGGACCAGTTGGAGCGTCCGGGTGCCCCTCAAGGGGAGCCCCATGTAGAGAGCGTTGCAGTAGTCCAGGCGCGAGGTGAGATATGAGAAATTGGCATCAAATACTAACATCACATCATTTCATCAAAACTCTCTTTCAGATCTTAATACAATATAAATCTCAACTCTTTCAACCTCATGTTTTCCCATTGGTTCATCTGTACATTATAACCAAAATTCTTGGCCCACTCTATCATGCATTCTTTAACCTGTTTTTCCTCTGCTTCAAACATCAACAAAAGTTTATACATTTTAGCAATTACTTGTTCATCTTCAATGCAGAATTATACTTCAACTTCTGTCTTACTTTGCTCTAAACCAAAATATCGTATTTAGTATGACTCTTTTGAATATTTCTGATCATTGTAAATGGGAAAACCATGGACAACTGTATATCCTAATATTAATTGTTCTCTTCATTTCATTTTAAATTCTATTTGTTGATTTTCCAATAATTCCTGTTAAATCAACCATTTGTCCTTGCCTGCTGTTTCTCTTCTATGATATGCTTCTTGAGCTAAGATCCATAAGGGTGTTTTTGGGCATAACATGGGTTTATATATCTTCCATACTCTTTTTTTTTTAAATTTGATTTATATGCCACCCTTCTCCGGAAACTCAGGGCAGCTTACAATGCGTTAAGCAATAGCCTTCATACTTTTGTATATTTATACAAAGTCAGCTTATTGCCCCCACAAACTGGGTCCTCAATTTACCAACCTTAGAAAGGATGGAAGTCTGAGTCAACTTTGAGCCTGGTGAGATTCGAACTTACAATAATTGCAGGCAGCTGGTGTTAATCACAATGCTTTTAGTCTGCTGAGCCACTAGGATGTGCCATATTCTCACTATGGCATATCCAGTGGTGGGTTGCTACTGGGTTTATCCAGATCAGCGAACTGATAGCAGTAGCGGTGGGAAGCTCTGCCCATCTGCACCAGATGCTTCACATGCGCAGGAGCATCGCACACACATGCAAACGTGAGTGAACCGATAGCAACTGGTTTTGCAACACACTACTGGGCACATCTAATAAAATATGATCCATATTTTTAGCTTTACCATACCATAAATATTCATGTCATTCAAACTTCAGGTCATGACCTTCTAATTCTAAAAGTCTGAATTTTTAAAAAAATCTACACAAATTCAATACAGTGATAATATCATTATAGATTAGGGACAAATCAAGGTCATTTTTATAACATTCTCTTGTTACACCATACTATCTTTTCCATTATTTCAGCTAAAGCCGGAAGGATATGTGTTCAAATACTTTGAGAACAGTTAATTGAGCCATCAATCAGCTATTGTGTAATTCTGATAGCTCACAAGTAGTGTTCCTGTCCTTGCTCTTCAGAGTAAAAACAGCTGAAATCCAGCAGACAAGGCTGTCCAGAGACTGGAGGAGAGGAACATTGCCGGGAGACCCAGGAGTAATGAATAAGTGCTACTTCGATCAAACTCACTACTGATCATCTGTATGTAAAGCTTCCAAGTAATACATCCCCAGTAACAAGAAGTCCAATGCAGGCATATTCTTTGGGGAAGAAACCACAAAGTTTATGTAGAATAAAGGTTTAAAGTTTACATTAAGCCATAATTTTTTTAAAAAAAAATTATCTAAGATGATGTATCATCGGTATGTAACTCAAAATAAATTGTCAAGAATGTATAAAGGTACTGCAGATTGAATGCTGGAAATGTAAATGTCTGGTGGATGTGTGATAAAGCAAAGAAATATTGGAGCAGGATTCATATCTTAATACAGAAAATTCTTAAAGTAAATATAGTAACAATAAAGTAAATATAGTAAAAATAAAGTAAATATATCTTTTGGGTTTAATGGAACAAGACTTGGAAAGCAAATTCGGGACTCTGATGTTCTTATGTTGATGGCAGCAAGGCTACTCTACCCGGGGTGGGTTCTACTTACCTTTGCTACCAGTTTGCAATGGGGGCATGATGCGCTTGCACTACTGCACATGTGCAGATTATAATTTATGACATCCGGGTGGGCGGGCGGAGCGTCCCGCCAATTTTATTACCAGTTGTATAGAATTGGACAGAACCAGGAGCAACCTACCACTGTACTCTACGCACAGAAATGGAAGGTCATCTTGATCCCCACAGTGGATGAATGGCTGCAAAATCTGATGGAGATGGCTAAACTGACTGTTTTAATTAAAGGGGAAAAAAGTACACAAACACTTTTACTTCTATTTGGAAACCACTTCTGGACTTTGCGCTTGAGGTGGAAAAAATGAAACTTTGATTTTGGGTTTTACCGATCAGATAGATTTGTTGTTATAGGCATGGCTAGTTTCTATTATTATGAAAAAGTAAAAAGTTGAGGTTAGATGTTAATGCCTTATTTTACTGCAACAAAGGAGTCGGAAATCAATGTCTTTTTCCCCCCCTTGCTTTCCCCCACTAGCCACTTCCCTTTTTCCTTCCCTAATTCCTTAATATTTACTTCTGTATTCACTTTGCATGTCATACTATAAATTAAAAAAAAACTATTTAAAAAAACCATAACCGCCCTGTCTTCAGATTTCCCCTCTCTTCCTCCTCCCTGTCTCATTCCAATTTAAATCTCACATCAGTCTGCCCACTTTATGCAATAGATGAAATGAGCCATAGCTCACAAAAGCTTATGTCTTTTAATAAAATGTATTGGTTGGAGAAGAGGCTACCAGACTCCTGATTCTTCTCTGATCTCTTGTTTCTTTCTCCTTGTTTGCTTTAGCCCTCCCGTTCTTAAAACAAAAATAGATGACCTCTTTCCATTTTCCATGATCAGAAAGAAGACATTTCTCTGCTTAGCATATATTTGACGAAAGGCTGGGATTTGATGATGCATAGGAAAATAAATACTTTATTTTTAATCTCTTTCAGGACAAAGATAGTTATTATTGTAGTTATTATTACATTTAGACAAGGAAAACAAAATGCACAGGTACAGTATATGTGGTAACTCGCTCAATAGTAGTTTGATAGTGAGAGGGAGAGTGGACAACCATTTAAATATGAGCCAGCAGTGTGCAACAGTTGCCAAAAAAGCCAATACAGTTCTAGGCTGCATAAACAGAGGGATAGAATCAAGATAACCTGAAGTGTTAATACCACTTTATAATGCTTGATAAGGCCACACTTGGAATACTGCATCCAGTTTTGGTCGCCACGATGTAAAAAAGATGTTGAGACTCTAGGAAAAGTGCAGAGAAGAGCAACAAAGATGATTAAGAGACTGGAGGCTAAAACATATGAAGAACGGTTGCAGGAACTGGGTATGTCTAATTTAATGAAAAGAAAGAATAGGGGAGACATGATAGCAGTGTTCCAATATCTCAGGGGTTGCCACAAAGAAGAGGCAGTCAAGCTATTTGCCAAAGTACCTGAGGGCAGGAAAAGAAGCAATGGGTGGAAACTAATCAAGGAGAAAGCAATTAGAACTAAGGATAAATTTCCTGACAGTTAGAATAATTAATCAGTGGAATAACTTGCCTCCAGAAGTTGTGAATGCTCCAACATTGGAAGTTTTAAAGAAGATATTGGATAACCATTTGTCTGATATGGTGTAGGGTTTCCTGCCTAGGCAGGGGTTGGACTAGAAGACTTCCAAGGTCCCTTCCATCTCTATTCTGTTAAATTATTGCTATCAGGCTCAGCTGTAGGAAATCATTTGCTTACTGCGTAAACTTTTTCCTATCTGGCACTCCACAAATGTATTGAATGACAACTGAAACTTAAATCTGGCTAAAGATACTGGAATTGTAGCTCAAGAAAGCCAAAGGGCCCCAAGCTGAGAAAGCTACATAAAAGAAAACAAGAGGATCAGATTGTAAGATAAGTGCAAGATACTTTGCCTGGCTCTTAAGAGGAACATTGGGATCAAAGCAAAGTGAGGAGAACAGAGCAGAATTGTTAAGTTCAGAAACTTTTAGGGAGGGGATTTGACACAGAATTTCTAAAAGATATGTCCATGAAATTCTTACCTGAAAATAATATTTAAAATAATTATTTAAATAACCAACTTTGTTCACACACAAAGTAAATGTATAATTTTTTAAAAAATAATTCATATACTACAAAAAAAAGAAAAGAAAAAGATTAACTTAAAGCTAACATCATAAACAGCCTGAAAAAAAGTGAAAACAGGAAAAGACA
The DNA here is from genome assembly GCA_030761175.1 of Masticophis lateralis. Taxonomy (NCBI): domain Eukaryota; kingdom Metazoa; phylum Chordata; class Lepidosauria; order Squamata; family Colubridae; genus Masticophis; species Masticophis lateralis. The sequence continues at coordinate 241,867,646 of JAUDYJ010000001.1, read as the reverse complement.
ATAGGTGAGAAGCTATGCCGTTTTGTATTCAACAAGCAACATCTTTCTATTGGTGGGAATTTCCCCTGCTTTCTTGCAGTAAAATAGATCAGTTTGCCAGCTCTTACCATGTATCTAATCATATTCTCTAGATTAACCATCTGGAGATTTTCCTTGTTTTGCAAATCTTTTGGAATCCCCTGCAATGATAACTGCAGGGCAAATCATAAATTGATTTCCAAAATAAATCTGTCATGTTCAGTGAATTTTCATTTGAGCTCTTTCTGCCTCAAAGATCTTATGCTGGTACCTCTGCAGGGATTTTCTGATTGACCCACACAAGTATTATGTATGAGGCCATATGATCTCTGAATTACTGTCAAATTGGAGTCAGCTGTTTTTTTTTTATTAGAAAAGTGTGTTTTGCGTCAATGCCATACTCGTTTTCATAAACACAGTTTAATAAAGAAACAATAAGCTGGTTCTTCTGAATATAGCTGAAGCATGTTAAATTGCTTGCCCTCTGTCATAAAATCCCTGGATATTGTCAATGTTCATTTTGAATCTCTCAACAAATCAAATCAAATCAAATTGCCTGTTTGAATGAAATGCATCATTTTTTCTTAATTATGGTGGTCAAGAAGCTTTCACTTAATTTGGAAGCATAGTGAAATCACATAAGTAACCATTCTATAGAACAGCCTATGAGCTAAAATATCACTTTCAAAATACATTTCCAGTTTCAAAAACTGTGTTTCTTGTTTTGTTTTCATGGATTTTATCTCTCAAGCAATACAGTATTTGGTGTGGTGGTAAAGACACTAGTTTAGAAACGGGTGCAGGGGGTGTTGAATTCTAATCCTGCCTTAGGCACGGAGTAAGCTGGTGATTTGGGGCCAGTTACTGTCTCTCAGTGGTAGGAGGAAGGTACTGACAAGCCAGTTCTGAAAAAGTATTGCCAAGAAGGAACTTGTCCCTACAGTCAACAAGAATCAGGGCTGACTCAATGAACTACATCAGGCATTTCCAACCCACAGCCCAGAGGCCACATAAGGTTCTAGATAGCAGCCCTACAAAATTAAAATAAAAATATAAAAAAGGTAGTTTGTTACTTATACATATTAATTGTATTATATATTTTATAAGCGACCCCAGATAATTCTACTCAATGTGGCGCATGCAAGCAAAAAAGGTAGATACTCATTGACTATATTGTCAAGTATTTAGCTTTTTTTTTAAAAAAAAAGCTGACTTTGTTGGTAAACTGGCCAGATCATAGGGTTCTCATGGACACCTGCTCAAGAGTAAAGGAAGACTTGCATCTCTTCTCTGAAGCAACTCAGAAGGCAGTACATGAAGTCAGGCAAAATCTTGGAACACTTAAACAAATGGATTCTTAAGCCAAGTAAGAAATGAAACTGAAAAAGATTTCTGGCAAAATGGCTTCAGGAACGTAGCGAACATGTTGTATATCCTTAGGCAGTGGTTGCTCAGAGCCTCACACACCTCCTTTCCAAAGAGCTGTGGGATATAGACTTATGTCTGGCAGTAAGGCACTTGGTTTGCATATCTGTTTTGCAAGATAAATGTACATGGAAAATTGTTGCAACTTCAGGCTAGAATTAAAATGTGCTACCTACATATTAGAATTGTCAGAATAAGTCCAAATTTAGAGTGCATTATGACTCATAAATCATGGTGCATATTAATTATGAGAAAATCCTCAGGGCTTAATTCCCACTCATTAACTAAGCCTGCTGTCCAACCCTTTGCAGGGAAAATGAGCAAGTTTATTGCAGTCTGGCAATAAAAATGATTAAAAGTGATGCAAACAAAAAGTAATAAAATAATATTATAATCATCCCCCCCCCCCAATAAAATTTGAAGCATGTTGAGACAAAAGGCACATAGGACTGTTTGTTCTCAGGAGTATTGCTTCCTGATACCGAAAGCAGCCATGCTAGAAAAAACTCATAACAGAGATGCCAATGTAAATAGCAATAGCACTTAGGCTTATATATTGCCCCATAGTACTTTACCACCTTCTCTAAGAGGTTTACAGAGTCAACATATTGCCCCCAACTATCTGGCTCCTCATTTTACTGACCTCAGATGGATGGAAGGCTGAGTCAATCTTGAGCCAGTCAGGCTGGCTGTTGGAAGAGTTAGCCCGCAATACTGCATTCAAACAAGAAAAGGTAAAACTTCAAAGCGGCATGTTAACAATTAAAATGTGATTAAGCAAAATAGACTTTGAAGTCTATTGAATAGGAATCAATACCTAAGTTTGTACCCTCTGATGTCTTGGTTAATACTCTGATCTAGGCTTTCTGATATAGTAAAAGCAGACAATGAGTCCCAAAAACCTTCTTTTTATTTCAGCGGCTGTGAATTCTGCTCATTCAGAGCCTGTTCAATCTCAATCTGTTCATTCACAGATGAGTCCCAAATAGTTGTAAAGAGTCCGACAGAAGCCTGCCACAGTTCTTTGGGATAAGGCTGATAAGCACCCACTTTTATCTCCTTTGACATGCTGCCAAGACCTAATTGGCAATTAACTTTACAAGGCCACACGGAACACAGATTCAAAACGGAGCTGCAGTATTGAAACCGGCCAGCACAAACAACAGTTGCTTCCTGCAAAGGCCCACGTGCCTTTGCTCCTCCTTTATGTCTTATGGGAGGGGCCAATCATCTCCAAGCCCTACTCCTGAGTCGCCCCTTTTGTTTTAACTGTTCTTACCTTCTGGCAGCTCTGCGCATGGGCACACTGGGAACAGGCTCCCCCTGTTCCTCTGCCTCACTGATGTCTAACTCTGGAAGCTCCGGATTCCTCACATAACTCCCAGATGGCCCTGGCCCCATCACTGCCTCAGATGCAGAGCCCTCATCCAAGCCTTCCCCAGACTCCAGGATTGGCCCATGTTCCTCCGCAGCCTCCTCACTGTCCAGTTCTGCTGCCAGCTCTGCAGGCCACCGGCAGACCACAACATTTAGCACCTTGTTGCCAGAACTCCATTCAGATCCTGACAAATGAACTTACATACATAAGTATATGCATAACATGCATACCAGTAGTGGGTTTCAATTTAGTTTGCTACTGGTTCGCTCTCGCGCATGTGCATGACTGCATATACGTGATGCTTCTACACATGCGCAGAAGTGTCTGGGCAGGTGGGCAGAGCCTCCCACTGTTGCCACTACCTGTTTGCCCAATCCGGGGTGAACCAGTAGCAACCCACCACTGATGCATATATGTGATTAGCTAAGATATTCAAGTGATCAACTCCATGACTATGAGAACATTGCAGCACTACCAGTACTACCCTTCCATCCTTCAAAAGCAGTTTTGAGATGATCTGCAATTATTTTTACTCCCGCTAGTTTCAAGACAGGGAACAATGAATAAAGAACATCAAGCATTCTTTTTAGAACCACAAATTGCCACAGGTGCTTAAAAAAAAAAGAGGGGAAAAAATCAGTCATTCCACCCACCACAAAAAGGAAAAAAAATAATTGTTTCCAAACCTCCCTCCGTTTCCTTACTTCTTGTTTGATGGGTCTGTCTAGCATTTGCCATAACTAAATAAAATATGGTAGGGAACTGCAAATCCATAGCCTCACATTTTCCTTTGAAAGATCAAAACTCAAGTGCCAGGAGGCAAGTAAAAATAAATGTTTCTACTATTATGACAGAGAACTATTCATTCCACTACTGTACCGTGAGAATGAACTAGCCACCAGCTCTTCAGAGATGCAGCATTGGGTAGAAAAAAAGCTTTAAAGTATTTTGTTTCAGATAGATTGGTATGGAATTGTGAAGGGGGAAAAAATACCTTCAGTTCTAGTTTCATAAGAGCCATTTCATAGAAATGCTGCTATTGAAGTGGTTCTGCTGGTGGCTACGCCTGCTTCTCAGATAATGTCTGAAATAATTCTTATTTCTTAGTGCTCTTCCTAGAGTTGTGATTATGAGGAAGGTCACTTGTGTGTTGTATAATGGAAAAGATAAAGCAACTGCTTTGATTTATTACTTTTCTCTGACCAAAAACAATGGCTTCTGTATGCAAAAAGTGCATACACATATGAGTAAATGAACATATGTGATAATGACAGTTTTTGCTAAGTTCTAGAAAACTTTTGACAAGTTCATACAGCAAAAAGAAATCATGTCAGAATGACATGCACACACCGGCATGTCATCACACAGATTCCAATTGCATCTTGCTGTCTGACACAAGAAAGCTCTTTGAACGCTCAGAGTTGCTTTGAATAGTGAGACAGCCAGCATATAAATTTAATAAATAAATAGACAAAAATCATGATGCACATGCCACTGCCAGTCTCTCCATATGTGATGCATGCGGACAGCTTTTGCAAAAAAAAATAGCCAAAAAAGAATTTTTAATTTTATTTTTCTACAGACATCTAATGAGCATTCCTATCAAGATACCCTGACTTAGGACTTTCCCTCCCTTCCCTTGTTCTCCACCCTTCCTTGAGTCTCCAGAAAACTATACTAGCATGAAATTTGTTCTCCTTGTTGCCAATCCATATCCTAACTCTGTCAAGAGTCTTGTGAGAGTTAATTTTCAGAGTTATTGAGAAACCAAATGAAAACAAATCAGACCATTGTAAAAAAATAAAGGATAGACTGAAAAAAACCTAAGTAAATGAAGAGAACAAATAATGTGTTAGGAAGGATAGGATGAAAAATCAATTGTCTGTATAAGTTAAGACTACTGCAATTAACTCCAGTTGTTGATATTCTTTTGATACCAATTTTTGACTTTCTTCAATAAATAGTACTTATATTTAGTTCTTGCATTTTCTTGTATTCTTCTTCAAGGTTCACAAGGCTGTTCCCAATAACTGCCAGTGCTTTGACTTTACCATAAGGTAGTAGTGAGCTTAACCATTTGACTTACCTTTGCATAGAGTATCTCCTCATGGGGAGTTCAGAATCAGCAAGGTGATGGGTTGAGATACAAGTACCACCCCTCTGTCTATTAAACATGGACAGGCATCATGAAACCATCTGCCATCTTACCAATTTTGAATCTCTACTCAAGTTCCAGAACATGTTGTTTGAATGGTCTTTAGATGGAGTCATATGGGGAAGAAAGTGTTACTTTAACACTGGTCCAACTAAGGATGATTTAAACCCTTGTGCTCATGGGCTAGGAATGACCATAGGGACATGGTAGCAAGTGAACAAAGGGTGTTTGTGCTGTGGTTAGGTCCAGGTGGAAAAAGGCTCATAAACCAATGTTAATACCTTATGTACCGTAAAAGATTACAATCTGAAAATGTTTTAAAAGGAACCTAAGAAGATGTATTTCTATGGGGAAGAAGGTGGGTCAAAAAAGTTAACCAAATAAGCCATAAACAATGTTTATGTACACAAATAAAGAAATTTTAATCTACATTTCCAGCTCAAGTTCTTTTTGAGAAGGGCACACCCGGTTAACATTGTTAAGCCATAAACATTGTTTATGGCTTAACGATGTTAACCTGGTGTGCCTTTCTCAAACAGAACCTGAGCTAGAAATGTAAATTAAAATTTCTTTATTTGTGTATGTAAGTAAGAAGAGGCACCTCATGCAGAGAAGAGAATCGGTCTAGACAGGCAAAGAATTGTTTTATATACAGTTCAAATGTATTGGGTTTATAATACATTGCTAACACCGTTTGACACTTCTCCGACACAGCACACATGTTTACTAACTCTAATATGTAGCATATAATGTTCCATTGCACCACACAGTCTTCTTAGCATTATCTTGTTAATGTTCATTCACATATTCAAGAGGTATTGTTTTTACATGATAATGAGGTATAAAGAGTTTGCAAGTAAACTCTTTTTACAAATCAACATCTTTGACAAGTCAACATCTTGAGCCAGTGCTTATCAAACTCCACATTCCTCATGGAGAGCTTGCTTTGTTACTTCAAAGACATAGTAATCTCCTAGTAACATTAATCAGAAAACCTCCTAATTACTAAAGGCATTAATCAAAGATGCCCTCCTTTGGTGTTGCCATCAAGTGGAACCCCACCCCACCCCACCCCAAACTTTTCAATATACATTTCATGACTTCAATTGCACAGTCACACCTACCATTTTGATTTTGGGGGGTCCTGCCTCCCACTTCATTTGCACTGCAGATGTTCCCATTAAAAAACAGTCTGAATCAGACAAAACTTTCCTTCACTGGACTTTTCCTTTAATTAAATTTGTTTTAATTTGCTTTTGCCTTTGCCTGGCTTTTTATTTATTTATTTATTTTATTTATTCAATTTCTATACCGCCCTTCTCCCGAAGGACTCAGGGCGGTGAACAGTTAAAATGACATACATATAGAATGTGAATATAAATAATTAAGCCAGTTTTTTAAATGCAAATGCAAATTTCTTGTCTTTCTGGATTCTGAAGAATGTTTGCATTAAGAAGATCTGAAAGCTTTTGGATGCAGTAGACAAAAACTATTAGTCACTTTATGCAAGGATAAATTCCCATTCTCTTAAACATGCACATTTGTAAAATGCATTGTGGAAAATTCCGTCTGGATTTAACAGAGATTTCTAGTAATTGATGCCTTTCCCTTATTAGCCTGTTAAATTGAGGGTTACTGTATATGTAACATTTGATTTCCTGACATTATTGACATCCTAGGCCAGAATTCTCTGGTGCAACCTTACAAATGCTATTTATCTATTAGTTAGAAAACAATGTTTTGCAACAGAGGTGGAGGAATCCATATTAAAGTCAAATTATCAAAAAGAAAATGTATGCTGCACAGACATATCTAAATCTCTTACTTTGGAGTCATCTCACTGAGAGCTACAGGGCTTTTCTGATAGTTCTCCTTCACTGCTAATTTTAAGGGCTCAGATTTCTAGTTTTGAGAAATCTTGCCTCTAACCTTAGCCTTCAAGAACAAATCAGCTTCACAATTATGGAGGGGAAGAAAATCCAAGGTCCTTTATGGTTCTTATTCTCCTGAAGCGCAGAAAAATGAATGATTGGGAACAATAAGTAATTGAACTTCAGAGTTACTTCAAAGGCAAGGAGAGTTAAAAGGTAGTCTGCACAAATCAATAATCTTAGAACTTTATATAAAAAGGCATTAGTCACCAGCTGCAGATCATCTGCTGTGAGAAAGGAACTCAGACACTCTTCCTGATTTTTAATGGAACTATAGTATAGGCAAGTAAATCTGTCATGGCCCCATCGGATCCCGGTTCTGAGGAAGAGAAGGAGGAGTTGGAACCGGATCGTCCCACAGAGATGGCACGTCTCCCCTGGAATGTTTGGAGAGGCCAGGAGCTGAGGGCAATGCTGTCCCAGGCCCCTCAGGCATTGGGGGAGGGTGGTCAACCAGATGGGGAGCTGCCTGCCCTCACAGACATAAGGGAGGATTGGCTGCAGACAGGCAGTGGTGCCGAAAGGCAGCAGATCCTCTCTGATGAGGAACAGCTTTCCCCATTCGATCGGAGGGAACAGAGAGTAGAGTGGAGGCAAGTTCAAAGGAGGTCTGTGAGGCTGCTTGGGAGAAGGTTGCCCTGCCTCTCCTCACAAGAGGTTAGGTTGACTTAAGCAAAGGCTAGGGGAGATTGTCTTTGTTGGGAACAATTGTTTTGCTTTGCCCTGGCCTTGGAAAAATTATGCCTTGTCATTGTGTTTCTGCCTGTAGATTTTGACCCTCGCTTGTAGATTCTTGACCTTGCTTTGTGGACCTGGAATCTTGTGTACGACTTACTTACTGACTTTGCTGTGTAGACTTGCACCTTGTTTTTGGACTTCTTCTCTGCCTTTGCAGTTTGGGTCTGGTGATTATTGTCTTTGTGGTACTGTGGGTGGCTGCCTTCAGGGAAGTTTGGGATGGAGCTTTACCAGCCATCGCTGGGCCATTTGTTGTGGGACTTAGCAGAACAATAAAGGTCTCTATTGAAGCCTGCCTCTGCCTAGGCAACCTGGGTCATAACAAGATCTTCCATTGGCTTTTACCCTCCTGGGCTGCTTAGAGATTGGAGGCAATATGTTGCAATAATTTGCTGTTACTGGAAAAGTTCATTCAGTGGTTAAGATATGTGCACCAATAACACGTAGCTTTACAGTGCATCATTACTGCAGGCTGTGATAGCGATGCAACTGATGCCTCATCTAGGAGGCTGTCATGAGTCTGGATGGAATAGAAGAAGTTGAAGTAAAATGTGCCGTTGTCCATCACTGTTGACACCAGTCTTGTCTCTTGACAGAAAGACACATCTTGAAAGTCACAATATTTTAGTATTATATAAAGTCTCAAGAGTCATTTTTGTTGCAACAAAACGTGAACCTAACAAATAAATGAACGTATCATGATCACAGAAGGAACACATTACACAGTCTTTTTTTTCTTTTTTTGCAGAAAGAAGATTTTCACTTCCGTTGTACCATTCAAGTGACAGCTCAACAAAATGCAGATGTGTGGTTTCCTGAAAGAATCCTGGCCATGCAAATTTTGAAACTAGTCAGAGGGATATGGAAACCAGGCCACATGATTGTGTTTGGAGGAAGTTATTGTGAGCTGCAAAACATTTGCAGAACTCCTGTGTGAATTTACTATTAGAATTTGCATATTTTTTTGCCCCTTCCATGAAGGGGTCCCTGGAGAAATGAGTAAAGGAGTATCTGGTGAATTTCTCTCTTTTCTACAGCAATTAAGGTAGCTGCATCTTGGGAGTAAGACGTTGTCATATTGGCAAAACATTCTATTGCAAAATACTTTCAATCGTATTTTTATGGCTTCTCAGCAAGCTGGAGTATATCTAGATACTTCCTAATCTTGCCAACAAATGCATTCCTAATAGGTCTTCCAGGGAGCACTTTTCTAGGCTCATGGCTGGAGCTACCAGTCTGGCTGCTGGCGTTGCAGCTCCCAGACTGCCTCACCGATGCAGCTTTCCTGTTTTTTATGGTTTGAGCATGGCAATGTGTGGTGTTCTGGGAATCAATATTACCAGTGGCTGTCAAAAATAAATGTTTCACACAACTTATGAGGCAGCCCTCTTCTCCCATTGTACTGAAGAACTGATTTTCATTATGCACATCCGTTCTTCCGGAGCTGAAAATTGCACCATGTTTTTTTTTTAAAAAATAAAAATACTCCAACCGTATTTTTTTTTTAGAAAAAATACTCCAATACTGCCTCTTATAGCTAGAACACTGAAAATCCATGTTATGATTTTCATCTCTGAGAGCAGGATCAGAAAGATTTCAGCTTAGGTGCCAAATGCCAACGCTGCCTAGATTCTAAAGTTTTCTGAAAGAAACAGCAGCAGATGGTGTGAAAATGTAGGTGAATTGCTCAATGAAGACCTGCTGCTAGGAGGTTCCCAGGTTGGTGGCAACTGCAAGCTGAATGGACAGGTGGGGATAAGCCAGTAAGGCAAGCTGGCCAGGTATCCACTGAGACAGGTAGCTCAACTCCAAAGTGGGCATGAGAAGGAGCAACAAAGCCCCAAGCTATTTCCTGGGGGCTTCAGTGTGATAACTAAAAAAACTACAGGTTATTTTTTGTTAAGGGAGTATTGATCTCTCCATCTTCCAGGAGATCGATATTCCCAGGGCAATACATAAATAAAAAATTAATATTGATCCTGAGCTGCCAGAAAACAAAACAAAACAAAATTGGAAAATACTGCAGCTGTTTGGCTTGAGCATAAGGTAACTGGCCCTGAGAGGGGCACTGCCAAGCTTCATAGCATCCGGGATAATTAAGAGGGTAAGGATCATGTGGATGTCAACAAAGATTTTTAGGAGCAAAGGGCAGAATCTTGGAAACTGTGAGAGGAATGTCCAGCTCATGTTTCACAGAATTAATTAAGGTGGAGTTTCTCTGAGTGTTTTGAATCAGTATTTCCTGGACTTTGTGCAACTTCAACCCAGCTGCCATTTATGATATGGACCAAGAGGGTCCAGCTTTGCCAACTTGAACAGTGGACTTCACTTCTAAGAATTCCAACCGTCAGCATGAATTCAGCATTTCCTTCCCAGCAGTTTAAGTCCACAGGTCTTAAAGTTGGTAAGATTGGACACCCCTAATCCAAACAATTCAAGAACCTTTCTCTAACTTTATAGTTCTTTATGATGAACATTCTTCATATTTGCCAGTCTCCCCTACAATTTCTCGCAGAGGGAAAGATTCCTGGAAATACTACACCTGTCCTGCCCCATCCCATCCCTTATAACAATCAGGGTAGTAATTGGTGTTCAGTTTCCTCTTCATTAAGTGATGCTGGGGGGGGGGGGGAGGCGGACATGTTTGTTGAATGGGAGGAGAGGGAGAAGCCTATAGATCACTGCTCTGAAACTACCCTGCACTAAGCTATACAATTATAGTAGTCCTCTGACCAGCCTCTTTGATAAGGTGCAGTAAAGGTAGGTCACGTGGCAGTGCTCTTTCTATTTAAATACATTCCTCTTGACTCATGAATCAGAGAAAAGCACATACATGTGGCTGTAAGGAAGAGCCCATAGGCCAGTTACTATTAGTGCCGCTTGCAGTTATGTCCTAATAGCCTTTACATGCTGAGAACCTCAGGGTTATCTCCTAAACAGATACAACTGGGTAGTTTACACCAGTGGTGAAATCTAATTTTTTTTTTACTATCGGTTCTGTGGGCATGGCTTGGTGGGCATGGCAGGGGAAGGATACTGCAAAATCTCCATTCCCACCCCACTCTGGGGCCATCCAGAGGTGGTATTTGCCAGTTCTCCGAACTACTCAAAATTTCCGTTACCAGTTCTCCAGAACCTGTCAGAACCTGCTAGATTTCACCCCTGGTTTACACACTTTGCAGTGAAACCAACAGAGCGAGCCTGTTTTGTTGTCTGAAGGATAGGGAACACACACAGAAATACTGGAGCGTTAGTAATCATGGTACGTAACACCAGGTGGCGCATGAGGTCTGAGTATAAAAGGTGGTCAACCCTGAAAATATCTTTGCAGCAGAACAATTTGGCTTTGGCTAAAGGTAGCTTATTCTGTAGAGAAGAATTCGGTCTTTGAAGCGCATTCAGGTCAAAGTGTAATTTGAAAATGAAGAATTATAAAATGGAAGAAAAAGAGCTATGAAGTTATCCATCACATCATGGAACAGAGAAGCAGAAGTGGATAAGCAAAAAATAATTTTCCCCCCTTACGGCCTTCAGAGCAATATTTAGTTAAGCTATGGAAACTGAATGTGATTTATTCACTCTAGCATTGTCAAAGAAAACCCAAACTCACTGATTTCTTTGAATTGATGATTGCCTTCTAAAGGTACCAAATTGATTGAGAAAATCTAAAGGTCACTGCAGTGTATTTTAAAAATTGTGTGTGCATACCCATGCACACCTAACAACAAAAATGGAAGTAGGTTACAACCCACAATTGCTGACTTTTTCCCCTTGCCTCCTTTTTGTGTGAATGACCTTTTAGCTTACCCAGATGATATTTTAAGAAATAATCACTGAGTAATCCATCTTTAATGTTATGTGCGCTATTTAGAAACATTTCTTAATGTTCCTAATGAAATAGCTGGTGTTAGAGCTGTAAATTAGTTCTGATCCTAATGACCAAAGGTCCTTTTCTGAGATAATGTCTGAAATAACTTATGGGATTCATTCATTTAATTTGCTCCGCATTTTTACATATTAACATATTTTCAGTAAGATACAAGAAATAGTTGACTATCTATAGCCGTGATAGCAAACCTTTTTGCCGTCACGTGCCAAAAGTGGGGAAAGCGCAGGGGGGGGTCACGCATGTGCCCACACCCATAATGCAATGCCCCCCGCACACCACACACACTACGCATGTGCGCATGACCCTCTCATGCTCACCTACGCATGCATGTGTGACCCTCCTGTGCTCCCCCACCCCTGCACATGCGTGCCTAACCCCCCATGCCCCCCACCTCCATGCATGCACACATGACCCCCCCTCCCGTGGCCTGTTTTGGGCTAGCAAGCCTCCCTGAAGCCTCCTGGGACCGTTTTGGTCTGGGGGTGCACTGCTCCCCCGGTGCTCCCCCCACCCCTGTACATGCATGTGAGATCCCTTATGCATGTGTGCGCATCTCCTACATGCGCCCCTTCCCCACACCGGAGACGTGAAAATCAGCTGGCCAGTGGGAGGCACACACGCATGCACAGTGGAGCTGAGTTAGGCGACGGCTCGCGTGCCTCCAGAGAGGGCTCCTCGTGCCATCTGTGGCACCCGTGCCATAGGTTCACCATCACGGACCTATAGGTTTTAAATGACTGATCTTTCTAAATCTTAGGTAAGACATTCTCACTCTAAGGTGAAGGTTTTATTCAAGAACTTTGTTTTCCTCACACAGCAATTCTTAACTGGTTGCATTCTGGGTGCTTTCTGAGCTTGTTTATTTTTCTGAAGCCTAGATATAATTTTTTTAAGGTTCCATTTTTTTTCCTTGCAGCGTCCCATCCAAATATTAGCCAGGTCAGACTCTGGATAGTTTTTGAGATCTGCTAATCTCAAAATCTGCTAGTTGTTGTTGCCCCTAATTAAGCATGACGAGAGGAATCTAGATAAATTGCAGTAATGAAATATAACTTAATCCATGCAATTTAGTACTGTATTTTATCCTCTTTTCTGATGACTCCAACAATAGTAGCTAATTCTAGTAGCTAAAATCTGGGGTCAACCAGGAAAACTGAACAGTGGGCAGACAGATCAAAACAAAGAAGTCACAGTACACGTTAAAGATGACATTTCTTCCCATGGAATATGGTAAGCAAGTGGGATGGCCATTCATTGAGGAAATCACTGTGATGAACCAATAGCATTTCGCAAATATTTTTGAAGGAACTGAAGCAGTCCAAGCATGCCAGTTTCCAGATTTTTGTCTTGAATCACAGTCGCCAAATTAAACCAGCTCTGATCACAGTTAAGTTTGAACCTTGAACATGACCAACATATGTATCCAAGCACTGATGCTGGAAAAGGAGTAATTTGACTAATGTCAGAGATGAACAGAGATTTAAACCAAGATCTCTCCCTCTAGATTTTAAGATCAATGTACCACATCTGCAATTGCCAAGGTACTGCCCTCCACATGCATTGGACTGTAAGTCCCATAATCTAATCCAAGCCCTATAGTTCTGAGAACAGCCAATGTCATCTGGGTACTAAAGGAAGAGGCCTGATAATTCTGAAGAAAACGGTTGGGAAAAGCTAACTTTAGGATCAAAACTTCTTTTCTTTGAATTACCAAATTGGAGAAAGGATTGTTTTTAGTTGGAACAATTGTCACTTCCAGGCAGGATTTTGTTCAGTAGACACTGAGTGGTTGTGGGGACTGCTGTCATTGGAGAGAGAAGAAGGAAGACGGAGCATTGCAACCAAACAATGCTACCACCTGAATGACATGGGAACAATGCCTGGAAGTACATGGTAAGGTAGCAGAACTTGTCTGTAAGCATAACTTTATTGTGATTCCCCTTTTTTGTGACAGGTCAGGAGGTACCCCCCCCCATTAGCCCCCACTTCTCTCAACCTTTAAAGTCCTCAGCTGTTTCTTTTCACAAACCCAACACCTGTTTCCTGTAGCTGAAGGATCCTCTCTACTACAGAATGGCTTGGGGTGACGACCCAAGCAGCTGTGGTCCTCCTGGGTACAGGATGATATTTTGCAGGGGAAATGGATGTCCTTGTTTTCCTCTCTGTTGTTTTAGAAACTGCCCATCAGAAATAGCTTACTTAGAGAAAAAAGCAACAAAGAGCATCTTCAGAAGTGGCTTCAGGTCCATGCAGGAAGCACTTTAAACCTATCAGCCCTTCAAGATAGCCCAGGCAAGAAGCACAAACCATAAGCGCTAACCCTACTGTTATTGTAAGAATCTCGCGTGACTGAAATCCTTCCTCTCCTCCCTTCCTCTTGCTTTTCAGAAAACTAGGGATGGTACCTTTCCGAAATCCCAACGGTGCTTTTCAAAAGTCAACTGGACTTTTGGGGGTTTTTTTTCCTTGAAAATGTTTCACTTCTCATCCAAGAAGCTTCTTCAGTTCTGGACTGAAGAACTGGACTGAGAAGCCAAACAAAAAAAAAAACCCAAGAAAGTCCAGCTGCCTTTTGGAAAAGCACATTTGGAATAACCATGATCTGGATGATTGAGAATCTCCATAGACATCCCTTCTGAGATGCTTTCTCCATCCCATCTCTCCTTTGGATCTCTCTCAGATCTCTCTTTCTCCTTTGGATTCAGAACTCTTTTATCAGACTCTGTCTGGATTGTGACTCTCACTCCTATCTTCCAAGGCTGTCCCCCACCCCCAATTACCAAACCTTCTGCCAATTAGTTGATGACCTAAAAGGGTATTTCCAAACTGCCTTCAGCTTGGATGATGAGGCTGGAGGATGGGTGTCCTTTCTTTAGAAACTGAACTTTAGGACTAAGTTCGAATTCTTTTCTAAGTTGTACAGGGTGAAAAATATGGTATGGCTTGAAATGGATCTTGCTTATACAAATTTATCCTAGTAAGTGTCGAATTGGTTTTCAGTTTAAATGAGATTTATGAGGCCAAAGCATTGCTGGCCTTTTGTAAGACTTTATTTTGCAGTACAATAAAGAATTGAAACTCAGTTTTGCATCTCTCAAAATCATAATTCTTGGGAGCAGGGGTTGTTGGTGAGATGTAACCTTACCTTCCTTTCAGTACTTCAGGGCCACATTCTCAACAGTGCTTTTTTTTTTTTTTTTTTTTTTTGCAGACAACAGTTACAATCTTGTGAGGTAAGCTGGGCTGAAAGGCAACCTGGCCCCAAAATATCCAGGGAGCTTCTGTGGATGAGGACATATTTGAATCTTGGTCTCCCCAACCAGATATAACAGTGTAACCACTACTCTATACTGCAGTTGCCTACAAAGAGGGGGGGGGGGAGTGATGCAAGCAACAACAAAGCATTGCTGTTATCATTCTGAAATTAGCAAGAGCTTGTGAGTACATGTAATAGTATGTGGGAATGACCTTGGGAGCTGAGGAAGGGATGCTTAGGGAACGTAGATAAAAGAGAAGGGAGGCCACAGCTGAACAACAGGCAAATAAAGAAACTTAGGAAGGTTCTGCCCAGGGGTGAAATTCAGCAGGTTCTGACAGGTTCTGGAGAACCAGTAGTGGAAATTTGCAGGATGCTGCAAGAAGAAAGATGGAAAGTTAGCAGCACAATAGCTGGCACAAGAGATCATCACCAGTTTGTGCCACTTGATTCAAATTCGATTTCTGTCAGCAAAGTTTCAAATGACACGATTAACTTTGTGGTCGAAATGTCCAATACCATCGATCCAAATTTAAACTTGGCCGACATATTTCCCGGTTGTTATTTTGCCTACATTTATGACAAAAAATGGTGGGTAGGCAACGTCGTGGAAATTTTGATCGAACAAAAGGATGCATTGATAACATTTATGCATCTGTGAGGCCCTGCTCATTCATTTTTTTGGCCTGAAAGACAAGTTGTTTGTTGGATTCCAGAACCACATCTTATTTGTGTGCTTCCAGCACCTTCAGTTACATTGTCAAGTTGACAGTATCAATTCCCAGAAGCAACACTAAAAAATGTAGCGCATAAATTCAACAATAAATAAGCGATTATTGGAATTTGGCAGTTCATACAAACAGTACAGACTTAGGCTTGGGAAGCATATAAGATCCCCACTTTAGGCTTGGGAAGCTAGGATAAGCTACACAATTGCTGGCTTGGGAACCAGACAGATACCCACACAAGGCTTTGGAACCTCGAGGAAGAAACCAAACTACAGGCTTGGGATCCTGAACCAAGAAACCCATCTGTGGCTGGTATTGCATGGCTATCAGGCATGCCCCCTATGGCGATGGGGTTGCTGGGTCAAGTATCAGTTCAGGTGACAATGTCACCAGGGACCAATGCAATATAATAGTAGTAATGATGTCTATATAAAATAGACAAGATGAATCAATAATAGAATGCGTGTGACACTGCCATAGCAATGTCCTCAACTTTGTCCCTATTTTTAGGGCTTTATACGTCAGAGGTGAAACACCAACCCTACTTTTTTAAGGGGGGTGAAACATGCTCTTTCTAATGAGAATGATTTAACAGAGTTTCCAGAGTTTGAAAAAGTGGGCTGAAAATACCCTATTTTTGGCATTTTTACAAAAACTGTCACCTTTTCACTCAGTTTGTGAACTATTGGAAAGCAGTAGGAGAATGAAATTTTATATTCGACAACCTTGTGTTGCTGCACACAAGGTTTCACATTTCTCATACCTTTCCACTTTACCCTTTTTTTGCGCTGCAATTATTTTCAGCCAACTTTGCTCCAAATTATCTAGATGGAGATTGCTCATGAGAATGTTTTTATTATTTTGTTTAATAGAGCACAACAAGTTGTACAAGATGGCCAGATTTTGTTTCTCTCAACAAAATATTGCTGGAGATATTACGTCTCAAAGTTGCTGAAACCTCAGAGTCATACTGCAGAAAGCTGTGGTATGAGGTCACACAAATGACTATATCTCTGCAAGTATTACATCGGCAAACCTCACACTAAATTTCATCATAATCAGTGATGGTTGAGTTGGGTACTTTTCTGAAATCAGACCACTTGATATGGAATGATCCAAGAAACAGTAGGAGTTTTGTACTCTCAGACTTGTAAGATTCTATTACTATAGCTTTACAACAAGGTAGAATTAGCTAATTTTGTGTTTCCTACCTGGTCTACTTGGGAAGTGGCAATATTACTACTACCATGGAATGACAACAAAGCTGATACCGATTGATTTAGATTTATACATTTCTAAAAAGCTTGTTTATATACATGGCCTTTCCCCACATGGAAAAACTGTCAAAGGGTGAAGCTAAGGAACTCCGAAGACAAGAGACTCTCATTCAGACTGTGGTGTCCCAGATTCAACTACTAGGAATTTGGTGTTAGAAAATATGCCAATCAGCCAAGGGTTTGGTACAATATTCCAGTAACTCTTGAGGAATCCACACAGGGCTAATGAGAGAGCAATAAAAGATAGAGTTTAACTGGTTTGTTTGTGTGATTCATTCTGTTTTCCTCAACTTGAAAACTTCCAGATAAGTTCAAATGAAAATTCTCAGAATTTCAAGCCAGCGTAACTAAGCGATGGATACTTTGGATGATGCCTGAGGAGGTTTAGCCAGTCCTGACCCCTCCAAATAATTGTTGTGTCAGATGTTCAGAACAACAGCATGACCGCTAATTCTAAGGAAACTCTGGAGGACATGAGAGTGTTTAAATAATCTAAGTCAGTGTTTCTCAACCTTGGCCACTATAAGATGGCTGGACTTCAACCCTCAGGAATCCCTAGCCATCAGGGTTGACTGGGGAATTCTGGGAGTTGAAGTCCACCCATTTTAAAGTGGCCAAGGCTGAGAAACACTGATCTAAGTGCTAGACCGGATGTAGCTGAGAACAGAATCTCTTATGTAGTTGAAAGTTCTGGGGAGGAGGAAATACCGTATTTTCCGGCGTATAAGACTACTTTCTAACATTCAAAAATCTTCTCAAAAGTTGGGAGTCGTCTTATACGCAGGTGTCGGTCTCCTGTAACGAGGCAGACCAGCCCGAAAGGCTTTGACAAGCCTTAAATGGCTCTAAGGAGCCAAGCTGAATTGCCTGCTGAGTTGCCGCTAATCAGCTGAGTTACACGCAAGCCCCCTGTAAAAGGAAAAAACTTTCCTTTTACACAACGCTGGCTATCCCAGCTGAGATTAGCAGGCAACTCACTGGGATCGCCAGAGCTTGGATGGCCAAGCGCTGTGTAAAAGGGAAAAACTTTCCTTTTACACAACGCTGGCCATCCCAGCTGCTAATTTTTGCCTGCTAATTGGTAGGTAGCAAAAATCCCCCCCACCTCCAGCTTGCTTACCTTAGCTGCTGGCCGCAACGCTTACCTTGCCTTGCCTGCAATCCATTGCATCAGCAAGCAACTAAATCTCCCTGCCTGCTTGATTGCAGGCAGGGAGATTTAGTTGCTTGCTGATGCAAACAAGTTGTGGACTTCAACTCCCAGAATTACTCAGCCAGCAAAGCAAAGCTGGCTGAGGAATTCTGGGAGTTGAAGTCTACAAGTCTTAAAGTTGCCAAGGTTGGAGACCCCTGTTCTATTGGGTAAGTTTTTTTCCCCCTTTGGGAGCTTTAAAAAAAATAGTTAATTGGGGGGGCGTGGTTTAGTTGTTCTTTTTTAGACCTAGCCATTTAAAGGCTAGGTCTAAGTTTTAGGCTAGGAAGTTTTAAATTTAGCTTTCATATAAAAATAAAAATAAAAATAAAAATAAAATTTGTGCAACTTTCTGAGATTTAGTGTGTTTCTGTAGTGTTTCACTCTACACAAACACACAAAATCTCACAAAGCTGTATGTGGAATTTTGTGTGTGTAAACCCACAATGTAAAAGTTGTTGTTTTGGGCTTTTTGTGGCTGTGTGAGGTTCCTGCTTGTTGCAGGGGCCATTTTGGGTCTAGCACAGCTGCTTTTACATTGTGGGTGAGCCAGTTGATGTTTTTTAATTTTTATTTGATGTGCATTGGAAGAGGGGTCGTCTTATACAGCAAGTATAGCCCAAACCCTATATTTTTACAGGAAAAGTTGGGGGTCGTCTTATACGCCCAGTCGTCTTATACGCCGGAAAATACGGTAAGTGTTTTTTTTCAGGCTACCCTAAGAAGGTGCAAAAATATGAAAAGCCTTTTCTAAAGTGAGAAATGTGGCTCATGAGAGGCATTATGAATATTTTATCAGATTTCCAGCCATTTTTTAAAAATATAACATCTGTGGCATGCACATATTCTTTCATTCTGCTATGGAAGTTAGCAATGTCTTACATCTTTTAAGTTCCCTTTGAAGCTTCTTAAGAGGATTAAATCGTATTTAATATAAGATATTCTCCCATTTTCTGGTTTGCTTCCAATATAATGGTGTTACTCTTTTAATTTCCAGTTGCTAATTAGAATTTATCTGGTGCCTGTTTTTATCTTGGGAGCTATAGGAAACAAACTATAAATTGCAGATTTTGTTACAACAGCGGCTCACTTTTTTCAGCCCTCATCTGTTTTCTTCTTTTTCATTGATTGGCTTGGTTCAATATCTGTGTCTGTGCATGGGTGAGAGAGAATGTATTGATCAATCAGCAAGATATTCATTTTAACAATGGCTTGTTGATAGATGCTGTTCGTCAATATTTCAGTCTGTGTTTAACAAGACTGTGCTCAAAGGGACTTTTGAGCAATTTGGTCAAACTGTGATAGGTTAAAACCATACTAAAACAAAGATTAAAATGAATTTTTAAAATGATTCTGCACTTCCATTTTCTCAACAGGGGAAAGTGTTACCTCAGTTTTCCTGGATCCACCAATCAGGTCAGGAAAGGTTACTGTGAAGATTTCTCAATTCTCCTTCAGAAAAAACAAGGAGGGGGTGAAATTAACAAGAAGTTTTGTCAGTTTCCTCCATCTTTTCAACATCTCTTTTAGCAGATGGAGAAGGCGATTTTCCTTCTTTTTTGAGGGAGGATAGGGTGTGGGGATTTGTGTTACTATAGGACCTGCAGCAAGACAGGTAGATCAAGTTATTTTTGTTCTCGAATATTTGCAGTACACAAAATTGTAGGTCAGAAGTGGAGCTCACAAATCATCATTAGATTCTACAAGGTTAGTACACCCTCTATTAGAGTGGTAGTTTGGTGTAGTAATTAAGGCTGGGAGACTGGGAAATTGAGTCTCACCTTTGCCAAAAAGCCATCTGAGTGATATTGGAGCAGTCCCTCTCTCTCAACTCTAGGAAGAAGGCAGATTTAACAGATTAACAGAGTTGGAAGGGACCTTATAGATCATCTAGTCCAACCCCCCACACACATTCAAGCAAAGTGGTTTCAGGCAAACCACTTCTGAAATCTTGCCAAGAAAACTGTAGAGTCTATAGAGACTCATCAAGAGTCAACATTGATTTGAAGCCACAAAATGCACACAAATAAATCCACCATCTCTCTGTTGGACAACAAATTGAGAAGAATTGTCTGTTGAAGCTAAACATCTCTTGAATCCAAGGATTTACTAATTCAGAGTAATGCCCTCTTCCACTCAGGAGACCTGCTGTCTAAACATCTCAGGACTATCAGGGTTTATTTAATCACATTAAAAAATAATTTAATAAAAGTATTATAATATAAATAAAAATAATTAATATAATAAAATAATAATTTAATAAAAATAATTTAATAAAAATTAAATAATTTAGCTCTGCAACCAAACAAGACAAACACAGATTTCAATGGATAATTAGAACTGCAGAAAAAACAATTGCTACCAACCTGCCTTCCATTGAGGACCTGTCTACTGCACAAGTCAAAAAGAGGGCTGTGAAAACCAGACCAAGATTTCAGTGTGTGACACATTTTTTCCTTATTTGCTTCCACTATCCCTTACAGGAATCTAAAATAAAACTTGAGTAGTGAGAGAGGATCTGCTGTTTTCACCTTGGGATAGAACTGGTCCTGTCTAAATCCCATTTCACTGATTTTGCTTTGATTTTCAACACATTGCATGAAAGATCAGCCTTCTGGATAAGGCAGAGACTTTCTGAGTTATCAAAAGTATGTACTCAAAGTTCAAATTCCACGTTAGCAAACATTATTAATATACAGGATAAAAGAGAACAAACAATCATATAGATGTCATGAAAAGAGATAAAAGAGTTGATGTCCTAAATTACTTTAGATTACAGGAACCAAAATTTAGGGACTTTTTCCACTTGTATCTAATTGTGGCAGAAACAAGCCTTGACAAACTACTGTTCTGCTGTAGTGTTATTTATATCTGCTCCCAACACATAAATGGGGTAGGTTTAATTTAAAATGTTAGCTGTATTGGTGTTTTCCTTCTTTATTTGAATATCATTCAAAGACAGCTGCATACTGTGTAAAATCTACACATTCTGTCACCTATTACTTTGAAAGAGAGTTAAATGAATTGACACAGAGGCAATACATTTCTTGGAATAAGTGGTCACGTTCCATCACTCTTCGTGGCAGCAGTAATAAAATAGAGCCAGTTTGATCTAGTCGTTAAGGGACCAGGCTAGAAAGCAAGAAACCATGAGTTCAAGTCCTGCCTTAGCCATGAAAGCCAACTGGGTGACTTTGGCCCAGGAACTCTCTCTCAGTTCAACTCACATCACAGGGTTGTTGTTGTGAATTAGGTTGTTGTGGGGAAAATAGGAGGAGGAGAAAGGTGTGTTGAAATGTGACTTGAGCTATTTGTAAAAATAATAAAAGGTGTGATATAAATAACCAAATAAATAAAAACATCGACTTTCCAAAAAATAAATTCCTATATAATACCCTTGTTGCCAACCCAATAGATGTTTCAAGTATATGCCTGGAATTTCCTACCTAACGATTCATTTCTACTAAAAATTGGCATGGAGATTTATGAAAATAAGCCCAAGACTAGACCTCCTTCAGGACAAAAATAAACATGTGCTTCTCCAGGAGATGACATTACCATAAAAACACAGGAGTTCTAGTAAGGAACAGAACATTTTGTTTTGTTTGAGAAGTCTCTTTGATAAATGAACTGAAATAACAGTGTTATTTTTCTCATTAATGAACTCAAGAAACAAAGAGGACTTTACATACAAATAATATATTAGGACACATCAGAATTCAACTTTCATTCAAAAAAGCAAGAGCTGCTGTCGTTTAAAGGACATATAGAGCAGAGGGACCTAGATTAGCCTTCTCCAATTCAAAGGGTGAAAATAGTCTAGGCTGCACTCCCAGCAACCCTACATTTATTGCTGATTGGGATGTTGTATTTCAACACATGAGGCTGCTATGTCGGGAAAATCTGAGTCATGTCATTTCCAGTTGCTAAAAAACTTAGGAATGCAGAACAAAAGTTAAATGAGAATGGTGCTCATTCTGTTATCAGAAGACTTTTATTCCATCTAACAAACCTTCTGCATCTCCACTAAAGTTAATAAAACATTCCTGTTTAGCTCAGCAAGTAAATGCTGACCTAAACAGGGTTTATATGCTTCCCCAAGGTTCCTGGGTTTCATTTCACAAAATCCAAATTTTGCCATTTTTCTTGTCCGTCTGTGTCTGTTAAATAGGTTTGACCCGTGTTTCTAACTCTTGAAGTCGCCAGCTGTGAAGACTGACCTGCCACTCAGGATTTCCCTTTTAGAATCTTTCTCAGGGGAATCTGTTCTGAAAAAAAGAAGAAGTTAGGAACAAGGAAGTCACAAAAGACACCTGAGGAAACATTGTTCATTATTTGTGCAATTAATGTGACAAGTTCAATGAGTAATGCTGAAAGCCGGTGTCAACTTTTTCTTTTCTAAAAATCTGAGCAGATGTCATGTTTAACCGCCCCCCTCAAAAGCCCCATCTAATTGAATTAGGGATTAAACGGCAACATAAAGACCATTTATGGAACAGGTTGTCCTCCCACCCTACCTATTTCCTCCCACTGAACACTCCATCCACTGTACATATTTCAGCTGTGAACTGAAATTCACTTATAATTTCATTTCTGCCTTCACTTCCACCTTTGTACACAGCGTCCTCTGTGCACTCGGATCATGTGCAAACACAGAAGGAGAACTGAAATCCCGAGATAATTTATGACATTAAGCCAAAGCATTTTCCACTCTCTCATACGTAGCGCATGAGTGAGAGTGATATATATTGTGGGTGGAAAGCAGGGGACTACATAAGGATTATTAAAAACTGTGGGGTCCTTCGTGCTCTCTGAGCTTGGTGGTTTTCTTGCAGCCATCTCATTACCAAATTAGGTAACATCATCAGGGCTAGAAGGGAATAGCATTTGCTCTTATTTTTGTTTTATCTTTATTAAGTCTTAATATTAAAAACTAAAATATTAAATAAGGCAGACTATGGGACACTATATAAAGCTGTGAGTAGCACTTTATTCTAAATGGGAAAACAAAATGGGCTTTGCTAGGCCTCCCATTGCAGCAGACTTCAGGTCATGGAAAGAATCAGTTCAATAGACTCAGTGACACACTAGCCATAGTCTCACATAGACAGTTTTAATGCAGGGATCTACCCTGGGACCTACTGTTGGAGATCCACAACTTCAGAGCCACTGTGAACTTGGATTAAAATAAAATTACTTTATCTTCACTTTTTTTTTTAGTGAACTTCACTAACTGATTTAATGGTTTTACAAAGAACTATATATATATATATATATATTCTGAGGTTTTCGCGAGTGTTTGTATGTAGGTCTTTGGTTATTCGGGTCTTCTCCCGCGTAGAATTGGAAGTATCTTGGCGACGTTTCGACGAAGTCTCATTCGTCATCTTCAGGCTGGTGTTCTCGGCTTCGTGCACGAAGCCGAGAACACCAGCCTGAAGATGACGAATGAGACTTCGTCGAAACGTCGCCAAGATACTTCCAATTCTACGCGGGAGAAAACCCGAATAACCAAAGACCTATATATATATATATATATATATATATATATATATATGTATATGTATATGTATATGTATATGTATATGTATATGTATATGTATATGTATATGTATATGTATATGTATATGTATATGTGTGTATATATACATAAACATATACATATACATATACATATATGCTGATAAAGAAATAAAGGGAGACTAGTATAGATCTATTTCAAGCTATTTAGCTCTCATCAGCTAGCCATACCCTTACTCGGATTCAAACTTGTGTGTGTGTGTGTGTGTGTGTGTGTGTGTGTACTTTTAAAGGCATGCTTCTGAGAAGGGGTCTATGGCACAAAGAGCTTAAGAACCTCTGCTGCACTGTATATGCCTGTGAATCTGTTTGCTGCATGCACAGATTACATCACACAAGGATAATAGAGTAACAAAGGGTTGATGTCGATACCCTTAAATCTATCAGCTCCAAGTGCCATCGATTTAACACTGTGTTAGAAAGTGGGCCGTTATGCAAAGCAATCCTGGCCCTTCAAAATCTACGTGGTAAGAAGAAGAACATTCAGCCTCTCAAAATTCTTGCAACACTGAGATAGGAGAAGTCACCAAAAGTTCAGGGGAGGAGATGTCTTTTTTTTTTTTAATCAAAACAGGATCTGGCAATCTCATTATGTTACAATTCATTGTTTGCCAAGCCATTTAATTCAAGCTTCCCTTGTGCACAGGATTCTCTTCATCTCACTCAAAGCACATGATTCTCCTCCCTCACTCCATCCCATTTTGCTGCCAGCACACATCAGGAGGAAGATGCTCAGACAGATGTTGTTTATGATCCAAGAGTCTGATGACCTGAGATGTGTTCTTTTCCAGCTGATTGTGGATTTTCTCTTCTGTATTGAGTTTACATCTACCAAAACAGAATAGCATTTCCTCCATCTAAACAGGGAGTGGAATAGAAAATTATTTTGTGGTGGGACTCTTGACTAGTTTGCAAGCAATCAAAACGAAAGAAACATTTGGCCTAGCGTCTGCATCTGTCTTACTTCTTCTAGATGTGTATCATCAGCTTACTAATACAGAACAAAGCTCCTAGCACTTATTATAGCCTTACTGATCATTGTACAGAGAGAGTGTGAGTAATCAGCCATCTTGATCTAGATTAAGACACCTCCGGCCCTTGTTTCAAATATTTAGATTTGGCAGGATGTAAGTGACCAACGTTAGAAGCTAAGATGCCAAACTAAAGTTTTTGGCTACCATGCCTTTTCCGACTTCTATGATATTTCCTTGATTTTTCTAACTTTTGAACTTGAACAGTCTGCAAAGACTAACAACACACCCTTCCTTATGAAGAGGAAGCCGGAGTTACCACCCACATTCTTAGAAATATGTTTATGCCAGAGGAATAAATTAATAATAATGATAGTGAGTGACCTGAGTTGCTTTGTGACACAAGGTGGAAATCATATACAATAGAATCTTGTCCACCATCTATCCTTACTGACTTCATAATTCCTTTGAAAAATCTATCCATTTCAGCTGAGTTTCTCATTTTTTTCAGTAGTCAATTAATTTATCATAATTTGTGAATGTTAAAAAAAAGTATTATGCACCAAGAAATGGCAACTATGCATCCTTTTGTGGGGGAGGGAAGGGGTGAGAGAGATGGTCTTTTTCTCAATTCCCCATATTCTCTCACTACTATGACCTTCTCTGTCCTGGATTTCAAATACTGTTGTTAGTATTGCTATGTGCAGGAAATAGAGGCAACTGAATGACTGATCCATGAATTTGGATGTCAGTTCTCATATGATTAGAGGTTGTGAATATAAGTTACTTAGAATATGGGATATCGAGGAGTGGTGGGTTTCAATTTTTTTTATTACCGGTTCTGTGGGTGTGGCTTTGTGGGCATGGTGTGGCTTTGTGGGTGTGGCAGAGAAAGGATACTGTAAAATCTCCATTCCCACCCCACTCCAGGTGAAGGATACTGTAAAATCTCCAGTCCCTCTCCAATCCAGGGAAAGGTTACTGCAAAATCCCCATTTCCTCCTGATCAGTTGGGACTTGGGAGGCAGAGAATAGATGGGGGCAGGGCCAGTCAGAATTTTTACTACCGGTTCTCCAAACTATTCAAAATTTCCATTACCGGTTCTCCAGAACTGGTCAGAACCTGCTGAAACCCACCTCTGATATAGAGCCAAGAAAAGAGGGACAAAACAGCCTGCATTTGAAATCTGTTAGAAGCTTCGGGAAATGTAACATACTTAATTTCAGAGTTATGGAAACTACCTGGGATCAAATAGAATTCTCTTGGGGTTTTTTAATATCTATGTCTGTAATAATTTCTCTAATGTTTTAATAAATAAATGACAAGGATGCCTAAGCCTCCATTCGGTGCCTTTTTTTTTTCTTCACTTGAAAGTGAAGGTATTAACAGCTGCCTCTGAGCTGGGTAGAGGGAATTAATTCCAAAGAGGTATCATCTGTTTCATGTTTCAATTCCTAATCTTAGCATAAGAAGGAAGTCCCTGCTAGGGTAGCCATAGCCGAAAAGGCAGATTAAACCATTCAAATGGTTAGTACTCTGCACGGCTGCACCCATGAGTCCTTCTACAGCAATCTCTCTCTCCTTGATGTTCATAATGTGGACATGCTGTGCACGAGAACCACCAGAGTGGCATCCTCCTGCTATTGGATTTCAGAAGTGCCAAGAAGCCTTGAACCGTCCTATGTTGGGAGTTCTTCCTGGAGGTGGCTGGGATAACCTGAGGAACTTGGATATGGGTAGAGTGATGAACCTCAATTACTCTTTGTGTAAAACTACGAAAGATGGGGCTTACATCATCCCTAATGAGGTCTTCACCATTGCTCTTAAACAAAGCTCGCTGGAGATGAACTCGGAGATCATTGAGTCTTGGATGGATTATCAATGTACCACTGCTGTTTCCATCAATGCAGGGCTGTCTTTTTCCCATATCAATGGAAGGTTCTCCAGTGATTTCCGCAGGGCGAAAACTCACCAAGTGAGAGATAAGTCTGTGTCCACAAAAGTTCAGATCAGGAACTTGATGTACTCTGTAAAAATGGATCCTACCACAAAGCTGGATGAAGGCTTCCATCAAGAGCTTGTCACCATTGCTAACCAGCTGGAGAAAAACAAGACTCAAATGGCTAACTACTTGGCAGAAATCTTAGTGTTGAACTATGGCACTCATGTTCTCACTGGAATAGATGTTGGGGCCAGCCTTGTTCAGGAGGATTATATCAAAGCTACTTTTGTGAAAGATGGTCAATCCATGAGAAGTGCTATCACTGCTGCAGCTGGTATCTCTTTCCATAACATCATCAACTTTAGTATGGGTGTTTCAGTGGGCGGAGAAGACAGTTTAACCAAGCAATACCAAGGCAACCGTACTAGTTCTAGAGTGGAGAGCTTTGGGGGTCTGCCTTTTTATCCTGGGATTACCCTGAAAACCTGGCAAGAAAGCATCACCAATCAGCTGGTGGCTCTTGACCGTTCAGGCTTGCCTTTGCCATTCTTCATCACCCCAAATAATTTGCCAGGACTTCCTAGCCCCATTCTGAAGAAATTATCCAAGACTATAGAATCTGCCATTGACCGCTATTATACATTCAACACTTATCCTGGCTGCATAAATCCAGCTTCACCCAACTTTAACTTCTATGCCAATGTGGATGATGGCACCTGTGAAGGGATGGCAACCAATTATACCTTTGGGGGAGTCTACCAAGTGTGTGCTCGAATAGAAGGCCCTGATGCTGATGTGCTCTGCCAAGCCCTCGAGCAGAAGAACCCCCTCACTGGAGACTTCTCCTGCCCTGTGGGTTACACCTCTGTCAAACTGCAATCTCAACAACGTGAGGAAGGATTCAGCCACTTAGATTGCCATCGAAATTGCTTTCTTTGGAAATTCTTCTGCAAGTGGATTTGCAATGACATTTTCACACTCTCCAAAGTGCAGTTTAGCTCCCACTGGTGTGCAGCAAGAGGCCCAGTCCCTGAAGCCTCCGCATTTCTCTTTGGAGGGCTCTTCGGTGCCAAGAGTACCAATCCTGTCACTAATGCTCAGTCCTGTCCATCCAGGTACTACCCACTGAAGCTTTTTGACCAGCTCAAAGTTTGTGTGAGTAGTGATGAAAGGGGAAAGCGACATTCGGTGCCCTTTGGGGGATTCTTTAGTTGCCAAATTGGAAACCCCCTGTCCGGATTGCCTAATGGGACAGAAAATGACTCATACCTCAAAAGGTGTCCGGCAGGATTTAGCCAGCACCTGGCTCTGATCAGCGATGGGTGTCAAGTGGAATATTGTGTCCAAGCTGGCCGTTTTACAGATAAGTCTTTACCTCAAGCCCGGCTGCCCCCCTTCACTCGCAAGCCAGCCATCAGCTTCCTTGCTACTGATATCATCCTCGTTACAAGCAGCAATGGGGATCAGACTTGGATCAAGGATCCACAGACTCAGCAATGGAAATTGGGCAGCTTGGAGGATGTGGCTCACTACTTGAAGAAAGGTGGGGATGCTGGTGGGGGTCTGTCAAATGGAGAAGCAGCAGGGATCACCATTGCAGCCACTGTTGGCTTGGCCATTTTAATTGGAATGGTTGTCCGTGTATGTAAGAGGTACAAGAAAAGGGAGTTTAGCAAGATAGAGGGAGAGAAAACATGTCTGATATCGAATAATCCTGTTTATGGCCTCCTGCCTGAAATGGAGGATACACTCCAGCCAGAGTAGGAAAAACAACCAGTTTAGCGGCTTCATGCCTTTTACCTATAAGTCCCAAAATTCTGGTATGGCCATTAGTCATGCTGACTGGGTCCAAGGTTAGAGATTACTGTATCCTAACAAGCTTTGCTCTGGGCTTTTACTCATCTCTAATTACAAACAATTTATAATCCTAAATAAATTTCTATTCTCTTTCGCTTCGCTCAGGAGTTAGATACAAAATCAGGGACAAAAAGTCTCTGCTTTCCATTTGATAAGGAATATTGGCAGTTGCCCTACCCTGGGCCAGATCACTGGTCTCTCTGGATGGCTGCTTTTGACATCAAGTGGTGGCAGCAGCTCTGGAGTTTAAGAGCAATGGTCACATGCAGATTGGCTTAAGGGCACCCATCACCCAAACTGATTCCAAATGTGTCCAGTGTTGCATGTAGTCAGCTTGCAAGTTACGGGTTTAAAAAATGGGTGGATTAGGGGGATTACTTTGAGCACATGGAAGAAAGTTGTTATTGTCATTAAATGTTGTTTTAAAAAAAGCTGGAAAGAGATTGTAACATCACTATGGGCAATCTAATTCATGCTGAAAGTTTGATAAATATATTTGGTTGAAGCTATTTTGACCACCTTTGGGAATATGTGCAAATCCCAGGTTGACAACATTGTGATGCTATAGGTAATACTTGTAAATAACCATGTCATATTTTTTGTTCTGTGCCTTTTGTGCCACAGCATGCCGAAATCAGTAATGTAAGAATAAATCAGAAATGATCCTGCTGGCATGGTATGAGGATTGACCTTCTTTCTTGGGACAGCTCATTAAAAAGCACAGAAGTTGCAATGGCATCCAAGGTAGACACACAATGTGCACTTCTTCAGGAAGTCACTGCAATCAGAAATATGGAGGGGCAAGCACTGCCTGTTAGATGTAAGCATTTGCTACAGGTGTGGGTTCTAAAAATTTTTACTACCGGTTCTGTGGACGTAGCTTATTTTGTGGGCATGGTTTGATGGTCATGTGATAAACAATTCTTTAAGATTTAGCAGAGGTACTGGTCTACCAGGCGTTTAACTGCTTGCAGAGCCGTACCTGTCTACCTATTTGTTTTTGGAGCGCACTGGTCTACTACCACACTGCCTTTTACTGCTGATCAGCTGTAGGGTGGCCCTTTGAAGCACGCAGCAAGAGTTTAAAATAGTTTTTTGCCGCTCTGCCACCACCGAGAGCATTGGAAACCGCTTTCAGGCAGCTTGGCCTCAATTGCCAATCTACCACCACCCAGTGGTTTACAAGGAGCGGATCAGTTCTAGCCGATTAGTTGGGAGGCTTCTTGGCTTCTCAATTTAAAGCTAAGGTGTCTTATTTTTTTTGTTTTTGTTTTTTGTTTTTTTTTTCTGGTCAAGTGAGCCCTGATTTTTTCCTTCTAGCCAATCAGCTGGGACTCGGGAGGCAGCAAATAAATTGGGAGTGGGGCCAGGCAGAGGTGGTATTTACCGGTTCTCCAAACTACTCAAAATTTCCACTACCGGTTTGCAAGAACCGGGGAGAACCGGTAGCAACCCACCACTGGTTTGCTATCTCCCAGCATTTGCTCTTTTGGGTCTATCTCCTTCTTCATCCTGGATGCCCTCTAGATATGCAGAGTTCAACTCCCAGAATGTTTCACCTTGCTTGGTTATTGTTGAGAATTCTGGGAGTTGAAGTCCATTATTTGGAGAGCCTCACAATTTAGGGAAACTGCTAAATTACATGGCCTATGGGGTATAAATATAGAAAACTTATGCAAATCTGTTTCAGTCTTCAGGTTTAACAAGACCTATCATCTCACTATAGCTGATTACAAACACTGGAAAATCTTGCATTTTAAATCAAGGGGATTATCCCTTCTCTCTTCAAAAGAACATGGGGAAGCTACTGTTTAACATATAATTAAAGTCCTTAATAGCAATAGCAATAGTAATAGCAGTAGCATTTAGATGTATATACCACTTCCTAGTGCTTTCCAGTACTCTCTAAGCAGAGTCAGTATATAGCCCCCAACAGTCTCGATCCTCGTTTTACTGACCTCAGAGGATGGAAGGTTGAGTCAACCTCTGAACCTTGAGCCAGTCAGGATCAAACTCCTGGCAGTAGGCATAGTTAGCCTGCAATTCTGCTTTCTAACCACTGCGCCACCATGGCTCCTTAATAATTAATAAAAGCCTCAGCTCCTTAATAAGAGCCTCAGATAGCTCAACCAGGTAGATAGCCTGTTATTAACATCCAGCTGTCTGCAATTACACCACTTCGAGGCTCAAGGTTGACTCAGCCTTCCATCCTTTCTAAGGTAGGTAAATTGAGGACCCAGTTTGTGGGGGCAATAAGCTGACTTTGTATAAAAAATATACAAAAGTATGAAGGCTATTGTTTAACGCCTTGTAAGCCGCCCTGAGTCTCCGGAGAAGGGCGGCATATAAATCTATTTTTTTAAAAAAAATAAAAAAATAGTTGTTAGTGAGCCATTTTCAAAACATAGCAACGTTTGGCATTAGTAAGATGCAACATACTTAAGCCAAACAGTTATTTAGTCTTACTTTCAGATTTAGTGACAATCTACACTTTTACTTTGCCTTTAGGTTATTAGTCAATTGCTACAGCAATTGCTCTACAGCAATTTATAGGAAGTAACTGTGTCTAGAATCCAATGGCTACTTACAGATGATTGATGAATGTCCAGGTTGAACTCAGCTCTGGATGACTTTGTAACATACTTCTTTTGGTAATAATGCTGGAAAGGTTTGTCACTGTCTTCTACTAAGGTGACGTTTACATCCTCCAGACTAGCATTTCCCCTGGGAATTCTTAACAGTCTCCTATCCCAATATTTCTCAAGCCAGATCTTTTGTTTTTTAACAAGGTTAACAAGATTTTAGTTGGGTTGATATAATTACCATTGATGGTAAAGATCTTTACCATACACAATAATCTTCTTTCTTCTTGCATCCCACCACTGACTATAATCCACTTCTTGTAACCCACGTTTCTTTACAATTAGCAATTCTAGACTTTGAAAAAATTACTGCTAATTTTCTTTCCCTCCTCTCGTGCATTTATTTTAGCTCTGGCAACATGTGAACATTGGAAAAGTTGATCGTCGTGCTCTCTTATAGTTTAGAAGTATCTGGATAGTGCAACTTAGCTAAAATATACCTGCTATATTTTCCCCATCTCTTAATTGTAAACTTAAAATGGATAATATGAGGATTTAACAAGATTATATTCTAGACTTTTACAAGCAATTCTGTAGAACCATGTTAGGCAATAATAAAGGTGAGTCACAATTTCTCTTTTCAAGAGGTAGATATAGTTGGCCTAGAACATCAGGCATGGTTAGTATTTCTCTTCTTTTTGGTGAACAGGGACATTCTGAAATATTGTTCGACGGATGGATGGGGTGGATGGGTGGATGGATGGGTGGATGGATGGATGGATGGATGGATGGATGGATGGATGGAAGAAAACAGGGGAAGATAATGGCCAGAATTCAAAGCAATTTCACATGTTAGATCTTACTCACTGATACAAAGTGCAGATGAAGAGCAATAGAGAGGGCTTTTATCTTTCAATAAGACAGGTTTCTTTCTCTTTTCCTCCTCCCTCCCATGAGTTGACACCTCAAGTAAAACATAAGTCTGGTACATTAGCACCATTTATTCCCTTGAGAATAGGACCTCTGTGCTCAGTTCTTCTTTACATGAATGCATATCCTCGTGGGAAGGGTGTTAGAAAAAAGGAATTTTCCACAATGTCTCAATGAGTCACTCCCCCGCCCCACTCCCCCCCACTCCTGGGAGGAAAGTCCAGCTTTTGGGCATGGGCTTTTGTGGTGCCCTTGTTGGGTTTCTACACAATAACCTATTTTTACCCACACTTGAAATACTTTCATTCTTGGTTCTTTTTCCCCTTAAATCACAGTGCTTGTCCTCCTGTTTTACGAATTAGCCCCTTATTTGCCTGAAAATCACAGCAGGCCACTAAGAAAATCACATGTATTTGGTTTATTTGATCCAACAAAGAAAACTGCATGAATAATAATGTGTTAAAATATAGTCTAAATTGCAAAAATATATAAATTGTGCTCTTTTTAAAAACGCAAATTTAACAGAAATACACTTTAGTAAACAGCATTTTCTATAAAGGAGCCTTAGGGAGTAGTGAAAGAACCATATCAACCTCTGAAAGCTTGTTCCTACTTTATTTCATTGTTCACTGTTTATTGCTTAATGTTCTGAGGAGTAAGGAATCCACCTTAAAGGAGAAGGAAGACAGAAAGACATAGCTCTCAAGTTATATATAAAAAACTAAAACATGCAAAGATAGAAACTCAGTGAGAAAACATTTTGACAGCTAAAATCATATCTAGTGCTTCTGCATAAGAATATCTTTGGCTTCAGAAAACAAGTGCCATATCTTGAATGAATTACACACACAAACACACGAATCATGGAATGGGAAGATAAATAGGATATACTGTATATATATTCATGTTCATATAATATGTGTAGAATAATTTGGTGTAGAATTAAAAAATGGGAATTTAGTCTCTAGAGGATCATGGAGATGAATGAACAGCTGTGAATTTGAAAGCCCAAAGTAGCCCCACCCTGGTTTTTCCCCTGAATTTTCACAGATACTCCACATTAATTTCCGATATTTTTGGCAACCAGAGTGAGAAGAGCTCCCAACTAACAGCAATAATTAAAGCTAATGTAGTAAGAACAGCAACTGTGTGGCTGTCTGGCATATTGTGTTCTTGTCAAGGAAACAAATAGAACAGAATATAATTCCAAGTTGTATGAAATGCCTTAAAAGTTATTCAAAGAGCAAAAAGAAACAAAAAAAAATTCAAGCCAGTCTCTTTTGATCTGGTGCCTGCATTAGATTTTGTTTGTATCCGTCCCACTTCTGGCCAATATTTGATACTGTAATCACTACACAAGAGGCAACACTTTGCAAGCCCAGATTTCTCCAGCATTATAACTTTAGCTGGAAGAAAAAAGGTGCTTTGATTTCTGCTAATTGTGCAGTCACAGAAACCTTCAGGAAAGCCTTATACAGTCCTTGACAATGAACCTCTCTATAAATATGTTCCAAGTTTATTTATAACTCAATTGGTTTTTGTTTTTTCTCGTTCACATCATTTTCTGACACTGAAATGGAACATTTCGATTTATCCCCAACTGATTATATTCTACTACATGGTTTCAGACTACTCCGTTGTAGTGAACAACTTGCGTTCATTTCTGTTGAACTGATTTTCCAACATTTCTTGTGATTGAAAAAATAACCCTCTCGGTCTCCACCCCTGACCAGTTCTCCAGGTAAGTAAACTGTACACGTTCACTTTTGAAACAAAAAGAAATAAGCAACAGACAGAAGCACAGACTTAGAAAGACAAACACAAAACATTATTCAAACTGGCAGTGGAATTTTCCTTTTATTGTTACACCCCAAGGGTGCCATCCTCAAGCAAGGCAACAAACTAAGAGACGGGCAAAACGCACCGTTCACAAACAACAAACAATATACAATATGGCTCCCATATCCCGCCCTCCCGCTCCCTATCCCACTACCAGCGCCCACACAATCTGCTTTGGGACCCAAAACCTGGAAACCAAAAACTATCATTCCTGATAAGAATCTTTCATCAGGTTGCTTATACTCTACAATGTAATTTTTTAAAAAAAATAAATCTGGAGAGTTGAAAGAAGAAACCAATCTGCCTAAACAATACAAAAGAAAAAAGCAAATTGACTCCCTTCCATTGGGAGATGCCAATGGCAGGAAAATGATCTTCCCAACCCTCTTCCTTATCTTGGAGATTAAGTTGTATATGAGGGAATGCCATGGTTATAGAGGAAATTTGGTACAAGGGAGAGGTGATATTAAGAAACCTTGAAGGGGAAATTTATTATTCTTGTCTACTAAGACAAGATGTATGAAACCACAAATCCAGCTGAGAAATGCTCAATTCATTTATTCACTGAAAAGGGATTTCAGTTTTATGATGGACGCTTCAGAACTATTGATAGCCCTTTTTACTATTACTAAGGTGAAGATTTAAGAATTTAATGTTAGGAGAAAAGAACTAGGAAAAGAGCAAGCAGGATATTTTTTTAACTTGGATCAGGCTGTCCAAAAAGAGGAGACTGAGATACATACTTTGACTTTTCTAAAGAAATCAAGCCTATGAGCATGTTTCCATCTTCTTGGAAGGGGAATACCAATAAAAATGAAAGCTACACATACACCCCATTACCCACGTGGATAAGAATATGGTCAGTTCCACAAAGATGCTCATATCTTTTATGCTCTCACCTGAACCTACTTCAGTAGTTGAGATCTTTACGTGCCTCAAAAATAATGGAAATGAAAGAGGTAAGGAATGAGGGATATGCAAATCAAATATAAGTAGGTGTACAATATAGATCTATTGATAGTTGTATTCATATCCTGCCTGCCCCAATCACCAGACTCATGGTTTTAATCCTGGCATAACCCTTTCAAAATGGTGGGGGGGGATCTTATTTTAATACCATGGCAATCAATAGCAATGGCAGTTCTTAGCCTCCAGATCTAACTTTAAGTACCATTGTGTTACACATTCTACTCTCAAAGTCGCTTTCTCATTCATTACAAATACATACATACATACACCCACACACAATATATGTGACAAATCCCCCAAAACATGAGGTAAATAAATTCAAATCGGTATCCGGGGAATCCCCCATACAGAAAGTTCAAAGAACCCACCATGAACTGTGGGGACAAAGACAGGAAGTGTCTTTCCCTCACCGCCTCCCCTCCCCCCGATCTCTGTTGATTCTAACCCCCAATAGAAACAGATCAGACGTAGAACAACCTCCCCAATGATGCAATTCACAAACAAAACTGGGACACACAGCTCAGCATTGATCTGGGAAGTCAGTTGATGCGATCTGACCCAGAGGGCTAGTTGGTGCTTCAACCGAAGCCCAGCTTGATCCAGCACACCCAGCTACAAGAGCAAAAACAGGGCTTGGCTTTGGAGACAGGCATGACCCAGGAGATTTATTGCCCCTATTTCACATTCAGTTCAAATACTAGCTGCAATTAATTCATTCTGCTCTCATCCACTCTGAAGTGGGCCGCAGAGATTTGGCATGCATTGACCCAGTTTGGAATGCATTCAAGAGAACAAATTTCCAATCTACTTCACTAAGGAGCAATAAGCAGGCCTCCTGCTCAACTACCTTGGGTGGGAATTATAGATGCAGCCTCTCAACAAAGAAGTTGTCAGGGAGTGAAGTACCAGACCGTCAGACAGCAGATACCATGACTCACACTGAGCCCATGACACAAAAGCAGCAGGGACATGACAACATGGAACCAGGCACCTAGCTGGGTAAGAAAGAAACAACAACGAGAGGGCTGGTTTCAATCTTCTGTACCTCTGAAACAAAGCCGTATTTTTGACTTGCGCATGATTCTGCCATTCCAAGCTGCCTGTTGCCCACATCTATCCTTTATTATTCATGGACAGAAGATGCAACTACATCCCAGAGAGGGCCCAAACCCAGCTTTTGAGATAAAGCTAAAGTAGCTACGGGTACTGAGGTTAATATAACCTCAGGCCTCAATAGGACACTCCTCCTCATGCTGAAGAGGAACACACAAACCTTCCCAGGTTTGTTTGCTTTTTATACGTCAGGTGCTGTGGGCCACATATGAGAGCGGGCTGGGAGTTCCTCATTTAAGCAAGCCCACTGCTGCATAGCCACAGCTGAGCCTTTTAAGAGGCCTACGGTACGAGGATGAAGGACAAAGCAGGCACAATGGAAGAGGGAGGAGCTTGATCCATGCACACGCTGCTATACTTGTCACTCCTCCCTTGGACAAAGTCCTTCCCCTTTCCTCTCACACTTTCAGTCCTTCTCCTGCATCAAACTCTCCTCTGTAATT
This sequence comes from Masticophis lateralis, assembly GCA_030761175.1. NCBI lineage: Eukaryota > Metazoa > Chordata > Lepidosauria > Squamata > Colubridae > Masticophis > Masticophis lateralis. The sequence goes on along the minus strand of JAUDYJ010000001.1, from coordinate 241,831,432 downwards.
CCCTGAGCTGTCAGCTCAGTAAGTACATTGTCTAGATAGTTGGGATCAGGGTAGCCGTGGCCCGTGAGATTGGACCCAAATTCCGTCTTGTGGTGAATCTCATTCCAGATGACTGTATCCGATTCCCCAGTGGTGCTTGAAGTGCCTATGGCAAAGATCAGCCTTCGATCCCAGGCCACCAACAGCAGTTTCAGCACCTGCCAGAGGAAATGGACGAATATTAGAAGAGTTGGGTATCCAAATGAGAAGGGGCTTACATCACCCAAGCAAAATCACTCACATTTTTTTTTCTACTGATGTTCTTGCAAACATTTGGATTCTGGTGCAAATTTACCCAATGGATATGGATAAATTCCACAAGCACATCTGTACAACTGAAATAACATTACAAGCACTAACAGAGGCTCCAAAATCTTTCCTGCTTCAAACTTTCTTCCAGTGTTTTACACAAAAAGAAGGGTTTTTTCCCCCTCTTCCAAAAGGGGAATACGCCTGATTACATCATGCACATTGAAAGGAGGATTCAATAGGGAAGATATTGAGGAGACCATGACATTTACTCACTGGCTTTGAATTATTTACTCAACTAGAAGCAAACTCTCCGTAGGCAAATTGGATCCTCTTCCCCAATGCTAAGAGATAATTACTCTCAGTTGTGGGTGGGAGAGGGATACATGTGTGCAAAGAGTTGAACTGCAATTTCCATCACCCTCAACTACTGTGTTGGTTAGAAATAACTAGAATACAACCCCTCTTTTCTTTCTAGGCCTCTATTTTCTTCATAGAGTGCAAAGCAACAAAAGCTACCGTTGTGTAAATTGCTCAGAAAAAAACTCTCTAATATCAGTCAATGACACACTTGTACCCTAGACAGAATACACTGTTTTTGGTAACTAGACCTGTTCCAAAGACACATTTTTTTATTATTTATTATAGTATTAAGATGTCTCCTACCTTTCTGCCTCTTTCGCTGTCTGGGAGGTAGCAGTGTCGAGGGAAACCCCGGGCAGTGAAACTCTTCCCAGGACTTGGATGCTCTGCTCCCTAGAAAGAACAGGAAATAATTATTTTTTCTAGGTAAAAGACAGTGCATGTCTAACGAAGACAACTATCATACAAATTAACTAAAATCTCTTTTTTGATGTGTCTAAAGAAAATTCAGCTTCAGCAGATGGCATTACCTCAATGAGACTGTAAGGTCTGAGAACTAAGTTGGCTTGGGGCTACATGGACTGGAGACTTCTAAGCAATGCTTTGGCTAGGCTGGGAAGCCAAAGTGATCTTGAAAGAAGCTGGTAGCTAAAGGTTTCTATATTGTTTCCCAGAAAATGGAAAGATATGACCGTGAGGTCACCAGGAGTACTTTGAAAGAAGATTCACTTTTTACAGAAAGTTTACAGGAGCAGGATTAAAAAAAAACCCAGTTAAAATCTAAATACCACATTGCCCACTATGGTCTTAGTTGCAACTGCAATCCTCTTAAGACCCCTGCCTAGGAATCTTACCTGTATTCCTGGTGGAATGTTGTAGATTATTCGGATAGTTTTACAGTCAAGGTGTCCTGGCAGTGAATGGGGGATGAGGTGATATTCCATTTTTCCAGGAGGCTGGGTGCCAGTCTTCACCCCATAGATGGTTTTGCAGGTCGGACACTGCAAGCTCCCATCCTAAAAGCAAAGAACATAAATAATAACACCAGCACAGAATAATATCAAGATGATATTAAGTAATTATACTACACTGTAAAATAACTTAGGTGGTAAAGGAGTACTAGAAAGGTAAGATCTCACTGTCCAGAATGCTTCATAACCTCATACATCCTCAATTTTTTAAAAAAAACTAGAAGTAGGTTAAGGAAGATTGAAGACAAGGTCTCTCCTATCTGTATTTGCATATTTAGCCCCTTTAATTTTAAAAAGGGAGAGAAAAGATGTTCCTTCAATAGTTAAGTCCACAGTCACAGGTCCAGCAATGTTCTGAACTCCAGGGAACAGTAGTGAAGCTGCTAAACTCTTGAAAATACTATTAAATGGAGACTTGGAGATGGGTGTCTTTCTGTTTACGGACCCCAAATGGGAGCTGGTGAATTCTGCAGTTTCAATTTAATTCTGAGTCAGGAAAAACCAGATTCTTCAATTAAATTATCAGTATTTCTCTTTGATTTGAGTAAATTATTGATTAATTTATTATTCATTGATTAATTTATTATTTATTATTGAGTAAATTATTGATTAAACTCACTACAATAGATCTAAACAGTAAACAAGCAAAAGCCATAATTTGATTCTTTGTCTAGTTTGTTCCTCTTAAAAAATGATAACTTTTATTGTCACTTTTTTCTATGAACATACTGGCGCACATTAAAAAATAAAATTCTGATGCCCGCTCTCAAAAGAAATACACACACAAATATATATACATGCACATATATATACATATGTTCTCTCTGTCTCTACACACACACAGAGGCATACATATATATATTAATCAAAAATAAAATGCATTTTTAATTTTAATCTTTTAATCAAGAATAAAATAAGCCAAGGTCTATAGTTTGTAGGATACATTAAGCTACAGCCAAAACAATGTAGGTTTAGTGGGATCTGTGATCCCACCCCCATGTACACGTGCTCGAAAATGGTGGTCAGGTTGAAAGTACATCTGTTAAGGTGGGGTTTTCTTGTTTTGTTTTCTTAAGAGTTTATTTTTGTTTGTTTAAAATCATATTTCTGTACAAGCATTAGAAATGTAACTATATTTTTAAAAATTTGGAAGATTTGGCAATGTAGTATAATGGGTATGACCCCTGAGTAAGCAAGGAAAAGCCAGATAACAGGGCATGAAAATGTCAGGCCTTGTAAATGGAGCAATCTTTTAGTACTTTATTGTAGAGAAGGAATGTAGATCAAGGGTGAAAGCAAACTTAAGGTACCATCCTTAAGATCTGGATTTATGTGATTATTTTATTGTTAATATGGATTGGGGGGGGTGTCCTCTCTAGACAAATGTAATTAATTATTTGTGTGTGATAATGTATATTTTTCTATACAATTCTTTGCAAATTTGTATTTGGTGTCTTGGTCTGGTTGGCTGGGAGCACAGTTTTGAAGTATTTTAATTTTTTTTTTAAATTTCAATTTCTATTGCTTTGGTTCATCTTTCCATGGATCACTTTTTTGCATGACAGAATGCAGTTAAGATGGAGGCTTTGTCATCAAATGGTTAAGTTAAGCTAAGCTAAGAGGCATCCTGTCTAAACACTGCCATATAACCAGAGACTGAGAATCTTGTTCTCTCAAACAATGCATTAATAATGAGATTTTTAGACTGATATACCATCACAGAATCATAACTCAATAAGAGGGGAAAATTAAAATACTATTTATTCGATGGCAATCATTAGAAATCATCCATGGGATTTCTAAGCGTGGAGAAATAATGCCACTTGTGTGATCCCAATTCAGAGAAACAATTCTTATTACAACGTTTTCTCAGATTAAAATACAGTAAGAATCAACAATACAATTAAATATAAGCAGCACAAAACACTTTTCCTATAGCATGTGCAACATTTCCTACAGGAAGTCAAATAAATTATGGTATGTATTTCCTTTATGAATATAATAAATTGGATTTGTTGAAGCTCCAACTTGTCCCTTGTGACTTCTTCCACTTTAAATGGAGAACAAAACACCACGATTGGCATGAAGTCACAGTAACCCCCAAAGGCCTTTATTTTAAAATATGAAGACTGCTAGCTATTCATCCTTGAATAAGGTTCGTGATTTACCCAGTCTTTCCCCAAAGAACAGCAATACACCACAACTCTGCCATCCTGTCCCAGGAACACACCTTATTTCCATTGTTGTACATGGCTACAAGGCAGTGAAGGTGATACATGTGACCACATTTGGACAGCTTGCCCACCAATTCTGGTTTGACGACTGGTTGAGGCCCTTTGTAGCCAGAGGGAGCAGAGAGGCGTTCCATGCAGATGGTACAGTCCTAAAGAGAAGCAGGAAATTTTTAGGTGAGAAAGCATCGGAATCCTTGGTCTACATACAGTGTTTCTTAACCTTGACAACTTGAAGATGTGTGGACTTCAACTCCCAGAATTCTCCAGCCATAATGCTGGCTGGGGAATTCTGGGAGTTGAAGTCCACTCATCTTCAAGCTGCCAAGGTTGAGAAGCAGTGGTCTATAGGAAGATTAAATTACACAGGTGTGAGTTGTTGCTATCTTACTGATCTTATTGGAAATAGATACATCTAAAAGAAGTTCATCTGCCTCTGCCATTCCCAACATTAAAATGAGAGGAAGCTACATATGGAAGTGAGGATACTGAACTGACTATTTAAGTCAGTATTATCTGCCTGATCTGCAGTGGTTCTTCTCCTCTCAGTCTCAGCAAAATTTCTCAAGACACTTTGGCCTTCGCTGTAAACCAAGGGCAAAATGGGAAAGGGGGGGGGGGGTTATTTTGTTAACCAAACCAATGGCAGTGTTGTGTGTGAACACAGTTAATGGTGGGTTCACATCACATACTAAACAAAGACCAAATTCATTGCACTTAAGCTTAATGCAATATAAATTTAGCCACTTTGGTATTCTGGGGAAACATCCACCAAAGAGATAAGCTACACAGCAATATATACAGTAGTTAATCAGCATACTGTACCACTAATAGTTACAGTTTAATTTTTGCCCTGAAATCTGCATACAAAGCATATCACTCTGCATCAGCAAATATTTCGCTACAGTTGGCTTCATTACACTTTCAGAAATAGATGCCCTATATAGAGAGAACCAGACTTACCTCATCTGGAGGATGGCGTACCTTCTGCAGGTATTTTTTCAAGACTTCCTCTGTAGTTTTACCTAGACATCATAACGAGAGAAGCAAACTGAGTATCTCTTTCCTGATAGCCATCAAGAAAACGGAAGACAGGGCAGGAAATGGAAAGCAGGGAGGAAGGGAGCAAAGCTTCCTAGTGCTTTGTTACAAGTTTTGAGAGAATTACAAAAGAGAGAGAGAAGGAAGGAGAGAGGGAGGGAGCAAATGCCATTCTGCAGCTTTGGGGCGCTTGGTTTTCTCCCCAAGCCTTTGGTTTTACATACAGGTAGACAGGTTGACTTATGATCACAATAGATCCAAAATTTCTGCTGTTAAACAAGATAGTTCTTAAGTGAGTTTTGACCCATTTTACAACCTTTCTTGCCACAGTTGTTAACTGAATCATTGCAGTGAAGTTAATAACATGGCCATTAAGCAGTTCTGGATTCCCCATTGATTTTGCTTGTAGAAAGTGGCAAAAACTGATACCATGACCCTGGGACACTGCAGCAATTGTAAATATGAGCCAATTCCCAAGCATCTGAATTTTGATCACATGACCACGTGGATGCTGCAACAGTCTTAAGTGTGAAAAATGATCATGTCACTTTTTTCAGTGCCGTTGTAACTTCAAAGGGTCAGTAAATGAATGCTTGTAGGTTGAAGACTACCTGTATTGGATCAATTCAGATGTTACTAAGTCAGTTAGTCTATGAAACATAACCACAGTCTGCCCAGACATTCAAACTATCAACTAGTATTTCTGAGTGATAAACCAGAATCAGAAGCTATGGCTTGAAGTATGTTGCACCCCACCTTACTTTAACTATGATACCAGGCAATCTTCTTCTTGTTCTTCCATATCAAAAGCACTTTGGTGCACTATGCTCAGTTGGAGGCTCCTTTCGTGTCCCAAGAAGTTGCTCACTGAAATGGTGCACCTATTTATCTACCAGTAGTCACCTATTTTCAAACTGCTGGATTGGCAGGAGCTGGAGCATGTGATGGGAGCTCATCCCGCCCTGCAGCAGCAATGGGTCTTGAACGCGAGCCTGCTGATTGTAAGCCCAGTGTCCTAATCTTGTGAGCCTCCACCCTCCTAAACTATGCAATGTCCTCATCAATAAATGTTAACTGAAGCTGCATCCATATGTAAGCCTGCATGATACATAGAGGCACGCTAAGTAGAAAGAAAATTAAAAGAAAACTTTTGCTGTGGGCTTCTTAACCAAGCTTCCCAATATCCTAACCTACAGCTCTGCTTTTTGCTATGAACAGCCATGGTGGCAGGGTTCAGAAAGAATGTGCTTGTTTTAACCTTAAATACCATATTTTTCAGAGTATAAGATGCACCTTTCCCCCCCAAAAAAGAGGGTGAAAATCTGGGTGCATTTTATACTCTGAATGTAGCCCTGCCCAGCCTCCCAAACAGAGATTTCAAAGGCTGAAAGAAGCCTCTGAAAGAAGCTTCAGAAAAAAAGCCTCAGAAAGGCTTTTATCTAAAATATTATGGCAAGCAACAAAAGAGGAATCAGTAAAGATCCTAACCAAACTATGCTAACAAATCTGGATAATGACACAATACCCAACAGATCACAAGAGGTTAATCTACATACCAGTACCAAAGAAAGGAGATTGAACAGAGTACAGATAGTCCTTCAGAATAAAAGCCTCTAAAAGAAGCTTCAGAAAAAAGCCTCCAAACAAAGCTTCAGAAAAAAAGCCTTTTTTCTGAAGCTCTGTTTCGGAGGCTTTCAAAGGCAGACAAAAAAAGTTTTTTCTGAAACAGAGTTTCACAAGTTTCAGAGGCAGAAAAAAAAGCAAGGCACAGAGCTCACAACCAAGGAACCTGTTGCTAAAATTCACCACTGGGAACAACTGATTGGGGTATTCCGGGAGGCCAATCCGCCCACCAATCAGCTTTTTTCTTATTTTCCTTCCCTAAGATGTGTCTTATATTCCAGTGCGTCTTATACCTCGAAAAATACGGTAGGCTAACAAACATATCTACAGCTCTAAAAAATTAAGAAACAACAAGAAGAATGGAGTTTAAATCATCACACCAACTTGCTCAGACTCCACAGTCAGTCAAAAATTACACCGCTCCCATGTAGGGGAGAGCCAGTTTGTCTTTCCTTCTGATGTTGCAATATACTTGAATGTGCCTCCAGATGAAAGGTGTCTGCAAACACCTTTTCAGTCTCAGCCGTTTCAAGCCTGACTTCTTTACATGATGGCCCTTGTCCTTTTAGCCTCCCTGCTGCTTTCAGGAGTATAATTCTGTGAAGGAGTATATAATACCCATAACCTTTGTGTGCAGCTCCACGGATGAGTGACTGAACTCTGCACTGAGGAGATAGCAAAGCTTATAGAAGAATCTCTCCTCATCGCCCTGAGGAAAAAGTGCCTTTATCTTCAATACATAAACAAACAAAGACTACAACAGATTAATCTGACAAAAAAATTAAACCGTATCCTGTCTTAAGAACAGGAAATATTTTGGGGCAGAGCACAGACAATGGAATCCTGTAGAACAGGGACATGTGATGCTTTCTTTCATGGTTATGTTTTTGCTCACTTTTTGATTTTTTTCCCCCCTAGATATGAGGCGCATCTCACAGGTGGAACAGCGTCACTTAATTAGTCAGGACCACAATTTCTCACTTTTTACATTCTTCTCCAGGATCTGTGAAGAATTCTAACCTAAACAAGGTTATTGCAGGAGTGAACAACTTAAAGTCTCAAGAGTTGCCTTGAACCTCTCTCTGTGGCCTTCAAAGCACTCTCCAACCACAGCAGTGAAAACTAGTCTGCTATTTGAGGCAAAAATAATGTTCAGGGAGTGAAGTAGAAGCCAAAAATAGTCTTAGCAGTTAAAAACCAAAGAAAAACCCCAAAATCTAGGAGGAGGACCAGAAAAATGGGGCTTCAACTATATGTGCCACATCTCTCCACTTGCTTTATATCAGTCTACCACTCTGCCCATCCTAAGCTCTTCTACAAAGTACTACCGTATTTTTTAGAGTATAAGACGTTCCGGAGTATAAGATGCACCTTATTTTGGGGGGAGGAAAATAAGAAAAAAAAATCTGTTTGAGAGGCTCTCTGCTAGCTCCGTTTGAGAGGGCGCAGAGGCAAAAAGGTGGGGGCCAATGGGTGGGTGGGGCTACATTCGGTGTATAAGACGCGCCTAAATTTTCACCCCCTTTTAGGGGGGAAAAGTGCATCTTATACTCTGAAAAATATGGTATATGGACACCAGCGCCTGAAACCCCCCCCCCCCCAGCTTTACAATATTAAAGGGCAGTACTATTGTACAACATTACCCTTCTAAAAGGTGAGAATTGTACAATTGGCTTCATTATTTTGCTATCAAATGTGATATGTGATCAAAGATGGAACTTGAAGTTGCATAATATCTACATATTACCCATCTCTAGTCATCCTTATCCCTGCTGTATGCAATTCTCTAAATACTTGATGAGACAACAGTACTCTGTATGTGCTCTCTTTGAGAAAGGTGGAAGCAAAGCAAAGAACAGAATGACCAGGAGCAAGATGACAAAAATCAATTAGAGCAGTGATGGGTACAGTGTTGGAAGATCTGAAGGGCCAAGCTGGGAACAGATCATCCTGAAGAAGGTCTAGCTATGTGGTTGCTCAGGGTGGATAAGGAAGGTGCTCACTCAACTGATAGCAGACTACAATGCACAATTGAAGCGTTAGCTCTTTATCATGAAAGGAGCATGGTTTTGTGACCTAGGCTCACTTAATCATTGCAAGACACAATTAGTCCCAAACAAACCTATTTTATTATAACAGCTGAGAATTACTTCATTCCCAGCTTAGTCCAAATTAATCCCAAAACAAGTCCTTCAGAAAAACTCCTTTGGGCTTATCACAAACCTTTATCTTCTTTGGCACCCTGCCAAAGGCCTTTCTTGACAAAGCCCCACAAAGTTCAGAAACAAGAACCGCCGACTAGAAACAGATTTCACAATGTTGGTTTCCTACAAAGAGCCCAAGAGCCTTTGCTGCTCTTTTAAGCCTTATGGGAGGGGCCAATCATCTCCTGGCCTTACTCCCGAGTCGTCCTTTTTGCTTATAACTGCTCTTGCCTTCTGGCAGCTCTGTGCATGTGTGCACTAGGAACAGGCTCCTCCTGTTCCTCTGCCTCTCTGCTATCCGCCTCTGGAGGCTCTGGAGTCTGTGCATCACTCCCAGATGGCCCTGGCCCCAACTCTGCCACTGACACAGAGCCCTTGTCTGGGCCTTCCTCAGAATCCAGGACTGGCCCATTGTCCTCCCCAGCCTCCTCACTGACCGGCTCCACTGCCAGCTCCGCAGGCTGCTGGTGGACCACAACACATGGTGAGTGAGTCTGCCCTTGTGGCCTTTTAACAAGGCTGGTGGGCCAACTCATGCGCTCACTCTAATTACAGTGATTCTATGTTCTTTATAGACACACAAGGGACAACAGGCTTCTAACACTTCTTTTACTCCATTGTCACCTGGAAGTAAGGCTTACTATTTGTCAAGCAGATGTGATGTACCTTGGGGAAAGGTCAATTTAAAAAGGAAAAGCCGCATACCAGAGAGAGTGTGCAATACATCATGCTCACTATGGCTGGCTGGGAAAGCATGAGGCAGTGGCGGAAGTGTGCAAATCATCTGTTGTGTTAGGTAATGCAGAAGAGTGTTTTGGAAGAACACTGATTGGATATCTGCCACTGTCCAACTATCACCGGATACAGAAATGCATGTGGATGGGATCGCAAAATGGAAGCAGGGAGGGAGCAGCGCAGGAGAACAAAACACATTAGATCAATGCCTGGGTGTTAGTTACAAGAAACCAGGAGAGAAGAGAAGGAAGAAAGGTCTATAGACAGAGGCCTGCAAAGACAGGAATATACTGTCACCCTCCAGAAGTAGCCAGCCAAAAATAATAGAGAATCAAAACCCCTGATCTCCCTCTGCCAAAAGTCATAAGCAGCCAGGGACACACTCAGGCAGAAAAGGAAGATGCAGATGTTTACCCAGCAAGCTTAACCTGTTTTTTTTTCCCAAGGTACAGCTGGCGCCACAAACTAGTGTATCTTTCAGTTTCTAACTTCAGTCAGCACAAAATCTGGTTTGGTATGATGTATGAATAAGTTACAGTGCACATTCTTTCTCTTTATGGGTTTGTATATTTTGGACACCTGCCCCTTCCAGTTATGCCATTCTAATGAGGTGAGGCAATAGGAAGAAACAGAGAAGCTCTCGTTCTTACCTTTCTTGGTCTGCTTTTTGGTAGTCTTACGGCAGGTATTGGAGATGCCAGGGATGGATTTAATATCACTCTTGCTGACTGGAGGGGGGTGCAGGACCAGCTTTGGAGGTCGAGTCAGACAGACAGGGAGACCTGCAGCACTCATAAGTATCCCTGTGATTCCTGACAGGAGAAAGAGGGTCCAAGCATTTGTAAACAGCCTATTACTTTGCTTTATTTCTGTCTTATGCTTGTGGGCTAGAATCTTGTTTCATCTGGGAGGCTATTTTACCCATTTATAGCAGGGTGGCTCTTTGCCAGTTCCAATTTTTTATAATGCTTTAAAGGAAACCAGAAAATTAAATAATCTCATTACAATGCCATATATCCTCTTCAAATGTTTGTCTAAAACGCCATGCTGGCCTCAGGGTTTGGCAAGCCAACTTCGAGGTTTTTAAAATCCAGACTTCTAAAACATGCATAACCATTATCAATATTTATTAACATTCACAACAATAATATGTTTGCGCTTAAACACATAGTTAAAATGAGCAATTTATTTTCTTTTAAAGTTGCACTCCCCCCCTATGGCAGGTGCACACTAGTTTTCTCAATACTTCTACCTTTTAGATGCATTGCGCTGTATATCTCTATCTATCTCCAAGCAACATGGGCATTGAACATCCCATCTTGTAGAATATTACCTATCACCTTCCTTTTTCTGTTCCTCACAACTTGTATCTTCATTCATGCACCTGCTCCATATCCCTCTTCCACTTCTTGAAAGAATAGAAATAATCGGCTCCCTTCCCCACCTTCCATCAGTGTATCTTGGGAAAACCCTGCAGAAGTCAGAGTTTCAAAATATCTTCCCACTTAAGGATCCCTTAGTTAGGTCAATCAAGAGCTATATAATTCCATAGGATTTTTGGTCCCCTTACCTGCTAGGGCAGGATTGACTGGGCTTGAGCCATTGAGATTTTTTACAGGAACTGTAGGGACACTATGAGGATAAAATACAGATTATTAGAGAAGGTTGGAAAATGAATCTGCATCTCTGTAAAAGCTGGAGCTTCCGAGAATTAATACATGGCAAGAGACTATGAACAGGTATCAAAGTAAACCTTGGATTCTCTGAAGGATGAAGTTGGAACACTATGGGAACAGAGAGGAATCCATTGTATCTTGTATGCATGCTACATAGAGGCTGTAGAGAAGTTTCCACCTATTCATTGATTACTGGATGTTTTCTTTAATATCCTAAAAGATACCAGGCCTAGACAATCTAGCCTGGCAGGTTACAACTCTGCCTTTGGTTGCTAGTAGCCTAAGGCACAAACATTCTCCCTTGCTGAGCTAGGAGACCTAGTCTGAGAAAGGCAAGCAAACAAATGGATCTTGAAAGAAGGGTAGGTAACAGTTTCCTATTGTTAATAGGCAATAGGAAAATCAGTGGTAGCATGTTACTCCTTAACATCTGTGCATAGGGACTGAGAAGATGGTTAGATGTATAGTGATCACCTTATTCCTGTCATGATCATTTCCCTGTCCAAATGAATTACAGGATGAGTTTTAGGGACCGTCAGGCCATGGGAACAATAGGAAATGATTTTTTTTAAAGAAAATATTTTCAGCATATTTTCTTCCTCCTATTCTTAAACTCAATGCTGAATTTCCCTAAGAGCTATACCTTCTGCAGTTCTAAAATTAGGATGGTATTATGTTACTAAAACATCCAGGTGAAATTTATACCAATTTGCTTTTTCATACATTTCATAGACACAGTCAGTCACTACTCTGATGCGACTCTCCAATGCCCAAATTCTGCCCATGCACTGATAACCAGATTGGCATTGACCGAACCTGTGAACAGTGGGATTGGCTGTCATCAGGCATGGACATGGCTACCAAATCTGATGGTTTTAATGGGGAACTAGATAAATAAAAGACTGAGCTCTCAACTGCAATTCACTGTGATGGCAATCTGAACCACAGACAACATACTTCAAATCTCGGCTTCTAGAGGGTGAAAGGAAAGCCACTGCTCTCCTATTCATTCTTGTGAGTTTCCTGAATCAAAATTGTTGGTCAGTGTTGGACTCAAAATGCTTGAGCTGATCTACTAAGACTTTTATTTAATCTTGAATATACTTTGAGAATGGAAGGAGTAGCAGATAACCATGTCAACATGTACAAATGAATACAGATGGAAGTATGCATAGAATGGCTTTCAAAAAATAGTTTTGGGTTTCTTTTGGAGAAAGACATGAACAAGATTCCTTGTCTACTCAAGGTGGAAAAAAAACTCTGCAGCATAAAATGGGACCACATTATGAAAAATACAGGTGGTCCTTGACTTACAACAATTCATTTAGTCACTGTTCAAAGTTACAACGGCACCAAAAAATGTGACCTATGACCATTTTTCACACAACCTTTTTAGTAGCTCCATGTTCATCTGATCAAAATTCAGATGCTTGGCAACTGGTTCGTATTTATGACCGTTGCTGTGTCCCAGGGTTATGTGATCCCTTTTTGTGACCTTCTGACAAGCAAAGTCAATGGGGAAGCCACATTCACTTAACATCCATGTTACTAACTTATCAACTGCAGTGATTCATTTAACAACTGTGGCAAGAAAGGTTGTAAAACAGGGCAAAACTCACTAAACAACAGAAATTTTGGGCTCAATTATGGTCATACGTTGAGGACTACCTGTAATATCATAGATCCACAAAACCTTTAGAAAAGCTTTCTTCATCTTTGTGTCATGCAGACAAACTTCTACAATTTAATCGATCAGTTTTGGAAAAAACCATTCTTAGAATGTGTCTGCATGCCATCTTTGGGGATCTTGTTTGCTCGCTGCACCACATAAACATTCCTGCAAAATCAAGTTTTACTTTCATGGAACATCCTCAATTTAAGTAGAAGCTATGTGCACCAATAAGCTGGACTAAGTCTGCCAGCTTTACAAGGCCAGCAGAAACCAACCCAATCCATAGAAGCCTGCATGACACTGGCCTACTCCAAAGCTTTTCGGAAAAAACTTGACATCAGCTTTCAAACAGAAGAAAGTATCACATTCCAGACACAAGTTCCTGCTTTCAAAAGTGAACAATCTTGAATTTACTCCTGAGTCAGAAGTGCAGCAATTATCAAGGCCTCTGGAATAGGCATAGATGGGAGATGTATGAGACAGAAAGGGCTGAGATATAGACAAAGTGGGGCACTTTTAAACTGGACAATAGTTGCTGTAGTTACAGATTAAGGAACTAGCTGGAGACAGAGAATCCTCTAATCTGAAGAGAGAGGCACGTCCCGCCCTCCCCATTCGCCTGCCTTCTCCTCATTCAGCTCTTTAGAAACCTTGGTTGTGTCTCCCAGTTATTCACAGGGCCTTTTGTTCTGGGGAAGCATCGCCTTGGCCCCTTCCTCCCTTCCTCTCTTCCATGGGAAAGTCTTTGAGAAGGGTCATGGGCAGAGGGGGGAGCAACCAGCAACAGACGGCTGATGGCAAAATCATACAAAAGAGAAGGAACACGCTAATTAGATGTCCAAGAAAGAGTGTTTTGGTCAAGGGAGGCCTAGCAGGAGGGGGATGCTGAGGATGGGGTACCTTCCAGATTGGGCAGCAGCCTGAAAAAAAAAATTGTATGGGCCTTTTGATAGGAACCTACCCCAAAGCTGAAGGGTAAAGAAGGAGAATGTTTCACTTCCTCATTAACATTCAAAAGGGGCTTTAAGGCTTCACCATTTTATGGTTCAAAGGGTCTGTGGGATTTGATGAACAGAGGAAGGGGGAATGATGGGGTAGCGTCAGTCAATGTCAGTCCCAGCTTTTCCTTAGGAATTTTCTATCCTGCTGGTATTTGGGCAGAGATATATTTACAAACAGCTTACTTCTGTTTAACCATCAAGAGTTTGTTGCTTCTTCAGAGCTCCCCAGTATATCCTATTTTTCTGATAAGTTCTGTCTCACAACATACAGCTAGTTTCCTCAGTAAGAAAATATCAGAAGCCACTTTTCTTTCTATTCCTAAAGCACCTGACATCTCACTCTTCAAAATTCTCCAAGCAGAATATCTCCATGGGCTCCTCCTCATAAACCTTGACAAAACTGAACCACACTTTATAATCTATACCAGGAGTCTCCAACCTTGGCAACTTTAAGACTTGTGGACTTCAACTCCCAGAGTTCCTCAGCCAGCAAAGTCTTGTGGACTTTGCTGCAGTGGGTTGCCCCCGGTTCTACAGAACCGGTAGTAAAACCGGTGGGAGGCTCCACCCACCGACCCCGATGTCATCAAAACGCTTCTGCGCATACGCAGAAGAGCGCAGCCCTGCTACGAACTGGTAGTAAAGGTAAGTAGAACCCACCCCTGCTTTGCTGGCTGAGGAACTCTGGAGTTGAAGTCCACAAGTTTTAAAGTTACCAAGGTTGGAGACCCCTGATCTATGCAATATGTTTCCTATGTTCAGATATTTAACTTGACTCAGAATCTGTCTGCATTAATTCCCTCAATACTCTCTCCAAATTTATTGCATTACATATTACCTGCATACTTCCACAGTCGCCCTAATCTATTAAAACAAGGGAGCACCAAATTGGAAAAGGCTCATCTGCAATATTCCAGGAAAAGAGGTGACCTTCCCATGGTCTAAATATGGATAAGGGAAAAACAATACTGGGCACACACTCCATGCCCCCATGTGAATAGAAAGGGGGACACGAAGATGTAGTATTAGGAGTGGTAAATGAGTACTTAAAGGCAATTTGGTGCAATGGTTAAGACACCAGCTAGAAGCAGGAGACTGTGAGTTCTAATCCTGCCTTAAGCTAACTGAGTGATCTTGGGCTAGTCATTCTTTCTCAGCCTTAGGAAGCAGCCAATGGCAAACCACTTGCAAAAATCTTGCCAAGAAAACTGCAGAGATTAGTCCAGGCTGCTGCCAGGAGTCAACACTGACTTGAAGGCCTAAGTAACAACAAAAATGAGTGCTTACCCTGAGGCAATGAGAACACGGGACTGTGCAATGGCCAGGCGCTGCAGATTGGTTCGGTTCAATGTATTAAGGCTGGCGCGTGTCACTTTGCCATTGGCATTAGGAGGACTGGCAGGGGAGTTGCTCATGGTGAGGGCAGGTGTGCTAACTGCCTGCCTTCGGCTCACTTGAGATGCGAGGGTCTTCAGAGAGCTACGCATGGTGGCTGTTCCATCTTGTGGCTTGTGAACCGATGCTGGTGTGGGGATTTTGGTGCTGCCAGAAAGGGAGACAGCTTTACGTGGTGGTGGAGGTTGAGGCTGCTGGCTAGCTGCAGCTCCAGTTCCTCCATTGCTCCCAACTCCCACTGTTGCCTTTATGCTCATGACAAGAAGGCATTGTGGACAAGTGCAAGCAGGAGCAGGAGGCACATTGGCTGCACCAGGGCTTGCTGGCCATGACTGAGATTTGGGCAAGGTGCCTGTGACCAGCGGGTAGACCATGTCAAGGCGGCGACGGACACGGCGCTTGCGTTGGGTCTGGCGGTTAATCTGCCCCATCGTGCTGAAGTCAATGATGTAGCAGAAGCCAATGGAAGTGAGATCAATCCAGGGGTGCTGCTTCTCATAGGCATGTTGGATGGTAATGCCCACCTCCATGTCGTAGGGGGTCCAGGTGCCGTTGTCGTTCTCCCACTCCCATACCACACCCTTGCCTGGGGCTGAGGAGGGGTCATAATAGCTGCGACGCACTGGGCGGATGGTCCCTGCAAAGGAAGAAATGGGAATGTCAAAAAAAAAAAAAGGCAACAAAGAAGATAACATTACATCAAGCACACTAGAAAATCACTCATAGGAAAGAAGTATGTCAGAGTTTTAGGCAACTAAGAGAAAAAAAATGTAGCACAGTAACAAACATCATGTGCTTTCACAGACATTTATCCCCTAAAGAGGCAACTAAACCAAATCCAATGTTTAAGCTCTGTTTAATCTGCTTCTCACATGACAGCCCAAATGCTATTATTTCCAAGTTTACAAGTTCATCATAGATGTGGAGTTATGCTGAAGATCCGTGCATAAACAGTGAAGGGAACAACAGAATTTCCTGGCAAATGAGTTTTGAGGACAAATATCAACAAAACTGAACTAGTTTACTGACTCAATTTCCTTTCCATACACCCTTTGGCTATGCAAAGGGACTTGCAGGATAGGCTTTTTTCTTCTCCCTTCCTTTGACTGCCATGACCTGGCTGAACATAAGACCACATAACTACGATTGAAAGTTTGAAATTGTGTTGCTACCATAACACTGAAAATGCACTCTGTCTGTATACAAGTTACCGTGTTTCCCTGAAAATAAAACCCTGTCTTATATTTTTTTGAACCCTGAAATAAGCGCTTGGCCTTATTTCCATGCACTCAAAAGCCCAATTGGGCTTATTATCAGGGGATGTCTTATTTTAGGGGAAACAGGGTAGTTAAAAATAAATTACCACTAATTATTATTTGAACCTTCCATACAGAACATGTCGTGATAATGCTAAGACTGAGGTGTGGAAGGAAAGGGAAATTTGGCTAAAGATCCCTCTCTCCCTAAAATCCTTCCCAGAGGAATGACGGAATGTTGCAGGATCCAATCTGAGTCAGTCACCAGGACCAGAGGTTTAGTATTCCAAGCTTTCAGACTCGTGCTGGAGCCCATCCTCAGGGAACTTCTCTCTCACCAGAATGTAAGAGAATGTCCCTATTGGGGTAATGGAACCCAGATTAATGCATGTTGTCTCCACACTTTTATTTCCCCATATACATATCATACACAGGTCTCACTGAGTGGTAATAGCTCCCTCACTTCTCCGCACATTTTTAAGTGGAACTAAACAGATGGTTTTCATCTTCCTGTCACATATTATTTGCTATTTTGCCAGCCCTTGCCTCTGCAACCCTCTGCCTCTCAATCCTCGTGTCTTCTTTATCTGCTCTCAATGACTGTTCATGCTAAAGAGCACTCTGGACCATCGGTGAAATTTTTTTTACTACCGGTTCTGTGGGTGTGGCTTGGTGGGCATGGTGTGGTGTGGCTTGGTGGGCGTGGCAGGGGGAGGATACTGCAAAATCCCCATTCCTACCCTACTCTGGGGCCAGCCAGAGGTGGTATTTGATGGTTCTCTGAACTACTCAAAATTTCCACTACCGATTCTCCAGGACCTGTCAGAACCTGCTGGATTTCACCCCTGCCCTGGACCCTTTGAAAGTTAAAAGAGAGTGATCCATGTTCAGTTCTCAGTGTTTCAGTCTCTTCAAATGAATAAACTGACACACACACACACACTTTAGGAACTGCTGAAATAAGGAGCAAAGCGTTGGAGGAGGAGAAAAAAATAAACATTGACAGAAAAATAAGGAAATTTATCTCCTGTCCCACCTATGAACCTTTTGCTAAATACAGTTTATTCCTCCTAGATAAAAATCACCTGGAGTGTCAAGTAAATAACCATTATTGGATAAAAATCATAACACTATTAATGCAAACTACTCAGAATTCTAGCATCAACTCTGGGCAGTCATGTTTATCTAACCAAAGGCCCCATCAGATGATCAGAGCCGGGATAATATAGAGATCACACCCAGTGGCAAATATTTATACAAGCCATAGGGGATAACCTCTGCACTGAAGTTCCAGGGCTGGAATTAACCCTTGGTCTCCCAAAACTATTTTGCCAGTGGCAAAGAATGGCAGAAAATTGGTTGCTTGCAGAAAATGTGTGCTCTTGATGTCTTCCAGACAATTGTAATGGTTTGGGTTTTTTTAGCTTCATTTCAAAATATCTAGCTTGCCATTCCTCTCCCCTGAAAGTTGGTTCAGAAGAATAGAGAAGTGCAATAGATTAATTACCATAAATAGTAGCAATGAAATCCTTGGCTATTATAGTAACAGATATATCTCAGGAGGTTTCAAATTCATTTTATATTTCAATAATTATACCCTGTAGTCCCCAGATAAGACAGAGGCAGCCTTCTGAAAATTCTGACCTATTTCATCCAGAAAACTAGCTAATGAGAATTCTAGCATTTTATCTATGCCTGTAGAGTCAGTTAATGGGTTTAAAGATAATCTGATTAGTTGCCTTCCGAAACCATAATCCACAGCCTTTGTATGTGAGAAGCGGACTATCCCAAGGAAGTGAAAACAGTTGCTAAGAAAAACACAATCTTGCTCCAGAATCCTGTTTTTTCCATGAATATTTTGGAACAAGATTCAGATTAAGAGAGCAATGCAGTTCCCTACCATCTCTGCTCTAACACAAATGCAGGGGCTAGGCACACATTTGCAAGAGGGAATTAGAAAGAAGGAAAAATACTTAACCCTAAATCTCAACCATTATTATGGAATATGTTGCTTGTATATTATATATATGTATATACAGGAAGTTCTCATTTAGCAACTCTCTCATTTAAAGACCATTTGCAATTACGAAGGGGTTGAAAAAGTAAGCTTACGATCAATCCTTGTATTTACAACTTTTGCAGGTTTGTAAAGCAAAGAAAAGCTGAAGATCATAAGCACAGTTGCAGTTTCACTTAGCAGCTGTCTTGATTAGTAATTGAGTTGCCAATCCCAACTGTGGTCACTAAACAAGGACTACTCATCTCTCTCTCTTTGCCTCAGACCTGTCTGTCTGTCTGTCTGTCTGTCTGTCTCCACCAACCTACCTATTCCTCTCCCCTACTTTCAAATCTATCCATCTATCTTGCACAGCTACAAATGCAGGATTTTGTGACATTGAATCATGGATGTACATAATAAAAATCTGCCGCCCAAAAGGCCACAGTCATAGCTCTGAAAATGGTAGGGGTATTTTTTAATTACAGAAGAACCCAAACAAATTCATCAATGAAACTGGAACTGCACATAAACAAGAGATTGTTACTAAACAGAATTAGAATCTTTAAGCACTAGGTGAGCATTAAGAACAATACTGCAGCAAAATTCAGTGAAGAAAATGAATTATAAGGTTGATATTTATAAGAGTCTGCCTAAAAATAGCTTCTTGGGGGGGGGGGGGGGGAGACCGGGCATGATCTAAACACAGAATTGGAAACCACACTTCAAGTGGCATTGAAGAGAACCAATAGATGCAAAACTTCAGAAGAGTTTGCAGATTGGGTTCAAAGTGAAGACTTGAATCATGGACCAATTCATGCATAATTATATCTGCTATCAGCTGCTGACCTGGGTGTGGTGGAAGCTGTTGTAGTTTGTATTGAAGAAAGAAGGGGAGGAAGAAAAAGTCATCCTGGTTAATGTTCCTCCTGCTTGGCAAGAATTCTTGTTACCCCTCTGATTCTAGAATTATCAAGGATTTTTTTTAACCCAGTCACTGGGGAATTTAGCAAATCAAAAAGAAAACAAAGTTGTAATTTTGGGGTTTGTCTATCTAGATTTGGGAAATCATCAATGAAGTGTCGGAGACAAAGAAGAAAACAAAGGATCTGCTTTTTTTCCTTTTCCTTCCTGGGTTGAAAAGAGGAAGAAGAAAATTCCTTAGCACAAAGCTAGTACAGGCAGTCCTCAACTTACGACCAGAATTGAACCTGAAATTTATGTTGCTAAGTGAGAAATTTGTTAAGTGAGTTTGTTCTATTTCACGATTTTTGTTGCCATGTTTGCTAAGTGAATCATCGCAGTTCTTAAATTTGTAACACGGTTGTTAAGTGAATCTGGTTTCCCCACTGACTTTGTCAATAGGCCGCAAAACGGGATCATACGACTCTGGGATGCTACAACCGTCATAAATATGAGTCAGTTGTCAAGCATCCAAATGTAAATCACGTGACCATAGGGATGTGGCACAGTTGTAAGTGTGAAAAATGGTCATAAGTCACTTTTTTCAGTGCCAGTCAGTAAATGAACTGTTATAAGTTGAGGACTATCCGTAACCATGGGGGGTGGGGGGAGAGAAACTTTAGCAGTATCATTGAGCAAGAGACTATTCAAGTCACATACAACACAATGTTGCAGGATATCTCAGAAGAATTCAACAAACACAATGAGTTTTTAACACACTACAATAGTTAGGGGATAAGGCATTTGTAAATCTGTCTCACGTGTAATTTGTTCCAGCCCTGTCTTTCCCTCTCACCCCCTCCCCATTTCATTCCAATTTAAATTCTAATCGGTTTAGCTATTCTGTGCACCCAGTGAAGTAATCTTCAGCTCCCAAAACATGCTTTTTAATAAAAATGTGTTAGTTGGAAAAGGTGCTACTAGATTCCTCCTAATTTGAGGGCACAATGGACTTTCCTCCTATATCCCTCAATGGCTATTCTACACAAATTGACATGGTTTTATTTGGCAACGTCAATGTTGCCTGACATTGATGACAAACTTGAATACTGGCATTACAGACTATTCCAATCAATCAAGGTTTAGTCTATTTCTTTCAAATTCAACATCAAGAAAATAAGTACTGTAAAAGTTGTAACTGCTTATAAATATAGTATAAAGCAGGGGTGAAATCCAAAGTTTTTCCTACTGGTTCTGTGGGCGTGGCTTGGTGGGTGTGGCAGGGGAAGGATATTGCAAAATCTCCATTCCCACCCCACTCCAGGGGAAGGATACTGCAAAATCTCTATTCCCTCCCTTCTTGGGGAAGGATATTGCAAAATCCCCATTCCCTCCCTTCTTGGGGGAAGGATACTGCAAAATCTCCATTCCCCCCCACCCCCACCCCGGGGCCAGCCAGTGTAGTATTTGCTGGTTCTCTGACCTACTCAAAATTTCCACTACCGGTTCTCCAGAACCTGTTAGAACCTGCTGGATTTCACCCTGCTATAAAGTACTATAAAGTTTATCCTTCCCTTAAACAGGAAGGCTCGAGTCAACATAGAGCTTCCTTGGTGATTACTTGGACAATTTTGCATGCAAAAATAGTAGAAAGAAGATGCATTAAAAGACCAAAGATAGTTGCAGAAGTTCACCTACATTGTTTGACTTGTGTCTTGCTGAATTTTAATAATGGAGAGGTTTCTCTTATTTCTTTGCTAAGCTGAAATGGAGCTCCTGTTTTCTACTGCAGGTTATCTTTACCGAAGTACCGTATGTAGAAACTTCCAAACACCATTCCCCTTTCTATCAATTCTCTGCTGCGTCTAGCCCCATGGTGTTATAATATCTGAAGGCACAAGTTTCTTCTGAAATTAAGCATGTCTCCTGGGGGGAATTCCAACATGGAAGAGGGGTAGAATATAAAATAATATATGCATATACATATACATTAAAAACCTCCACAAGCTGGACTACAAATTCCCCAAGAATTCAACTTGGGGAGAACAATAACTAGAGGGGATGTAATTTATGAGGGAGAATCAGCAAGTGATGAATTGATTAATCAGTCTTTCATCTCATCCATAAATTCATCTTCCAAATTGTGCTCCTCTATGTAATTTAAACACACACAGGTTAGGAACACAAATTTGCTGGAATAACAGGTCGTTCTTTCCACATTTACCCTGAGAAGCAAAAGCTGGCTTTCCCTGCTCTCGTCATGGGACTGGAAATATTTTGACAGCCCCCTGTTTGATTGGCAGCTGTTTTGCTGTCTCATCTTCTCAATCCCGATCCAAGGAATAAAAACTAAGGAAACAGTGATAATACAGTAGCTAACAGCTGCCAAGCTATTGCTTATTTTGATAACCATTTAACCCGGGATAGTCTATTGGGGTAACTCTTTGGAGTATAGTACATTTCTTGTCAAAATAACAAACATGAAAGGGTCTTGCTGCTAAGAACAAGAGTAAAAGAAAGGTTAACAAAATTCCTTCTGCAGCTAGTTTTACCTTCATGAGGTGCTAAGAAATGCCACAAAAAAGGCATTTCTTCAATGTATTCAATAAACCAAGCAGGGCAGGGGAAGATTTAAGATCACCATAAGCCCTCAATTATATGCAATTATTGCAACTGATCCCTTTGTTGTAACAGTGCTTCTTTTGCCTCAGTTCACTCAGTTTCAGTGTTCTAAGATCTCTGAAGAAAAGCAAACAGGCAGAAGGAGAGAATTCTAATGGTCTCGTGTTTATACCATATAATGACTTACTTTATAAAAAGTATAATCCGCCTTATTCCTAAGAGATCAGGTCTCAGGGAAGATCTTTAAACCTGTAGTTAAAAAGATGGCTTATTTACATGACAAAGCAAGGGACTATGGAGCTCCACCAATATAAGGTGGCAATGTTAAGACATTAATTAAATGATAGGTCTTGCTTTACCAACTGCCCGTCAGGCTAGATACCATATAGGTGCGTCTTATACACCGAATGTAGCCCCGCCCACCCACTGGCCCCCACCCTTTGGCCTGTGCCTTTGCTTGCAAGGTTACTTCCTTGCAAGCAAACAGCAAGAAAAAACAGTTCCTTTCAGCTTCAGCACAGCCTAATTAGCACAAGTTGATTGGATCGACCTCCCAACTCTCAGCTGATTTGCTCTCATCTGTTTTGCACAGGGCTCTGCTGCTTGCTGCAAAGAGGTAAATTGCTGGAGCAGATTTTTTTTTCCTTGTGCTAATCAAGCTATGCTGAAAATGAAAATGAAAGTAAAGCAGGCTATTTGCTGCAAGGTCGCAAAATGCTTTTTCTTCTTTTTCCTCACCAAAAAAGGTAGATGCAAACAATGGGAAATTTAGGGCAAAAGAGTTCAAGATTTTAAAACACAAAAGAAAAAAAGGAGAAAGAAAAAGGCAAAAATAAAAATGGAAAGGGAGGAAAAAAAAGAAATGAAAGAGAAAGATGTTATATATATTTAGAATTGAAATATGAATAGTAGTAAGAAATAAATGGGAAATCATGATTGTAAAAATGCAATGAATAATAATTGGAATATTTGCCTTGGTATTTTTGAAATCTAGACAATGATAAGTTTTTATTTTTTATTTTTTTTAGAAATATGAATAAGTATAAACTGTAACAATTGAAATACTTTTAATGGTATATGGTGGTGAAAGTAAAAAGGATTAAGCTGTAGCTTGGATAAGAGCTAGAACATTTTAAAATTTAATTAGGGAAATTGTAACGATTGAAATATTTTTAATTATATATTGTATGAAAGTAGAAATGATTAAGTGTGATTTGGAGGATTATATGGGCAAAACTTGAAAGAGGCAGTGGTGAGACCCCTCCTCAAGAAACTTGCCTTGGATCCAACTATACTGGATAATTTTCGTCCGGTCTCCAACCTTCACTTTGTCACGAAGGTTGTTGAGAGTGTGGTGTCATGGCAGCTCCCATTGGCCCTGGAGGATACAAATTACCTGGATTCGTACCAATCGGGTTTCAAGCCGGGGTACAGCACGGAGACGGCATAGGTTGCGCTGGTGGATGATCTTTGGAGGGCTCGGGACAGGAGATTATCCTCGGTTCTGGTCCTCTTGGATCTTTCTGCGGCCTTTGATACCATCAACCATGGTATCCTGCTGCAACGGCTCGAGGGACTGGGAGTGGGAGACACCGTTCTACGGTGGTTCTCCTCCTATCTCTCGGGCGATATGCAAGCGGTGTTGGCCAGGGGAGCAGAGGTCGACTATGAGGTCGCTCACTTGTGGGATGCCTCAGGGATGGGTCCTCTCACCTCTCCTGTTCAACATCTATATGAAGCCGCTTGGGAAGATCATCCATGGTTTTGGGGTGCAATATCATCAGTATGCTGATGATACCCAGCTTTTTATATCCACCCCAAACCAGCCCAGTGATGCCCTCGATGTGATGTCCCACTGCCTGGAAGCGGTACGGACCTGGATGGGGAGGAACAAGGCTTTGACTCAACCCTGCCAAGACTGAGTGGCTATGGGTACCGGCATCTGGGTCTGATCGAGATATTCCATCGTTGACCATTGGGGGTGAGGTGTTACCCCCTGTGAATAGGGCTCGCAACTTGCATGTCTGCCTGGATTCAAGGTTGTCTCTGGAAGATCATGTGATGACCGTGACCAGGGGGGCATTCGCACAGGTTCGCCTGGTGCGCCAGTTGCGGCCTTACTTGGACCAAGATGCCATACGCACTGTTACTCATGCACTGGTCACCTCCCGTCTTGACTACTGCAACGCTCTCTACCTAGGGCTGCCCTTGAAAACCACTCAAAGGCTTCAGCTGGTGCAAAATGCGGCTGCGCGGGTTGTGATGGGAGCGTCCCGACACTCCCATGTTACACCCCTCCTGTGCGACCTGCATTGGTTACCGGTTGCCCTTCGGGTGAAGTTCAAGGTGCTGGTTATCACCTACAAAGCCCTTCATGGCCTAGGCCCAGGACCCCCTGCAGCCAGTGACAATCCCCAATTGCCCAGTGCGTTCCCACAGACACGGCCTCTTCAGGGTGCCTTCGGCCAGACCATGTCGGCTGGCGACTCCCAGGGGAAGAGCTTTCTCTGTGGGTGCACCCATCCTCTGGAACCAATTTCCTTTGGAGCTCTGGATGGCTCCTGACCTTCGCTCGTTCCGCCGTGATTTGAAGACCTGGTTGTTTCACAGTTTGGACTGACGGGGATTTCTTAATTAATTTTAATTGTTTTAAATTCAAATTTTTAAATTTTACTGTTTTAATGAGGGATTATGCATTTTTATTGTTGTAAGCCGCCCCGAGTCCTCGAAGATGCGTCTTATAGTCCGAAAAACACGGTACTTTCTTTCTCACCCAGCTCTTTTTCCAGCACCAAAGTTAAGCTGGAAAGGACAGCCTGGATATGGGAAATTGGAAAGGGGTGTGTGTGATATTCTACTGTGCAATTACAAAAACTGTTTTGTATTTGACACCAGCCCCTCCTTCAACATTAATTTAATAACCTCCTACACTCTATCTCTCATCCCAGTGAACACAGAAATGGGTACCTCAGAGTCTGTTTCTGCAAGGTTCAACAGAAGCTAAACCTGCCTATTGGACCAACACCCCTCAACATCCCAAATTATTCTTCAATATTTTGAAGACTGTGGAAGTACAATGATGTGTACTCAGAATTTCTCAAGAAATAAGGCATTTCCTTATTCGGTCAAACAAAATTCAATGTAAAATTTCCAGACAATATGTGATCTGTCCCCCTCTACAGATACCCACAAAAACACAGCCAGTCGAGGGTTAAAGAAGCACTTGGCACACTCCACAGTTCTTATCTCTAACTTGGCAGCGATATGCACACCGTCTGCCAAGGGCTTTAATAGTTCACAGAAAGAAAATCACCTACGTAGCTTTGCCAAAATCCGTTCTTTTAGCTCCAAAGACTACTAGATTGAATTTTTGTTCATCACAGAGATCATTAACCACCACCCTGTCTTATATAGTCTCTGGGTGTGGTCCAGTGACTCATTGGTCCTGTGACTCAAGTCCAGTGACTCAGGTCTATTCCCTCGTGCGTCTCCGCAGCTGCTGTAAGCGCTTATCTCGCCTTCTTTGCCGTGCGTCCAGGAATGACGTCTCTCCCTCACTCTCATCTGAGACACCTGTTTCCCCACTACTTTG
Source organism: Masticophis lateralis (assembly GCA_030761175.1). Taxonomy (NCBI): domain Eukaryota; kingdom Metazoa; phylum Chordata; class Lepidosauria; order Squamata; family Colubridae; genus Masticophis; species Masticophis lateralis. The sequence goes on along the minus strand of JAUDYJ010000001.1, from coordinate 241,805,863 downwards.
CTCTCTTTCAGCTGGCACCTGAGACGGTGCCAGAGGGGGGGGGGGCTGGGAGATCTGGCTGGCTCCTCTTCCTCATGCTCAGAGCTTCCTTCCTCCAATGGGATAGGCTCAGAGGACGGGGCCACAACAATATGTACTTACATGGGTAAAGGACAGTAAGAGACAAAACGGAAATGTAATTTCAGTGGTGTGATGAGGTGAAGGCAGTTTATGAATCTTGACTGGTCTTCATAATATAAGTGGTAGCTAAACTGTGGTACTGACCAAGGACACAGGCGATTGTACAGAAGTCTCATTAACTTTGATACAAGACATATGTAACTGACAGCTATAGATAACTGAGATTATGTGAAGAATGCAAACTACTGGCATCTTTTAAATGTATATTCAATTCTATTAACTTTGTTTATAACTGCAGTTCCAGAAAAATAAATATTCTGATCAGGGGCATTCTCTGCAAAAGAAATATTCTAAACAGAGAATGCCTATTTACTGAAGCACATTTTCACTAGAAAATATGATAGGCGATTCTTGCTTATATAGTTAGAATGAACAGGAAGTTGGCAAGTTCCCCAGAAGAGAGTTATTCAGAGAAGAGCACTAGGAAATAATTGGCTTGTGTACATTATGACCTATATTTACCAATGCCTTAACTGGAACCAAGAAGAAGGGGAAATAAATCAATTAAAAGGTCAACATCTCTGCTGTAAAACATTTAATGCTGACTACTTAGCATTGAAAAATGTTACGCCTAAATTATATTTTCCCCCTTCTTGATTGTTAAAGTAGTACTGCTTTCCACTGCAAAAAGATTCACACACATACCAACAAATATTCCATGAAGACTGATCCACAGGCTTCATGCTCCAGGCTAGCAACTACCCTGATGAGCTGGATAGCAAAGACATTATTGCAACAACACACTCACTTTTTCGTTTTGTTCCTGCAAAACCTGTTTCTGCAAAACCAACACCCGGTACCCTTTATGTAAAAGACTCTGTGCATCCATAGCTTCAAGTACACACACAACCAAAGATGATGATTGCCTTTGTCCATTCAAGTGTATATGAAGGCCACTTTAGCTAAAAACAGGTTGACAGCATTAAACGAGAATGTGTGGAGTAGGACAGTGTCAGTCACACCATGCTAACCAACAGATGTGACTGCTTCATTAGACTTAGAAACGCAATGTCATATACTTGTAATCTCTGCAATGAAGGAAGGAATTGATGCCCTAAATATCCCTAGTGGACTAGCAGTAGAGAGAAAATGATCCGATCTGTAAATCATCAATGTAGAAACTGGGTTTCTACATTGAAAGAAAGGTGTCTCTTAAGCGATTCTTGCTATAGCTGGGAAATTGTGACAGAGATATGCCTTAAACCTACAAATCCACCTATATTCTAATATTAGTAAGTACTATAAGCAATTTGTGACTGGAAAACACCGTGCCTAGCAAATTGTATTCTAAATTGGAGGCAATTTAACCAGCCACAAAAGCCATCTTAGTTTACCCTGATTATTTTGCAGCTTTGTGCATTCATGTACATTTTCTCTGAGCTAATTTGTATGCGTATCTCTAGGCAGGGTGATTTAGACAGCTGTTCATGACTTCAGCTTATTAAATTACTCAGATCCAAAGCTTTGATCAGATTGCCTCTTGACTTGTCAAACAGTGAGTATCTAGCCGTCTAAAGGTTGGTGAGAAGGGGGACTGACATCCCCAGTCTTAAATTACCTGTCTTCCAAGATGATATTAATATGAAGCTAAAAAGGGTACAGAACGAATTTCACAGCAAAAACACGTCTAAAACCTATTCTTAAAATGAGAAGAATTTGATTAAAATGTTAAAGCAATGTCAACATTTGCCATCCCCAAACTTAGCCATAAGCAACACAAATACTGAATGATTTTCAGAGGTGTAACTCCAAATAAAAGTAGAACTGTTGATCTATGTTGGAGTCCCATTTTGTTAAAAACAGAAAGACAGGTTTCAGAACTTACATCTGTGTTACAGATTAATGGAACTCCACTAACTACCAGTAAATAGAACTAGTTGCAGATAACTGAAGAGTATGAATTAGCAGTGATCAAACAATAGGGAAACAGTAAACCTGGAAAATTAAATTTGTTTATTTAGATCTGAATTGCATGAAATACTTTATGTCATAGCCATGTGCAAAATTCAGTTCAAAACAACAAGGCTCTTGTAATTAGTCCTTATTCCATGAAAAAAAAATCTTGAAAAATATATTGCTAAGAAGGCTGAAATACAAAGTAATATATGGATCTATTATATTAAACTTTGTACAATTCAATATTTCTTCATAACGACACTTGAGAGGTGAATTGGGCTGAAGAGAATGACTGGTCCAAAGTCAGCCAGCCAGCTTCTATGTCCAAAGATCAACAGAACTCCAGGGCTCCTGTTTCCATCTAGCTCCTTAACTATTACTGCAAATTGGCTCTCAATGTAGACAATCAGTTTTCTACTAATTAACACTTGGATATTTCTAACTCTACCCCATTTCTAATCTCTGGAAAAAAAATCCTTCTTTCATTAGGTTTAACTAAATAAAATCTCATCAAAAATGTTCCTGGGAAATTAGGAAGGAAAGCTGATTTTTAAGAAACAGGCATTACGATGGGAAAACCTACTGCAAGCCAAGCCACTACACAGACCCCATAATTGATTATAATCCATCACGAGGATGAAACCAGCAGATTTGGGGGTGGAAGAAAAGGACATAGGAATCTCTGCATCTCCCCTCTCCCACTTCATCCATCAGTTGTGGGAAAATCCTCCCTCCCTGCCTAACTCTGAGACAGGCCATCAGCCATTCAAGAAGGAAAAAGAAAAGGGACAATAGCTATTGAGACCCTGCCAGGGTCATGGCCTCTTTACCATCAGAACTCCTTAATGACCCCAAACAACAACATTCATAGCAACTGGGGAAAGAGAAGAGGGAAGTTGCCCAGAACAATAGTTCATTCAGCAAGGCAACTTGGGTGTAAGGAGTCTTCAGCCCATCTTCCCCAAGGTGGCCTCACAGCATTCTAGCTTTAAAGGGCCCTGGGAGATCCTTTCTGTTAAGAAGGTTTGCTGATATCCTTAAGGAACTGAATTTCTGCATTCATCCCAGTTAGGATCTAGCCTATGCTATATTCACATACATAATTACTCCACTTCTAATGGGTGTTTAATGCTGTTTCATGCCTGTTATGACTGAAAGGGGTTTAAGAAAGGAGGGAAAAACACTTCAATTAAGGGTACATTTCTCACCAAGTTTAGTTTAGGCAAATGTCATCAGACAGTCTTGAGTTTATCAAGGCAAGAAACAATGCTTCATAGAAGGGAGTGGGTTGAAGGAGAAGGGAGAAGATTGCCTCTGCATGCTGGCTCTGCATGCTGTGTTCATATGAGACATGTGGAATATGTAGAAGTTTGTTTTTTCACTCAGTATCTATCCTGTAAGCACAAATTACAGGAAATCATGCATGATTCTAGACCTTGTCAGCATATGAAGCATAAGATAGATCTAAGATGTAGAATAAAAGCACTGATTTGCATAGTTGACTAGGAGATCACAACTATTTTGGAGTAATACATTAGCTTTACCTCTAAATAAAGGTCATGGTTCTCTTAAATTTAAATTTGGCAATAGGTAAAACTCTAGACCCAATAGATGAAAATTCTTTCCTTTTTCATTTCTCCATGCAAATGAATGGTCCTCCTAACTCTGGGGACCCCTAAGCTTGATGGCAACATGTTGGTGTTGGTATTCTTTTCAGTCTTTCATTTTGCAAGAGCAAAGCAAACATTAATCTCGGCCTGTCTCAGGGCTGACAAAGGGTTTAATAGACAGAGCTGCAGCCAGTCCCACTTTCTTTCTTGACCCAGTGGCTCTATTGCCAAGATGGGACGACATCAGACTTCAAAATAAGTTTGATTTGGGCTCAACAAATTCAGCTGAGAAAATGGAAGGACGGGCAGACCCATTGCTGATCACTGTGGCAACCACTAGATAAGGAGGGAATATATGGACAAAGCTTTTATTCGGGGAATGGGTTTAAGAAAGGGGTCGGCAGCAAATAGATCTATAATACCTCCACACAGACAAGGATTCGCTGTGCATGTTAATTATTCTTTCAGGGGAAGAAAAGCCCCTCTGCTCAGTGCAATCTTTAGAGTTTTTTCCCCAAGGGAGGACTCCTGCAACAGCCTTCCAATCATGAAGTAAGCCCAATTGGGCAATGGAATATTTGGAATGCTAGCTGGTATGTATAACATACATCTATTCAAAAATGCAGCCATCCACAACCAAAGTCTGGACAGAGGATGAACCACTTATGTCAGTAATTGCTGTCCATCAAATTCTCTCTTCAACAGAGGAGCAAAAGAAGAGCAGGGCAGTGTCACAAAACTTATTTCTGCTAAGAAAACAAGAATTAGTTTTATATGCCTTTTTTTACCCAATCCCTCCCCAAGCCACTCTCCTGAAACTTATCTGATATGATCCAATTAAACAGATCAGTAGTAGCACTACCAAAACCTCCCAAATATTTCAAATGCACAGAGTAACAACAAGACTTGGATGGTGTCAAGCATCAGTATTTTTTTAGAAGTAGGTAAATTAGGTAAGGTTTTTTTTTAAAAAAACATTATCTACAGTAACTTCATATTAAGGTCACCACATATCAGAAAAAATAACAGGGAGTGTCTACCTCAGTCAGACACATCATATGTATTGGTAGTCAGAACAAAATAATATGTACCAGGAAAAATAAATGGCTACCTGTAAACATCTTACTCTATAGGTATACAGTAATACTAATGAAATTCTTGTTCAATGCCTTCAGAACTTTTCATACAAATTTTCTTATTAATTTTTCTGTTTTTTAAAAAAGTAGACCAGTGTCGCATCCCATAGTATGGGGAAAGCAGACTGATGTACAATGTCCTTAAATTTACACTACAGGTAGTCCTCAACTTACAACAGTTTGTTTAGGGATTATTCAAAGTTACAATGACACTGAAAAGCAATTTAGGATCGTTTTTCATGTTTAGGATCGTTGCAGCATCCCCAAAGTCACATGATCAATATTCAGACATTTGGCAACTGGTTCATATTTATGATGGTTGCAGTGTCCTGGGATCATGTGACCACATTTTGTAATCTTTTGCTAGGCAAAGTAAATAGGGAAAGCCAGATTTGCTTACAATCTTGTTACTAACTTAACAGCTGCAGTGATTCACTCAACAACGGTGGCAAGAAAGGGTGTAAAATGGGGCAAAAGTTACTGAACAAATGTGCCACTTAGCCACAGAAAATTTGGGTTCAATTATGGTCATAGGTTGATGTCTACCTATATAAGAACTTCAAAATTAATTTACATTAACATTTCCACAACTGATACCAACAAGGAGCACTAAAGACACTGAAGCAAATTAAGAAAGAAAACCTGCCTAATATTTTAAAAGAAATAAATGGCATGGTAGAAGCAACATGTGCTAAATGCTTCTCTTAAAAATAGCACAGAAGATAGCAATCTTCTTCTCTTTGTCAAGGAATTTTGTCTGAACACTCAAGATGGCCTTTGGTGGGCAGACACAGAAGAGTCTAAAACTATTCCATTTTTGCTGAGTTCTGAATCAGTAATACCGTTTCCCCGAAAATAAGACATCTCCTGATAATAAGTCCAATCGGGCTTTTGAGCGAATGCGCTAAAATAAGCCTCCTGCTGAAAATAAGCCCCCACCCAAAAATATTTAAACGCAGAGCTGGAAATCAGGTAAGACAGCAAAAGGAGCCCCATCTTGCCCCAAAATAATAAGACCTCCCTGAAAATAAGGCCAAACACTTATTTCGGGGTTCAAAAAAATATAAGATAGGGTCTTATTTTTGGGGAAACACAGTAGCCACCCAATTTCTTAATCAACCAGAGAACAAACTCTTCATCAACCACATTATACCACATTATACCAGAGTCAGAATCTGAGTGGGGAATGTGTAAGCATTTATATTCCAGACAGCAATGGCGCCACAAAACTTACCAAACACACCAACAGCTGCTAAGTCTGCTGGGCGTGTATAATGCTTTAATTCAAGGGTGGCAACGAGGGCCTACGTAAGTTCTCCCCATGTTTATTTCTATAGCCTCTCGAACCCCCATTCCCAGGGTGGGACTACTGAAATTCAACAGTAAAATTATTTATGGTTGCCTGATTTTTCACTTTTTTTCAAAACATAGTCAAGGACTGACACTGGTGTGCAAAATTCCACCCCCAAATTCACCCGTGTCCACTCAAGTACCTTTATTGTGAAACTGCCTATGACTCAGAAGCTGAACAATTACTTCCAAAGTTCAGCTCCTGACTGCCCGAAGATTCACATGTTTATGGTTTAACTGCATACCAAACATGACTTTTGTGTAAAAACAACTAAAATGTGTCATTACACAGGTGGTTGTGGAAGCTGCTCCCAAAATTTGGGATAGCAAGGGAATCATGAAAAATAAAAGCCTTCTGGATAGTAGAAGGGGTGGAACTGAAGGAACAAAGACCCAGCTCATAAGAATGCACCTCCTCAAGTCCACTATGTTCAGGCAGAGAGACCTGTCCCTGAGTGACAGCAGGATTTGTGGCACATAAATGGAGACTAAAATCTTCAGGACCTTGAAGATTTCAACAGATGGGTTCTACAAGATCAGAGCCTTAGTTGTGTTCAGAAAAGACTGTGAAAAGTGTTTCCTTTAAGAGTATGTTTTCTCCTCAAGACTAATATCTGTTGTTTAAACCAACTAATCAATATTGGGTGGAGTCATATTGCTCTTTGTGTTGATTTTATTGAAGCTGTACAGAGAATTATAAGAAATTAAAAATATACCTGTGGTTAGGCCCATCTGCTTAAAATATCCAAAAACTATGATTTTTTTTGAACAAAGCCACTCAAAAATAATCCATCTGGCTTTTCTACAATTTCCTTCTTTAACTTCAATATTGATCATCCATATTTAATGTATTAAAATATTTTTCAGTTGTATTAAGTATATTAATAAAATTGTCTTACTGCATTAATTCTATAATAAAATAATATTTTATTAATATTTTCCATGTTCTTTTTGCACTTTTGTTCTATTTTTTGAGAGGACAAAACCTTTTTATTTCGTTAGCATCCTAGTTTTTACTATTCAATATCTTTTTTGACACTACAAAAGACCCTGAAAAATCTGAGTGTGTTTCTTTTTCAAAATCAAGAAGACTTTGTAAGTCTTCTTCTATAGAGATGCTCACACCCAATTCCATAAACCAAGTCTAAACCCAGAAGCAGGATATTTAGTGCTCCTGCTTCAGGATTCCAGGTAGCTGGCCTAGAACATCTTTGACTGACCAGCATGGATGCTATCTGCAGATTGCTCTTAGTTCTTTGATTTAATCCTTTGGTAATATTCTATAATCTTAGATAATGGAATTGGTTCTACCTCTTCTGCACTACAGATAGATGCAAGGAATTTATTCAAGGCTGTGCAATTTTACTGTATTTCTTTAATGCACCATTAACTTTAACTCATCTAGAGATCCATTTGTCTCATTAGTTGCTTAAAAGACTTCTGTGGCTCACCCTAATTGTTCCTTGGTCCTTGAACCTATTTAGTTTTGCATTCCCCACTTCACTGCCTCCAACTAAATTGACCAAGACATAAGTTTAGACAAAATGAACTTTTGAAAGGCAGTGAGGAGGTTCTTACTATCTCACAATGTGGCTGAGCACAGGAGCTGCACTTATAGAGATAATAATGAATCACTTTGAGAATTTATATTAATTCACCTTTGTTGCAACATTCCAGACACTGGGAGGTATGGGATTAACAGGACTATAAGCACCAATTTTGGAATAGTCTATCAAGCTATCAGGATATTTGTAGTGGAAAAACCTGAAAGAGGGGTAAAAGGAACCATTTATGACATTGAACAGCCCCCTCTCACCCCCATATGCACTCACCCATATATGACCCTGTAGGTACAGCTACCCCCAAAGAGGCTCGGTGGCTTTCAGAAAGAGTGCTAATGACCAGATGACTGCAAAGAAATATGATCCTTCCATTCCCTTCCATCCTATCAGAACCAATCCTTCCATCGCCCCACCATCCTGCCAGAACCAATGAAGCTTCTTAGATGAGAAGGGAAACACCTTCAAGAAAAAATAGCTGCCTTTTGAAAAAGCACCTTTGAGACAACTATGACCTAGATCAGGGGTCTCCAATCTTAGAAACTTTAAGACTTGTGGACGTCAACTCCCAGAGCTTTGCTGGCTGAGGAACTCTGGGAGTTGAAGTCCACAAGTGTTAAAGTTGCCAAGGTTGGAGACCCCTGATCAGTGGTGAAATCTAAAATTTGTTACTACCGGTTCTGTGGGCGTGGCTTGGGGGGGGGTAATGTGACTGGGTGGGTGTGGCCATTTTTCTTTTTTTTTTACTTTTAAAACCATTTTTCTACAACCTCTTCGGTGAATGGAATGGAGGAAAGCTAACTCCCTCCCATGGCAGTATAATAAGCAGTATAAGACAGAAAAAACATATTTAATTTAGTATCTTTTTCTAAGGCAGGGGAGACTATCATGCAACCAGTCAGTTTTCTGATCGGGCGATCCGGTGCGAACCGGGAGCATTTCACCCCTGCCCCTGATCCAGATGACTGAGAATCTTCACAGATACCTCATACCTTACTTTCTTTTAGTGTGTAAAGCTGTCACATACAGCTGTAACTGAAGTGGAATTGGTCCAGAGGAAAGGCCTCCCAACCTATCTTTATATCAGTTGAAGATTCAAACTGTAGCCTAGTTCTTATATCCAAGTGCCAAAAATCTCAGTCAGCATATCTGGGCAACTGCTAGAGATTGTTCCTACTCATAGTCTAATTATACGAGGTAGAGAAGAAATATATGGAGAGATATATGTTCTTCAGAAAAGGAAATCTGGCTTATTTGGCGAAAGGACTGGGCACTAGGCAGAATACATCTCACAACAGATAAATTACAGTGAAATGAATGTGAATGAATGGAACGGAGGAAAGCTAACTCCCTCCCACGGCAGTATAATAAGTAGTATAAGATAGAAAAAACATATTTAATTTAGTATCTTTTCCTAAGGCAGGGGAGACTATCATGCAACCAGTCAGTTTTCTGTATTCAACTAATCAGTGAGGCCAGGACTGATCACAAATGTTCACAGCAGTTGTAAAAAGTTATCTGATCAGAACGTGATTTCATAGCCTACTCACTGTGGACATAGCACAAATCTTGCTCATCCCACAAGTACAGACAAAATGCCTCTCCCATATATTTTTCCACCAGCTGTAGTTAATAGTCATACTGCTGGGTTTCATAAAGGTTATTATGATTGTAATAGCATTTGATTCAGTATCAGTGTCTCCCCTTTACTGTTGCCAAAATGTAAGAAGCGAATAAATAATAGAATGAAGCAAGCCCTGGTTGATAAGGGCTTAGGCTGCAATCAATCTGACAATCTTTAAAGCTGTCTTCTGCAGTCCAGTTCAATTCCCATCATTCCCAGCCAGCCTGAACATGAATAAATCCATACACATGCACACTCACACACGCATCTTTGACTCTTGTTATATGGAAACAAAATCTGCTCTGGTGACATTTAAAAGAATCATTTACTGTAACAGGGACTGGACAAATGGTGCACTTCAGCTTTACAGGCCAGACTGAGGGATGTTGTGTTCAGACCAAACCTCTGAGAAACTATTATTTACATTTTATTTATCCCTTTCAATACTATCTCAGAAAGCACTAATTAATATTTCCAGCTTTTGCACAGAAATGTGCATCGAAAAGTATCTTTGGTGCACTTTGACTCCCCAAAATCTTAGGCTCCCATGAAAATTCCTTTCCCATTTTTCCTTTCATCAGCTTTGTCTGCCTCTATCAGGTTTCTGTCTCCTCCCTTGAAGTCGTCCTGTTTGCATGCTAAGCTTTCATGCAGCTCTTCTCTTTCATCCGCTCGCCCAGGGCCAGCCTATTCCACATGCAGCCGGCTGCACCACATACTGTAGCAAGAGACTTCTTCTAATGCACAGGGATGGTGTGATTCACCTGCCATCTCCTCCCAGCTCCTCTCCTGATCCAATAGCTACTTCCCTTCTTCACATGAGCTCACTAGCAGGAGCAAACGGGATTCCCAGCTAAAGAGGCTGATGGTTTTCCCAGGGTGTTTCCTCCTTGTCAGCAAAGACAGTTGCACACCTACGCCTGGTTCCTCTACCCCTGAGACTGCAATTGCTTCACTGACAGGATCTCAGGAGCACATTGCCAAGAGGCATTCAGGTCTTGGCAAACCGCTTAGTCCAGATACTAAAAGACAGGGGAGGAACGGGGAGGGGGAGGGGGAGGAGGAGGAAGCACCGCCCATACCTCCATCACTCTCCAGACCTTCAGCTACAGCTCCTGACATGGTTTTCACAATATCACACAAATAGTTGTTACTGTTTTTTTAGCCTGGTATTTTGTTTTGGTTTTCCCAGCTGACAGCCTATTTTTCTTCGATTGGAGGGTTTCCACGCAGAGTCCTCGACATCGGGGACATGGGTCTAGTTATGAATCGACAATAATTCTAGGGAAAAAACCTACCTGTAACTCAAACTTAACCCACAGAAACTCCCCTCCCCTCCCACAGTTTCTACAAAGTTTCTACAAAGGGAGAAGTAAGATTAGGACCTTCAATGATACTCATTCACAAAAATAGGCATTCAGGATAGTGTCATCTGGATCTGTTGTTCTTCTATAAGAAGCTTTTAATCGTCTTTATTGTTAACCTCTCTAGGTAAACTATTTGTTGCTCCTGCCTTTCAGCCAAATGATTACAGTTTCAGCAGTATGTGTATGTAAAATTTACTCCAGATCAGCTCATAAATTAAAAATGAATTTCATTCACATTTATGCAACATTCCTCCAAATGTGGCCAGGGGTCACTATTTAAACTGCAAGTTTGACTGGCTGCTTCAATTTTTACAAAATCACACCACATTACATAATACTTCATGTTATTTATCAAGGTTTTTTTCCCCAAAACTCTCCTCCTGGCATATGTAGTATACACACAGCTGTATTTTGTCTCAAGGCACAAGAGAGACACACACAGCCCAATTCTATCCAGATTTATTCAGTAGTAAGTTCCAAAAGAGCATTGGTTCCAGCCACTCTTCTTTCCACACTAGCCTTTGACATTTCATATTTGAGTGTTTTAGTCCTTTGCAAGTGAAGTATATGGGTGTATATATATACCATTGCTCACACATCTTTACAAGGCATAAGAGATCACCGGCATCTTCACTGCAGAACAAGGTTTTCTTAACTTATATAGGCTACCACTATTAAGCAGAGACAGGGTTTGCCCAGTGGGAAAGGCAAATTCTCTGAAAAGTATTTTTTCCTCCCAAGGAAGCCTATCTAATTAAGCCCACCCCCCACCCTCTCTTTTTTTGGCAATGGCGGTAGAATTTGGAAGCTTGCAGTACACCTTATTCCACCTCCAAATCCTTTTCTAGAATTGGCAAATTTCAATATTCCCATAAATCTCCCTCTCTGCTGTCCCCTCGTCCCCCCGCCGCCTTCCCGGCTGCCTAACGAGAGTTATCCCAAATGCCAACCTTTAATATAATGGGGGCTGTGCAATCGCAATGAAACTTAATCCCAGCGGACTTCTTATACGTCTCGTTTAAACACACACACACACATATACGAATGTCCAAATGAAAATACTCCCCTCCTTTGGTCGCCGATCAGAAGGGACACGACAAGGGAGATGGCTCCAGATAGGAAAGGACAAAATCGCAGCGAAGGGGTCGGGGTGGCGGCGGGAAGATGCGGGGGTCAGACTCACCCGTGTCTTGGCGAAACTGGTGCATGGACTGGAGGTCGATGATATACGGCGACAGCCTATTGTCCACCTGGCCCAGAACGACGCTGCCCCCAACTCTCGGCCCGGCTCTGATCACCGCCTCGATGTGGTGGCTCACGGCCGGGCTATAGGGTCTCCATCGACCGTGCTCGTTCAGCCATTCCCAAACCACCACGGCGGAAGCCAGCAGCATGATTTCTTTGCCTTCGCTCTTTAGCAGTTTCTTCCCAGAGAACCTCCGAAACCCAGGCACCTCCGGCAGCCTCTTGGTCCGATCAACGTCCGATAGATCTCATCTGCCCCCTTTAAACTCTGCAACGTCACGCCTACGGGCTGGCTGGCTGCTCGCTCGCTCGCTCCTTGGACCAGTTCCAAATTTTCTTCTTTTGAATTGTTTCTTTCTCTCACCCGCTTTTGTGCCGCTAGTATTTTGAAGCTTGTCGGGTTAAAAAAAGAGAGAAGAGAGAGAGAGACTCTTTTGGGTACTGTTTCATGGAAAGAAGACTTAAACGCTTTGCAAAGCTTTTCTATTTCCAAGCAAATTCAGTAGTCTTGCTTCATCGCCTGGGAAATGCGTTGCATTTTTAAAAAAATACCAAGAAAACCCTTCCAGTCAGCAAGCTGGAAAAGCAGGTTCCGTCATCTGCTCCGTAAAGTGTCTCGGAAGGGAAATGTGCCTATTGGTACGGTAGAAGGTGACTCAGTTTACACCAGTTGCATCTTCTCCTTACTCTGCTTTTCCCTTCCCTTCTCTGCATTTGCGCGAGGGGTTCTTTTGGACAAACCCTGCCAGGAATTTAATGCTCCGATTTCTGGGGTGTCCCCACCACCACCACTTCCCTGGGTAGCAGATGCAGCAATAGCTCCGGCTCCACCTCCCTGTTGCTTTTATGCCGCCTTCTTTCTATATACCGACCCTGGGTTGAGTGGGGCTTTCTCGCCACAGCGGGGGAAATGCAAATCTCCACCCCGCGCATTGCCCCTTGCCCTCAGCCGAGAAACAATAACCCATTGCACGCAGCCCCAGCGCCGGGCTCCTGCCTCTTGTAACCTCGCCCGCCGCCGCTACAACTTCCCTGCCTTTGCAAGGATTATGGGAAGAGGAGCCGCAGCAGGAGCAGCAGCCCCCAAGAACGCGACGTCTTTGCGCTCCTTCCTTTCGCTCCTCCCACCATTACCTCATACACGGCCCTCCGCCCCTAAACCCTCCCCTCTGCTCAGCATCGAGCGCCCTCTGCTGATTCAGATAAAGGCAACAGCAAGTGCGGGCGGGACTGGACCAACGCATCCCGAGGCGGGGGGTGTCTGATCGATTGCCACCCTGCGGGGTGAGACTTGGAGAAGGCGAGACAGCGCAGGACACGATCACTGGTCAAAAGCCCGCCTCTGTATGGGATCAGCCCGGTCATTGCTTTTCACGCGTGCTGCTTGATGTAGCGCAGCCTTCTTTTACTGCAGCCTGGACTACCCTCCACCGCTGGCAGAAGCGACAAATTGGGGGCTGGTGGGGTGAGGAGTTGGAAGGCATTGGATATGAGAGCTACCCCATCACAGCTGGGGCCAAAATTGCTGGTGGGGATCAATTATTTCTAGCGGCCGCCTTGGTCTTACGAAAGACATAAGTGGTTTTGTTTTTTTAAATGCAGTAGTGCAATTCTGCATTTTGGGTTCATCATTGTGCTGCTTCGAAAAATGCAGTTTATTCAAACTTTTTGTAAACTCTTGCCACTGCCTCCATCAAAGATGCTAACATTTCCAACAGCCTTATTTGAACAAGTTAGAATTATTTTAAACAGCTACTGTACTTTTAGGGTCTTTATTATTATAATACAGAGTCAGCTAGTTGGCATTTGTCTATCTGTTGAATTCTTCTTAAGGACCTGGGGATGGGAGGGTGCTATTCTTTCTGATGTTATTATAATTATTTGGGGGAGTCTTTGAACCAGCCTGGACAAGTTTTTTGACAAGATTTTGAGAAGTGGTTTCCCATTGTTTTCTCTCTAGGAGAGGGAGGGGAGAGAGACTGACTGACTGACTGAGTGACTTACTTACTTACTTACTTACTTACTTACTTACTTATTTATTATTTAGATTTATATACCGCCCATTTCCCGAGGGACTCAGGGCGGTGTACAGCGATAATAAAAGATGGTACCGTACAAAATTTAAAACCCGTTTTAAAACAAAATTAAACAGATCTTGGCTTTCTTAATTTAAAACCCCATATTTTTAAAATACCCCATCCAGATTTTATTTAGTCAGCCAGGCCCGCCTGGTGAAATAACAGGGTCTTGAGGTATCCTGGTTTCCAGTCTGGTGCTTTAACTGCTATATCAAACTGACCCTCAGTTCTGAATTATTTATTATTTATTCCAAAGTATTCTTTTTTACTTCATGTCAAACATCTGAGTCACCTCACAGTGACTAGGAGTTAGGGTGACTATATCCCTGACTCCACAATGTCCAGATCAGTGACCACATCAGTAACTGCCAAAGATATTTTTCTGAAACTTAAAGGGGCCCCTTTGATGTGGATCCATAAATATTTAATTATAAATTCTATGCATATCCTAACTTAATGCTGGATATAGTATGTAATATTGCTCTGTATTTATTTGTTCATCTTCAGCTAGAAACAAATGCAGGGAGCAGGGAGGAGAATCTATGATATGAGACAACCATGTGAAGTGAGAAAAGGGATAGAAAACTGTTTTCACATCACAGTCATAAACTTGTGTCTTAAAAAAACATTGTAAATACTTCATATTTTTAAACACCTTTCTGGAAAGTTGAAAATAAACTGGTTTCAAAGCAATACTCCAATGTCAAGTATTCAGAGCCAATGTACATGGTTTATAGATCTTTATAGATAGTGAAGTTTGCATCTACAGCAACTGTAATAGCAATAGTTTCAATGCATGAAATATTAGTTCTTATGTAGGGAGATAGCCCTTGCATTTTTACTTGATTCAGATCCTGCACAATCATTTCTTAAAATAATAATTTATTAAACTTGATAGGACTAGAAAGGATCTTGGAGGTCTTCTAGACCAACCTCCAGCCCAGGGCAGAAGTCCTTGCTTCATCCTAAACAAATGGTTGTCTGATATTTTCTTGAAAATCACCAGCAATGGATCTCCCACAACTCTGGGAGGCAAGCTGTTCCATTGGTTAACTGTTATCATTGTCAGGAAGTTTCTTCTCAGTTCCAGGTTGGATCTCTCTTTGACTAATTTCTACCTGTTGCTTCTTGGTCTGCCCTCAGGTTCTTTGGAGAATAAATCAACCCACCCCCTCTTCCCTGTAACAGCCCTTTAAATTTTTGGGAGATGGGTATCATGTCACCCTTAAGCCTTCTCTTTGCATACCTCAGCGGCTTTTGATACCATCGACCATGGTATCATGCTGCACCGGCTGGAGGGATTGGGGGTGGGAGGCACCGTGTTGCAGTGGTTCTCCTCCTATCTCTCTGACCGGTCGCAGTCCGTGTTGGCAGGGGGGCAGAGGTCGACCTTGAGGCGCCTTGCGGGGTGCCGCAAGGGTCGGTCCTCTCGCCGCTCCTGTTCAACATTTATGTGAAGCCGCTGGGTGAGATCATCCGTGGTTTTGGGGTGACTTGGTGCTCCCACGTGACACCTCTCCTGCGCGAGCTGCACTGGCTCCCAGTGGTCTTCTGGGTGCGCTTCAAGGTCTTGGTTCTCATCTTTAAAGCGCTCCATGGCTTAGGACCTGGGTACTTACAAGACCACCTTCTGCCACCGATAACCTCCCACCGGCCAATACGCTCTCATAGAGAGGGTCTCAGGGTGCCGTCGGTCAGGCAATGTCGACTGGCGACCCCCAGGGGGAGAGCCTTCTCTGTGGGGGCCCCCGCCCTCTGGAACGAGTTACCCCCGGGGATTCGATTAATCCCAGACCTCCGCACTTTCTGCAAGGCATTAAAGACTTTTCTATTCCAGTAAGCCGGGCTGGCTTAACATAGTTTTTAATGGGTGAATTTTATGAGGGGTTTTAAATTTGGGAAAGCCCAAATTTGATTTAATTATGTTTTAGATTATTTTAACTTTTATATTGCTTGTATTTTAATGTTTGGCTGTTCACTGCCCTGAGTCCGTCAGGAGAAGGGTGGTATACAAATTTAATAAACTAATTAAACTAACTAACTAACTAATACCTAATTCCCTTAGCCATTCATTGTACAGTTTAGCCTCTGATAAGACCCCTTATCAGCTTTTTATGCAGCCCACCTCACAGTGAACTCGGAGATAGGGTGACTATCCCTGACTCCACAATGTCCACATCAGTAACCACATCAGTTACTGCCAAATATATTTTTCTAAAACTTAAAGGGGCCCCTTTGATGTGGATCAATAATCAGTGCATTGATCAGCTTCTCTGTTATACAAAACAGTCTTCCCTATCTTGCTGTACAGTAATAGTTTCCAACTTTCCACAGGTAAAACTGCAAAAGTCTAATTCTCATTCACCTGTATTGCTTTTGCTGACTGAAAAGACAAAGAATACTCAAAAGACACCCATATATGGTTCCTAGATTATAGAAAGCTCTTTGACTGTGTCAACCATATCAATGTGCTTAGGAGAATGGGAACTCCAGACCATCTCTTTGCCCTCATGCCAAATGTATAGATTGGTAAGCCACAGCATAAGATGAAATAGACTGGCTAATGATCAGCAAAGGACTCAGACAAGGCTCTATACTTTCTCCTTATTCATTCAGCCTATGCTAAATATACATTTATGGAAACTGGATTAGAGCAAGATGAGTGTGGTTTTAAATTGGAGGAAGAAACATTAATAACCAGAACTCTGCTGATGAGACTACTTTGATAGTTGAAAATGCAAATGATCTGCTAGCTCTAGTAATAAAAGTCAAGGAACACAGCAAAAAAAAAAAAGGACTAAGATTAAATATGTAGTAGAAAAAACTAAGGGTAACAAGTGCAAGCAGCCAGGGACTCAGACTTCCCAAGCAATTAGAGTTTTTACTTGAGGTGCAAATGACCAGGCTGAAGTACATTATGTAAAGACCTAGTTATCTGGAGGAAGGTGAAAAGAAAGAACAGGAAAAGTTGAACAGGAGCAGGGTAGATAGACTCAATTACAGTAGCAGTAGGTGCACTGTTGGAAGATCTGAAGGACCAGATTGGACACTGATCATCCTGAAAAAAATCTATGTGGTCACTGAGAGTTGACACCAATGTGACGGCACATAATCAGTCAATCAGTAGAAGTTAACTCACTCTGTACCAAAGAAACAATAATTAGTATCATCCAAATGCTACGAAGGGCCTTTTCAGAGTAGAACCTGTAAGAGTATTTATGTAGTTATGGACAAAATGGAAATTCATCACCAATTAAAAGTATATGTATAAATGCACATTTAGAAATTATTATTATTGATATATAGGTTTGTCACAGTTCTTTGCAACAAGATTGTGATCAGTGTTGTATATTATTCAGCTAATTATTCAGTGGATGGAGGCGTGGAGTAGCTGTTCCCCACAAGATGTGTCTGAGCATTTCAGTCCTAGTAGTATACCTCCAGGATTTAGCCTACCCCGACACATATGGGTGACATATAATAGAATTAGAACAACTCATGGGGTATGTGCTGACTCCTTGTATAAATGGGGAAAGATGCCTTCAGCACAATGTGATTGCGGGGCCCCTCGACAGATTATCCAGCATATAGTGAGGGAATGCCCTAACAGAAGGTATCCACGAGATTCTAGGGACTTCCTCTGCATAAAAACGGCAGCTACTGACTGAATCTCCAAACTCGACATCAAACTTTTAAATGTTATTTCTGTTTTCCTTTTAGGTTTTCTTACTGCTTTTTTAATTGTTTTAATTGTTTTTAACCTGTAAAAATGAAATGTTTTAATATTGTGTGTGACCAGCCATACGCTAAATAAATATTATTCAGCTGGCTGGTCTAAATGCTTGGGCTACTTCAAGACCCCGAAGCACTGCTCCTTCTTATGTTCCTTACTCTTTCAAATCAGAATCCTTCAGTCAAGCACCAGTTGGCAGCTCCTAGGACACAAGTTGCATCTAACCTCAGCCCCCATGCGATTGAGATTTAAGAACAAAATACCTATTTTTAGTAGCATTGTTTTAAGTCTTATTTTTTAAAATAGATTTGAAAATACCTATTAAGTCCCATACTTTAAAGCTATCCCATGTTTTAAAAAAACTCTTATCTCCCAAAATGGATAAAGGAGCCCAAAGGTCATCTGTTCTTATTCATGAGATGTTGCCATGTGCAGTGGCCATCCTTACTGTGACCCATGGAAGCAGAAAAAAGAGACACTACCCACTCAAAAAAATAATAATTGTCTATTCCTGTACAAAGGATGACTGATGAAGTTGGTTTCATGATTGCTCCAATTTCCCTGGTTCCAGAGATTGTGCAGCTCTGCCCATTGCATGTTGATCAACCCATAATGGTTTGATAAAGAGCCTTTGACTGCAGATCAACAGCCTCAAACCCTGCAGCCGTATCATTAATCCAAAACATCATTTAGGGTTGATTTTCCTCTGGTGTATTTTATATGAAGGCTATGGCAATATATTTTGAAGTGTCTGGGTTTTAAATGCTTATCCTTGATTCATTACAACTACCAAAAGTGCATTCTCATCATCAAATATTCCCCCAAGCCACATGTAAAAAATTAGAACGTAAAAATAGGGCTGCAGGCTAGGGAGTTTGATTTCATTAAACAACTATGTTTATGATATACCCAGATGATACAGATCTTAGACGCACATTCAGTGAGCCTCTTGCATCACTCATCTAATATTAGATATATTGCAGTAGCAATTATACTGTTTGAGGATCAGTTTTGCCTGTGTCCTCATTGCTCTCACTATGGCCTCTTTGTTTTGTTTCTGGAAATACTTAACCTAATGGGAAAGGGATGGTCAGCATTGTTTTCTGTTCTGTTTTGCTTAAAGCATGGAAGGATTATTATTGTTTGACTGTAACATGCAGTTTTTATAAAGACCAAGTTTGGTGAGAAATTTCTGTCCTGGGATTTTATTATCACAATGCCTTCCTTAGGGTCTCTTAGCAGCTAATGGAGAGAAGGGGGGTATCAACAGCCTTAAATATTTTTCAAAATCAGTATGTTGCCTCAGGTGGATAAATGTATCCAGTGAACCATGGCTTACTATTGTTAAATATATAGATGTTCTTGTGATATTATAGGCTGCTGCATCTTGATTTATTGTATGGTTTACAGTAGGGATTGAGAATCTTTAGTCGCAAGGCCACATACACCCCTCACTTCCCTTTCTGTCACCGCCAGAACTTTCCCTGACTCTTATTGAAAATTGGGAGCATTGTTTTTTTTTAATGTTAGGTATTTTTTTACCCTGCTTTATTATTTTTATAAATAACTCAAGGTGGTGAACATACTTAATACAACCATTCATGAGGCAAGCATCCAAAGTTACATTAGTACTGAAAAAATGACTTACGATCATTCCTTGAATTAATGACTTTCACAGCATCTTCACAATCACATGATCAAAATTCAGGCACTTGGCAATCAGCATGTATTTATGACAGCTGCAGCATCCTGGTTGCCATTTGCAGGAATCCCAGCCAGTTTCCAATAAGCAAAGTCAACGGGGAAACCAGATTTGCTTAATGGCTACCTGATTCAATTAACAATTTAAAAATCACGGCAAAAGAGCTGTAAAATTGAGTGTGACTCATTTAACAACCACCTTGCTTAGCAATGGAAAACCTGGTCTCCAATTATGGTTGTAAATGAGGACTACCGGTACTCCTTCCTCCTTCTATTTTCCCCACAATATCAAGCTGTGAGGTGAGTTGGGCTGAGAGAGAGTGACTGGCCCAAAGTCACCCATCTGGCTTTCATGACTAAAGCAAGACTAAAACTCAGTCTCCTGCTTCTAGCCTAGTGCCTTAACCAGATAATCATATTATTTCCTACCATTCTGAGGCATGAACCTGTTAAAACTGTGGCAGAAGCCCTAAAATACAGTAATCTTAATGTAAGTATTTTTAAAAGCTACAGAATTCCTTTTTATATTATCTCTTCTTGAACCCCAACCCAGATTATAAAAAGAGAAAAACTTTGGCCCTGGCAATATCTATAACAGATGTTATCTCTAGCATACACAATATAACCCCATGCAGTTGTCATCAATGGCAATGATTCCAAGTTCCCAAGAAATGAGAATGAAGTCTCCCAGCTCCTAGAAACATACCTCCTTCCTTGGCCTGGTCTAATCTTCCTCCATTTTGAATTATGAGAGATACAGTCCTGACCTATCACACCTGGAAACACCAATTTGGATGAGGTAGGCCTACAGCCTACAAGTGTGGAAAATAATTTGAGTTATGCAACTGGTATAGTAAACCCCAGATTTAACATGTAAGAAAATCCACGTACAAAAGAAACTTCATCCTTGAAGAGGCTCTTCAAAATCTCTGCTATATAAAGATGCTATTATCATTTCTTATTGCTCTCATGATGTATGAGTTATAGATAGGTGGAATCTCAGTAGGAAATTGCAGTGGCCCATTTCAAAACTGGACTTTACAGTGGTAACTGAGAGAATTCTTATCAGCTGGATATAATTGCATGTTGGGGACTTCAAAACACAGCCTTTAATGATACATATCATCAATAAAAAAAAAAACAATTCCTGCAATTTGCTTTCATGAAGAGAAGTAAGAAGGGCATCTTCAGAGATGGTTCCATGAAAAAGAATGATGCCCTTAGTCAAGTTAGACTCCTGGTGAGATTGGCAGAAGCATGGTAGAGGAGTTGTTAATTCAATTAATAATCAGCTCCTGAAATGCTTAAGGCCTACAAGCAAAGCAAAGAACTGCTAGTAATGTAAGAAAATGAGCACCACAAGCTGCTGTGAAGGCTTGATGCTTAAATGTGTGATTTTTTTTTTTTAGAAAAAAAATCCAGGCACATCATCAGTAATTTCAGAAAGTAGTAGGGTGCTTTAATATGACAATTTACATATCAATTTTTTTTAATGCAGACATTTTCAAAAGCATAATAAAAAGGAACAGGATTGGTTACCTGCCATATTAAATGTGAAGCCGCGGGTTCGCTGTGGTAGAAAGTTTTGCTGAGCATGTTTACTTCCGTTTATGTGATTCTGTCAACTTTTTTTTCAGATAAGATAAGAAACATTGGTTTGGAGATAGAACGTGGGTACTAGGCTCTAAACAGTAATGTGACATGTACAAACGTGTTAGAGGAAGTGCGCTTTAAAAAGGAAAAATCCAAGGAGGAGGAGGAGGAGGATTGAGCATTGCTGCACTTCTGAAAATATATAATCTGTGCAACTCCAGAAATATAGTTTATAGAGCTTAATGGCTGGGCATGGGGTAGAATCAGAATCCTTTTTGGTTGATAAAACTAATTTTACTAAACATGCAAGTACTTACTGATGTTTGCCTATCTCAACACAAGACTATGGCATTTTGTCTCCCCTCCCCACACACCCAAAATGAGAATTTTAGCACAGGGGTTTCCGATCTTGGCAATTTTAAAACATGTAGATTTCAACTTCCAGAATTCCACAGGTAGCATGGTTGGGGGAGTTGAAGTCCACATATCTTAAAGTTGCCAAGATGGGGAAGCCCTGCTCTAGCATCAGGGAGATGGTCTTCTGATTCAGCATCCAGTCAACAGAGAAGGAAATCAAAGGATATAGAAGCATGGGTAAGGGTGAAGGGAGCAGAGTTCTTTGTTCCCCAAGGCAAACCTTTCAAAAGGCCCCCTACCCCACCCATCTTAAAAAAAAAAAAAAAAGCTTAGCACCAAGCCTTCTCAGACTGTAACAGTGGGGTGGGTCAGAAACCCTCTTCGTCCCTTCCACCTTTAGCTGGGGAGGGGCTCTTCTCCCCATTTAGAATATAGCCAAACATGGGCATGTTTGGACTTACCTACCCTCAGAAGACCCCCAGCCACCCACTCCTTGGCTGCCTGAAAGTCTTCTCTTTCCAGGCCTATCAGATCTGGGCTGTAAAAATCCGGCCCGCTATGAAATTGCAGCAAGAAGGGACAAAAGAACAGGCCAAGAGATTAAATGGCCCTGATCTGGCAGATTTATTCTCTCCCAAGGCAAGGAAAGAGAAGAGGAAGGAAGCAGCCAGCAGGCAACAATCAATAGAAAAGTCACCACGAATCACTTCCGGAACCCACTCCATGCTATTCTTTCACTGTGGTTCCTGTTGGGAACCTATAATTCTCAATATGGCAGCAGAGATAGAGAAATTGGTTGTTGCTCTCTAGAGATCACCAAGATTTTTTCAGTCCAGACCATATAGCCCAAACCATCACGTTTGATCAAGGTGCGGGCAACAAAGGAGAACTTTGCTGAGGCCCCCAATGGTTCTAGATCCTAAGGCAGATGCCTTCCCCAGCCTTTACAGTAGTGAACCCTTCTCCATTTATTAGCAATATGTTACATTTCTCATTTTCAGGGGAGAGACGCCAAGCTATTGTAACGTACTTCCCAGCAATTTTGAGGCTGAAACTGCTTTACAGGTAGTCACTCTGATAAATGATTTAGCTAGGAGAAGGATGAGAGGAATGCTCCTGCATCAATTCTCAAGCTCTCGCAGTACCATTTATGATGATATTCTGCTCCTTGCCAGATTGACTTAATGGATGGAGGGAGGCTTATTGGGATGATTCACTGGTACCCGGCTGGCAGATCCCTTTCTGGGAACTGCAGCACTGTTTCTCATTTTTAAGGCATGCATTCCATGGGGTTCTGCAGATTTACTTTGTGCTTTCATTGCTATTAGCAGTGCTATAGCTAAGAGCTAATTAGCTTGTTAGCTAACCAATTTAAGATTATTTTCAGACTTTAAAATAAAATAAAAATATTCTTTTCAGACTAGCCAGAGATGTTTATTCACCCATGGAATGATATTCAGATAGAAATCTATTTCCATCCTTTATACATCTCTTAAAATATTAGAGGCTCTAGTTTTTTTCTTTTCACAGAAAAAAATATTAATATTAGCGTGACAGTATAAACGTAGGCAGAAGTTCTTCGTCTGTGCAAATCATCTTGGATCCACTTCCAATGGGCATTTTGAGATTCCAAGAGGGCCTGATGCAATTTCAGTTGGAGATTCTAGTTTGGGATAAGAGTGATTCATCTTGATTTGATCTGATTCAAGAATGAAGATTCATTTTGAAAGAACCATCTGCAGACTTTAACGGGGATATATACTTCTCGGTGGCAATAATTTGGACAATCACAGGAAAGGGAGTTTTCTGTACCTTTTGGCTTTCTAAAGTAATGGGATTAATGGAGCAATGTAATTAGTATGTGAAGCTGCTTCAGTTTTTGGCAAGATGTAAAAGCACTTGCAAGGGTGGGTCCAAAAGTTGAGATAGCAACTATGATTGCACAATAAGAGTCCTGCCCTGCCCCGAAGGGTGCTGATTGCAAATTCACGATTATCTATTTGACTTCTTTGAACACTACACTTCTATGGATCCCCTGTAGTTTTGGATGAAGGTAATCTTTTAAATCAGGGGTCCCCAACCCACGGTCCAGACATGGCCCATTACCAAGCCATGGCCTATTTGGTACTGGGCTGTGTGACTGGCGGGCTGGCATGCATGGGTGCAGCTAGACTTACACAAGCAGCGAGCCGGCATGCTCGCATATGCACATGCAGCTCAACTTGCGCAAGTCAAGCCATGTGCCCATATGCATGTGCACCAGCCTGCTGCTTGTGTAAGTCCAGCTGCCTGGTTCCACTACCGCCACCACCCTGCCAGGCTGCCAAACCCCAAAGATTGGGGACCGCTGCTTTAAAGGGCATTAACCATGCCAATTTCAGGCAGTTAGTCTCACACATTTAACAATTTTTTAAATTTCCATGTCCTTTTTCTTAGAACAGGGAACAGGGATGAGAAAAAGGTAAAAACACTAGTATACAAATTCTCTAACATGTAAGAAAAAGCAGGTGTTTGATCCAGGATAATATCCTACTCTATCTTTAAAATGTGACTTGTCAATTTTTTAAAAATAACCTAATATTTTTACTTCTTTTTCTGTGGTACCTCAGATTTGAGCTTCACCTCAGTGGTGGGTTGCCCCCGGTTCGGACCGGTTCTATAGAACCGGTAGTAAAACTGGAGGGAGGCTCCACCCACCCACGCCCACGTCATCAAAATGCTTCTGCATATGCGCAGAAGCTTTTGTGCATGTGCAGAAGAGTGCGCGCACGCAAACAAAGCCAGTGTGCACGCACAGCCCCATTGCGAACTGGTAGTAAAGGTAAGTAGAACCCACCCCTGCTTCACCACCTTTAATTTTCAGGTTTTCTGGGGTGCCGGGTACAAAATGGGACACAGAGCGGGAAACAGAGTAGGAAGCTAGCTTAGAACAACTGTATAAAACAGGGAGGAAAGTTTGTTTCTGGCCAGAACTAGCCCTAGTAAAGATGAGACTGAGAAAGGGGAGGTCATAAAAATCAAAATGGCAACCACAACCATGCGATTGAAGCCCCACCATTTTTTATGTGTGCTGTGTATACGATATACACAAAAAAGAATGGGGTTTTGAGTTCTCATTAGTAGCTGCTAACTTCACTTTTATGACCCCCCCCCCACCCTTTTCAGTATAAATGTCTATTCCTAAATGCATTGATGTGCCAAAAGGTTTGTCTTTTCACACTTCCATCATGATATTGCATGAAAGTATGTAAGAGGTGGAGTTTTGTTACTTCCCCACACCACATACCACAAATATTGATGCTCTCTGTACAAAGGAGTAAGATTTATCCTGTGAAAAGCAACACTTCCCTATCATAATTTGAGCACATTTGGAGAGATGAGACCATTGGGCCCTTTGTCTACTTAAAACAGGAGTGGGGAACTATGGCCCTTTTAGGACTTGTGGACTTCAGCTCCCAGAATTCCTGAGCCAGCCATGCTCAGTCATAAAGAGGCCATAGTTCCCCTGACTTAAAAGAAAACAAAGAATATTCATAACTTGGGGCCCTTCACAGTTCTCACCTTGCTCACTACTGAGCATTTTTTTTGTAGTTCTACCAAAGAAAATGCTTCCCTCCCACTCTGTCCCATTTTAAAAATTCACTCTCCAATGAACTTTGGAGCTGGTCTGCCTCTCTCCATTCATAAAATTGAGTGGGAGATGGTTTGATGAATCCTCACATGCTGGCTGGGGAACTCTTGAGTCGAAGTCTACAAGTATTCAAGTTGCCACATTTAGAGACTCCTGCTCTATAGGGGTGTGAATGCTTCATTGCTTTTTTTAAAATGAATTTATTTATTTATATGCGCCCTTCTCCGGAGACTCAGGGCAGCTTACAATGAGTTAAGCAATAGCCTTCATACTTTTGTATATTTATACAAAGTCAGCTTATTGCCCCCACAAACTGGGTCCTCAATTTACCTACCTTAGAAAGGATGGAAGGCTGAGTCAACCTTGAGCCTGGTGAGATTCGAACTTACAGTAATTGCAGACAGCTGATGTTAATCATAATGCTTTAGTCTGCTGAGCCACCAGGCCTACTGTTGCCTATTGCTTGCTAATGATCATGGGCCTTTGTTTTCCAAAGATGTATAAAAGCTGTGCTAATTTGGATATTGGCACCTTTTGATTTGTGATGTAGTCCCAAGATCACTCCTCTGCACTGTATCCAATAACTAAATTGCAATTTCCCACCTTGTGTGATAATTGGCCACTTCTCACCAGGGGAAAAACAAGTCTGGCATTTAACATTTAACAAATTAGATGGCCACACATTCATCAAGTATAGTCTTCCAACTCTAGCTAGCCATATAGTGGCTTATTCAAGGCTACCATACAGTATCTGACCAAAAACTGAGAACACTAGGTGCCACTAGATCTAGAGTGAGCTCCCCTTATCTCCCTGCTACAAACGGCCACGGCCACTCAGTTTTGGTAAGGCTGAGTTGTAAACAAAATTGGGACAGCTTCGCTTGGCTGGCCTTTGGTCAAAAGATGAATTGGGCATCATCAGCATAGTAATGATACTGAACCCAGTTGCCAGGTGACCTCACCCAGTGGAGTTTCATATAGATGTTGAAGAAGTGGCAGAGACAGTAGGCAATATAGCAACACTCCACCCAGGAGGGGCCTAGGAACTGATCTCTCCCCAAATCTGACACCAATGGAGTACCAACATGAAACCATGCCCCCCCAATCCCCTGGAAGTGACATCAAAAGCTGCAGAGGAGGAAGAATCGCGAGGATGAATAACAACCTCCAACTCAGTTCTGCCACTCCATGAAAAACAACTGATAATCTATGACAAAGTCTTCCTGAGGGTACAAGAGTTGCCAAGAATTCACATGTACCCATCAAAGACAAAACATTCTTGATAGAGATTTAATAGTTTGAGAATTTTCACTGTATTGCTTTTCCCTCAGCACCAATTCTTGAAAGCTTTTTGCATCATCAATTCAAGCTTTATATTACTTACTGTTCTAACTTTATAGAGGGATAATTGCATTCAATAGTATTAATTTGTCTTGCCTGATTTTTCTAAACCCAAATGCTTGTCCAAACTATGCTTTGATAAATCTTGTTGCCACCAGCTGGTATTTGCAGCAAATTACAATACACACAATGCTGTCTCATTGGTTTCCTGGTTTAAAGTTTCTTATGAGTTGCAAGAAACAGAAATGGAAACAATGCAATGGCTCAAGGAATCCAAAGCTTTATTGATTACATGCCGTGATAGAATAAAGCAATAATAAGTCATAAATATTAAAATGTAATATCAAAGTTAGGAAATTAGTTAGGTAAGTAGCATGGGCCTAAGCAGCTTGGAAAATATTAGAGAACCCATCAAAAAACCCCACATGATCCCTCTAGAGCTGCTTTTGACTGCAGATCCCATAATCAAAATGATGTCAACATTTTTTGAGAATTGAAAATTCAACATCTAGACTACAGTGTGCTCACTGAAGAACTATTATATTTAAACTCTATAAGACAGTAAAGTTGTGATTTAGTAATCTAACCCACTCCCCCTTCACGTAGCAATTTGGCTAATCAGATTTATCAATAATTTTGAAATAAGGGAGCAAAATACTTTAGTGTATAGATAGAATAAGCAATTTGTTGACTGAGGGTGGCATATGGCTCCATTTTTGAGATATCTCAAGTCACTCAAGATTGGGCTGATGAAATTTTAAAGCAAAACTTCCTGAGAGCAGTTAAAAATAATGTTAAGCCCAGTAAACCAAAAGTAACATCAGTATCTCCCATTTTTAAAAAAATCATCAAAACCTATCCTGCAATAAAACTCTTCTTGCCCTTGCAGGTGAAATTTGCCAATCACTGGTGTAGATTGGTATTTAGATAAAAGTCCTTTTCCGTGTCAGGAACAGATTATTTACACTGCCCACTTTCCAGATTCCAAACTGTCAGTTTGTTTCTGGTTTTTCCTGAAGGCCTTAGGCATCCTTACTGGTAACTTTGGGTCTTTTCCTAGTTGCACTTATTATGGCACCATGTCCTGGCATCTTCTTTTTTCCTTCTTGAAATAGCCTTCATCTCAGTCCCAGCCCACGAGTAGGATAGGTTAGTCATCCTTAGCTATATTTCTTCCCTTATTCAAACACCATCAAAGTGCAGCTTCAACACTGTAAAATCTAAGACTGTTACCTTGAAGAGATGCAAGAGGCAAAATAAGATGGCAATTCAATTTTCTGCCAATTCAAGGATAGGTGGATAATGCCCTGACTCAGCAGTGAGGAACATACCTTTCTAGTATCTTTTATAATCATCGAACCATTGTTCTGACAAAATAACAGTAAAAAGGACAGCCCTTACATCATGACATTAATGACTGGATGATACTAGAAAATGTTATAAGTCACTAACTGCAATCTCACTTTAGTTCCACTTTTCTCTCCCAAATAATATAAGACAGCATTTGCATAAAGGAAGAAATACAAATACACAACTGCAAAAGAATTTATTGCTACTGAGAGCTCTAAAAATGCAATGGACACTAAACTTTGAGGCACCGGTTGAAAAATGTAATGTAGAGTGGCAGCAATGTTCAGCTTGTATATTTGAAAATAAATGTATCTTTCACAAACTATAAATCCAAAGAAAGCAGAACCTTGGCAGGTAACTTTCCCTCAAGCAATTTCAGTTTTTGGAGAAGTGGACTGAACTCTAACAATATAATATTAACTACAATCCATTTCCTCTGCCTCATGCAGACGTGCATCCACATGTGAGCTATCTTCCCTTGCATCAGGACCAACTTCAGCATCATACCAAGATTTAAATTTGGATTCAATTTTTAAAATAATTGAATGAATTGAATAGCCCCATTCAATTAGGCTGCAGTCTTTGTTTCTCATTTTATAAGCAAATCCAGCAGCGTGCAAAGCAACAAGCTCCCCATTTTTGTTAAACACCGGTGAACCCGATGACCCCTCAAAAAAACAGGTATTGTAGGTGACAACATTAGGATTATTTTTATGTTCCTCAAAACATTTTGGATTATACATATGAATACATTTTTCCGTTTGGCTACATACAGGGTATCTACATTCAGTGTTCTTGTGTTCATTAAAATGATCGCTAAATTCTTTGTCACGTTCAAATATACTGACAACAAGACAAATATCGGTGGACTTGATTCCTCCATTTGGGTGACCTATAATAAAAATGGGACCATTTGGTGGTGATGGGAAATGTGATTGCAACAGTCCTGGTGGAGGATGACTTTCATTTTCTTCCAATTTCAGGACAGCAAAATCAAGATCCTTATCTGCTACTTCAAACCAGTTCTCCAGTGAGAACCAATTTTCCGTAGGATGCTGTTCTACATAAGAGAAATTTACATGGGCTGAGTGCTTAATTTTATCTCCCCAGTACTTTGCTTCAATTCCTTCTCCAACTATGTTCGTTATTACATGGTGACACGTTAATATATATCTATCACGGAGAACGAAGCAAGTTGCAGCCCCTTGAATGCATCCTAACGCATTCTTCCATTCTATATATCCAACTGAATCACCATACTTAACAAGAGTCTTCATCAACTTGAATGACAAAGAGTCATTTACCTCCTTGCCAAAGTTTCTTTTATAAACTTCAAGGTCATCCTTTTTGTAACCTCTCAAAAATTTTTCAATGTTTTGTCTTTCTTTCTCCAGCTTAGGATACAACTGCAGTATCTGGCATTCAAAGTCCTGCAACTTTTGTTTTTTAGAAGTACTGGGCTGTCCTTGCTCACAATCCAGCTCTGGCTGTTGTTTTTTGGAAGCACTGAGCTGTCCCTCCTCAAAGTCCGGCCGTGGCTTTTCAAGGATACTCAGCTGCTGCCCCCCAAGATCTAAATCATTCAATTTCTTGTTTTGATCACCACTATATCTGGCACCTTTCTTTGACTCCACCGCAATTTCATAAACTTGAGCTGATAAGTTGTCAACTAAAAAATTGTTACCTATGATTGTTCCATCTTTTACCAGTGTCCAATTCGTTTCTTTTAGCAATGGCCGAAAGCGGCCATCATTGCACAGGGCATCTTTTATGGATTCTCCTTTAGGGGCAAAGATACAAAATATGCAATATTCTTTAAGTAGGATCTCGTTTTTGATTAACCTACGGCTCTGTGCTCCATGGCTTTCCATTTTAGAACCTGTTCCACAGACATAGAACATTATACATTCTTCTTTCCTATTGTCATATTGGCGATACCATAGTTCATTAGTGTTCGTATTTTTAGTTAGCTTGAAGGACTTCATTTCAAAGTGTGAGCCATCAGATACATACTTTAAAGGCATTCCCATATTGACAAAGAATGTCAAAGGCTCTTTCTTCCCTATTAAGTGGAACTCTTTTGTCTTGTTTCTCTCCATCCAGTCATAAACATGTTTGCTAGACCTGAGGGCACTAAGCAGACTGTCAGTAAGTCTGCCTCCCACTAGATGCTTCTTTCCACTTTCACCTAATGTCACCGTGAATTTTCGTTCTTCTTTATTTGCATCTTCCAAACTTGTTGGAACTTTTTCAGGAAAATCATATTTATTGTCAATTACCTCTTCTTTGATCTAATAAAAGGGAACAATTAAATATGCATTTAGTTTGTTATTTTGTTTTTCATTAAAACAACAGTAAAAAGACCATGTAATGCCTAGCACCTATGTAAAGTAGATGTGAAACAAAATTTTGTTTGGGATATTTTCATAGGTGCTTTTAATCCAATTCAGGCATTTCCTGAATTGAATATAATTAAACTACTTAAGAAAGAAAAAAAATAATTAAGACCATGAGCACAAACCTTGGCTCAAAACGCCTACAATACCAGATAGTTTTTTCTCTTGAACACAATAACCTTAAGGGCAATTGTCTATATACATTCAAGCTGAAGAGACTTATAATCTTCTCTGTAACTAGACACACTGCAGACCTGGGATTCTCAATCATGGGTTACTTTAAGACATGTTCTGCTCTACCCATATCTCCAGGTGCATGTGATTCCATAATGTACTAAGGAGAGGTATGGAGACTGTAGGGAAATTCCACCATCACAACCCAAGAGGAAAAGAATTAAAGGAAAGTTAGATTGATTCTTCACTCCCAGTAATAGCAGAGTCAACTAACACTTTCAAAAACCAAGCACTTAGGATCCAGTCAGGAAAACTGGCTTCTTTTATGTGACATTTAAAAAAAGGAATAGGACAGGATAGACTCCATGTTTGGAGGGTTTCTGTTTCTTTCTCTGGAGCTGGTAAAAACCACATTAGGAGGGAGCCCTTAGCCAGCAGCAACGCAATTAGATGTTCTATACCAAGGGTGTCAAACTCACGTCACCAGGGACTTGTTTCCTCTTTACTAAATCAGGCATGGGTGTGGCCAGCATGTGATGCATCCGGCCCATGAGCCAAGAGTTTGACAGCCCTGTTCTATACTGATTGCTAGATCAGTGGTTACTTGTGGGATGGATCAAGATTTTCAAACTGTATTCTACAGAGAACTTGATGAGGAGCCCTCAAAGACTAAGGACAAAAAACAATAGACTCAAACTCAACCAACTTTCTATTACTAGAATATGATTTGACCCAAGGTCTAGAGGCTGTTCAGGTATAGACAAGGTTGTGGCTGTTTAGCCCCCTACCCAGGGGTGAAATGCTCCCAGTTCGGACCGGATCACCCAAGCCGGTCGTGATGGAGGCAGGTGGTTCGGAGAACCGGTAGCAAAAATCCCTGCCCCCCCCCCCCCAATGCCCAGCTGAACCGTGCGATCATCAGAGGCTTTTTTAAAATTATTTTTAGAAGCATTTTTTCTACAACCTCTTTGGCTGAAAACATGCTTTTAAAAGTAAAAAAAAAAGACTTTCATGATTGCATAGCTCAGCTGGGATCGACAGAGGCTTTTAAAAGCATTTTTTTTACAACGTCTTCGGCCGAAGAGGTTGTAGAAAAAAAAATGGTTTTAAAAGTAAAAAAAAAAAAATGTTGGCCATGCCCACAGAACCGGTAGTAACAAATTTTACATTTCACGACTGCCCCTACCCCTCCTCAGTTTGGGGAAGTTTTCATTGTCCGTCTTGGATAGGGTAATGCTTCCCCATTTGATACCGGAAGAGTAATAGCAGTAGCACTTAGACTTATATACCACATTACAGTTCTTTCTAGCCCTCTCTAAGTGATTCACAGAGTCAGCATATTGCCCCCAACAATTTGGATCCTCATTTTACCTACCTTGGAAGGATGGAAGGCTGAGTCAACCTTGAGCCTGGTGGGATTTGAACTGCCAAATTGCAGGCAGCTGGCAGTCAGCAGAAGTAGCCTGCAGTAATGCACTCTAACCACTGTGCCACCGAGGAATACAACTTAAGGGTCCTCCTGGACCGGCAGCTAGTGCTGAAACAGCAGGCAGTAGCTATGGCAAGAGTGCCATTTCATAGGCTCATCTTGCACATCAATCTTGCTCCTTCCTCAACTAGAGGCCGTCCAATGATTACTCATGCCCTGATGACCTCATAATTGGACTTTGTAATGTATTCTACCTGGGGCTGTCCTCGAATACAATTTAGAAGCTACAGCTGGTTCAAAGTACAGCAGCACAAGCAATAATGGATGCTTTTCACTATGGCCTTGTGTCATTGCTGCTAGGTGAGCTGCCAGTTGGTTTCCATCTGCATTTCAAGTGCTGGTTGTCATCAATAAAGCCCTATATGGCATAGGGCCTAGTTATTTAAGGAATTGCCATTTTTCCATTTTTTCCCTGCCTACCCAGTAGATAAGCTGGGTCCTCTCTATTAAACATTGCCATCTTGAAAAACCAGAGGTTGGCCTTCTGAAACAGCCCCCCACTTTCTGAAGTAGCATCTCATCAGAGATAAGGACAGCACCTATTGTGCTAGTGCAGGAAGGGAACTTCACCTAGACACATGATGGCGAACCTATGGCACACGTGCCACAGGTGGCACGCGGAGCCATATTAGTGGGCATGCCAGCTCAGCTCTGGGGCACATGTGCATGTCGGCCAGCTGATTTTCGGGCCTTCTGGGCCCACCAGAAGTAGGGAAACAGGCTGTTTCCTGCCTCTGGAGGGCCTGGGTGGTGGTGGTGGGGAAGGCCCATTTTTCTTTCTTACCTGGCTCCAGATCCTCTCTATTTATCTGGGAAGAGCAAAAATAGCCTTTCCCACTCCCTCAGAGGCCATTTCCCACCCCCCGGTGGAACAGGAAATGACTTTTTTGCTGTTCCCAAGCCTCCAGAGACTCCTAGAGACTCCTAGAGAAGCTCTGGAGGCTGGGGACAGCAAAAAATGTCACTTCCACCGGGAGTTGGGAAATGGGGCCTTTCAGGCCTTTGGAGAGCCTCTGAGGGAGTGGGAAAGGCTGTTTTTGCCCTTCCCAGATAAATGGAGAGGATCTGGAACCAGGTAAGAAAGAAAAACGGGCCTACCAGGCCATCATGTGCCAGGAGTGAGGGGGGGTTGTGCGTGCATGCCCGTGGGCAGGTGTGTGCGCGATTCTCCCCCCCTCCTGGCACACAATGGCAAAAAGGTTAGCCATCACTGACCTAGACAGTGCAAAGGCAGAAACGAAAACGATAACAAAAGGAATAGAAACTCCATATACATTACCAAAAGACCTTCTAAAATAACCTCAGAGTATCCAGACCATTAAGAGCACAATACCAAGATGTGCAGGGAAAACCACTCAAACTTAAAATACAATAGAAAATCAAGAAGATAACAAGCACTAATTAAATCTAAGTAAAGATTTAATCAAGAACCAACACTATAGACAGTTTCTGTAAGGATAGATCGTTATAGGGCAGACAGCTTCAAAGGGAAAGATAGTATAAAAACACCACACTTACCACACACTGTGGTTGGCCCACCCAGGAATGCTGATCCGCACCTTCGTTCGATCTGTCTTCCTGAAAAATAAAGAAACCTTGGTTTCACGCAGCTCACTTTGATCGGAAATTCTTTCGTCACGCTGGCGACGCTCTCCCAGCTGGGAAATTCGAATCCTTGGGGGAAACCTCCCCATCAATTCAACACTAGGATTCAGGAAAGCTCTCAAGACCTCACTCTGGTTCAAAGGATGAGCTTAATGAGGATCCTGTTGTGGTCCCCTATTACTCTTGGGGTTGTTTTAATCTGGGCTGAATTGTTTTGTATTCTTTTGCTATTTTTGGATTGAGTGTCTAATAATAATAGAGGCAGTCCTCAACTTACAACCATTCATTTATAACAGCACTAAAAAAGCTACATATGATCATTTTTCACTTGCAACCACTACAGCATCACCATGGTCACATGATCAAAATTCAGGCACTTGACAACTGGCATGCATTTATGATGGCTGCATTGTCCTGGGGTCATGTCATCTTGTAGCCATCCCAGTCCACTTCCAATAAGCAAAGACAATTGGAGAAGTCAAATTTGCTTAACCATCACACGATTCATTTAACAACTGTGGCAAAAAAGATCATAAAATGAGGAGCAACTCAACTGCCTCACTCATCAATGGAAATTTTGGGCTCAACTGCGGTCATAAGTCAAGGACTGCCTGTAATGGGTTGAGTTGAGTTGAGTTTGAGTTTATTGCATTTCTATACCGCCCTTCTCCAGAGGGACTCAGGCCTTCCTTCCTTCCCCACTCCTTCCCTAATTTTTCCATTAAACAACTCAAGTCATTTAATGGTCAGAAGAAGAAAAAAAACTTTGATGGCACTTAAGAGAATCTGCACATTGATAAGACGTCTGTCACTTACAAAAGGCCATGTGCTTGGATCCACACATTTATTATGCTGATACTTTACAACATCCTAGGATATCTAAGAACTTAATATGTATGAAGGCCAACCCCAGCTAAAGAATTGGCAGCCCTGATCCCACAGTTGTGTATATAATAGGAATGATAAATTTTAACATGTCCCACAGCCTGAAAAAAGTTTAAGCCACAGGCTTGGAGGCAAGGAGAGAGTAATGCAAGGCATGTGGTAACAGGCCCATGAAAAGCACACCTCACCACACACAGACAATGAGAACAGTAATCAATTCAGAATAAGCAAGAACTCTACCTTTGGATTTTCATCAGTGGTTCCAGCAATCGAATCATCTTTGAACTGTTCCATCCTTATTGCTGCTAAAGTGAAGGGGGAAAAAAAGAGAAGACCCAAACAAGAGGATTATACAGGTAGTCCTCGATATACAACCACAATGGTGCCTATGATTTATGTTGTTAAGTGAGAAATTTGTTAAGTGAGTTTTGCCCCATTTTATGATTTTTCTTTGCCACATTTATTAAGTGAATCACTTCAGTTGTTAAATTAATACCACTGTTTTTAAGTGAATCTGGTTTCCCCACTGACTCTGCTTGTCGGGAAGGTCACAAAAGGTGATTACATGACTCCTGGACACTACAACAGTCATAAATGTGAGCCAGCTGTCAAGAATTGCAATGTAAATCATGTGACCACGGGGATGTTACAATAGTTGTGTGGAAAACCGTCTTAAGTCACTTTTCTCAGTCATGTTTTAACTTTGAACAGTCACTAAATGAACAGTCACTACCTATACTGAATTTCTCCTGCTATTTTGACTTTAAAAAAAAACTCACTCCCTTATAATTTTCAGCCAGGCTAAAGAACATTTATTCCCGTTTATTGAATAAACCAAAATTAGCTCAGTAACTCAACACTAAATCATGATCAAAATATCTCGCTCGTGGTTGCCTGTGCTGGATCAACCAACTATGGTTTCTGGCGTCCCCGCCGAGTGAAATGAGATTAAATTTACTGGCTGGACAGCATCGGCAGAGAAAGTACTGTAATAAAGGAGATCCCGATCACTATCTCCATCGTTTCGCGTTCACGAGTACATTCAAGAACTCTTTACCTTTATAGGGCGCTTTCTATGAGCCGAAGATTGGAAACAGAAGACGACAACGGGGAGACCTCCAGCAAACCTTCCAGGACGCCAAAAAAATGGGAAATGACTCCGCAAGTTCTTGCGTAGGCTTTTCGAAAGGCGGGGAAGGCATAAACAAAGTGATTTGTTTCCTCAAATTTCTTTTCTGGGCCGGTGATTCGGACCCTGAAAAATGCTCACAAGGGACACAACTCGGCAAAAGCGCGATTCCGAAAAGCGATTCCCGCCCTTTTCCTTTTGAAAGCCGGGAAATGGAAAGTCTCCGCTAGCCCAGAAACGAAAGCTAAATCGAGTTGTTGATAAATTCCCGTTTCCCTCCCACTGGAAAGCGGGAAAAGACTGCCGGGGGTTGGATGAGAAGACCGTCGTCGGCGTGATTCAAAGCTCACGAATTTAAGCCCCGTTCGCATTCCAGCCCTTATGTGAAAAATGGGGACCTGGGCGAGAAAAAAAATAAGAGTTCACCCAATCCAATCACTTAACCCTGGCCCAAAACGTGGGCGAAGAGCCAGATCTTCAAGATCCTTGGAAACCCCATTGGGGTGGGGACCATCCGTAGCTCAGAGTGCGGGTGCTGTAACAGGGAAGGCGATCTTCTGGGGTCCGAAAGGCCCCTTTATTTAATCCGATGTTTCTTAAATTTGGGGATTTTTAAGGTGTGTGGATTTAAACTGCCAGAAATTCCAAGCCAGCAAAGCCCTCTCCATTCTTAGAGGGATGTTTTCCAAACTTGGCATTTTAAGATATGTGGACTTCCAATTCCCAGAATTCCTCAGCCAATATGTTGGCTGGGGAATTCAATTCCAAGAATTGAATCCACGCATCTTAAAATTTGCAAGGTTGGGCAACACTGATTTAACTACAACAACAACAACAAACCTTAAAGTGTGCCAGCCCTGCTAGATCGAACCAGCCAGGATGATGATGATGTCAATTTCCAAGAAAGTGCAAAAATTTAAATGAGAATTATTCTGCATAGAACAGTTAAATATTTCCTCCTCACTGACTCATTGCTGTAGGAATTTCACTTTTTGAAAATAAAAGGAGGGAACATTCTCTCAATGGTTTTTTTCCCCCTCTAACTCCAGAATAAGGAATTCAAATTTCTCTTTTAGTCTCAGCACTCTTTCCCTGGAGCATAAGGTAAGGATGATGTGTGCTTTTGAAAAGGAGAAGGGGTGGGATAGGAAAGGCAACCATAAGATATCCACATTCTCCAAGAATATAGAATACTGTATGGAATAATTGGAGAGCTTCTAATCCAACAGAACATTAGAAGAGTGTCTCTACATTTTCTTTTCTCCCTCCTCCAAATTGTGCCACTATTTTGGTCTTCAATAAATCAGGAAATGAAAAAAAAAACCCAGTAGAAATACAGGCAGGTGGTATATAGTAGTGTCTTTTGAAGAGCTTCATTAAAGTTTCTGAAAGAGGCATAGCAATTGTATACTAAAGAGATCACCTTAAAAGGCTTTTCCAAGAAAAGATCAATTCCCTTCAATCCCTTTCAATGGATTGGATTGTGGGGAATAGTGTATTCTTTCTTTGATGGGAAAGTTACTGGATTTTTCCCCCCACCGGAATGTCATTTTAAGCAATGGATGGAAGCTAATCAAGGAGAGAATCAACCTGGCACTAAGACATTTCTTGACAGTTTTAACTATCAGTGGAACAATTTGCCTTCAGAAGTTGTGGGTGCTCCAACACTGGAAGTTTTTAAGAAGAGATTAGACAACCATTTGTCTGAAATGGTATAGGGTTTCTTGCCTGAGCAGGAGGTTGGACTAGAAGACCTCCAAGGTCCCTTCCAATTCTATTATTCTGGAATGGTACAAGGACTGATCAATTAAAAAATACTTGGTGGAAAGGAAACACCACCTCACCAAGAACTTTGAGAGAATAGTATCTTTGGAAAGGGGTAGTTTTCTATTTTTTACTTTTTTTTCCAGAGGACAGTTTGAAAAATAGATGCAATGGAAATTCATGCCTCAGTGGATCTTATTACTGTAGAGTAACAAATTGGGCTTCCTTCCTTCCCCGCTCCTCCCCTAATTTTTCCACTAAGCAACTCACGTCATTTAATGGTCAGAAGAAGAAAAAAAGCAGAAGGAAAGCAATGAAAATGTGGCTGAGGTCTCAAGGTGGCTTTATATATGGTAGCTAAGAGGAAACACTGCCGTCATGACAACAGTATCACATAAGAAGTTTACTTAATGATGTTGTCTGTTTATTTCTCACCATCAGAGACAGCTGGTGAGCTTTGAAAGAGCACTGGAAGCATTAACACAAGTGCCAACATAAAGATAGTTCTGGGTATGTTTTTAGACAAGTGTACAACCTGAATCAAATAATTGCTCAGCTAAAGCTTGATCTCGGTAATACCTATCCATCAGCACAAATATTTCAGCAGGGGAGGTCTAAAAAGCAAATGCAGAATAAAATCTCATTCAAGTTTACTCAGAAGTCCCTGCATTTAAATAAGACTGATTCCGCTACATACCATAGAATTGTAAGCTACGTTGCACAAATACATACAGTATATTCACAATTTCTAATGAATCAACTGCATATCGATACCCAACTCTGAGTATTGCATTATCTGTTTCTGTTTCTATAGTTGTATGGAACAAAATAAAAATTAAATGTGTTTGTATGTGTTTATACCATGACAAATAACACCTGTAGAATTAGTCCCAATAAATAATCCAATAATCTAAAAAAAAAAGAAATTTTAAGTAAAAACGTGGCAAGTCTTTTCATTGAATAGTGAAAAAATTAACAGTGTCATGCATGTAGTCCTTGACTTATGACCACAACTCAGCCCAACATTTTCATTGCTAAGCAAGATGGTTTTTAAGTGAGTTTTGTCTATTTTACAACTTTTCTTGCCACAGTGGTTACATGAATCACTGCAGTTGTTAGGTTAGTATAACACAATAGATAAGTGAATGTGGCTTCCTCATTGACTTTGCTTAGCCAAAGGTTCCAAAAGGATCTGATCCCGAGACACTGTAACCATCATAAATACATGCCAGTTTCCAAGCATCTGGATTTTGATCATATGACCATGGGGATGCTGCAGCAGTTGTTAAGTTGAAAAATGGTCATGACTGATTTTTTTCAGTGCTGTTGTAAGTTGGAACAGTCACTAAATGAATGTTGTAAGTCAAGCGCTACCTGTATACATCTCAATAATTAGGGCCAAGGAATCCAGATAACAGTAATTTAAAGGTAAAGTTTCTCTCGCACACATGTGCTCGTCGTTCCTGACTCTAGGGGATGGTGCTCATCTCCATTTCAAAGCGGAAGAGCCAATGCTGTCCAAAAACATCTCCGTGGTCGTGTGGCCAGCATGACTAAACGCCAAAGGTGCATGGAACACTGTTACCTTCCCACCAAAGGTGGTCCCTATTTTTCTACTTGCATTTTTACGTGCTTTCAAACTGCTAGGTTGGCAGAAGCTGGGACAAGTAACAGGAGCTCACCCTGTTACGCGGCACTAGGGATTCAAACTGCCGAACTGCCGACCTCTCTGATCTTAGCCACTGAGCCACCACTCAGTGTGTAAACATTAGTAAACAGTAATTTACTAGTGTACTAATTTTCATAGAGAACTCATATGTATGTGAAGTAAATGAGGTCTTACAATGCACATGAAACTAAGACCCAGATTCAGAGAAGGCTACCTCTAAATAAGGGAAGGTGTTAATTTGTTGCATTAACGTACCTTCCAATAGGCATCTGTGGCCTTTGACTTTAATTTATAAATAATTAAAGAATTATGTTATAGAAGCCAAGCCTTAAACAACCTTTTAAACTCAACTTGCAAATATATCATAAAATCATATCAGCCTGTAGCAAAGTGCTGTAATGCATATTAAGTACTTTAGGCATATACATTGGACCTGTAATAATTAGGATTATTATCTCCTTTTTAAAATCTAGGAATTACAATTGCCATCCTCAACCCAGCTGACAAATAGCAGGTATTATTTCTACATGCACAAATAACTTTGCTTTCTTTAAACCTCATTTAATGAAGTTCTTACATTCTCTTCTAAGAGGCAACATCTTAGTTTGTGTCTGTGTATATACACTCTGAGGTCCATATAGCTGCAGCCCATTGAGCTTTCATAACCCTTTATTAACCTGGCTCTCCCGACAAGCTTTGGATGGCATGTAGTGATTGGTTCTCTGATACTGCTCGATTGAAAATCTGTTTGTTTAGTTATCCTTCCATAATATACACCTTGCATTTAACTGTTGAGTTTGACATTTAAAAAAAAACATTTTACTATTTTTTTTTACTTGTTTTAATCCTCTTTTGCTAGCTGGAATCGTTTCATCCATATACAAACTAATAAATATTTTCTGAAAAATATTAAAAGAGTCAAGCAAAAGACATCATGATTCTGATGAAAAGAAAAATTGTTCCGGATGTGGATGAGAAGGGCCAAAGGCGAAGGCTCCCGCAGAATGAAAAGAATTAAAAATAAAAGTGATGAAATCATTTTGGATCAAATGGAAGTAAGGAAATGCTCAAACCGGAATATTGGCATGGAATGATAGCGATAGATTAAATGCTGGAATTGAAACCAAGGATAGAAATGTTACTTGTACAAAGAAAGTTGCTGAAAAATAAGCAACAAGTACTGTGAGAAATGTTGAAAAATGGTAAAGGTGCAGCGTAGATAGTGACTGTGTGATAGTGTGACTGAGAAAAAGGTTAAACTATGAACATGATTTGAGTAGCATTTCCAAGGTAATCTGCTCAAGATCAATGCCTTCCACTGAATCAACCAGGGGGAAAAATCCAAGTCTAATTTCCAAAGATTAGAGGAATCCTATTTCTAATTATGAAAGGTGGATAATTATACATGGTGAGCATTTCTGTTGGCTTTGTTGTTGTAGATAGCATTTATGGTGGATTAATAAAAATAACAAGACATGTATGGTTTGGATCTCTATTCTTGATTGCATTGCCCGTTAGATGTTCAATGAGATGTATGTCAATGCTTGCAATGGGCACGTTAGACTAGTTTGCCTAAGGCTACTTCCATACTAATAGTCTAGTCCACGGGTCTCCAACCTTGGGAACTTGAAGCCTAGTGGACGTCAACTCCCAGAATTCCCCAGCCAGCAAGGCTGGGGAATTCTGGGAGTTGACGTCCACCAGGCTTCAAGTTCTCAAGGCTGGAGATCCCTGGCTCTAGCCTATAGCATTATCAATTTAAAACAATATACGTTTGTGTTATTTAGTATTTGTTTTCAATTTCACTCTTCATACAACGTTTATGCTTTGCTATATTAGGAGCTGCTGTTATGGCTGTGGCGACTATTTTCATCAAAACAACCCATCCACTTCAAATGGCAAGCTAGACATTAGACAACAGTCTGATTGTTCCATGAGCTTGTGGGCAGCTCTGAAAAATGTAGCAGAATAGCCTGTTTTAGTACGTGGTAACAATCTGCAAGAACATTGGATGGGCAGCTCTTGAGAAGGTCTAGTTGTGACACAGAAGTTGCCTTCATCCTTCAAATCAACAGTCTGCCTTTTGTGGGGGCAAATTAAGCACTTTTTTGGGAAGTCCAGGGGCATGACTTGGTAGCTCTGGATCTGAAAGTGCAATAGACAGCTTCAGTAAAATATTTCTTTGAGTGGCGCATGTCAACATCAACTGCTTTATTTTCCCATAGAAATCTACTACAATGGAAAATCCAGTACATACACCAGTAGAACAGTTACATAATCCGGTTTTACACTTTCAAAAAAAATGCTACTGTCCCATGATGTCAGATCATTTCGAAATAATAATCTCTACTCACAGAATGATGGCATAGTGAGTGGTTTCTGATCCAGAAGCAAAAAGGCCAAGCCAAGAATCTAGGGGGGAAAAAGGGGGGTCCAAGAATAAAATGATGTTGAAAAGGAGACTTACCTATTAATACAATGCAGATATCCACAGCCAATGCAGAAGCAGGAACGAAAATGTCAGAATCTGCAAGCATAAAGATCACATCTTCACTGTTACGACTTGAGAACCATTCCTCATGTATCAATTGACTTTTCTAATATAAGCGTATGTGACAATAACTGCTTGGGATTTCCATTTCAATACTAATAAACCAATCAAATGCATTTACAGATAGTCATTGACTTACCACAATCAGTTCACTTAGTGACCAGTTGAAGTTACGATGACACTGATAAAAGTGACATTACTGTTTTTTACACTTATGACCATTGCAATATATCTACGGTCATATGATCAAAATATGGATGCTTGGCAACTGGCTCATATTTATGACGATTGCAGTGTCCCGGGGTCATGTGATCCCCTTTTACAACCTTCTGACAAGCAAAGTCAATGGGAAAGCCAGATTCACTTAACCAGGTTACTAACTTAACAACTGCAGTGATCCACTTAACAAGAAAATTCATAAAACGGGACAAAACTTACTTAACAAATGTCTTATTTAGCAACAGAAATTTTAGGCTAAATTGTGGTCGTAAGTCGAGTACTACTTATATTTCCTTGTAGCTAAAGCTACAGGGCTAATTCCTGCTGGTTAGCAAAAAGCTGTTTGGTGTAGTAGTTACAGTGCTGGCCTAGAAACCAAAGGATGGTGAGTTCTAGTCCCACCGTAGGCATGAAAGCCAGCTGGATGATTTTGGGCCAGTCACATTCTCTCAGTCAACCCACCCCACAGAGTTGTGAGAAAACTTGGAGGAGGAAGGACTATTAAGGTATGTTTATCACCCTTTCTTATAAAGTAATAAAGTGGGGTTAAAAATCTAAATAATAATATGCAAGAATTATTGTATTATGCAATTCCAATTTAAATTAATCTAGCCCAATTTGAGTTGGAACCTCTAACTGTATGATAAAACTGTTCTGCCCCATGTTTTCTAGACATGTTGGATTTCAGCTTTCATTTAATGGACTTTGTTGTCGGAAGAAGGA
The DNA here is from genome assembly GCA_030761175.1 of Masticophis lateralis. Lineage (NCBI taxonomy): Eukaryota > Metazoa > Chordata > Lepidosauria > Squamata > Colubridae > Masticophis > Masticophis lateralis. The sequence goes on along the minus strand of JAUDYJ010000001.1, from coordinate 241,763,508 downwards.
GGAAGCCATATTAATATGTTTCACACTTGAGTTATTTATAAAGTAACAAAGATGGAATTAAAAAAAAAACCCTTTTAGAATGACCATGATGATGGAAGTCCAAGTCCAACATATTCAAAGGTTAGGGAAAGCTATAATAGAGAACAATTCCCTAGCACAGGGAATATTCTTCCTGTACTCAGGAAGGAATTTTGTGCAGATAACTAAACTGGATTTTAAAATAAAATTTTTTTGGAGGGTAGAATCTGTCTATGACCATAGTAAGAGCTCTGATTACATCCTTTAATTCAGCATTTTCATCTCTTACTATACCTAACAGATAGTTTTAGGAAGTTCCAAAGCAAGGTAAGAAAGACCTCAGCTCAGTGGTAAAATCCAATTTTTTTTACTACCTGTTCTGTGGGCGTGGCTTGATGGGGGTGGTGGGCGTGGCTTGGTGGGCATTGCAGGGGAATGATACTGCAAAATCTCCATTCCCACCCCACTCTAGGGCCAGCCATTCTGAACTACTCAAAATTTCAGCTACCGTTTCTCCGAACTACTCAGAATTTCCACTACCGGTTCTCCAGAGCCTGTCAGAACCTGCTGGATTTCACCCCTGCCTCAGTTCTGGCTCACTGTTATCTTCCCCAAACATTTGTTATTCAAAGGCATATTGGATACCACTAATATTAGCTCTGACTTTTGTATAAAGTCCTCTGACTTTCTTCTCTGGCTTTTGTGTAAAACTGTTTGGTCAGCCAAACGTCTCTGAACATTGTGGCTATGAATTCAAGACATTAATTATGCCTGGTTTGAAGATCAAAGTTTTTTTAGATTTTTTTTTCAAGTAAATGCGCAGTTTTATTGGAAAATGATTGAATAATGTATGTGATGTGTTCTGAAGTGAATCATTTGACAGGGTTATATGAATATTAAATCTCAGGATGGTAATTTCCTTCAGAAATCCAATTCTAGCGGCACTTTTGGGCCAAGGAAAGTGTGGGTGTCTACTTCGGAATCTCTCAGAGCATGGTAAAAGACTCCATATTCCAAAATCTACAGATAATTCATGTAGTGGGGTGACCCTAATTCTTTGAAATGAACAAAGAATTCCCAAATGAATTCAATACAGGTAGTCCTCCACTTATAACCACAATTGAGCCCAACATTTATGTTGTTAACTGAGACATTTGTTAAGTGACTTTTGCCCCATTTTACAACTTTTCTTGCCACAGTTGTTAAGTAAATCACTGCGGCTGGAAAGCCAGTAACTTGGTTATTAAGTGAACCTGACTTCCCCATTGACTTTGCTTGTCAAAAGGTCATAAAAGGTGATCACGTGACCTTGGGATGCAGCAATGGTCATAAATATGAACCAGTTGCCAAGCATCTGAATTTTGATCACATGATCATAGGCATGCTGCGAAGGTCGCAACTGTGAAAAACACGTCATAAGCAAATGCTCCTGGTTTGGACCGGATCGTCCGATCCGGTAGTGATGGCGGAGGATGGTTCGGAGAACCGGTAGCAAAAATCCCTGCGTCCCCCCCACCCCCCCCAACCATGCCTAGCTGAGCCGCACAATCATGAGAGGCTTTTTTTTTTTACTTTTAATAGCATTTTTTCTACAACCTCTTCCGATGAAAAAATGTTTTTAAAAGTAAAAAAAAAAAAAAGCCTGTGATGATTGTGCGGCTCAGCTGGGATCATCAGAGGCTTTTCAAAGCATTTTTTTCTGCAACCTCTCGGCCGAAGAGGTGGTTAAAAAAATGCTTTGAAAAGTCTCTGATGATCCCAGCTGAGTTCCCTGATTGGCAGAGAGGCTTTTCAAAGCATTAGAAAAAAATGCTTTGAAAAGTTTCTTTTTTAAAAAAGTTGGCCACACCCACCCGGTCACATTACCCCAAGCCATGCCCACAGAACCGGTAGTCACAGATTTTACATTTCACCCCTAGTCATAAATCACATTTTTCAATGCCATTATAACAGTCATTAAGCAAACTGTTGTAAGTCAAGGACTACCTATACCTGTACCTAGTTTGAGTGGACAACAATTCTGAAGTTCAAACCCTTCTGACACCAGTTCTTAGTGGACAACAGTTCTGAATGAGAAAGATATAGATATGAATCTCATTGTTTCCATAAGTAGCTGAAATGGCCCTTCATACCCACAAGTCAACTGTGTCAGCATGATCTCCAAAGTTTGCAGAGCTGTAGATGGAGGGGAGAGCAAAGGAAGAACAGCTAAAGAGTAGCCTAAAAAGTAGGTGAATCATTGGCTTAGAAATGCTGACTACCACAGTACGGCCTATCAATAAGCAGATAAAACAAGGGAGCAAATATTTGCTAAACAAACATCTGAAGCTGAACTGACTGATTTCCAGGGGCAACCAGGCAGAATTTTTTTCAGAGAAGCACAAGGAGGTATCACATGTGAGCTTTCTCGAAAGGGGACCCTACTTGTCAAATTCTTCTTTTGGGCATCTGTACTAGTCCTGGGTAGCTCTTACTCTCTAGGTCAGTGATGGCTAACTTTTTTGTCGTTGCGTGCCAAAAGTATGGGAGCATGGGCGGGTCGTGCACACGCGTGTCCACACTCATAATTCAATGCACCCCCGCCCTACCCTCATGTGCATGCACACACAATCCCCCTTACTCTCCCCGCTTTTGACACGCGATGGCAAAAAGGTTACCGGTGGGCCCGGTTTTTGCCCTCCCCAGGCTCCAGAGGCTTTCTTGGAGCCTGGGGAGGGTGAAAACTGCCCCCCCAGGCCCTCCAGAGGCTGGAAACGGCCCGTTGGCTGATGCGTGCTGGAGCTGAGCTAGGGCAACATTCGCATGCCCACAGATACGGCTCCCCATGCCACCTGTGTGGCACGCGTGCCATAGGTTCACCATCACGGCTCTAGGTTTTTACTCTTCTACTCTCTTCAGGGTGGTTTCATGGACTGATAGTAAAAATAAATCCAAACTGGGAGCTCAGTCGCCTTTTCAATATCTTAAACAGACCTTATCTGTGCTCATGCTTTGGTTCATCTCCAATTCCAGCCATTTCTTGGATGTCTTATTAAGTACAGATAATCCTCGACTTACGACCACAATTGAGCCCCAAATTTATGTTGTTAAGTGAGAATTCGTTAAGTGAGTTTTGTCCCATTGTACAATATTTCTTGTCACAGTTGTTAAGTGAATCAGTGTGTTTGATAAGTTAGTAACCTGGTTGTTAAGTGAATCTGGCCTCCCCATTGACAGAAGGTTGCAAAAAGGGGATCACATGACCCTGGGATACTGCAACGGTCGTAAGTATGAGTCTGCCAAGCATTTGAATTTTGATCACATGATCATGGGGATGCTGGCAACAGTTGTAACTGTGAAAAAGAGTCCTAAGTCCCTTTTTTTAGAGCCATTTTGAATGGTTACTAAATGAACTGTTATAAGTTGAGGACTACCCATACATAAATATGATTTATAAACGCTGGGGGGAAGAAAAAGGGAGAAAACGAGAAACGTGTAATTTGCAACGTATAACATTTCTGTAGAACAAGAGAGCCTTTTGGTTAATAATTTCTCCTTGTCACAGATGGATGAATTTTTTTGCCCAGAACAGAAATTATTTACACTGAAAATAATTTCAGTGAGAAAAAATACAAAGGAAAGTATGCAAAAGAAGGAGGGGGTAAGGAGCTGAAGGGGAGAGAAGGGACTTTCCCAATAAAGTTTCTGTTTTGATTTTGCTTGTAAAACTGCTGCCTGAAAAATCATATGACTCACGACTCTCTCTCCTCAGTAGGGACACTCCCCTCATGTTTCAATTATCCAATCCTATTCTTTGGGAAAATCGAAGTTCCTCTTTAGTCTCTTTGCATCTACTCTTTTTTTTTTTAAAAAAAATCAGTGATAAATTGAGCAAAGTAGCTGAGAGTTCACCTCAGAAAGAAGCCAAGCTCAGAAAGAAGCCCGTGGACCTGGACAGTCAAGCAAGGTAAGCAATGAATTCAGATGAATTTTCCAAAGTTCAGAGGCAACCCAATTAGGACAAAGACTTAAGGAGATTTGCAGAATTTTAAATATGTCCAACCTTTGTTTTGGAGGCCACGCTGCTACATATTTTCTACAAATCAAAAAATATAGAATCATAGGGCTGGAGGTTATCTACCTATCCAACTACCTGGTCAAGGCAGAAGATCTTTCACCATCCAGATCAAATGGTTGTCTAGTCTGTTCTTGAAAACCTCCAGCGATGGAGTGTTTGGGAGGGCAAAGCTGTTACACTGATTTAATTGTTCTCACTGTCAAGAAGTTTCTCCTTTGTTCTAGATTGAATCTTTTTTTAATGAGCCTCCAACCCTTGCTTTTTATCTTACCCTCAGGAGCTTTGGAGAATAAAACAACTTCCTTATCTCAGTGACTTTCGGGCAACTGTTTCATATTATCTCTGTATGTTATCCTTTCATTCTGTCCTTCAAGTACTGGAAGAGAGCAGTTGTGGTTAAAGCTGCTTCCTCTTTGCTGCTATTCCATCCCAACTCCCCCTATGCCATGTAAAGCACTGTCAGTGGCAAATGGGAGAGGGAGGCTAATTCTCAGCAGAAAGCCGGAATGAGGTCATAACTTGGGTTTATCACAGTTTTTCCAATTGAAAGAAGCAACCTGGTTGATATGTATTATAAAAGCACAAGTGATGGTCTATTATATGTATATCGCAGCCATTTTGTGCGTGTGTGTTGTATGTGTAGCAAAATGAAAGGATTGGATTATGTATTAACTTTTACAGCAATACTAAGCCTTTTTTTTTTAATCATTCGGTTATGTCTACCATGGGTTCAACCCATTTGAACACATTTCTCCTTCCACTGAATTGCCAGAAATTGTACTTGTAACATTTGATTGCTATTTTACCTAGCTTTCTCCCCCTCTAGCAGCTTTGGCTTTGATGATGCTGGCTATGAGTTATGATTTTTGGAGGCATCGACTTAGCGAAGGGGGGTCAAGTAATAACAAATAGTCTTTTAAGTAATGAAACTTTTCTCTCTTTTCAGTACTGTGCAAGTAAAGTGGCCTTTTCCCCTCCCTGACCATGGCATTTTGGTTTTGGCCTCTCTTGGTGTTGCTGAGTATAAAGAGTGCAAGAGCTGAAGATCCAGGATTCAAAGCTTGCAGACTTCAAGGTCTCAGTGAAAAGGTACTAGAAGTCCTACCTGGAGGTGGCTGGGACAACTTGCGCAATGTGGAGATGGGCAAGGTCATGACCCTCAACTACTCCCAATGCCAGACCACTGAAGATGGTGAGTACCTCATTCCCAACGATGTCTTTGTGGTGCCCCTCAAGAAGAGCACAATGGAGATTCACTCTGAAATTATTAAAGACTGGCTGTCCTACACCGATGCATTTTCCGAATCCATCAATGCTGAGGCTTCCTACCTCACCGTGCTCAATGGCCGGTTCTCCGCTGGTTCCCAAGAAATGAAGACCTACAATGTCTATGATGAAACAGTCACCACAAGAGTGCAAGTACGGCATCATGTTTACTCTGTGAAAGCTCAACCATCCTTCACTTTCCACAAGGACTTCCGTCAGCAGCTTGTGAGCATAGGCAACCAGTTGGAGAACAATCAGAGTCGGATTGCTGAGTATATGGCAGAAATGCTGGTATTAAGTTACGGCACACATGTCCTCACAAGTGTGGAGGCTGGAGCGTCCCTCATACAAGAAGATCAGGTGAAAAAGAAGTTTTTGCTGGACAACGATGCTCAGAAAGCAAGCATCACTGCCTCGGCCTCTGCTACTTTTTTCCACAAAGTCAATGTGGGAATTGGGACCTCCATGGAAGCTTTGAGTAATATGACTAAGGAGTATCTGGCGAATACAGTAAATTCCAAATTGGAGAGCCGGGGCAGTGTGCCCTTCTATCCTGGCATTACCCTCCAGAAATGGCAGGAGAGCATCCCCAATGGTTTGGTGGCGATAGACAAGTCAGGGCTTCCTCTGCCATTTTTCATCACCCCTGATGCCTTACCTGAATTACCAGAGCCTACAGTTCATCGAGTGGCCACTACAGTGGAAAACGCTATCCGCCTCTTCTATGCAATCAACACCCACCCAGGCTGCGTTGAGCCCGGATCAAAGAATTTCAACTTCCAAGCCAATGTGGATGATGACTCGTGCCAAAATCTCAGCACCAATTATACCTTTGGTGGAATCTTTCAGGAGTGCCACGGGGTTTCGGGACAGGACCCAGAAGAGCTTTGCCAGGCTTACCGTATCCAGAACCCTTTGACTGGCAACTACTCTTGCCCACAGAACTATTCAGCTGTCCTGTTGCATGAAGAGCAACGTACCGCCAACCAGCCCAAGATGGAGTGTCATCAGGAGTGCCATACTTGCTGGCTTGTGTTTAAGTGCTGTAAGAAAGTGTGTGGCATCCACTACTATCCCAGCACAGTGCAGTTCTTTGCTTATTGGTGTGCTGCCACTGGTCCAATAACTCAGAGCACAGGATTTCTCTTTGGAGGACTCTACAGCACCGGGAATGAGAACCCAGTGACTAGCACCTATACCTGTCCAGCCTACTTCTTCCCCTTGGTCCTGTTTGATAATCTGAAGGTGTGCGTCAGCAATGACTATGAGATGGGCTCCCGCTTTGCCGTGCCCTTTGGTGGCTTCTTCAGCTGCCAGTCTGGCAATCCTCTGGCAGGCTTACGGAAGGGGCAAAGCCCTGGTATCCTCCAAGATTTCTTCTACCAAGATTCTCCTACTAAATACCCCATGAAATGTCCAGCTGGGCATAGTCAACATAAGGCGTATTTGAGTGACGGCTGTGAAATTCTCTATTGTTTGCAGGCAGGGACACTTTTTGCTCAGCAACTGGCTCCCATCAAGCTCCCCCCTTTTCTGCGCACACCGTCCCCAAATGGCAGCCTTTCTGAAACAATCCTGGTGAGCACCGAAGGTAGCCAAGCCTGGGTCAAAATACGACAGAGTGGGAGCTGGAGGTTGGCCAATGGCACAGAAGGGAAGGAAATAGCTCTTCTTTTCCAGGGAAAAGACAGTTCGGCCCTATCAGGTGGGTCCATTGCTGGGATTTGCATCGCAGTGTTGGTAGTCTTGGTTATCTTCCTTTTTATTGTGTTCAGAATTCGGCGCTACAAGATGAGAGGCTACCAAGAGGTGACAAATGAGCACCTAATCAATGATGGCCGAAACTATAGCATCACAGAAACACCTGCAGAATTTAGTGCTGCTTAAAACATCTTTTCATCTATTCTTTGAAGTTTAATTCCAATTGTGGGGAGCTGAATCTGGGAAGCAGGAGAGGCAGAATAATAATGGAGAGCTGCGTAGGGTAGGAGAAGTAAGCATTAACTATGGGTGTACATAAAAATCTTTAACCTGGCTAGGTGGCTCAGTGGCTAAGGCACTGAACTTGTTGATCAGAAAGATCAGCAGTTTGACGGTTCAGATCCCTAGCATAGGTCCCCTGCATGAGCAGGGGGTTGGACTAGATGACCTCCAAGATCCCTTCCAACTCTGTTACTGTTACTGTTACTGTTTGACCAAAATGATGATAACCACGTTCCAGGCAAAATAATTTGTTTTGAATTGAGTGAACACAGGTAATTAATCATTCACTTACCTGAATACAGGTAAAATAAACAATCTGAGAGAAATCAGTTGAACGATCTAGGCTTTATTCTGAATGTCAAATTACCTCAATGAAAGGAAATTAATTCAGATGTAACAATATAGCTTTTTGTTTGAGCAACTGTAGTTCTGTAGCTGAAAGAGAATAGATTACAGTGACAAGACAAGATAGGGAAGAACTTAAAAGTAATTTTAGCAGACTGATTTAGAGCAAGAACAGCTCTTTCTGTAGTGCCCTAATTCATTTATATGTAAGGGAATTTATTTTACTTTTATTGCAGCTTGACAGCCCTCACTTGATACATTTTTAAAAAGCGGATGAGCAACAATATCAAATAGAAGCAAGCTTTGGCAGTTGCTCAATAGATTCTTTGTCAGTCTAAAAAATTCTGTGTTGTTGTTTAGAAAAAAGACTTTGACCACTTAGGTGATGATTTTTCATCACTGCCTTATGAAATCAGCCCTAATTGGTAAGATTTAAATAACTGCTTTAATTCCTGGAAACGTATGGGTTTATCAACATATTAAAGTATTACAAAAGTCAACTTGTATTGGAAAATAGAGACCAATTTTGCCTTAAACCAAATATATGTGGCAATATTCTGAAATGCTTTATTGCTGAACACTTTTGTTTATTCTCTTTATCACAATAAACTGATAAATTTGGATGTTTATGGTTATTTACTCTTCTATAAGCAGCATTGTGGCCTAGCGGTGAAGACACTTTCCACCCGGAAAGTTAGGAGTTCAATCCTAGGTAGCGGCAGATGTTTCCTAGGGCACAAATACGAGCTGTGAACTCCATGCTGCGAAAAAAATACCTGATGCGAACTCCACATGGTGTCAGGAAGGGCAACCAGCCAGTAAATGCTGAACTCCATCCATCTCCCCAACTCTACCCTGAATTAAGGGATTACAGGTGGTAAAAAGAGAGTTTTTTTTAATGGTTAGTTATTTTTCTCTCTTTTATGCCAGCAAATTCAAACTTCCCTCCTCTATACACTAACCTTTTTTCTTCTCTTGGCCACGGCTGAAGTCCTGTCATCTCCTGTTTTCCAACTTGCAAAAAGACAACAATTCCAAAACACCAACCAGAGTCATGGCAATTCATCAGGATGCCAGCGCTTCTTCTCTAGTTTCATTCTGGGCCTCTGCTGCGGAAAGACTCTTAGATAAACAGCTCAGACATTATATTATGCTAAGAATTATCATGTTCTGGTATTTGGACTGAACCAACTATTTCAATATACATACAGAGAGATGGGATGCTACACACTGGCCCTCACTCAAGCCCCACGCATTGCCCATTGAGCAGGAAGATTTGAAGAGCAGGAATGGAATTTGGCTCGTTAAAAAATAATATTCTCCTTAGTTTGGGTGCATTGAGATGTTGGGGTGGCTGTGCCTGGAGAACCATATGAATCTTAACACTTGTTGCTGTGTCCGGTTCATGTAAAATGAGTGAACAGGACAGGGCTGGCAACAAGGAATTGTTCAGGGCTACCCACCAGGTTTCACAGCTGAGAAGACTTCTATCAAGTATTTTTTTGTAAAAGTTCCTCATTCCAGGCTCTTCTGATATTTTCTTAACAAAGTAGAATAGAATGTAATGCTATGACTCATGCAGGCTGACTTACACATTGTTTCTTAATAGACATAAAATAAGTTCCTTATAGCAAATCCTATAATTGGTTTATTAAATTTAGTGCAGGTAGTTCTCGACTTATGACCGCAATTGAGCCCAAAATTTACACTCCTAGGTTTTGCCTCATTTTACAATCTTTCTTGCCACTGTTGTTACGTGAATCGCTGCAGTTTTAACATTAGTAACGAGGTTGTTAAATGAATGTGGCTTCCTGATTGGCTTTGCTTGTCAGGAGGGTGCAAAGGTGATCACATGACCCTGGGACACGGCAATCATCACAAATATGAGACAGTTGCCAAGTGTCTGAATTTTGATCATGTGACCATGGGGATGCTACAACAGTTGTAATGATCATGTCACTTTTTCAGCGCCTATTGTGAAAAATGATCATAAGTCACTTTTTTTCAGTGCCTATTGTACCTTTGAATGGTCACTATACAAATGGTTGTAAGTCAAGGACTATCTGTACTATGCCATCATTTTCCTCTCAGGTGTGTTGAGCTACAAGTCCCATCATCCCCAACCAGCATGCATTTCTTCTATTTGGGCTTATTAGGTATGCTACACTGTATAACGTTGGAATTTAAAGTCTAAAAGAACTCTTTCGTGTGCAAAAATTGACTTTGACAGAATCTCTCATGCTCTACTCTAGCTTACGCATCTCACCCATCTTACGCAAATCATGTTTGGCCTCCTCAGACCAGAAAATAATGGAGTTGTTCCTTTATTTTATCAGCTAGACAATGGGAGGAGGTAGAATTATCCAACTGTGAGAGCAGAGAGTTTCTAGATTCATGACATTTTTAGCAAGGTAGTTGACTCATTGTTTGATGCAGCTGTGCTTGCTCAAGGCAAAACAAATACACACATACTTCACTAAAAGCCAAAATCACAAATGAGCTTGTCTTGATATTGGAACTGTCCGGTATTGTATTCAGATCTCATTTATTTGCAACTTGAGTCCTGGCAAGAACTGGGTCAGAAATAAGAGAGCAATTCTCTCTCTTTCCAGCTTCCTCACATATAATTTCATTTATGAGTCTTTGGGGATAGAAATCCATCTTTAGCTAAGGTGCCTAAAAGACCCCCAGTATTGTTTTAAAAATACTTTATATTATTATTTTCATACTTTAAAAAAGACCCCCTGGTTTGGTTTTTATGTGAACTGTAAAATCGTTGCACACTCAGATAGCTTTTAGCTAAAAGAGGTGATCGGCAAACATCTATTTGAAGGATTATTTGGGAATAATAACAATGATTCAGATAGTTGATGGTCCTAGGGACCCTTCCCATGGGATAGTATTCCAGGCTCCATAGACATATAACGGATCTCAATTGCTGGACAGAAAGGCAGCCTCCCCATAGCAGTGGCTGAATGATCTGCCACTTTTTATTTCTTTGCCATTGGTGCTCCAATAATAGAATGGTTGAACATAAATCAATAAGGACTTTAGGATCAGTAGGCAGAGGGAAAACATCTGTCCAATGATTGGGGTATTATCTAGTTTAGTACAGGGATGGGTTTCAAAAATTTTAGCAAGGGGTTTTCTGCTTGGTTGATGGGTGGGCGTGGCCATGGTGGGCGTGGCTTAGTCAACCTCCTGCACCACAGAGGGGGGCAATTTGGCCTCCTTGGGCTCCAGAGGCGTTCGTCAAGCCTCCAGGAGGATGAAAACAGCCTCCCCAGGCTCCGGAGGCCTTCTGGAGGCTGGAAACGGGCCTTCCCGAACTTATGCCCTTCCCAAACTTCCGGTAGGCCTGTTTTTTGTCCTCCCTGAGCCTCCACACACACCCTGCACTTATCTGCATCCAAAACAGGCTGGGCGGGGGCAGGGCTGTGGGGGCCAGCCAGGAGTAGGATTTAGGGGGTTCTCTGAACTGCACAGAATCTTAGCTAGAGGTTCTCCTGAACCCCTGAGAACCCCAGAAGCCCAAACCTAGTTTGGTAATGAAACATCTGCAAACAAACAATCAAGCTCAGAGAGCACCATAGATTGCACAGTTCAGCCTTGAGTTACAAATATTCTGCCTGTAAATTCAAGACTTTATTTACACTCTTTGAGCAATCCTACAAAAGTTCCTTGTATAGCTTCCGAAGCATATAGCTTTCTTTTAAAGTATAGTTTGAAATGAACTTCAGTTATGCTGAGAATACAGTATTACATAATCCCAGTTTCAAAGAACAAACTTCTAATCCCTTGACATATATAGTTTTTTATCAAGTATTTAAAAATGTAAACACATAAGATGGATAGAGACTGGTGAGGTGGGAACCAGCAACTTCTGGGCCAGCGACGGTCATTATATAACCACAGTGCAGCCATGACCATCAAGTGACCCAACAAATGTCTATTAATTCTGAGTGGCAGGAGGAAAAGAAGTCAGGTGTTCAACACCTCAAGCATCGATACAGAAGACTCTGATTTCTTTGGACTGATGTGGGGGAACACTATATTTGAGTCTTCATTCTTATCTGTAACATACATTCTAATCTAACCAAGTTTGGCAGTTTTCTGTCATGTCTAACCAAGAGTTCAATTATGGGGTTAAATGAGGCCTGCTATTTACTGCCAACCGTACATGGGGAAACTGAGACATCCCATTTACAGAGATTCAATTAAACACTTCAGCTTACCCGGGATCCCTGGTGCTCTCTGAACTTGCTTGTTTTCTTGCCAATGTTTCATTACCCAAACTAGGTAACATCGGAGTGCAGTTTGCTGTCACTTTATATTCTTGCTCTGTCAGTTTTGGTAGAGATGGTCTTAGACATTCTTTGGTTGGGCTGTTTACTATTGGCTTCAGCCTACACCCGTGAATGTCTGTGCCTGTTTAATATAAACATAAATACATCTGACATTTTATGACCCTAAGGAGAGAGGAAACATTAAGTACACAGAGAATTTATAACTCAACTAATCTTATTGGGTTTATATTGGAGAGAGGTTGTAGCAACTTTTAAATGGTACCAAGCTCACCTCTTACACAGAAACTGTTATCTTGTGCCAGAATCCATTTTATACTAGATAGAAGATTAAAACCCAAAGATGCCAGTGGTAAAGTTGATGCCAGCATTACACTGTTGGACTGCAGAGCAATATATATGCCAAATGGCCTGCAGTAAAGAATCCCTTTACAGTGCAAGATACCATCTCCTCAGCAGTGATGAAGATTTAGTGTCAAGTGGTGGGTTTTTTTTTTTACTGCATAAGAAATTATTCCTCTTTTCCCACCCCTTCCAATTTTCTTCCTTCTGTATCTCATGTGAGTGCATTTTTTTCCTCTGCTGTTTTTGGTCCGCTGACATCAGCAGCCTAATAAATGAAAGTCTACAAAATACTGAAATAATTGTTGAAGTTTTAACGAATGTGGCTTGCCATCTTGAATTAAGAATCTGTCAATGCATTTTCAATACTAAAGCATACTTTAGATGGCGCTTCCATGTATGAAGCTTGAAGCAATTGGACCCATTGAATCCCTCACAATTTTTTTTGAAAAAGAGTCCATTTGGTGTAGTGCTTAAGATGTTGGCCAAGAGACAGTTTAGTTCTAGGCCTCCATTAAGCATGAAAGCCAGCTGGGTGACTTGGACCAGTCTCTTTCTCTCAGCCCAGCCCACCTTACAGGATTGTTGTTGTGGGGAAAATAGGAGGAGGAAAGAATATTAGCTATGTTTGCTGCCTTGAATTGTATATGAGTAAGATAAGTAAGATAAAAATATTTTTTTAAAAAAAGAAGTGAGCTTCTCATTTCCTTCAGGCACTGTGGCTTAAGTCTAAAACAATATAGATTTATAACAGAAGATAACTTTATTGCAGATTAATTATATTACACATATAAGGCATATTAATTTTAATTCTTCATCTCATTTATCATTCTTGCAACTCTGCAACCGGCTGATATACTCTAAGCTTTCAATAATTTGGGGGGTTTGATTTAGCTTTACCCCTCCAATTTGTGAAGACTGTTGCATTTCAACGTGGCAAATTGAGACACAAACCGAATTATGAATAGAGAGGAGTTACAATTCATTTTACAGTCTAGTCTTGTAGCTGAGGTATAGATAGACATGAACTCATATCAAAAGAGGAACTTGAGTTAATTTAAGTGTCACACCCAATCAGACATTTATCCATAGTTACAGGCTGAAACAGTCACCTCTGATCAGAATATGAAAACATTCTATTCAGCATTAGACTAAATATGGCAATTCCTCTTTCCCTAATATTTTGCTGTGTGTTCAACACATACCGCTTGCTCAAATGCTTTAATTACCTAGCCTCGGTTATAATAAAAATTAACTGGACTTGCAAATGAGAAACATTATCCATTAAATAGGAGATAGCGCAGCAGATGGCAACCATGAGCTGACTGCAGCTATTTTCAGAAAAAGCTAAGCAGGGTCAGGCTAGGTTAGTTTTTGGAGGGGTATCTCAAGAGTTGTAATTTGCATAAGGAAGCTGGAAAAAGGTCCTGAAAGAGGACAATTGCAAACTACTTCCATGGTTGCCAAAATAAAAATAAAAGGCTAAACTCAACGCAAAGGAATCTTGATCTTTACTCCTTTATAAGCCCTTCTAATACTTGGCTTGCCAATGCAACAGCATTTTCTGTTCAAAAATAAATGATGAAATAAAATTAAAATACCACAAAGGTTCTCCTGTTGCAATGAATCTAGGGAAATAATGCAGAAACCAAGCCTAGAACTGTCTGATGCAATCTTTGGACAAAGATGTGAAGACTTTATTTAGTTAGCCAAATTTATATGGCTGCCCATTTCACACAAGCTGATTCTGGGTGGCATACCACAAGACTTCCCATACCAAGCAAATTAATAAAAAGGCAACTTTAGGGAAAAGGTGAAATGTTGGAATAACAGTGATTTTTTAAAATAATGATTTAAAAAAGAATAATAATAGGTTACTGTACTACTCCTATACTCTTTTCTCTAGAATTTTGCTTCTGAAAAGACAAAAGGAATAAGTGCTTTTCAAGAGACAGGAACAATTCTGGCTTATGTTGATATTAGTTTAAGTTACTTATATCTTAGAAAATTGGTACTAGAATAGTTGAAAATTGTAAGCAGCTAAACAGAAACAGGTTTGTGATAGGTTAGAGACACCGGATGGGTTTAAGATGAGATGAGGAGCACAGATACAAGTAGTCCCCAATTTACAACAGTTCACTTAATGACCATTCAAAGTTATAATGGCACTTAAAAAAGGGACTTATGCCCATTTTTCACACTTATGACCGTTGCAGCATCCGCATGGCCATGTGGTTTTCAATGGGATGCTTGACAACTGGCTCACATTTGTAACAATTGCAAGCGTCCCAAAGTCACATGATCCCCTTTTGTAAATTTCTGACAAAGTCAATGGGAAACCATATCCACTTAACAACCGTGTTACTAATTGAAGAACTGCAGTGATTCACTTAACAAAAGTGATGAGAAAAGTCGTAAAAGGGGGCAAAACTCACTTAACAAACTTCTCACTTAACAACATAAATTTTGAGCTCGACTGTGGTCGTAAGTTGAGGATTACCTGTAATGCTTTTTTGAAGGAAACTCACCAATAAAGCAGTGATGGGAAAACCAAGGTCTCAGGACTTTATATAGCCCCTAAGCCTTCTCTTTGGAGAACTCAGACAGCTTTCCATAATTGATGGATATGCTGCTAGGAATTAACCTTGCCCTTTTGTAAGGGGAAAATAGGTAAATGTGTACTGTACAACCAGTGGTGGGATTCACATTTTTTTACTACTGGTTCTGTGGGTGTGGCTTGGCGGGTGTGGCAGGGGAAGGATACTTTAAAATCTCCATTCCCACCCCACTCCAGGGGAAGGATACTGTAAAATCCCCATCTCCTCCCAATCAGCTGGGACTCGGGACGCCGAGAATAGATGGGGGCGGGACCAGTCAGCGGTGATATTTACTGGTTCTCCCAACTACTCAAAATTTCTGCTACCGGTTCTCCAGAACTGGTCAGAACCAGTGGTGGATTGATCCCGGTCATGGGTGAAATGCTCCCAGTCATCCCGGTCATGGGTGAAATGCTCCCAGTTCAGACCAGATTGCTCGATTCGGTAGCGATGGCGGCCGAAGAGGTTGTAGAAAAAATGCTTTTAAAAGTAAAAAAAAGCAGTTGACCATGCCCACCCAGTCACATTACCCCACCACCACCCAGCCACACCCACAGAACTGGTAGTAACAAATTTTACATTTCACCACTATTCCCGGTTCTGTCCGGTTCTATAGAACCGGTAGTAAAATCAGCGGGAGGCTCCACCCACCTGCCCGGATGTCATAAATGACAATCTGCTCATGCGTAGACCTGTTGCGTAGACAAAACGAGTGCACGCGGACCCGTTGCAAACCGGTAGTAAAGGTAATTAAAACCCATCTCTGGATAGAACTTGCTGAATACCACTTCTGTGTACAATGTAATAAAAGCTTATTGCAGTCTCAAGCACACACATCAACCTGGGACAAGAAATTGAAAATTCCAGTTCTGACAGTTTTCAACCACTCCTAGTCTGCATCACGAACCCATCATTATGGCTCTCAAGCCCATCCCCAGAATTAAGTGCGGTATTCAGCCACAAAAGTTTCCCCTGATCCTGCTGCACAGTCACAACTGAGCAAGAATGAAGCACAAAGTTGAATGGGAAACGACCTATTTAATTGAATCAGATTCCTTACCATGGGAACATTTACAGAGTTAATCAGATTTAGGTCAATGCTATGTTATTTCCCAAATTGTCTACTTCACAAGCAGATAGTCATTCATTGTTTTATCAGGTTTCTCGGCAAAGTTCACCATGTACTTGGCTCTGATTCAATGCTTATTTCAACTCATTTTTTAATCAATCAAGACTACCTTGTGCTCCGATTGCTAAAGAGAGATGGATGGGAACTGAATACACATAAAGTGGGCAGTGGATAAAGCACAAGAAAGCTCAGTTTCACTGTGTGTTTTCTTCTCTGTCTTCAACATGTTGTTCCAGACATTATTCTCTTCTACAAACTACTATTAATGTGTAAGAAATTGCATGCCAGGTGCCTATCTCTATTAACTTGTTCATACACAGACACACACACACACACGTATGGAGGAATTTTGCTAAGAAATGCTACTGTAATTCATTTTTGTTTTGTGAATGATTAGTTCTGCTATAGACCATTTTAAGCAATTCCCATGCAGTGGATGTAAGCTAATTAAGAGGCTAATTAATGAAGCCTTTTCAGAAGCCATAAGAAAAGAAGTTGACTAATGTAGAAAAGTTTTTAAAAGTATGAGCCAATTTGTCTTTGCTTTTATTTGCACTGACCTCCCAGCAATGAACAACAATGTTACAACAGAGCTTTGATATTTATTTTCCCCTGCCCTGTCCTGTACACACACACACACACACACACAGTTCTTGTGGAAACCTTAGGAGTGTTATAAAATTTTCTCCAGTGAAAATTTTTAATTACAAAATATAGTTATCTTAATGTAAAAAATATTGAAAGGAAACCATATTTAATGGAGAGAGAGAGAGGGAGAGAGAGAGAGAGAATGAAATAATGGACAAGAGAGAGGGAAATAGCCAGTAATACTGTCGCAGAAATTTCCAGTTAAAATTGTGAATGCCCTTTACTGAAAAGGACTTTTGTCTGAAACAACATTATGAAGATCTTGGATAGGATGGATAATTTACAGAATGGCAATAGCTCAAAAACACCGAGGACCCAAACACAGAAACAAACCAACATTGGAATTTCCCATATCGAATTATCTTCCAACCGTAACTTTTTGACCTTTTTGTTCTCCCAATTCTTTTGCCTGATTTGCATTTTTTTTTTTTGCTGCAGACTTCCCCAGCTGAGTATTTTCTAGAACAATCTTGACAACTTGAAGAAGTATGGACTTCAATTGTCAGAATTCCCCAGCCAGCATGTTGAAGTCCACACATCTTAAAATTGCCAAGATTAAGAAATGCTGTTCTTAGGTAACTGAAGATGAAACTCTCAACCTCTTTGCTGCCACCTGGTGGTCATCTGAATTTTTGCAGCTGAGTAATAGAAGATCGGAACCATAGGCTAACTTGACTACAGTAGGAGGATTCAACTTCTTTTGTAATTGTTATATATTCTTAGGAAATGTAATTGCATCTATTGAAACCCCTCTCCTAAGCAATGTTTTGCAAATACAGGTATTTCCACCTAGGCACCAGCCTCATCCCGTTCTTACTTTCTTTCGCACTTTCAAAGTCTAGTAGCTTCAGAGACAGAGTGAGCTGCTTTGTAGTATACCTCTCAGATGCTCACAGGCAATTGAAATGGGTTGACCAAGCTTTTAGATTAGAACCTGATAAGCTGATCCCTGATTCCTCCTCTGACTGATCCATTTTGAAACTATTTGGTCTATTTTGAACCAATCAGGAACCAGCTTTCTGGATTCCTATGGTGTGGACCAACCATGGATCTACTCACCAATTCAACCAATCAGTTCCTTACTCTGCCTCTGAAGATGCTGATGCAACTGCTGGTCAAATGTCAAGAGATCACTGTCATTTCGCCCAAAAGCACACCAGTGATTCCTTGGGTAATTTGGAATAAAATGAACAGGTAATATTATCCAGCATTATAGCTGTTCAGGAAGGATGAAATTCTAAAAGTAAAAAAGGTGATCTTGAAAGTTTTTGTTATCACTGCTCTCTGCTGGTAGCAGCATTAGCTGCATTCCTGTTTTCTTCTCCCAATGCTTATAATTGATTAGCCTGAAATATTCCATGTTTTGAATTTATTTTACCATTTGAATAATTACTACAAAAAAATGAAGAAAATACTTTGCTTTAAAATAACACACTTTATTTTTTTAAAATCTCTGAACAATTTTCAATATAATTTGATAAATAGCTCTCTGATTTGTCCAAATAAAAACTTTTTGATAATACGAGTTAATCACGAAGTAAATTTCCATGTCTATAAAACTATCACTCTGAGACAAAACAAAACATCCATTGGTAGTCATTAATTGACACACAAATGCACCACAGCTAGCATAGTCTGAGAAGAGGCATTCCTTCCAGTGCATGTAAAAGTAGAATGCCTCTTCTAAGGTGACATTTGCTTTCCACAATTTTTAGCATACTCCAATGAAAAGAAATGCATTCAGCAGTATCCAAACATTAATTAATTTCCTTTTGGGAAAGGGAAGTTCTCCATCCTTTCCTCTTTTCTTGAATCTCCATAGATTTGAGTAGAGCAATAAGAGCTGAAGAGAGAGAAGGATTTTTTTTCTACAGGCAATTATTGATAGAGCTGAATATAATTTATTTAAAATAATGTGCTACTTGGTTATAGAGTATCCTCTTTAATATTTTAATAAAATACCAGTATTAATTTTAACCAATCAAACTAGTTATATCTTTATCTTACAAGTGAAATCTGTCAGTATTATTTCCATTAATCAAAGATATCACATTTAACATTTAGTAGACATTTTCTTCCATCAGAAATTTAGCTCACAGTACAAAAATATGGAATCACTTATAATGATTACATTTCACATATTTTGCATATTTCAGTAGCTGAACAAGCATGCCAAATGAAGCACTTCACATTGTTTTAAAAGAGGATAAATAAACATTCAAGTTAGTATAGAAATAAGGCAGACACCATTATGGAAAAAAATAATTATTTCTCATGTTTCTTCAATGTACAGGTTCTAGATCTGCCAGTTTCACAATTTTGAAACTGGGTATTCCTACTGGCAGAAGAAGGAGGAGTACTTATCATTAGTTCCTTATCCATCTTCCTCTCTAGGTTGGCTGGAAATCTTTTCTGGAAGATTGTGGGATCATTTCAAAATCATATGGGAGGCAGCTTTGAAGACTACAAAAGGGGAACTTTAAAAAATATATTTTCTCTCAAATTTTTTTAGTGGGAGCTTCAGCAGAATTTGAGCCAAAGAATCTTTCATTAACAGAAGAGCAAATCTGGATTCAACCCAATGAAAGAACATTAAGTATAAATTGTAAGTAGGAATCAGTGATCTCCTCCCCCAAGAGTCCATAGCTTAGATGACCAGGGCTTTTACGGAAAAATAAATAGAATTGTTTGCTCCTTCCCCCCTTTCCTACATACCCAGCAATGTGGGAGTGAGAAGTCTTACTTTTGACAAATTTTGTACAAAATCTATTCCATTGTACTGATTTTGGGTGCTCATCTTCATGACAATGAAGGGAATATAAATTTAAACAGTATTTGCAATGAGGACAACTATTCAGAGAATGGTTTTTCATGCAACTTGGCTTTCCTTCACAATCATTATTCACAGTAGCAAACAACTCACAAAATTTAAAGGAATTACACTCCCCAGAAAACTAAACGCTTTTCCAATTTTTTTGGGGGGGGGGAGGCAGACACTGTCACCATCGTAGATAAAATAGTTACCGGTCCTCCTTCCTCTAGCAGTCATTTTGTGTTATTCCAGAGCTTTACTATATTTCTATATTCCGGAATCTTCTGCTGTAACCTGACAGGTCTTGTCAAAGAAGGAGCTCCCATTTCCAATGTTGCTGAGCATTATGGTATAGGGCATTCCAAGCAGACATTATGGAGGAGATGCCCTACTTCCCAATCTGTAGTGTCCCAATATGATGACGCACATTAGAAATGAGTAAAATGGCTAAAGATGGCAATCTAAAAAGCTTTCCATTGTCATGAGATTAAATATGTTTTTTTTTTTAAAAAAAAACATTTTCCAGAGAAAGAAGATTTTTTATCCCTAAAGCAAAATTGAGCGCACAGACAGTGCACTTCTTGCTGGCCAGCAAATTAACCCTGATTAGCTGAGTCATCTTGATGCTCATTCTGTTGCCAGGAAGGACATCTTTCTGTTTGCCCATCAATTGGGTGCCAGTGCTGCAGACTTGCCATGACATAATCATGCCCATTGTATCCTAAAATAACCAGTACATTTCTGTATGGTCAGTACAGGCCAATTGTTGCTTCTTCATTTTAATCTGGAAATCAGAAGACTTGGGCAATGAAATAGATGGTTGCTTGGAAGTACAATACAAATGCAAAACTGCCATAGCCTTTATTACAGTTCTCTATTCACATTCTTTCTATTCTTCCTCTCTTTTTCTGGCTTTATTTTTGTCACCAAAATGCTTAATTTCTCCAAATTAAGGTTGATTGTGTTCATAGAACTGAATTTTTTTGCTTAATGATTTTTTTGCTTATTTATTTTATATGTGAAAAAAAACCATACCCACAAATATATATTACAAAATAATTCGTTTTAACTTTGACCATACAAAATAATGTCCATCAGTTTTTGCACTGCATCAGTGTTGTTACTTAATTCTATTTGCTCTTACTCTGGAAAGCAATCCTGGGATTACTCTGGTACAAAAACTTGAGAGATTATCATAAATCCGTCCTACCTTCTACTACATGCATAAATCCATTTCCATAATCTTCCTTTTGGGAGAGAAAGAGATGGAAATTCCTTCCCAATTTATTTTATGCACTAAATACTCTTGTCTTATATTTGTCTAAGGTCACCGAATAGAGATTTCTGCCCCCAAAAGAAAAACAGTCCTCAACCCTACACTACATACTTCCATTGGTTTTTCAGATTTAGGCATGTAGAGTTATAAATATAGAATCCTATTTATTTTGTTATAGTTGTCTGAAAGTGATCTGCATATAAACTTATAGAAATAATTTCTTGGCCAAATTCGTTCATACTAAATTCTAGAACTTGGAATGATTTAACATTGTTAAAAATACACCTATTTCTTTTGTGCCCCATCTGAGCACAATGGCCTATTGCTGATGAGAATGGAAAGGAGAGACCCAAAGGAATGTTCCTGAATGCCAACCTTGGCAGTATTGTGTTATGCATTTAGGATAGCTAAATGGAAAAAAAAAGAAAAGAAATGTAACTATATACTTTGATCGTTTTGGCTTCAATAATAGCATTAATCTGTATTCTTCTGCCTTAAGAAAAGGACTTTACTTTTTGTTCTTTACAATAAAATCAAGGACAAATATGCTGAAAAACAGCTTCTACCCCAGAGCAATAACTATATTGAATTCTACTGTGTAGTGTAATATTAATGCAGTATCAGGGGGTTTCAATTCAATTTTATAGAATGTGAATGTGTTTTTGTTTTATTTTTATAGTTTTTTTATGTCTGGTGTACACTGAAGATCGCATTTAATTTCGTTGTATGAGGTGCAAAGTAAACTAAACTAAGTTTATCTGCTCTCGAAATTTCAAAAAAAGAAATTACGTAATGAAAATAAAAGATGGTTAATCTGAATCCAATTCCTTCCTATTTAATTACAGTTTGTTTAATCATGGTTTATTACCTAGTCCACAATTAGTAGGTTCAAATGCTATTGGGAAAAACTTATAAACTACAATGGCTTATTTACACAACATGATAAACCAAAATCTAATGAACCGCTTTAAGGTTTCGCAGGATAGCACTTAGCACGTAGACTTACATATACCACTTTACAGTGCTTTCTAGCCCTCCCTAAGTGGTTTGCAGAGTCAGCGTATTGCCCTCAACAATTTGGGTCCTCATTTTACCCACCTCGGAAGGATGGAAGGCTGAGTCAACCTTGAGCCTGGTGGGATTTCACCTGCCAAAGTGCAGTCAGCAGAAGTAGCCTGCAGTACTGCACTCTAACCACTGCACCACTGTGGCTCATCACTGTGGATACCTGAACTCTGCTTGTAACTGTTGACGGAGAAAAGGCTTTTTTAAAGTAGGGCCTCAGTATTGTTGCCCTAGGGCTGTGTTTCTCAGACTTTCTGAAATCATGGCCATCTGAAGAAACAATTCAGAAAAAATGTGATGATCATCCAATTAAACAAAGACTCCTTATGCTTTTGTCCTTAAGAATATGGAACCTTGCCTTTTTTGACAAATAAAATTATGGTTATATAATTGTATTACTTCCCATCTCCTGCATTTTTACTGTAAAGGCCTCTTAAAAGTCAAATTTGTACCAAAAATGTAATCCAAAATCAAGTATTTTTTGTATTACTTGAGGCAGCGGCTAAGTAGAGAGTTGACTCCGGCGAGTGGCTTGTCAGGGCAACTCTGACATTTTCCACCCATGACCTTTTCCACCCATCCACACATTGATTAAGGTCAACTGACCACCCAATTAGACAGAAGCCTGGCTGAAACAATACTATGGAAGGGATGGGAGAATCCACTCTCTCCCCCAGGTAAGACACAAGGGGAGGGCTGCCAAAGATGACAAGGACGCAGGCTGCAGGTGTGGATCTGGGTTACTGTTCCAACATGCTAATCTGCTGATTAACAATTGGCAGATGCAGGAGTGATGAAAGAAAAGGGTGTGCCTTAAAGTCAGACTTGACTTTGACAAGTTCCCTTTATAGTTGCGTTGCCAACATTTTCAGAAGTGGTTTGCCATTGCTTTCTCCCTATGGGTTCGAGAGAGTGAGTGGCCCAGCTGGCTTCATGCTTACGACAGGACCTTACACCAAAGTAGTTCTTGGTGAGAGAGGAGGGAGGTGGTAAAAATGATCTGCTTTGGGCATCAGGCATGCTAGGTACACTACTGGGCTGAAGCGGCATGGGGAGGTTGCAACACACTACCACATGAACCTTCGTGGACCATACTTGGAAAATAACTGCCCCAAGGCAGTGGCCCTTAAAAGCTAGCATAGGGGCTGTTGCTAGTCATGCTTAAGTTCTCAGCAAAGAAGAAGGCAACCAGAAACACACTGGCAATGACTTTGCAATGGAAGAGGATGGGTCTTTCCTCCTTGAAGAATCACGGGGAGGAGATTAGTGAATGGTATGTACGAAGCACAGTCTAGGCTGGAACTAGACAGAGGCAAGGAGAGTTTCCTGGCAGAACTCCCAGGAAACAGGAATCCATTGGAGTGTTAACAGTATGAATACTCATCTGGTGCTCAGCTTGCATATATTTGCAAATAAACCTGATAGCACAACAATACTACAAGCCTAGAGTCACCAAGTATCACTGGCACTCTTGAAATTCTTCACCACTCAGGAATGGGCTACATCCTATATAGACTAATATGGATGGGAGGAGAACTCATTCCAATCATCTCTGCATGCTCAGGCTGGCCATACTGCTTCACTCTAAATACCATAAACGAGGGAGAGACATTGTTTTAAAGAAGCTTTAAGAATCCAACAGAATCCTTATTTTTCCTGGGCCTGAGTCAGGCTGTCACCCTCAGCAGAGGCTGAGGCCTGAACAGATGTAGAGATTTTATGAAGGTCTCGGACTGACCTGACGGTCCATTGGGCAAGCTCCTGTAGCACCTTCATGCCCCTTATTTTCCTTTCAAATAAGCTGTTTTCATCAGGGTTTTTTGTATTTTTTACCTCTTTAGCTGGCACATTGTGCTTCAGCATTACCATCAGCTCCTCCAGTTGGTAAGCTAAAGCAGAAACTTGCAGCAAAACTGATTGGATAGATTCATGGAAAGCTACATCCTCTGGGGTTAAATCAGTTCTCTGCTCTTCCAAGATTTGATCCAACAGAATCTGAAATGCCCAATAAGCTTGTAAGTTGCTCCCCAAACGCTCAGCATCTGAAAGCTCACTCCATTCTTCAACATCAGCTAGAGGTACTCCATCGGTCAAATCAACATCGATCAAATCAAAGTTGAAGGGTTGTACCAGATCTTGCTTCTCAGCCTGAAATGATGGGGAGTAGCGAGAGTGAGATAGGAGGAGAGAATGATTTTAAATAGTAATTTTATTAAAACTTATTTTAAAAAGGCAAACTAAAAAATAAATAAACAGAGAAAATAAGGGACAGGACATCCAAGGAAGAAACGATGCATTGACAGCTGCAGTGGAATGAAGAGCCAGCCAGTAGACAGCTCTCGATAACTCCTCTCTAGACAAGAAAAAGACTTGAGATCACCCACAGGTGCTCCAGACAGTTGATCCTCATGAAGAGACTGCAAGACAGTAGTCTCTGGTGGCATTTTAGCACTAGGAGATAAGGAAATAACCGTTTAGCTTAAACCACAGTTGGATATTTGAAAGGACACTGCCACAGTTCCTTTTTAAAATCACTTTTAGAAATTTCTTGTTAACTGCTTTTCAGTTATAAGGAACCTTTGGATCAACAGATTTTACAACATAGGTTGAGTTTAGCAAAATAAGTTTTAAATACAAGTATAAAGACTTTAAAAAATAATGGTTGAAAAAAATGTCAGCAATTTGAAGACTATCTCCAAACACCCTAAAATTGCAGAACTAAGATTTGGCGACAAAAAAAATTATTTTATTTTATTTTATTTTATTTTATTATATTATTATTATATTATATTTTATTTTATTATATTATTATATTACTATACTATACTATACTATACTATACTATACTATACTATACTATACTATACTATACTATACTATACTATACTATTATATTATTAATTTTTTGAATTCCTATATAGTCCAGCTCTTCTAAATGACTCTGGGTGATTTACAACAATAATTGTAGATCGCCTGATTTACGGATGAAAAATAGTAAAATACAAATGGGAATGAAGGGCTCAGTCTCACTATTAATTCCCAAAGTCCAAGGAAAATGGGTCCTAGATTTTCAACTCTGCTAATGAAAGACATACCTACTACCTCCTGCGTCCAAGTTAAAAATGGCTTCATGATCCTCTAAACCAGGGGATATCTTATCACAAGTGGTGGAGAGCAATTGTTGCCCAATATGCTGGACAACACAGATGGAACTTGCACCATCACATGACGTATCAGGACTTTTTCCCCCTTCGCTAAACCAGGCAGGGGCGGGGCTAGCACTTGACGCATCAGGCCCATGGCCTACGAGTTTGACACCCCTGCTCTAAGCCATAAAGTTTGGGGCAGTTGGTCTGTAATGTTGCATAACCCAAGCCATTATGTTTTACTGTAGAGCCAGCAGCTTTATCATTCAGAGATGGTTAACCATCCAAGGATTAATTAGAGCTGAACCAGCTTAGCTTCCAAAATTAGCTGAGTCAACTAAGCGCTGCTTCCTGCTGAGGCTATATTCTGAAGGAAAACATTGTTTCGTTTATTATTTATTTATAATATTTATAATCTGCCCCAATCCTGGAAAACTCTGAACAGCATAAAGTGAAAATATAAACACATAACCATAAAACCCCAAACTCCACCACCGCCAGTCCTAAATCTTTATAAGAAAGGAAGAAAGTTAGGCATTGGCCTAGCAAACTAAAATGCATTTTTTTCTGTTACTGAAACAACAGATGCAATTAAATGAGATTTTATCACAAGTGGTGGAGAGCAATTGTTGCCCAATATGCTGGAACTAAACAGATGAAACTAAATCAAAGCCTAACTAATAGAATGGCAGTACTAAATACAGAAGTTCCACCACCCCATTTTGAACCACTAGGGGCAAAACACGTTGAAATTTCCATGAACTAGAGTGTTCCCCCACATGGCCACTGAAGGGAACTGCCCACTTAAACAAGAGCAGAACCATTGTAAAATGGAGCCTCCTACTCCCAAATCTTAGATGTTCCAAAAGGATAAAGTTGGTGGTATTGAAAACCACAGAAAGTTTTAAAAGGACCAAGAAAAGTGTACTAGCCACATCTAACTCCTGAAATAGCTACCTACTGGAGGATCAATGTTGTTTCTAACCTATACTAGGCCTGAATCCTGAATGAAAAGGTTCCAAATCACCAATCTCCTCAATAATCTTCTATAGCTGATTAGATTACCCACCAAATTCTTGACAAACACGCCCCAAAATTGCAGGTTGAAGGCTGATTGAATTTTGTCAAACACAGGTTGGTCCAGGGATAGTTTCTATAAGAAAGAGGGTCCTGCTGCTTCCTTCAAATGAGGCAGTGTTATTCCTTCCCTTGAAAAAGCATTGATTATCTCCCAGAGCCAATTGCTCACACCCTGTCTAGCATCTGAAGAATCCAATACCGTGACATATAATGACAGATTTTTTTCTTAGAGAATGGGTCAAGTGGAGTACATTTGGTAATATTAATTTTAATTTTCTGTCAGCCCAATATTGAAATCAGGCAAACAGAAACATCACTGTTGTTCCCGGAAGAAACAAGTAAGCATTTGGAATAATTAATTATTACTTTACTTTACTTTACTTTATTTGGATTTATATACCGCCCTTCTCCTTACGGACTCAGGGCGGTGTACAGCCAATTAAAAAACAAACATACAAAAGTTAAAAATTTCCTAAAATAACAATACAAATGGCCATAGAATTAAAACTAACTTCATATTAAAATAAATTCTAAAATGATAAAATACTATAGGAATCAGGCTAAGCCGGCGAGCTGAAAGAGATGGGTTTTTAAAGCCCGCCGGAAGGTCGGGAGGTCAGAGATTGTTCTTAACTCTGGAGGCAGATCATTCCAGAGGGTGGGTGCTGCCACAGAGAAGGCTCTCCCCCTGGGGGTCGCCAGCCGGCATTGTCTGGCTGACGGCACCCTGAGGAGGCCCTCTCTGTGGGAGCGAACCGGCCGGTGGGAGGCAATTGGCGGCAGAAGGCGGTCCCGTAAGTACCCTGGCCCTAAGCCATGGAGCGCTTTAAAGGTGGTTACCAACACCTTGAAACGCACCCGAAAGTCCACCGGCAGCCAATGCAGCTCGCGCAGGAGAGGTGTCACATGGGAGCGTCCCGTCGCTCCCATAATCCCCCACGCGGCCGCATTCTGCACCAGTTGGAGCCTCCGGGTGCATCCCAAGGGGATGCAATTATATGATGCAGATGGGATTTTTTCATGATATTTTATCATTTATTTTTCACATGAGCCCTTGAGGATGGGCACCTGACACCCTAACCTTAACCCTGATATAAGTGAGGAAAGAACTCATTCTCATTCTGTGTGCCTTCAAGAGTGCAATAGGACATTTATTGATAAGAATTCAATCTTGCTAAATGATCATGCGAAGAAATTGATCAGCTGATCATGGTAGCAAAGGAAGTAGACCAACCCATCCATCCTCTACGAGTTACAATGGAGGTATATGGAGATACCTTTTCATTACCATGCCACCCATCATTTTTGGGATGATGGTTATCATCCTACAGCCTACTATGTGAAATTGGTTTGGTCAAGACTGTCATTGTGTGAGTTAGACTCCTTAAAATAAATATTATGTGGTCATGGTTTAAAAAACCATGTCAAGTTATACACATAGTCTCCCACAAGGTGGCATTCTATCTCGTCCCCCCCCCCCCTCCATTTCTTTCTTGACAAAGCCAGACCCACCTTAAAATAAATAAAATCAAGCCCTTATTTCATTTCTATCTTGATCTCTGATAAAAAAAGTAGGTTCTCCATCCCTAAGGCAACAATCTGTAAAACATTACTTTTGGGAGAAGCACTTTATGATTTTTGCACACATAGTACACACACACACACACACACAGCTTGATGGGCATGAATTCTAGGACATTTGAAATGTCTTTAATTTGTTAGTTATTGTTTAACAATACAACGTTTTACTCTGTGACTTGAGAGATTTGTTATCTGCAGTTCAGCATCCAGTTGGGGGTGGATGACGCTGCCGTGAGCAGGAAGAGCCGGTATGCATAGCGTTTGTCCATTCCAGTTATATGATTCAGTCTACTAATAATTCATCCCCTAATATTAGATAGCTTTTTAAAGGGAGTTGGTGTAAAGAGCTGATGGCAGTCTTCAGATTTAAAAACAAAAAAACAAAATCCCCAATAGAGCAGCTCAAGCTTGCTTGGGGAGCTGCAGTTACCACTGGCACAATTTTTTTCAGGCGTCAGTGGGGTAATGAAAGCTCTTACTGAGGTATCATCACACTTGTAAATCATAGAATGTGTTGTTTAGGTATTATACGATTTTCGAACAAGTGCATGGTGTTCATTAATTGATAGCATTAACAAAACTCCATTTGGGATTTAAAAAAAAACAAACAGTGATGGAAGCAACAGCTCTCTTCTCTCCAATTATACCCTAGCCTCACCCAAACCTGAACCCCCGGCCCTAAAACACCTCTCTGGCGCGCGCGCGCACCCAGAGGAACGCGCGCAGTAGAGAAACTCACGTAGCATTCCAGGAGGCTGCTGACATCGGAGCGCATCTTCCTCAGGAGGAGAACGGTCTGACGCCACGAGTCCCGGTGTGGAGAGGTCCCGGGTTGCCGCTCCGAGGTAGCCATCGCCCGCAAGGGGAGAAAGCAGGAGCCGACCAGGCGCCGCTCGCGTCAGGAAAGCGATCTGGAAAAGCTTCGCTCAGCTCCTACATTCCAGCCCGAACGAGAGAATTCCTCACGGGTGCGCCTGACGCGCTCGCCTGCCCGCCCGCTCGCTCCGTCCCCCGCGGCCTGAGGAGAAACTGCACATTCCAGGCGCTGAGCTTAACCCTCTAAGATCAGCAACGCGGGCGTTTCGGTCACCTTTTGGCCCCCGGCGATTGGCTGGCTCAGCTCTGCTCTGCTCTCTATTCTGTAACGTTTTGCTCCGGGTTTGAGTTTGATTGGCGGATAGCCCCGTCGGCGTCCCCAGCTAATCCTTGCAAATTCAATCCGGGGAGATCTAACCATTCCACGACCAGGAGACATCAAAAGGAGTTCAGAGTCTCTTCTGAGCATGATTTATTTTTCCCGTTGTGAAACGAAGCTGTTTCCTGTCAGTAAACCCATTCGCAACCTTGGTGTTTTGGAAAAAAGATCGGTAATGTGAATCTCGGCCGTTTAGGTGCAGCCCAAGAAGGGATGCTGTTGGTGCAATACTGTATTGGCTTACAATCTTCTCCAGTTTCCCGTTTCTTGGCTCAGCCAATTAATTCAGCTCGGCAGGTATTAAACAGAGGAGTTAACACTTTCCCCTCCTTCCAGCCAACTTGAAATCACGGTGATCAGGTGTGGAGTTTGCAAGATTTAGTTCGTTCGATTTAGACTTTTCTGTTTTGCCCATTCAATTTAAAAATCAATATGAAACATAATCGTTACAGAACTCTCCTCAGCTTTCCACCATAACCAACCCAACCTGTAAAAACAACAGCCAAACCTAGCCCATTGAGCTACCGGCGTTGAGAATGGAAATTGAGCTGTGGGAATGTCAGCCCCATGAAAGATCAGTTTGGCCACTGGGTCACACACATTTGGATATGAGGCTGCCTTACAAACTAACTGGCACAAATGTAGCACCCAACTACAGTAGTTAAAGAACCACCATGACACCTGATCCCTTTATTAAATCACACTATAAACCCTGTGTTTATAGATCACAATGGCTATTCTAAACTGAATACGTTATGCCTAGATGTTCTGTGAGGTTTGTTCCATGGTAAACCACGCTGTCATTTATTTTAGCTTAACATGTTGCTGGAAGGAACACAGCCATTGTTCTTTGTTATTGGCAAGCGTATTGTGCAACTCCAGCCCTTTGCTGGCTATTGAGCCATTTCAAGAACAATCCAATGCCGTTGATAACTTACAGTGCCATACATTTCTTAGGATCAGACTATTTGAAATATGACAATTTATCAATCTGAGTTCTAGCACCTTCTAGACATGGAGTGAGCGATGCGTGCCCGAGCCCTGCTTGTGCAGTTCCTGAAGTCCCATCTGAGCTTGAATGCTAAAAATCGGTGACATCTTTTCCCAGCTATTTTGAGATACAAAACTACTATGCAGGCTAATGGCATTTAGCAAGGAAAGGGACTAAACCCCAACTCTCATAAAACATGGAAAACCCCAGCTGCATCCACCCATAGATAAAAATATTTCCACTTTGCATCAACAGCTCACCAGTTGTAGAAATTGGGCCACCCAAAAACATTAGGGGAGGTGTTCGTTCAGTCTTTTTCCAGACACACCAACTTCTCTGCCCTACCACTGCTGTGAGCATGTTTGGTGAAAATAAAAGGTACTGGGTTTTGGTGGCTGTTTTCAGATGTCACTAGCTGGAACTCAATGCCAAGCTAACAATTCTATTGCCTCTTTAAGGGTTAAACAGAGACTTTTTTTAGTCAGGAAATATCTGGCCATTTAACTCAATCATTCTTAAGTATTCTCCCAAGAACCTGAACATATTTCATAAATATATTAGGTTCTTACTTTTTCTTCAGTTTAATTTAATGAAAAAAATGGTTTTTGAGCACTCAGTATATGCAAGACCAAATATTGTACTGAAACTAAGAAAGTACAAATTATTTAAAAGAGGTGTGATCAGTGCAGCCTTTCTTAAAGCACCCATGGATGCTTTAAGAAAGAAATTGAATGAATTTAAGAAATTGGATGGCTTCAGTTGCTTCTAAGGTAGTTGTTCTTGTTGTATGAAGAGCCATTTTTGCAGAACCCTAAACCTTCAACAAATTTTATCCAGAAATGGATGAAATATGCAATCAATTCATACATCTAGTACCATTTACAATCAACATATAAAATGTAATGGAAAATAACAATGCGTTAATATATGTTTTTTTTTTTTTACAAGTCATGGATGATACTAAAAATCTTGTGTAATCTTTTCTATTCTGTTCTCTAGCTCCCATCATCCCTTGCCTAAAACACTAGATATACAGCTTGATGAGCCTTTGGAGTTTACATTTTTTATGGAAGCACAAGTGTCAGTGTCATCTAGAAGTAGTTTTTATCAATTATTTATATATTCTGGAACATCTGCTTGGCTAGTCAAGACTGTTTGGTACAATGCACCCTATGATTTAAACAGTAAAAAAAAAGTATGCAAATTGTGGCAGCATGAAACATGAAGGAATTAGTCATTGTGAATATATTTTATTCTCTACAGGTTTCTTTGACTGCAGAATTTGAGGTATCATTAATAAATTTCAAACTCTTAGTTTAAAATAAGCTGATCTGAGGAAAATTCCATACAGTAATAAGAATTGCCCAACAGTTGTGATTGATTTGCTATAAGAACTTTTACATTGGTTAGTACTATGGACAGTGCTAATCCCCAATTGTATAAATCAGGTAACTTCCCCTATTTTAAGGATTTTTTTTGATGCTGTAATGTGTTTGATGCGATTGTTGCTGCTTTCATAGTTGTCATAAAAGCTGTCATACAAGAATAAAGGGTAAGATACTAAATAATTTAAATGAAATTAACATTGTAGGAAAATGAAATATGAAATATAAAAGATGAAATATAAAAATATTAACTGCAAAATATCCTCAAATCAAAGTAGTTTTGTAGCAGAAAATTGCCATCAAACTATTGTTATACATGATTATATTGTCATGGTTTCTGTCAGCTTAGTAGAGTTCTGTGGCACTTGTTTTCATAGCTAAACTGGATATTTTAGTAAAATCAAAATAGAAGATAACCAGGGTCCAATTTGTATAAAGCTGTAAGTTTTCTTGTTTTAGTAATCTGAAACAAATCAAACAATCTGATTCTGAATTTTAAGCCTTGTAATGATCTATCAAAAAACTCTTTATATTCTGCACAATTCAAACCTCAATTCCCAAAGGAACTACAACTCTCCAGCCAGCATTTATGAAATCACGAACTTTTCAAGAGGAACTATCAGAGCTCCCATTACACCATACTAGATTTGTGAGTGAAAATTTAATTTTTACCCTGGCTTTATTATTTTATAAGTAATTCAAGGTAGTGAAAAAACAAAATACTCCTGCCTCTTCCTATTTTCCCTCAACCACCACCTTATGATTTGGGTTGGGCTGAGAGTATGACTGACTGCAAAGTCACCCAGCTGGCTTTCAGGCTCATAATTGCTTCATAATTCATTTCCAATTAGCAAAACAAGCTATATTATTCTGTTTTCCTAATAATAGTATACTAATCTATGTTTTAAGATGGCATTGGAGTTTCCCTATTCTAGGTTGGTTCCTGCATCACGATCTTGTCAATTGTTGCAAGCACTAAGTGTATAACTCCATCAGTAGGAAAAAAAATGTCCACCAAAGTTATTGTGTAATACAGCAGACTTCAAGAATCTGGCTTGAACTCCCTGGTTTTCACCAAACAATTCTTTTTAGCCCCCTCCTCTCCAATTTGTCACATTCCTATATGGTACATTTTTTCCTAAAAAAACACACTAACCCCACTACCATGTTTGACATACTTTGAAACAAGTCATTATATGCTAGCAATCTTTTTGTCATAGTACCCTATTGCATCTTAACAGAAACATAAATTTATTTATTTATTATTTATTAATTAATTTATATACCGCCCTTCTCCTGACGGACTCAGGGCGGTGAAAATGAAGTAGATTGCTCCAATTTCCTTCAACATTCTACTATATTGAAATTTATTTAACCAATTTGATAATTATCCATCTCAACAAGTGACTCAGAGTGACAGAATCCTATACAATCCTCCAGAATACTTTCAAAAAAATTTAAGTTGGGAAGATGTTTCCAATTTGGTTTCCTTTTTCTAATAGATTTTAGAAATGCTTAGTACAGTACTGTTGCCTTTATAAAGAACTTTATGTTCTATGGCTCCTTGAAGGACATTTTAGAATTTAGATTTGATTTACTACACATTTGGACAGATAGTCCAAATTCAAATGTTACAGAACCAATGTCACTGACATAGCCAATGCATAATCAAATACAATCCATTCCTCAGAAAAGTCATCTCTGGAGCTGATGTACATAACCTCCCACATTGGTAAAGAGAGGAAGAAATTTATTATCCAGAATATTCAGGAATCTCAGAAGAAAATGGCAACTTCCTCTCTTCTGAACTGAGTTTACAGGGCATGTATAAACATTACTTCCAAAGATTTTAAAAATCAGTATAGAAATATTAAATTTATAATGATGGGAGAGAATAGGTTACCTCTTTTGCTCAAAGAATGCAGTAGCGTTTTAACTACAAACACAGCCACTTTTCAGGATACTTCCAAAAGTAATGCACATTTTGGATACTTTCACAATATATTAAGAGGTAATTTCAAAGGCATTATGTAATTAGTTAACTATTCAAATAGTCAGACACATTTTTTAAAAATGCATTCCTTTGACAGTGGTAGTTGATTCTGGTGCTCCATTTAGTCACATGCTATTGTTGCTTCCTTCATAGGCAATCTTCAGCAGCAGAGCATTGCAGAAAGACCTGCACTACAGTGGTGTGTGGGAAGCTACTTCATTTGTGAACATTTTTCATATAGCTGGCATGTAACACGACACAGACTGCTTTTCCCTTTAAGTATTTATTTTGGTTATGGCTTCCTGAATTTAAAGACATGACATGAAAAAACAAAGCATCCCTTTTAATTGTTTTATTTACTTCTGTATACACAAACTTTTATGAACATGGATCACTGCCCCTCAATCCTGGCACCTCATCTAAATCTCCACTATCACTTTCTGGAAATTTTGTATGCAACAAGGCTTTTAAGGAATCAAAGACTTGTTAACTCAACCATCTGTTATTTAACTCTAAAAAATAGGGGTGTGCCACAATGCAACACAGGTCTGTTGCCACTCAGTGGCTACTACTTCAGGTAGTTCTGCTAAAAATTGCAAATCCTGTCCTCTCTCTGGTAGGATTCACAATGCTAGTGCAGTTCTCCCTGGTCTTCACTACCATATTACCAGAGATCTGATAATTCTCTCCAGCTGCAAAGACTTCAGCATTGTGCCATTTTTCAGAAACTATTTGAAGTAGGTGGAGTACTTTTCACACAATAGAAGACTAGTCCTTGAAGAACATCTAACCCTCGTGTTCTCACCAGTTATATTGGCTGTAGTAAAATAAAGGCCTAAAAAGAGAATTCTTATTCATGTGACCAAAAAAAAAAAAAAAAAAAAAAGCTCTTGTCAATTTCTGACAAAAAATGATATGAACTATCCTTTAATATTAACAGGAAGGGGGTCCAACTCCTAGAGAACCAGAGTGAGGAAATAGATATTACTAGAGTATGCAACTGTATATGGAGTGGAACAATGTTAAACTAGTTACTGTAAGCTATCCATCTGGTAGAGGGAAAATTATACAAGTTCATTTCCCAGCGCCATGCTTCTTCCCATGAAGGAAAAAAACAAGGGAGGGGGGAATGTTACTAGAGTAGAAATAATTTGCTGCAGCTGTAATTGATTGTATCAAAACCACATGCTTGTGATGGGAACAAAATTAAAGAAATTATTATTGGTTGATAAACAGTCATCACAAATCTAAATCAGAAGTTTTCATCTAGAGTGCAGATGACTATCCTGGCTAAATATAAGATTGTTATTTTAATAAAATGACACTTGCACCCAATGAAGGGGCGGGGGCTAGAAACAAACAAGAGATCAATAGCCAAACAGAATAAATACTTCAAGTAATTTGCCAAACAGGGCTTATATTGTAATTTGTTCATTACCCTAGCAAAATACTGCATACTGTAATCAAGATAGAAGTCAGTTTCCTCAGTAGTATGCACACGTTTTTAGCTCCAAATACTTTTCTCGCATCAATGTTAATCACACAATTTGTAGCAGTAGCAGTCTTGTGGAACATGCAGTCCTGAGCTGCATGCAATGCCACCTACACATTATATATCTGAATGGCTGCCAAGCATCCAGCCAGCATCCAGTTCATATGTAATGAACTGCAGTAACTGCTTCAGTTTAGACCCTGTTGATTCTTGGCTTCAATGTAACAAACAAACTATAAGTCTTCCTTCCAGATAATTAGCATTGTAAAAAGATCCGCTGGGAATAATTGCAGTTAATGCCCACTAGCACTATACAGCAGGGATTAGAACTATACAGGATACAGCTCCAAAATAGTCTAAATTGCAAATTCATTTTACTTCTTGATCACATGAATATGTCAGGTCATTAATAGGGAAGTACTACCAGGATATTGTAACATCATAAGCTCTCAGGTAACAGCAAAGAGTTTATGTAAATCATGGGATAAATATATCTTTTCCATGTTTTTTAAAACACTATCCCACTCCAAATCTGGACCTGTCTGGTGATGGTCTAATTCCACAGAAACAATTGCATATATTTGAGAATAGTGGATATTATGCTGAGTAAAGCTGGTGCTGCGACCACTCTAAATCAAATAATGTCCCTAAATGAAGTTTGAAGAGTTATATCAAAGTCTCACGAGGCAGAGCATGTTAGCAAGCAAGGCTTTTTAAAGCAGTTAATATAACTTCTTCGAGACAAAGCTTCCTGTTAATGGCATTAGCCCATCAACGTCAGAGAGAAAAGAAAAGCACCACAGTGTAAGTGAGCAATAATAGGGTGGTTAGTGAGGAAACACGACATGGCTTTCTTGAACAGCCATTACATCCTTAAACAATAAATGCTGAAGCAAACAGGAGCCTCACAGTTCACTAGAGAGGGTGCTAAAGACCTATGCTGCTCAAGTATTTCCTTCACTCAGACTGAATAAGAATTCCTAAACATGGATTGCTGAAGAAGCCCGTTCTGTTTTATATCCCTTACACAGGATGTTCAGTTTTGAAACAAAAACATTCTCTAGACAGCAACTAAAATAAACCCCTTTTAAGAAGGCAAAATAAATAAGGAATTCATCACAACTTAAAAAAAAGACATGTACAAAGTGCAAGTTTTCTTTCATAAGCCTAGCACCCATTCTGATTCTCCCACAGGTATTTTGCACCAGAGCAATTATATAGAAAGATGGCACTCCTCTTTCAGAAAACAAGCACCAACATTTCAAGATCCCTTCTCCTTTCTTATGGATGGGAAGATACAAAATATGGGGAAAATACGCTGTTTTACAGCTCATCCTAAGGAGGGATTCTAAAGTGCCAAGCTATATCCCCAAGCTCTAAAATGAAAAATAAGAGCTTGCAAGGGTCAGAATTTAGTAATGCATAGAACAGGTTGATACAACTGGAGGAACAGAATAGTTTCAAGAATGAAATATTGGTCCAGAGTATAAGCATTTTCAATCTTGCAATATGGTCAAGAAGCTGGGAAGTTTGCTTACTTTGGGAGGGCTGGGAGAGGCTTAGTTACTTCCCTTCCCTGCATTACAAGAATTCTTTTGCTTTGTCAATCTCTGTGTAAAGGCAACATTCCTTTCCAAGAAGGAAACTGAAAAAAAATGTAGTGTAGTGATCCACTCTGCAAGAAAGGAGTGAGCTGGGGCAGAAGGGGGGCGGGGCAAGTCCTTTAGTTATCTGACTAGTAATTTATTTGTTTAGTTTCTCTATGTTGAATAAGTTGCTTCTCCCCATTTATTCTTTTTTAAATACAAGTTCAAGTTGTCCCAATACACGTGTGCTCCTTTCCCACTACGGTCCTGCAGAATCAGAATCCTCAATTAGAACTTCAGTGGTAGCTCCAAGAATCTCTGTATTGATGACCAGCCCTTCTGTATTCTCACCACTAGCGCTGCCAACAAATATTTTTCCATCAGCCATCAGGTTGACCCTGTCACCCCCACTGCAGTAGGCCTTAGGCATCCCATCAGAGTTCAGCAATAGGCACTCTCCAGGAGTGGTGTTTCCAATGGGATCTGGAAGAAGGGGAAGGCCCTGGCCATCTGTGGATTGGACAATAGACTCTGGATCAGGACCCAAGATGTCAGTGCTGGTAATGAGAGCCCCTGCGTTGGCTGCCAGTGCTTCAGCAATAAGCACTTCTGGGTGACTCTTGGCTTTATGTGCTACAACGCTGTCTTTTTTCTCAAACTTCTTTCCACATATATTGCATGAAAACTGGTAAAAGGTATCTGCATCATGTTTTTTCATGTGCCAGTTTAGTGAGGCCTTCTGCCGGCAGGTGAATCCACAAATCTCACATCTACAGAAAAATGAGAGGGAGCAGAATTCATTATTCATCAGAATAATATTTGAGAAATGCAAAGGGAAAAATTATTGATGCAGCTGGTCTAATCCCTCATGAAAAAAATAGGCAAGATCAAGGACACTACTCACTGTAATGGCTTCTCGCCTGTGTGGATCATTCGGTGAACTGCCAGATTGTGGGAACTTTTGAAAGCACGGGCACAGTATTCACAAATGTAATCCCTTTGATCTGTAAAGCGGCACATAGTATTTTACATCAAAACCTGAATCTAATCCAGATCCATACCTATTCAAAAAGAATCTGCCATGTTCCTAATCACAGTATTAAGGATAGTTGAAAAGGGTAAATATTTTCTAATAGTGATGAAGTATTTCTCAAATGCAAATAGAATCTTATGAAAACAGTCCCATTCTTATTCTGAAATTTATATATTCTAGTTTTTCTTCATTCTCCAAGGGGAAAAATTAAAATCTTTCTCATTATATTTGAAATATCATATATATTATTCATTCTGTGTGTCAGGCACAAGGAATCAGAACAACTCTGTGAATAGGCCAACACAGCTCCTTTAGTGTAGTGAGCCATCCTTGGTACTTCTCTGCACTTGGTTGTTATACCTAGTTTGGGTAATGAAATGTCTGCAAGAAAATAATGAAGCTCAGATAGCACCAAGGATACAATTTATTTCATTTATTTGTAGCTCTGAGCTACAAATATTCTCCTTTATTGGTCTATATTGTAGGTCATCTATATTACAAGTCTTGCCAGACTAGCCGTTTTCCCTTGAGAACCAGAAGGTAAGGTTTCACTATTCTGATCTATAATACTTCCTCCCATGGAGCAACTCCAAACTGACATGCCTCTCCTTTAGCCCATGATTCTACCACATTGTGCCAACAAAAGCACATGTTCATTCATTCATTGTCTATGAAGGTACTGAAGATCATAATGCTCACTGTTTAATGACAGTGGGGCCATTGCTTTCCATATACCAATGGAATTATGGGAGTTGAAGATCACCAAGAGATCACCCTGTTTGGTAAAAGCAGCTGTACCTATCTTAATGGAAATACATTCCTTTTCTTTCATATTCCTCCAAACTTTTCATATATTATTTAAGGAACTTCAGATTTTGAAATAGGGAGATTACAAAACAAGGAAGGTAGACAGTATGGTCCAACCTTGTCAAAACTGATCTTTTATTTATTTTTTGGTCGAAAGTGAGTTCTGACAAATACGCAGTCTACTCCAATTACCTGATTTCATATACGGTATTGTTCTTATTTATATCACTTGCAAATAATTCATTGCATAATCTCTCTTATATTATGAATATCAGAATCAATGTAACTTATTCTTATCTATATCAGAGCTAAAAAATGAGGAAAGGAAATATTAAAAGACTAGAAACAGTAACTGCATCCTAACTGCATCATTCAATTTGAGTCATTCTCATTTTAAATATAGCCACAGAACAACATCTGTGTATCTGTCATTAAGCAATCTGCATCAACTTTGCATTTCATATCTAAATTAAAACTTGGATATTCAAGAAGAAATTTACTTTCCTCCTTAAAGAGACAGTGTGGGAATTTTCTTTGCAACCCATATTACCTGTGTGATGTTTGGCATGCCGCAATAGTTGCTTCTGGAGCCGGAAAAGTCTTCCACAAGAGGGATGAGGACATACATATTTCTTTTTCAGCAGATGTTGATATTTGATATGATGCTGAAAACAAAGAAAATACTGTATTTTTATTACCTGGGATCCTAATATAACAAGTCGTAAGCACATTTAATATTCTACCGTGTTTCCCCAAAAATAAGACCCTGTCTTATATTTTTTGAACCCTGAAATAAGCGCTTGGCCTTATTTTCGGGGAGGTCTTATTATTTTGGGGTGCATGGAGCAAGACAGGGCTCCTCTTGCTGTCTTACCCAATTTCCAGCTGCTCATGCATTTAAATATTTTCAGGGAGGGCTTATTTTCAGGGGCTTATTTTAGCGCACACGCTCAAAAGCCCAATTTGACTTATCATCCAGGAAGATCTTATTTTCGGGGAAACATGGTAATAGCCACCTTATGGAGTTAATGTTGATTCCCGGCAATTTCTTGGCCAGGTTTTCTTGGCAAGACTTAACAAGTGGTTTGCCATTGCCCGTTTCCTAAGGATGAGAGTGTGTGACTGGTTCAAGATCACCCACTTTCCTTCAAGCCTAAAGCAGAACTAGAATTCAGTTTCAAGGTTTCTAGCCTGATGCCATCATAAAAACACCAAACTGGCTCTTTTAATAGGAATATATCACAGATAATTTGGAAAGTGACTAAGAAATATAGAGAACTGAAGTTTTAAGGTTTAGATATCATCTCTACCAAATATCCCAATTTTGGAATTATTTCCCTTTAGTCCCATGACTATAACATGATTGTTTTCTAACTGATCGTGCCTATAATAGCCACTTTATGAAGGGATACATCTCAATTTCACCAATTTTGTAGCACCCACATGATTTCCCAAAATTCCAGTGCCTAACATCCCAAATACTTGGAAATACTACAAAAAGTTATAGGATGAGGTGAGTGATTCAAAGGTTTCTGGGAAAATTTGAGACCAGTGATTTTTCCTCTAATATCCCATTAAGTCTAGAGCTCAAGTCTGCGCAGAGACAACAAAAGCAATGGCTTTATTTTCCATGAACCTATAACTAGGCACAATAAAAAATAC
This sequence comes from Masticophis lateralis, assembly GCA_030761175.1. Taxonomy (NCBI): domain Eukaryota; kingdom Metazoa; phylum Chordata; class Lepidosauria; order Squamata; family Colubridae; genus Masticophis; species Masticophis lateralis. The sequence goes on along the minus strand of JAUDYJ010000001.1, from coordinate 241,723,715 downwards.
TTTATTACTGTAAACGCACTATGGTCCAGTTTACCATTTCCCCCTTGTTGGAGAGGGGAAGGAAAAATTTTCCCTTAAGGTAAATATTGTAGGTGCCAAAAGAGAAAAAAGGATAAAATTGCAGTAGTCTTTAAAGATTAGGACAAGAAGTTAATGCAGGATTTGTGAGAGGATGAGTAGTAATATAGAGATGTAAGAATTGAAGTTACTCAAAATAATGAGAATTCCATTATGCTTAGTCACAGTCAGCCAGCTGTTTAAACTGGATTTGGTGTTTATATCCAGCTGAGCCTTTCCCAAGGACTTGAGACAGGCAGATGTTGTTTAAGAATTTTAAATGTATCATCACTGAATGTAAGCTATTATAAGTAAAGCTACCTTTTGCAATTGACTGATAGTGATTTTTGTCAATGCCAATGGTATTCAAATGGTGGTTTGGACATTTTGGGAATTATACCCAAAGCACCTATTACTATTGGCACTAGCTGTCTTTCGTTATAGGTATTCTACTTCTATTTGCAGTCTTTATATTTGTGATTATTATCTCACTTTTAAAAATATAGATATTTGTTTGACTCTGAACCAGCACCTTCACCATTAAACCAAACTGACTCAGTGCTGTGAGGGATGTGTGTGAGTGAATGAAGGTGTGATAAAAGACCAGAAAGATTGTAATAGCCAAGGTAAAAGATTATTATGACATAGAAAGGAATTTTGCTGAAAGAAAAGAATGGAAGGCTGGTTTTTTTTGTTTTTGTTTTTTTGCAATGCTGTGCAGGGAGAAGCAACAAGAGTTGGGGCGGGGGGGAGAGGAGTCAATAAATCCAAGGCTTTGTTTATTAGTCAGATTAGTGGCAAAGTTTTCAATGGACGCAGAAAATGAGTAAAGCTACCAAGAAAACAAAGAATACAGAAAGAATATTAAAAATTCAAATCCTTAAATATAAATGAAGGGAACTCAATAAAGTAAAATCACAGAAGTGTAGGACATGAAGGAAACTGATTTGGAAAGAGTATTCAACTGCACTGAAAATAGCAAAATAAAATTTGAATGAAGTTTTTTTTAAAAAAAATCTAACAATGAAGATCATTAGCAGTGAAGTAAGAGGCTTGTCCCTGTGAAATATTTTTGAGTCTAAATTCTGCAATAAGATTTAGATGTGAGAATATTGAAACTATGAGAAAAAAAGTACTTTCCAATAGTCTAGAACTCAGAGGAAGATACATTAAGTAATAATTGCAAAAGAAATATATATTTAAGCACAAGAAAAACTATGGGGTGTTCAAATGCTAAAGAAAAACAGATGAAGAAAAAAGAATAGTTCATAATGAACAGGGTGGATATTGAAGGGTTATCCATAATTATCCATTAATCATAATGAATGACTAATGTTAAAACAGGAGAAGAGAAAGAAATGCTGCATAGGGTAATGCAGGATTTGATAATAAAATTAATGAAATGTAATAGCGGAGGGGGAAAAAAGAGGGGCAAAAAGTTATGAAAAAAGCAGCAATAGCAACATCACTTATATTGACTTATCTACTGCTTCACAGTGCTTTACAGCCCTCTCTAAGTGGTTTACAGAGTTAGCATATTGCCCCCAACAATCTGGGTCCTCACTTTACTGATCTTGGAAGAATGGAAGGCAGAGTCAACCTTGAGCCATAGCCATAAATAAGTTACAATTCAGCATTTCAGGAGAAAGTATTATGAACAAAGTTGAAAAGTTAAGTCATGCCATGGTATGAAACAAGCATTTGGGATTTGGAGCATTTAGAATTTGGAACATCAGAGAATTGTTGCCATGTTTTTTAGGCTAGTCCACAGAAGAAAAGAAATTCATAGAGAGCAAAGAAAGGCAACTCTTTTTCCTTCCTTTGCTTGTAAACATTCTTACCTGTAGGTAGCGAGGGTGTGCAAGAACTGTGCCACATCCTTCCATTTCACAACGTACATATTGTATTGGAGGCTTCTTCCTAAAATGCACACAGGTGAGTAACAAAGAGAAAACAGCACAACTCTGACAAATGTTATAAATATACAGTTTTTTCTCAATCTTGAGACAATAAAAAAGCCCGGAATTTAAGGAATAACAGTTGTAAATCGAGGCACCCACATGATCAGACTTGATTTTATTACTTTTTTTTTGTGTGGCAATTGTTGAATAGAAACCACCAAAAAAGTCTTTAATCAGTTACCTGCAACCAGCCATAAAGGTGAGCCAGTTGCCATATGCCTAAAATATAGTCATTTTGTAGTCCCCCATTACAAGGGGGAATGTCCAGAACCAAGTCATAAGTAGCTGTTAGAGGGTCCATCATAACTTTGAATTGTCACTAAGCAACTGGTCATTATGCAAGGACTACCTGTAACACAGTATCTTTTCTAATGTACATGCCGGATAATAATTTCGTGTATCGGGGGAGCTCAATAGTGTTAAAAACCATATTAAATGGTTTAATTTCATCATTAGTACATAACATGTTAAATACAAGTAATTTAAAATAAGTGGTCTCTAAAATCCACTGTAAGAAATAATATTGTATTCTGCTTATATTTTGTTTCACACATTTGTCAGCCCTTTCTTTAGAAGATTAAATTGTCAAACGGAGCTTAATATAGTTCTTGGAAACAAGTTGTGAAAATCAGAACTTCTAGAAATGTTATTATCCCTTTAAATTGCTGGCTTGCTATCAACTTTATGGAATTTGCTATATTTTTGTGACTTATTCAACACAGTTTTGATGCAATGAATTTAGTTACAAGTGTAATAAATTGTATATTTCTTTTTTTCCCCCTTAGATGACCATGTCTAACAAATACATAGGAGAATTGAATTTAATAATTCTTGAAAGTATACTATATTCCCAACATTGAAAGATCTGTAGATGTAGAATTCCGTGCAGTTTAGGACTGTTAGGAAGGTATCATCCTAGGTATGGCTTTTTTGCAAATAGCTGATGAACTAGACATCTAACATCTATTTCCTATCTCAAGTTTCCTTTTGTTACTTTCACACAAAACTAAGAAAAAGCAAGAGAAGGCCCTTTAAAGATGAATATATTATTAAATAATCATGAATTAGATAAATGGGTTTGTACTAGATTATCTTTTTAAGCCACACAAAAACAACTTACCTTCTTTTAGGAAGTCGTGGGCTTTTGTCATCTTTTCTCCGCCTTCCTCTCCTGAAACATCAAGACAAAGTTCAATGTGAAAATAAAGGCATAATTGCAGATATATAACTGAAATTTTAAGTTATACAATACACAAATATACAAAATCCACCACTAAAGAAAACACAAGGATAGGAAACTAATTTCTACACAATTCATTTTTATTTCTGAAAAAATGTACCATTTATTTCATGTGCACAAAACCTTTTCTAATGTATCTAATTCTCAAGCAACCAGGTATATCACTTCCTACATATTGGAGATTCATTGTAGCAGCACAATATCTCTATAATACAGAACAGCTTGGCTCCCTAGCCAATCTCAGAACTGAAGGGTATTTTGCCCAACAAGGACCACCCCTATATTCAGTTTCTTTCAAAGTCTTAGTATTACTGAGAGTTACAGGACTGGCTACACTCTAATGCACAGCATTTAACACGTAGATACTCACTTCCTAGGTGGATCCTCCTCTTCTCGAAACTCACTTTCTTCTTTAACTTCCACCTCCACTTTAATATCCTTCTGTTTCTCTTTTTCTTCTTTTCCCTTCCCAGTTTTTTTTCTTTGCTTTGGAGCATCTCTGCAGATAACCATTATATATTACATATCCAAGAACATAAATACTTTCTACATAAATATTCTAATTAAATGTCATACTGAAGTTTTTAGGCAGTTCTTCAACATGGATTTCTTTTTGGTGTTTGTCATATCTGCAATTTTAAATATGCATAGTCCTGGTATTAATTATTTAAAAATAGTCTATTTGTCCATAGTAGCAGAAACATGATAGAATACTAAGAGTTCTAGCAGTGAGATAGTTTATTACAACAGACTAGACAGACAATTTATTTATTTGCTGCCCATCCTGTTCTGAAGTGACCATAAAGCTGCTCTCTGCACCGAAAATAAAATAGAGCACCTGTCTAAATGGGGTTTGTAAGTTTCATCTCTGGGATCGTCTTTAAAGGGAACCTCTTCTTCACTGATGAGCATTTCTTCTTCATCACTTGACAATGAGAAAGAAAAGGAAAATACTGAATACAATTTTTCCATAAATTAAACACTTGTGGATAAAAACCAGTCAAGATCTCTTACTTGTCTATTCTTATAACACCTGCCTTACAATTTTTTTCAGTTACGTACAATGGATAAGAGGCAATATTGTATGGATCTCCAGTCCTCTATTAATGCAAACCAATCTCTTCCAGAACATGTGCTAGAAAGGACATGTTAACATATTCATCTACTAAGGAATATTAGCAACAGTTCAATATAAAATGTTCTGCTTAGACTAAATATAAGCAAAACATTTAGACCTTACTTTCTGACAATTTTTTTAGACTGTAAGGACATATTTTTTGTATTCCTAAAATATTGGATAATAACTTAGGCCCTGAAGAGAAAACACAACTGAGCTTGTCATCAGCTCAGAAGATTTATATAATTACAGACATCAGACTATGGTCAGTTATGGTGCAAGTGCCACTAGAACACAGACCTGAATCTTTCTGGACATTTTTTCCAATAGGTATAAAGAAATAAGAGCCAAGTATAATGGAGTAAGATTTCAATACAAAAGAATATATACAGCTCAGGGTTGAACTGTAGAGTCCTATAGAGTCCTCTCTGCTGCAGACCCCACTCTCCTCTAGCAACAGAGATGTTACCCAGCTGGAGAATGATCTGCGTGAAAACCACCAAGCTCAGAGAGCACCAAGGACTCCAGAGAATAAGCTTTCTCAGAGAACACCAGACATGTGTTCAACAATTCTGTAGTTTCAAAAGAGTCACATTTATGATCGAGAAAATTTGACACTAGAGTTCCTATGAAACTGAACTATAATGATTCTACAGTAGTCCTGCAGGAGAATTCATTCAATTATATGTTCATTCCTGGGATTCCCTTATTGAGGGAATTTGTAGTCATTGAAGTTTACAAAACACACACACAAACACACACACAAAGCTACATCCTAGAGTTAAAAACAACCATTCTTCAGGAAGTGAAGCATTTTACCTGGTTATTCAAGACAAGCTACAGCACACCTCTTGTTAAGATGACACAGGCAAGTAGCAATAAAGCTACTATTTTAAATCATCTTAAGATAAATTCCTGGGCTGTATATGCTGCAACCAACTTCTTTCCCATACAATGAATCTATTCACTACTTTAACAGATGTTTATTATATAAGTGAAGACTCAATTTAATGGAACCCCATTTAGCATTCCTCAAATGCAACTGACCAAATTATGATCCTGACAGCCTCCAGAAAGTTCTTGAATGCGAAGTATTTTGGATGAAGCATTCCATGAAATTTACTTCTGTGACAATTTACATGTCATCCAATATATGACAAAAATTGCCACATATGATCCCAAAGGTGCTTTTTTCCAATGCTTCTTGGATGAGAAGCAAAATGCTTTCAAACAAACAAACAAACAAAAAAACCAAGAAAGTGCAGTTGCCTTTTGGAAAAACATTTTTGGGACAACCATGGCCTGGTTGAGAATCTCCATATAGATATTTTGCCACAAATGATATAATTTTATATTACTTGCATAACACCAGTCCCTAAATTGCAGCAATGATATACTTTTGTATTTAATAATTATTTAGGAACAAACAGCAGTTCCCCTCAAAAGATTAAAATGAAGTTTCATTGAACTTCTATTCCTCCTAGCACCTGGTGTGTCTGGCCTTGGAAGCAAAGCAGAAATCAGGTCTGGTTACTACTTGGGTAGAGAACTAAATACCATAAACTATACTCAAAAGTTAAAGAACATCTTAGAACAGGGGTGTCAAACTTGCATCATCACGGTGGCGTCACATGACATATCGGGACTTTCCCCTTCATTAAACCAGGTGTGGGCATGGCCAGCACGTGACGTATCCAGCCTGTGATTTTGACAGCCCTTAGAAGTTAGCAATCCTAAAACACTTCTGCAATATTGTTCAGAAAACGTTTGCCCCCAACCAATTTTATAGTTTAAAAATTACTGCTTCATGAACCAAGATATTTTGTATCCTAATGTTCCAGTCACTGTATAATTCCTTACCTGATTCTAGTTGGAGATGAATGCTCTTCAATAACTTCTAAAAAAGAAATATATTTAGATGTAGAAATCTGATCAACCTATATATCAATACTTACAAACTTCTATTGATATGCTACTGTGTTAAAGTGATGAATGTTAAGCCTCTAAAGTGTAAACTGAAATACAGGAAATTTTTGTTCAAAATCAAGACAAATATAGTAGTAAAATAATGGATAAATTATTGAATATTTGTGAATATTTTTGCTTTTAAGGTATTAAGAGTATATTCTGTTGCATGTGATTAACCAAAATTATCTTTTTATTAACAGTCTTCTCTGTGGGACAATAGAAAATGTGTGACTTTATTTATATTTATTTATTATAAGTTTTACACTGACTCAATTGAAAATACTATTGTTTTATTTCCCAGTAACAAAAAACACCATACCAAATTCTAGCTGGTCTGTATTTGGTTCTGATTTGCAAATGAGTTGCAGGGACCCCGTCTTTGATCTGGAACTCCGGGAATTCTCTACATCATATTGCTGAACAGTTGTAGTTGCCCTGTTGGTACGCCAACCCCGGCTGGGTTTAGTTGCAGTGACTGAGGCACCAGCTGCTGCAGTAGTGGAAACTTCCTTCTCTTCTGTCTCTTCTTTGGGATCTGTAATATAAATATATATAAAATGTACATGTTTAATTTCTATATTGGTTTCCTGAATGTTTGCTTTCTAGAAAAATACAATTTTCAATTTGCTGATTACCCTTCCTTGTTAGTATAAACAAGAGCAAGTATAAGTAGCCCTTAACTTATTACAATAGGAACTGGAAAATTCATTGTTAAGCAGTGTAGCAATTAAGGACCTGATTTTACAAGCTTTTTTTTTTTTGCTATGGTTAAGACATAAGGATTAACTTAACCGTGACTTGTGACCTCCTGATTTTGCTTGTTGGAAACTGGCACAAATGACAATCATATGACTGCAGGACACTGCAACTGTTATAAGCGGAAGCTGGTTTCCAGTATCCATGTGACAGTATCAATGAGTGCTAGTTGTAAGTTACTTTTATTTAGTGTCAAAAATTTGAACAGTCGCTAAACAAAGGGCCATTAAGCGAGGACTACTTGTATACAAAACTAAAGTCTTCCTGAAATAACTACTATAGAGGCATTTAATTTCAAATTACTGTTCCAGCTATGATCATTAAGCAAATCACCAGTCATTAAGGATATCACCTGACTGCAACTTGCAACTTCCCAGTACTTGCCTTTTTAGAAGCTGGCTATGTAGATAAGAAGGGGCACCTGCTAGATGCTGCAACCATCATAAATGTGCAGTAATTGCTAAATACCCAAACTGTAATCAGATGACTATGGAAATGATACAGCGGTCACAAGTATGAGTACTGGTTATAAATCTCCTTTTTTAGCACCATCATAACTTCAAATAGTTGCTAAATGAGTAGCTGGAAAGTGAGGAGTGCCCATACTGTCAATATAATTTTATGACAACCAGATTAGGCTGCTGTTAAGACAATAAATTGGGCCACTGGAGTTGGAAAAGCAGTTCTGTAGATACCAAAGTGCCAAGCTAAGAAGTCAAGTTTTTTTTCAATAACTGATGGCTACCTGGACAAGTCCCTTCAGTTTTCTTCACAAGGTTTTTCAGAAGTAGTTTGCCACTGATTTTCTAGAGCTGAGAGAGGGGGACTCCCAAGGTCACCCAGCTGACTTCATGTCTAAGGCATGATTAAAACTCACAACCTCCTGATTTCTAGCCTCATGCCTTAATCACTAGACCAAGTTGGCTGTCTATATATCAATACTAGCATCTTAAATTGTACCTGGAAGATCACTAGTAACCAGTGAAGGACTTGCAAAATATTCTCTCTGTGTTGGCAAAGACTAGTTGTAGTTTTCAAAGAGCAAACTACATTAAAGCAATTGCAATAATGTCATCAGGAAATAATTATACCTGGGTCCCTCATCACCAGGTAGGGGTGGAATCTGGTGCACTATACAAACCCAGTTAGTTTTCTCTAGTCACAGTCTACAGTATGTCTGCTGTTTGAGAAGAAGTTATGAATTAAGAAGAACTCCAAACTGCAAATTACTATTTCAAGGCTGATGTCTGTCCATCTAGAGACAACATTAGCATCAACAGAGAATTCAGAGCAGAGAATGCAAAAATAGTAATTCTATTTTACTAGGATTCAGCTTTAATTGGTTATTTCCTATCCAATCTTTTACTGCCTCCTAGCACTGGACAAGGTTTCAATGGCATTTCCCCCACAGCAGTGGTTCTTAAGTAGGGTTTGGGTGCCCTATATGTCCACAAAGTCCAGTAAGTAAATATTTTAAAAAATATTTTAATTTCTCATAAAGTTAACATTGATAGATATAAACTACTTAACCAAAAAAATTTGCATCCTCAATCATCTTTAAAATGTAACAGTGTCCCAAGACCAAACTGTTTGAGAACTACTGCCCTATAGTAATGGTGCATATCCTGAATCACTGAGATAACCCAACCTAGTAGACTTTGTGTAGATATTACACAATATGAGAGAGAGGACCACCACCTGTGCTACACCATAAAACAGAGGCACCAGACCAACCTCTCACCTCCTCTCCAATTGAAATTACCTATAACAAATAAAGGAGAACCACTACAAAATTACTTACGATTGTAATCACAAAACTCCGTAAGTATTTCACTAAAACACCATAGTTGACAACATCAAAGATTACCAGGTCCAAAAGAACAAACAGAGGTGCACTAATTTCATCTATATTCCAAAGACAATAACGTGTTTGTTTCATGTCCAGGCTTGAAATTAGACTGAAAAGGGTTCAGTTAGTCTACTTCAACATGGACAGAAATCTCCTCAGAAACAGCATTGACAATTTTCTTGATTCAGGTTGCTCCACACCTCACAACAGTCAGGATGGGCAAGGGGCAAGAATTAGGCATAGATGAAAAGCTAGACAATATTCTACTTCCTTGGTTGTCACAGACCAAAAAGAGTTCCAAACTTCATATCATGGTGCCATACTTGTTATTAAGATTCCGATTCAATTTATCAGCAAAGTGCTATGCAAATTATTCACAGCAACTAGATGTGAGGTGCTCATCTTGTCTTTTCCCAGAAAATTACTTTAAATAAGGCTTCTGAATGACAGACCATTAATGAAATAAGGGAGGAGAAATAAGCATGTTTTGCCTTCCTTACTGAAACAGTGTAGGCTTGAACATGGGCACATACCCAGGCTCAATCAGATTAGCTTCTTGTTTTCCTCCATTGGCATTTCCTCCAAATGTCATTTCACTTCCCAAAGAGCTGCAGAGTATTTAGCCGCCAACTGAAATCAGTTGCCAGAAGGATGGTGGCAACCAAGCTCAGAGAAACACTATCCAAGCTTGAAGTGACTCCTATTGCCAGTTATGTATCAAGCAGGGGATGGAACAGCTTTCCAGAGTGTCAGAAAACTCCCCAGCATCTGCTAGAAACCAATTACCGTATTTTTTGGATTATAAGATGCACCTAGCTTTTCGGGAGGAAAACAAGAAAAGAAAAATCTGTCTCCCAGCATTTTGCCTCCTTGCAGCAAACAGCCTGGTCAGCTTCAGTACAGCCTGATTTAGCATGAGCAGCTGATTGGCGGTTGGATGAATACCACTGATCAGCTGTTCCAGGCTGCAGGGATTGCTGCTACCCATCAATGCCAACGCCGCTTCCACATTTAGCTGCCTCCATGTGCCCCGTTTTCAGCCTCTGCATGTCCTGTTTTCAGCCCGTTCCAAGTGCTGGGATCCAGGTGGCGATCCCCACCGCCTGGAACGGGCCGAAAACAAGGCATGCAGAGGCCAAAAATGGGGCATATGGAGGCAGCGATAGGTGGCAGCGGCAATGGGCAGCAGTGATCCCCGCAGCCTGGAACAGCTGATTGGTGGTATTCTGGGAGGCAGATCTAATCGCCAATCAGCTACTCATGCTAAATCAGGCTGTGCTGAAGCTGGCAAGGAGGCACAGGTTGAAGGGTGGGGGCTGGCAGGTGGGTGGGGCTGCATTTTATAGTCTGAAAAATACAATAGTTGCCTGAGACAGACCATTCAAACGGATTGCATTGTTCCGAAAGACCAGGAATGTAACAGGATGAAGGAATTATTTGACCATGGCAAGGATGATGAAAATCTCCTCCACCTCAAGCTCAGAGAAGGATTCAATCAGAAGATGACAAATTAGTACATTAGCAGGATCACAAGCTTGTCTCTACACCCCCAATCTAATATAAAAGTGCTCACATCCAATTATCTCAAGTTCAGAGTTCCTGACCATTGATGATGTATCGTAACAATCACCATCCATCCTTCTGTTGGGTAATTAAATCTTACCTTTCACTGTTGCTTTATCCAAGCACCTGAAATAGAAATTAAACATATGATGTGAATTAGCACAATGCCCAATACTAAGATGTAGGTGCTTATAGAAGTTCCTATATGTGTATTTTTCTAGTCATCTCACTCATACATTTTACCTTATACACCTAGAAGTCAGGCCTGCACAAATTAAGAATGCTTACCTGTATCAAATAAAATTAAAATACAATAGGTTCATAAATCTTTTTTCTAATACTCCCCCTACCCACAATGGATGAATGGCTGCAGAAATTGGAGTTAACAGAGATGGCTAAACTGACTGCTTTGATTAAAGAAAAAAACACAATTACTTTTGTTTCTACTTGGAAACCGCTTCTGGACTTTGTACTTGAGGTGGGAAAAAAAATGACGTTGATTTTGGGTTTTACCAATTAGAGAGGTTATTATAGAAATGGCTAGTTTATACTATTATGTAAAAGTAAAAAGCTGAAGTTTATCTTATTCTTATGCACCCTTATTCACCAAAGGGAGTCGAAAGTCAATGCCTTTTCTTTCTTTTCCCTACATTTTTTCCTTCCCCCATCTTTCTATTTTCTTTTGAATTTTAAATTCTAAATTAATAAAAAATATTCCTCACTCAAAACTTCTAAATTTAGGATTATTCACTCTGAGTTTTACTAGGTACATGGAACTTATTTCAAATAAAGATGCATACAGGTATACTGCTAATTGGTTAGAGCTATACAATCAGGCACCAACACTTTTCTACAACTTACAATAGATAAAGGGTAAAATACTGATGTTATAGGTACTGAACAATACACACCTATGGTGCAAGAATTCAGTTAAAGGTACCCGCCAATCAACACCCTTTTAAACAACCCAACCTGCAACAAACGTGGAAGGTAACGGCCTCTCTACTATATAAACGGAGAAAAGTCAGTATTAAATCCTACTTTTGCAAGTTTCTGCAGTCGAAAGTCACAAACTGCAACCGGGCCCACAAAAGGCAAAAACTTTCTACCTCCCAAAAGCACCAAGCGGCTTCGATACTTACGAGCTGCGTGGCGTTCCTTTTCGACCGGTAGTCCCAGGAGGTGCAGTGGCTGAGGGCGGCGCTCCAGTTTCAAGGCCGGGTGCAGGCGGCAACTCGTCCGGCTCTTGGTTCTGCCGAGCGCCGGGACTGCTTCGGCGCCGACGCGGATATTCGGCCTTTCTTCGGCGGGAGGCGGCCGCTGCCGCGGCTGCCGCTCGTCCGCGCTCCCGACCTCCACGGAGCACCCGACTGCCGCTAGACTCCGCCCCCTGCTCGGCGGAGACTATGGGAGGGGGCAGGGGACGCCGGCGGCCGCTAGGAGGCGGAGTCCGTTCCTCTTCTCTCTCTTGCTGCTGTGGTTCTTCCTCCTGGCTCTCCGCCTGCTCGGGCGCCCCCGGCATTAGAGCAGCTAGCGGAGGAGGCCCCAACAGCGGCTCACCCCCCGGTTCTGACAGCAGCACCCGCCGCTCACTCCGCCTCTACACGGAGCTCCCACCCCTCGCGTGACTTTAGCCAATCAAGAGCAAGTTCGGAGTTCAAGCAGTATGCAAGAGCGCTCCCTGTCATCCAATCAGGAGAGAAATGCAAAGACACACACCTCACCCAACCTCTCTCCCCAGTCGAGCCAATAACAGCAGCAAGCCGGGCTGGTTCTCTCCAGGCCAATCAGCGGGCGAGGTTCACCGGGGACGCGCGCGCGGGGGTGCGCTGTCGGAATTCTGGCCGTGGCGCGCGCTTCGCATAACTGAGCCGTTTTAACAGTTGCCTCCCGCGCGCCAAATTAAATGCCCTCCGTTGCCCTGCCGAGGCGGCGTTTGGAAAATGTCTCACGCGCTTTATCGCGAACTCCAGAACATTTATTGCTCTGCAGTGACCGCAATAAAACTAGAAGTATCGCTCGCCTTATTGCCGTTGTACACCCCCACCCCCCTCTTTTTCCTCCTCTTCCTCACAACACGCCCCGCGGTCTGCCCGGTCTGGTATCCCCGAGCTTCTGTTTTCAAGGGTGAAGCGGATAGAGGTACCTTCCAGAAACTTGTTTCCTCGTTTTCACATCGGCCGCAGTTTTCGGTGTTTCATACTTGCAGGGGATTTAAAAAAAAACATTGTCGCTTCTCCTTTAAGAAAAAAAGCACCGTCGTACGGCGGGTGAAAGTCGGCGACAAAATGGCGTCCGATGGCGAGAGGCGGGTCTTATGGAGTACGCACGCATTTCCGTTCTCGTCTTGCGCGTGTCAGCGCATGTCTAAGAAAGCATTGTGGGAGTTGTAGTTTTTTTTCAAAAACATCGATAGGCGACTGGAAGCCTCAACCTGCACTTTCTGTTGTTTTTTTTCGAGAAGAGCGATTGGTTCCCAAATGCATTTGGGGGATTTAAGATATGAGAAGCAAGTATTACGGAACAGAGTGTTAAAATAAAGTGTCCGATACTGTTTTTCACCATATTGCTTTGAAATATAACCACTGTTCTTTTTTTAAAAAGTAAAAAAAAAGTGATTTAGTACATATTAAAATATCTGGTGGTACTTTAATGTTCGTTTAGCTTGGTTTAGATTATGAAGAGATTGGACAAATAGCAGCTGCGGCTTTACTGTTTTCCCAGGAGATTTAAAATAATGCAACACAGGACATCAACCTGATTTCTGTTATTGTCTTTCATATTTGCTGATCAAAACGTTAAAAAACTATTTTCCTTGAGTCAGTGCTACTTGGATACAAGGGAAATAGCAGTGGCTGAAGACATACAGTAGTATATGTAAAAACAATAGTACAGACTTACTCATATTTATTTTCTATTTTTTTTTAAATTATATTGACTAATGTGAAAAATTGTAGGAATATTGCTCTCTTCATATCCAGGGACTAGTGGCCATAATGCCAGAATATAAAAATACATGTCTACATTTGGATGTCACTATGTTAGGAAAAGCTTGCCTGTTCACAGGAAGCAATTTTTTTTTGGCCCTAAATGAACATTGCATTTAAGATCTTTTGCATATAAAGCATATCCTATACCATAACCCCTTCTTTCTGCATTTTATATTTATTTGGAGGCAATATCTGATGAAGATGCGTGATGAAGGAAGCAACTATTTCTGTTCAATATAATCTGCATTTAAAGGCAAAGAAAATTCTTTACAATGCTTTAAAGCTACATACAGTAAAAAATTAATGGAAAGCAGGAGCAAATTCCTTTACTGTTTAATAACAGATACATTTTTTTAAAAAAAGCCCTCATTTGATGAATAAAAAGACTGTCACATACTCCAAAATTTTTACCACTCCAGAAGTAACTGCACCTGTGTGATCTCAAGCCATTGCCTTATTTCACCAGCTGAGCTGATTTATTTCTGACTCAGCTGCAGAGTATTTACAATTGGAGGAAAGATGATGTTGCTATTTGCAGTGTTAAAGCTTATATATCTTACCAATGGGTCATGATCCCATTTGTTAAAATGTGTTTCAGCTTATCTCAGCCCAGCCTCTCTTCTATCCCAATAGAAATTTTGCTGCTATTTGAAACAAATTCTGTTTTGTTGTTTTTCAATTCCCCCCTCCTGTTGGACAGTTGGAAAAAAGAATTCATGCTGTTTTCAACAATTTAAAATTGTAGCGTTAAAAATTAGTGTTTGAACTGCTTAGAAAGGATTGGGGAATAGAAATTATGGTGGTGTAGAAGTGTCAGATTGATAAATGGTTCAGAATGTAATGTAGTTAAAAAATAAATTTCAGATATGTAAACTAGGTATAGATGGATGCTTAAGTCAGGCAGGATATATGCATAAACTCTGTTTATTACTCTTGCAGTGCAGTTCTGACACCCAGTGGCTGTATTTAAATAATACAGATTATTTTATATTACTGAAGGCTGAGGTATGCTGGTAACAAGATCACTGAATGAAAATAATAAAATGTTGCATTAATAAGGCTTTTGTCTTTTTAGAATTTAGTAGTAAATCACTAGACTGATTAAACCAAATTTTAATATGTCCAAGAATAGATAGATACAGGATAGATCAGGGGTCACCAATCTTTCAGACCTCAGGGACCAATAAATTCATAATGTTAAATCCCGCAGACCACTAATATGATCTGCCTAATGACTGGCTGGATGGCTGTGGTCATGTGACTGGGTGGGCGTGGCCAATTCAATGTTGCACCTTGCCATTCTCTGCTCACCTTCCCCTTTCGGCCACTCCTTGCCTGCCCGCCCGGGCTCCTTAAGGCCCCAACAGGAAGCAATTGTTGGAGCTAAGCAGCCATCATGAGAAAGAATTGGCAAAACAGCTGGCTCAGTTCAAATTGGATCTGATTAAGAAGGAGACTCAGCAGAAGCACCTCACTGAGGACTACGAGCATAGGCTTTCCAAGCAGAGGGAAGACCTGCAGGAGTGCAAGGCCAGGTACAGATGCCTGGAGGCTCAGATTGAGATAGTCAGCCAGTTCCAGGCCATGATGCAGTCCCACTGGAACAAGACCCTCTTCTCTTTGCCAACAGCAGCGCTTCCCTCCAGCCTTCACCAAAGCCCCACACCAGGAGGCTGAAGCAGGCCCCAAGTTGGAATTTCTCCCCAACTCTGATCCACACAAAAAGACCCCGAAGGGGAAGACTCTCTGCAGCAACACAAACATTCATTGCATGTATCTGTCCCAGGGGCTGTAGTTTGAGGACCCCTGATTTAGTGCTATATAAAAAATTCAAATAATTTTTCTGCGGACCACCAAAATTTTCTCGCGGACCACCAGTGCTCCATGGACCACTAGCTGGTGACCGCTGGGATAGATAGACTTCAGAGAAGGAAGGAATCCCAAAGTACTAATTTCTCAGCAATTTTGATTAAGCATTTCCAGCTCTTTAATAATTCTTGTATTAACATATTTTTAAAATTTAATTCCCATTTTTATACATTAAATTATGCTAATACATTTTTCTATGTATTATTTATTTTGCATTACTTCTATCTTATTTAAAAAAACCCACAAAGTAATATAATTTATTCGCCATCATAGGTTGTTTCCAACTTTCTTAATTTTCCTTTCTCTCTTCACAGTTTTAAATAAGCTATATTATCCCAAAGATGGCTCAGTGTGTGGCGTATTTCTTCAATTTTTGTCTAATTAATCTTTTCAACATTTTTCTTTTTTATAATTAAATACATCCTTCCTTAATTTCTGAACAACAATATACATGTTAAATTTATTAATTTCTCTAGAATAGTTTTTCACTTGGGTTTGCAGAAATGGTAGCACTAACATCAACATTGCTTAACACATTGTAAGCCACCCTGAGTCTCTGGAGAAGGGCAGTATATAAATCAAATTTAAAAAACAAACAAACACATATAAGGGGATTAGATTATTAGCTAGGGACAAAAAGTAAATCATTAATATAGATATTGCAGGGACCCGGGATATATCTGTTTGGCTCCTTTAGACATTAGACTCCTTTGGACATTGGGATAGCCTCAATCAATTCTTTGCCATTAGTACAACTAATTTTTATTGTGTTTTTATGAAATATCATTGCTAGTTGAAAAAAATGATCAACGCAGGATGCTATCAATTTTCACCATTCTTGTGTTTATTATGGACATTTTGAACAGACTGCAGCAGGCTTTAGGTGAGAATATTCTGGAAAATATCTAGAGTAGTCAAGATCTCCTGTGTGTCATTTAAAAAGTACTAGCACACACTAACAATATTCCTGCACTTGTTACGAGAGAGTTTGGACAATCACTTAAATATGAGCCAACAGAGCCAATGCAGTCTTGGGCTACATTAATAGAGGGATAGAATCAAGATCACATGAACTATAGTACTGCTTTACAAAGCCTTAGTAAGACCATTCTTGGAATACTGCATTGAAGAAGAGCAACAAAATGATTAGGGGGCTGGAGGCTAAAATGTATGAAGAATAGTTACTGTAATTGGGTATGTCTAGGCTAATGAAAACAAGGACTAGGGGGTGCATGATAGCACTGTTCCAATATTTGAGGGGCTCCTGCAAAGATGAGGGGTCATGCTATTTTCTAAAGCACCAAAAGGCAAGACAAGAAATAATGGTTAGCAACTAACCAAGGAGAGAAGCAACCTAGAACTAAGAAATTTTCTAACAGTGAAAGCAATTAACCAAGGGAATAACTTCCTTCAGAAATTGTGGGTACTCCATCACCAAAGACTTTTAAAAAGAAATGATATAGGGCCATGAGGACGAACCTATAGCATGTGTGCCACAGGTGGCATGCAGAGCCCTCTCTGTGGGCACACGAGCCGTCGCCCCAGCTCAGCTCTTCCGTGTATGTGCGCATGCCTCCTGCCGGCCAGCTGGTTTTCAGGTCTCTGCCATGCAGGTGTAGGGGCAGGGTCCATGCAGGAAACACATTTGCATGGAAGGGCGAAGTGCACATGGGTTGCACGCGTGGGGGCCAAGCGCATGCGCAGGGGGCCGGGCACATGCACAGGGTTGCACGTGCATACGTGAGGGCGGGGCAAATGCAGGGGGTCATGCACACATGCACAGGGGCACATGGGGGTCGCGTGTGCATTGCATTATGGGAGTGTGCGCATGTGCACTTTCAGCACTTGGTGCTGAAAAGGTTAGTCATCACTGATATAGGGTCTCCTGATGGAGCAGTGGTTGGACTAGAAGACCTCCAAAGTCCCTTCCAACTCTATTATTCTGTGTCCTAACTAGTAAAAAACCTTAATAGGCTTCTGGTATTGGGAAAACAGATTAAAACCATTAAATTTGTGCAGCAAGGTAGTCAGTTCCTAGGCAATTAGCATATTTTCAAGAATATGAATGCCTCTCCCATTCCAGAAAGTGATTTCTCCCTCTAAGTCTCCTGTAGTTCCATTATGTAACATTAGGAGCCTAAATTTAATGACAGTTTGAATCAATCTCCATCCCCATGTGTCCCTTATCCACAGGACAGTGCAAGAGAGAAAAAACTTTTAGTTATTTGTATATAAGGAGTCTCCAAGTCTCCAAATGGGCAAGCACAAAATCTGCTGGCTGCCAGAATGAAAAGAAGGAAAAAAACCCCAGAAAGTAGTGAATGTGATTTCACTCAATCAGGGTTTGCAGAAACATCTTAGTTACGTAGGAAAAACCTGTCTTAAAGGAAACACACACACACACACACACACACACACACACACACACACACACGTGTGTGCGTGTGTGTGTTTCTTTAAGCCAGGTAACCAAGATCTTTCTGCAACTCTGGTTGAGTGAAATCACATTCACTACTTTCTGGGTTTTTTTTCCTTCTTTTCACAAACTCTTGCACAAAATCTGCTGGCTGCCAAAATGAAAAGAAGGAACCCCCCCCCCCCCAGAAAGTAGTGAATGTGATTTCACTCAACCAGGGTTGCAGAAAGATCTTGGTTACGTAGGAAAAACCTGGCTTAAAGAAAAACACACATAAAACCTACGAAAAGTAAGAATATATATACCTGTATTTTCCGGCGTATAAGACGACTGAGCATATAAGATGACCCTGCTCAGAGCCATTTAAGGCTTGTCAGAGCCTTATGGGCTGGTCTGCCTGGTTACAGAAGAATGAGACCCGGCGTATAAGACGACCCCCGACTTTTGAGAAGTTTTTTGTGTGTTAGAAAGTAGTCTTATACGCAGGAAAATACAGTATGTATGTATGTATGTATGTATGTATGTATGTATGTATGTATATATATATATATATATATATATATATATATATATATATATAGAGAGAGAGAGAGAGAGAGAGAGAGAGAGAGAGAGAGAGAGAGAGCGCATATATTGTATATATTGAGGGCAAAAGAAGAATGGGACGACAGAGAACAAGGTGGCTGGATGAAGTCACTGAAGCAGTAGGTGTGAGCTTAAATGGACTCCAGAGGATGGTAGAGCACAGGAAGACCTAGAGGAATGTTGTCCATGGGGTTGCGATAGGTAGGACACGACTTCACAACTAACAACAATAATATAAGGAGCTCATATAAGGCATCCAAATGTTTGAACCATTTCTCAGTTTGGAAACTGAGTGGTCAGTTCAAGCATCCAGTCTTCAAAATAGTTCTAGATGTCATTGTATGTGAAATATATGTGCCCCCCCCTATTTGTATTAATCATAGATTTAAAACAGCAATGTTTAGCATGATAGGCAGTGCAAGTGGATCAAAACAAAATACAAGAGTGGAGTGAGTCACATAAAATTTAGAGGAAAATAATACTTGTTTAACTTCATGAGTTAGGGATTGTAAATTATCCCAAAGATAGAATTAACACATGAGATGCCCATTTGACATGCCAGCCAGCAGTATTTTACGAGAGCAGTCACGAAACATTTTAAATATCTAGATATTTATTTTCAGCCCTCTGCCTCCTGGAAATTTCCATCTAGAAACCTTATGCTGCAGGCACAAAAAACTTCCAGTGCAATAACCAGGTACGGAGCTGTACGGGGAATACCTCTATGCTTACAAGAATTAAACTATTGAATGCTAAAACACTAAATCTTTTCTATATATGAAAAATAGTGTGTCTATAAGATAAAACTATTGCTGCCCCCAGAAGGAATCTAATCTAAATTCTTGAGATCTGTACTCCAAAGCCCCTTGCTCAGTTGCAAATATGCATCTCCCATTACAACAAATGGCTGTGTCTCTGTTGAGGCCTGTTTGAGGTTCTTACAGTTAAAATACTGGCTGAAACTGTTACGTTATTGCTGTTTAGAGTGGGAATTTCAAACTAGGGGTTGTTTCTGATTGGTTACTGGCCAGCAGCACAACTGTATATAAAGAGGGCTGCTGCCAGCATTGGGTTGCTGAAGTCTCACCATACAATAAAGAGCTGTTGTCACTAGCCTGTCTGTGCTGCTTTGTTATTGTCCAGCCACTTCATTTGGCGACGAAGGTGGGATAGCACACAGAAGGCTCAAAAAGAGCTAACGATCAGAAATGGTGCCCACCGGGACCGTAGACTTCAGCCATGGCAGCGTACATTCCACCTAAGCCGTTCGATCCAACTCGAGAAAAATGGGGGTCCTACATGACCCGATTCGAGTGCTCGCTCGAGGCGAGCGACATGCACGGGCTCTCAGCAAACCGTAAACAAGCCCTGTTCCTGAGCCATTATGGACCTGATGTCCTTGAAATGGCTGAGTCGCTGTGCGAACCGACTCCAGTACAAATGGTACCGTGGGACACACTTCAAGCGACTCTCAGGGCGCACTACGCCCCTGCACCCTCCAAGTTCGTCCAGCGTTACCAACTAAGGCAAAGAATCCAGAAAGAGGGGGAACCGGTGACTGCCCATGTAGCAGCGCTCCGCAGGGCCGCGACCCACTGCAACTATCGCGACCTGGATGACATGCTGCTAGAGCAGTTGATCTGCAGCATACGAGACACCCGGCTTCAGAGAAGGTTGCTCGCAAAGCCGGGGCTGATTCTTGCCAGTGCCCTAGACGAGGCCAGAGCACACGAAGCATCGACAAAGGCGTCGGAGGCTCTACAGCGTCCTCAGCCTGAGAAAAGTGGGTCTAAAGCGATCCCAGTTCACCGCGAGGAGATGAGAACAAGTTCGGAAGAAGAGTCGGACAAAGACGTCTTCCGAACAGAAAAAAGGAAAGGCGAGCCAAGCCACCGTAGAGAGAGCTGTCTGAGTTGCGGTGGCCAGCATGAAAGACAAGCCTGCAAATATCACGAGGCCATTTGCAGACTCTGCGAGAAGAGAGGTCACTTGGCGCGAGTATGCCGGGCGCAACTTCCGCGTTCTTCTAAACCACGTGAGCCGGTCAGCCAATCAGAGCCGCCGCCACCTTCAAAACGACCTATCCAGAACCAGGGCGCTGAAAAGCACTGCGAAATTCAAACCTACAGCATGAGAGTCGGCCAAGCCAGCACAGCAATTGAAGAGAAAGTCTTCACCGTCAAAATCAACGGTCAACCCTGCAGCATGGAGATCGACACTGGATCTGCACTCTCCATCATGTCGTGGGCTACGTTACAGTCCCTGCTTCCGGGCTACCGAAAGAGCCAGCTATCAAAACAACGCGTCCGTCTACTAGACTACCAGGGGAACCGGGTTCCAGTCGAAGGCGTCGACACCTTCACAATTTCCTATGGCGAGTTTGAGGAAAAGCTACCGCTAACCATCGTGAGATATCCACTACCCAGCCTCCTAGGTCTACGCTGGTTCCGAGCCCTCGGCATGGGCTTCACGGGGATCCACAGCCTCAGCGGATCATCGTTAAAGGAACAATTCCTGCATGAATTCCGGGATGTTTTTGAAGACAGCTTGGGCAAGTACGTGGGGACCCGATTTCGTTTAATTTGGACCCAGGGATAGCCCCAATTAGACTTAAGGCACGGAGAGTCCCCTTCGCACTGAAACCAAAGATCGACGCAGAGCCAGATAAACTGATTAGCTAGGGCATTTTAGTGCCAGTTGACCACGCGAAATGGGAAACCCCGATAGTGACCCCACTTAAGGCAGATGGGTCTATAAGAATTTGCGCTGATTACAAATGCTCCATCAACAAAGCGTTGCAGCAAAGCGCTTATCCTGTTCCCGTAGTTCACCACTTACTGCACTCCCTAGGTTCAGGGAAAATCTTTGCAAAACTAGATCTTGCGCAAGCTTATCAGCAGCTGCCAGTAGACGACGCTATGGCAGAAGCGCAAACGATTGTGACTCACAGAGGGGCTTTTAAATGCACTCTGTTGCAATTCGGAGTCAGTATAGCCCCGGGCCTATTTCAGAGTACAATGGAGCACCTTCTACAAGGTCTCCCTGGAGTCGTCCCGTATTTCGACGATGTCCTAATTAGTGGCCATAACAAAAAGCAACTGGCAGAACGAATCAGGTCGACCCTAACAAGATTCCGGGAAGCCGGACTAAAACTTAAAAGATCGAAATGCAAAATAGGGGTTCCCTCAGTGGAGTTCTTAGGCTATAAGATTGACGGGTCGGGAATCCACCCCACCAAAAGCAAAGTGAGAGCCATTAAGAGCGCCCCCACGCCCAAGACCAAGACCGAACTGCAGGCCTTCTTAGGCCTTCTGAACTTTTACACCATGTTCTTAAAAGACAAGGCTATGGTAGCCAAACCCCTACATAGACTATTAAGGAAGAACGTTCCTTGGGTTTGGGGCAAAAGAGAAGCAGCAGTTTTTAATGCAGTGAAGAAGCTCCTCTCCAAGGACAGCTTTCTAATGCAATATAGCTCTGAGCTACCGTTGGTCTTAGTTTGCGACGCCTCTCTGTTTGGCGTCAGCGCCGTGCTCAGCCATAGACTACCGAATGGCCTAGAGGCGCCAATAGCTTACTATTCACGGACTCTGTCATGCGCAGAGCACAATTACAGTCAACTTGACAGGGAAGCCCTAGCCGCCATCGCAGAGGTAAAAAAATTTCACGAGTACTTGTTTGGTTGTTCTTTTGACTTAATAACCGACCACCAACCGTTGCTGGGCCTCCTTGCCGGGGACAGGCCCACCCCTGCCACTCTGTCGCCTAGAATGACTAGATGGTCGATTTTTTTGGCCGCATATTCCTATAGACTTATTCACCGTCTTGGAAAAGCAAAGGGCCATGCAGACGCCCTTAGCAGGTGCCCCCTGCCTGACATTTTAGACAACCCGACTCCCGAAGCCCCAATTCTTTTACTGGATGCTGTGCCGCCAGGTCCTCTGTCTTCGGCTGAGGTGGCCAAAGCTTCCATGAGAGACTCGACCATTCGGACTGTGATGGGCTGAGTCCTGCGAGGCTGGCCTACTCAAACTGACTCTACTGTATTTAAACCCTTCTGTACAAAGCGGAACAAACTTTCAATGCTGGGGGGGGTGTTTACTGTGGGGAGATCATGTTGTTGTTCCTGAAAGTTTACGGTACAGAGTTTTAGAAATGCTGCATGTGGGTCACCCGGGCATGGTTAGAATGAAGGGTCTTCCCGTAGTTACGTGTGGTGGCCACATTTAGACCAAGACATTGCTGAGTGGGTGGGGAAGTGTAGGCCCTGCCAGGAGTCACGTCCAGATACCCCGGTCGCCCCAGCAAGGGAATGGGAGAAACCCAGGAGCCCATGGGGGCAACTCCATATAGATTTCGCTGGGCCATTCCATGGCCAGTCATTCCTGATTGTGGTGGATGCATTTTCAAAATTGCTAGAAGTTTTTCTAATGCCCTCAACTACCTTGGAGGCTGTGATTAGGGTCCTTCGCCGCCTTTTCGCCACACATGGCCTGCCAGACACATTGGTCTCGGACAACGGGCCGCAATTCACCTCAGTCCAATTTGAAAGTTACCTCGCCAAACTGGGCATTCGGCATGCCCTATCGACCCCTTTCCACCCGGCTTCTAATGGTCAGGCAGAACGATTCGTGAGGACCACTAAGGAAGCCTTGTTCAGATTAGAGTCCAGTGATTGGCAGGCCAAGATTGACCAATTCTTGGCAGTACAACATGCCATTCCCTGCACAGCCACTGGCCACAGTCCGGCCTAACTCCTAATGGGCCGTAAACTAAGGTGTGTTCTGGATCGCTTGCGTCCAAATTATTCGGCTGATAAATTTAAGGGAGAAGAGGGAGGCCTCAGGCATTTCCCAATTGATACAACAGTCTATGCAAGGAACTATGCCATGGGTCCCTTGTGGGTAGAAGGTATCGTAACAGGGGTGTCTGGACCGAAATTTTACACAGTAGATATCGGTCAAGGAAGAATCTGAAGGCGTCACATTGACCAGCTAAGAAGGAGGCTAGTTAGCGAAAACTCAGATACCGAGTACAAACCAGTCCCTAACTACCAAGGTCCTTCCAATACTGCTACCTCAAACCTGAGTTAGCCGGAATACTTATCTGGCAAGCCGGAGTTCCAGCGCTGCCCCAGCGAGCCACTCCTCCCAGCCGGGGAAAGTCACACCTCTGAAAGAATCCCGGAGGTTCCATTGGTGGAGCCAGGAGAGACGGGAGGTCCCTCTGACTGGCTCAACGCCCCACCTGCAACTGAACTGCGCAGGTCGACTCAGACTAAGTCATGCCCAGATCACCTGCGTGACTACGTTTGTAAATATGTTAATAATTTTGGTAATGTGCATTCTGGGAGGGGAGGGGTGTTATGTTGTTGCTGTTTAGAGCGGGAATTTCAAACTAGGGGTTGTTTCTGATTGGTTACTGGCCAGCAGCCCAACTGTATATAAAGAGGGCTGCTGTCAGCATTGGGTTGCTGAAGTCTCACCATACAATAAAGAGCTGTTGTCACTAGCCTGTCTGTGCTGCTTCGTTATTGCCCAGAAACTAATATATGGGGGTGAGTTTCTAGCCAGCATGTATTGATAGACAATCATCGTTTCCTTTGGAGGAATAAAATTATATCTGACCTAGTTTACTAATCTGGTTTACTGTCGATTTATCCCCCAGTCTTTTTCTATGCTGGATTTGGGTAAAGTGTAGACTGAGGTCAAACAGAAAAAAAATAAAACTTGATATGCAAAGGGATAGAGTTCATATTTCACATCATTATTATAATGAGTTCACACACCTGTTTTTTAAGATCCCCAAATATTTATAGTGTATCCTCGGGCCCTAACATAGAACAATGCTTACATTTGTGTGCCTGAATGCCCTGAGTTGATGTTGATGAGATAATTTAATGCAGCTTGCTATTAAGTTCCTTCTGCATGTTTTCAGACACTGAAATTAAGACAGTTGTGTGTGTTCTACTGAAATGAGCTATTTATCATTCTTGAAGGACCAAATTAATCATGAATTATTTGGACTTGTTCCAGCAGTACATTTCCTGTTAAATGACCAGTGTTATGAAGCTTCCCAAAAAGTGAGCAAATTTTGTGCTATAGCAATAGCTTTAGAAGTTGCTGGACATAGCCTACATATGCTTCATTTCTGTTACAAATGTTTTTTAAAAATGGTATGGTTTGTATTTTATCTGTGTTTTAGTTTTAGTATCTGTGAAGATAAATAATTTCTATCTATAGGAAAAATTGCACAATGATCACATCAAATATACATCTCTTTCTGTTGTACAATTTAAGTACAATTTTTGAAAAATCCGCTTAAGATGTAAACCACAGTAAGGGAAAGAAACATTAACCTCTAAAGAGAGGAAGTGCAGTTAGAGTGAGGAACTGAAAAACTCTGTGCAAAGTACTGCCCTACACCCTCACCATCTTGCTCATTTCCCCTTCTGTTACTCAACAAACCTGCTTCTCTACCAAGATTCTCTAATCTTGGGTGAGATTCGGGTAAGAAGACCCAGTGGAAATAGGTCATGGATGATTTAGGTAAGTGATTCTTTTTTTTTTTAGTATAGCAAAAGAATAAGGACTGCAGAAATGGGTTTGTAATCGTACCGCAAAGAGTTTCATTTTATGCAGAATGGGAGAAACAGAGAAAACTGAAGAGGGCAAGGAGATCTTGAACACAAGGCAGAAGCTTTGTGCCTTTAGCTGCTGCTTGATCGGTATACATTAGTTACAGTTCCCTCCTCAAAGCATAATGGTTGGATTGCTGTAAATCACGGCAACCTAACTGGTTGCTGGTATAGAAAAAAGTGAATTTGCACTGTCTAAAACAGAATGTTGGAGGAACCTAGAACCTAATTTAGGGGTAGAAAGTGATGGTTTATCTTTATCTTTTTAATCAGGATTTTTTCTCTAAAAAATAATATTTTGAAACGTGATGATATGTAATACAATAAGTAGATTATTTCAGCAGGGAAAAACACATTATGTAAATTGTTAAAAGAACAAACATTTCATAATGAAAGTAGAACTAGGAAAATATAAAAATTATGTTTTTAAATTTGATCCTGCTGGGCTAGCCCTAACTTCCTCTGGCTCATCAGCTATTGCCACTAGTGATCAATAGAAATCACAAAGATTGGAGCCCCTCTAGCTATTTCTCTTGAAGTCTATAACATTTTACTACACACATTTTTTATATTTATACCTACTTGCCCTTATGCCTTGCATGCTGGTAGCCCTATGTATTAATACAACTCTTTATAGTTTTTAAAAGATGAAAAGCGAATATAAATACCACTAACAATGACTTAACAGCATTTTAAAATGCAGTTATTATATTAAAGAGATTTAGTAAGGAAGAAAGTGCCATTCATCCTACTTTTATTCCACCAAAATCATTTTGGAGTTAGCAATCAGCTGCATGATATTATTGCTGGGCAAGGACCATATGATATGGAGATGAAACAAGCAGCCTTCATTAATCCAATTCTGGTCAGGAGGATTTTTTTTCACTTCAATTTGATGAGTGCAATATGATAGCAGCAGATCTTCGTTGCACCAAGGAATTCAGATCTGGTACAATTATTTATAATGTTGATAATACTGTGGGATAGAGAAGCAAAACAGTTCCTATAATCTCTGCACTCTTTTCTGAAGCTTGATCTCCAGTCAAGAACTAAAGTGCTCCATGCTAATTGAGATGAATACAATGGTCATGGTAGTAAAAACTACAGAGAGGTTGAGGAGGATAAACAAAAATCAAAGAAACAAGCTTAGAACTGCTTATTTACTTATTACATTATTTTCTATAACCACCCATTTTCCAAATTGTAACTCTGGGTAGTGACCAGAGTTGGCACTCTCTGGGTTCTTTTTAATTAAACATTTATTGGGCTCTGTAATGCCATTTCTGTAGTGGTTCCTCCCAGGTTTGGATGGCCCCCATTCTGCTGTTGTTCATCAAAGTTATGAATACCTGGCCCTTCACACCAGCATTTACAAGCCAGACCAAAATTTTATATATGAGGATATATTATTAGAAGATTTCTTCAATCTAAAAAATATCTGCAAGTCCTCATTTGAAGTAATCAGAAATAACTGAAAAGAAAAACTTGTCAGTCAAGGATTTATTGAAATATAAAAGTGATTTGATAACATCCATATATGTGTCTCAATCAATATATCAATACTCAAGCCACCAGTATATGTGTTTACAAGGGTCTTTCAGTCTAAAACAGACAAACAGGTTAAATTTGCAAGTATGTAGTTTATATATTTTTCCTGTTTCTAGCTTTTCATTGTTTCTTCACACATGAAAGTATGATGTTAACTTTAAAGTTGTTTGGCATATTTATGCTATACATAAATAGAAGTCTTATGATTAGAAAGAGGTGTCCGATTTTAAATATTGTGAAAAGGCAGCATATAGTTGTTTAATGCTTATCCTAATTTTTAATGCCAGTCATTGTGAGGCAGGCCCATGGAATTAATTGCCAATAAAAATTGGACCAACTTTGGCTTGGTCTTGGAGAGTTGTCTTGGATGGGTGTGTCTAAGGGAGTAGAAGGGCAAGAGGTTATTTTATAATATCTGTTTCTATGACATTGTAAAGGGGTAAGCCAGATATCAGAAAGCCATATTTGTACAGAGGTAAACCAGATATCAGAAAGCCATATTTTAAAGTGTGAGGGAAATGGTATGTGTGATTGGATAAAAAAACAGATGATCAAAAGGTATCTTGAGGAAGCAGAAATGATGAACAGGCTTTTAAAGAAGTTGCCCATTGACAAGGAAAGTGTTTTGCCAGTGGGAGGAGAAGCTACTATCTGGCTGAATTACAAGAAGAGACAACAAACACAAGCTAACTGCGAAGAGAGGATGTTAGCTCGGCGCCGGAAAGAAACGCGACTCAGCTGTCCGTTCAGAACCTTTATTAGATGGGTGAAACTGCATGCCGGCTGGGCTGCTGAGCCTCCTTATATCCTGCTCAGGCATGCCCACCGGCCAATGACAATCATTTAAGCTTCCCGCCGGTGGAATCTACCAATCCCCCGGCGGATGTCCTTATAAGGACATAACACCCCTCCCCTCCTAGTCCTTAGTCCATCAATCCGTGTGCGCGATCACGTACTCGCGCAGGTAGGCGGGACGCCTGACAGTTCTATTGGACCTGCGCGGCCCAGTCGGTGGGTGGATGCTGCTCCGGACGGGCCGAGCCCCGGTTGGCGCCTGTCCCTCCGTCCGGGAGTCTCCGGACTCTGCCGTCGAGTGCGCGGGGCCCGCCCTGGCGTCTCCGGCAGGAGTTGAAGTCATCTCCTTGGGCCGTTTCCTGGTTGCGCCGCCGTAGGTCCGGTGGTCCTCCGGGCTGTTCCAATCGCCATGGTCGGAAGACGGTCGTCTGAACCTCGGTAAGGTTTCCGAGTCCTCGTCCCGTGTCCGAGGTGCCCCCGGGTCAGGGGGCGTGGGGGCCTCCACGGTGGGTTGACCCCCGGGTGGTGGTGGGTGCGGCGGTCTCTCCCTGGCCTCTCCGGGTCGGCCTACCTCGCCGGGGTAGGGTAGGTGGCGTCCCTCCAGGCCGGGGATTGGCTGGTCCTCCTCCTCAGGGTGCGGTGGGCCTCCTTCATCGTGGTGGGGTAGGCCTACCCCGTCGGGGTGTGGCTGGCCTACCCTGTCGGGTCGGTGCAGGTCTACCTCGTCGGGGTGGTTTTCCTCGACCTCCTCCGCTCCCCTCCACCTTTTCCGGAGCTGGTCGATGTGTCGCCTGCAGATGCGGCCGTCGACCAGCTCGACTTCGTAGGACCTCGGGCCGGTCACTCTCATGATTTGACCCTTGAGCCATTTGGGTTCGCCCTGGAAATTTAGCGCGAAAATCAAGTCCCCGCACGCGAAGTTCCTTGGCGGCGGAGGTTTGTTCGGCCTGTCTTTTGGGTTATACAGCGGGTGCAGGCGGTCTAGCGGTGAGCGTAGCTTCCGTCCCATCAGTAGCTCGGCCGGGCTTTTTCTCGTCGTCGTGTGAGGGGTGATGTGTTGGGTCAAGAGGAACTGGTCAATTTGTTCCTGCCAGTCCCCTTTTCCCATTCTGGTTAGTGTCTCTTTCGTTAGCCTCACCATTTTCTCGGCCTGTCCGTTTCCGGCCGGTCTGTACGGGGCGGTGAGCGCGTGCCTTATGCCGTGGCCTGCCAGGAATTCTTCCATCGCCTTCGCTGTCAGCTGTGGCCCGTTGTCGGAGACGAGGGTGTCCGGAAGGCCGTGCGTGGCGAATAGACGTCGTAGGGCCTTGATGGTGGCTTCCGTCGTGGTGGAGGGCATGGCTATGACTTCCAGCCACTTGGAAAATGCGTCGACCACGATCAGGAGGGATTTACCGTTCATCGGCCCGGCGAAGTCGATGTGGATTCTCGACCAGGGTCCGGATGGTGATTCCCACTCTGACGGTGTCGCTTGCGGGGGTGCTGGCCTCGTTGCCTGGCACGGGTCACATCTGGCAATCCACGCCTCGATGTCTTTGTCTAAGGCGGGCCACCAGACGTAGCTCCTTGCTAGGGCCTTCATCCTGACGATCCCTGGGTGACCGCAGTGAAGGGTTTGCAAAGTCCGTTTTTGGAGTGACTTGGGGATGACCACGCGGTCGCCCCAGAGGAGGCAGCCTTGCATCGTGGTGAGTTCTTGCTGCCTTCTGTGGAATGGGGTTAGCTCCTCCCTCTGGGCTTCGTCTGGCCATCCCCGTAAGACCCAGGATAGCACTTGCCTGAGGATTCTGTCCTTAGCGGTGTGCTGTGCGACCGTGGATGAGGACACCGGGCTGGACTGGTCGTCATCGATGTGGTGGAGTCCGAGTGTGGGTGCGGGATCCTCGATCCGTTCATTCAGCGGGCACCTGCTGAGGCCGTCGGCATTTCCAATGACCTTACCGGGCCGGTGGGCTAGGCGGTAGTTGTAGCCCGACAGGAAGATGGCCCAGCGTGTCATCCTGGGCGACATGAAGGTTGGGGTGGGTTTGTCCCCCGCGAGGAGGCCAAGTAATGGTTTGTGATCTGTTATGATGGTGAATGCTCTGCCATATACGTATTTGTGGAAACGCTTAACGCCTGCCACGATCGCTAACGCTTCCTTGTCTATTTGGCCGTAGTTCCTTTCGGCTGGTGACATCGTTTTGGAGAAGAAAGCAATTGGTGCTTCTTCTCCATTCGGGAGTTGGTGGCTTAGGACGGCCCCGACCCCGTAGGGTGAGGCGTCGCAGGTCAAGGTTAGCGGTAGCTCCCCGTTGTACTGGATGAGGAGGCTGTCGGAGGACAGGAGTCTCTTGGCTTTCTGGAAGGCTTCCTCCTCTGCGCTCCCCCACTTCCAAGGTGCCGCCTTCCCTAGGAGTCGGTGCAGTGGTTCAGCGACGGTGGCTTTCTGTTGTAGGAATACACTATAAAAGTTAAGTAATCCCAGAAAAGCCTGAAGCTCCGTTTTGTTTTTTGGGGCTGGAGCCTCGTGTATAGCCCTTACCTTGTCTTTGGTGGGGTGGATGCCCTGGCTATCAATTAAATAGCCCAGGAACTCGACTTCCCTGACTCCGATCACGCACTTGTCCCGTCGGACTCGTAGTCCCTTCGCCTGGAACCGCTGCAGGGCAAGCCTGAGCCGTTCCATTAGTTGGGATTCTGATGTCCCTGAGATTAGGACGTCATCAAAGTAGGGCACTACCCCTGGAATGCCTTGGAGAAGGCGTTCCATCATCGATTGAAAAATCCCCGGGGCGGCACTGACTCCGAACTGGAGCCTGTTGCATTTAAAGGCGCCCCGGTGCGTGACAATCGTTTGCGCCTCCGCAGTTGTCTGGTCCACTGGCAGCTGCTGGTACGCTTGCGCCAGGTCCAGTTTGGCGAAAATTGATCCTTTGCCTAGTGAGTGCAACAGATGTTGCACCACTGGCACCGGATATGCGCTCTGCTGCAACGCACGGTTGATTGTGCACTTATAATCAGCGCAGATGCGCACTGATCCATCAGGCTTCATGGGGGTCACAATGGGGGTCTCCCATGCAGCGTGATCGATCGGTTCTAGGATGCCCTGGGTGATTAGCTTATCCAATTGTGCATCCACTTTCGGTCTAAGGGCAAACGGGACTCTGCGGGGCTTTAGCCGAATCGGATTGATTTTGGGATCTAAATTTAGAGAAATGGGTTTCCCCAGGAATTTACCTAAGCTCCCGTCGAAGACGTCCTGGAAGTCTTCTAGGAGTTTGTCGAGCTGACTATTCCTAATCTGATTAATTCCTCCGATTGTGAGCCCTAGTGGCCTGAACCACTCCACTCCCAGTAGGGTCGGTCGATCGTCCTTGACGACGGCGATGGGGAGGTCTCCGCTGAACCCTTTGTATGTCACTCTGATGTTCGTTCGTCCCAGGATGCCGATGGGGTGGCCGCCAAAGTCTACTAACTTCGCCTGGATTGGCTTCAGGTGTCCCTTCGCGATGTTGGGCTGGAGTCTTTTTAGGTTCTGCCAGGCAATAATGGAGAAGGGTGAGCCCGAGTCTATCTCCATGGGGCATGGTGCCCCGTCCACGTGGACGGTCACGTGGAATTTTTCGGCTCCCTCCGCTGCGGTGTTGGCGATGGTCGTCTTGTTGACCCGCCGGCCGTTTGCTTGCCGCTCGTCCTGTCGCCTCGGTTGCTGGGATCGTCTGGATGACCTCTGGTATTCGCGGTCTCCAGGTCTCTGCCTCTCGAAAGTTGGTTCTGCCGCCCTGCAGGCCTCGGCAATGTGGCCTTTCCGTCCGCATCGGCGGCAGGTTGCATCTCGCCAGCGACATCTGGCGCGAGGGTGATCTCCCTTGCAGCTGGCGCATCTGTCCTCTCGGGTGCCATCTTGTTGACTTTCCCGCCTTTGGGGCCTCGTGACCTTGTGGACGGCCATTTCCCCTTCGGACTCCGAGCACGTGGAGAGGTCCTCGGATGACTGGGGCTGTTCTCTGTGGATCTTGTGGATCCCTTTTGAACGTCTCATCGCTGCTGCCGCTCTGTCGGACGTCTCCGCCGCGGTTGCTTCTTCTATGACGTCCTTTAGAGAGATCTTTTTCCGGCTGAGGAACTTTTTCTGGACTGAGCAGTCCCTCATGCCGAATACGATCCGGTCTCTCAGCTGGACGTCCACATTCTCAAACTCGCAGCTGGCCGCGATCTTCCGGAGCGCCGATACGAAGTCCTTGAACGTTTCCCCTTCGTTCTGATTCCTTTGGTGGAATTCAAAACGGTTGGCTAGGGGAGTGCTCGTGGGCGCGTAGTGCTCCTGAAGGACGTCTTGGAGCTCGGACCATGGCATCTGCTCGATGTCCCTGGGTGCCACGAGGTCCATCGCCATCTCCAGGACTTCGGATCCGCAGTGAGCCAGGAAGAGAGCCCTCTTCCTGTTGTCGTCCAGTTCTGTGAAG
The DNA here is from genome assembly GCA_030761175.1 of Masticophis lateralis. Taxonomy (NCBI): domain Eukaryota; kingdom Metazoa; phylum Chordata; class Lepidosauria; order Squamata; family Colubridae; genus Masticophis; species Masticophis lateralis. Next base: position 241,691,916 of record JAUDYJ010000001.1, on the reverse strand, counting down.
CCGCTGCCCGCCAGGAATTGTCTGAATCTCACCATGAAGGATTTCCATTTTTCCTGGCTTGGATTGAATGGAGCCAGGGAAATTTGTGGTCCCGACATGGTTCAGTGACTTAGCTCGGTGATTCAGCTCCTGATGGCGGTAGCGTTGTGTTGCAGGTCGTTGGTTCTTTTCAGTCCTTCGTCGCCAGTGTTAGCTCGGCGCCGGAAAGAAACGCGACTCAGCTGTCCGTTCAGAACCTTTATTAGATGGGTGAAACTGCATGCCGGCTGGGCTGCTGAGCCTCCTTATATCCTGCTCAGGCATGCCCACCGGCCAATGACAATCATTTAAGCTTCCCGCCGGTGGAATCTACCAATCCCCCGGCGGATGTCCTTATAAGGACATAACAGAGGATGTGGAGAATAATCCCTGGAAGCACAGAAGAAGGATAGCTCTGAGAAGATTACATATATATATTTATATAAGATTTGTATGTGTTTGTGTGCCCACACACAAAGAGAAAAACACAAGAGAAAATTGGTTTATTGATTTGAGCAATAAAGAGGCCATTTAAAACAGGGACATATTTTTTAATGTGTCATTTCACATATTCTCTTAACTTCAGAACAAGGGGCGATGAATTGAAAATATAATGCTATTTAAAATTCAGATATTAATGTGCAACCAAAATATCATCCGCCTGAACCTATAAAGCAATCTGCGCTCAGACCTTAAGATAGGATTAGATAAAAATCTTTTTTAAAAAGAGCATGCATTCTGTTACTGAGAATGGAAATGTTCTGTGACTATAGTGGTGTTTCCTTTTCTGAGAAAATGTTATAAACAAGCACATTTACTTTTTATATTTTTGGCTAAGGGAGTGCTATCAATAGTCAAGATAATTTTCTCACTGAATTATTTTAATTTTTTTCATGGATTGTATCTTTTACATAGTTTTAATAACTATATTGACAAGACTTACAAGGAACTCTGTGTGGATGCTAATTTTTATTGCCTCTCTTTCTTTCTTTTTTCTACAGGATTATAGTAATTTGGGATTTCCATCTCTTGGTTACACTTAGCTTTTGGATCCACCTTTTTCTGTCAATACGTTCATTCTGGGAAGGATAGAATAATCCCTAAATCGATGAGCAATTCTTTTTTGCCTCTGTTACAAAATATAGTTTGGTGTTTTCTATAGTGGTAGCAGTTTGGAATAGCAAGATGTCTTTTCCTCCACTCCTGTTTGCCCCAGCCTAGGTCATCATAGATCAAGGAGACATTTGATAGCAATATTGTAGTTTTACAAATGCAGTAGAGTTATTTTTCTGCTAAAGAACTCACAGTGAGATGGGATGCCGATACCAAAGGGCTTGTAGAAAACTAAGACAAAAAGACAGATGTATTTGAACCATAATGGTTTTGTTTAGATGCTTTGTTGGCAGAACTGGAACAAACCACGCAGAATCTGACTGTGAATGACTCAGACCCAACTGTTTGCTTTCTTCTGGAGCGTGACAACAAACCAAAACCAGCAGCAACAACAAGAGAAAGCCATTTAACCCAATACCACAAATTAACACCTGAAGAAGCAAAAAAGGTATTTTTCTTAAGTTATATAAGTCTTAGGAAGCTACAAATTATGAAGGGAAGTGCTCACAAATTTGACCCTATTAGAAAATTCATTCGAGCCCTTGGCTCATCCCTGTTCTGATATATAACAGATTCTTTACTGAATAGTCCGTTTGTTTGCCTTTCCCTCCAATTTGTAATTGGAACACAGTTGACCATTACAACATGTAGAAGAACTGGTTCCAGAATGGAAGATGATAGTTTAGGGGCTGCTTTAGAAGTACAGGGCAGTGCAAAATTTTCTGAATGGTTGAAGTTATCAGCACGATAATAACCAGAAACTGAGCATTTTTTTCAGTGACTTTGGATATAGGCAGTATTCTTATACATATCTGCTATATATATATATATATATATTTCCAGGTAGAACCAGCACGCAATGTTCAAACCCATAAAGAAGATGCAGATAATATTTACAGGTAACTATTATTACAGAAAAAAGATAAACAGGCCTCAAATTATACTACTGTTTTGCATTTCATGTCTTCTAAAGCTGTATCACTGTCCTCACTTGTCTATGCTTGAGTAAAGAAATTAGAAAGATCAATTTCCTTACAAAAGCTCATTTCCAAACTGTAATATGACATTTTAAGCAGTTTCCCATGGATGTCCTAAGGACATTTACCTAAGAACATTTACCAATGTAGGTATGGCTGCTTTTTACCCAATATATGGGTCATTATCTATAGGTTGGAGTTACCAAGGCATATTTTGCATTTTGATAGAACATTGAAGGAAATGAAGCTTGCCCAATCAAAAAAATGTGTGCCAGAGTGTGTATAGCCAGTTACTCTATATACACAAAAGTTTATCAATTCTCCCTAGCCATTAATTACAGGTTACTTACAATCAGCTTCTAGTAGAATGCTACAATCAAGTCACTTTATTTTAGTTTCTGTTAACGTCATCAAATGGTTATAACAATGTCACTAATTTTCAAAACAGGGAATCAAGTTGGTATTTTAAGTAACATTTAAACAGGAGGAATATTTATCTGTATGGTACTCACAAGGCTGAATGTAAATATATCCTGAGTCAGAAATATAAAGCGCTGGAAATTATTCATCCTTATTTCCAAGAACCCTGGGTGATTTAGTATATAATGTAATTTTTGGCTTGCAGAGTAGGTGAAAATTATATTGGAAAAAATATTTTATTATCATCCGTATAATATATATTTATGCTATCTAACCGGAAAATTTTAGGGTGACTTAAAATTAATAAATTAGCTCAGACATTAACATAAAAGTTGAGTGTTGCAACTCAGGATTTTTTCTTCATAGTGAAAGTTTCAACTGCTTTATGATAGGAATATTTTGATTTGCCAGTTCATCACTTAAGAATGATGAGCAAAAAGACAGATGAATTAAATGACATGAAACTGTGGTCTCCATATATTGCATTAAATTTCTACAGCCTTTCACAAATTGGACTGTCTTATACATGCATGCAATCTATCAGTACTGTATAGAAAATGGGAAGTCAGTAAGAGGACAGGCAGAATTATTGCTTGCCTAATACTAATACAGTAGAACAGCAAATAAATCACAGATTTTGCCATTCATAAATTTGAGTCATATTCTGAGATGAACTTTTGAGGCTAATATGTATATTTCAATATAACTGAAATAGTGGGTTGTTTTTTTGAGAATGTATTATATATAATGACAGATAAAATGATAGTATATGCAAGAATTTAAAGATTTACTTTTTCATTCCTTTCACTTGGTTGATCATACATATTTTTATTTTTTATAGCAAAGTTTTACCTCCACAGCCAACTGCGTCCTCCTTATCTTCTACCTCAGTTGCTCAGGAACTGGATGATATTTTGGCTTGCTTAGGAACAATCCAGTCCAAGGTGAATAATGGGATTGTAACTTAAACACCTTTTGAAATGAAAACTGTTTATACAGAGTATAATAAACTCACAATTCTAGGAGTTGAGGTCCACACATACTGGAGATGCCAAGGTTGAAAAACACTGGCAAATAAATTAAGGAAAGATGGAGCTTGTCTACATTAAAGTCAGCTTGCCTGCTTCAAATTCATATTGACAGGAAAAAATCATGAAGGGAGAGTACAGGGTTTAAAAATACTTAGGAAGTGAGACTGGAGGCTATCATGAGTACTATTATTCTGAATGTCTTTAAATTATTTCTCACAGTGGTTGTGTATATTATCATATGCTTCTGTATATATCTAGTTTATGATTGCATGTTGTTCTTGGCTTTTTTTTTTCCTTGGTCCTCCATCTTTGATCACCCTGCAGCCTCCCTGACTGCCTATGTTTCAGATCTGGAAAAGAACTGTGGGACATGGTTTTCATAATATCATTTGGGGATGTAGTTTGAACATAGGAAGCTAAGGGAGCTAAAAGCCTTGTGCAGTTGAATGTACAAAATAAAAAAGAACATGTTTAAGAACCATGCCCTTACAGTATACATAATTAAGAGTTCTTAGATTTGCCATTCAAATGGAAAAGCATGATTCTGTTTGTTCCAAACTTTTTTTTTCAGGAAAGAAAAAAAATGTGGGGATATATATGAGAATTATATGTCATCGAAAATGTTTTATAAAAGTGTGTGAATATTGCAGATTAATAGATCAATAAATTCCTGTCCTGGAAGCAGAGAAAGCTACACAAAAAGCTAGAGATTGCAAATTATTTATTCTCTGGTAGGTCTCAGATGACCTGGCCACTTCTGGTCAGTCAACTTCAGCAGAAGGGAACACCACTGACAACCTAGACAGCATGTTGAAGAGTTTGACTCATGATATGCAGGACCTTGGCGTTGCTACTGTGCCTAAGGGTAACTGTGCCTCGTGCCATAAACCTATTGCTGGAAAGGTAAGCATGGGGATGGATCTAGCTATCTGCTCTTTCTACCATTCTCAGTCTCACCGAGGTTGTTATAATCAATTGCTTATTTGTCACACTTTTAAACTGCATGACATCTATAATTAAGAAGGCAAATTAGAGTTTTTTCTTTTGCAATCACTGAGCATCTTTATGTCTTAGCCTAAAGAGCTTTGTTGCTCGCTAAGCCAATGAGGGGTGTTTGATGTAAAACAGAGCATCTTTGAGAATATGTGGCTTCTGTTTGAGAGAGTCTGCACTGTAGAAAGTGAAGTATCTTTATCCAATGTCTTCAACTAATCCTTTAATGAATTCTAGGTAATTACAGCTCTGGGAAAGACATGGCATCCTGAACACTTCACCTGTGCCCATTGTGGAAAAGAAGTGGGCTCCCGGCCATTCTTTGAGCGGGACAATAAAGCTTACTGCCATGAAGACTACCATCAGCTCTTCTCTCCTCGCTGTGCTTACTGTACTGCACCCATCCAGGAGGTATGTTTCACTGTTTCTGCCTTCTGGTAATCAACTGCCTTCATAACTCGTCCCAAGCATTAGCTATCTGAGGCTAAAGACAAAATGATGCCACCCTCCCTGTTCCATGTACCAAAGATACATTCGCCGTATATAATGTTATTCCAATAAAGCTTTTTGTTTTCTTTGCAGAAAATCCTAACAGCTATGGATCAGACTTGGCATCCTGAGCATTTCTTTTGTGCACATTGTGGAACTGTTTTTGGCGATGATGGTGCGTCATAATTTCTCAAAGTTCCTGGCTTAGCTTTTGCAAGCTTGTTTAATGTCCTTATCTATTGGTATAAATATAATCCAGGTAGATGAATGTGAAACATTTCCAAGTAGAAGTATTCTTAGCCCCAAATGTCTCATTCCAACTCTGTGGGAAGTAATTCAATATTATACACAAGCAAAGAAAAATTTGAGGAGGTACTGCATGTGAATTTGCAAATGAGAAAATGGATGCAGGATTTTTCAAGATGGAAAATGCCACTAGAAAAGTTGCCAGTAGGATGGAGTAAGGGATCTTGTTGAAAGATGCAAAAATGGCTGTGAATAAATGTATGCTTCTGGCTGCATTTGTTATATTGAAGTCAGAATTTGGTATATCAGAAGAAATATAAAAATGATGGATGCAGAGAAAATGGGGTACTTACATCTACAATAAAACAAGAAAAAATTGGATCAAGGAAGAATGAATGAATGAGTGAGTAAATGGATGGATTGGATTAAAAAAATGAGAGTACTAAAGAAGTATGGTACCTTAGGCGGTTCAATTATACAGAGAGAAAAAATGAGGGCTGAACTGTAAAGCAAATATGTGAAGGAAGAGTGACTGCACTGAAAAAAGGAGAAGTAAGGAAAAGTGTGGTTGGATGGAGTCAATAAGTGTTTCTAAAGGGGAGGTGGAATCCTTAAAGAACAAAAAGTAGTGGCTGAAGCTAAGTATGGACTTGATGGAAGGATAGACGGTTCATAAGGCTAGAAAGCGTGAAGGCGTCATAAATGATGTCAGTATAAATTGGCTGCAGCTTGTTTCCTTTCATTTATCTCATGCATTTAATGTTTTTGGCTTATTATTTCTTACGTTTTTTCTTCATGTCATATCATGTTGTCTGCTGATAGAAGAGAATATTTGTAGCTCGGACGTGAACTGTGGGGTCCTCTCTGAGCTTGGTTGTTTTCCTGCAGACATTTCATTATCAAACTAGATAAAGCACTGATGACGTTACCTGATTTGATGATGAAACATCTTCACGAAAACTACCGAGCTTAGAGAATACCAAGGACCCCACCATACTGTCTGCCTTCTAAGGAAATGGCATGACATGTATGCATGTATGTATGGTCACTCAGGTAATAGTAGTTTTCTTCTAATGGATGCCAGTATCATAATTTTCTTTGAATGTGTTTTATCTCTCCTGAGTGTAAGCTGATACACAGAGCATCAGAGGGGAGCACTGATTAAACTTTTTCAATTTCATTTTTCCTGGGTAGCATGCCTCAAATAATTGGGTTTTTTTCCTTCTTGACGAACAACAATCAGAAAAGCATCCGCACACTCACTGTGGGATTTGATCACGGATGAGCACTAATAGGACACAACTCCAGTAATTAGCTCCTAGTGGATCTCTGATCCCATATCAGTAAAACTTGGGTCCCCGAGCTCCTAATTAGAACTAAAATGCAAAAAGTTTTACAGGCCAATTTAGAGATGAGCTGGATTCTAACTAAATTAAGTCTTTTAGGCAACCCAAGGGCACTATTCTTTCTTTCTTGGCCATGTGGGAGAATTTCCCCTGAGCTCTGCTTACAGTTATTGCTTCATGCTTTTAGAAGCATGAACTTTATTGCATTGGCAGCAGTTTCTTCATCTTTGGTGTGGTGACTCAGATTCCAATGCAATAACTGCTTTGTGCAATTATGGATTGTTCTCTCTCGAAACATGTAAAAATTGCAGAAGTTTAGCAAAGCACTAGCTGACCCCACGGTGAACCAAATTATATTTTTTACTCAGTATGAATGGTAACAAGCTGGCTAGTGGCATGAGCAGGCTTGATTTGTCTAAACAATTATCCTTCTCTTTGTGGCTGTGGCACGACTGATTGTTAATTCAACTAGATTGTTAATTCTGATTCGGCAGGAAAAGAATTTTCTTAATCAAGTTTATTTATTTTATCCCAGCATGTTTTATAAAGAGCAATAATGTAGTCCTTGACTTAGGACCATAATTGAGCCCAAAACTTCTGTTGCTAAGCGAGACAGTTGTTAATTGAGTTTTGCCGCATTTTACAACCTTGCTTGCCACAGTGAATAACTGCAGTTCAGGGGTGGGTTCTACTTTCCTTTACTATCAGTTCGCAACGGGACTGCACGCTAACCATAATCCTAACACTACACAATCTTAGTAACTGAGGGTAATGTTCACTCTAACATTATAAGAATATTCTATAATCTTCCTGAAGCCTTAATAGAAAAGTAAATCAATTTATCAAGGATGAGGTCAGTATAGGGAGACTAAACAAATTCACTGGAAACAATGTGTAGATGCCTTTCCAGACATTCTGGAGTTCAAAAGAAGCTTTATAAACAATTATCTACCTAAAAAACCCTACACTGCACTGTCTGCAAACAAAGTGTGCTATAAAATATCCCAAGCATTTAAGTAGGTAAGATTGGTAATAAACAAAATGATTTCCTTTTGTTAGCAGCAACCTGTAGCTTCCACTTCCAAATTCTATATAAGGAAGTGTAGATAAATATACTCTTGAGTTGATCTACATGAAAACAGCCATGCATTTTTCTTAACCACAGTACCAAAAGACAGTTGTCATTGCCTTTTAGAATATTCTTCAATTTCTCGGTTTAATCTAAAAAGTAAATATTTAGCAAATTGAGTTGAACTCCTGATGACTGTATTCTTTTGAGGCATGGAATATCTGGGGAGATTCTCATTCAAATATTAACCATACTAATATTTCTTAGACAAGTTCAGCCAGGTATTGCACCAGTTGAGAGAGAGTAAAGTTTAGAGGAAATCAAACTGCATATGTTCCGAATATCAAGCTCTATCTTTAATGGCTTCTCATTTAAAACTCATCCCTGTTTTTGCTTCAAAATCTTTTTTTTTAAATCCTTCACTTTTCTGCATCATAGCAATTTGCCTTTACTGTGGTGCCTGTGGTGATTTTTTATTTAAGCTATGTAAGGAATTTAGACTTTCTTGAAACAGAGCAAATCTAAAAATCTAAATATTCATGTTTATCTATTTTGTGTGAAAGATAAGGGGGCAGAACTTAATGTTCCAGAATTCTGTCTAGAATGGTTCATCTGCATTGATAATAGATTTGTTCTTGGGTTCACTTCTTGGAATCCTCTTGTGGTCATAACAGCAAATCTTTTAGCCTTTACTTATTGGTCCAGTAACTTTCCTCTTAAACTCTCTGATATAATCAGCTCATGAAAAGCACCAACTCTGATCTTAGAGCCTCCTGTTGAAAATATTTGTCACATAGTATCTTGCGAATGCACTTTCGTTATTATAGTTTTTGTAAATTAACATATGTATTAACAGATTCACAGCATGCTTGTATTTTATGTTCAAAGAAAATATTTCATTCTAGTACAATGTAAAACCTTTATCTAGAGCAGAATTGGCCTGTAAAAAGGGGCCTGTTTTTATTCTAGAAAATATAAAACTCCCCCATACTCACAAGAGCACAGGAAAGCATATTGGCACCATTTTCTTTGCCCAGTTTGGTCGCCAATTCATAAAATGTATAGAAATCCCTCCATACCAAGTTTATATATGTATATATTACACAGACTTTCTCCATACATTGGCAAAAATGAGATCTCAGAACATCCTAAGTTATACTGCTCCACAGAGATCTGAGATGTCATTTTTGCCAATTAAGTCCACTTTTTCTGTTGCATCTTAAAAGCTACTCCAGAGATTTGAATTATAATAATATTTTTATTAGGCTACACAATAAAATAATACATAATAAATAATTATTAGTCAAACATTTATTATTAATCAATTAATCAATAATTAATAAAGTCATTTAAGACTTGGTCTAGAAGATCTCCAATGTCCCTTCCAACTCTGTTATTCTGTATTCTGTAAATCAATATTATAATTAAGTCTTTAAACCTTAAAAAACAGTAGAAATATTTATTCACCTCTCTGTCTATCGCAGGGGTCCCCAAACTTGGCAGCTTTAAGACTTGTGGACTTCAACTCCCAGAATTCTCCAGCCATCTAATTCTGGGAGCTGAAGTCCAAAGGTCTTAAAGCTGCCAAGTTTGAAGTCCTCCGGTCTATCTAGTAGTTATTTCTGGTATAAGGAAAGTAACTATCCAAGGTAGATTCTAGATGGAGATTCCTGGCTGCCTTTGGCTGAGAAACTCAGTCCTTATCAGTCTGGCACCACGAGCATACCTCCTCTGACTGTGAGTGGAGGCTCATCTGGAAATAGAGATTAAAGGGTGTGACAATAACATAGGGACAGTTTCATTGCCCATCATACAGACACTGAAGTACAGCCATATGTGGCCATTTTGGACATTTTCTTGCCAGGAAGCAATCAAGCTACCATTATTCAAAACCTCCAGCAAACAAATTGAATTAGAGCACATGTGGTCATAGTCACAATATTATAGTCTCCATTCATCATTGCTAGCCACAGCTATTCCATTATAGGTGTTATTTTTAGAACTAGACTTTTTAATTTATAAGTAATTCATGCATGCATTAAACATTTATTGCTTCCTTTATTATATATTGTAGAATGCCACAACCTGTTTTTAATTTTTTAATGTTTAATATTCTGTAAAGCAAAAACAACAAGAATATAAAATAACAATGCCAAATGGTCAACATTCAATCATAGGTTACATAACATTCAATTTATCAGTAGAAGAGTTATTATTAGAAGCACAATTTACTGTACATAATCTTTCCAGAACCAATAAAAACGTGATTCATCAATTAGCGAAGTCACCATTCAAATTTTATCGGTCACTTTTTCCATAAGAACAATTGACCATACATGCATACTTTTGCATGCCAATTATTCAATCACAGGTTATCTAGAAATTTCAGTTTTGAGCAACTTTCAATTCTGCAGCCAGGAGTAAGAATACAGTTAGCTCCTTTTTATTTAGAGTTATCGCCCTCAAAAATATGTAGTAATCACAACTCTTGAACGCATTTTATTTTTCGTTCAGTTATTATTCTAACTTTAAATAGTATCATCCAATAATTCACCTTTTTATAAGTCTACCACACTGATAAAAATGTTCCTTTCTGATTCCAAGCCCGATAACAATTTGATGAATGACTATGGATCATTCATGCGAATTTAGTTAGAGTTAAATGCCAGTGATGTAATATCTTCTACTTCATTCCTTGTATGGAAGCTAATAGAAAACCATTAATTATAAATTCCTTTCTACCAGTCTCTTAAGTTTCCATCTCTCTATCCTTCTCCTCCTGTCTCCACCCTGTTTCTTCCTGTTTTTTTGGCAAAACATTCACTCCTGCAATTTGTAAGAACTCATAAAAAGAACTACATGTCAAAATAGTTCTCGCTTTGAGAACCAAGATCTTTAACAGATCAATGTTCAATTAGTCATGAAGATCAGGGACCCTAATTAAAGAGTCTCTCCCTTCCTAATGCTTTTCCAAGCAAAGAGATAGCATATCTTTGTGTGTCTTTGACAAATTCACTGTTTTTAATTATTATGTTCCCAAACTTTCTTCTGTAGGTTTCCAGGTGAAAGATGGAAAGCCATACTGCCAGAAAGATTTCCAGAGCATTTTTTCTCCCAAATGCAGAGGCTGTGATCGTCCTGTGATGAATCAATATTTGTCAGCTCTGAATGCCGTATGGCATCCTGAATGTTTTGTGTGCAGAGTAAGCATGTGGAATCACCCGGAGTTAGTACCTGTTTGGGTAGCTGGGAGGATTTGGCTTAGTGGTACAGCCAATATTTAAGGGGCTCCAGACACACTTTGTTTACAGCCCCTGCATATAATTAGACTTCTTAAATGCCAGCTAATTGATGTGTGATTTGTACCTTGATATAAGGAAGTCTCTCAAACTAAAAATATTAAAATCTGATATTAAACCTGTGCTACAAAGCATGTGTATATTTGTGCGTGTGTACACACATACCTACACATATACACATGCAAATAGACATATAAACACACTATCCAAATATTGGTGATAGCAAGTTAATTTTGTTAAAAGTGAAAGAGAACACTGCAACACAATTTGAACTTCATATTAGGAAAAAGTGAACCTATTCTTGAGTGTCCTTATGTTGACCTGGATACTTGCATTGAAAAACCTTGGGCAGGATTAGCTGTTTTTGTAACAGTTCCACTTCTGTCCTGGATGGGTTTATGTTTCAAACATAATTCCAAGAAGAAAATAATGAATTAGGAAAAAAACCAGCCAAAGTTATTTATTTTAAATAGTAGCGAACTAGCAACCAGGGTTCCTTTGCCCAATGCAGCACTGGAAAGAATCTAACCATATGCCAATCTCAGAAATATTTTTATATCCTGACACAGGCTCCTTTCCTCTATTTTCAGGATTGTTTCTGCAGTTTTACTGATGGTTCGTTCTTTGAACTGAATGGTCAGCCATACTGTGAGCTTCACTTCCATCATCACCAGGGAACAGTGTGCCATGGTTGTGGAAAACCTATCGTTGGACGGTGCGTCAGTGCCATGGGGCACAAGTTTCACCCAGAGCACTTTGTTTGTGCCTTTTGCCTTACTCAGTTGCACAATGGTATTTTTCAGGAGCAGAATGGTAAAACCTACTGTCACTCTTGCTTTAAAAAACTCTTCGTTTAACTTAGAAGTATGGGAAACATTACTCTTCCCAAGAACGTTATTGCAAAACAAAAAATAAGACGGCAATCCCAGGACATTTCCTTGGTATATAGAGCTTCCTGAGATTTTCTTTTGAGTAAAAAACTCCACAAAATTAGGCAACATTAAATATAAATATGGTAATTTGCCTAATATTGCAATACACTATTATTCTATAGTGTTTTCAAATTAATCAACTGTTAGGTATGTAGCTTTTGTGTTGAATTTAAATAACTTTACTAGAATTCATTATCTAGAGATCTGGGTTTTTTTTAGAAATACCAGTATTAAGAACATATATAAATGTTTTTTGAAGTTTTTTTCAGTTGATAAGAACAAGTTGGTTTTTTAACTAACACATATTCATCTGTAGAAATATCTTTCATTATTTCTATAACTTTTGTAACTAATAGCAGAGATCTGATGTCTTGAAGTAGATATATTGCAAATTACAGAAAATTTTTCAAAAGCTACTTGGGCTTACTTCCTGATCAGGGTGGATAAAACTGTTCTGAGTAGGATAATCTCATTTAAAATTTTATTTAGATGACAAGGGGACGATGTGCCAATGCATCTTGAAATCAGTGGCTTTTTAACTCTAGACTTGTGCAAAATTGCACATTCAATGCAAATATAGTCTGTGGAGTAAACGATATGGAATTTTTGTATTTCTCCCTGTGCTATACCGCTTACATCTTGTCCATCCAATGCTGCTCATTCTGAATGGCTCTGGCACCAGTGTTCCATTAAGGTATCTTTTATATAAATGTTCTGAAGTCTCTTGCCAGATTATTTGAATATTTATCTTCCCCTTAATCTTCTTAAATTTTCATACACACTATGATAAAGAATACCTTTGTTTTCGTTATCTTGCTTATAAACAATTAAATAATACTTAAAGAAGAATAAATTTTATTGTGGGTCATGAAATTTTGTGTGTTTGATTTTTTAAAACTACAGTATTTTGCATGCAAATCTGGTTGATGCTGATTAGCATAAAAATAAGATAAGATTTCTACTATGTTACTATTAAGGTTGGCTTTAACAGGACAAATTTATTTAAAAAATAAAAGTAGAAATGAAAGATAAGGAAAAGATGCAATAGTTCAGTGTTAACAAGAGAACAAATGTAAACATTAAATATAAAAGCAGAATCAATCACTGCACATCCTAATAAAAACAGATGTCACAAAGTGCATGATGGCATTTTTCAAGAAGTTATTGAAATATTAAATACACACAATTTGTATTTGTTTCATATAAATTATAAATAAAATTAAATCCAAGTCAATTCACCCAGCTTGCGTAATGTGATATAAAGATGTTCCATTTACTTTTTGTCAGGGGCATATTCTCATAATGGAGCCTCAATCTCCCTTGTTTAGGTGGGCTGAAGCCGCTTACATGTTTCAGCTTGTAAGTTGACAGTTTCTTGTTTATTATGCTTTGCAAAGCTAATTCTGAACATGTTGCACTACCTTCAAGAGCAGTGATGGCTAACTTTTTTGCCATTGCATGTCAGGAAGGGGGGGCAGGGGAGGTTTGCGCGTGCGCGTACCCACACTCATAATTCTATATGCCCTGCCCCATGCATGCACATGCCACTCCCCCTCCCCCTGCTCCTAGAGAACCTCTGAAGGCTAGGGACAGTAAAAAAGTCACTTCCTGTCCAACCGGAAGTTGGGAAACGGGCTGTTTTGGGCTTCTGGAGGGCCTCCAAGGGGGTGGGAAAGGCTGTTTTCACCCTCCCCAGATGCATAGAGAGGATGGAGCCAGGTGAGAAAGAAAAACGGGCTATCCCCACCCCTCCAGGCCCTCTGGAGGCAGGAAACAGCCTGTTTCCCTACTTCTGGTGGGATCTGGCCGGCACATGCAGGAACGCTAAAGCTGAGGTCGCATGCCAGGCAACATGGCTCCGCATGCCACCTGTGGCACGCATGCCGTAGGTTCACCATCACGGTTCTAGAGTATTCAAGGCTTTTGAACTAGTTATATAGACCCTGGCAATTGACTCTTTGAGACAGAGAAAGAGCAGATAGAATAGGCTTTCGACTTGCAAAATTATTGCTTTCAAAATATTGAGAACAGGATGGACAACAAAGGAATGATGTGAAGGAGCTACATTAACTGCATCTTATTGTTCTACACCTTGATCACAGTTGGTCTAAAACTTTCTACACAGAATACATTTAAAAATTTTGCTACACTGGGATTCCACAGGAGAACTGATTTTATACTAGGCATGTCTACTGGAGATAATATCTTGCAACAAAGACAAAGACTACCCTGATTGGCTGGAGAAAAGATAGTGGTTATGAATAGATGGCTACCTTTGCTTGCCTTTCTGATTTCTGATTTAGTGAATTGAGAAGAATATGACAACTATATTCAATCTAGCAAGTAACCTGGACTTATCCTAGAAAAGGACTCACAGATAACTCACCTAGAAAGCTGTGCCAGAAATCACTTTTCAATCTGTTCATGGACAATTGATTAAATTTGATTTCCCTTTCACCTTTTGATCACCAAGAAAAAGAATTTCCTTTGTTTTAGTAGTCCTGGATCAGAGGCATCTTACAAGGTAAGAAGAGAACATTATTTAGTTTCACTAGAATCTTTGTTTCTGCAAACCACTTTTATTCTCTTGCTGAGATAATGATCTGGATGTTTCCATGAAATTACCTGGACCTGAGGCCACTCAAAGGAAACCATTTTTGTGCTATATGAGCACTGCTAAATATGAAAGCAGCCCTTAAGGCTTACGCAACAGATAACATGTAAAACAAATTGTGATTTAGGGAAATTTAATGACAGAGAAAAACAAACCATAGTACACTTTATCCATATTGGTTCTTATTTTAACCCCAAAGGGTTTTAAGTGGAAATAAGGTTTTCCCTGGCCTCATGTTATGTACCTCTGGCATCATGTTATGTAACCCTGATCTATTTATCAAAATTTTTGCAACAAACCCCCTGCAGGTTTCTACTATAGCATTACTAATGCATCTCAGTACTGCAGCCTGGACAGCTGACTTGCCTAGGAAGGGAAGCCATTAGCTCCTCTCTCTCATCTTCCTCACCTTGTTTCCTTGCCACAGGCTCAAAGGGGGCAACACCACAATGGGCCAAAGGTGGAAGTGAGAAAAGAGCTTCCTTGGCGAGACAAGCAATATTATCTTAAAACTATCAATAGAATCAAAAGGTTTGACCAAAGCTGAATCATTGGAACTATAAAGTGCAATGAAATGAAATGCTATTCAGCACAGAAATGTTCAGCCAGCTGTTTCACTCATCACAGACAAAGTTCTGGTATTTTCAGCCTTCCCTTCAACTCTGCGACTCTTTGTTTTCTTGGGTCTTAAACCTTCTTATACCAAAGCAGCTGAAAGTATATCCCTGCCCATGCTCTCTTGGAAGGTGGGAAACACAACTGAACTTAAACCGAAATCTGGTCTCACCCATCTGTGGGACCTGGACTCATTACTGCCTTTTAAATGGCTCCTTTGCATTCAAAGTTTGCCCACTCCTGATAATAGTAGGAATTTGTTTTCAGAAGGAAACCCACAGGTGAGATGCTTGCATCTATTGATAATACAAATTCTGTTAATATCAGCTTTTATATTTATTTGGTCAATTTTGGATAATTGATATTGTAATACATCTAAAGATCCTGGAAGTCTTAGGATTTGCTTGGGTACAGTCTAAATTAGGAGATGAATGGAAAGAAAAAGTCTAGGATTAAACATTGAGATTTCATGAATCACAGACTTCAATATCTTCAAGTTGCCTTCTACCGCATAGCTCCCAGCAACCAGTAAGATCCCACAGAGTTGGTGTCCTCTGGGTCCCGTCAGCTAAACAATGCCAGCTGGTGGTCCCACAGGGGAGGGCCTTCTCTGTGGCTGCCCCAGCTCTCTGGAACCAGTTACCTCCTGAGGTCCGGACCATCCCCACTCTATTGGCCTTCCGAAAAGCGGTGAAGCCCTGGCTTTTCCAGCAGGCCTGGGGCCATTGATCTTGCTTTGCGATCTGACGAGATTTGGCCATGAATGATGTGAATGGGTTTTAATGTTTTTAATGTTTTTAATTTTTAAGTGTTTTTATAGTTATTTTTTGAGTGTATTGTGAGCTGCCCTGGGTCTTCAGAGTGGGGTGGCATCATGAATGAATGAATGAATGAATGAATGAATGAATGAATGAATGAATGAATGAATAAATAAATAAATAAATAAATAAATAAATAAAATATCATATAGTCCACAGGATTTTACTTTGAAATGTATGGAAATACACATTACTGCTTTTCTTCTTACCTTTTTTTTACAGAGATAGATGAGATGTATCTGGCAGTATCAATCTGGGATAATCAGTCCATGCCCATGAGTTCATCTTCCAGGCATTCTCCACTGTTCCTGAGATACAACATCTTATTTTCACGTTCTTTCTTTCTTTTATTTATTTATTATTTAAATTTTTATACTGCCCTTCTCCCGAGGGACTCAGGGCGGTGCAACAGCCACAATAAAACCACATATATCACAAAATTTAAAACAGTTTAAGACATATTAAATAATTTGGCCCGATATTAAAACACAAAATTTTTTTTGCTCTACCGCATAATCCATTACCAGATATTCTGGTAATATCTCCATCCTTTCAATTGTCTATATTGTCAGTTCCTTGCACACCCCCATGTATTTCTTCCTAGCTAGCCTCTCTCTTTTGGAGATCTGTTATATCACTATAATAGTGCCTCAAATGCTTGCTAGCATTTCTGATTTCAACAGAACTATCCCATTGGTGAACTGTGCCATCCAGATGTTCTTTTTTACAACACTAGGGAGCACAACGGGTTTACAATGGTTTGCATATGGCTAGTGATTGGCTCCCTGATCCTTTCCATAATGCTGTGCCTGCAGCTAACCATCTTGATTTTCAGCTTGCTCCAGCTCCTGAAAGCACGAAGCCGAGAACACCAGCCTGAAGATGACGAATGAGACTTCGTCGAAACGTCGCTAAGACACTTCCAATTTTACGTGGGAGAAGACCCGAATAACCAAAGACCTACATACAAACACAAAAGATGGGAAGCAGCTACATTAACTGTGTCTTATCATTCTTCTACCTCTTGAGCACAATTGGTCCAAAACTTTATATATAGAGTACTGAAATGAATTTATTGGAAGTCTTTGACCTCTGAAGTTTTTATTGCTACTTTAAAAACTTTGTCACACTTAGATTCCACAGGAGAACTGGTTTGTTTGTTTTTTAAATAACAAATACTAGGCATGTCTACTGGGGGTAATATCTTGCAACAAGACAAAGACTACCCTGATTGGCTGGAGAAAAGATAGTGTCTATGAATAGATGGCTACCTTTGCTTTCGATCCATTTCTGATTTACTGAATTGAGAAGAACCTGACAACTATATTCAATCTAGCAAGTAACCTGGACTCATCCTAGAAAAGGACTCACAGGTAACTCACCTAGAAAGCTGTGCCAAAAATCACTTTCCAATCTGTTCATGGACATTTGATTAAATTTCATTTCCCTTTCATCTTTTGAGCCAGAAAAGATCACCAAGAAAAAGAGAATTCCCCTTTGTTTTTCTAGTCATGGATCAGAGGCCTCTTACAAGGTACGAAGATGTCATTTAGCTTTGCTGGATCCTTTGTCTGTTTCTGGAAGAGTTGAGTAGACTCTGAATGTCTAGGGACTCCCCAGGTTTTAGCCAGAGAGTTTCCAGCTTCATTCAGAGATGCAGGAGTTTTGCTTTTAACTCATTTTCATTCCCTTTTTATTCCTTCTCCAGCATTGGTCTGTAGCAGGCAGTGAGCAAAAATAGGAAGTTTTTAAGAGTTGGCTGTTGATTAAATGTTTTTCTTCCTAAAATCAGAACTGATTCTGCTGACAGAACACTTTTCAAAATAATGGTCTTGGATTACATTTTTAATGACAATGAACATGTAGCAATTCAAGACTATAGTTGTGTATATTGAAGACATTCTGAGCACAGCTAAAATATGTTGTAACCGTCAGAAAGGCAGAAGGGGAATGGATGTTATAATCAGTTTAGCTATAGGTTTACAAGACTACTGTGACCTAGTAATTCATATTGGAAATGTAGAGATTCTATCTATTTAGAATCAATATTATGTTTTTTATAAATAATTTTATAATTTATAAAAGAGAAAGCTACAAAGTTAAACTGAGAATATGAAAATGGATGCTCTCCAATATTTCAGAGTCATGGGGGTGGAAATTGTTTTATTTCAGGAATTTTTCAGAAAATATAATGCAATTTTATTCCTTGTAAATATTTTTCGCTTCACATTTTTGTTTATACAATCACTTTTTTCTTCTACCAGATTTTTTTATTTTTCCCTGACACACAAATAATAGAATCCTACATTAAAGCTATCATCTTTTAAAGAAGTAATTTTAAAAAAAATGGATTTCTCACATGTCTTAAAATGAATTTAACTCCAAACACAAAAGTTGGCAGTACAGATGTTGAGAAATTTAATCTATAATCTCCTAAAACAATATTTAACACATGAGCTAGGTTTGTTTTCTATACTCATGCTTTTTTTTCTTTTTGCATCTATGACCCTATCTACTGTGGGAAGGTAAGCAGCGCTAAGCTTGATTAGTGCTTGTATGAGATTTCACTAAGTCGAATCAAGGCTCAACTAGGAAGTTATAAACATCTAGAGGACAGTGACCTGGATAGCTCAACAGACTAAAAGCCATTTAGTCTGAGGCCACTCAAAGGAAACCATTTTTGTGCTATATGAGCACTTGTAAATATGAAAGCAGCCCTTAAGGATTACCCAACAAATAACATGTAAAACAAATTGTGATTTAGGGAAATTTAATGACAGAGAAAAACAAACCATAGTACACTTTATCCATCTTGGTTCTTATTGTAACCCTAAAGGTATCTTAGTGGAAATAAGGTTTTCCCTGGCCTCATGTTATGTACCCCTGGCCTCATGTTATCCCCTGCTTTATCAAAATTTTTGCAACAAACCCCCTGCAGGTTTCTACTATAGCATCACTAATGCATCTCAGTACTGCAGCCTGGGCAGCTGACTTGCCTAGGAAGAGAAGCCATTAGCTCCTCTCTCTCATCTTCCTCACCTTGTTTCCTTGTCATAGGCTCAAAGGGGGGCAACACCACAATGGGCCAAAGGTGGAAGTGAGAAAGGAGCTTCCTTGGCAAGACAAGCAATATTATATTAAAACTATCAGTAGAATCAGGAGGTTTGACCAGAGTTGAATCATTGGAACTATAAAGTGCTGTGAAATGAAATACTATTCAGCACAGAAATGTCAGCTGTTTCACTCATCTGTGACCCTTTGTTTTCTTGGGTCTTAAACCTTCTTATACCAAGCAGCTGAAAATATACCCCTGCCCATGCTCTCTTGGGAACTCACACAGCTAAACTTAAATCAAAGTCTGGTCTCACCCATCTGTGTGACCATTGCTATGTTTTAAATGGCTCCTTTGCATTCAAAGGTTGCCCACTCCTGATAATAGTAGGAATTTGTTTTCAGAAGAGAAAACAGGTGAGATGCTTGTAGCCTATTGATAGTATAATTTCTGGAAATATTACCGTTTATATCTATTTGGTCAGTTTTGGATAATTGATAGTATAATGCATCTAAAGATTCTGGAAGTGTTGGGATTTGCTTGGGTACAGTCTAAATTAGGGGAATAAAAAGTCTAGGATTAACACTGAGTTTTCATGAATGACAGACCTCAATATCGTACAGTCCACAGGATTTTACTTTGAAATAAATGGAAATATACATTACTGTTTACTTGACTTTTCTTCTTGCCTTTTTTTACAGAGATAGATGAGATGTATCTGGAAGTATCACTGTGGAATAATCAGTCCATGGCCCATGAGTTCATCTTCCAGGCATTTTCCACTGTTCCTGAGATACAACATCTTATTTTCACTTTCTTTCTTTTGCTCTACCTCATAATCCTTTCTGGTAACATTTCCATCCTTTCAATTGTCTACATTGTCAGTTCCTTGCACACCCCCATGTATTTCTTCCTAGCTAGCCTCTCTCTTTTGGAAATATGTTATGTCACTGTAATAGTGCCTCAAATGCTTGCTAGCATTTCTGATTTCAACAGAACTATCCCATTGGTGAACTGTGCCATCCAGATGTTCTTTTTTACAACACTAGGGAGCACAGACTGTTTTATGTTGTCTGTCATGGCGTATGATCGCTACGTAGCCATCTGTCACCCACTTCGCTATACCCTCATCATGACCTGGCAAGTATGCATGTGGCTGGTGATTGGCTCCCTGATCCTTTCCGTAATGATGTGTCTGCAGCTAACCATCTTGGTTTTCAGCTTGCCTTTCTGTGGTTATCAACCCAAGATCAATCATTTCTTTTGTGATGTACCACCTGTTCTACAGGTGGCATGTGCCGACACCCATCTCCACCAAACTACACTGTACGGTATTGTCATCATTGTTTTAACAGTTCCTTTTGTTTTAATATGCATCTCCTACATCTATATTGTGGCTGCCATTCTTCAAATTAAGTCCTCATCTGGGAGGCACAAAGCCTTCTCCACCTGTTCTTCCCACCTGACAGTTGTATTCCTACAGTATGGTGTCTGCAGTCTTGTGTATCTCCGTCCCAAGTCCAGCACTTTGGAGGATGAGGATAAGAAACTGGCTCTCATATATACCTTTGTCACTCCCCTCCTGAACCCCTTGATCTACACCTTGAGGAACAATGATATCAAGCAGGCTATAAGGAAGGTCATAAAGAAAATGGTTACATCTCAGATTTGAGTCTCAATTCATCTTTAACATTATTACAGTGCTACCTCAGTAATTGTCATTAATTGGTTCCAGGAGGCATGATGAGTACCAAAAATGACAAGTACCTAACAAATTTTTCCCATAAGGAATAATATAAATAAATTTAATGAGTTCCCAAACCAAAGACAATGCACATTTTTAAGGCAATATGTAAAAAGATAAATTACTTTATATGAGAAATAAACCTAAATATTAATACATAAATTAAATAAAATAAACACTTTACATGAAATAAAGGTGCAAAAATACAGAAAAATACACAGAAGCTAAGATCAGATTGCAAGGGGATGTGCACAGGGCAAGAGCTATTGCGTGACTAACACGTCATCCTTTGTTTTGGTGGGAAAGAGTAGTGAGTCACAAGGTAATAGCTTTAAAAGGAGAAAGTTGCAAAGATTAGCTGAGAATATGCTGAGGGATGCTATCTTATCTTTCAGAGTAATAAGGGTGGAAACTGTTTTAATTCAGGAATTACTCCTTTTTCAGTAAAAGGAATGCTATCTTTTTCTTTGTAAATTGTTTTCAGCATTGCATTTCTGTTCATCCAGTCATTTTTCTTCTACCAGATTTTTCAGTTTTCTCTGAAACATGAATATTAGAAACCTATAATAAAGCTATTGTCTTTTAAAGAATGGTTACATTTTAGAGGTCTCACACGTTGACATGAATTCTACCCAAAACACAAAAGCTGGCATCATAGATGCTGAGAGATTTAAATCTGTACTACACATAAACTTTTGAACACTATTTTGTACAGATAAGCTAGGTCTGTAGTCTATGAGTGTGCTTCTTTGCTTTTGGCAAGAATAATAAAGGTATCACCTTAGAGGAATATTGGGATTTCGTGCAGTAGAATTTTCCTGGAGTTTAAAATGAAGCAATCTGTACTTCTGACTTTGTTACATTCACACCCTGATTGTAGAAAAACTAATTTCAATTCCTGCTTTACCCAAAAGAAAAACAAATTCAATTAATTTCTTCAATTAATTCACAGTATGTTGATTGTTATTCAAATACTTACGTTTTAATAATAAAATTTAATCCTCTAACAGCATTGAATTGCGAAGGTGTGCCCTCTTTTTCTACAATCGCCATGAGGAATTTCTTAGATAATGGACTGCAGTTGCCTTTACATAAGTTCTTACTAGGGTTGGCCTTACAAGGCAGTCAATTCCCCAAACTGCAAAGGGTAGTCTATGTTTCCCAGCTTTTGTTGCCACAAACCTCCATGTAGGTCATGTAGACCAGGAGTAAACTCCACCAGACAGAAGAAGATGAGGTTGGGATATGTATACATTCTCACAATTTTAGAATCTGCTGCTTAGATATCATTGCTCCCTCTCTTGCTCTGATCTATTGGCCATACACTTTTCTGATGAATATTGTTTAGTCAATATAATTCCCCTCACCTAGAATAGTTTCCTCACTAAAGCCTATTCCTTACATCTTTCCATTTCTTCCTTCCTCATCTGGAAAAAAATGTAAAAAGAAAAACCAGATAGGATAACCTACACATAGGTCCCTACTTGTAATAGAACTAAGTTGGACTGGCCATTGAATGTAAGAATAATTAATTCAGTACTAACATTTCGCACTATAATCTTCTCCATATCAATCAGAATTTGGTGCAAACCATTCAAAAGAATGTCCACAAATTTTGAATATTTTGGTGGTCACATCAGTGGTTGGTTCCTCCCAGTGCGGTAGCGGTGATGATATGTCGTCACCATACCAGTTCTGTGCCCCCCACTCCGCATCCCCTGCATTATTCTTACCTTTTATTTGGCCCCACCCCCAATCTATTGCTGTCTCCTGAGTCCCAGCTGATGGCTAAAGGAAAAAAACTGTTTAAACTCTTGCCGCGGGGCTTCAAAGGGCCGCCCTACAGCTGATCAGTGTTAAAAGAAAACAGATGAGTAAACCGATGCCTGCAAAAATATATGAGTAGATCAGTGCCTGCAAAAATAAATGGGTAGACTGGTACAGCTCTGCAAGCAGTTAAAAGCCTGGTAGACCAGTACCTCTGCTAAATCCTAAAGAATTGTGATATGACCATCAAGCCATGCCCACAAAATAAGCCATGCCCACAGAACCGGTAGTAAAAAAAATTATAACCCACCCTTGGGTCACATCCCAATGCCTTAAATCCTTTTGGACCTGACAGTGGTGTTTTCACATATGACTAGCAGTAACTGCTTTCTAGGTTACTTAGATGTCAATGGCAATGCACTTCAACGGTTCAAATATTTTTTGTTTTCTCATTCTTTAGCAATATAATATGGTAGATTTCAGTCCTGAAAATTTCCCCATCACAGAATGTATCCCTCAAAAATCCGGAATCCTATTATGTTTATATGCTTCACAATGATTTTAGTATTATTGTTACAATGCTGTTTATTGATCTTTGGTGATCTTTGATGATAATGTAAAGACAAAAGAGATGTAGTCTTCATCTTATCCGTGGTTGCTTATCCTATCACCTCAAGCTGAAGGCAGCTAAGTCAGAGGCTGCCATGTTTCAGCATGAATATCCTTTCCAGCTTCTATGTATCATCCCCTGTTAGCCACCTAAGCTCCACTGGATCACAATTGATGAACACCTGACTTCGTCCTCTTTTATTGATTGTTGAAACCTCACTCACATTTTGCCAGTTCTTAGTTAATAACTGTTTTAATTTTAATTATATATAAACACTGTCATATTGCAGGATATAACAATGGCTATGGTACAGATGATTGTATAGCTCTATAAGAATTCATTTCTGATTTTGTACCTTTTGATAAATTATAGTGTGATTTATATGAATTTCTGTTTAAATCTATGTTTATTTATAGGGCTTAAGTTTTTTCAAACTAGGCATTTGAAGCTTTTCACTATCAAAATTACCACTTTCAAAATATTGAAGACAGGATAGACAACAACAACAAAAAGATATGAAGCAACTACATTAACTGAGTCTTATCATTCTTCTACTTCTTGAGCACAATTGGTCCAAAACTTTATATGTAGAATACTGTAATGAATTTATTGGAAGTCTTTGACCTCTGAAATTTTTATTGCTTCTTTAAAAACTTTGTCACACTTAGATTCCACAGGAGAACTGGTTTGTTTTTTTTAAAAAAAATAACAAATACTAGGCATGTCTACTGGGGATAATATCTTGCAACAAGAGAAAGACTACCCTGATTGCCTGGAGAAAAGATAGTGTCTATGAATAGATGGCTACCTTTGCTTTCCATCCATTTCTGATTTACTGAATTGAGAAGAACCTGACAACTTTATTCAATCTAGCAAGTAACCTGGACTCATCCTCGAAAAGGACTCCCAGGTAACTCACCTAGAAAGCTGCGCCAGAAATCACTTTCCAATCTGTTCATGGATATTTGATTAAATTTCATTGAGCTTTCATCTTTTGAGCCAGAAAAGATCACCAGGAAAAAGAGAATTCCCCTTTGTTTTTCTAGTCATGGATCAGAGGCCTCTTACAAGGTACGAAGATGTCATTTAGCTTTGCTGGATCCTTTGTCTGTTTCTGGAAGAGTTGAGTAGACTCTGAATGTCTAGGGACTCCCCAGGTTTTAGCCAGAGAGTTTCCAGCTTCATTCAGAGATGCAGGAGTTTTGCTTTTAACTCATTTTCATTCCCTTTTTATTCCTTCTCCAGCATTGGTCTGTAGCAGGCAGTGAGCAAAAATAGGAAGTTTTTAAGAGTTGGCTGTTGATTAAATGTTTTTCTTCCTAAAATCAGAACTGATTCTGCTGACAGAACACTTTTCAAAATAATGGTCTTGGATTACATTTTTAATGACAATGAACATGTAGCAATTCAAGACTATAGTTGTGTATATTGAAGACATTCTGAGCACAGCTAAAATATGTTGTAACCGTCAGAAAGGCAGAAGGGGAATGGATGTTATAATCAGTTTAGCTATAGGTTTACAAGACTACTGTGACCTAGTAATTCATATTGGAAATGTAGAGATTCTATCTATTTAGAATCAATATTATGTTTTTTATAAATAATTTTATAATTTATAAAAGAGAAAGCTACAAAGTTAAACTGAGAATATGAAAATGGATGCTCTCCAATATTTCAGAGTCATGGGGGTGGAAATTGTTTTATTTCAGGAATTTTTCAGAAAATATAATGCAATTTTATTCCTTGTAAATATTTTTCGCTTCACATTTTTGTTTATACAATCACTTTTTTCTTCTACCAGATTTTTTTATTTTTCCCTGAAACACAAATAATAGAATCCTACATTAAAGCTATCATCTTTTAAAGAAGTAATTTTAAAAAAAATGGATTTCTCACATGTCTTAAAATGAATTTAACTCCAAACACAAAAGTTGGCAGTACAGATGTTGAGAAATTTAATCTATAATCTCCTAAAACAATATTTAACACATGAGCTAGGTTTGTTTTCTATAATTATGCTTTTTTCTCTTTTTGCACGTATGACCCTATTTACTATGGGAAGGTAAGCAGCGCTAAGCTTGATTAGTGCTTGTATGAGATTTCACTAAGTAGAATCAAGGCTCAACTAGGAAGTTATAAACATCTAGAGGACAGTGGCCTGGATAGCTCAACAGACTAAAAGCCTGTTATTAACATTCATCTGTCTGCAATTATTGCAAGTTCGAATCTCACCAGGCTCAAGGTTGACTCAGCCTTCCATCCTTTCTAAGGTAGGTAAATTTAGGACCCAGTTTGTGGGGGCAATAAGCTGCCTTTGTATAAAATATACAAAAGTATGAAGGCTATTGCTTAACGCATTGTAAGCCGCCCTGAGTCTCCAGAGAAGGGCAGCATATAAATCTAATTAAAAAACAAAACAAAATATTTTTATTCTCTTGCTGAGATAATGACCTGGATGTTTCCATGAAATTACCTGGACCTGAGGCCACTCAGAGGAAACTTTTCTTTTCAAAAAGTTTTTTATTTTTTTAAAACAAAAACAACATAAAAACATCATCCTTCCATAAAATTACAGACAGTGTTTTGATCGGTTAAAATCATTTCACGTTCTCAAAATTTCCAAAACCTCAATATATGACAAATGTTCTTTCCTCTAACAAAAAAAAAAAACCAAACAAATGCTTACCCATTTTATCCACATTTCATTTCATATATAATATTTCATCCCCATGCTTTATCATCAAACCATTGATAAAATAGCTCCCATATCAAATAATATTGTTTACCTTCCTGTTCTCTTATTTCAAATGTCAATCTACTCATTTCAGCACAATCCAACATTTTCTTAATAATTTCTTCATCAGTAATTATCTTATCTCCTTTCCAATTTTTTGCAAATACATTTCCAGCTGCTTTTAAAATATTCACAATTAAATATTCAATTCTTTATTAAATGTCTCTGGTAAGATCCCTAATGAAAATATCTCTGGTTTAAAGTCAATATATCTCTTTGTCATGTTTTCCAACCATGTGTGTATCTTAGTCCAAAATCTCCTTGCTTCTATGCATGTTCACCACATATGGTAACAAGATCCTGGGGTCTGATAACACTTCCAACACTTCTCCGATTTGCTCTCGAACATTCTGGCTATCCTCATCGGGGGTAAATGCCACCTGTAAAACATCTTATACAAATTCTCCTTATATGCTGTAGACATTGTCATTTTATAATTATGTGACCACAATTTTTGCCATTTTTTCCCCATTGTATCATTGATTCTTTAACTTGTCCTTCTTCCAATTTTACTTCTAGCAAGTATCCATATAACTTTTTAATTACATGGTCATCAGAGCCCATTAATATCTTATCTAAAATAGTCAAAACATTATAAAACCTTCTTATTTGAGATCTTCTCGATATCTAGAAATATTTGCATATATGAAAACCAATCCATCTTAAATTCCTGATCTTCTAGAT
Organism: Masticophis lateralis; assembly: GCA_030761175.1. Lineage (NCBI taxonomy): Eukaryota > Metazoa > Chordata > Lepidosauria > Squamata > Colubridae > Masticophis > Masticophis lateralis. The sequence goes on along the minus strand of JAUDYJ010000001.1, from coordinate 241,665,285 downwards.
CTTGTTTTAACTTAGGTTCACCCTTTTCCTCCAATAATACACTATATCTAACAATTTGTTCCCCTTTAAATGTCACTGGATATGAAAAAGCTTCAATTGTAGATACCCAGATTGGAATCTTCAAGTAATGATATTTTTTAATCCTCTCCCAATTTAGAAGTAAAGCTTCATGTATCTGGTGTCTTCCTGTATTCAGGGGTATTCCTTTTCAAGTCTTTTATAATCATCTGACAATGTTTTAAGGGTTTGTCTTTTCTTCACATTTCTCTTCCTTGTATAGTCCATAATTAAGCCTCTGGCAAAGACCTTCATTATATTCCAACGATTTTGTGTCAATGTTTCTTTCTTATTTTCCTTAAAGAAAAATCCAACTCTCGATTCATTTTCTGTATAACACCTTTCTCTTTTAATATTGTGTTATTTAATGTCCATCTAGATCTACCTTTACGCCCTTTCCAAATAGCAATCACTGGATTGTGATCTGCTCATAAGTTAGTTTCTATTTTTACCTGTTCAATATTCAGAGTCAGTTCCATTGTTGTCCATATCATGTCTAGTCTGGACCAGGATGAATGTCTATCAGAATAGAAAGTATATTGTCTGTTTTCCCCATTTCTCTCTCTCCAGATGTTTTTCAAGTTTATTTCCTCTATCATCTTAAAAAAGGTTCTCGGTAATACCTTTCTACTATGTCTTGTTGTTTTGTGTGTTTTATAACCCAATTTTTCATCCACGATTCCATTAAAATCTCCCATCATGCAAACATTTTCATACTCCATTTCAATTATTTTATGTAATTTTCTATAAAAGTCACTTTGATTGTTATTGGGAGCATAAATTGCTACTAATAGTAATTTTGTGTTATTGTCAATTATTTCCATCATCAGAATTCTACCTTCCGGATCAGTGTATTTCTGTTCTGCCGTTATTGCATTTCTAATATATAGAATAACTCCTCTTTTTTTACTTTGCGACAATGATAAAAAAGTTTTGCCTAGTTTTGGTTAAATCAATAGATGTTCATGTTGCTTTTTAATATGTACTTCCTGTAAACAAATTATATCGAATGTTAATTTTTCTAATTTATGAAATACTTTTCTTCTTTTGTTAGCTGAATTAAATCCATTTACACTTATTGAAATTAATTTTCTTTCTTCCATGTTCAAACTTTATAAATAGGTTTTGTTGCTCTAGTCGATTTAGCTTCACATTGTTCCTTGTATTCCACAACTCTGCCAATCACTTCTTCTGTTGTTTCCAGTATTATCAATTCTTCTTCTGTAAATTTTATTGGAGCTACTAATGTTTGGGTTTCGACTTCCATGTCTACTTCTTTCTCTTTAAGGACTTCCTCATAAAAGGCTCTCACTTTATCAATTCTTTGGAATTGCCATGTTAAACCTACTCCTGCCAAGAATAACCATCTATAGTTAATCCCTTTTTGCAGCAGAATTTTGGTCAGGAATTGATATCTTCTTCTTAATTCTCTTACATTTCTTGGAATTTGTCTCAAAACTGTCACTTCTTTCTGTTTATATTTCAAAGCTTTGTCACGAACAGCCTGGAGAATTTGTGCTTTAATTGATTTTTTAGTAAATCTTATATGTACTCCACTTGGCAACTTATTACACATTGCATAACCAGTATAAACTTGATAAATTTCATCAATCCCTTCCATCATCTTCTCTTTGGTAACTTCTAGGGCTTCGGCTAGAATCCTATTCATGATATCAGCTAAATTTTCCCCTTTTTCTTCTTCCACATTTTGAAATCTTAAGTAAAATTCTGCTTTGTCCATTTCCCATCTGATTAAGACAGTTGTTCCTTGTTCAACCTCTCCCAATCTATTCTCTATTTCCTTCATTTTTTCTTCTTTTTGATCATCTTTTTCCTCTAGTTTAATCAGTCTTTCTTCATATTTTGACATTGTTTGTTGAATATTAACCACCTTTTCATCTGTTTTAAGCAGCTGTTGCTCCATGAAATTACCTGGACCTGAGGCCACTCAAAGGAAACTATTTTTATGCTATAAGAGCACTGCTAAATATGAAAGCAGCCCTTAAGGCTTATGCAACAAATAACATGTAAAACAAATTGTGGTTTAGGGACATTTATCAATTTAATGACAGAGAAAAACAAACTATAGTACACTTTATCCATCTTGGTTCTTATTTTAACCCTAAAGGTTTCTAAGTGGAAATAAGGTTTTCCCTGGCCTCATGTTATGTACCCCTGGCCTCATGTTATCCCCTGCTTTATCAACATTTTTGCAACAAACCCCCTGCAGGTTTCTACTATGGCATCACCAATGCATCTCAGTACTGCAGCCTGGGCAGCTGACTTGCCTAGGAAGGGAAGCCATTAGCTCCTCTCTCTCATCTTCCTCACCTTGTTTCCTTGTCATAGGCTCAAAGGGGGCAACACCACAATGGGCCAAAGGTGGAAGTGAGAAAGGAGCTTCCTTGGCAAGACAAGCAATTTTATATTAAAACTATCAGTAGATTTTGTTTAATATTTGTTAAATTTGAATTGTGTTGATTGATAAATGAAGCTAATCATTATTAGTATTTGGATGTTAATTTTAGGAAAATTTTTATTATTAATAGTTTCATTTGATATGTTATTTTTTTCGGGTTTCACTGTACTTTTTTATTTTAATATATGCAGATTGTGTAAAGATAATAATTTTTGTAAGGGAAGCCAAGGAGGGGATGGGGGTAGGGATATGGGGTGGGGGGGGGGAAATTGGGGGAAGAGAAAAATGAAAAATTTGTACTTGAAAAACTTTTTCAATTAAAAAAAAAACTATCAGTAGAATCAGGAGGTTTGACCAGAGCTGAATCATTGGAACTATAAAGTGCTGTGAAATGAAATACTATTCAGCACAGAAATGTCAGCTGTTTCACTCATCTGTGACCCTTTGTTTTCTTGGGTCTTAAACCTTCTTATACCAAAGCAGCTGAAAATATACCCCTGCCCATGCTCTCTTGGGAACTCACACAGCTAAACTTAAATCAAAGTCTGCTCTCACCCATCTGTGAGACCATTGCTGTGTTTTAAATGGCTCCTTTGCATTCAAAGGTTGCCCACTCCTGATAATAGTAGGAATTTGTTTTCAGAAGAGAAAACAGGTGAGATGCTTGTAGCCTATTGATAATACGATTTCTGTAAATATTACCGTTTATATCTATTTGGTCAGTTTTGGATAATTGATATTATAATGCATCTAAAGATTCTGGAAGTGTTGGGATTTGTACAGTCTAAATTAGGGGAATAAAAAGTCTAGGATTAACACTGAGTTTTCATGAATGACAGACCTCAATATCATACAGTCCACAGGATTTTACTTTGAAATACATGGAAATATACATTACTGTTTACTTGACTTTTCTTCTTGCCTTTTTTTACAGAGATAGATGAGATGTATCTGGAAGTATCACTGTGGAATAATCAGTCCATGGCCCATGAGTTCATCTTCCAGGCATTTTCCACTGTTCCTGAGATACAACATCTTATTTTCACTTTCTTTCTTTTGCTCTACCTCATAATCCTTTCTGGTAACATTTCCATCCTTTCAATTGTCTACATTGTCAGTTCCTTGCACACCCCCATGTATTTCTTCCTAGCTAGCCTCTCTCTTTTGGAAATATGTTATGTCACTGTAATAGTGCCTCAAATGCTTGCTAGCATTTCTGATTTCCACAGAACAATCCCATTGACAAATTGTGCCATCCAGATGTTCTTTTTTACAACACTAGGGAGCACAGACTGTTTTATGTTGTCTGTCATGGCGTATGATCGCTACGTAGCCATCTGCCACCCACTTCGCTATACCCTCATCATGACCTGGCAAGTATGCATGTGGCTGGTGATTGGCTCCCTGATCCTTTCCATAATGATGTGTCTGCAGCTAACCATCTTGGTTTTCAGCTTGCCTTTCTGTGGTTATCAACCCAAGATCAATCACTTCTTTTGTGATGTACCACCTGTTCTACAGGTGGCATGTGCCGACACCCATCTCCACCAAACTACACTGTACGGTATTGTCATCATTATTTTAACAGTTCCATTTTTTCTAATATGCATCTCCTACATCTATATTGTGGCTGCCATTCTTCAAATTAAGTCCTCATCTGGGAAGCACAAAGCCTTCTCCACCTGTTCCTCCCACCTGACACTTGTATTTCTACAGTATGGTGTTTGCAGCATTGTGTATCTCCGTCCCAAGTCCAGCACTTTGGAGGATGAGGATAAGAAACTGGCTCTTATATTTATCTTTGTCACTCCCCTCCTGAACCCCTTGATCTACACCTTGAGGAACAATGATATCAAGCAGGCTATAAGGAAGGTCATGAAGAAAATGGTTGCATCTCAGATTTGAGTCTCAATTCATCTTTAACATTATTACAGTGCTACCTCAGTAATTGTCATTAATTGGTTCCAGGAGGCATGATGAGTACCAAAAATGACAAGTACCTAACAAATTTTTCCCATAAGGAATAATATAAATAAATTTAATGAGTTCCCAAACCAAAGACAATGCACATTTTTAAGGCAATATGTAAAAAGATAAATTACTTTATATGAGAAATAAACCTAAATATTAATACATAAATTAAATAAAATAAACACTTTACATGAAATAAAGGTGCAAAAATACAGAAAAATACACAGAAGCTAAGATCAGATTGCAAGGGGATGTGCACAGGGCAAGAGCTATTGCGTGACTAACACGTCATCCTTTGTTTTGGTGGGAAAGAGTAGTGAGTCACAAGGTAATAGCTTTAAAAGGAGAAAGTTGCAAAGATTAGCTGAGAATATGCTGAGGGATACTATCTTATCTTTCAGAGTAATAAGGGTGGAAACTGTTTTAATTCAGGAATTACTCCTTTTTCAGTAAAAGGAATGCTATCTTTTTCCTTGTAAATTGTTTTCAGCATTGCATTTCTGTTCATCCAGTCATTTTTCTTCTACCAAATTTTTCAGTTTTCTCTGAAACATGAATATCAGAAACCTATAATAAAGCTATTGTCTTTTAAAGAATGGTTACATTTTAGAGGTCTCACACGTTGACATGAATTCTACCCAAAACACAAAAGCTGGCATCATAGATGCTGAGAGATTTAAATCTGTACTACACATAAACCTTTGAACACTATTTTGTACAGATAAGCTAGGTCTGTAGTCTATGAGTGTGCTTCTTTGCTTTTGGCAAGAATAATAAAGGTATCACCTTAGAGGAATATTGGGATTTCGTGCAGTAGAATTTTCCTGGAATATAAAATGAAGCAATCTGTACTTCTGACTTTGTTACATTCACACCCTGATTGTAGAAAAACTAATTTCAATTCCTGCTTTACCCAAAAGAAAAACAAATTCAATTAATTTCTTCAATTAATTCACAGTATGTGGATTGTTATTCCAATACTTACGTTTTAATAATAAAATTTAATCCTCTAACAGCATTGAATTGCGAAGGTGTGCCCTCTTTTTCTACAATCGCCATGAGGAATTTCTTAGATAATGGACTGCAGTTGCCTTTACATAAGTTCTTACTAGGGTTGACCTTACAAGGCAATCAGTTCCCCAAACTGCAAAGGGTAGTCTATCTTTCCCAGCTTTTGTTGCCACAAACCTCCATGTAGGTCATGTAGACCAGGAGTAAACTCCACCAGACGGAAGAAGATGAGGTTGGGATATGTATACATTCTCACAATTTTAGAACCTGCTGCTTAGATATCATTGCTTCCTCTCTTGCTCTGTTCTATTGGCCATACACTTTTCTGATGAATATTGTTTAGTCAATATAATTCCCCTCACCTAGAATAGTTTCCTCACTAAAGCCTATTCCTTACATCTCTCCATTTCTTCCTTCCACATCTGGAAAAAGATGTCAAAAGAAAAACCAGATAGGATAACCTACACATAGGTCCCTACTTGTAATAGAACTAAGTTGGATTGGCCACTGAATGTAAGAATAATTAATTCAGTACTAACATTTCGCACTATAATCTTCTCCATATCAATCAGAATTTGGTGCAAACCATTCAAAAGCATTTCCACAAATTTCGAATATTTTGGTGGTCACATCAGTGGTGGGTTCCTCCCAGTTTGGCCCGGTTTTGCTGAGCCGGTAGCGGTGATGATATGTTGTCACCATACAAGTTCTGTGCCCCCTGCCCCCCATCCCCTGCATTATTCTTACCTTTTATTTGGCCCCACCCCCAATCTATTGCTTCCTCCTGAGTCCCAGCTGATGGCTAAAGGGAAAAAAACTGTTTAAACTCTTGCCGCGGGGCTTCAAAGGGCCACCCTACAGCTGATTAGTGTTAAAAGAAAACAAATGAGTAGACCGGTGCCTGCAAAAATATATGAGTAGATCATTGCCTGTAAAAATAAATGGGTAGATCAGTGCCTGCAAAAATACATGAGTAGATCAGTGCCTGCAAAAATAAATGGGTAGACCGGTACAGCTCTGCAAGCAGTTAAAAGCCTGGTAGACCAGTAAATCTGCTAAATCCTAAAGAATTGTGACATGACCATCAAGCCATGCCCACAGAACCGGTAGTAAAAAAATTTATAACCCACCCCTGGGTCACATCCCAATGCCTTAAATCCTTTTGGACCTGACAGTTGTGTTTTCACATATGACTAGCAGTAACTGCTTTCTAGGTTACTTAGATGTCAATGGCAGTGCACTTCAACGGTTCAAATATTTTTATTTTCTCATTCTTTAGCAATATAATATGGTAGATTTCAGTCCTGAAAATTTCCCCATCACAGAATGTATTCCTCAGAAATCCGGAATCCTATTATGTTTATATGCTTCACAATAATTTTAGTATTATTGTTACAATGTTGTTTATTGATCTTTGGTGATCTTTGATGATCATGCAAAAACAAAAGAGATGTAGTCTTCATCTTATCCATGGTTGCTTATCCTATCACCTCAAGCTGAAGGCAGCTAAGTCAGAGGCTGCCATGTTTCAGCATGAATATCCTTTCCAGCTTCTATGCATCATCCCCTGTTAGCCACCTAAGCTCCACTGGATCACAATTGATGAACACCTGACTTTGTCCTCTTTTATTGATTGTTGAAACCTCACTCACATTTTGCCAGTTCTTAGTTAATAACTGTTTTAATTTTAATTATATATAAACACTGTCATATTGCAGGATATAACAATGGCTATGGTACAGATGATTGTATAGCTCTACAAGAATTCATTTCTGATTTTGTACCTTTTAATAAGTTATAGTATATAGTATGATTTATATGAATTTCTGTTTAAATCTATGTTTATTTATAGGGCTTAAGTTTTTTCTCTGACTAGGCATTTGAAGTTTTTCACTATCAAAATTACCACTTTCAAAATATTGAAGACAGGATAGACAACAACAACAAAAAGATGTGAAGCAGCTACATTAACTGTGTCTTATCATTCTTCTACCTCTTGAGCACAATTGGTCCAAAACTTTATATATAGAATACTGTAATGAATTTATTGGAAGTCTTTGACCTCTGAAATTTTTATTGCTTCTTTAAAAACTTTGTCACACTTAGATTCCACAGGAGAACTGGTTTTTTTTAAAAAAAATAATAAATACTAGGCATGTCTACTGGGGATAATATCTTGCAACAAGAGAAAGACTACCCTGATTGGCTGGAGAAAAGATAGTGGCTATGAATAAATGGCTACCTTTGCTTTCCACCCATTTCTGACTTACTGAATTGAGAAGAACCTGACTATATTGAGAACTATATTCAATCTAGCAAGTAACCTGGACTCATCCTAGAAAAGGATTCACAGGTAGCTCACCTAGAAAGCTGCAACAGAAATCACTTTCCAATCTGTTCATGGACATTTGATTAAATTTGATTTCCCTTTCATCTTTTGAGCCAGAAAAGATCACCAGGAAAAAGAGAATTCCCCTTTGTGTTTCTAGTCATGGATCAGAGGCCTCTTACAAGGTAAGAAAATGTTATTTAGCTTTGCTGGATCTTTTGTCTGTTTCTGGAAGAGTTGAGTAGACTCTGAATGTCTAGGGACTCCCCAGGTTTTAGCCAGAGAGTTTCCAGCTTCATTCAGAGATGCAGGAGTTTTGCTTTTAACTCATTTTCATTCCCTTTTTATTCCTTCTCCAGCATTGGTCTGTAGCAGGCAGTGAGCAAAAATAGGAAGGTTTTAAGAGTTGGCTGTTGATTAAACGTTTTTCTTCCTAAAATCAGAACCGATTCTGCTGACAGAACACTTTTCAAAATAATGGTCTTGGATTACATTCATAATGACAATGAACGTGTAGCAGTTCAAGACCATAGTTGTGTATATTGAAGACATTCTGAGCAGTGCTAAAATCTGTTGTAACCATCAGAAAGGCAGAAGGGGAATGGATGTTATAATCAGTTTAGCTATAGGTTTACGAGAATACTGTGACCTAGTAATTCATATTGGAAATGTACAGATTCTATCTATTTAGAATCAATATTATGTTTTTTATAAATAATTTTATAATTTATAAAAGAGAAAGCTACAAAGTTTAGCTGAGAATATGAAAATGGATGCTCTCCAATATTTCAGAGTCATGGGGGTGGAAATTGTTTTATTTCAGGAATTTTTCAGAAAATATAATGCTATTCTATTCCTTGTAAAAAATTTTCAGCTTTGCATTTCTGTCCATCACTTCTTCTTATACCAGATTTTTTTATTTTTCCCTGAAACACAAATAATAGAAACCTACATTAAAGCTTTTATCTTTTTAAAAAGTAGTTAATTTTTTAGATTTCTCACAGATCTTAAAATTAATTCTACTCAAAACACAAAAGCTGGCAGCATAGATGGGTAATTTAAATCTGTAATACCTGTAAAATCCTGAACACTGTATTGTACACACAAGCTAGGTCTCTATTCTATAAATGTGCTTTTTGCTTTTGGCATATATGACTGCTGAAAAATGTAAGCAAGCTAAGCATGATTAATACGTGGATATGATTCCACTAAACAGAATCAAGGCACAACTAGGAAATTATAAACAACCAGAAGATAGTGGCAAACCACTTTTACTCTTTTACCTTGCTGAAAAAAATTTCCTGGATGTGTCCACAAAAAATCCATTGACATTGTAATCATCTAAAAATAATATCCCAGGTGTGTTGGAATTTGCTTGAGTACAGCCTAATATAGGAGATGAAGAGAAGTCCAGGATTAAGCACTGAGATTTCATGTATCAGATCTGAGTATCATACAGTCCATAGGACCTTGCGTTTGAAACATTTAAAAATACATATTACTATTTAACTGGTTTTCATTCTTGTTTTTTCTTTAATATGATAGATGAGATGTATCTGACAATTACAAACTGGGATAATCAATCCATGGCCCATGAGTTCATCTTCCAGGCATTCTCCACTGTTCCTGAGATACAACATCTTATTTTCACTTTCTTTCTTTTGCTCTACCTCACAATCATTTTTGGTAACTGCTCTGTCCTTTGGGTTATCTGCACTGTCCGTTCTCTGCACACCCCCATGTATTTCTTCCTGGCCAGCCTCTCCTGTCTGGAAATGTGTTATACCACTGTGGTAGTACCTCAAATGCTTGCTAGCATTTCTGATTTCCACAGAACCATCCCATTGGTGAACTGTGCCATCCAGATGTTCTTCTTTACAACACTAGGAGGCACTGACTGTTTTATGTTGGCTGTCATGGCGTATGATCGCTACATAGCCATCTGCCATCCACTTCGCTATACCCTCATCATGACCTGGCAAGTATGCATGTGGCTGGTGATTGGCTCCCTGATCCTTTCCATAGCACTATGTCTGCAGCTAACGGTCTTGATTTTTAGCTTGCCTTTCTGTGGTTACCAACCCAAGATCAATCATTTCCTATGTGACGTACCACCTGTGTTAAAGCTGGCATGTGCTGACACCCATCTCCATCAAACTGCATTATATGGTGTTGGCATCATGGTTTTAACACTTCCCTTTCTTCTGATATGCATCTCGTATGTCTATATTGTGGCTGCCATTCTCCGGATTAAGTCCACATCTGGGCGGCACCAGGCCTTCTCCACCTGCTCCTCCCACCTGACAGTTGTGCTCCTACAATATGGAGTCTGCAGCCTTGTGTATCTGCGTCCCAAGTCCAGCACTTCAGAAGATGAGGATAGAAAATTAGCTCTTATATATACCTTTGTCACTCCCCTCCTGAACCCCTTGATCTACACCCTGAGGAACAAAGATATCAAACAGGCTTTAAGAAAGATCATGAAGAAAATGGTTACATCTCAGACTTGAATCTCAGTTTATCTATAACATTATTATACCCTCAAAACCAGTTGTGGATTAGCATTATCACAGAAGGAAGTAATCTTGAATCCTTCAGGTAATTGCTGAACATCTCCCAGCATCTCTTAATATTGTCCATGTTATCTGGGGTTCTGGGTTGTATTTTGTCACTGGTTCTCTACTTCTTATCTGCTTAATTAATTACACTATGGTATGGATATCTAATAGGTCTGCATTTGCCAGAGATCTTTTTATAGTGGATAAAAGATTGAGGAATGATCTTGCAAAGATACCAATACAAAAGCTTTATTCCAGCATTCTTTGGGACAGTCCTGACCCCATCTTTACTTGGCAGAAATGAATTTTTATATCTGTAGCCAAAGGCAGTGTTTATTATTGTTGTTAATATTAATATTATTAACCAAATGTAATAATTAACATATTGCTCAAAGCATAGACAAATTAGGCAATCACATAGGGTACTGGGTTAAAGAAGATACCACATTACAAGAAAAATCTCCAACAGAAGAAAATATATTTAGCTCAGGGATGAACTGTGGAGTTTACATTACAGACCATTCAAAAGAGCAAAAAAACTCCGAAACTCTAGGGAGGAAATGAAAATACAACAGCCCACATTCAGATAAGCAGAGATCAGCACCAGATAAACAATCAGGCAGAAAACAATATTCTAATCAAGGAATATGAAAAATGTTGAAAAAAATTGGTCCCATCTCCCAGCATCCCTTAACACTGCCCATGTTATCTGGGGTTCTGAGTTGCATTTTGTCACAGGTTATCAACTCCTTATCTGCTTAATGATTCTATAATTGACCTCAGTCAGCCTGAGATCTTTTAATAATGGACTTCAGGTTCTGGAATGATCTTTCCGAAAAGACCAAAACAGAAGCCTTATTCCAGCATCCTTTAGGACACCCCATAATTTAATTTGGCACCTGGCAGAAATGAACTTCCATATCTGTATCGTACAGTGGTATATATAGGCAAATCAGGCAATCACCTTTGGTGCCTAGTTAAGTGGGCTAGAAGACAATATCCATAGCTTGTGGTTGATCTGTGTAGTTCTGGTACTTTGTGAGCTTGATTGTTTGCTTGCAGGCATTTCCTTACCCCAGAAGGTAACATTGTCAGTGTGAACGAATATGAAGTTTACTCCTTTTTCCTATGTACTACTTTTTCCTGACAGTTTTGGTGGGAACGTATGTTCCTCTTTGGTGGATCCTGTGATGGGTTGGCCTTGGTTCGCACCGGTTCTATAGAACCGGTAATAAAACCGGTGGGAGGCTCCGCCCACTGACCCTGACATCATTAAAACGCTTCTGCGCATGTGCAGAAGAGCGCGTGCATGCAGCCCCGTTGCGAACCGGTAGTAAAGGTAAGTAGAATCCACCCCTGGGTGGATCCCTGATTAGATTTCATACCATTCAAAAGAGGCAATAAAAAAACAAAACAAAAAAGACTACAACCATCCACATTCAATTAAGCAGGGATCAGCACCAAAGAGAATAACAGAGGTGGAAGGGACCTTGGAGGTCTTCTAGTGCAACCCCCTCCTCAAGTAGGAAACCCTATAATGTATCAGACAAATAGTTGTCCGATCTCTTCTTAAAAACCTCTGGTGTTGGAGCGCCCACAAGTTTTAGAGACAAGTTGTTCCACTGATTAATTGTTCTAACTGCCAGGAAATTTCTCCTTAGTTCTAGGTTGGTTCTCTCCTTGATTAGTTTCCACCCATTGCAAACAAGCAGGTTAAAAATGATACTCAGATTATACAACATCAAGGAGGAAACTACACTCCACAAATCTGGCGGAGCAAGCTACTGCGTATAAAGATGAAGCTAATACCATACTCGCTTGCACTGATCATATTACCTAGCTGGATAAGATAATGTATACAGCAAACTATTAAGTTCAGAGAACATCAGAAACTCCACAAAAAGTAATCTACAATTTTAAAATGTAAAGTATATTTACTTTGGGATTTGGGTAGAGGGAACTGATTTTATGTTTTGCCTATGGCACCAAATGCTGGCAAATACTCTGCCTCTTTCAGTTCAGTTGAAGACTACAGTATAAGACGTACATGGTTCAAACTGCACTAATTTTCTCTTCCGTTCTTTTTACCGGTACTGTAATGTCAAATTAAAAATGGAAGAGTTACAAGCTGAGAGGTTACAAGTTAATTTGGAATTTCATGTGTCTTTATAAAGGTACGGTTTTATAGGAATATTGGATTTCTTGCAGAAGAATTTTACTGAAATTGGAACTGAAGCAGTTTGTTCTTCTGACTCTGTCACATTCACTTCCTGATTGTAGTAAGACTAATCTCAATTCCTGCTTTACCCAAGAGAAAAATAGTTGATAAATTTCTTCAATTAATTCACAGTATATTGATTGTTATTCAAATATTTACACTTTAAAAATAAAATTTAAGTCTCTAAGGACATGAATTGCAAAGTTGTGCCATCTCTTTCCACATTGCCATGTCAGGTGCAAGAAATCAGAAACCAAGGTTGTTCAAATGAGTACAGGTTTAATCCATGCTAGATCACTACAAGGATCGAGGTAACTTGGCAGTAGATAAGAATCAAAGGAATTCAAGGAGGGCTGGATTTCTGGGCTGGATCTCTTGTGGGCATGATGGGGTTGCAAACTGATGACACACTTGTTCCCTCCCTCAAACTCAGCCTTGTCATATTTATTTATTTATAAAATGTATTGGCCACTCATCTCAGCATAAGGTAACTCTCAGTGGCTTACACTCATAAAAATATATTTATACATATACAACTAAACCATAAATAAATTAAAATCAAACATTAATACCTATGGAAATGTGGGGAGGGTGGAGGAAGAGTGGGAAGAGGTTGGATCTGTTGTTATGCAATCAACCACCTTCATGTGCTGTTCAGGGGTGAAATCCTCTGAAGTCTGCTACCAGTTCTGTGAGTCTGCTACCAAGGGCGCACTGAGCGCGCATACATGTCTGAGGTGAACACATGCCTGAGGCGTGCCCACGCAGTGCTAAAAAAGGAACATTTTGAAGCCTTCTGAGTCTGCAAAGGTAAATAGAATAGCGGGGGGGGGAGATCTGCTGTGCCACACGATTTAGATTAGTTTGAAAGCAGGAAATCCAAATTTCTAACTAATATAAATCGCGTGTCACAGCTGATCATCACCCAGCTGATTGTCGGAAATACCTGTTCACCCAAACCGGTAGCATTTTTTATTTCCGGTTCGCCCTAACTGGTCCGAACCAGTAGCATTTAACCCCTGGTGCTGTTCCCCCCACTGGGGCCCCAAGCCAAATGGCAGAGCCATGTATTTATCCCCTTACAAAAGGATAGGAAGATTGGGGGTAACCTGACATCTGAAAGGCAGGAGGAACGCAGAGAAGATTCTCCTCCTGGACCCCTCCAGCTGGAATAATTGGGTTTACGGGATCCGCAGCATGCCTTCCCTGCCAACACATATCTTACTTGCCACAAGAATTTCCTAAATAATAGATTGCACTTGTCTTACATAAGTTCTCACTAGGGCTGGCCTTAACAGCAAACATTGAACCAGACAAGAAAACTAGGAATAAAAAGGTCAAAAAAGAGATGCAATGATCTGTGTAACCACAGGAGAAATGTAAAAATAAAGTTAAAAGCAGTATCAGTCACCACATATCCTAATAAAAACAGAGTAGACACAAAATGTATAATGGAATTATTCAAGACATTGCTGAAATATTGAATACACATTGTAAGATCGGCGCAGGGAAAGAAGACGTGACCAGCGGAGTCCATGCAACAAATTTTATTAAACAGGAACAAGACTGGCGCTGCGCTGCTGGAGCTCTCCTTATATTCGCTCCGGCAGCCGCACCGCCCACTGGACAGCTATTCAAACTTCCCGCTGGAGGATTTTCTAACCAATCCCCGGCAGATGTCCCTATAAGGACACAACACACATAATTTGCATTCCACCACCACCACTACCCATATAAAATAAAAATAAAATCCAAGTCAGTTCAGTGAACAAGAACATAAACATGTATATATGATGGACGGGCTTCATTTTTATTCTCTTAGTCATCATTAAGCTGAGGGTAAGAAAGACTTAATAGTTGAGGTTCTCTCTGGAATTGCCTCCCAGAGGCTGTCCTGTTAGTCCCCCAGAAATCTATAGTGGTCGTCCACATGGCTTGCTTATCATGACATAAAGATAACCCATTTCCTCTTTGCAATAGGGCTGTGCTCCATCTCATGTATAACCGACTGCTGAGGCAGATTGAAGCCATTTACAGTGTTCCAACCAGAGGCGGTATTCAGAAGGTTCTGACCAGTGCTGGAGAACCGGTAGCGGAAATTTTGAGTAGTTTGGAGGACCGGTAAATACCACCTCTGACTGACCCTGCCCCCATCTATTCTCTGCCTTCCGAGTCCCTGCTGATTGGGAGGAAATGGGGATTTTGCAATAACCTTCCCCCGGAGTGGGGTGAGAATGGAGATTTTACAGTATCCATCTCCTGCTACGCCCACCAAGCCACACCCACCAAGCCATGCCACACCCACAGAACTGGTAGTAAAAAAATTTGAATCCCACCACTGGTTCCAACTTGTAAGTAATACGGTTCGTGCTCTTTTGAGAGAAGACTCCCATACAAACATGCTAGCGCACATGGAGGAGGGACTGAAAATGCCAGTGATAGTGACAGGTGGTGATGCAAATAGGGGAGGGAAGAGACAGCAGGAGCCCATCAACTGTTGTCCTGAAATTGTTCCATCTCAACCAGCAGCAGAACAGAGCAATCTCTTTGCTGAGCTGCAATAAAGGATTTTTTTTTGGTTTTATTTCAGAGATAAGATAAAAATTAAAAACAAAGAGTATATCATTTTGTGCAGTGAATAACAATAAAAAACAGGAAGATTAAAATCATATAAATGAAAATAACAAGGCATAAGCATACAGTAAATGGTTTGGAGTGATTCATTCATTTCAAGTTTCCTTCAAAGTTTCTCTGAAAAATGTAATTAGTCAATCAGAGCGGACGAGCAGAAGCTCTGTTAAACAATCTGTCTTACAAATCATGTCCTTCTTGTTCATCTAGTAAAAATATAAAAATGGTAATTGTAAAAATGAATTCATCCAGTAAAAATAAATGATCTCTAGGGGCAAAGATTTTATACTTGTCAGTTTTCATGAAATGAGTTTGCCTACAAGTAAGAGCAGTTCAACAAAATCCTCAAAGGGATGCACTTGGGTTCTTTTTATGACATGCTACATGCATGTGTCCTTCTCATTGCAGCACAGATAAGAAAGTTGGCAGAGATATTTCATAACAACCAGGCAGGGATGGGTTCTAAATTTTTTTACTACTGGTTCTGTGGGCGTGGCTTATTTTGTGGGCGTGGCTTGATGATCATGTGACAATTCTTTAGGATTTAGCAGAGGTACTGGTCTATCAGGCTTTTAACTGCTTGCAGAGATGTACCGGTCTACTCATTTGTTTTTGGAGGCGCCAGTCTACAACTACACTGCCTTTTAACCCTGATCAGCTGTAGGCGGCCCTTTGAAGCCCTGCGGCAAGATTTTAAACAGTTCTTTTCCTTCTAGCCGATCAGCTGGGACTCGGGAGGCAGCAATAGATTGGAGGTGGGGCCAAATAAAAAGTAAGAATAATGTGGGGAATGTGGTGGGGTGGGCGGCCCAGCTCTCAAACAAAGAGAACCGGTTTGGTGACATTATATCGTCACCACTACCAGCTTGACCGAACCGGGCCAAACCGGGAGGAACCCAGCACTGCAACCAGGGAATGAACTCATTTTATTTATACAGAGTCCAGTGTTCTCACATTATGCTGTATTTTAATTTTCTTTAAAAAATGGAAATTAGTATCTTCAAGTCTGTTTTGACTCCTGGCAAATACTTGGACAAGTCCCTGCAGTTTCTTTGGCAATGTTTTCAAAAATGATTTGCCATTGCCTGTTTTGTAGAGCTGAGAGAGATGGACTGGCACAGAGTTGCTCAGCTGGCTTTATGTCTAAAGCAGGACTAGAAATCACAGTCTCCAGGTTTTGAGTCTGGAGGTTTTGAGTCTATAATGCCCTAACCATTATAAGAAATTGGATCTTTAATTATGGTTTGTTGAATAAATGATCATTGCCTAATTTGCATATCATCTTTGAACACAAACTATAATTCATAGATTAAAATAGTTGGACCTATAAACCAATGTCACCTGACACCTGTTCAATGTGTTTTCCTATTCACATTAAAAAGTGTGAAAGGGACTAAGTGGAATTCTTTAAACCCCAAAGTATTTAAAAATAGAAACTAGAAAGCATAGTTGCCTGAAACATAGTGGCTAAAGCAGTAGAAAACCTAGAATATTTAGAATAGAATAGAACAGAACAAACAGAATGTAATAGACCCGTGATGGCGAACCTATGGCACATGTGCCAGAGGTGGCACGCAGACCCGTCTCTGTGGGCACGCTCGCCATCGCCAGCTGTTCTTCTGGTTTCCAGCACCCGCAAACGTGTCAGCCAGCTGGTCTTTGTGTGCGTACTGGCCACTTGGTCTTTGGGTTTCTGACGCCTGCAAGCGTGCCAGCCAGCTGGTCTTTGCGTGTGCCAGAGTGCCGGAAACCCAAAGACCAGCTGGCCAGCACATACATGTGCACCGGCCAGCTGGTGTTCTGGTTTCCAGCTGGCTGGCACGCATGCAGCATTCTGGTTTGGGCCCTCGGTGCCAAAAAGATTCGCCATCCCTGGAATAGACCTTTTTCTATGAATAGGACTTGAAGCTATTTATAAACACACTAAATATCCACATGCATTTTCAAGGCATCTGCAATGTGGCAGTAGCAGTTCCTGACTATTTACTTAATATAATCATAAATAAGGAGGAGGAGAGAGAAGAGCATCCTCAGGAGCAAATGATTGTTCAGAAATGATATGAATGATCAATGAAGTCGATAGTTTCTTCTTTATAACGCTTTGCAAAGCTAATTTTGAACATAATGCATTAGCTTCCAGAGCAGTGACAGCAACCCTTTTTGCCACCGATTGCCAAAACTGGAATGCACACGCGCTGGAGTCCAGAAACCTGAGACAAGCTGGCCAGTGCATATGCATACGCCAGTCAGCTGGTCTCCGGATTTCCAGCACTCCAACACATATGAAGACCAGCTGGCCAGTGCACATGCCCGCAGCAGAAACCGGAAGAGCAGCTGGCGACAGCCCATATGCCCACAGAGGGGACTCTGTGTGCCACCTCTGGCATTCAAGGTTTTTGAAAGTGTTAGGTGGATCCTGCCAGCTGACTTGGCCACAGTTTGCCCAAAACGTTCTACACAGAATGCTGAAATGAATTTATTGCATGCTTTTGGCCTCTGAAGTTTTAATTACTTTTTAAAAACTTTATGACACTAGGATTCCTAAGGAGAATTGTTTTTGTTTTTAAATATTAAATACTTGACATGTCTCCTGGGTATAATACCGGGCAAAGAAGATAAAGACTGCCCTGGTTGGCTGGAGAAAAGATAGCTGAGTTAAGTGGCTACCTTTGCTTGCATTCATGTATTGATTCAGTGAATTGGGAGGAACCTGGCTATATTCAATCTAACAAATAATGTAAACTGGATTCATCCCAGAAAGGAACTAACAGATAATCCAGCTAGAAAGCTCACCAACCTGTTCATAGACATTTGATAAAATTTCATTCCCCTTTCATCTTTTGAGACGGAAACCTTACCAAGAAGGAGAGATGTCTCTCCTCCTTGTTTTGTAATCCTGGATCAGAGGCGTTTTACAAGGTAAGAGTTCATTGGTGAGTTTAACTAGATCCTTTGTCTGGTTTTGTTTTCTTTTGGGGCAGGGATGGGGAGGTTTGACTGGACTGTTAGGCACTCCTCTGGATTTCAGCCAGAGAGTTTTTTAAAGCTTTATTTAGCGATGTGGGTGGTGGTAGTGGTGTTTTCTTTTACCTCATTTTCATTCCCTTTTTATTCCTTCTCCTGCATTGGGTTTGCAGTGGGCAGTAAGCAAAAATAGGAAGATTTTTAACAGATGACAGTTGATTAAATGTGTTTCTTCCCCAAATCAGGGTTGATTCTGCTGACATTCAGAACACTTTTCACAATTTTGGTCTTGGATTGCAGAATACAATTTGAAAATTTACCAATTCAAGATCATAGTTGGGATTATTGAAGACATTCTGGGCAGTGTTCAAATCAGTTGTAACAGTCAGAAAGGGAGAATTGGAACGGATGAGTTTTTGTAGCTATTTGTTTACGATTTGTTTACGAGAGCAGAGTGATTAGGAATACTGTACATGTGGGACAATTTACAGACTGTATTTGCCTAGAAACAATACTATTTTTACATCAAATAATTTACCTTTAAAAGGAGAAAGCTGCTAAGATTAACTGAGAATATGACAATGGATGCTGTCTAGTCTTTCAGAGTGATGGGGTGGTGGAAACTGTTTTAATTCAGGAATTACTCCCTTTTCAGTAAATACAGTAAATACTTTTCCTTATAAATATTTTTCAGCTTTGCATTTCTGTTCATTCAGTCATTTTTTCTTCTATCAGACCTTTCATTTTTCCCTGAAACTTGAACAATAGAAACCAACAATAAAGGTATCATTTTTTAAAAAAATAGTTACAATTTTAGATCTCTCCCAGCACTTAAAACTCATTTTATTTGAAACACAAAAATTGGCAGCTGTTGAAATATTTAAATTTATAATATCTATAAACTCCTGAAAACTGTATTGTACACATAAGCTAGGTCTGTATTCTGTAATCGTGCTTTTTGCTTTTGACATGTATGAACCTATCTAGTTTGGGAAGCTAAGCAGGGCTAAGACTGATTAGTACTATAATGGGATTCTACTAATCAGAATCAAGACTCAACTAGAAAGTTATAAACATCCAGAAGACTGTGGCAAACCACTTTTACTCCCTTGCTGAGAAAATGACCTGGATCTGTCCATGAAATTACCTGGACCTCAGCTCTATTCAAAGGAGACTTTGTTTTTGTGCTGTATAAGCACTGTTAAATATGAAGGCAGCCTGAAGGCTTATTCAAAGAATAGCAGATAACAGATAAAGTCAATCAATTTATTGACAGAGATAGACAAACCATAGTAGACTTCTATATTTGTTCATATTCTAACCCTAAAGTTTTGTGAGAAAAATAACTCTCTCTATTCAGTGAAACTGTCTTTCAAAAAGAGTGAATAAAACTGTGGCCTTAAGGCTAATCCATTCCATTATACATTCTGCAGCAATTTCCCTTTCCACCCCTAAAACCAGCTGTCATTATATAATGACTTAATTCATGAATGTTGCTGGTTCCAGAAGAATGCTACTAATGTGTTTCCCTGCTATTTTCACTTGGCATTCTGGGCCTTTTCCCACACTCCAAATATTTATGCAGAGGCTGCCTTCTCATCTTCCCCACTTTGTTTCCTTGCTCACAGGTTTAAAGTGGGCAATACTGCAATGGGTGAAAGCTGGAAGCTGGAAGTGAGAAAGCAATTGTTTTGGGAAGACAAGCAAGTATTATACGAAGAACATCAGTAGAACCTGGTTCTTTGATGGAGGTAAGTCTTATGAGAGCTGAATCATAAGAACTGGAAAGTGCTGTGAAAAGAAATGCTATGCAGCTACAGGAATGCCAGCTGTTTTATTAAATAATCTCAATCAAAGTAGTGTTATATTCAGCCTACACTTCAACTCTTCCACCCCTTGTTTTCATAGGTTTTAGCCTTCTTACATCAAAGCAGCTGAAAATATATTCCTCTCCATGTTCTATTGGGAGATGGGAAACTCACACAACTGAATTTAAACCAAAGTCTAATCTCAATCTTCTGTGGGATCTGGACTCATCTCTTGCCTTTTAATGTGGTTCCTTGCTTTCAAAGGTTGCCCTCTCCTGATGTAGTAGGGAGAAGGGTGAGATGCTTGTATCCCATTGATAACCCAAATTCTGTAAATATCAGCTCTTGTTTATACTTGGTCAGTTTTGGACAATTGATATCGTAATACATCTAAAATAATATCCTGGAAGTGTTAGAATTTGCTTGGGTAGAGCGTAATCGTGAGATGAATGAAAATGAAAAAAAAAAAAAACCCTAGGATTAACCATTGAGATTTCATGTATCAGACTTCAATATCATACAGTCCACAGGTTTTTGACTCTGAAACTTATGTAAATATACTGTACATAATTATTTAACTGTTTTTTTTTTCTTTTTTATAGTGATAAATGAGATGTATCTGACAATTACAAACTGGGATAATCAATCCATTGCCTATGAGTTCCTCTTCCAGACATTCTCCACTGATCATGAGATACAATATCTCATCTTCACATTCTTTCTTTTGCTCTATCTCATAATTCTTTTTGGTAATATCTCCATCCTTTGGATTATCTGCACTGCCCGTTCCCTGCACACCCCCATGTATTTCTTCCTGGCCAGCCTCTCCTGTC
Organism: Masticophis lateralis; assembly: GCA_030761175.1. Taxonomy (NCBI): domain Eukaryota; kingdom Metazoa; phylum Chordata; class Lepidosauria; order Squamata; family Colubridae; genus Masticophis; species Masticophis lateralis. The sequence continues at coordinate 241,644,486 of JAUDYJ010000001.1, read as the reverse complement.
TGGAAATGTGTTATACCACTGTGGTAGTACCTCAAATGCTTGCTAGCATTTCTGATTTCCACAGAACCATCCCTTTGGTGAACTGTGCCATCCAGATGTTCTTCTTTACATCACTAGGCAGCACTGACTGTTTTATGTTAGCTGTCATGGCGTATGATCGCTACATAGCCATCTGCCACCCACTTCGCTATACCCTCATCATGACCTGGCAGGTATGCATGTGGCTGGTGATTGGCTCCCTGATTCTTGCCATAGTGCTGTGTCTGCAGCTAACCATCTTGATTTTCAACTTGCCTTTTTGTGGTTATCAACCCAAGATCAATCATTTCCTATGTGACGTACCACCTGTGCTTCAGCTGGCATGTGCTGACACGCAAATTCACCAAACTGTGCTATACATTGTTGGCATCCTGGTTTTAACAGTTCCCTTTCTTCTGATATGTATCTCGTATGTCTATATTGTGGCTGCCATTCTCCGGATTAAGTCCTCATCTGGACGGCACCAGGCCTTTTCCACCTGCTCCTCCCACCTGACAGTTGTGATCCTACAATATGGAGTCTGCAGCCTTGTGTATCTGCGTCCCAAGTCCAGCACTTCAGAAGATGAGGATAGAAAATTAGCTCTTATATATACCTTTGTCACTCCCCTCCTGAACCCCTTGATCTACACCCTGAGGAACAAAGATATCAAACAGGCTTTAAGAAAGGTCATGAAGAAAATGGTTACATCTCAGACTTGAATCTCAGTTTATCTATAACATTATTATACCCTCAAAACCATTTGTGAATTAGCATTATCACAGAAGGAAGTAATTTTGAATCCTTCAGGTAATTGCTGAACACCTCCCAGCATCTCTTAATGTTGTCCATGTTATCTGGGATTTTGGTTTGTTTTTTGTCACTGGTTCTCTACTTCTTATCTGCTTAATTAATTACAGGATGGTATGGATATCTAATATATCTGCATTTGCCAGAGATCTTTTTATAGTGGATAAAAGATTGAGGAATGATCTTGCAAAGATACCAATACAAAAGCTTTATTCCATCAGTCTTTGGGACAATCCTAACCCCATTTGTACTTGGGAGAAAGGAATTTCCATATCTGTAGCCAAAGGCAGTGTTTATTATTGTTGTTAATATTAATATTATTAACCAAATGTAATAATTAACATATTATTGCTTAAAGCATAGGTAAATTAGGCAATCACATAGGATACCAGGTTAAAGAAGGTATCAAATTGCAAGAAAAATCTCTAACAGAAGAGAATGTATTTAGCTCAGGGTTGAACTTTGGAGTTTACATTACAGACCATTCAAAAGAACAACAACAAAAAAAAAACACCCTAGGGAGGAAAATACAACAGCCTATATTCAGATAAGCAGAGATCAGCACCAGATAAACAATCAGGCAAAAAACAATAATCTAATCAAGGAATATGAAAATGTTGAAAAAATTGTCACATCACCCATATTTATTTATTCAAATTTATTATAGCCTCTTGGCAGTGTACAAATTTGAAAAATCCAAAAAACAGATAAAATGTAAAACCATACAGACAGCCCATATTTATAAAGAGTGAAGAACAAAGACATATTTGTTGATAAGCCTTCTCGGAATGAGGGCCATGTATTACATACTTTCAGAAATGAGTACTAATTTTATTAAAAGAAAGGCTTCCTTGATGGAGCATGCTCTTCAGAGTCCAATTTGTCATTTTTTCTTGTCTTGCAAATAAAGAATAATGTTTAAGACCCACTATTACCTAATTATAGCTGTACTTAATTATAGCTTAAAAGATGTATAAATTCCTCACAGAATAGAATCTACATTGAGTTTAAAACCCAGTTACATGTGAAGAACGTGATTAGCAAAGTTGCACCTGGTACAGATATACCCATTTTTGTAGTATACAACTACCCTGAGAAGTGTCTGTAAATATTCCATGGAGGTATATGAACTGGGCTATATATTATAATCATCTAGATTAAGTTGCTTAATCATCTAGATTAAGCAACTGCACCCTAGGGATTCCACAAAGAACAAGACAGAAAAGTCTGGCTAATGTGTCCAGAGATTGATAGCACTTCACAGGCAGGTGAACACACACATTCCTCTTTTTCCTGATCAAACCTATGATTGAACAATCTTCTCATCTTGGCAGCCCAAATACAGACAGAAATCAGGACAAGAACAGTGGAGCTGCCACTTATCATCCCTGGTAAGTTGTTCATTTTACACCATTTCCTATTCTGCTGTTTTCTAATTTTTATTTATTTGTTATTTATTAAATTTATATGCCACCCTCTTGCTGTCCAAGGTGACTCTAATGTCGCCGTCATCTGCATGGTAAGATGGCCTGAGAGATGAGAATACAAACAAGGGTGAAAGTTACCTTTCTATTCACCTTTGGTAGATTTTCATGTGTATCCAGCAAACATAACTATCAATACTTATTTGCAAATGATTTGTCAGGATGAATTAGTTTTCCCATTTTCCAAGTGCTAGTCAATACATTATGGTCTTAAATAGAAATCATGGATTCATTGTCACCACCACAATTCTATTGAACGACAGATACCCATATTACGAAAACATACAGTGACATTATTTTCTTAGGATACAGAGAGGAAGTAATGTTTTTTTTAAAAAATCACTATCTAGCAAAAAATTATGCTTTGTTAACTCTTGCACAAATGACTACCTACAAACATGTGACAAACAAGTAACTAGAATACAGCATTAACAGCATTTCTTTTTTAAAAAAAAATCAGCTTTGAGGAAAAAGAATGGAGAACCGAGACTCATAAAGGGTGGTGACTTATCTGAGATACTGTAAAGACTATCCTTGTACTATATATAAAGTCCTTCATGAGTGGTCCTATTCAACAATGGCAACTGCAATCTAGGAGAAGGCTTCTTCCACTGATGATATGCTGCATTCTTTTTTAATGTTCTCCAGGATAAATAGTAGAACTTTCAAAACCGAATAAAATACTTTCTAAAAATGTTTTCAAAGAGTTTTAAAATGTCAGCTGAATTATTGTTATTCTGCTATTCTTGCTCTACATATATTCTGCTTCTGCTTTTTGGTTCTCGTTACTGAAACCAATATTGAGTTTTGTGGTAATTTAAATTAATGCATGTAAGGTTTCCATGGCGTAGGCTACAGCAAAGCAAGTTTTATGGATCTAACTTTTTTGACCTGCTATTTTGATCCAAACTTGTTCCTCCCTTGTGGTTCTCCTGTACTGACAGAATTTCCCTCCAAATTATTTTCCATAGTTACACAAAGGAGGAAGAGATAAACTTTGGAGGAGCTGCAGATTACACTTCTACCATTTATTTCTTTTTCATTACATTCATTTTGCATAATTTGGTTGAAATAGAATCTAAGCTTTTAAGTTGTAATTCTAGACAAATGTGGGGGGGGGGGGGCAGAAATAGCGAAGAAATTTTATGAATTCAGGTGTAGAAATTTCCTGCCTTGCACATTTCTTTGAAAAGAATTTTCATCACCCAGTTTTGTATGTCTGTTTTAAGCAGGAGTGAGAGTTATGCTTATATTTACTGCCAAATGCTATTTATGCCTTAATGGGTCATCTAATTAAAACTAAGAGGTCAGGTCACCACTTTCTTCCAAAGAAGTATTTGCTTGATGGTTCACAACATATGACAGGTGCTGAAGTACTAATAAATTTATTAGCTTGTGAAGATTTTTCCAAATCAACTATGCATGAATATAAAGCAGTGGAGCATTATGATGGTCCTTTAGCTTCCAATTAAATGACCAAATGAGGTGAAACAGTGAAAAAGTAATGAATTACTGATAATGGAATCCTATATTCCAGTTTGTGCAGGATGACCATGTAATTAACAAAAAGAACAGGCAATATGAAGTGAGCTTTAGCTACTATATATTATCCCGTTATTTCATAAGCAGCAGTTTCCCCTTACCTGTTGATCCCTAAATTGTTGGATTTTAATCTCTGTAGCCCCCTTGAACCAACACATTTGGAGGGCAATAGATTGGGAACAACTGCTCCAGAATAATGTTAGAAGCAAAATAAAAGAACATTAAGACATTTCCCATGTGCTACCAAGTCTTCGCTACTTCAGGTCTTCATAGTTTCAGCTGTGAACTCATCCCAACTTCATGGGAAATGCTAGAGTTCCTGAATATTTTTCCTTGCATTTAAGATCTATTGCTAGCTGTGTTGGTGAAAATATATCATGCCTCAGTTTTACAACCAATTGTTGTTGTTGTTTTCAGTAGCTGATCACATAGGCAAATTATTAGTACTAGTATTAGTACTAGTACTATCCAGCCGTTACTGAGGCAATATAAAGTCTGCCTATATTGCAGTTATTTTGGGACGATGTTGGCTGTACAAGACACTACAATATACAAGTGGAGACCACAACATAGCTCTGTGTGGTTGCTATGGAGGAAGGAAGAAAAGGCATTTAAAACAATGCCTACTATCAATCACCAGAGACAGAATTTTGAAGGTTGTCAAGGAAGTAGATTTGAGTTGCAAGGAATAGGGCAGTAGTGGGTTTCAAAATCCGTTGCTACTGGTTTGCTCGTGGGCATGCACATACTCATCCATGTGCGCGACACTTCTGCAAATGCACAGAAGCATCCGGATGGGTGGGAGGTGCCTCCTGCTGCCACCACTACCGGTTCGCCTGATCTGGGAAAAAACTGGTAGCAACCCACCACTGGAATAGGGTCCTTAAAAAAGCAGATAATTGTGCTTTCCTATTCAGCAAGCAAGAAACTGCTAGCATTCCCTCTTGCCATCCACAAGACAGCGTCTTAAAAAAAAAAATTAGCAGCAACTTGGTCCTTTGCATCAGAGAGTTCCCCCCCCCTCTACACCCCCAGAATAGAAAAGGAAATGAAAATCTTGCCAATTTCTCCCCAGGACTCACTCACTGCCTAGACTAATGTGCTTGGGGGTTGGGGAGTTGCAAGAAGCCACAAAGAAATTGGAATTGCAGAATGCTGTTCATTTGTCTGGCCATAGTCAAAAATCAGAATGCAACGGTTGCAGTGAAGGACCTCTGAATAGAATGCTATATATCAAGTCAGGATCTGAAACCAGGGTGAGTCAAGAGTTCCTCAGACTCACCCCTGAAAATGGAAATAATCATTTTTGGGCTATTTCAAGTAAATCAGAGCTTATTCAGAAATAACTTTGCCCAGCTGCTGAACACAATTGATTGTGTAAGAACACAAAACCCTAGAACCAATTCTGAAATAGTACAAAGAATGCAAACCATATTCAACTTCCCCTACTTCCAATTCTCCATAGCTTGACACAGTCCTTTCTATGCTTATGCTGTGGATAAGAAAAACTGTAGCGTTTCATCCCATTCCCCCTTTTGACATGTGAACTTTTCAAACTGAAAAATCAAAATTAAAAGGACATCCATTTTATCACATTAATTAACAATCTATGCATATATTTATATACTAAACGTATATATAATCTTTTATAAAAGAATAAATTATAGGCTGGCTCACAGATTCTTTTTCTAAAGGATGAAAAACCTTAAACTTTTTTTCCTGCTTTGTTTTGTTGTCATAACATCTCAATCATACTTTAGTCCTGTAAATTATTTAATACAGCATTTCTCCAGGGCTCATGATTTTTTTTAAAAAATAAATTTGCACCTCTAGAGGTCTGTGGCAGGAGGTGACATTTTTCCAGTTGAAAAATCAGTTTCTCAAAATCCCTCCCACTTGCCCTGTTGTTTCAAAAGTTCAAAAAGCAGATATTCAAAAATTGCAAAACAACACTGTTATGGAAATACTCACATGAAACAATACGTTGTGATTCTGTATTGCTTATTTTTTGGATTATGAATATTTATTCATTCTATTGCAATAGCAGCTATCAAGGATTTTAGTAAACATAACAGACACAGAATCATAAGATGACCATGTATAGGTGTGTCAATTAAACTTCCCAAACAGAAGGATATATTTGGACCATACACATAAAAAATGATGTCAGAAATATGAACAGCATTATTTTAGTCTGGTGGGAATTTCTATAGTGCTTGGGAGCCTTCTTACATATTTTCCCCCTTCATTTAGTGCAAGGACTAGTAATGTGATCCTCCAGAGGTTGTTGAATTCTAATTCTTTCTAAACCATCATTTTCCTGCCCAATTAGGGGGATTTATAGGAACTCCAGCCCAACATTAAAGAACCACATGTCAAACCTCTGTTTATTTCAGATAAAATATGCCTTTTATATACTGGCTTGATCACAGATTTTCATATTTTCTTTTTGGGATTGATTTTAGGATAGAAGCAATCATTCTGGATGCTTCAGGAGAACTGTACAGCAATGCTGGATTTTATGTTTTTGGCTTTTCCCACTCAACCACAGTATCAGTCTTTGCTTTTCTTGGGCATTAGCACAGTTTATGCACTCATAATCACAGGTAACACACTGATTATATTAGCTATCTGGAAGAACTCTCACTTGCATATCCCTATGTATTTCTTTTTGGCCGCTCTCTCTGTGATTGAACTCTGCTATACAGCGACTGTGGTCCCGCAGATCTTGGTGACCAGCTTGCAGAAGAAGAAGTCCATCAGTTTTAGGAGCTGCTGTGCTCAGATGTTTCTTTTCATTGGACTAGGTAGTGCTGATTGCTTCTTGCTGGCTATTATGGCCTTTGACCGTTATGTGGCTATTTGCAAGCCTTTGACATACAACTTCATCATGAGTCAGCAGCTATGCATTCAGCTAGTAGTTGTGTCATTGATTATTGCTTTCCTGATTTCCCTGATGCTGGTATGGCTAGTCTTTCACCTCTCCTTCTGTGCTGAGCTTGGAATTGAACACTTCTTCTGTGATGTGCCCCCTATGTACCAGCTCATAAGTAACAAGACCGAACTCAGTGAAGTTGGGATACTGTTTTCAGGGGTAATGGCCATTGCAGTGCCTTTCATATTGATCTGTATCTCTTATCTTTTCATCACTGTTGAAGTGCTGCGGATCCATTCAGCCAATGCTCATCGAAAGACTATATCTACTTGCTCTTCCCATCTAGCTGTGGTGGCTCTCCAGTATGGTTGCTGCAGCTTTATGTACTTGCGTCCAAACACCAGCTTCTCTCCAAAGCAAGACCAGCTACTTTCCATGGTCTATACTCTGGGCACACCATTACTCAACCCCATAATCTACAGTCTAAGGAATAAAGAGATGAAGGTAGCCCTGAAGAAAGTCCTCAGGCATTGAATTCTTCAGGAGGATTAATTATCCCACCAACTACCTAATGTCTTTTGGAATGGACATCCTTAAAGACTCCTAAAATCCTGCATCACAGCCAACTTGCCATGGCCAATTAACTGGTCAACTCATCATGGCCAACTCGCTGTGGGCCACTAATATCAAAGAAATGGTGGAATAGAATCATTAAAGAAAGGATGCAAAAGGAGGGAGAGAATGAAATGTGAATGACAAAAATTAAAATATTTTTTATTTATTTTAAATAAATAAATTGAATTGTTAAATTGTTCCGTGGTGAGTTGGCCATGGTGAGTTGGCCATAGCGAGTTGGCTGTGGCGAGTTGTCCCATTCCACAACAGTAATGCAGCTCCTTCCTTGCCCTTTGATTTTCTTTTATAACTCTATTCCCAATGGCTCTTTAATTATTTTCTCAGATGAGTCGAAACCAAACTGATTGGAGGATTTTGCAAAGGAAAATAAGGAAGCATTAAAAAAAAAACAGTGAGACTGGCCCGCCTTACCTATGCCAGCAGAAAGGGCATGCTGTGGGCCCATCAATCAAGGAGTTCCTTCTCTGCCATGGCTCCTGCCCTTTGGAACATTTTACACACCACACCACACGCCCCCCCCCCAAGGTGAGATCAATACTGACCCTCCAGACCTTCTGTAAGGTCCTAAAGTCCTGGCTCTGCCAGTTGGGGAGCCCCAATGAGGGGGTGATATCACTCTGAAGGTGGCTATTAGAATAGAACACCCCCACCTCTCCCTGTGCTCCCTTCTCCCCCCATCTTTTAATGTTACATTATTACTGTGTCATTTATTCTTTATTTCTTTTAATGTTTACTACTTTTAATATTTGTAAGCTGCCCAAAGTTGCCTCTAAATGAAATGGACAGCATATAAATTTACTAAATCACAACATAAAGCATAACACATAACGCATAACACAGCACAACACAACACAACACAACAAACATAAAACAACATAAAACATAACATAAAACATAGCATAGCATAGCATAGCATAGCATAGCATAGCATAGCATAACATCCACCAACCTGCCTTGAAGTGAGAGGGGGGCAAATCCTACAGGAATGCAGCTGATGATAGTTTCCATTAGCAGCATCTGTGAAGGTGGGGAGGGTGGTTCAAAAAAAGTCAAATGGCAGCCTTGACTGTACATTTGGAGCCCTGCCTCTTTTTATGTGCATTGCATTCACAATCCCTAAAAGAAGAGACAGGATTTGATCAAATAGTTGTGGCAGCCACATTATTTTTTGAACCTCCTGCTGGACTTGGCTGCTTTCTAGAGAGTGGCCCGTAAATTAGTCCTTCATTCGAAGGAAATGGCCACCTGAGGGAGGCATTGTGTGATAATTCTGGATTGTTCCACTGTTTGCTTTCTTATTGAAGCAACTGACACAATACGAGAACAGCCAGTGTGAAGCTCCAAAGAATCGGTCAGCTCCAATGCTGAGCCTTTTCTCAGAGCAAAGTGCTATGAACAGTGGTGAAATCCAATTTTTTTTTACTACCAGTTCTGTGGGCATGGCTTGGAGGGTGTGGCTTGGTGGGCGTGGCAGGGAAGGATACTGCAAAATCTCCATTCCCACCTCACTCCAGGGGAAGGATACTTCAAAATCCCCATTCCCTCCCCACTCCTGGGGGAAGGATATTGCAAAATCTCTGTTCCTACCCCACTCTGGGGCCAGCCAGAGGTGGTATTTTCTGGTTCTTTGAACTACTCAAAATTTCCGCTACCGGTTCTCCGAACTGTTCAAAATTTCCGCTACCGTTTCTCCAGAACCTGTCAGAACCTGCTGGATTTCACCCCTGGCTGTGAGCAACAAGGCCCAGGAGGCCCCCTGCACTCCAGAATTAGTTTCTGCAGCCACCCTACCCACAATGCCTTATTCAGAAGAAAGACCCTTCAAAATACGGTGTCTGTGAGCAACAACACCTGCACTGCCTCCACTGCAAAACTTAGTTTTACCCACTTTTCACTAAATGATAATTGTATCAGTAGCTAATGGTGGACCATGTCTGTTTGAGAATCAACAGAAAGCAGTGTTCTTATCACTGTTTTTTTAAAAAACTGGCAAGAGGGGGGAAATAGTACTGGAAAAAAAGACAGCCATCTCATCTACACTGAAGCTGTCACTAACATCAGGCATTGTGCTAAACCACATTTTGCAGAAGTATAGTTTGTTTGATTAATCCAGAATTGGTTGATTTCTTGCATCGTATTAAACTCAAAGCAAACAAAGCCAGTTTAGTTAAGAGAATACTGACTGAAAATAAAACAGGGAACTCTGAGTAAATTCCTAACTGTACATTTCATTGCTGTGGCAGTCAATAAATTGTGGGTTCAGACATGAAAAAATTAAAGATAAAAAAAATTCTGTCAAATCAAATTTGTCAATGTGGTACTTTAAAGACAATTAAAGCCAAACAAAATCAAATTCTAAAAAGCTAGTCATGAGAAATAGGAAATAAGTAAATATCTTTTCTCAGGTGAGCATTTAATAACACTGGACAATAATAATCAGTTTCGGTGATTATAATAGACCCCTTCAAACTGAACACAAGTACAATTTCAGAATGACAGTCTCGCACAGGAATCTCAAGAAATATTAAATTAACTTTTAATGACTATAATGTATTTAATTGCATAATGTTTCTGATATACTGCATGAGTTCAACAGAGCTAAAAATGTTTTATTACTGATTTTCATTTCAACTTAGTGTTCTATGCATCCCGCTGCAGTAACCAACAATAGTCAGCCAGCATTCATGGATTCCAGTTGCCTGGTTACTATTTTTGCCTTGTAGTAATGTCCTGATGAATACTTTCACCATGTTCATCACAGACTACACCTAGATTTTCAGGAAAGAAGCCTAAGTGTGAATGCAGAAAATGAATCTTCAGTGACAGGTTGTGCTTCATAGTCTTGTATGCAGTAAGAAGTTTGTCAACCAGCTGAATATAGTTTGGTACTCTGTAGTTGCCAAGAAAATTCTCAGGAATAGTGGAGGCAAAAATATTCTTGTTGGATCAACTACTTGTTCACATGCCACATTTTTTCTGTTCTGGAACCAAATTCTTTCAGAGTGACCATTTCTTTTTAATGTAATACAACTCTTTTTCAAGGTGTCTCCTTTGTATGTATACGTAACAACAGTACTTAGTATATCCAAGCTGCATTCCAAGCAGGACCAAATTTCCTCAATGTCAAATTAGGTACAATTATAAAAGTTAAAGTAATTTCCAGTTAAGACCTTTGACTGGAGTAACATCATTTGCTCAGCCTTTCAAACATTTTCTAGATCTTTTAAGGTCGATGCATACCAAGCTTAGGTGCTGGAAAGGATCTGAGGAGACCTTCACCCTGTAGTGAATTGATTTGGATGATGGTGAGATCCCACTTGGCTCACTATGCATTATATTAAAAATGAATCATTCTCTAATTATCAAAGTAATTTATAATCTGGAAAACAGTGGGAAGATCAATCTGTCCAAAAATCATGAGAGCCTTGGACTCAAATAAAATAAGACAGAAAAATTATTCTTTTACACTTAAAAGAACATGGATGCAAAAAGGTAAAATATTATTATTCATTACATTTTCATATTGTTAAACTTTTTAAATTCACAGAGGCTTACAACAATCCTAAATATCTACAGTAAATCACATTGTGCAGTACAATTTTATTAAGACATTTTTTTCAAAGCAACAGATACAACACCCTATACCAAATAAACAAGGTAAAGTTCAGATGGCACACAACCATCCCCCAAAGCTTTTCACAAGAAAAGACCCTAATTTCTGGAAGACAGTCAGCCAAGGACTAACCTAACCTCTAGTTTAACATTGTTTCAGAGTATAGTTTTCAAGACTGAAAAATCATGGAACCTTCACTTCACAAAATCAGTTTACCATAAGTAGCTTTTTTACAAGAGGGTCTCTTCAGTTAATTGTGGTTGGAGGAAACAGTTCTGATAGGTACAGCATAGGATTCTAAGTCGTTGCTAGCATTTTGATTAACTTGAATAAATAACTTTGAATAAAGAAATCTGTTTGTAGTTATAATATGATTATTATAGCCATTAGTGCCAATCAATAGGTAGAGCACTGAGTTTTGATTGAATTTTGATTGTGGTCTTCAAAGGCCGGTCTCCTGTATGTAAATGCATTCCAGAAACCGAATCTCTAAATGACAAAGGTATGAGTTGCTATAGCTATAGTATCCTGATCTAGGAAGGGCTGCCTTTCCTAATACTGTAGATGTTAAGTAATCAAGTGGAGGCTTAAAGATTAACAAATTTATTTTGAGATAATGTATTATTAATGTTAAAATAATTTTGATGGAGTAGAGAACTTTTTACGATGCAGGAATAAGTGCATTTATCTTTAGAAGTCTATGGAATTAAACAAGTATACTCTAATGAAAATGAAAAGTGATTGATAAAAAGTTTTCTAACAACACAAAGCAAAAAGACTAGCTAAAGCTTATAATACCCACAATACCTTTAAATTCCACTCCCAAATCAGACCACTTAGTTGAGTTCAGCAAATAGCGACATCACTCTTTCACCTAACCCATAAATCACTCTTTCACCTAACGTATCAATCACCTAACCTTTAGTAGAATCATTGTTACTTACATGATAAAGAAGTGTATCATCCTGTATTCACGAGGATACAAAGAATGAAATGAGCCTTCCTTTGTGTAAACTCCAAGTTTAAGACCAGGCTTCCATAAAAAAATAAAACAATGGGATGTGAAAGTTGATTTGCCAAATGTCTAATAGATTATTCCTCAGAACAAACTAACTAATAGATTATAACTCAGAACAATCAAACTAAGACTAAAAGGTCTGGTTGAAAGCCACTATCTTTACCTTCATATCTGAGCAGATCAGGTCGGATCTAATGTTCCCATTGCCACAACCAAAACTGGTGCTCTTAGCTACAACATCACATGGGAACATCTATTATAGCCAGCAGTGTTCGCTTTGGTGATTTCAGCTCTGAGCTTAATATTTTAATTCAGGGAAAGGAATTCATGAAGTGATAAATGTACTATTGCATTTATTTTAAAATACTGGAAGTCTGCCCTAATGTTCTGTATATAGGGCTCCTGTGTTTATTCAGTGGAACAGGATCCAGGACCTCTACTCTAAAATTCTGCAGTGATGACACTGCTGAGCATAAAACATGCAATGATGTTCATTTGGAAGAGCTATTGCTTGTAGTCTTTAGTATATTACTCACCCTTGCTTTGGCTCTCAATTTTGGAGTAATTTTATGTTCCTGATAAAAGACCTAGGATTCTCTTTGGAAAAGAAAAAACAGGATATAAAAAGTAACATAAAATGTTTTCCTGCCATTATCCCAATAATTTCTCATTTGGCCCAGCTATTTTCCTGATAACAATTTTGCACAAATGACAATCCTGTAAAATGTTTCAGCACCTATAAAAATGGGTGGAATCTCTAGCTAAAATTAAGCAGTCGATTCCATTCTTTGTTTATAATCCCATCAAATTGAATAAACAAGAAGGATATTATTAGTGATTCTGAACTAATCTTGCTCTCCCTTAGCCCTTTCCTAACCCATAATAATAATATGAATGCTTGTTTTATTGTTGATGTCACATTACAACAGGCTTTTTCTTGGAAATAATTCTACATAAAGCAGCCTTCACTTCTGTATTCCTTAAACTGTAGATTAGAGGGTTAAGGACAGGCGTGACTATTGCATAAAAGACTGACACCACCTTGTTGAGGTTGATTGAGGAGGTAACTTTGATACGGACATACATAAAGAACAGTGTCCCATAAAAAACAGCCACTACCATTAAGTGGGCAGTACAGGTTGAAAAGGCTCGTTGCCGTCCAACCAATGAGCTAATTCTAAGCACTGTAATGATAATATGAACATATGATGTTATAATAACCAAAGAGGAGATCAACAGTACCAAAAGAGAGACCAAGAAGTCTACTGATTCCTTCAGTGAAATGTCAGTGCAGGAGAGAATAAGGAGTGGTGAAGCATCACAGAAGAAGTGATCTATTACATTGGGGCCACAAAATGTCAACTGTGACATGAAATAAACAGGCAGCACTGGGGTAAGAAAACCAGTTAACCATGAGCCAATTGCCAGAATCAGACAGGTGTTTCGATCTACAATCTCTTGGTACCGCAGAGGGATACAAATAGCCACATAGCGGTCATAGGCCATGGCTGCCAGCAAGAAGCATTCTGTACTGCCCAAGAAAGTGAAGAGGTAAAGTTGAGTCAAGCAGGCAGAATAAGAGATCCTCTGACCTGCAGGATATCCAAACCCAGCCAGCATTTTTGGCACAGTGAGAGAGGTATACCAAATGTCTAAGAAGGAGAGATGGATGAGAAAAAAGTACATGGGGGTGTGTAAGCGCTTTTCTGTTGCTACCACTAAGACCAGGATGCCATTTTCCATCAGAGTTAGCAAGTACATGATTAGGAAGAAGCCAAAGAGAGGCCACCATGCCTCCTGGATGCCTGTGAAGCTTACCAAGACAAATTCTGTCACCAATGTCCAATTTTCATGTGGAAACTGCATCTAGGAGTCAACACAGAATTGTTTGAATAGTAGGACACAGAAACAATAGCGAGAGATTCATTCTTCACATTCAGGGTTGAGAATAAGTGTAATGAGTCTTGAGTTTTGCACATTATTTTTCCATTCTAAGGGATGAAAGAAATACACTAAAAAAACCCCCCAGTGTTAACAGATGATTACCAGTGAACTGAGTGCATTTACCGTATTTTCCGGCGTATAAGATGACTGGGCGTATAAGACGACCCTCCTCAGAGCCATTTAAGGCTCGTCAGAGCCTTATGGGCTGGTCTGCCTGGTTACAGGAGAATGAGACCCAGCGTATAAGACGACCCCCGACTTTTGAGAAGATTTTTGTGTGTTAGAAAGTAGTCTTATATGCAGGAAAATACAGTAATTATCATCTCAGCTACAAAACACACTGAGTAAATGTATTTATTTATTAATCAAATTTGTATAAATCTTGTACCAAGTTCTGACAAGTTGTAGGGGGAAAATGAAAGCAGTCTCTGAAAATCCCTTGCAAAAATTGGGGCTTCTTTGGTTTTAAGTGAAGCTCCGGCATTCAAAGTCATATATGTGCAAGGGGCAAGGGTCATTTTCCATACTGCATTTTGAGTCATTATATATATATGACTTGAATAAATACTGTGCATATATGATATTCCTATGTCAGCATTCTTTCTGTAAACTTTACACATGGCCATAGAAGACTAATAACTTCCACAGAACAAGTCTCCCTGGACTATATTATAAGTCATTTGTATGCAGCAGCTTATCATAAAATTTATATCTCCCATCACTTTAATTTTTGTTGAAAAATATTTTGGTTTTATATTTTTTAATGTATTGATTCACTGTTTTTAGCTTTATTGAATGCCACCCAGAGTCACTTGTTAGTGAGATGGATGGTTATATAAATTAATTTAATAAATAAATAATACATACCTTGCAAAACTTCCAGGTGAACCATTACTTATTAGTTTTTTCCTGGTAGCCATAAAACTGGCACCAGGACATAGAAACAAGAACCTAAAACAAAATAGGCACTAACAGTCTTCCTTCTGTACCAGTCTTCCGTAGCTCGGCGAGCTCCAGAAGTTCCCATTATTGGTTGGAGAAACGTATTCTAGGATATTCACTACTCACACTTCCAAGAGATGGTTCCTGAAGTCTGCTTCCGTTGCTATTCTCTAAGAGGGGATTTCAGGGACGCAGCTTGGCATGATTCATCCTCCTTCAGCCACATCTTTGCCTTTGAATACAACTAACTGGTGGTTGTGGACCAAGAGGAGACACAGAACTTGTGTGTGTGTGTGTGTGTTTAAGAAATAAAGACAAAAATATATGATTGCTGCAAAACCTCCCTATGATCCTGACCAGGGAATGGGGTCTCTAAGAGACACCAGGAATTATCTAATGAGTAGCTAGGGAACATCAGGGCAAGCAGAGGAGACACACATACAGGTCCTCACTAGACAGCCTATACTGTAGATTTTATTTCCAAATAATGGTCAAAATACAAATCAGTAAATACACAGAGGGCATAATTTTTAGTGTCAGTTGCTATTGCAGAATACTTCGTTATTGCATATAGAAAACTAACTGCTTAACACATTGTAAGCCACCCTGAGTCTTCGGAGAAGGGCGGCATATAAATCAAATCAAAAAAAATATTCAATGTAGTCAGACCTTAACTTCAAAGAACTGATTGAGATGTTGACATGAGCATAGAAAGCTATATTTTACTTGGTGGGACCATAGGTATGTCTAAGGCAGGGTGCCCAGTTCTCTTCTTTAGGTCAAGAGCCATACTCCTCATATTAGCCAATTGTCCCTAGGCTTGCAACGACTTTCGAGATTACTGTTAGCCCTATTTCAGGGTGATACTTGCTATAAGACAAGAGATGCCAGGAAACAAACCTGGGATACTTTCTACATGGTAAAGTTACTATGTAATAATCACATCTGATTACATACATTTTCTGCAATCACATCTGTACTTTTCTTGTCAACAATATAAAAATAGTTCACCATTGCCTTCTTCTGAGACTTTCTAGTCTAACCTAGAATTCTGAGTGATCCCTTGGCCACCCATTAAGGTACTATCCAGATCTAATCTTACTTAGCTTTAGTTAAGGTCAGCCAAGACTATTAGATGCTTCCCCCTGCTATAGGGAACATGTTTTTATAGAACTGTTTTTTTAATTAGATATGGTCCAAGGTACAGAATAAAAGAAAAATCTATAAAAACATTATATTTTTACAAGTGTACTTGTAGAGCAAAAAAGCAAACTTTCAGATGGAAAAGTCTTTATATATTAAAACACTGCCAGCCTTATATACACAAAGCAGGTAGAACATCTTAACCAAAATTTCTCAATCTGTTATCCTCCAAATGTAGTAGGATTCAGATAATCTACTTCTTCAATTGTGAATCGATTGCCCACCCTTTTAACAATCTTCTCAAAAAAGAGAAGTTTCAAGATTTGATAATCGTTCTCCAAAATTGGTGAGTTTAGAGAGGTCTCTTAAGAAGCAGGTATGCCATAGTTCCTTTAAGGAGGTG